>CM060975.1:108947093-110247093 GCA_030765065.1 Deroplatys truncata
TAGTGACTTCGTAATGCTGTATGTTTTCCTTATTTGTCTCTGTAGCTTATTCTCGTACTATCATAAAATTAGTTCGGTGTTTTATTTAATGCAATACTAAACTTTTACATATTGATCCTTTTCATAGCCGCATTTGTTTTTCAGCTGATGAAACATATTCAGGTCGATATTACTTTCAGGAAAAGTCCTAAATATTTAATACACATTTGAAAAACGTATATCATGTATTTTGTCCAATGTTAATATTAATAATCAGCTAAATAAGGTTTATAAAAATTCAAATAATTTGAAATCTATTCTCAAAACATTCAGCGAAGCACAAACTTAAAGCGTGTCAAAAGTTAGTTTATTTTAATTAAAACATTATATTGTAGTTCAACTATTTTATATATTATAATTTATCGAAGCCCAAATAAAAATAATAAAATCAATGTATATTACACACGCGCATGTTTCTACAGAAAACATTTTTAGATAAAGGTGTGTGTGTTCCTCCGCATGTCTCTGTGTGTGCCTGTGAACAGCATAACTCAAAAACAAAAATAGGTTCGGTGCCTTTCAAAGATGCGGTACTAAGATTTTCAAGAAAATACTACACTTTGCATGGAACATTTTTTGAATGTTTTTTATTTTCTAAAAAATGACTAATCGATTTTGAAAAAATGCTATACATTAAAGATTTACCTGACAAATAAAATGTATATCTTAAATTTTCTGGGAATAGCCTGTGAAGTACACTTCATTCGGAAGAATGTATAACTGGTAAACGTTAAGCGATAGACGAAAACGTACTATACAAAAATGTAAATCTCATTAAACTTTACATTTAAATATGTTTCTTTGAAGCATAAGCCATTTCTGAGATATCCGTTAATAAAGGTTCGAATTGTTCATTTCTTTGTCATTCTCTTAAAACGTCTTGTGAACATTTAGTTGTTTCTCGCGAGTGCATGGAAACAATATGGAATTTTAAGGCAGCATATAGCATCCAGTTCTTAAACATTTGACTATCGCGGTTGTTTGTATTCGTATCTATAATGAAATGTATAATGCAACTGTTTCTACAAATGTTTATTTGGACTAAAATGTAGTGGATCGAAAAAAAGGTAATAAGCTTTAGTAAGAATAAAAATAGAGGATAGAGAAAGTCTTGTGAGTGTAACACATCAGATATTTTTGGGTATAGGAGCCTCAAAATGTGTGTTTCTGGTGGAATCTTGATATCGAATTTTTGTATGGAATGTAATAACTTCTCTACCTATTAGGTACGTGGCACGCATGGTAGGGAAAGTAAAAACTTAGAGAAACTTAAGAGTGAAAGTTAAAACTCTTGACCCAAACTTGCCTATATATGTATATGCACAATGGTTATATCAGTTTTAGAAGAGACAAAATACCCGCACATAGGTTGGCACTGCTTGAAAGAAGTTCACAGTACATGGGAATAAAAATATATAACAAATTCCTACTAAACCTTTTGAAAACGCGAAACCAAAATCCCTTCAAAAACATTTTAAAACATTTATTTATCAATAAGACATATTATTCAATTAAGCAGTATGTGGAAGACGAGCTGTGATCTCAAGTATTTTGTGTCTATATAGTTGTTGGGAATTTATGCTACACCTATGTGATGTTTTTAACGTATAGTCTGTTTATCTCACACTTGTAAATGCTGTAGCACTAGTAAGTGCTAGTCGGCCACGATATGAATGCCCTTGGTGGAGGTTGCCACTATGTTTTTTGACAACCAAAGCTAGGGATTAGAGGGGAGTGAGGAGTAAGGGCATAGAGGGATGTGTAGTCGCACAATGAAGACAGTACTACATGTGTAGGCCTCAGTCTTGCTAGTAAATACAACTCGGAATTGTGGATTATTGCTTTACCTGACTGCCTTTCACATGCCCCACCCACTTGTTTCGTAAGCGTTTAGTTCCTCTGCTTACAAAATGCATTCATATCGTGGCCGACTGGTAGTAATTCATAGTGGTAAGTTTATACTGATATAAATATTATTACTTTTAATTATACAATTCATTTTACCCATATAAATTTCATAATGCTTCACGAGGCACCAATTTATGAGCATCTTGTGTTATAACAAGGGCCCGGATTTTTAGGTTTTAACCTATGTTTTTCCTCGCGATTTAATTAACACATTTCGAGATATATACTCGTTTCACATTTCCTGGAGCAGGATATGCGAGTTTCATTACACCTAAAAAACCCTAAATGAGGGATTAACACCTAAAATAACCTAAACAGCCATTTATGCTTTTTCCGGATTGAAACTCATTGTAAAATTATTTCCACCAATTATAGAAGATAGTTCAAGTTACTACAGTTAAACGCAGCACAAGTAACGTGGTGACATATGGATGCAGCTGATAGAAGGTCAGGACTTGGCTGTCTGCTGCCATTTACTATGCCAAGTACTTAAAAGACTATAAAAATGTCGTCAATGAATTGGATGAAACAGGAGCTTCCTGCATTGCCAAGACTAAGAAATCACTCGAGTGCCCCACACTTGCCGCTTCCCTTGCATACATTAAGACACATTTTTGTTTTATTACTTTCTCTACTACGTATAGTAAGTAGGGGAAGTATTGTATTCCACCCAAAAATTCGATAACAAGATTTCACCGGAAATATATGTTTTGAGGCCCCCTGAATACAAAAAATGCATTTTTGGAAACATGTCCGTGTGTGTGTGTGTGTGTGTGTGTGTGTGTGTGTGTGAACAGCATAACTCAGAAACGAACAGTCGGATAAACACCAAACTTGGTATTTAGGTTCAGTATCTTCCAGAGATGCGACACGAAGGTTTTCAAGAAAATCCCCCCACCCAGGTTACCCTTTACATGGAAAATTTTTCGAAAATTTTATTTTTCTCAGAAATGGCTCTAACGATTTTGATTAAAATATCATATATTTAAGATACCTTCATGACAAATAAAATGTATATCTTGAATTTTCTGGGAATGTCTCCAAAAGCATTCTTCATTGTGAACGACTTTTGCATAACTGGTAACCCATAAGAGATAAACAAATTTTACCACAAAAATGTAGATCGCGTTAAAATACACAATTTATGTCATATACATGTTTTTATTAGGTGAACCATTTTAGAGATATTGCTTGTTATTCCCTTAAATTTTCCAATACTTATACTTTTTCTCAAATGGGAATTCGTTATTCACTTTTTTATGTCCTGGTAATGCAAAGAGAATAGAATACTCCACATAGCAACCAGCTCTTAAAATATTTGACTATCGCTTAAAGCTACCATATTCCCCTTGCACCTACAAGAAAATTAGCAATAAGATGGACATCTCGATTAAAATGAAGCATATGGAGAATAAGCGTTTGTAAAAATATTTTGTTCAAGTGTAGAGAAAGTCATGTGAGTGTAACACATCAGATTTTATCAGAAGCTACTTTCCGGGTGGAAAGTACAACTTTGCCACTGAAAGATGCTCTAGATATCATTGGCAATGTTTTCAGTAAAGAAATACCTGGAGCAGTGGGAGTTGCAGAAGATTCTTCAACGAAATCCTGTTTTTGAAGATATGAGAATAATCAATTCAGTATTGCAAGGAGAAAAGTATACAGGAGGACTACCCCTAGAACCTGCTGCACTGGCATCTACATATATTCTACGCTCCAATGACTCATGTTCCGTTGAAAGAACCTTTTCTTCATACAAGAATGTGTTACGTGATGATAGGAAATCGTTTACGTCAGAAAATTTGAGAATGTATGTATCTACTGCAATGCCAAAAAATAAATCTTACAACTAAGTACCAGAAAAGCAAAATTACTAATACCTGTATTGATCCACGAAGCAAAACTTAAACAAAAAAACTGTTTTAATCAAGAAAAACATAAAAAAAACCTATCTTAAGCATATAAGGAGCCTAAAATAGGTTTATTCCACCTAAAAATCCGGGCCGTAGTTATAACATAAATAAATAGATTAAAATAAATAAAAATACTACAATCCTCAAACTAGTCTTTTTATTTACTTATACAATGTGCTACTATTAATTCAGAAAATCAATTATGTTTGTTTCTCCATACAATTCCGTTTTCGGAAGTAGACAAACGCTTCGATGATCAGATGCATGTATTGCAAAGGAATCATTAACCGCAACAAAGAACAGCTGGAGAAAAACTGTGTTTGTTATTGTCTAAAATAAGAAGAGACGAAGTGTATTCACCGAGGTAATTGAATTATTAATATTTGTCTTGAAAGCGACACGCAAGTATGGCGACCTGTAACGCTTGAGGGCCCTCTACCGGTCGCCTCATCAAACACAGACGCCGGATGTAAACACAGAGCCTGGACGGCGCTATCAATTTTCTGAAGGTCCGAAAGTTGATATGGCGCTCTGGTGTGACCTTTGCCACTCGTCGGCACCACCGCCCCCTTCCACCAGCTATTATTATTATTACTCTCTGTGCATCCATAACGTCAACTATGCAGACAATAGGCTCGCACGCAAGGGCTCAGTGGCGGCTCTGCTCTTATCGACTTTTAGTTCAAGCTTCATTACCTTGAGCATACATGGCACACAGAAGCTCCTGCTTTTGCTATGCCTTTTTATTTCTTCCCATTGCTTTTATTTCGTAACATTCTGAAACATGCGACCCTGTCGTAATAACTAGAAATGTGTTTGTATTTAAACAAACTGGATAAAATTTTGAGGAGATGATGTGTCTTTTTACACATTATATATGGAATTTTGGTTGTCTCTTTG
The DNA here is from genome assembly GCA_030765065.1 of Deroplatys truncata. NCBI lineage: Eukaryota > Metazoa > Arthropoda > Insecta > Mantodea > Mantidae > Deroplatys > Deroplatys truncata. The sequence continues at coordinate 108,951,854 of CM060975.1, forward strand.
CTGCACCAGATTCTTTCCCTCCAGCTCTGTTCCATTCCTTATCGCTGTGAAGTTGATCAGATCTTGTGAAGCTTACGTGGTTAGCACACTATTTCCTACTTTGTTTATTTTTCTAACTTGGAAAAGAATGACGTTCCTTTTAGCATAGAATAGGTAATGCTAGAATTTTCGCTTTCTCTATCGCTTACACAAGCCAGAGTAAGTTAGAGGTACACTGAGTGAAAAAAATATGATGTGTTACATTCAGATGACTTTCTCTAACCCTATATTTGTGGTTATGTAAGATTTTCTTAGGAAAGATTATGTTTCTATCTACTTCATTTTAATTGAGACAAACCTTTGCAGAAATAATTACATTTCACATTAGATACATAGGTATATTACACTAGATTATTATAGATATAAAGCAAATAGCGATGGTCAAATGTTTAAGAGCTGGACGCTGCGTGCTGGCCTTTAAATTCCATACTGTTTCCATGACATCGCTATAAACAACTGAACGTCGACAGGACTTTAAAAGAATGACAAAGTATAGAACAATTCGAACCATTAATTACGGATGTCTCGGAAATTGTTACCACAAAAAAAGTTAATTAAAATAAATTTTGTATGTTTGCAGTACGTTTTCGCCTATCGCTTAAAGTTTACCAGTTATACAAGATTCTACAAAACACCTTCCGAATGAAGAGGACTTCACAAGCTATTCCCAGAAAATTAAAAAATGTGCATCTTTTTTGTCATGTAATAGTAGATTATGATACACGGGATAAAGGCTTATTCTGCGAGTAGGAATGGTTACAACACGAAGGCCTAGGGCCTTCGCTTCGCAATCCTACGAGCAAAATAAAGCCACTTTTAACATGTGTGACATATACTAGGTATGTTTACTTTCTCTATTACGTATAGTATTTTATTCCACCCAAAAAGTCGTTATCGAGATTTCACCGGAAATATATGTTTTGAGACCCCCTGAATCCAAAAAAAGCATTTTTGGAAACATGTCTGTGTGTGGCTGTCTGTGAACAGCATAACTCAGAAACGAACAGTCGGATAAACACCAAACTTGGTATTTAGGTTCAGTATCTTCCAGAGATGCGACACGAAGGTTTTAAAGAAAATCCCCCAACCCCAGATTATCCTTTACATGGAACATTTTTCTAAAATTTTAATTTTCTCAAAAATGGCTCTAACGATTTTGATTAAAATATTATATGTTAAAGATATTTTCATGAGCAAATGAAATGTATATCTTGAATTTTCTGGGAATGTCTCCAAAAGTATTCTTCATTGTGAACGAGTTTTGCATAACTGGTAAACCATAAGAGATAGACAAAATTTTACTACACAAAAATGTAGATCGCGTTAAAATACACAATTTATGTCATATACATTTTTGTGTTGTTGCGTGAACCATTTTCGAGATATTGCTTGTTATTCCCTTAAATTTTCCAATACTTTTTCTATATGGCTCTTAAAAGGTTTGACTACCGCTTAAAACCTAACATATTTCCCTTGCACCTACAAGAAAATTAGCAATAAGTTTAACATCTCGATTCACATGAAGCATATGGAGAATAACGTTTGTAAAAATAGTTTTACAAGAGTAGCGAAAGTCATGTAAGTGTAATACATCAGATTTTTTAGACAGCGCTCGAACTTGTAAAATATCAATAATATTATATTGATTCCTGAAACTGACAGATATAAGGTTTATAACCCGTTCTTGAAACAAGAGAAATGACGTTAATAAGAAACAGATGTCAGATGTTTTGATGTTTTGTAGATACGCTAGCAGTCATTTTCAGTTAAATTATTGTCACTGTGTGTTGCTTTACACCAGGCAATGAAGTGATTAAATTATCATATTGCCTTCTGGATTTTTTGGGCAAGTACCTCTAGTGTTATTCTTTTTGCTGCTTCTGTAATTTCACTTCCATTTCAGTTTCTTCTGAATTCATAATTTCTGTCATTTAATCTTTATGTAGGTTAGATTAAAGAGTAACGTTTTAGATCAAAGAAAGCTACCAAAATAACGTGTAAGTTAACTTTACAACGAACTGCGATAAATTAAGGTATGGTGATTTGTATTGTGAACAGATAATAGGAGCGTCATGAGAAACTTATCATGTGAAACGAAGAACTAATAAAAACCAAGTAAAGTTACTAAACCTGTTCAAATACACATGGTAATTGCCATGTGATTGGACTTGAAACTAAAGTTGGTCACAATGGAGATTATCGTACTAATGAGATAATCTAAGACTTAGCTCGTGCGCTCTGTGTTACAAGTTACACTTTAGGCCTTGCTGGCTAAAATTTCTTTAATATATAATATTTTAATCAAAATCATTTGAACTATTTTTGAGAAATTCGAAAACTTCGAAAAATGTTTTATGCAAGGGGTAGTATGGGGTATAGGTATTTTCTTGAAAACCTTCGTGTCACATCTTTGAAGCATACTGAATTTGAATACAAAGTTCTGTGTTTCACTGACTTTTCGTTCTTGAGTTATTCTGTTCACAGATACACAAACACGGACATTTTTCTTAGAATGTGTGATCAAACATGTATTTACGTGAAATCTCGGTATAAAATTTTTTGTGGAACGCAATACTTCCTCTACTTACTATAGGTAAGGTAGAGAAAGCAAAAATCAGAAAAAGATCCGTGTGTGTAAATGTATGTATGGGGTCTTCACGTGAAAATTAAGCAAATTAATTCTTACAGTTTACAAGTAATACAAAATTCATTCAGATGAAGAGAACTCCACAGTTTATTCTCAGAAAATTTCAGATATATACTTTGTCATGAAAACATCTTAAACATACTACCAGAGAGCCGTTAGAGCAATTTTGAGAATATATAAAGAAATATAAAACAGTATATTCGCATGAATTTCTTTACCCTCTATCATTTATTAGTGTGTATAAAAAGTATTTCCTATCTACTATCTACATCTTAATTCAAATAAACCTTTACAGAAATAGCTACATTACACAAATTTGTTATAGATACAAAGAGAACAGCGATAGTCAAATGTTTAAGAACTGGACTTTATACGCTGACCTTAAAATTCCTTTCTCTTTCCATGGAATCGCCAGAAACAACTGAATTCTGAAAGGACTTGAAATAATGACAAAATAATGAACAATTCGAACCTGGCTGGCCCCATAGCTCAGTCGGTAGAGCACCCATCTGCCTGCTGTGCGGGATCCCGGGTTCGATTCCTGCTGGGAGTGGGAATTTTTCTCTAGCCAGCATTATTCATTATCCTCCCCAGAGTCTGGAAGTGTGAATGTGTGTGTGATCTAATGATTAAAAACCAAAAAGGTGCAAGAAACTCAACGACAAGAGTTACACGAGTTAACACCATTGCCAATAGGCAATAAGTTCCAAAGGAAAGGCCGTCGATAAGACCAATGCAGGTAAAGTCAGGGTATAAATAGAACTACAACAAAATATGAACCTTTAATCACGGATATCTAAAAATAGCTTATGCCACAATAAAACTTATTTGAAATAAATCGTGTTTTAAAGAGATCTACATCAGTACGTTTTCGTCTTCGCTTAAGGTTTACCAATTTTTCAAGATTACACAAAATTTCTTCCAACTCAAGTAGACTTCACAGGTTATTCCCAGAAAACTCAAGATATGCAGCTTAATTGTCATGTAGATATCTTTAATGTATGGTACTTTGGTCAAAATCATTAGAGCCATCTGTTTAAATAAAAAATCTGATGTTTTACACACACATGACTTTCCCTACTCTTGTACAAACTATTTTTACAAACGCTTATTCTCCATATGCTTCATGTTAATCGAGATGTTAATCTTATTGCTAATTTTCTTGTAGATGCAAGGGGAATTGGTAGGCTTTAAGCGATAGTCAAATATTTTAACGCTGGTTGCTATGTGGCGCATTCCATTCTCTTTGCATTACCAAGACAAAAAAAATGAATAACGAATTCTCATTTGAGAAAAAGTATAAGTACTGATAAATTTAAGGGAATAACAAGCAATATCTTGAAAATGGTTCACTCAACAACAAAAATGTATATGACATAAATTGTGTATTTTAACGCGATCTACATTTTTGTGTAGTAAAATTTTGTCTATCTCTTATGGTTTGCCAGTTATACAAAAGTCGTTCACAATGAAGAATACTTTTGGAGCCATTCCCAGAAAATTCGAGATATACATTTAATTTGTCAAAAAATATTTTTAAACATATGATATTTTATCAAAATCGCTAGAGGCATTTTTGAAAAAATTAAAATTTTCGAAAAATGCTCTATGTAGAAGGTAATCTGGGGTGGGGGAATTTTCTTTAAAACCTTCGTGTCGCATCTCTGGAAGATCCTGAACCTAAATACCAAGTTTGGTGTTTATCCAACTGTTCGTTTCTGAGTTATGCTGTTCACACACACACACACACACACACACACACACACACACACACACACACATACAGACACGCACACGGACATGTTTCCAAAAATGCTTTTTTTGGGTTCAGGGGGTCTGAAAACATGTATTTCCGGTGAAATCTCGGTATCGAATTTTTGGGTGGAATACAATACTTCCCCTACTTACTATACGTAGTAGAGAAAATAAAAATTCCGAAAATGTTCCATGTAAAGGATATCTGAAGTTAGGGGATTTCTCTGAAAATCTTTTTCTCGCAGCCTTGGAAAGTACTGAACCTAAATACCAACAGACAGACAGGCAGACACACACACACGCGCGCGCGCGCGCGGACCTTTTTCTAAAGCTGCCTTTTGGATTCAGGGGCCTAAAAAAATGTATTTCGGTGAAATCTCTGTATCTCTGTATCGAATTCTACTTACCATACGTAGTAGAATAAGAAGTAAAAAAAAAGTTTATCGAAAATTTTCTTGAAGATCTTCGTGTAGCAACCTTGGAAACGAACTTCAGTTATCACTTTGGTATTTAACCGATTTTCGTTTTTCAGTTATGCCTGTTCACAGACAGATACACAAACACACAGACAATACACACATATATACACACACACACACACACACACACATACAGACCCTTTTGTAAAAAATAAATGTTTTTTGTTATTATTCAAGAGGCCTCAAAGCATGTATTGCCGGTGAAATATTGATATCAAATTTTTGGGCGGAATGCAATTCCTTTTCTACCTATTACGTGCATGATAGAGAAAACAAAAATGATTGTTAAAATGTTTGGTGAATTACAGTATCTTCTAAGAGAATAACCAGACTTTACACATTTCTCTGTTGAATGCTTCTAGCTTATGCATCGACTGTAAATCCGAAGAACCATTTCATTTGATCTGGAGCCCAAGGTATGTGCAACACTCGGTTAGAGGGAAGGAAAGGAATTCGCTGTGGCAGCGGGAAACTTGGATCAGAGAGACACTCGTATTGTAGTGAACCCGTTTCCGAAAAGATTAAACGACTTAATGGAGTTGGTAGCAACAACTTTGAGAAGTTAACTGATTTTGTTAAAGCAGTAATGTAATTGTGCCACAACATTCTCAATTTATACCGTCTTACTCCGATAGCAACGCAAATGGTTTTAATTAGCTTTTTCTTCTACACTTTAACACATACCTTCTTTATGCTCTTCATTGTCTCATTTATAGCTGTTAAGTTTTAAAATAGATAAAAAAACTAATGAATCACACTCATAAGGCTTTTTCTACCCATTACAGATTCCTATAAACCCTATTATATTATAGTGTTCATATTAAAAAAGACACGACAAATTTTTGGCTAGAAGTAATCTAAAATAGACTTGTTGCATGCATGATACAAAAAAAAAAACTGATGTGTTACACTCACATGACTTTCTCTACTCTTGTACAACCTATTTTTACAAACGCTTATTCTCCATATTCAACATATCGATATCTTAATCTTATTGCTAATTTTCTTGTAGATGCAAGGAGAATATGATAGGCTTTAAGCGAAAGTCAAATATTTTAAGAGCTGGTTGCTATGTGCAGTATTCCATTCTCTTTGCATGTCCAGGCCATAAAAAATGAATAACAAATTCCCATTTGAGAAAAACTATTGGAAAATTTAAGGGAATAACAAGCAATATCTCGAAAATGGTTCACTCAATAAAAACAAAGTATATGACATAAATTGTGTATTTTAACACGATCTACATTTTTTGTGTGGTAACATTTTTTCTATCTCTGATGGTTCACCAGTTATACAAAAGTCGTTTACAACGAAGAATACTTTTGGAGATACATTCCCAGAAAATTCAAAATATTCATTTTGTTTGCCATAAAAAGGTCTTAAACATATGCTACTTTAATGAAAATCGTTAGAGCCATTTTTGAGAAAATTAAAATTTTCGAAAAATCTTCCATGTAAATGGTAGTGGGGGATTTTCTTGAAAACCTTTGTGACGCATCTCTGGAAGATATTGAACCTAAATACCAAGTTTGGTGTTTATCCAACTGTTCGTTTTTGAGTTATGCTGTTCACAGACAGACACACACGGACATGTTTCCAAAAATGTTTTCTTTTGGATTCAGGGGGCCTCAAAACATATATTTCCGGTGAAATCTCGGTACCGAATTTTGGGTTTGAATACAATACTTCCTCTACTTACTATACGTAGTAGAGAAAGTAAAAAGACACGACAAATAATTGATACGAGAAAAAATTATTAGTTACTGTTCGTATATCGTTGGTCCATTTTTATTTCTTTACCACGGAACGCTGAGAAAGCATTGCATTCCAAGCAAAAATTCGATACCGAGTTTTAACCAGAAATACATGTTTTGAGGCCACCTGAACCCAAAAAAGCATTTCTAGAAATGAGTCGCGTGTGTGTGTCTGTTAACAGCATAACTCAAAGACGAAAACTCGGATAAAAACTTGGTACCTTCCAAAGATGCGACACGAGGATTTTCAAGAGAATCCCCCATCTCCAACTACCCTTTACACGGAACATTTTTTAAAAAATGTTAATATTTTAAAAAATGGCTTACGATTTTGATTAAAATATTATATATTAAAGATATTTAAATGGCAAATAAAATGTATATCTTGAATTTTCTGGAAATAGCCTGTGAAGTTCTCTTTATTCGGAAAAAATTTTGAATAATCTTGTGTAACTGGTAAACGTTAAGCGATAGACGAAATCGTACTACACCAAAAAATGTAAATCTCTTTAAAACACAGTTTTTTCAAATACATTTTTTGTGGCATAAACCATTTCTGAGATATCCGTTAGTAATGGTTCAAACTGTACATTACTTTCCATTCTCTTGAATTCCTGTAAACATTGAGTTGTTTCTCGAGGTTGCATGGAAACAATATGTAATTTTAAGGCCAACACCCAAATGCAACCACTTTACCAACATTACCAACTTCTCTTTAAGGACACTACAGATTATTCTCAATTTAATATTCTAGTTTTATAAAAATCCGGAAACGTTTAAAATATGTGAAAGCTGTTGATAGATTTTTGTAAAAATTGTAAAAGTAATTATTATATGTTGTAATGAAATTCGGAGTTTTATCTGCAAAATGAGATTTTGTATAATATTCTGAAATAAAGAATTTCTGAGCTATGATCACATAAAATGAGACAAAATTAATTATACGATTCATTTATCGTTCAATAACGTGACAACCCTTGGATTTTAGATGCTAATATTTCATAAATATACTTTCCTTAGCACCCCTTATTAATAGGAAAAATTACAAACCAAAAATACGGGTTTTTTTGCCGTTCGATTTCACATGGAATTTCCCGTATGTTTTCATTGGTTTTCACATCAAACCTTTTCATTGAAAACTGGAGGTATGCTTAAACATAGTAAAAAGGTAGCATCCATGAGATGCTGAAAGGAGATAACTTTTTGAATATAATTCAGAGATAACAATACTTGCGAATAACCTAAAAAGCTATTATTTTTATTAATTATTGAATGAGTGTAATACTTTAGCCCATTAATTAACTTGTAATTTTTCGTGCATTTCCCTATTCGGTCTGCATATTTATATTTACCACGGCAATGGTTTCTATGAAATGTGAGGAATTTTTAGTGTGAATAAATATCTGTTGGCAACGCTATTAAAGCTGTCAATTGTATTTAAATGAAGTGACTGCCACATAACAGTTTTCAAACGCTCCAGGAAGGGCCAGTTCAGTATCGGATTGGAGTGATGATAGTGCCTTTGTATGGATTGCTTTCAGCCGTATTGGCATTGTAACGGTATTTCTGCTCGTAAATTGTCGCCTTCTCTGTCCAACGTTTATGTACAACACGCGCTTCATGTTGTAGTGCAACACTTCACAGCTAGAGCCGTGTTAGGTTTGCATCTGACGTAGTTGTGTTAGAAAATTAATATTCATAATGATAAATAGCCAATGGCAACACATAAACTCTACAGTGAAGTGTCGATGCAAAAGAGTAGCTTCAATGATGTTTGTGAACGATTTTCCATCACAGATCTACGTGTATAAATATTAAAGGCGATCCATTTAAACATTTGCCATAAATGCTCTAATACACTGGTGTGCAAAACCCAAGGACGAGATGGGTAAAGCAATATAACAAATGAACTATTTGGTGGAAGTAGATGAAGGTGCATGTTGCCAGAGGTCTCTCACACGTACACAGAAAGCTGGACGTCATATGGCGTGAGTGTAGCGAGCCTATAGTGCCAAATGGGTCTGGTCCCGCAACACGGGGCAGGTGACGAAACAGGACAAGACGGTGTGTGGCAATTAGCGAGCTGTTACGGTGAACTGTAGTGGTGTTCTTTATTGCAACATGGCCCGTAGACACCATTTGGATGACTTCACACGGGGGAAGAATCATCGGGAAACTGGAAGAAGGGCGAAGTGTGACGAGTGTTGCTCAGGAGTTTGGAATTGCTCACAGCATTGTTTCACATGCATGGGGAACCTTCCAAACCACAGCACTGCTGTCCCAAGGTAAGATGGTGGTCGACCACGCTCAACTACAGCAACAGATGACCGCTACATTGTGCAACAGGCAAGAAGGGATCCACGCCAAACAGCGGGTACAATTGCAACCACATTTAACAGGACAGCTAGGCACGCAATCTCGCGATATACAGTGGCACGGCGACTACACGGAGATGGTCTCTTTGCCCGACGGCCAGTATGTTGTGTTCCATTGACATCCGCACATCGGCGGCACCGTCTGCGATGGTCCCAAGAGCATCAAAATTGGATCAACGAAGAATGGGATCACGTGTTTTTTCGGATGAGAGCAGATTCAGTCTAAGCAGTGATTCTCGACGTACTCTCATCTGGCGAGAGGTGGGAAAACGTAATGAACCCAGAAGCATCCTTGAACATGATCATTTTGGTGGTCCGGGTATTATGGTTTGGGGAGGCATAATGTTGCATAGGCGCACCGACCTCCAAATCTTTGAACAAGGTACGCTCACGTTATTGCGATACTGTACTCCTTCCCCATGTCCGTCTTTTATGGATGACAATGCGCGACCGCATCAAAAAGCGCAGGTAGAGTATCTCTTGGAACGAGAGGATATTCGGCGAATGGACTAGCCTGCCCGTTCCCCCGATTTAAATCCCATCGAACACGTGTGGGATGCTTTGGGGAGACGCATTGCAGCACATCCACATGCACCAACGACCATCCAACAGTTGTCAACAGCGCTGGTGGAGAAATGGAACGCCCTACCACAAGAACTGCTTACCAACCTTATGGCCAACATGAGAGCATGATGCAGAGCATGCATTGCTGTCCGTGGTGATCACACACAATTTTAAGCACCGTATATCTGTTTCTGTAAATCTAGAGAGCCATCATATGTCGTATTGACTTTAGTGTAGCTTATGGTCTATAAATAAAAGTGGCATTTCTGTTCGTCTCATTGCATATTTCGTTTAGTTGCCTACTGTAGCATACTGTAGCAGTTCCCTTATGTAGATTCAAGTTTCATCCAGCTATGTTACTTGGCAGTGTCACAGCATGCGAAGACTACTTTCGTCCTTAGGTTTTGCACACCAGTGTACTAAAGATACTGTCCACGATGCAACCTAAATGGCTTGTAACTTCCAATTGCGCAAGAAAAATGGAGTTTTTCTATAGTGTGTAACTGTCAAGCAAGTAGGAAAATTGCACGCGCAACTTCTAAGTGGCGTTCAATTTCAGAAGTTACTTCGTGTACGGAGCGAAAAAAAAAGAAAGTTGTACCATCTGAAAGTGGTCTGAACAGTTTAAAAAAATTTTGTGGCGTATTCCGTGCAACTTTGTTGTGTCCACTGCTGTGATAGTAAATATCTGTGTGAGAGGTATGTACAAGCTTATAATCTGTTTACATTAAATATAGAAGACAAATGCGTGCGTTTTATTTCCTTAACAATACGAACAATTTATTTTAGTACGGTGACAAATTATTCCTTCATAGGTAATAATGTCCATAACAATAAACGGAAAAGGGAAATGAGAAAGAAGTTGATTGAACTGATTAAGACCAAAGATTGCTTGCGCAGAGTAGACACTGAGGATTACAGAAATAAATAAAAGCGACAAAATGTGTTACATGATATAGGAATAGAAGTCAACATGTCAACAGAGGAAATTAAACTAAAAATCCACAGGTTGAGAACCCAGTTCACCAACGAAACGAACAAAATGAATGCAGGGAAATCTGGAAGTGGTGCAAAAGACAAGTATAAAACAAAATGGGAATTTTATGGTGCACTGAAGTTTTATGTTTTACCACACCAGTACCAATAATGATGCAGTAGATGAGTAGATTCTTTCGTAAGTACCAACACACTCATTTTAAATGTAGCGATATTGTCACGAAACCTCTCCTTCACGGCAAAAATACTCCTTCAATTCCTCTGTAATGTTTTTTGCTGCAGTATGAAGATTTATTTCCGACCAATATAGAATGGGACGCTAAGGACCATAGTAGTTAAAGAGCGTCCATAAATAAAACTCAATTTAATGTACAACAGTTCGGCATTGCGAAAAGCTCCCTCCAACAAATTCTCACAAAGGATCTTCATATGATGTCTACAAATTTATCCATTCAAAGATCACGTATCCGAAAAGAGTAACTATGTGGTGTGGATTTTGGGCTGGTAGGCTCTTGGGGCCTTACTACTTTGAAGATGAGAATGGAAATGTCATTACAATGAATGGACAACCTACCGGAATATGGATGAAACATTTTTATGGCCTTACCTTAGTTATGTGAATATAGGTCAATTAGGTTCCAACAGGATGACAATACCAGCCACACCTCGATATGATAGCCTTGGGCGTGAAAGACCGGTAATTTTGCTCAGAGGCCTCTTTATCAGGCTTGAGTTTTTTTACGTACCGTAAATCTACGACACGGGACCACCAAAGGAAGCCATGCTAAGGATTTTTACGCCCGAAAAAATCCATCGCCCCCCGTTTGAACCCGCGCTCTCGGGAACTAGAGGCTAGCATGGTAACCACTATACCACGCAGGACGACGCCCGAACGACAACGACTTGATTTTTGTTGGACTCACGGCAACACTATCGAGCACAATTGCGATGTTCTCATCAGACAGGCTGGAACGAGAGCGCACTGGAGTTTTGATGTCTGCAATCGAACTTGTTGACTCAAATTTTGTCATTAGCCTACAAATTGTTGACTCATTAGGTGCCGTATGAAGCTTCGTCACAGTTTCTGCGTAACATTCACCAGATTTGTAATGTATTTTCACAATCAATAATCGCTGTTCCGTTGTAAAGTGATCCATGGTAACCAACCGCAAGAAATACTGATTACAAAACATGTAAACAAAATGCTCCCATGCCAACAATGTAACAATACCGCGCAATTAAAAACCAGTGTTCTTAATGGTACGGTTTTCTTGTAACTTAAGGCACTCGTCCACGATGCCAGTTTTATAGCATGCCACTTTTCTTGCGGCCACAATTGTGGCACAGCACTCAAAGTTGCACGATTTTGTGTTGCGCCACTAGAAAAAGTGGCATGTTCAACAGAAATGTTGCACGAGCGTTTACACGATGCTATATTTGTGGCGGAAATTCTTGTGCATGCCACTTTCTAAACTGCATTCACTCTTAGGTTGATCCGCGCCAAAACAAACGCATGTGACCAGTGCAACATAGTACAGCACTGTAGCAATGCGTGCAGGAAAGTAGTCCCGTGCTAATAATCTAAATTTTGGAATGAATATATCCTTAAATGGTATAATATTCTACACAAATTCCTAAAAGTCTAATTAATGATATTTTGTACCTTTAAACAGAGCTACAAGTGCCAACATGCAATTCATTTATAAGACCTGATATCCGGGATATGCGCAGAATATTGTTTGTAGCCAGAAACCAGCCGTTTCTGTTTAGTATCATGGACGGTGATTTGCTCTTGCGTTTTCGTCGACTTAACGTAAAGCATAAGCGGGCAAACCATTGACTAGTGGTGAAAAAACAATAGGGTTGAAAGTTTATTATTAGTTATATGAGAAATATCTAACACTTCCCGTGAAAGAAGTGGTGAAATTAACTTTTGAGTTCATTGGTGTTTCGAGTACAAGTATAAATAGTGCTCGTTAATAAAAATCTAAAACGGGATAGTGTTTACACGCGGGAAAAACAGAAAGCGTTTGAAATACGCGATGCAAGAATGTGACAAGAATGCAATTCACGTAACAATATATAATTTGTTTTGAAAATGAGCCGCCACCGGATGATAAAGCGCCGCCTCCAGAGAGCGAATAAATGTTAGATAACGCATATCTTTCTTTTCGCTCGTTTCTTTTAGAATTAGCTATTATCATATGTCCAAACATTTATTTTGTTGCAACTATTAATCACCTTCAACCCTAACAGAGTATGCTAGTCATCGTTTAAGTTGTCGGACCCTGCTCTCTTTGCATTACGTGCCGCCTGTACTCATCACATGGTCGTGAAAGTATGACAGTATTTCTGGCACGAATGGCGGAGGGATACACCTAGGTTTTGTTTTGGTGCGGATCAACCTAAGAGTGAATACAGTTTAGTCAGCTGTGTTCTTCCTGTGGCGAATATGTCGTCTGATATTGAAGTTTTGTCCGCAGCATGTTTGTCTCTTATTTTACTTCGTCGACGTAGAGAGTGGATTCTAAGTCCCCAATATTGTGGGGTTGTAAGCAATTTGCTGCAAGACCTCTATGAGGGAGATAAAAGTTTATTTAAGAATTTCTTTCGCATATCACCGCTGGATTTTAATTATTTGCTTAGAAGAGTAGCATCTGTAATACAAGAGCAGGACATGATAATGAGAAAGTCAATATCACCAACAGAATGTCTTGTGTTGACACAAATTTCTAGCCACAGGTAATTCGGCTTAAAATAATGGAGCAGCAACATTACCGAGTTTAATATTTACACGTTCAGCTGTCATTATTTATAACTACATTATCAATGTGATTTTTTAGGCGACAGCTATCAGTCATTGATGTATTTATTTCGAATACTTGGCACAACGAGAACTACAACTTAGTGCCGTTGTAAAGAAAAGTGAAAAGAACTGAGTATAAAGAATAATGTGAATGTGTATGTGTGATCTAATGAATAATAAGTGCAAGAAACCCAACGACAAGAGAATGCGAATTAACACCATTACCAATAGGCAATAAGTTCCAAAAGAAAGGCCGCCGATAAGACCAATAATGCGTGACATCTATGACTATTGCCATCCCCATGAGGAAGGGATGAATTGAAGAAACACAAGAGTCTACAGACCGCAGACAAACATGCCAAAGAGACGTACGGAAGACCCTTCCCACTATGGAACTGCCTAGAGAGAATGATGAACGACCCGTTCATCCAAGCAGACCTCTTGGTGTCCACATGAAATACTCATTCCTTGGAACAAGAATCCGGTCATCTGTCTAGCACTGCCCTATGCCTCGAAACCTGGAAGTACACCTGAAACGCGAGAAGGAAACGGAATGAAAGGGAATTGATGGAAAGGAAATCGTGCAGGTGAGAAACCACCGCAGCATTTGCCTATCGACCAGGGAAAATCACGAAAACCTAAGATCAGATCGGGCGCTCGACAGGAATCGAGCCCAGACAACCCGAATGCTTGTCTCACAGTTACCGGGGAGGCATTTGCTCGGTTACGCTTGGATTAACTCCTATTAAGTGATGTAGTTAAATTTATATATATATATACGTGTCAGACGTTTTGGCCTATCGTGGCGATGAGTAGGGCTAGAGTCGCCATCTTGGTGTCAGAACGTTCCTACATTCAGTACGCATCCACCTGTGGTAGCGTGAGAACTGTGCCTTCCTTACTGTGCTCTCTGTGAGTGTTAAAATGTGCGCTGCAATAGAAAATCCCGCCACTTGTGAAGATATATATAAATATATATATATATACATACATATTTCGCAAGTTTGGATTTGTGAGTATTCAGGATTCGTGTTCATACTCCAATTTTTGCACAATTGGTGAATGCCGTCGCAGAAGGTTTGTAGTTTAGTTACTGCAGATTCGCAAGTTTCTTCACTAAAAACTACCACATCGTCATCGAAGTGTGCTATAGTTATTTTGTTTCGGGGAATCAGAAGTGTGAGGTAGAATGGTCTGGTCAAGCTACATTATTATTATTAATAATATTATTATTACCTATTATTATCATCCTCAGTCTATTCATACCTAGGAATGATGTTGCGGTGCGGAGGACTAAAGCATTTACCTTCACCTAACTTTCTCTTTATGCTTTGTGACGTAACGGTCTAAAGCAAATGCATAGTGTTCCATTCCCTATAACGCGTACCCAGTGAATTCTTTCAAGAGAAATTTATACGGTAAATTTCTCTTACATTAACCCATTTCTTGCAGTAAATCTTAAGAAGGCTCCCAAAAATTCCATATACATGTTATTTATTTCTCCCTGTTTGTCATTATTATTCTCACAATTGTTGCTGGAGATCTATGATTTAAAGCAGTGGTTCCCAAACTTTTCCTCGTGTAGTCTCCCCCTCTCCTCCAGCTGTAAGCTCTGCAATTCCCTTACATCCCTTATTATTACTGTAAGCATTTTTTCTCAGAAACACTTGTATTTGTGAATAAAGTGGAATAAGGGAAAATATTTAAATTCAAAGTAATTATTAACGAAAATTGTAATGTAATTTAGATATATGAAAATAACCCTCCGCAAAAGAGTTATCACCGAGCTGTTTCAAATATAAAACGCGTTGGTTTGAAGACAAATTTAAATAAAATGACTGAGTTAGTTGTTTATTTCAGGAAATTGCCTAAAATCTGTATTGCTATACAAAGGTACGGAAACAACCATATGCAATAATATAAACGAAACGTATAGTGAAACTAATGCTCATTATTTTCAAGTAAATTAATAGCGATCAACAAACAAACCAAGAAAAACATTTTATGAAACATTTGAAACTTTGTATTAGAACAGATTCTGTATGCCTCGACGGTTTGATATGCAAATAGATGTAATTTATAGGGCTTTATGTGCCGACAGAATCAAACTTCCTAAAAGTGATTTGTTAACGTTAAATTATTATTATTATTATTATTATTATTATTATTATTATTATTATTATTATTACTATTACAAGTATAGCAGTAGCAGTAGTAATGTATTTATTTATGAAATCGTGCTCTTTTTTAAAAACCCACGAGGAGCATTTTTTAAAAAAGTAAGAAATAGAATATGCTCTAAAAAATGTAGTTGGGTTGGGATCATTTTTCTCACACATTTTTGCTTGTCCACTAGCAAGATGAGTAACTTTTGTTTTTAGATATGCCCCTCATAAACTATGGTGTCGGAAGAAATCAAATGTACAGGGTGGACCATTTAAGTTGAGACTATACAATATCTCCAAAGCTAAAGGTTGTAGAAAGAAATATCTTGAATGAAAGCTGCTTCATATTATGTGGAAAAGTATATGCCATTAGTTGTATTTTGTTTGGAGGATGTTATGATGGTCATTTTAAGGTCAATTTGAGTTTTTAAATGGGAACCTACAATTAAGGTCATATATATATATATATATACACTTACTATTCTAAGTGTATTATTATAACACTTTCGTTAAACGACATCTGATCGTTAACTGCACGTATAACGTGGATTTAGGCTGCAAAAATGACCTACAAAGATACAGATTTATAAATAGATTAACTTATAAGATTAATTAAAAACCGGAACCCTGCTAATAATTCGCTAACTCAAGACATTCAGACGAGTTTATGTTTAAATAAATTTGGCGAATGTAGCATCCAACTTGAGATATTTTTGTAGGCATCGGAGTGCAATCCGGTCCCTTAATCTGCATATTACGTACTAATTCAACACAATTTGAAAGCGTTCACTTTAGAGTGCAGATGTGGACCCCAGTATGGTTACCAAATGTGTTTCAATTTCTCCGATTAAGAAGCTTTCTCTATGTTCGAAGCACTGTAATTTTATACAAGCGTGCTTGTTTATGTGTTGCTGTTATTATATTACCTAATTTAGCGGTTTTAGACCATCTTTTGGGCAAATATCTGAAAACATGTTTCAAAACAATTCAACGTGACAAGTCGTTAGAAGCACAACTCTGTGGAACTAATGTAGCAGTAAAGCTGTCTTAAAACATCTGAACAAGGTATGCGGCTCGCATATGAAAGTTCCGGTTCGATTCCCTGGGACCGCCACTCTGATCTATAGGCTTTTCGTGGTTTCCTGGGGTGAGCAGGCGAATGCTGGGGTGGTTTCTTCTCTAGTACGATTTCCTTTCCATCATTTCCCTTTCATTGCGTTTCCTTCTCATCTTTCAGGTGTGCTTCTAGGTTTCGTGGGCATGGCGTTGCCGGACAGATGGTCCAGATGTATGTCCAGAAAGAGCATTCCCTGTGGACATCAGAGGGCTGCTTCATCATTCTCTCTCGGCGGCTCCAGCAGTGGGACCGGTCTGCGAAATTGGAAATGTTAAGCACTTCTGCGCGCCTCTGTGACCTGTCTGCCTACGGCCTGTAGTCTCCTGTGGTTCCTTCACCTCATCACTTCCTCCTGGGGGTGGTAGCCACAATAGATCTCTGTGGGACGGGTTGTTTCCCCGTCGTTCCATAACATATCCTATCTAAAACTTCTGAACGGTTAGCAAAATCCTGATAAGTATTTGTTGGTAACCAAATCTATAGTTTTGTTTTGCTCAGTAGCGTAGCCAGAAAATTATTAGGGGGGTTGTGTATAGGGGTCTATTTTTAAAATAATTTCTATTAATTCAAATGATAAATATTAATTAATTCTTAATTGGAATATTTAAATGAATTGATTTTATATTCACAGATTAAGGTGCAGAAATTGGAATTAAAATTAACATAGGTGTTCTGCATATTCTACGTGCTAAACGGTTACTGACAACTATGAAGTATTTTATATTACCGCTGCAGACCATTTTATTTCATTACAAAATAGAGTTTTCTAGTAATGCTTTAAGCTGGGAGATATTGCAGTAATTTGGAAACCACTCAAATTTACCACTGGAACAAAAACATTCCCCTGATATCTTAACATGGTTGTACCAGCGCCATCTAAAGTACAATTTTTGTTACCTACACCTTAGGTCATGCGGGTAAATATAGCGCCACCAATGATACGATTAGGAAGTATCTCCTTCTCGCCAACCTAGAAAGGCGCTCTTACTTTAATGGAGCTATTTTTACTATGAATTTTTACATTTTTTAGCAAGCAGGGGGTTTCCAAATTTCCACAAATTCGCTATTGCTCTCTCAAATAAACGTTTAAGCCTAAAACGTTTCTTGTTTTAGTCAACTTTGTTTCAGATTGTAAGTGGCAATATTACTGACGACTGCTTTCGTGGTGTTTTACAGCATTTTATAAATGAATTGTTTACTGCTGGGCACACTGGCTCAATTAATTTGCAATTTTTCTGTTTAAAGTAGGAACAGGTATACAATTTTGAAACGTTGTTACTACAAAATTACTGCTAAATTACATTTCTAAGAGATAAAAATAATTAAAAGTCTTCTAAATATTGGGTAATATGTATTCGGCTGGTACATACCTACTGTTCTAGCCTTTTTAAATCCATAATGATGATTCTGTTTAATTTAATAGGTCTGATTTAATTCTGTCGGGAGAGCTATGCCCGTGAGTTACAAATACATTCTATCAAAACTTGTTTGCCTCTTCGTGGATTCCTTGGTGCGGTAGATTAAATGTTCATGATGTAACAATTTAATCTTACTATATTACAACCACAAGAGTGAATCAGTAATTCTAACTTCCAATTCTCGAATGCTATATTTGTGACTGAACCGATACCTGAGTGTGCTAGCTTTTAACAACTTACTTAATAAACATTAATGGAAATCTTATTCCTTAACGAATTACCCTCCTCTTTTTAGGACTTACATCCCCAAGGACTTACAAGTGAATGCCTTGGGTCAGTCGAGGAGTAAGCAGACTCTGGATTTTAGCACATCCAGGAAGGGTAATGAAGATATTTATTTTGTACTGTTACGTATTTTTATTTGCAACACGCTTTGGGCGTCAATTTGAAGTAGTTTGTATTGAAGGAGTTGTATTATATTTCAACTGTTGGGGAGCCGAACTTGTAGTAGTTGCAACCGCACGTATAGTAAACAGTTTCCGGTAGCCTTCGCCTCAAATGTACTTTCAGGTGGCCTTTGCCCCAAGTTTTAAAAAATATTAACTTTGTAATTTGACTGTTTCTTTAAATATTATATATTTATGTTTGCCTCGGCTGCGTCAGTATTATTGTTAGATACACGTTTCTCTTAGCATGGTTATGGTGCGACAAGAATGTAGGCTTACACAGATTATAATTTTACTTCACTCCTTTTATTAATGCTTGACACGGTTTAAATAACACTTCACTATTATAGAGAGCTGTGAGATTCGTTTTATTAATTAATTACACTTTATAACACGTAAACTTATTTTTCGTCTCACACGAATACGTATTAAATCTCTCGAGGACACTTTTTGCGTCTGGTTAGTAACGCTGTCTGCAACCAACTGACTTCTGAATTTGCAAATGTTTCTCCTTTTTCAGTTTCTGATTGGCTAATCCTAGTCCATTAGAATACCTTCATTTAACTAAAGCTTTTTCTGGTTGTTGATTGGCTATTTTATAAACTGTCACTAAAATTACATTATTGCTTACAAGAACTCATTTTACCTCAAAGTTACCTCATTGTTACCTCATTGTTAGCAACTTTTAACCTATTAATCTCACAGCTCCTACATTATTAAATTACGTAATATATCCACATAACATTATTGAACATGTATACAATAATATAAGCATATTCAATGACTGTTATATACATTTTACAAATTGTTGCAAACCCATATTGCTTCAAGGCGGGCTGCTATTGCATTTACATATTACATAATTAGACTGAAATCATTTAAGTGTTAAAACTACTGCCTCAGTATTCAACCCAAAGCCTGGTATGGCGTTGAAGGAGGAAGAAATAAATGTAGTGAAGAAAGGGATAATAGGAAAATTCGCGGATGAAATTATCCAACCCAGCATTCGCCAACGACCCTTTGGTCAGATTGGTCGGCCCCGTGGTTTTAAACCTAAGACATCCCGAATGCAGGCGACAGACGTTGCTACCTGAGCTATTCCGCTCGGTTTAACGGAAATCTCCTGTTAACTAATAGACGACACACTGTAAGAAAATGTATTTTAATGGCATACCTGAAAAAAGAGCTCAAATGTGTTTCGCTGCAAACAAGTAATACATTTAATTTGAAATGCTTTCAGTAGAAACCTTCCAGAGCATCGAAATTTGCTGGCATTGAACTCCCAAATTTATTTTTTCTCATGATCCCCTTTTACTTTCT
Organism: Deroplatys truncata; assembly: GCA_030765065.1. NCBI lineage: Eukaryota > Metazoa > Arthropoda > Insecta > Mantodea > Mantidae > Deroplatys > Deroplatys truncata. The sequence continues at coordinate 108,971,735 of CM060975.1, forward strand.
CTACTACGTATAGTAAGTGGGGAATTCCACCCAAAAAGTTGATACCGAGATTTCACCGGAAATATGTGTTTTGAGGCCCTCTGAATCAAAAAAACAAGCATTTTTACAAAAAGATCAGTGTGTGTGTGTGTGTGTTTGAACAGCATAACTAAAAAACGAAAAGTCGGATAAATACCAAAGTTGGTTTATCAAAGTGGAAATAAGACAATCTTAACAGTGAAGAAGTCAATTGATAAAATGGATGAGTCGAATGATATTAAAAGCCTTCACTTACCAACCCAGATGATTACATAGCTGATATACTTACAATTACTAATGGATTACCTGATTTTGATAAAAGCTTGATTAAAAAGAAATGTGCCCCTATAGTGAAAGAATTACAAACATGCAATACCAACAGCTCTCATTTAAAGCTTGTTAAAGAACTTAACAAAAAACCTGTGGTTTATGTTAAAGCAGATAAAGGAAATAAAATTGTAATTTTAGACAAAGATGAATATCACAATAGGGAATTGAATTTCCTTAACTCTGAAGATTATAAAATGATACAGAAAAAATATCTTAATAAATGTGTAAAAGATGTGAATAAAGCTCTTTCGAACAGTATGCTGATCCCAACATCTAAGAAAGAATTTCTTACGGTTAACAACCCTATATTACGTAAATTAAACTGCTTACCTAAAATTCACAAAGCAAATAACAGCATGAGACCTATCATTAACAATATAGGTTCTCCTATTTATTTATTAGAAAAATGGCTTGTGAAAAAATATAATTCTTGGCCAAAATTTGGGAGCTTAAGCATTAAGAATTCATTAGAGGCCACTACAAAACTGAAAACTGCTTCACTATCTGAAGATGATATCTTAGTTTCTTTCGATGTATCCTCACTATTTACTAATGTGCCTACTGGAAAACTACCCGAGTTAATAAGAAATTGGCTTTACAATTATGATACTGAAGATGAAATAGTTACGGAGATGATCAATTTAATAGATATCTGCATAAATCAAAACTTCTTCACTTTTGATACAGAAATTTATCAACAAAAACATGGTTTGGTTATGGGATTCCTCTATCACCTATATTAGCAGATTTATGTGAGTTCTTTGGAGACAAAAGTTACTAATACTTATCCACACTTATTTAAGTTTTGGATAAAATATGTGAATGATATACTAGCTATTGTTCCTAAGTCACAAATTGATACAGCTTTGGATCTATTGAACAATCAAGACATCTCCATTAAGTTTACTATGGAAACAGAAAAAAACAGTTGTTTACCCTTCTTGGATATTAAAATTTTAAGAATTAATAATCAGTTGAGAAAAAAAACAGATTTTACCATCATGATGTAAGTGAAGGCTTTTAATATCATTCGACTCATCCGTTTTATCAACCAAAGTTTGTATTTAGATTCAGTATCTTTCAAGATGCGACATGAAGATTTTCAACAGAAAAATCCCGCTAAATCAGACTACCCTTTACATTTTTCGAATATTTTTATTTTCTCAAAAATGGCTCTAAGGGTTTTGATTAAAATATCATATATTTAATATATTATTATAACAAATAAAATGTATATCTTGAATTTTCTGGGAATGTTCCCAAAAGCCTTCTTCACTATGAATGACTTTCGCATAATTGGTAAATCGTAAGAAATAGACAAATGTTTACATTACAAAACATGTAGATCTCGTTAAAACGCACATATTGTCATATGCTTTTTTTTGAGGAGTAAACCATTTCCGAGATTATGCTCCACATAGCAACCAACTCTTAAAAGATTTGACTATCGCTTAAATACTACCATATTCCCCTTGCACCTACAAGAAAATTAGCAATAAGATTAACATCTGGATTAACATGAAGCATATGGAGAATAAGCGTTTGTAAAAATAGTTTGTACAAGAGTAGAGAAAGTCATGTGAGTGTAACACACCAGATTTTTTGTTTTTGTTTTGTCTCTGAAAACAGAACTGAAAACTTTATTTGTTAGAACGCTTGAGATAATAATTTCAAATGTTAAAACATCACTGATGATTGCTGAATTCAGAACAATCATAAACTCCCGACACTCAGCTCCCCAATATGGTAAACAGTTGACGGTCAACGGCGGTACATTCTGTTTGTGGTCTATAATTTAAAGGGTTTATAGATCCGAAAGATAAAGAGATTTATGGACAGGAAAAGAACATATATTTAAATGTTTGATAAGCCGTACTGGAAACGCCAAGTTTCTCTGGGTTTTACATTCACAGTGCAATTATAAGTTTACTTACGGTCCCTAAGACTTAACATCCAAATTAATGACTGCTAAGACGAGGATGAGAGGCAGCCCAGTCAAACGTTTATGTCTTTAATGATTTATTCAACAAGCAGGAAACCGCTTGCATATATTAAATGTGAAGGAGGAAAATGATTTATGCAAATGTGTGAATACGGTAAGCAATTAAGAGGGAAGATAACCTCCGCAACGCATTTCGTAAATAGCCTACACAGTATAGCTTTTAGGTGAAGCTTTCTTTCTTTATTTCCTTTCACTATACTTTTTCTAAAGTAGTGGAAGTGTTGTACTCCACTCAAAACTTCGATGTCGAGATTTTACTGTAACCACTTATTCTGAGCCCTTCTGATTAAAACAAAATTAATGATGTGTTACATTCACATGACCTTCTCTACGCTCTATCGTTTATTAGGGGTACACAAATTATTATTACGAAAGCTTATTTGTCTATCTACTTCATTTTAATGAGAAAAACCCTTGCAGATATAGCAATATAAAACATTTCATTGGAGATACAAGATAGTCAAAACGTTTTAGACCTGAACGCTACATGCTAGTCTTAAAATGCCAATCTCTTTCTATCCAATCGAGAAAACAACTGAATGTCGACAGAACTTTAAAATAATTAAAAAGTATTGAACAATTCAAACCATTCATAAAGGATATCTTGGAAATGACTAACGGCACAAAAAGAAGTTATTTGAAATAAATTGTGTATTTTAAAAAGATCTACATTTTTTGTGGAGTACGTTTTCGTATATCGTTTAAAGTTTACCAGATACAGGATGGAGCATTTGATTTTTACTTTCTCTACTACATATAGTAAGCAGGGGAAGTATTGCATTCCACCCAAAAATTCGATACCGAGATTTAACCGGAAATGCATGTTTTGAGGCCTGCTGAATCCAAAAAAAGAAAGTATTTTTGGAAAGATGTCCATGTGTGTGCCTGTGAACAGCGTAACTGAGAAACGAACAGTCGGATAAACACCAAACTTGGTATTTAGGTTCAGTATCTTCCAGAGATGCGACACGAAGGTTTTCAAGAAAATCCCCCACCCTAGATTACCATTCTGGAACATTTTTCGAAAATTTGAATTTTTTCAAAAATGGCTCTAACGATTTTGATTAAAATATCATATGTTTAAGACATTTTCATGACAAATGAAATATATTTCTCGAATTTTCTGGGAATGTCTCCAAAAGTATTCTTCATTGTGAACGATTTTGCATAATGGTAAACCATATGAGATAGATAAACCTTTACTACACAAAAAATGTAGATCGCTTTAAAATACACAACTTATGTCATACACATTGTTTTTGTTGAGTGAACCATTTTCCAGGTGTTGCTTGTTATTCCCTTAAATTTTCCAATACTTATACTTTTTCTCAAATTCGTTATTCATTTTACTTTCTCTACTACGTATAGTAAGTAGGGGAAGTATTCTATTCCACCCAAAAATTCGATACCGAGATTTCACCTGAAATATATGCTTTGAGGTCCCCTGAATCCAAAAAAGCATTTTTGGAAACATGTCCGTGTGTGTGTCTGTGTGTGTATCTGTGAACAGCATAACTCAGAAACGAACAGTCGGATAAACACCAAACTTGGTATTTAGGTTCAGTATCTTCCAGAGATGCGACACGAAGGTTTTCAAGAAAATCCCCCACCCCAGATTTCCCTTTACATGGAACATTTTTCGAAAATTTTAATTTTCTCTAAAACGGCTCTAACGATTTTGATTAAAATTTCATATGTTTAAGAAATTTTCATGACAAATGAAAAGTATATCTCGAATTTTCTGGGAATGTCTCCAAAAGTATTCTTCATGGTGAACGACTTTTGCATAACTGGTAAACCATAAGAGATAAACAAAAATTTACTGCACAAAAAATGTAGATCGCGTTAAAATACACAATTTATGTCCTATACATTTTTTTCTTGAGTGAACCATTTTCGAGATATTGCTTGTTATTCCCTTAAATTGTCCAATACTTATGTTTTTTCTCAAATTCTTTATTCATTTATTTTTTCTCCTGCTAATGCAAATAGAATGGAATACTCCACATAGCAACCAGCTCTTAAAATATTTGACTATCGCTTAAAGCTTAGCAATTCCCTTTGCATCTACAAGAAAAGTTTTAGTCTTGGATATGCAAAGAATATTAATCTGCGGCAAAGAGAATGGTGCTGCACCTAGCAACCAGCTATTAAGAGATACATCTATGCTTAAAGGCTACTGTATTTCTATATTGCGCTTGCAATTACAAAACAAGGGGATCATAGTACGCCTTAAGCGATAGTCAAGTATTTTTAGAACTGGTCGCTATGTATAGAATGTAATTCTCTTTGCATGTCAAAAGATCGTTTCTGCAAATAATTATCTCGATTAATATGAAATAGATGAAGCATAAGAGTTAGTAAAAATAGTTTGTACAAGAGTGGACAAAGTCAAGTGAGTGTAACACATCAGATTCTTTTTATGTCCTGGACATGCAAAGATAATGGAATGCGCCACATAGCAACCAGCGGTAAAAAAATATTTGACTATCGCTTAAAGCCTACCAATTCCCCTTGCATCTACAAGAAGATAGCAATAAGATTAACATCTCGATTAACATGAAGCATATGGAAAATAAGCGTTTGTAAAAATAGTTTGTACAAGAGTAGTGAAAGTCATGTGAGTGTAACACATCAGACTTTTTTTTGGCCTGGTAATGCAAAGAGAATGGAATACTCTACATAGCAACCAGCTCTTAAAATATTTGACTATCGCTTAAAGCCTACCAATTACCCTTGCATCTACCAGAAAATTAGCAATAAAATTAACATCTCGATATCTCGATTAACATGAAGCATATGGAGAATAAGAGTTTGTAAAAATAGTTTGAACAAGAGTAGAGAAAGTCATGTGAGTGTAACACATCAGATTTTTAAAATGGTAACCTACAATTACGGTTAATTTAAATTGATCTTAAAATGACCATCATAACGTCCTTCAAACGAAACACGACTAATGGCGCTTACTTTCCCGCATAATATCCAGCAGTTTTTACCCAAGACATTTCTATCTACAACGCTTAGTTTTGGAGATATTGTACGTCTCAACTTAAATGGTCCAACCTGTATAAGATTATATGAAATTCCCTCCGAATGAAGGGGACTTCACGGCTATTACCAGAAAATTCAGGATATACGTTTTATTTTTCATGTGTATGTCGCTAATATACAAGTAAATGCCATTAACTGTCTTTTGTTTTGAGGACGTTATGATTGTATTTTAGGGTCTATTTAATTTTTACTTTCTCTACTACGTATAGTAAGTATTGCATTCCACCCAAAAATTCGATACCGAGATTTCACCGGAAATACATGTTTTGAGACCTCCTGAATCCAAAAAAAGCATTTTTGGAAACATGTCCGTGTGTGTGTCTGTGTGTGTGTGTGTGTGTGTGTGTGTGTGTGTGTGTGTGTGTCTGTGTGTCTGTGAACAGCATAACTCAAAAACGAACAGTCGGATAAACACCAAACTTGGTATTTAGGTTCAGTATCTTCCAGAGATGCAACACGAAGGTTTTCAAGAAAATCCCCCACCCCAGACTACCCTTTACATGGAACATTTTTCGAAAATTTTAATTTTCTCAAAAATGGCTCTAACGATTTTGATTAAAATAACATATGTTTAAGATAATGTCAAGAGAAATGAAATGTATATCTCGAATTTTCTGGGAATGTCTCCAAAACTATTCTTCATTGTGAACGAGTTTTGCATAACTGGTAAACCATAAGAGATAGACAAAATTTTACTACACAAAAAATGTAGATCGCGTTAAAATACACAACTTATGTCATATACATTTCTTTTGTTGAGTGAACCGTTTTCGAGATATTACTTGTTATTTCCTTAAATTTTACAATACTTATACTTTTTCTCAAATTCGTTATTCATTTTTACTTTCTCTACTACGTATAGTAAGTAGGGGAAGTATTGCATTCCACCCAAAAATTCGATACCGAGATTTCGCCGGAAATACATGTTTTGAGACCTTCTGAAACCAAAAAAAGCATTTTTGGAAACATGTCCGTGTGTGTGTCTGTGTGTGTGTGTCTGTGTGTGTGTCTGTGAACAGCATAACTCAAAAACGAACAGTCAGGTAAGCACCAAACTTGGTATTTAGGTTCAGTATCTTCCAGAGATGCGACACGAAGGTTTTCAAGAAAATCCCCCCACCCCAGACTACCCTTTACATGGAACATTTTTCGAAAATTTTAATTTTCTCAAAAATAGCTCTAACGATTTTGATGAAAATATCATATGTTTAAGATAATGTCATGAGAAATGAAATGTATATCTCGAATTTCCTGGGAATGTCTCCAAAAGTATTCTTCATTGTGAACGACTTTTGCATAACTGGTAAACCATAAGAGATAGACAAAATTTTACTACATAAAAAATGTAGATCGCGTTAAAATACACAACTTATGTCATACACATTTCTTTTGTTGAGTGAGCCGTTTTCGAGATATTGCTTGTTATTTCCTTAAATTTTCCAATACTTATACTTTTTCTCAAATTCGTTATTCATTTTTTTATGTCCTGGACATGCAAAGAGAATGGAATGCGCCACATAGCAACCAGCCTTAAAATATTTGACTATCGCTTAAAAGCTACCATATTCCCCTTGCATCTACAAGAAAATTACCAATAAGATTGACATCTCGATTAACATGAAGCATATGGAGAATAGGCGTTTGTAAACATAGATTGTACAAGAATAGAGAAAGTCATGTGAGTGTAACACATCAGATTTTTTTATGTCCTGGACATGCAAAGAGAATGGAATGCGCCACATAGCAACCAGCGTTAAAATATTTGACTATCGCTTAAAAGCTACCATATTTCCCTTGCATCTACAAGAAAATTACCAATAAGATTGACATCTCGATATCTAGATTAACATGAAGCATATGGAGAATAGGCGTTTGTAAAAATAGATTGTACAAGAGTAGAGAAAGTCATGTGAGTGTAACACATCAGATTTTTACTTTCTCTACTACGTATAGTAAGTAGGGGAAGTATTGCATTCCACCCAAAAATTCGATACCGAGATTTCACCGGAAATACATGTTTTGAGACCTCCTGAATCCAAAAAAAGCATTTTTGGAAACGGGTCCGTGTGTGTGTCTGTGTGTGTGTGTGTGTGTGTGTGTGTGTGTGTGTCTGTGAACAGCATAACTCAAAAACGAACAGTCAGGTAAGCACCAAACTTGGTATTTAGGTTCAGTATCTTCCAGAGATGCGACACGAAGGTTTTCAAGAAAATCCCCCCCACCCCAGACTACCCTTTCATGGAACATTTTTCGAAAATTTTAATTTTCTCAAAAATGGCTCTAACGATTTTGATTAAAATATCATATGTTTAAGATAATGTCATGAGAAATGAAATGTATATCTAGAATTTTCTGGGAATGTCTCCAAAAGTATTCTACATTGTGAACGACTTTTGCATAACTGGTAAACCATAAGAGATAGACAAAATTTTACTACATAAAAATGTAGATCGCGTTAAAATACACAACTTATGTCATATACATTTCTTTTGTTGAGTGAACCGTTTTCGAGATATTGCTTGTTATTCCCTTAAATTTTCCAATACTTATACTTTTTCTCAAATTCGTTATTCATTTTTTTATGTCCTGGACTTGCAAAGAGAATGGAATGCGCCGCATAGCAACCAGCGTTAAAATATTTGACCATCGCTTAAAAGCTACCATATTCCCCTTGCATCTACAAGAAAATTAGCAATAAGATTGACATCTCGATATCTCGATTAACATAAAGCATATGGAGAATAGGCGTTTGTAAAAATAGATTGTACAAGAGTAGAGAAAGTCATGTGAGTGTAACACATCAGATTTTTTTATGTCCTGGACTTGCAAAGAGAATGGAATGCGCCGCATAGCAACCAGCGTTAAAATATTTGACCATCGCTTAAAAGCTACCATATTCCCCTTGCATCTACAAGAAAATTAGCAATAAGATTGACATCTCGATATCTCGATTAACATAAAGCATATGGAGAATAGGCGTTTGTAAAAATAGATTGTACAAGAGTAGAGAAAGTCATGTGAGTGTAACACATCTGATTTTTTTAAATGGAAACCTAAAATTAAGAACAATTTAAGTTGACTCTAAAATGACCATCACAACGATCTCCAAATAAAACACCTCTAATGGCATTTACTTTCCCCCAAAATATCAAGCGACTTTTATTCAATACATTCCCTTCTACAACGTTTAATTTTGAGATATTGTACTGTCTCAACTTAAATAATCCAATCTGTATAGTATTTTAGTTAAAATCGTTGGAACCATTTTTGAGAAAATAAAAAATGTTGAACAATTTTTATGTTAAGGTTAGTTGAGGGTGTGGGATTTTCTTGAAAATATTCGTGTTGCATCTTTGGAAGATAATGAATTTAAGCATTAAATTTGGCATTTATCAGACTTTTTGTTCTAAGTTATGCGGTTCCCAGACACATACATACACACGGATTTTTTTCTAAAAATGCTTTTCTTGGATTCAGGAACCTCAATACAGTATTTCTGATGAATTCTCGATATCGAATATTTGGGTTCAATAGCTTCTATTATGTACGTCGTAGAGAGAGTAGTACGCATTTATATAAAAAGCTGCAAGTGTGTGTGTCTGTGAACACCATAACTCAAAAGCAAAATGTATGATAAATACCAAACTTGGTATTTAGGTTCAACGTCTTCCAAAGATGCGACATTAAGATTTTTAAGAAAACACCTCAACCCAGAAGACCTTTTACATGGAAGATGTTTTCGAAATTTTAGATTTTTTCAAAAATGACAATAACGACTTTGGTTAAATAGCTTAAGATATTTACATAACAAATATAACCCAGATCTTGAATTTTTTGCGAATATTCTTTGAAGTATTCATCATGAATGATTTTATATAATTTTCTGTAACTGTTAAACTTTAAGAAATAGACAAAATCTAACTACACAAAAAATTGTAGATCTGGTTAACATTCACCATTTATGTCATTTTCATGCCATTAATCATTTCCTATGTACCCGCTGTTATTAGTTCACATTTTCAAATACTTTACGCTAAGCCACCATTCGTTTGTTTCTCCTTGTCATGCATAGTTATTTAAAGTGAGCGTATAGCCATCCGCTGTTATAGAGATCCGACTACCGCTTCCGCCTCCTGAATCTCTTTAATGTCCAATGTGTTGAAGGTAGTTTAATTGTTGCTGTTGCACCACGTATGGGCACCAATTTGAAGCAAGGTGCTGGGCCACGTTTACGTATCAAACTTGCGAGAGATATGTTTCTAGGAGTGTTCGCCCCACGTACGGCACAAACTTTCCGGTAGCCTTCGCCTCACGTTTACGAATCACTTTTTACTTTCTCTACTACGTATAGTAAGTAGGGGAAGTATTGTATTCCACCCAAAAATTAGATACCGAGATTTCACCGGAAATACATGTTTTGAGACCCCCTGAATCCAAAAAAAGCATTTTTGGAAACATGTCCGTGTGTGTCTGTGTGTCTGTGTGTGTGTGTCTGTGTGTCTGTGAACAGCATAACTCAGAAACGAACAGTCGGATAAACACCAAACTTAGTATTTAGATTCAGTATCTTCCAGAGATGCGACACGAAGGTTTTCAAGAAAATCCCCCCACCCCAGACTACCCTTTACATGGAAGATTTTTCGAAAATTTTAATTTTCTCACAAATGGCTCTAACGATTTTGATTAAAATATCATATGTTTAAGATAATGTCATGATAAATGAAATGTATATCTTGAATTTTCTGGGAATGTCTCCAAAAGTATTCTTCATTGTGAACGACTTTTGCATAACTGGTAAACCATAAGACATAGACAAAATTTTACTACACAAAAAATGTAGATCGCGTTAAAATACACAATTTATGTCATATACATTTCTTTTGTTGAGTGAACCGTTTTCGAGATATTGCTTGTTATTCCCTTAAATTGTCCAATACTTATGTTTTTTCTCAAATTCTTTATTCATTTATATTTTCTCCTGCTAATGCAAATAGAATGGAATACTCCACATAGCAACCAGCTCTTAAAATATTTGACTATCGCTTAAAGCTTAGCAATTCCCTTTGCATCTACAAGAAAATTTTTAGTCTTGTATATGCAAAGAATATTAATCTGTGGCAAAGAGAATGGTGCTGCACCTAGCAACCAGCTATTAAGAGATACATCTATGCTTAAAGGCTACTGTATTTCTATATTGCGCTTGCAATTACAAAACAAGGGGAACATAGTACGCCTTAAGTGATAGTCAAGTATTTTTAGAACTGGTCGCTATGTGTAAAATGTAATTCTCTTTGCATGTCAAAAGATCGTTTCTGCAAATGTTTATCTCGATTAATATGAAATAGATGAAGCATAAGAGTTAGTAAAAATAGTTTGTACAAGAGTAGTGAAAGTCATGTGAGTGTAACACATCAGACTTTTTTTGGCCTGGTAATGCAAAGAGAATGGAATATTCTACATAGCAACCAGCTCTTAAAATATTTGACTATCGCTTAAAGCCTACCAATTCCCCTTGCATCTACAAGAAAATTAGCAATAAAATTAACATCTCGATATCTCGATTAACATGAAGCATATGGAGAATAAGAGTTTGTAAAAATAGTTTGAGCAAGAGTAGAGAAAGTCATGTGAGTGTAACACATCAGGTTTTTTAAAATGGTAACCTACAATTACGGTTAATTTAAATTGATCTTAAAATGACCATCATAACCTCCTTCAAACGAAACACGACTAATGGCGCTTACTTTCCCGCATAATATCCTGCAGTTTTTACCCAAGACATTTCTTTCTACAACGCTTAGTTTTGGAGATATTGTACGTCTCAACTTAAATGGTCCAACCTGTATAAGATTATATGAAATTCCCACCGAATGAAGGGGACTTCACGGCTATTACCAGAAAATTCAGGATATACGTTTTATTTTTCATGTGTATGTCGATAATATACAAGTAAACTTGTACAACTTGAATTTTTCAGTCATCTGATTCTACCTTTCCAACCCTGTCCAACACACGGCTTGTGTGAAAGAACAATTAATTCCATTAATTGACCTAATAGTGGTTGCAACTATAAAGCCCGGAACTTAAAGTACTTACATAAATGTAAGTCGCCATTGGGGTATGGCATCTCAATACAATTTGAGATCTCCTTGTGGTTTACCGGGAAAAATGCGAATCAGCTGGAGAATTTAATGTCGTGTCGGCATGTTGCCATGGTAGCTCAGTGGTTAGAGCAACCGGACGGAGACCGGGAGATCCGTGGTTCAAATCCCGGCTATGGCATTGAATTTTTCAGTCATCTGATTCTATTTATAAACTGTTTTAAATATTAAGTATTATTGTTCCAAGAACTATTAGTAGCCTTTTTTAAACTTTTCAATTTATTGTTGTCTCAAGGTTACCTTATTGTTAGCAATCTTCGGCCTTTACTTTGTAATTCTGTTTGCTACGAAAAGCAGCTTGCTTCCTACATTGTTAAACTACATAATACATTCACATTACATTTTTATATATGTGCATAATAAAATAAACATAATACAATGACTGTAATATAAACATTGTATATTATATTATACACATATTGCTTTAAGGCGGGCTGTTATTTTTTTATATTGTATAATTAGGCTGATATCATAAGCTATCAAAATACTGCCTCAGTGTAATGATAGTATTTCTAAAACGTTTATCGCGATTAAATTAAATAGAAGAATAACTTTCCTAAGACTAGTTTTTAGATATAGTAAAGAAAGATGATAAAGTTAAAGAGAGAATTAGAAAATGCAAGTGAAGAGGCGTAAAAAACTTCTATAACTAACAACTGCGGATAATAATAATAATAATAATAATAATAATAATAATAATAATAATAATAATAATAATAATAATAATAATAATAATAAAGGTAATATTAAGCAGATATATGCTAAATAGTAAACAGAACAGCAGTAAGCACAGGGTAAGAAACAGAGAAAATGTACAGGATTTTCAAAGAGAATAGGAAAGAAAAGAAACAATAAAATAAGACACAACTAATTACCATAATATGATGGATTGTTAGAAATTCGAATGAAGAACATAACAATTAACAAGAAGATAGGGATCAACAAAAAAAGAGGATACACAGAAGGAGAGGCTTATTAACAATAAGCACATTCTGATCGACAGACAGAGAGAGAGGGAGAGAAGAAGGGGTAGTTAGAAAAGCAGCTATATAGAACTGAACAAAGCGGAAATACGGATGAAGTAACAACACGAAGGTCGGAAGACGATCATTGCTTTGTTGCCATTTACAAACCTCTGCTCTTACTCATCTTTTCCTCTTAATCCTATTTTCGCCTTGCCCCTATCTTCTTGTTAGTTTTCTTTCGTTCATCAAAATATTTCTTACTCCATCGCATAATACCTCACTTCCTCTCTGTTTCCAATCTCTCCTTTTATGTATTTCCTTCTGTTATCCACTTTCCATCTCTGCCCTGCTTTTTATTATTCTTCTCTGCCTTTACAAAAAATAATATTAAGAAGAGCACTAAGAGAAAGTTACAGCGGGCTGGAAGAAGAAGGGAATAAAGCAACGAGATAAACGTGTAAAAGCGCATAAATTGGAAATAGGCGTAATAAAAGAAAATATAAAGGAAAGAATACGAATGTTTTATCGATATACGTCATCTTTTATTACCTTTTCTACCGCTTACCTAACGCAGAGGAAGTATTGCATTCGAGACAAAAATTCGATATCGAGATTTCACTGGAGATGCACGTTTTAGGGTATGCTGAACCCTGCCCTGAACAAAAAGAAGCTTTTTAGAAAATTGCTGTTGTGCCTATCTGTTAAGCGCGTAACTCAAAACCTAAAAGTAGTATAAACGACATTGTTTAAGAGCGTAAGTCGAAAATTTCTCACGAAACTTTATATAGAAACAGTAACAAATAGGCAGAAGCTATTGTTGTCGAAATATAATTGAAGAAATTGGTCATCAAGTTCGAAGAGCAGCAAGTATATCAGGCTTTTACGAGATGTTATTTCGTAGAATAAACACTTTAACACTCAATTAAAGTAAAAGTTTATTAAACTGTAATAAAACCTGTATTAGTGTGCGAAACAGAATAAAGAACAGTAAATAGTTACTCAGTAGAACAGAAATAAATGTAAGGAAAATAAGAATGGACGGCATAAAGAATTAACATATAAGATAATAATATGATAAACGAATATAATAAAATTTGTAAAAGAAAGTAAAAACAACATTGGAATGAACACCAGAATAAACAAGATAGATTAAAATAGCATGAGACCAACGACCCAGGAAGAACTAGAAATGGTGGAAGGCCACTAAAAAGATGGTTAGAAGGATGTTTTTCATCGCCATCAGACTTTGCGTGAAGACAAACAAAAGAAGAAACAAGGAGAAGTTTAGTAAAATGTCGACATTTAAATATACAATTTACGTTAAATAATAATTTTGTGACAAAGCCGGTTTCGTTGTTCGTTTAATTCCTCCCACTTTTTAATCAGTTATTTCTTTCTTCGTGAACTTGTACAAAGTGTGTGAAATATCATGGCTTGCATGCCAACTAGCTTTTCTAAACCATACACTCTTTCAAACACATGTGTTTTGAGTGGTATGATTTAATTTAAACCATTCCTTGACAAAACTTATCACAATAGAATGGACATTTTATAATACTTTATATTGTATTAGTTTGCCCAAAAATATTAAAAGTTAAATCTAAGACACTGCAGACCTTGTGGGCATTGGTCTACCAACTCGCTGCCGACCTCATGCTCACAAAAGCAAGGCAGAGGTGTGCGATCATCCAGCCGATATGGGGAGATGATGTGATCAGCACTATGCTTATCCCAGCGGGAACGTTGTTTTTCGTGACTTACAGACCGCTATCTACCTTATATCCTCAAGTGCATCACAATGCTGCATGCGAACCGATCCTACATAGGCCGAAAAATCCTCATGGGCGAGCTCGATCCCACGCGCATTCTGTGGCTGGGAATCAGAGCACCGCACTTAAACCCATTATGCTAAGGTTGCAAAAAAATTAAAATCGAGTTTTATTTATGAACGTTCTTTAACTGCTGTGCGTCCCATTTTATATTGGGCGTGAAAGACCGGTAATTTAGCTCAGAAGCCTTTTATCAGGCTTGAGGTTCTTTTACGTGCCATAAATCTACGATACCGGACCTTTACTTCTCCTCCGAAGGAAGCCATGCTAAGGACTTTTACGCCCGAAAAAAGCTACCACCTCTTAAAGCCTAGCAATTCCCCTTGCATCTACAAGAAAATTAGCAATAAGATTAACATCTCGATATCTCGATTAACATGAAGCATATGGAGAATAAGCGTTTGTAAAAATAGTTTGTACAAGAGTAGAAAAAGTTATGTCAGTGTAACACATCACATTTTTTTCGATGGCAAGGAAGTTGGGTCAAGCTCAGTGTCTGTCGATTGAACATCAGGAGAGCCATTGTCGTTTACATTTGTTAAGGGTTTCACTTGTACCACATTAGTCTTTTGTGTCATTGGTGCTACTATTTCTGCGCTTCTTTCAATTTCCAATTGAAGCATGCCTGGTGTTGCATTTTGCTCCTGAAAGGAATCGACCTTTTTTGAAACAGCCTCGCCAACTCAGCTATTGACCTGGCCATTACGGTTCTCTCCCCACTTGCATTTTGTACGTCATATTGCAACGGCGTTCGCTCTTCCGAGTGTACATTAGCTCTAAAGCGGAGAGTTGGTAAACGACCTTCTACTCACTGCGACCAAGAGGGTGGTGTTTCAGAATCATACACTTGTACAGGACAGGCATTGTGTAAATGTCCGGGTTGGTTACAAAATGCACACATAATCACTGCTGATCGTAGCTAACTAGAGCTTGATGACTATGCACATTAATAAGCGATGGTATATGAGATTTCACAGACCTTACACTCCCGAGGTCGCGGGTTCAAACCCGGCGGAGGGCGATGGATTTTTTCGGCGTAAAAATCCTTAGCATGGCTTCCTTCGGAAGGGAAGTAAAGCCGGTGATCCCGTGTCGTAGATTTACGGCACGTAAAAGAACCTCAAGCCTGATAAAGAGGCCTCTGAGCAAAGTTACCGGTCTTTCACGCCCAATATAGGATGGGACGCTAAGGACCACAGCAGTTAAAGAGCGTCCATAAATAAAACTCAATTTAATTTACAGACCTTACACCATTTACGAGTGTTTTAAACTGGAAACGGTCACTCCAGTTGCCATAAAGAAGCCCACGAACAATTCCATATTCCTCCATTGCTACACGTACGGACCCATGTGTCATTTCCAATGGCAAGTAATACAACCTCATTATTTTGACTCCTGGTCCTGCTTTTTTACCGCCACCTTTGTTCTGTGTCCATTGTCGTGAGTAAAGAGTGACTGATCTCGCGTAAGTGTCAATATGTCCTCCACAATTTTCTCCGATACGCATTTCAAGAAACCTTGTCGAGTAATTCCATTGAATAACTACCAGTATGTCTTCTATTAATTTAAGTTCCTCGTGTAACCATCTGTTTGTTCTATAGGTTTCGGAATATTCCGCTCAATAAAGGACATCACAAGTGTATTCTCGTTCTACTGGCATTATATCAATCAAATATTAAAACTATGACAAAAGAATTTAATGCTTACAACAACCTTAATCACATGGCCGCTCAGCGCAAGTTTCGCACGATTAATGACAATTTAAACTCAATAAACCTCATGAAAACTACTACTAACGTTTCCAGTTAAATCAAAGGCAATGATGAAATGCTTACAGTGGATTTCCAATACGATATTAACTTATTTATGTTCACAAATGTGTATTTTATTACACTAAAACACGGAGTAAACAATCCGTCATGGCCTGCCATGATGCCGTCTCATTTGCGATACACGTACGAAAGCTTCTTGAAAGACACAAATAATGAGTCATCTGTTTTTGGCTAACATCACATTAACTTGCAGATTCACAATTGTTTTTTGCAGCTACTCTGTAATAATGATCTAACTTCCGTGCCCCTAGCTTGAATCCGTGTCCTGAAACCAACGATTCCAATAACGCGCTTCTTTCTGCCACGGAAGACACAGAAAAATGCATCTCAACTTACAGTTCTTTTATGTATTGGCGGCGAACTTCTATGATAAGCCACTAAAATTTAGTATACACCGGAATGAAAATGTAATTGGCTGTAAAAACTATGTGGAAAGAAGCTTAAGGTATATACAACGGGATAAAGAATCAGTTAAACAAAAGCATTCAATAGTTTATATTTTATTGCATACCGGACCATGCTTTAAAAACATCCCTTCTATAATTGGTAAACCGTAAGATATAGTCCAAAATCTTACTGCATAAAAGCATTTGGGGCGTTAACCATTTCAGAGATATTATTTGTTATTGACTAAACTTTTCACATTATTACACTTCTTACTTTCTCTACTACGTATAGTAAGTAGGGGAAGTATTCTACCCCATCCGAAAGGTAGATACCGAGATTTCACCGGAAATACATGTTTTGAGGCCCCTGAATCTGTGTGTCTGTGAACAGCACAACTCAAAAACGAAAAGTCGGATAAATACCAAACTTGGTATTTAGGTGCAGTATCTTTCAAAGATGCGACACCAAGATTTTCAGGAAAATCCCCTCACACCAGACTACGGTTTGCATGGAACATTTTTCGAAAAGTTTGATTTTCCCAAAAATGGCTCTAACGATTTTGATTAAAATATCATATATTTAAGATATTTTCATCACAAATTAAAGTTTATCTTGAGTTTTTTGGGAATATCCCCAAAGTCCTCTTCATTCTGAATAACCTTTGCATAACTGATAAACCGTAGAGATAGCGAAATTTCACTACACAAAAAAATGTATATCTTGTTAAAACACAATTTATGTTATACACATTTTTTGTGGAGTGAACCATTTCCGAGATATTCCTGGTAATTGATTTGAATTTTCCAATAGTCACACTTTTTCTCAAATGGAAATTCGTTATTGTTTTTTTTATTTATTTAGTTTACGTCCTGGACGTGCAAAGAGAATGGAATACTCCACATACAACCAGCTGTTAAAATATTTGACTATAGCTTAAAGCCTACCATATTCCCCTTGCATCTACAAGAAAATTAGCCATAAGATAGTTTTGTGATAATGTTTATCGCGATTAACATGAAGTATATGGAGAATAAGCGTTTGTAAAAATAGTTTGTACAAAAGTAGAGAAAGTCATGTAAGTGTAGCACATCAGACCTTTTTTTCTTGTGGTCAAGCAAAGAGCATGAAATTTCAAAGCCACCACACAAGCTATGCTGTTTTTAAACATCAAACAACAATGAATGTGTAAATACGTAATAACTAATGAGATTAACAAGCAGACGGACCGAGCGGAATTACTCCGGCGGTAGCGTCTGTGGCCCGCATTCGGGAGGGCGAGGGTTCGATTCCCGTGCCCGATTTTCCTGAGCCATGGGTTTTTTCGGGGTTTCTCCGGGTCGCTAAGGCAAATACTGGGAAGGATCATTAAGTGCCCTGATTTTCCTGTCCCTCCATTTCACCTCCATTCTCATTTCACTTCACCTTTCATCTGGTTGGTCTCTTTCAGGGTTGCAAGTGCAGGAGGTCTCGGCATGTGCATGGCAGGGGAAAAGGATGCTCTCGGAAATCTTCGTCCTCCGAAATGGGGGCGGTCTCCGGGTTCCAATATAAGTCTCCCTCCGCGCTAAATCCTAATCCTATCCAGTAGACAGCAGAACAAGTTTTTCTAATAATAGTTTGTAGATGCGTGAGTAGAGAAAGTCATATGAATACAACACGAGATTTTTTAAAAATATTTTGTCAAGGATTTGTATAAACTATTTGAGAAATATCTATAATAATAACGACTGGAGAAAACTGTGCGATTGTTGGACATCAGATTTGTTTTGAGGGTTTCGTCAAACTCAAAAATCCATAAAACTTGCAGTGTTTTATAGCTCGGTACTAGAGATTGACGCCAATTGTCAGGTAATAATGTCAGCAAGCCATTGCCCTGAATATCACCGACAATCCTCATGGGAACACAGGTATGTGCTGTACACTGCTATTATCTCACTTGTCAGCAATTACAGCCGTCGTCATAAATTCCAAAAAGTACAAAAAAATCAAGGCTGTATTTCCCACACTCAACAAAACTATCTCATCAGATAAAGCCATTGTACAAGCATGCAGCATTGCTCTTTATTCTTTTACTGCCTCGGTTGAAGGCTTTGACAGCTTCAATAAAATCGTGGCGTTGCGAACTACACCACCAACAGAAAAATAAACTACAGAATTGGAACGGGGATTTTCTTTGTGCGGAGAGATTAGTGGCATACCTTCGTGCTTCATAGTGCTAGCGACATTTATCGTGTGGCTTGCTTCAGCTTTCTCAGACACGTTCACATTTATTCTCACTTCGAAGAAGTGTTCGATTACTAGATGAAAAGGTTATAAAATGCAAGAATAAATAGGCGCTCAAGACTGCCTCTATGGTTGAGTGGTCAGCGTTCTGTCTTCTCAACCCAAAGGCCCTGAGTGCGATTCTCGACAAGACGGGGAAATCTTCTTTAATTACAGTGTTTCTCTACCTTCGGGAGAGTCTGGAAAAGTGTGTATGTAGTGTTTAATGTTAGGTATACCTGAATAAAATCCACAATTAAAGAGCCTGCAGTCAACGATCTGGTTTCTCAACGTACAGGTCCCGGGTTCGAGTATGTGTGTTGTAGTGGTTCCCTTGGTAAGGACCCCACTACGTTGATGATGATGGTGGATGATGGATTACGTACCTGTAGGTCGTCTTGATGCCCGTACTCTCGTGACGTATCTCGTAGGCTGGAATCTGATGTTCGTGTATCTGTATTCTTGTGTGTATTGGTATGTTGCAATTATTATTTTATAATTGTGCCACGGCTGCTATATTTGTGTCGGAGAGCAATTGTGCCTTGTCAGGGTTGGGTATGGAGAATGTTAAAATATATTTGCACACACGTATTCTGTTAGTTATTTCACTTGTAGATAAACCACATATGATATTCACAATTCACTATCACCTTTGTCATGTTAAAATATGTATAACTGGTAGACTTTAAATACGTAGTTTTATCGTCTATTTTAGCGTATATTCAGAGATAAGTTTATACACTGCCTTCCTTCTTGAACACTGAGAAAGCTTCTGTTAGCGTTCCTTCCAACCGTTCTTCTTAACGTACGTATTTGAATTATAGGCATGTATCAATGTACCTGATTGGTGCTACTATCCAATGACATCCAATAACAGTTTATGTTACATATATATATATATATATATATATATATATATATATATTTACAGACCTCCATCGTCTTAATTATGAACCCAAGACATCTTACGTAGATACTACTGCATTTCTCGTAGTTTTATATTACTGGTTGTATAGTTAACAAATACTTTTCCTCCCCATATTATATTATATATGTGTGCATTATGAATATATGTGTTTTAACATCCTCTTAATTATTATACTACGATATTAGCAAAAAATACATTAATGAGTTATTGTATTAGTATATTCGTGGCTAGTACTGTATGTTGCTTCAGTGTTTGCTAATGATAACAAGTAAAAATCAACAGCATAGTTAACGAATTAGTTGTTTCTAAAGTCAAAGCCGCGATATGGCTACAGAAGTTAAAGGGGGCTGTACAAATGAAACAAATAGACTGCCTCTGTAGTGGAGTGGTCAGGTTCCGGTTTCTCGACGCAGAGGTCCCGGGTTCGAGTGAGTATGTTTGCTAATGAAAATAAGTAAAAATCAACAGCATAAACCTACAGTCGGCTAGTTGGCTGCTTTTAAAGTTAAAGCCCTCGAAAGGAGCACAGAGGTTAAAGGAGTTATACAAATAAAACAATAACATAAGGAGGGAAACATACAATTTCATACAAGTCAGGATCATTTTCATTCTGATGTTTTACATTCACTCCAACCATAATCACTTATTTTTATGTTTTCTACAAATTATTCTTACAAAAATATATTTTTCTATCTACTTCATATTAATTGATATATGCACCATACATGGACCATATGGTTTGCACCAACAATTTCACTACAGATTTCGTTATAGATACAGGAAACACAGAAGGCTGAAACAGTAATTAAACGTTTAAAGAGCGGGTGGCTATTTGCTGCCTTTGAAATTATACATTCTTTGTTCGACATCGCGAGAATGGTGAGATACTTAAAAAAGTGTATGACTGCATTGTAAAAGTCAACTTATCAGCAATAACTATCTCGGAAATTGATAATTAAAAGGAAATATAAACTATGTGTTAAAAAGCACGTTTTCCCAGCAGTTAAGTTTTGGTTTAGCGTTACGTAGTTCCCAGTTATGCAACATTATATGGTATTATATAAGTTTCAGTCAGAATGAAGGTGCATTCACAGGTTATTTACAGAAAGTTCATATTATATATTTTATTCAAAGTAATTGGAGGTACTTTGGAGAAACTAAAACACAAATAATTTTTTCCATGTAAAGGGTAGTTTAGGAAGGGAGAATTTTCATGATAATAGTAATCACTATTCCATTAGCCAATGACAGGTAGAATATGCTAGATAGGTGGCCAATCAAAGCCATACTACACTGATGGTAATGCACCTTCGATTACTAAAATGATAGTATTATCTTCGAAGTGCACTTGTTTTTAATTTATAGGAATGCATTGTATGAAATCACGTAGGCCTGTAATTGACTACAATAATTACAATTCAAACATGCCGCGCCCTATTAGTAAAATTATTGATAATTTAAGAGCAGCTGTAGACAAGTTAACCCCTGAAAATACGAAGTATAACAAGAGTATGGTGTTGTGAAAGTTGTATTTTAGAAGGAGTTGTATCGTATTTCATCTGTTGGGGAGCCGAACTTGTAGTAGTTGCAACAGCGCGTATGGTAAACAGTTTCCAACAGCTTCGCCCTAAATGTATTTTCAGGTGGCCTTTACCCCAAGTTTAAAAAAATATTAACTTTGTAATTAAACTGTTTCTTTAAATATTTATATTTATGTTTGCCTCGGCTGCGTCAGTATTATTTTAGAGACATGGATATCTTGGCAGGGCGTGATGCGACAAGAATGTAGGCTTACGCAGATTTTAAGTTTTAATTCACTCCTTTTTATTAATCCTTGACACAAATTAAATAGCACTTCACTGATATCGAGAGCTTGAGATTCTTTTATTTAATACTTGCACTTTTTAACACGTATACTATTTTCATCTCACACGAATATGTAATTAATTTCTCGAGGACACATCTCGCGTCTGGTTATGAGCACTGTCTAGAGGCAACACGTCTGGTTATGAGCACTGTTTGGAGGCAACTGAACTGTTTTCCACCGCCTAAATTTGTAGATTTCTGTATTTCAATTCTCTGATTGGCTAATCCTAGTCCAATAGAATACTTTCATTTAATTAAAGCGTTTTCTGGCTGTTGATTGGCTATTTTTTTAAACTGTCTCAAAAATTTACATTATTTCTGCTCTAATAATGACTAGTAGCATTTAAAATTCCTTACCCATTATTGCCTCAAGGTTACCTCATTGTTACCTTATTGTTAGCAACGTTTAACTTATTATTCTCACAGGTCCTACATTATTAAATTACGTAATATATTCACATAACTTTGTTGAACATGTGTACAATAATATAAGCATATGCAATGACTGTTACATACATTTTACAAATTATTACATACACATATTGCTTCAAGGCGGGTTGTTATTTAATTTACATATTATATAATTAGACTGAAATTATTAAGTGTTAAAAATACTGCCTCAGTGTGGAACCAATTTTCGGAATTCTGTGCAGAGAGGAATTATAAAATGACAGCTCAGTTAGTGACGAGGAGATTGCATCTATTCTACAGGACTGGGTGCCGCTAAAATATGTTCGTTCACAATAGATAAACTTTTCGTGTTATTATCAAGCCGAGTAGCACTTGTGCATCTAGTTTTCCACGAGAATTTAATTTTCGTTTCAAACTCATGCATCTTTTCATAAGATAATTGAAGACCTCCCAGGAATAATGGTGTAACTTTCTACATTTGTAGAAAGTGAGATGTTGGTGGAAATAGGATGTGACATCACTTTTTGCACTGTAGTACCATATTATGACATATTACTACATTAGGTGAACACTAGAGCCACCTAGAAATTATTACGCTTCTTGGAGAAAGGATGTAAAATCATTCACAATGGCTGATAATAGTACTTGTATTGGATCGTCAACAAACGTCATTAAGATATTAAATTAATAATAAATGTAATTAATGGAAAGCTATAAAAAGGAAATTATAAAGCAGAGTGGGGAGGAATACATAACAAAAAGAGGTTGTAAAAGCAGGAAAACAGCCTTGTGTTGAGGTAAGTGGAATAAGGGTGTCAGAATATAAATATTTTTCTTTATAACAAATTGTCAAATACAGTGGCATAGTCAGAAAAATAGTAAGGGGAATTTTGTATAGGGAATAATTTTTAAAACAATTTGTATCAACTAAAATGTTAATTATGACTTAATCGTGAGGTAAAATATTTAAATAAATTGATTTTATATTTACAGGTTAAGGCACAACGATAGGAATTAAAACTGGGATAGGATGTTTTGCATTATTCTAAGCAGAAAATATGTTGTAACATTGTAATTAATGACCACGTGAAGTATTTTATATTACCGCTGCAGGCCATTTTATTTCACTGCAAAATAGGGTTTCTAGTTATGTTCGAAACTGGGAGATATTTATTATTATTATTATTATTATTATGAAAATGTATTAAAGAGAATTCTTTGGGTTTTTTATCAGATATTTAAGATATAAAATAAGAATCTGTACTACTTAATGTTAAATTACGACGATACATCCTTATTCCACTGTTACATTTAAATGTCATACAGTAATTCTGAAATATTAATATGTATCAATAAGATTTTATTTTTAGAAATTAAAACTACTTATGTTCTTGCATATTCACATTGTTATTTTCAAATAAGCCATAGCTATAATCCATTAATAAACTTTTCTCTTTCCTGAAAAACTATGGTTATTCCAGGGAGATTTTCAATTATTTCTCGACTTTCGCCCTCGAAATAGTTATTATCATGAATAGAAGAATTCGTTAACCTCAAACAAACTGTAGCAAAATTATCAGTATTATGCTACTACTGTTGATAACTGCGCCTGGCATGTTTATACAGTGTCGGACTCAAACATGAAATTCTAGCTCTCCGATTTTTGTTTTAATTTATGCTTTTCACAGGCAAATAGACTCATGCATACGCATGGACAATTTTCTAAAAATATTTGTAGTGAATCAGACGATCTCAAAACATGTAACTCTTGATACCGAAATTTTGGATAAAACGGAATTCTTGTTCTACCCAGATAGAGTAATAAAATCAAAGAATATCTACAGACGCCTAACTTGCGTCTTTTACGTACGAGCAAATAAATTGTTACAATTCTCCATCAAAATTGCCTGCGTAACATAATCAATAAGCCAAATAACTATCACATTTTTACTGATACCAGCTTTTCCCGTTGTTAACTATATGTAGCTTGTTCATAAGTGAACTAATTCAACACCATAAAGTGGCTATCGAGGAAAATCCCTCAGAAAAATTAACCGCAGATTTGATTATCACTTCCAACATTGTGTGAAACATATCCGTGTCTATGTGTATGCATATAAACATGTTTATGCAACCTTAGCATTAAAAACAGGTTGTTACTGCATTCAGTACATAATTAGCTTATTATGGCGCGCGAGACACATTTCCTATAGCAATGACAGAATATTGGTATTCCTGGCTAACAAAGGCCAGGTTATGAAACCATTTTGTAATATTATTTTCTCTGAGTAACGAATATGCACAAACCTTCGTACACTATTAAATTAGAATAATTAAGATCCGAATTTACAATTACTTGCCATGTTATATTGATACAGGACACATCACAGTCTGTAACACCTGCTTACCACTCTCCCAGAAAGGAAAAGCATTCAAGGCTGTCTTGCTAATCGATTGATGCGCCAGGAAATAACAAATGCAATATAGGCAGAGAAGCTAACCTCTCATTTATAAACATATGAAGATGCTCTCTCTTAGTTGTATGGTTGCCGAATTATTTCGTGATTTTTTTCCTACAATTTGCTAAGATTAAATAAAGTATATCCAATTCGTGGATCGTGGATAATCTTAATATTACAATTACTAATCATCAAGATCCTTTTGTTACATAAACTACTAGTTTCCGATAGCAACTTTCTTTATTTTTAATGAGATTTGTGCTCACGTTTAATTGTCCTTAGGGTAAATTTCGAAAGCTTGCTAGAACCAACTAGTGAGCAATATTTTCGAAAGCCAAACTCGTCTTGGATGCTAAAATTAACAATGACCTCATTGATCTCAGGAAACCCTTTTGCTGAGAAGCAAAACTATTATTTTGTAATACTAATTTGATAATAATACATATAATTATTTGTAAAAAGCTAGTGTACTACTATTAATTCTGTTCGAACTGCTATTAGAAGCAACCGATTACCAATTAACTTAAAAGTTGTTGGGACTGTTACACATTAGAATGTTCTTCTTACATCCATTTTTTATTATGTTCTGTAATTCTTAATTTAAACTTAGTTACCCTAACTCTTCTGCATGACTTAGTTATAAATTAGTAGCTCATAAAATTCCATCTGTTCCTCCACAAGACAAAAAAAAATTGCTTGATGTAAATGTTGTATCTACAAAGTAAAGACCATATATTATACCCCAGGGGCAGAGTCTTTTACACTGCACACTAAAACAAGGGCACAAATTAAGTGCCAAGTTGTATTTTGTTTGCAACGTTCCATAATCCGACAGCAAACGAGAACAACATTTCTTCATTTTCTTTCTTCCAACAAGTAATAACTTAGTTAGCCAGTATGTGGAATGGACTAAAATAGATAATGGAACGGCTGTACGTAAACGTGGCTGCCAGAATCGCAGAGAGAGCAAGACGCAGAAAATATGATCAAAGAAGGAAAACAACACAAAGGAGAGTATAAATTAAATTACAAGAAAGCTGCAGGTTAGACGTGCTCCGTGTAATAACTAAGGGCTCCACTGTTATTTAATAAGGCCTCCAAAGAGCCAAAGGTCCCGATTTCGAGTTGGTTTTTGAACTTGTTTGAAGAGACGAAACCATGTTAGTGCTGCGGAAGTCTGTGTAACGTCACCCTCTGGACAGAACTCACAAGAGAAATCTTGTTCTGCTTTAGTTTAGGCTTGGACTTGTACAGACTTTTCCAGCCCCTTGAGTTCGTTGTGTAACACTTTGTCTTTCCGTAAAATGAAATCAATTATGTAATACGGTACATACAGTATTAAAATAATGCGCTTTGGAACTTAGTGGCCGATATGGTTCTATTATAAAAATTGCAATTTAGTTTTTTTTTTTGTAATTTTCTCTTTCAGGTGTATAATTGTATGATGGGCTACCTTGAAGCCAAAAATTGTATATTTTTAATTTTTGTTCGTGTTTTTTTTTTTTTGCCTTTTAAGGCAAGAAAGGCCAAGCTCATTATTATGTAGATATTTAAGGTCCCACTTAGACAACAGAGTATATGGCATCTTGATTACTTTCCCCCTAAATGTGGTGGAGAGTAATAAAAAGTTGAATTTCTGACTTATTATTATGCTTTCTTGGAATTTTTTACGTAACAAAAGATTATAAACACAATGTTTCTGAGCGTTTTAATGTATAAAAGTTCGAATAGATGATACTTACAAAGTTATACCGAATTACTTACTATCATTTGTGTACGTAAATCATTTGCCACCTGAAACTGTATAATTTGGGCATTGCAAGTATAAGAAAGAGGCAAAAATTGCTTCAGGTTTTATTTTCATTAAAAACTAGAAAAACACAGTTTATTACCTGTTTTTAAAACATCACATGAAATGTACGTTTTGCAAGGAGAGGGAGAGAGAGAGAGGGAGAGATGAAAGAAAGCAACAGGATAGAGAGTGAGAGAATGGGAAATAGAATAGTTAGAGAGAGGGATACAGCGAGAGTGAACGGCACAGAGCAGAATCTCTAGTTAACGTAATAATGCGAACCGAGTTGCAGGTTCTATTAATATAATAATACAACTTTTGGCTTTGCTGGCATTATTCTGTTAATAATTGAAAAAAAGGACTTAATTTCTCCTTATAGTCAGTTGTATTTTTTAAATATTTCACGTTATTTCTCATTTTTTCAAGAATTCGGTGTTGGTCATTTTTGAGAAAATGCAAATTTGAAAAGGATATTTTGGAATAGGGTAATTTTCCTGAAAATCTTATGTCACACTCTTTGAAGCTGGTGAACATAACTTCCGAGTCTTTATTTATACGAATGTTAATTTTTCAGTTATACTGTTCCCAAACACACACACCACACAGGCATGAAAATGCTTTTTCCGGACTTAGTGAACCTCAAAATATGTATTTTCGGTTCAATTTCAATATCGAACGTTTAGTAGGAATATTTCTATGTGTATCACGGAAAGTAAATTTTAGTAATTTCAACAGTTTATAACCTTAAAGGATGTCTTTGTATCCTTGCAACAGGTATTTTATTCTATGGAAGAATACTTAGATGACAAATGGTCCTGATGATGATGATGATGATGATGATGATACCGCTCTTAGGGCTTTGTAAGAAACTATTATTATATTTTAAGTGATAAATCACTGTAATGACAATTGTCCTGCAATAAATCATGACAGTTGTTACACCCAATGAGGTGCAATGTTGTGAACTCAAATCAGGTGTTAAAATAATACCCATAAAAGTTAAAACTAAATGTAAATGTTGCATTACCCCTCCTTTTACCTTCTCTTTTCCTTTCTCACTCGCTGGTTTACAAAATAGTAGAAGGAATACTCAGTAAGGCTAAAAAAAAGGGTCGACAAAGGTGGTCTTACTGATAAGAGACTCTCCCTTTTAAACGATCTTGAACAATATGTACATGTAATGTTTCGAAAATAGAGGTCATAAATTCAGTGCTTTCTCCATAGGTAAACAATATAAAAATTCATTACAGCATGTATCCGGAAATGCTTGGTTTCTGGGCTATGACCTTCAAAAGAGTTCATTCCGTGGCGAAGGGTACATTGTATGTTGTGTTTGGCGTTCGACTGAGCGACATGTACCCAAATCAGGAGCTGGCGGAAATGTACTTCTTGTACAGTAAAGCGGACGGCAATGCTGCGTTGTCTCGTCATTTGTACCAAGACAGGTACCCACACCGAAGACGTCCAGATAGGGGAACATTTGAACGTCTCTATCGCCGTCTGTGCGCTCGTGGGAAGTTTACATCTCCTGGTTTGGGGAGGGGACGACCAAGGTCTACAACTCCAAATGTAGAGGAGGCGATTCTAGATTCTGTGCACACGAGCCCTTTTATCAGAACACGAAGATTAGCGTTGCAAGTGAATGTTCCTCAGTCTGGAGACTGAAATTTCCAAAGTCAGCATGTATGGGCATATGAAAACCCACATGCAATTGTCCCATCTCGTCACCAAGTGCGATTCACTCTCAACATGTAGGCCGGTATCATTAGTCGGAGCCCATGTACTTGTAAACAGACTTACGATGCAGGCGTACACAAGCTTCCTGGAAAACACCATACCTCGTGTGTATGAAGACACTCCACTGAGCATTCGTCAACAAGCTCACTTCTTGCATGTTGGCGCTCCTGCACGCTTCAGTTGTACCGATCGCCGGTACTGAATCGAACGTTTCCTGATCGATGGATAGGTAGAGGTGGCCCAATTGCTTAGCCACCACGATCACCTGAATTGAACCCTCTCTATTTCTACTTGTGGGGACATTTAAAGCGTTGGTGTATTGTCTCCGGTGCCTGACATAAAATCCCTTCAGACTCGAAATGTGGCTGGTTGTGTGGAAATACGCAATACTCCTGGACTTTGGGATCGTATTCGCACGGCCATGAGACGTCGATGTGAGGTATGTATTCAAGCAGGAAATGGACACTTTGAACATCTTCTGTATAGAAAACTACCTTCGATAAGAAGTGCCTACGTTCCGGTGAATATCACTGTTTTGAAGACCATAACTCAGAAACCAAGCATTTCCGGACACTTTTTTATTGTCTATATTTGGGGAATCATACCTGAAATTACTCCCTCTATTTTGTAAACATTTTGTGAACATCTTGGTTATATATTGGAAAAAATCACAAAATGCAATAACTAAGTTAATTTGTAACTGAAATTACAATATAGGCATATACCTTGATGTTTCTTCATAGAGTTTCTTAAATATCTGTTCGTATATGTAAATGTGTCACCACAGGAGCAGTATGACGTAGGATGTGTATATCGTAGAGGGAAACCCGTCACTGGACCAGCTTGATCTCTGTGGCTACACCCCCCAGGGAGGCAGGGATGAGGCGAAGGAGCCATAGGAGGTCGCTGGTCCGCAGGCAGACAGGCCTACAGGGACTCGCAGAAGTCCCTAATATTTCCAGTTTGAACACCCGTACACCAGTAAAGACGAAGAATCCCGAAAGAGGGCGACGACGCGACCCTAACGGGCGAACATCGGACACTGTCGTTCACGGGGAGAAACCTTTCCAATGCGCAAGCAACTACGCCATCTGTCCGACACTGCAAGGATCAAAGACCACCTGAACCGTGAAAGGGAGAGAAAAAATGAGAAAAAATAGGGGAAAGGAAAAATCGTGGTAGAATACACCATCCCGGCATTCGCCTAGGTCGACCATGAGAAAACCATTAAAAATCCCATTTGGACAACCACTGGGAATCGAAACCGGGACCTCCCGAATGCGGGTCACAGACCATCCGGTCGGTGCACAGGAGCAGTAAACTCGCACTTGATTGTAAGTAGGATAACAGGAGAAGCTGGCGATAACAAATGTATATCTGGATATATCTCCCCTTATCAAGAAGAGCGCCGAAATTGGAAACTAACAATTTAGCAACACCTAGCAGCCCAATATTTCAATTTACATGAATCAGATAACTACACATACGAACACGTTAAAAATCCTATAAGCGCAGAAATAACTTTAAATGGAGATTTGCAACAAGCATTGATTTGCAACAAGCTCTATCCAATAACCGACGTTATTAAAGTACCGAGGCGATCACAGAAAATCAAGCGATCAGAAATGACCCATGTAACATTGTTTGCCCTAGGAAAGAAGCTACATTTTTACAAGGCAACTCACCGGCTTATATGCAGCACCACACACAGGGCAGATCTCGAGAAGAAAATCCTTTTGACAGCCACAGAGCCATTCAACTATTCTTATAATGTTTTTCTCTAAAATCAACGGATGGGGGAGTATCTGAGAAAAAACTCATTTCCCGTGTTAGACTCCGTGTCTAGTGATTTGATTTCCACCCTGTATGTTTAATTAATATTCATAGATCTTATTGTGTTCATGAACATCATGTGTATGTAGAATGTACACCTTGACATTGGCCTTCAACACCACCATTTTACTTACAAACCTTTTTGCATACGTTTGGGTTAATATGGACTTAATTGCCTTGTCAAGCATCACGTAAATGCACGTACATCTTCTAGCAAGACGAACCATCTTTTTCTAATAGTTTGAGCCTAATATATTTCTGCACAGCGGGTATCCAGAGAATGTGTAGTCGTTTCTCATTACAGAATACTTCAGTAGTCACTTCATGGTACTTGAACGTGACCAATTCCAGCACTATACCTATGTCTGGCATTCAGCATTCAGCAGCTAGTTACTGCTATGGGAATCCCAACTCCATATCCGGACACGCAACATTCCTCAAAGCCTTAAACGAATTGTGTGCAGAAACTACCTAATTACTTCTGCATGTTGTCATAAGGAACATTCAGCTGTTTACTAGTTCTTACTTATTCAGCTTGTTTTAATTTTGTCTAGCGCTTATGAGGGTAATCAGAAGTTTTCAAATAGTTTCCCCTGTTTGACGACATTTTATGAAAAGTTTAGAA
Organism: Deroplatys truncata; assembly: GCA_030765065.1. Taxonomy (NCBI): domain Eukaryota; kingdom Metazoa; phylum Arthropoda; class Insecta; order Mantodea; family Mantidae; genus Deroplatys; species Deroplatys truncata. Next base: position 109,002,223 of record CM060975.1, read on the forward strand.
GCTATTCAAAGCTAATAATTGATACCACGGTGACCCAGAACTTTTTTTAAAGTTTAACTCTTTTAACCTGGTAGGTTAAACGATAAATGGGTGAAATGACGCTTAAATGAGCCCGGAGTCCTTAGAGCTTAAGTTACCAGACGTTCGTCTTTATGATAAGGGAAACAACCAGGAAAAAACCATGGGGTAACTCATCTCAACTGAGATTCGAACTCGAAAGCTCTTGAACGTGAGGCACGGAGTTGGGCTAGAATTAATTTTTATGGAGAAAATTTTTGTTTTGAAAATGGGTGCAAATTTCACCTATAATTTTTTAAAGTAAAGTGCATTAAATACTTTTGTGCATAAATGTAATGGAAAAACTCCAAGTATTGGTTTTTCAAAACATCGGTTGGATTAAAAATATGCAATTCTGACTCTAATTAGTTTTTGTAAAAAGCTTTATTTAGAGTTATTCAAAAACTGAGCTAAATATACTGTAAAAGTTTATAATTATGAATTATATAAATTGTAGTAAATTAGTAAATTTATTTACCATAAAATGTAGGGGCAAAACTGTAGAGAAAAATAAAACTTCGGGGCTTAGCCCCCTCTTCTGGGCTTACGCAGGCATTTATACATCCTCAGTTTTATCAAATTGAAGCAGAATTTAGTAAAAAACTTTCACCTATTAATTACCAAGGTAATCTAATCTAAATTAAAAAATGAAGAAAATAAAACAAATCAAATTTTTAACCCCTGAGTGTCTCCTTAAATAAGGTAGAGAAGGCGTTGTCTTTGAACAAACAACTCTTAAGCCCCACACTCAAGTGAGTTTCTCTCTGCACTACAAATTTGCATAATAAGTCCCTTATATATCATGTAAATCAAATTAAGAGAGATTTTGCCCACGTAGCTTTATTCAAGTTAAATGTTTGCTGATAAATCAAATATAGCAATATGGGTATCATTAAAGCATGTTGTAAAAGCAAAACACAACAGTTTATATGGTATGGATTTTGGGCCCTACCCCCAAAAATAGAAATTTTTAAGGATACTTCATAAATTCCACGTCACAGGTCAATCTGAGAAAGCTTAAAGTATGCAACAACGAATACTTCGTGAACGACTAACGCATATAATAGTAGTAGTGGTAGTAGTAGTAATAAATAATAATAATAATAATAATAATAATAATAATAATATGATTTACTAATTATGGTTCAATGGTATAGAGTGAGATGGCTCCGCGGTAACATGTGAGGTTCGTATCCGGGTTCGATTCCCGTCGACTACCCACTGTGAACTTGGGTTTTTCGTAGATTTCTCTTATCAGTAAGCCAATGCAGAGGTGGTTCTCATCTACCACGATTTACTTTCCATCAGTGCCCTTTCATTCTGTTTCCATCCCATTTTTCAGTTGTGCTTCTAGGTTTCGTGGAGTATCGCGGTGCCGAACAAATGGCATGACTGCATCCTCAAAGGAAAGAGTACTCCCTGTGGACACAAGAGGGTTGCTTGGTCGACAGGTCGTTCATCGCCCTCTCTAGGGAGCTCCAGCAGTGGGACGTGTCTTCGAGCCTGGCAGTATTAGGGACTTCCGTGTGTCTCTGAGGCATGCCTCCCTGTAGCCTCCTGTGGTTCCTTCACTCCATCCCTTCCTTCTAGGGGTGGTAGCCACTATAGAACTATATAGGCCTGGTGCGCGAGGTGTCCCCCTCCATCGTATAATTATACCTATCCATTCAAACCCTATTTTCAACCCCTAACATACAAATGAACATTCTTTGATCTATCTATATGAAACTTTGTACGCTTATACTACAGAGCTCGGTGAAAATTATAAGCTATCTTACAACCTTAAAAAGCTACGCCCACCATATTTTCACCTCTTATGTAGATATCTGCGTTATTTAAACCATTTAGTTAATTGCACAATTATACAATAAGGGTTAGCAAAAAAATCATAGGTTAAGTTATAACCTCCAAAACCACCTAATCCTTATTTTGAATTATATAGTACTTGAAATTTTTAAAACTATACCCTTGGTGTATTTGCAAACCCTTATGGATAAAACTATACTTCTTGGTCAACACGGCAAAAATAGGTGTACTTAGAACTATAGGACGTAGTGACAGTTGTAGGATACCAACAACTTCAAAGAGCTACCCATATTCATATTTTCCAACCTTTTATGTACAAATTGTCACTGTTGGAGCAATGTAGGTAGATAAAACTTTGGGCGCTTATCTTTAAACAAGTATAGTTTACGGACTGCTTAAAAAAAAATCACCCCTATCCTTGTTACTTTCCCTACTACGTAGGGGAAGTGTTTCATTCCACCCAAAAATTCGATACCGAGTTTCACCGGAAATACACGTTTTGAGTCCCCCTTAGTCCAAAAACGCATTTTTAGAAAAAGGTCCGTGTGTGTTTTAGCTTGTGTTTTACTCTATGTACGCGAGCAGCATAACTCAAAAACGAAAAGTCGCATAAATACCAAACTTGGTATTTAGCTTCAATATTTTCCAAATATGCGGCACGAAGATTTTAAAAAAATTTCCCATCACAAGCTACCGTATACATAAAGCATATTTTGAAATTCTTTATTTTCTAAAAAAGTGGCTCCAACGGTTTTGATTAAAATGTCATATATTAAATATATTTACATGACAAAATGTATATTTTGAATTTTCTGGAAATACCCTGTGAAGTCCACTTTATTTGGCAGAAATTCTGTATAATCTTGTACAACTGGTAAACGTTAAGCGACGGACGAAAATGTACTGCACAAAATAATTTAGTTCTCTTTAAAACACACATTTATTTAAAATAAGTTTTCTTGTGGTAAAAGCCGTTTCAGAGATATTCGTTATTAAACGTTGGAGTTCTTCATTTCTTGGTCATTCCCTTAAAGTCCCTTCAATATTCAGTTAGTTTCTTACATTGCATGGAAACAGTAGGAATTTTAAGCCAGTATATAGCGTCCACTTCTTAAACATTTGACTATCGCGGTTCTCTTTGTATCTATAACTAAATGTGTAATGTAACTATTTCTGCAAAGGTTTATTTAGATTAAAATTTAGTATATAGAAAAATAAACTTTAGTAAGAATAGTTTGCATACTCACTAATAAACGATAGAGGGTAGAGAAACTTCTTTAACTTCTTACTTATAGAATGTATCAATTCAATGCTAGGTAAGGTAGCTAGTATATTAATGAACGTAGTATTTGGAACAATGTACTCGTATCTGCATGGAAGGATAGAGAATGCAAATACTTATGGAACTGAGAAGGCATTTTCTACCACTGAAAGCAAAAAGTTTGTGGAATGCGGATCTCACAAGATTTAAATGTTTATTCTTTTGGAGACCTTCCAAAAGAGTACACGTTCTAAAGAAGTAGTTAGGATCTCAAGAAATATGCTAAAAAGCAGAAAGGAAAGGTACCAAAATCCTGCAATTCTTCAAAACCGCTTGTTTACTTAATGGTTTAGATCACAAGATTTGCAGTTAAGGGGCTGTTAACTTTAAGCGTTTATGCTGTCCTTTTACTTTCTCCACTACGTGCTTATAGTTAGCAGATAAAGTATTGTACTCCGGACAAACATTCGATGTCGATATTTCATCGGAAATAAACGTTTTGAGGTTCCCTGTGAGCCGTAGCAGGGGGTGTTTGGGGTTTGGAACTCCCTTGCTAAAAAGATGTAAAAATGAATAGCAAATATAGCTCCATTAAAATAATAGCACCTTTCTAAGTTAGCGGGAACAAGATACTTCTTGATCGTATCACTCTTAGTGCTGTATACCAGGTGAGTCAGCTGCCCCTATTTTTTTTGAATTTATGCAACGTGCTGAACAACATATGTGACTTACGCCTTTCTTGAATCCCTTCTAAAGGCTGATTTCCATAACACTTTATAGAGGAGGGATAGATAACTCAGTACATAAGTATTTTACGGGACAAATGCTATCGTCATGTATGTCGATGCCAAAAACATCCCACCCTGACACTGGGAGCGTCAGTGGCACTTTAAACTGATTTTACAAACTTTTATTCTTTAGCATACATTGATACACACCTTTGAAAACGGCCCTGAAGGAACAACTTAGCACATGCATCGGTTGACAAAACTATTTTAAAACAAAATGGAAGATCTAGCAGTGCGACCAATTGGATTTAAGCCGTCAGCCAACAAAGCTTCGTTGTACAGCCTTGTCAAAAAATGCTAAGCAACTATGACATATTTCAGTTCATACAGTAATTGAAATGGCTGATGCAGTTTGTTTATTTGAGCTAAAGTTACAGCGGCGCCGTGGCCCAGTGGTTAGACCGCTCGCCTCTCACAAGGGGCCCGGGTTCAATCCCGGGTTTTCTCCGGGTTCTCCGCCATTCATTCCACCAACTGCTCCATCACAACCTTTCCTTTCATCCATTTCACCGTCATTTCGTTTCATCTACTACCAGGCATCCCATACCAGGCATCGGGCTGATCACCCATCCAGGCTCTTCTGTCTGCTCCTCGATGGGCCTCTGACCCCAGGCACCCGCCTGTAAGTTCTGAGGGGTGTAAGTCCTACATAAGATGAGGTTAAACAATGAATGAGTTAAAGTTACCAACATGACCTCAAACGCTGTATGAAGTTGCAAAAAGCATGTAAAGATTTGAGGTGAGGTTGAGTTTTGTTATTATTAATTCGTATAGGAACCCCAACTCGCAACGTAGCATTGGCGGAACGGTATTATCATAGTTGCCTTACCACTGTGCCGGTTTAAATCCGTTGTGTCAAGTTCAACAATTTTATTATCTTTTGTTTTATCTCTTTTGGCCTATAATTTGATATTAAGAACATTTTTGATAACATTAAAAGTGTGTAAAAAATGGAATAATCACACTTTTTTCTACCGTAAAGAAGTAGGACCGCAAACCCCAAATCATAAGTGAAGAATGCAGGCAGATTACACCGGGCATGTTACAACATGCAAGAAGGTCTTTCCGGCAACGTACATAAATGTGCATTGATGAAGGGGATCGTCAATTTTGACATTTACTTTAACAATCTATTATTCTGTTTACCCGTGAACTTAGCACATTTACAAATCCTTTGTCAGTAGAAGAAGTGAAACATAAGGTTTAAACATGAAACAAAAGCTATTAGATTTAATATCGTCGATATATGCCCAGATAAATAAAAGCTAACTACGTGACACGGTTTACAACACCAGATAGGTACAGATTATTACCGTAAGTATAATATACAATTATCTGAATGTAATTATTGTGTCTTTGGCTCACAGGAGAGCCAATAATAAAAATAAATAGATTAGTATACTAAAATATAGAAAATAAACGCAAGGAGAAAGACAAAAAATTACCAAAACAATTTGATGTTTGTTATAGATTCGAACTTCCGAAGCTAACCGTTGCTTTACCACATCCCGGCAGCTAATCCACTCGGCCAGAACGCACGTGTTGTCGCCCGTTGTTCGGGAAAACATACCTCTATCTCCTTGCAAGCATTATATCCATGAAAAGCCTCTTTTTAAAGCCTTTCGCGGCTCCTTGACTCATTCAGGCCTTTAATCCTTAATGGTGGTTGTGTATAGTATCGAATAGAAGGACAGAGCTACATTAACAGTTTGTTTTTACATTAGGCTTCAAACTGCGGGTTGCATAGGTACGAATACCTAGGGGCAGCTGACTCACCTGGTATACTCTGTACCTATTCATTCCTGTGCTAAATTTGAAACGGTTTTCAAATTTCTGCAATATCCCCCAGTTTAGAACATAACTAGAAATCTTATTTTGTATTTAAATAACATGTCCAGCACCGGTAATATAAAATACTTCACAATGGTCATCAATTCTCCTGTCACAACACATTTGCCTCTTAGAATACGCAAAACATTCTATCCTAATTTTAATTTCAATTGCTGCACCTTAACCTGTATATATATAAAATCTATTTATTTAAATATTTCAACTCAGAATTAATTCATATTTATATATACGTATATATATATGTATATTACTGAGAGTAAAGACATGCAAGCAGTATAAGATTAAGGCCACAAATGCTTCACTCAGCTACTTATAAAGAATTAAAAGGGAGTATATTAAGGCTATGTATATTACTGCGAGTACAGGAGTGCAAGGAGTAGTAATATTAAGGCCATAACGCTTGAGTTGATATAAATTGTTTATAAAATTGACCCCTAGATATACATAAACCTCTAATAATTTTCTGACCACGCTATTGCCCTGAACAGAAAAAGAAGGCATTTTTAGAAAAAGATTTGTTTGCGTCTCTGTGAACAGTATAATTCAAAAAACGAAAAGTCGGATAAATACCAAACTTGGTATTTAAGTTCAGTAACTTCCAAAGATATGACACGAATATTATTAAGAAAATCCTCACCTCAAACAACCCTTTACATGCAAAATTTTTCAAAATTTTTGTTTCCTCAAAAATGGCTCTAACAACGTTTCATTAAAATGCCATATATGACAAATAAAATGTTTATCTTGAATTTTGTGGGAGTATATCTCTTCGTTTAGAAGGAATTTTGTATAATCTTGTATAACTGTAAACATTAAGCGATAGATGAAAATATACTATATAAAAAAGTATAGATCTCTTCAAAACACACAATTTATTTTTTGTGGTATAAGCCGATTCCGGGATATGGTTATTGCTTTTTTCGCTTTATTCAATACTTAGCGATTTCTTTAAAGTCTTACGATACTCAGTTGTCTCTCACAATTACGTGGGAAAGTATGGAATTTTAAGGCCAGCATATAGCGTCCAGTTCTTAAACATTTGACTATCGCTGTTCCTTTTGATCTATAACAAAATGAATAATGTAGCTGTTTCTGCAAAGCTTTAATTCGATAAGAATGAAGCAGATAGAAAAATAAGCTTTAATAAGAATAGTTTTTGTGCACGATAATAAACAGATCATGTGGATGTAACACATGAGGTTCTTTTTAATCAATGTATACCAAATTTTGCTATCGTGAAAGGTACGGTAGGTATGTCTTGAGACTGAGGTTAAACCATAGTTAGGTCATTTTGATTGCTTTAAGGCTGCTGTGACCTAGTATTTTTAATGCAACTGTACTCTATTACTGTACGTTAACAGCTACGATCCATCACCTCCATGAACGCTGGCAGTGTTCTTCAACAACGTAGCAAAGTGTTCCATGCAGCAACAGGAGTGTGTCATATTTTACAAACACAGTTCTGTTTATTAGCGCAGAAAGCATAACACGTAGAATGCAAATTTATAACTCCTTGGATATGAGCATAAATCAGAATATTTGTGTATATGCATGGTGTTGCGCTGACGTGGCCGATAAGTCTTTTCCAAATAACTGCAGGGGTCGTCTCTTAGCCGCTTGTTCCAGTCTCTTCTTCCAATCTTATTGCTAACTACATTTGCAGTTTGTGGGATCAGTAACGTTTTCCAACTACATCATTAATCTCGGGCACAAAATGTAGTCGAGCCTCTGTCGTCGTCAGAACAGAGCTAAGATATGAACCCCCTCCCTCCCACCCTTGTTCTTTCTTTCTTTTGTAACTTGGCATCAGGGACTCAATTAGAATGGTTTTAATTGCGTTGTCGCCAAAGCGGAGCGGCGAGAATCAATCATGGCCCAAAATGAAACGCTCAGGCTCACTCGTTGAACAGTGGCGTAACCCTAGATCCGAACAAGAAGTCAACATGGGCTTGATGAGCTACCTAGTAATACTAACAATAACAATAGTGTCACAAAGCGTAGTGGTTTCATTTCCAGCTCTCGCAGTGAGGGTCCGGGGTTCGATTCCCGGGCCTGAGTTGCCGATTTTAAGTCGGCCCTATTCACGACTTCACCTCTGACTTGCTCGTGTGAAATATTGTGGCATATTATTAATTTTGTCATTACCAGACGCACTGTTGTACTATATTGTTGCTACCAGACGTAGCATTATTGGGTCTCCTTAGTTATATTTCGGCTTAACGTTCTTTACTTTCGGTGAGGATCACGCCAAAGGGAAGGATCTGTTTGAAACCGTCTGGTATGACATCAGCCTTCGCTGTCTTTGGCTAGACACGGTTAGTGGGGGCACGATAGTGCAATTGGTCGTTGGAGCCAGTTGTGTGAGTGGCCGGTCTACGGTCTGTGGCATCTCCCTCCGTCCTGTTTCCTTTGTTCATTATGTAGAGAAGCCAAACGTTTTTGTGAATAAATCCCAGATAATGCGTGATATGTAATCTTTCAATGTAATATAAACCCCACGCCTTCCTTTTATTTCTACACACCAAAATCCCAGACTTTTTGCTGCCAGCGAGTTGCGCCCCGCATGTGCGTGTTGGGGTGACCTAAATTAATAATTTTCTGGTAAACCTTTCGGCCTTCATGCAAAGATGTAATAGTATCCCCAGAGCCCAACTTGGTTCGGAGTCCACGGTAAAAGCTGTAGGTCCTCTCATTTCCTCATCATCACCCTACCATCGGAGGTAACGGATTCCGCCTCTAGGTGCCTCCGCCTCAGAAATGGCTCCAGTCATCGCTTTTAGAAATGAGGTATCCTCCGAACGCATATGGGGAGCGTTAGAAATGACAATAGGTCACAGACGCTCATTTCTCACGCTCTATCAATTGAAATGAGAATCAAATTACAATGAAAATTGATTATTGTTCAATATACATATGGAGAACTCACTGAGCGAGATGACTCCCCGTTAACGTGTGAGACTCGCATTCAGGATCTCCCGCGTTTGATTTTGGGCCGGCGACTCTGATTTTGGGTGTTTTGGCGGTTTTTTCGGGTTGGTAGCCGAATACTGTGGTGGATTATATAATACTATAATTTAATTTGCTTATTATGTTCCAGGGTTAAAGGATCAGGCGAGTGGACGGCGGGAGAGTCATGTGTTGGTGGAGTTTGCTGTCTGCTCTGGTGTTCGGTGTGGGACGGACCCTCAAAACGACCTCTCTGAGGGGACAGGTAGACATGTAGATGGTCCCACCTGCATCAGGATGTAACATCTGGAAACGTTAGGCTTGGTTCGAGCCTGCTGGTTTCCCTCTGTATCCTTCGCTTCACCTCTTCCACCTGGAGGTTTCCAGAAGCACAATAGGCGACTGTGCGCTTCAGTATCCAAATCCTTCACGCTTCCTGATAACCACAAACATAGGAAACCTCAAGCAAATAGTTTGCAAAAGAAACACTTATGTTTTATCTATTAATACTTTTATTGATACCTTCAGCACTTTAGAACTACTTTGCTACTGCTGGCAAAGACAGCATTCAAATTTAAAAAGAAATCGAATGTGTTACATTCACATGAACTTTCTCTATCCACTACGTTTATTTTTATATATTATCTTCTAAAAACTACATCTACAAACGCTTATATTTCTATGTATTGCATGTTGATAGAGCTAAACATTGGCAAAAACGAAATCATTACACATTTTATTTTGCGTACAAGGGGAATCCAGGTGACTGAAGCGATAGTCAGATCTTTAAAAAGCGGCTCGCTTCAGGCTGACATTGAAATCCCATTCTTTGGGTGACATCAACAGGAATAAAGGAACTTCACAAAATATCTAAAATATTGGAAAATTCAAAGCAATAATGTATCTCAGAGATGCTTAATGTCACAAAAAATTCCTAACATGAATTATATTTTAATGGGATCTATATTGTTCGTGCAGTAATTTTTATTCTCTTATGGTTTACTAAGTATGCAAAATTATACAAAACTCATTCAGAATGAGGACTTCACAGGCTATCCGCAGAAAATTAAGTATATACGCTTTATTATCGTATAAAATGTTTAAATGTGGTGCTTTAATCCAAATCGTTACAGCCACTTTTAAAAAATCAAAAATAAGAAAAAAATGTTTCATGCAAAGGGTAATTTCGATGGAGGTTTTTCTGAAAAAGTTTGTATCACTCCTAAGAAGAACCTGACATTAAATTTCAAGTTTTTAAAAATGCGATTTTTTTATTCAAGGGACTCCCAAAACATGTATTTTCGGTAAAATCGCGATACCGATTTTTTTAGTGGAATTCAAATCTACCTACTATATACAGACGGTACTGAAAGTAAAACAGAATACAGCATAGAAATTGCACTGCTTCCTGTGTAGCAGCAAGATGTGATAGCATTTACTTATACTATATCTCATATTGTGCTATAACGCCAAACTGTTTTTTTTTTTTTTTTTTTTTTTTTTTTTAAGTTTAAAGCATATGGAACTGTTTGAGGAAACTAGATGAAGGGGATATACAATATTACTCTATCAGTAGTAACAATGATTTACTTTATGTGAAACCGAGCAAGATGGTTCCGCAGGAACCAGTAAGGCTCGCCCTTCAAGAGGTCCTGGGTTCAATTACCGTCGATCGCTCAAACTAACCTTGGGATTTTCGTGGTTTCACCTGGTCGGTAAGTGGTGTGGTTTTTCATCTACCACGATTTCCTTTTCATTACTTCCCTTTCAATCCGTTTCCTTTTCATCTTTCAGGTGTACTCCTAGGTTTCATGGCGGATGTCGGTGCCGGATAGGTGGCGCGAATGCCTGATCAACGGAAAGAGTACTCCCCGTCGACACTAAAGGACTGCTTGGTCGACGGGTCGTTCATCAACCTTCTAGGCAACTCCAGCAGTGGGATGAGTGTTCGAACCTGGAGCTGTTATGAGTTGGTGCGTCTCTGTGACTTGATTGTCTGTAGCCTCCTGTGGTTCCTTCACTTTATCTCTTCCTCCTGGGAGAAAATGTATTCAGGTCGCAGTGCACGAGCTGTGCCCCTCCGTTATACGACAGCAGTCCAGAAAGTCCCAGACGTTTTGGCCTATAGTGGCGATGAGTAGGGCTAGAGCCGCCATCTTGGTGTCAGAACGTTCCTACATTCAGTACGCATCCAGCTGTGGTAGCGTGAGAACTGTGCCTTCATTACTGTGCTCTCTGTGAGTTGTTAACATGTACACTGCAATAGAAAATCCCACCACTTGTGAAGTGCGGTGGCTAACAGGAACAAACCAATTGAAATTTATCGTCAACTTTGTGATGTTTATGGGCAGGGAATAATGAGTGAAAGCCGAGTCAGGCAATGGTGCATTGATTTTAAAAATGGCCGTACCAATGTTCGCGACGAGGATCGCAGTGGTAGTCCTAGTTTTATGACTGATGAACTGTCAATGCAAATCAATGACAAATTCGTGAAAATCGTCGTTTCACGATTACAGAACTTTCGGAACATTTCCCCCAAATTTCACGGAATTTGGTGCATCAAATTGATGCTTTGATATTGAACGAACTGCATGCCGGTGTAAACCATTGGTTGAAGTCGCAGGCGGCAGATTTTACAGAGAGGTTATTGAAAAACTTGTGCCACGGTATGATAAATGCCTCAATTTTAATGGCGATTATGTAGAAAAATAGCTTAAGAGTGTACGCTTCAAATGTAGATAATAAACGTTGATATTTGCATTTTGTTAATTGTTTATTTCAAAACGTCTGGGACTTTCTGGATTACCCTCGTATAGCCTATACCTGCCTATGACCTACTTTATGTGAAATATATTTTTATAAAACTTTAAATAGCAACAATAATAAGAATTTTAGTGATATATAAAGGCTATTTTCAGAGTGTGTAAAGCCATGAAAAATACATGCACATAATGTTTTAATGCCTGTGCGGTACCTGAGATGCAGTTCAAGTCAATGCCAAATTAGCTTGTATCCAGAGCAACCGCTCGCTCACGAAGTTTCATCATTTTCCCTGTGGAATGCAATGACTATTGGAGAAAGAAAATAACCACAGGTCCAGTTATAATTTCCAGAATAACAGTCCACCAACATCTCCTAGCATGATCACTCAAGTATTTTTATAAGCTCCAAAAGGAACGTTCTGATCGCATACAGTGCATTGCATTACATATCAGCAGTTATAGCACTGTAAGAGTGGAATCCCTCTGCTTCCAGGGAAATTAAATTGAGTTTTATTTATAGACGCTCTTAACTGCTGTGATTCTTAGCGTCCCACTCTATACTGGCGTGAAAGACCGGTAATTTTGCTCAGAGGCCTCTTTATCAGGCTTGAGGTTCTTTTACGTGTCGTAAATCTAAGACACGAGACCACCTGCTTTACTTTCCTTTCAAAAGAAGGAAGAAAGGATTTTTACGCCCGAAAAAAAAAACCCTCGGGAATTAGAGGCTAGCATGTAACCACTACACCACGGAGGACAACGCATACTAGAAGTCTTCCGGCCAGGCAGAGAGAGCTACTTAGCTCTTGGGATGTATTATATGCGTCAGAGATTAAAACACATATCCATGGAAATTGATACAAGACGGTAACTATGATGACGATGAGTGAGTTAAATAAGCAGCACGTATAATACGTGATAATGTACATGTATTTTTGTAACAGAACTTAACAGCACGTGTTTGCTGGAAGAGAAAAGAGAGGGGAGCATCGTCTTCCGATACCGTAGCGAAGACTCACGTCTTGCTGCGAAAGAACCCGATATAGGTATAGGTAACAAAACAGTGGACCAAGAAATTCTTGCTATTATGCGTAAATGTTTATGGAGGCCAGTTAGGAAAAGCATTTTGTTTCTTTGTTTCATAATTAATCATTCTTTCATACAAGCCGATGTAAGACAAGGTTAGGAAGGTAGAATCAGGCTGAAAATTTTAATGCCATAGCCGGTTTCCGTCCGGTTGCTCTAGCCAACTGAGCTACCATGGCAACATACCGGCACGGCATTAAATTCCCAACTGATACGCATTTCTCTCAGTAAACCACAAGGATATCTCAAATCCAGATGATAAACCCCAATGAAGACTGATTGACCTAACAGTTGGTTAAAATATGAAGCCCGGTGCTTATGACATTTAAGCCGCCATTAGGGCATGTCATCTCAAGATGAATTTGGGTTCTCCTTGAGGTTCTGGGGGAAGTGGCAGTCAGTTGGGAATTTAATGCCGTACCGGCATATTACCATGGTAGCTCAGTTGGTTAGAGCAGCCGGACAGAAACCGGAATATCTGTGGTTCAAATCCAGGCTCTGGCATGGAATTTTCCAGTCTGATTCTATCTGTTTGTTTGTTTTAGTTAGATAGTACCAAATTAACAGTGCTCCTACTGTGCACTTACGCTGCCCGTAAGGATGGGTTTCCAACCCCTTCAGCTGTCATGCTGCGGGCGCTACGGACCCTGGTACTTCTGACGCTACTAGAAGTACGGTGGCCCAAATGTTCCGAACCCCACCCGTAGGGGTGTCGCTTGGATTGGGTTGGACTCGACGGGGCAGCGGTTCCCGATACCCATGGGAGGTGGTTCCGTATCGTAGATTTACGGCACGTAAAAGAACATGAAGCCTAAAGAGATCTCTGAGCAAAATTACCGTCTTTCACGCCCAATATAGAATGGGAAGCTAAGGACCACAACAGTTAAAAAGCGTCCATAAATAAAACTCAATTGCGTAAATAGCACATACTCGTGGATACATTTGACTGTTATTTTGGAACGGTTATTTGGCACATAGTAAGTTTTTGGAACTGGTAGGACAGAACTGTTACTGAAAAAAGCTATATCCTTGAGGTAATTGAATGTATTTTAGGAACGGCTATTTGGAACATTTTTGGAACTGGAACAATCAGAACTATTATTGAAAAATATCAGTTTTTGCTATTTATAGTTGTCGTTGATGCTATTAAAGATTATGATGATGCTTAAGTGAGACATTCTTCCAAGACTGAAGTTATCCAGCACTGCCATATCTTAAGGAACTTTTGAAGAAGACTGTTCGCTGCTAATGCTCTAGTAATTCTATGGTAAACGTACTTTATCCCCTGAGTAGAGAGATTGCGGTTTACCTTGGAGATGCACAGAATTAGAGTTGTTGGCTCACAAGCAAAAGTTCTCCACTGCGGCAGATAAATGCTCTAATGTAATTACTCCTCTCTGACTGCAGCTTTTAATGCCTGCCCGATCTATTTCAGAAAGCTCACAAAACAGCGATTAGAAGGAGATGATCTGTGAAGAAGCAATTATTCAATGTATACCATCGTGCTTCTTTTGTATGTCCGTGATTGAGCATCTGTCCGTATGGCATCTTAGTAAGATTTACTGCTTTTAAAGGCGATTTTGTGAATTCACCTTCTTCCGTAATCTCTGCTGGAGATTTAAAGAGCAGGAAAATATTTTAATCTATATCAATCTATTATTATATATAAAAATGATAAGAGTAAGGTTTAGCGCACTGAAAAGACCAATAAAATGGTCGATATATGTATATACAATAAAAATATAATGCAAACACGTATACTAATCTCTCTGTACATAAACATTCACGTAATATAGGTTAATGTGCCCCAACGAAAGTACACTCTAATATACGAAATAGTAATAAATAAAAGCAGTAGAATAAGTAAAAAAATCTGATATGCTACACTCACATGACTTTCTCTACTCTTGTACAACCTATTTTTACAAGCGTTTATTCTCCATATGCTTCATGTTAATCGAGATATCGAGATGTTAATCTTATTGCTAATTTTCTTGTAGATGCAAGGGGAATTGGAGGGTTATAAGGGATAGTCAAATCTTTTAAGAGCTGGTTGCTATGTGGCGCATTCCAATCTCTTTGCATGTCCAGGACATAAAAAAAATCTGATGTGTTACACTCACATGACTTTCTCTACTCTTGTACAAACTATTTTTACAAACGCTTATTCTCCATATGCTTCATGTTAATCGAGATATCGAGATGTTGATCTTATTGATAATTTTCTTGTAGATGCAAGGGGAATATGGTAAGTTTTAAGCGATAGTCAAATATTTTAACGCTGGTTGCTATGTGGCGCATTACATTCTCTTTGCATGTCCAGGACATAAAAAAATCTGATGTGTTACATTCACATGACTTTCTCTACTCTTCTACAATCTAATTTTACAAACGCTTATTCTCCATATGCTTCATGTTAATCGAGATATCGAGATGTCAATCTTATTGCTAATTTTCTTGTAGATGCAAGGGGAATATGGTAGCTTTTAAGCGATAGTCAACTATTTTAACGTTGGTTGCTATGTGGAGTATTCCATTCTCTTTGCATGTCCAGGACATAAAAAAATGAATAACGCATTTGAGAAAAAGTATGTATTGGAAAATTTAAGGAAATAACAAGCAATATCTCGAAAACGGTTCACTCAACAAAAGAAATGCATATGACATAAGTTGTGTATTTTAACGCGATCTACATTTTTTGTGTAGTAAAATTTTGTCTATCTCTTATGGTTTACCAGTTATGCAAAAGTCGTTCACAATGAAGAATACTTTTGGAGACATTCCCAGAAAAGTCGAGATATACATTTCATTTCTCATGACATTACCCTAAACATATGATATCAAAATCGTTAGAGGCATTTTTGAGAAAATTAAAATTTTCGAAAACTCTTCCATGTAAAGGGTAGTCTGGGGTGGGGGGATTTTCTTGAAAACCTTCGTGTCGCATCTCTGGAAGATACTGAACCTAAATACCAAGTTTGGTGCTTATCCGATTGTTCGTTTTTGAGTTATGCTGTTCACAGACACACACACACACAGACACACACACACACACACACACACACACAGACACACACACGGACATGTTTCCAAAAATGCTGTTTTTGGATTCAGGAGGTCTCAAAACGTGTATTTCCGGTGAAATCTCGGTATCGAATTTTTGGGTGGAATGCAATACTTCCCCTACTTACTATACGTAGTAGAGAAAGTAAAAAATGAATAACGAATTTGAGAAAAAGTAAGTATTGGAAAATTTAAGGGAATAACAAGCAATATCACGAAAACGGTTCACTCTGCAAAAAACTGTACATGACATAAATTGTGTATTTTAACGCGATCTACATTGTTTGTGTTGTAAAATTTTGTCTATCTCTTATGGTTTACCAGTTATGCAAAAGTCGTTCACAATGAAGAACACTTTTGGAAACATTCCCAGAAAATTCGAGATATACATTTCATTTGTCCTGAAAATATCTTAAACATATGATATTTTAATCAAAATCGTTATAGCCATTTTTGAGAAAATTAAAATTTTCGAAAAATGTTCCATGTAAAGGGTAGTCTAGGGTGAGGGGATTTTCTTGAAAACCTTCGTGTCGCATCTCTGGAAGATACTGAACCTAAATACCAAGTTTGGTGTTTATCCGACTGTTCGTTTCTGAGTTATGCTGTTCACAGACAGACACACAGACACACACACGGACATGTTTCTAAAAATGCTTTTTTTTGGATTCAGGGGGTATCAAAACATGTATTTCCGGTGAAATCTCGGTATCGAATTTTTGGGTGGAATACTATACTTCCCATACTTACTATACGTAGTAGAGAAAGTAAAAAAGTTAATTATTTAGGATGTAACTTAGCGTACCTAGACAAGATTTAAATAATAAAGTAAGCAAATTCCAAAATAACTGTGGAATATTACTAAACAACAAAAAGAAGAAGAAGAAAAGAAAAGCTTATGACAGTGCCAATTCCAACTCTTATGTATGGTTGGACTATAAAGAAAAAAGAATGGGATAAAATAAATGCGGCATAAATGAGGTATCTCAGAGCTACTAGAGGATGTACAATAATGAAAATAAAGGAACTGATGTGATACATTCACGTGGCTTTTCTATCCTTTCTCTTTATTAGGGTTATATAAATTATTCTTACTAAAGCTTATTTATCTATTTACTACATTTAATCTAAATAAACGTTTGAAAAAATAGCTACATTACACATTTCATTATAAATACAAAGAGAGTAGCGATGGCCAAATTTTTAAGAAATGCATGCTATATTCTACCCTTAAAATTCCGTGCTGTTTCCATGCAATCGCGAGAAATAGCTTCAAATCGTTGGGACTTTAAAAGAATAAGTATTGAACAATTCTAACCTTTAATAATTTATATCTTAGAAATGGCTTATGCTACAAAAAGACTTATTTTAAGTAAGTTGTGTGTTTTAAAGAGACCTGCATTTTTGTGTAGTACCTTTTCATCTATCGCTTAACGTTTACAAGTTATATAAGATTATATAAAATTCCTTCGGAATGAAGAGGACTTCAAATATTATTCGCAGAGAATTCAGAATACACATTTCATTTGGCATGTAAATATCTTTCATTTATGACACTTTAATCAAAATCTTTAGAGCTGTTTTTGGAAAAATAAAAACTTTGGAAAAATGTTCCATGTAAAGGGTAGTTGGGATGGGGGTATTTTCTTAAAAATCTTCATGCTGCATCCTTGAAGGATACTAAACTGAAATACCAAATTTGGTGTTTATCCGGTTTTTCGTTTTTGAGCTATGCTATTCACAGACACATACACACACACACACACACACACACACACACACACACACGGGCATGTTTCCAAAAATGCTTTATTTGGATTCAGGGTTCCCAAAACATGTATTTCCGGTGAAATCTCGGTACCGAATTTTTGGGTGGAATGCAATACTTCTCCTACTTACTATACGTAGTAGAGAAAGTAATAAAAATTAAGAAATCAGAGAGTAATTAGGTATTGGTCCTGTAAATGATAACATAAAGGAATGTAGAGAAAGATGGAGAAAACATTTGCAAAGGATGGACAAAACCCGAAACCCCAAAATGACATATGAATACCAACCATATGGGAAAAGAGATACTGAAAGATTGACGGACGATAAGATGGAAAGAGACATGAGACCGGAACAGCAGATATCTCCTAATCCAATGATGATGATAAAATTATATGTTATGGTATTCATATAAAAGTTTACTCTTCTTATTAGTAATGTTACTCAAGAAACATTTATACCTAAGAAGGACTTAAAGGTAAGCAATAAGGCAACACTGGTGAGATTTTGGTGAAAAACTTCAAAACATACAATTGTTTTATTTTTGCTTTTTTCTAACAATTTTGCTATTTTTTGCCATTTACGATGTTATGCAGAAGAATTTTGACACCATACCAAGGTCAGAAACACAAAAGAGTGGTTTTGCATCTATAAACCTGATTTTCTAAAAACAAACTTTTTCACATTTTTCACTACATAATTTGTTTCACGTCATACAATTTTTCACCAGTCATACTGAAAATTATAAACTAGGTGCCTGAAATAAACATTTTTAAATGCGTAAACGATTAAAAATAATATTACAAAATTACAAAATAAGTGAACATTTTATGGAAAAATTGTTTTGTTTAAACTTAAACAAATATTCAAAAAGGCCAATTCGAACGCCTTAGGAAATGGTTTGTTATTGTCAGGAAATAATTTATGGCAACAAATAATTTGACGCGTGTGCATTTCATAAAACCACAATATTTACAAAAATAATAATTAACTAGCTACAAGAAACCTCGTCGACACTTATAAGATAACCTTCCTCATAAGTAATTAAGATTTCAACAGATTAGTTAGAACTATATTTCACCATAGGTTTGGCGTGTTTAGTTACATAAAACAATCGAAAACAGCATTCAATTCTTTAGCTGGGTAACGGAACGGACTCTTGCGATGGAAATAAAAAAGAAGAATCGGGAACTACGCGTACCCATCAGGTCAAATGCCATGGAGTATTTTGAAAAACTGATATTAAGAAAAGTTTATTTGGCACAAGATGTGTATTTTAATTAGCTCAACATTTTTCCTATGGTAAGGTTTTGTCTATCTGTTATGATTTCCCAGTTACACGAATTTATATAATATTTACTATCCGTTGAGAGTACTTCACAGGTTATTCATTGAAAATTGAAAATATATTGTTTATTTTAATGCAAATATCTAACAGATATGAAATTTTAATTAAAATCGTAAAAGCTATTTTAGAAAATGTAAAAAGCAACGAAATATTTTCAATGCACAGCGAGATTGGGGTGGGGGATTTTCTTATAAATCTTCGAGTCACTTTCTTGGCAGGTGCCTAAAACTTAAACACCAACTTTGATAAGTGATTTAACTTGAGTTACACACACACACACACACACACACACATATACATTTTTCTTGGGTTTAGTGGACCCAAAACTGTGTTTCAAATGAAATATTAATATTGAATATTTAGGTAGCATACAGTAATCCCCTACCTAATATATATAAGTGGTGTAGAAAGTAAAGATGTAACTGAAAGTTCGCTAACTTTTGTTTTAACTTCCTCTTCTATATGCCTATAGTTTGTAGAGGACATTGTGTATTAGACACAAAAATTCAATATAGAAATTTCCCCGGAATTTTAAATTCTGAAGTTTTCTAAAAAATGAGTCAACAATGATGTAAAATGGATATTTTCAATAAATTCCCCAACCCAAACTCTCATTTCAAGGAACAGATTTCGTTATTTTTATGATTATTCTCAAAAAGTTCTCTAACGATTTGGATTAAAATACAAAATGATATGACTAAAACATATTTTCTGTGAGTTTGTATATTTTGGTGTAACTATACGACAGACAGAAAAGTAATACGGAAAAACACATCGGAAAACATACAATTCATGTAAATTTTTATAGCATTAACTGTCTCCATTATATATTCATTGCTACTGGTTTGAATTTTAAAATATTTTTAAGGACTAAGCTACCATTAGCTTGTTTCTCGTAGTAATGTAAAGAGTGGAATTATAAGGATTATAAAGATCTGTCCATCGCTTCAGGCTCTTGTATCCACCTAGTACAGTCCTACAACGAAACGTGTAATGAAACCATTTATTCAAACGTTTATCTCGATTAACATGGAGTAGACAGAGAGGAGAAAGGATGAGAGCGATGGAGGGGTAGATAGTAAGGAAACGGGAAGGAGACGAAGAGAAAGAGGGAGAATAGAGAACTGAAATTGCAGAATGGAAGGAGTGAGAGAGATGGAGAGGGGCAGTGAAAGTAGGAAGGAGAGACAGGATGAAGTGAGAAAGTGAGAGACACATAGAAGAGCCTTCACATGTAAGCTATACCAATGCAAGCTGAACTGCAGTTCTGCTAGTGTATAATAACTGAAGTAGGTTGTTGCTTCACGTATGGAAAGCCAATATGAAGTAGGAGTTGTATTGTAGTTCAACTGTTGGGGAGCCGAACTTGAAGTAGTTGCAGCGCACGTATGGTAAAAAGTTTCCGGTAGCCTTCGCTCCAAATTTAAAAATATTAACTTTGTAATTTGATTGTTTCTTTAAATATTATATATTTATGTTTGCCACGGCTGCGTCAGTATTTATTTTTAGAGGCATGAATGTCTTAGCAGGGAGTGGTGCGACTGAAGAATGTAGGTTTACACAGATTATAATTTTACATCACTCCTTTTATTAATGCTTGACACGATTTATATAACACTTCACTGATATAGAGAGCTGTGAGATTATTTTGTTAATTACTTGCACTTTTTAACACGTAAACTATTTTCGTCTCACACGAATACGTATTAAACTTCGAGGACACATCTCGCGTCGGTTAGGAACAATGTCTATAAGCAACTGAACTCTGAATTTGTAAATTTTGCTCCAGTTCAGTTTCTGATTGGCTAATCCTACTCCAATAGAATATTTTTATTTAACTTAAGCTTTTTCTGGTTGTTGATTGGCTGTTTATAAACTGTCTCAAAAATTACATTACTGTTTCCAAGAATGACTAGTAGCATTATTAAACTTTCTAATTCATTATTGCCTCAAGGCTAACTCATTGTTAGCAACTTTTGACCTATTCTCACAGCTCCTACATTATTAAATTACGTAATACATTCACATAACATTATTGAACATGTACATAATAATATAAACATTAACACAATGACTGTTACATGCATTTTATATATTTACACATTTTGTTTTAAGGCGGGCTGCTATTATATTTTATATTATATAATTTGACTGAAATCATTTAAGTGTTAAAAATACTGCCTCATAACATGTTTGATAGAGCGTTTTGTCTTGGCTTTAAAGAAAACTTCATTTTTCCAATCCACAGGATAAACGAAAATCATCCACACATGGAAATTTTAATCCCAACTTGAATTATGGAGGTGTTAAAAAGCATAATTAAAAATAATGATCACCTGTATTTTAGTATCTGTAGAGGAAAATTTATTTTTATTTTAATTAATAAAATTTGTATGAGTATATATATATCATAAGCATAGTTACTCACTAAAGTGAAATCTTAAACTCATGTCTTTTTAATTACTACTACAGACGGTGCAAAAATTTAAGATCCTAGTTTTAATATTCAGAAAATCAGTTTTTCCATCATTTCCACTTGATAACTTAACAATATCAAGGTAAGAAATGAGTTACTATAACTAACAGATGAGCCCGCATTAATCATTTGTAGGTTACATTGGAAAGCTGGCAATGTTTATTTTCATTTATGTAGTTCACATATACACGCATGCATGGATGTGTGGAAAGTTTCCTAAAAATCTGATACTTCATATTTATATGACTATATCCAGCATTATACCAAACTTCGTATTAGTTTAAGTCGTATTATTTATTTATTTTTTACAAATATTGAAATGTTTTCCGCTAAGAAATTTCTTCAAATGAAGAAACAGATTTGGTGGCAAATCTGGACTGTTGTGAAACAAAAAGTGCAGATTTGGTTTTCATCACAGGCGGCATCATTCTTTGACGAAGTTACACAAAAACTAGTTTCCTGTTGCGAAGGTACGTGAATAACGGCGGTGGCTTGTGTGAGGAAGTAGCGTAGGTGTAAGGTAATGAATGATGATACAGTATTTGGAAAATAATGTTTTGTTCTTTTATAAAAGAATTATCGGTGCTTACTTTAAGAACACGTCTCGTAGTTTCATTACACATTTCCTAGTAGGTAAAAAGGGAATACCGAAATACTAGCTTTGAAGTTCCGAACTCTTTGCATGATATCACGAGGAATAAATGAAGTGACAGGACTTTAAAAAATGACAAAAATATTAAAAAATTCAAACCAATAGGTAACAAGGAATATCTCGCAAATGGCTAATACCAGAAAAAAATCATTTTAAATAAATTTTGAAGAGATCTACATTTTTTCTGCAATAAAAAATCGCTTACGGTTTATTAGACATTCAAAATATATAAAATTCATTCAGAATGAAAAGAGAATCTCACATGCTATTTGCGGAACATTCTCGGCACACACTTTAACAGACATGTAAATATCTTACATGTATGGTATTTTAATCGTTGGAACCGTTTTTGAGAAAACAAAAGACAACAAAACGTTTTCAATGAAAGGGCAGAATGGGATTTTCTTGAAAATCTTCACGTCGTATCCTTGAAAGATGCTTAACTTAATACGACTTAAACTAATACGAAGTTTGGTATCTATCCGAATTTTCGTTTTTATTTTATACTGTTTGCATACTCACACGGACATACAGAGCGCATGCACCCAAGGTCTCCCACACACACATACACATTTCCTGTTCTTAGGGGGGGTGGTTTCAGGACTTCGGGTGAAATCTCGATATTGAATTTTTTGGATGGAATGCTAAATAAAGCAAATATGTTTGTTTTGGTTTCAGTGTGCCTCAAAATGTGCATTTAGATTAAATCTCGATATCAAATTGTTTTGTCCAATTCACCATTTCCTCCAACTCAATACCGTTGTCATAGGGAGAGTTATACTTCCAAAGGCATTGGTATACATACAACATGTTTAGGCCTCGAATCAATAGTCATATCACACTGCAGAATTGCTAGGTACATCCATTGTCCGCGCCAAGATTCGAACACGTATCTTCGCTTTACCGTGTCGTTGCACGTTATTTTCTATTGCAAATATTAATTATTAGATAATGCAGGTGATGACTGCATTACGTGTAGAGAAAGTGTAAAGCGGGCGCCATAGCTCTTTTGAATGAAAACTGGTCGCGTCGCTAGGGCCCGTTAGATGGCGACGGAATGTCTGGTGCCGGCGCCGGGCGGCCAGTACGTCGTGATTCACCCCGCCAGTCTGCCCCCCCTCCAAACCTCTTTACTGCAGTACCACTGTACTTTATTTTTAGCGTGCGTGACGGCGATCTTCCATTATCAAACTGTTCGTTATTGAAGCTCCATGAAAAACCATGTACTAATTTAAAATTTAAATTTCTCTCTTCGTTTTGCAATAACAAGCTGCAACTTAAAGGAATGTTTTCCCAAGTTTCACTTTTCAGACAGTATTATGACCTCGAAAAAGTAGTTTACGTAGTACATTTGTTTGCTATAATCTTCTCTTCCGAGGTCGTTAAAAAGTTTCCTTCCAAATAACACATTGTATATAAAATGGTCTAGTAAAAATGTTATGAACCAGTTTTAGTAAAACTTCATATCCTTAAACTAAAATCTTTAAACTGGGGGATATAGCGCCCTCTGTGGTCCAAATTTGCTTTGTAATGGCTTTTCTAACACCGGTACTCCAGCATGCATGTACCATGTACTGAACTACGCAATTGACAGTGGAACTCCGTGATAATTATGGGTGCTTTAAATCCCAACGAAACTCTCACAATACTTAGCAAATGATATCAGACGCGCCTACATTGGCATTTCCTTTGGCGAGTTTCACCGTGCGGCCAGCATCCCATTTGCAACTGAAAGACATATAAATCAATATTAAACAAGAATTTTATTTATTAATATAATACACCAAGAAAGGTGTTAGAATATTTTGCAACCAAGAATTGTACAAAAGCAGATTGTAACTTAGATAAGTAAGGGACGGGCGAACTAGCTAATTCCAGGTAAAAGATAATTCTAGGTAGAGCCCACCTTTATCCAAGTACGAGACAGATATAGAAAGGAAAGAGACAGAGATATTGAATCTGCTTCCGGACACGTCACTAGGCCGCATATGCGAAAAACTTTGGAGCAGAATATTTTCATACATAATAAGGTAACGCAATCTGAGGACCAATTAGAAATGTCGTTACATTTTGATGCGCGAAGGTGAGCGTCACTAGGCTTAGGTATAAAAGGAGAAACAAAGCCCCAGATTTTCACTCTCTTATAGAATCTCTTCGACACACAGTGATACTCTCTGGACGTCAGATGCACGTGTGTAAAGGGGTAGGAAGCGTGTGCAATTAGATTAGGCTCCTAATTATTATAATGGTGGGAATTGTTACAATGGGAAAAGCTAGCCGCCCATAAGTATTTATTTGACAATAAACCACATTTTAAGGGAAATACAGTGTATTTTAATTTGCCTCACCTACGAAATCCCTGAGACCCGTGAAATTAATTAGATACGTAATTATTAGGAATGGAGAAATCAGCAGCCGCTGAGCAGAGGTAGCTGGAGATCAGAACACTGCAGCAGAGGGCATCAACGAGACAAACAACGCTTTCCCGCTACACAACCCAACATTCACCAGTGACGTGGGCTGGAACAGCCTTGTACTTTCCAGACAGGAATATTCTAGTATCGGCATGGTGTATATACAGGGTGTTATAATTAAAGTTTTGCTACTTGAGCCTGTGTAGACGAAAAACTATTTACCGTATGTGTACCCTACCTTATAGGAATGGTGTTCATACTGTGCGCTGCAGGATTTGCGTCGTTATTAGTGATAGTGAAATGGCTTATGGTACGGCGAATGGTTGAAACACAAGCATCAGTTGCATTACAGTTGCAGGCAGTTAATATGGGTCTGGACAAGGTTAACAGGGCTTTACTCATAAAGCTGTTTTATGAAAACAACAATAGTGCTGCTGCTCTTCGCGAGTATCGGCGCATTAAAGGAATACGGAGAGGTCCTCTTTTGGCACCGGGGTTGAACATGATTCGGAAGTTCGAATTAACTTTGGGAAGAAGTTACTGTTGCCATGACTTAGAATATGGACCCAATCTGCAATCTTCAAACAGTGCATGGGCTGTGTCACCACAGCTGAACATTCCATGGTATCCGTACAAACTTCACTTCTTTTTTTTTCTTTCTTTCTTTTTTTTCGAGTAGAGGAGAAAAATGATTTAATCACTAACCCCAGCCCCGATGTGTGGGGCTCACAAATGGTTGGCATACCCCCACTAAAAGCTCCTCCACCGGAGTAGCAAAGAGTAGGTTTGCTGCGGTACCGCCTGAAGCACCCGCGCATTCCATGGAGAGAATATAATAGCTGGCTCGCAGTGCGATAACCAGTGGAGTAGCTATTAGGAGTTGGGAGACAAGCTTGACCAAGGCCTAGCCTACCCCCCCAGCGGAGTCCAGGAAAGGATTGATGGAATTTCAACTGTCATGTCGGGATATTCCAAGAGTATTATTCTTATTTGTAAGTTAGGTGAATGACTTGTCCGGAGCGCTGCGTCTTGTAGTAGCATTTGCGTTGTGCATCACAAGTTTTGGACTTGTATGCGAGTCAGTGACTAGCTGAGCCGGCGGCTGCGTTCACATTACTTACCAACTATTGTCACGTGACGCAGACATTAACGTTTCTTACAAGGTAACAGTCGACGACGTGTGGCTTTGAAACATTTTGTAGTGTGATGAAGCAATCTTTACGCTCACTGGGGCAGTGGACACTCACAATTGTCGCATTTGGGGATCGTCACCGCCAACGAACGTTCATGAACTCTCCTACATAGTGACTGCCTCACTGTATGGTGTGGCTTCACGGCTCACATCCTAATTGGTCCAATTTTCTTTGAGGATCTCGGACCTCAAGGACCAAGGACATGCAGTGTGAACGGCACACGTTACTGTGATGTGCTTCGCCAACTATGATCCCTGCTCTACGGTGCTTTGGACTCAACTGTTTAGATGCACGATGGAGTCCCACCTCACATTGTTCGTGAGGTCACTCGGTTACTCCGTAACACATTTGGAGAAAACTAAATAATTGGCCTATCGTTCCAAACTGCGCGGTCACCAAGATCACCAGATTTGAACCCGTGTGATTTCTAGCTGTGGAGTTACCTGAAGGACACGGTTTATCAGCGGAACACTAACACACTTTGGAGGTTGAAGATGAGCATACCGAGGGAGGTAGCCAACATTCCCACTTGAGACGTTTAGGGCAGCAGTAGGGCAATCTCTAATGAGATTTCAGGCTGATGGTCGTCACATTGAGCAAGATGTGTAATCTAGAACGTAAAGATTGTACGCAATTACCAAATACTAGCCTCTCATGTGGAAATTAAATGTATGTCCTTTAATGGTTTATCGTTATTTCCCTTCCGCATGTCCTTACAAATGTTTCCACAAAGTTTCATTGTCCTACGATCATTTCTTTTTCATGGGGGCCGTGTCAAGTAGAGAAAGTTTAATTATAACCACCGTGCATTTAAACGCAATAGAACATTTCTTCACTAGTATTTCCTTCGCAGTATATGTTATTTGCAAGAAGACTTGAGGAATATTAGGGTCGAAAAGCAAGCACAAATCTGATGATAGGACAGGGCTTAATTTGCTATCAGTTGAGCTCTCCAAAATATTAACCAAAGGTATGGGATACATAGGCGTTTAGGTATTTGTCACAAACACTAAACTTATTTTCAATAATGAGCTGCATATAAATGTTAACATGAATGTGCGCTACCAACTGTGAAGAAGAAGATGCCAGCTGGTGCGATATGGACCTATGCTGTACACAAGCTGTTTTGAAGTTACGTTTCCATGCGTAACAATAATAAATTTGTAACAGTAGTTTAATTTTATACATAGAGGTAACCTGCCTGCGACCTTTGTAGATCTATTGTGTATCCCCAATCTTGTTATCATCGATCCAGAAGACTGGCGTTCATAACTGAAGTAGACTCTTAACAGTGAGGTCGAAAGCTCCTCTAATTTTGAAAACTGAATCCCAAAAATGAGGTCCCTATGGGGAGCAAGTGCAGGGCATACGCACAATAAACGGCAGCTGTCTCATCTGTTCTTGAGACCGTCTGCAGGTAGGATCCATTTGCCGTGCCAACCTTTGCAGGTGCCCTCTGAGGGCAGGTTGTCCTTGAAACGGCAACTCTAGGCCGAGCCCGAGAACTGTAATTATAGATAATTTATTAATTAATTTTTACTGGTGTTAAATCATGCTATGTACATATCTTTTTCTTTTTACTGCTTGTATAGTTTAAGAAGGGTGATTTAACGATATGTATGTATTTAGGTTACGAATATTAGAGGAGTTCTAAATGGTTTAATGTAAATAATTTAAGCGCTATGTTAAAATACTGTCCACGACGAAATGTTTTAGCTACAGGAATAGTGTCATCGAAGGCAGAAAAAGTAGTTTTACGACGTCTCTCTGGTCGCAGGAGTATTGTTCATACAGCGAGGGTGTAGCGCTTTTGTCCCTTTATTTGATATTTCGCCGTGACCAAGTGAGAGAGACAGGTAGCTTAACGGTAAATTTAGGAAAAGTCGCGATTTATGTTAAACTTGGACCAATGAGATCCCTGGAAGTTTATACGAAATAGTGAGACGCGTCGAGTGGCGCTAAAAATGGACCAATAGGAAAGGAAGCAGCCCCAGAATTCTGCGACTGTAAATGGATCTGCTAGGAACAAATCAGGGGCATTTCAGTTTGGCATTTTGTCATTGTGGGTCATTTATCATGTATTCAGGGAACATTTTGTAAAAACTACAGGCAGGGAGAGATGCTGCAGGATGTGTGGGAGATATCGCGCCAAAAGGGAATAAAGACAGTTTTCGAAACACACCTAAGAACCGCTACTCGTAAAGAGATAATAAGCATATTTAAACTTCGTGTCATATCCGCGCCGCTTTTTTTAACGGCGGCAATATCAGAGTTGTATACTACGTGGATTAGCTAAATAAAAAAGAAACGGCAGTGCCATCTTTTCATAACCAAAGCACGTTTATTTCTCCTTTTACTACGACCCGAGATCTACGCTTCCTTTACCAAGGATAAGTCCATGCTCCCATCTAGTTTTAAAGAAAATTACTGCAGCTAGCCGAGGACCAAATTGCAGAGAACCAGCACACTACGAGCAACGCACAGGAGGAGGTGACTGCCGCATCCTGTAAAAAAGGCCGTTCCCCATAAAGAGTTTTCCCTGCTTAATTTCAGCAGGTCTCGCGACCTGCATCTGTTCAATTTCTATATGAGAGCTTTGGCGTGCCTGAAATCTACAGGCGATCCGCAGCAGTAAGTCCTTCATGTCATTAATGTCACTTTTATTGTAATCGTACTAAATTTTATCTTTGCTATAGATCAAGAGGTCTGTAGGTGTATACTGACTTATTATAATTAATCTATTCATTAAATAAAACAATGAATGCAAAGTGATTCTCGGTATTTATTTTATACTGAGCACTGTAGTGGGTATTAATGTATGGGAATGAAAGGCAAACAGAACTTGCATGCGGATCAACTATTCAGTCATTAACATTCATTAAAATGCCGAAATTCAGCTGATTGTAGTTATCACATGGTAGTAGTTCGTGGCATTGTATGCCTTGAATCTTAAGAGTTTAGTTGCTCGCCAAGCTGAACTTATTAAAATTACGGTTTTCTGTGCAAGTCATCGCAGATATTTTTTAAGACAATGTTCCAATCGTTCTCCAACTTTGTCTAGTTTCTCTTCAGTAAGTACGCGTAAGCACCTTTCGCTTCTTATTGACAATCGAATGCGTTTTCCTAAATAAGTTTTCGTACGACTTCTCAGCTTAGAGGACGCACACCTGAGATTTCTATTACAAATTGTCTTCTAATATTACTGAAAGATGATATAGGTAATCATATGCATGCAGAATTTAATTACTTAGTTTGGTACTTATCCAACTTTTCGTTTTAGAGCTATGTTGCTCATAGACACACACGGACGCATGCGCGTGCATACATACACAAACCTAAATTACAAACTGTTTTTAAGAATCCAGGGTGCCTCAGAAGTACATATATTGTGATACAAATGCGGTAGGTGCATCATCGGAGAACGTTTGTATCGTATTTTCTACTTCCGAGATTCTCCAAATAAGTTGGTCAACGGAGGGGCACACCGCGACCTACGGAGATCTATTGTGGCTACTACCCCCAGGAGGACGGGATAAGGTGCAGAAACCAGAGGAGGCTACAGACCGTAGCCAGACAGGCGAAAAAGACGCGTGTTCGATACCGCCATGCATCACGAAAGCCAGAAGCATACTAAAATGAGAAGGATATGGAATGAAAGGGAAATGATAAAGGAAACCGTCGTAGATAGAAAATAAACCACCCCAACATTTGCCTGCCGATCCCGGGGAAACCACGAAAAACCCATGGGTCAGAGTCGGCGGTCGCCGGGGATCTACCCGGGACCTTCCAAAAGCAAGTTGCACACGTTACCGCAGCGCCACCTCGCTCGGTTCTCCAATGCATATTGCCTACTTTTTTTGTCGATGATTATGAATAATAAAATTAGTACTTACAACAAAATAACATTAATAATTTACTAGCAGCTGTTGAAAATGGCGGCTCCAGTAGCAAGGACACCAAGAGATGGCAATGTGGCGATCGATTATCCACGCCTGGTTGTTGACCTTAAAGGTATTAATAACTTACAGCTCACACACAGTTACTGCATGAATTAAATTCTAAGTCAATATTAACAAATAAACGGGAAGTAAAGCTCCAGATAAGATTTAAATGACAAAATTCCACTGTGATATATGATAATATTGCATATCCTCAATATTAAATATATTAAGAGTTAGAGATTTAATATAGCTCATACGCATATGTGTAGTAAAATAGGCAAAACATGTAGGTAGGTTAGGTTACCTACCCTGAATGCAGGAGATTCGCTTTCTATCATGACAGCACGCATGGGAAGTGGATCAAAAAGCACTAGTGTCGAAGAAATACATCACATGTGAAATGTAACAAGAGTTTGGCTATCATCTATAGAAGTACGTACTGTTTGAATGTTAACCGAATTGCGCTTCCGTCTTACGAACTGTGTTAAAGACACTATGCGTACGGAATGATTCGAAGCTACGAGTTTACGATAGTAAATTATTATCAACAGCATCGATAAGAGATAGGCATTAATCGATATCGAGTCTCAGCAGTGAGTCACTTGAGCCAATTAGATGTAAATTATTTCCAATCCTTTTTTCCCAGGGGGAGCGGTGAAATTGTAGTTTAAACGCTATTGTGCTCTGGGAAAAGAAGAGGAAAAATCGATGTAATCCCGTAGAGTTGCCGTGGCTAGTTTTCCCTGCTAGCATTTCCCACATGACGAACCCCAGCCTCTCTGCTCTTCTTCAAATTCGCTTTAATCCTCAAGGGTGGCAACTTGGGACAAGTATGGACAAGGGTCCAACCCTGAATCGCTAAGAAGCGACGAAAAGCAAAATCTTCGCTAAGCGATTCCACTAGTGGGCATTGTTTTCCCATCAAGAGTAAGGTTTGCAAACAGCAAAGCGCGACCCCAAACGGGTAAAGCGCTTCCGAACTAGCAAAGAGATAAAAAATCTGATGATTTACATTCGCATGAGTTTCTCTACCAACTGTAGGCTATTTTTATATGACTTCTACAAACTATTTATATATATTCATCTTCATTTTAATCGAGATAAACCTTCGCAGAAATAGTTTCATTACACATTGCGTTGTAGGTACAAGGGAGATAGAGGAAACCGAATCGAAAGTCAGATGTTTGGCTACTAGCTGGCCTCAAAATTCCATACTGTTTCCCTAACATCCGGAGAAACGTTAAATAGCGACTCCACTTTTAAAAAACGGCAAATTATTGATTCCACAGAACAATTGTCTTCAATATATTGTGTGTTTTAAAGAGATATACATTTTTTATGTAGTACGTTTTCTATCTCTTAACGTTTACTGGGTATATAAAATTGTATAAAATTTCTTCCGAATGAAGAGAAGTTATGAAGAAGGTTATTCCCAAAAATTCAAGATATGCATTTTATTCATCATATAGGTGAATAGCCTATCTATTTTAATCAAATTGCTAGAGCCACTTTTTAGAAAAAATAATCGAAAAATCACCCACGAAAAGGGTAGTTTTCTTGATTTTCTCGTAATTTTGGAAGATCCTGAATTTAAATACCAAGTTAGGTATTTACATGACCTTTCGTTTTTTACTTTCCCTACTACGTATACTGTCTGACATATATGTGTTTATTTCCATAACGCTATACAAATATCTTACAATTTTTAATGCATTACTTTGGGTTATTATTTTATTTTCTTTCTTTAGTCCAATATGCATTTTAACACCGTGGCTATTTATGCATGGTGGGTCATAACAAATTAATATTGCTTTATTTTTCTAAACCATTTTTCTCTTACTCTCCCCATATATTCTCCTACTCTTTTTATATCCCTCTCCTTTTGTATCTTCATTATTACCTTCTCTACTACGTAGAGTAAGTAGGGGAAGTATTGTATTCCACCCAAAAATTCGATACCGAGATTTCACCGGAAATACATGTTTTGAAACCCCCTGAATCCAGAAAACGCATTTTTGGAAACATGTCCGTGTGTGTGTCTGTGAACAGCATAACTCAGAAACGAACAGTCGGATAAACACCAAACTTGGTATTTAGGTTTAGTATCTTCCAGAGATGCGACTCGAAGGTTTTCAAGAAAATCCCCCACCCCAGATTACCCTTTACATGGAACATTTTTCGAAAATTTTAATTTTCTCAAATATGACTCTAACTATATTGATTAAAATATAATATGTTTAAGATATTTTCATGTCAAATTAAATGTATATCTCGAGTTTTCTGAGAATGTCCCCAAAAGTATTGTTTATTATGAACGACATTTGCATAACTGGTAAACCAAAATTTTACTACACAAAAAATGTAGATCGCGTTAAAATACACAACTTATGTCATATACATTTGTTTTCTTGAGTGAACCATTTTCGAGATATAGCTTGTTATTCCATTAAATTTTTCAATACTTATACTTTTTCTCAAATGGGAATTCGTTATTCATTTTTTTATGTTCTCGTAATGCAAAAAGAATGGAATGTACCACATAGCAACCAGCGCTTAAAAGATTTGACTTTCGCTTAAAGCCTACCATATTCCCCTTGCATCTACAAGAAAATTAGCAACAAAATTAACATCTCGATTAACATGAAGCATAAGGAGAATAAGCGTTTGTAAAATAGTTTGTACAAGAGTGGAGAAAGTCATGTGAGTGTGACACATCAGATTTTCCCAAATTTTAATACTTCTTTGTTAACATTCTCCCATTGTTTAAGTAAAAACTGATCTCTCCACAACTTAGTTTCTTCACCTTCAATTATATAATGCAAATCATTATCTGCCTCTCCACAAAGAGGACACCTATCCAAATTCGCTCCCTTCCTGTCTCCCCTTAGCCTATGTGCACTTAATCTAGACCAGGCCCACCCTTCTCTCTCTAACCTATTACCTACATCCACATACTTCTCCCTTCCCCAGTCCACCTTTAATTGTCTATATAGCTCCAAACTTTTCTTTCCTTCCAGACATATAATAAGCAAAGGAAGTATTGTATTCCACCCAAGAATTCGATACCGAGGTTTCACCGGAAATATGTTTTCAGACCCCCTAAATAAAAATATTTTAGAAAAGTCTGTGTATCGGTGAACTACCTTTAAAAGATGCGACACGAATATTTTCAAGAAAATGAAAATCACCCTACCCCACACTACCCTTTACATGGAACATGTTTCGAAAATGTTGATTCCCCAAAAACTGGCTCTAACGATTTTGATTAAAATACCATATATTAAAAATCTGATGTGTTAAACTCACTTGACTTTCTCTATTCTTGTACAAAGTATTTTTAAAAACACTTATTCTCCATCTACTTCAAGTTAATCGAGATATCGAGATGTTAATCTTATTGCTAATTTTCTTGTAGATGCAAGGGGAATTGCTAGGCTTTAAGCGTTTAAGCGCTATGTGGAGTATTTCATTCTCTTTGTATTACCAGGACAAAAAAAATCTGATGTGTTTCACTCACATGACTTTCTCTACTCTTGTACAATCTAATTTTACAAACGCCTATTCTCCATATGCTTCATGTTAATCGAGATATCGAGATGTCAATCTTATTGGTAATTTTGTTGTAGATGCAAGGGGAATATGGTAGCTTTTAAGCGATAGTCAAATATTTTAACGCTCGTTGCTATGTGGCGCATTCCATTCTCTTTGCATGCAAGGACATAAAAAAATGAATAACGTATTTGAGAAAAAGTATAAGTATTGGAACATTTAAGAAATAACAAGCAATATCTCGAAAACGGTTCACTCAACAAAAGAAATGTATATGACATAAGTTGTGTATTTTAACGCGATCTACATTTTTTGTGTAGTAAAATTTTGTCTATCTCTTATGGTTTACCAGTTATGCAAAAGGCGTTCACAATGAAGAATACTTTTGGAGACACTCCCAGAAAATTCGAGATATACATTTCATTTCTCATGACATTATCTTAAACATATGATATTTTCATCAAAATCGTTAGAGCCATTTTTGAGAAAATCAAAATTTTCGAAAACTCTTCCATGTAAAGGGTAGTCTGGGGTGAGGGGATTTTCTTGAAAACCTTCGTGTCGCATCACTAGAAGATACTGAACCTAAATACAAAGTTTGGTGCTTATCCGACTGTTCGTTTTTGAGTTATGCTGTTCACAGACACACAGACACACACACACACAGACACACACACACACACAGACACACACACGGACATGTTTCCAAAAATGCTTTTTTTGGATTCAGGAGGTCTCAAAACATGTATTTCCGGTGAAATCTCGGTATCGAATTTTTGGGTGGAATGCAATACTTCCCCTACTTACTATACGTAGTAGAGAAAGTAATAACGTATTTGAGAAAAAGTATAAGTATTGGAAAATTTAAGGAAATAACAAGCAATATCTCGAAAACGGTTCACTCAACAAAAGAAATGTATATGACATAAGTTGTGTATTTTAACGCGATCTACATTTTTTGTGTCGTAAAATTTTGTCTATCTCTTATGGTTTACCAGTTATGCAAAAGGCGTTCACAATGAAGAATACTTTTGGAGACATTCCCAGAAAATTCGAGATATACATTTCATTTCTCATGACATTATTCTTAAACATATGATATTTTCATCAAAATCATTAGAGCCATGTTTGAGAAAATTAAAATTTTCGAAAAATTTTCCATGTAAAGGGTATCCTGGGGTGGGGGGATTTTCTTGAAAAGCTTCGTGTCGCATCTCTGGAAGATACTGAACCTAAATACCAAGTTTGGTGCTTATCCGACTGTCCGTTTTTGAGTTATGCTGTTCACAGACACACACACACACACACACACACACACACAGACACACACACACACACACACACGGACATGTTTCCAAAAATGCTTTTTTTGGATTCAGGAGATCTCAAAACATATATTTCCGGTGAAATCTCGGTATCGAATTTTTGGGTGGAATGCAATACTTCCCCTACTTACTATACGTAGTAGAGAAAGTAATACTAGCATTTATTACTTTCTCTACTACGTATAGTAAGTAGGGGAAGTATTGTATTCCACCGAAAAATTCGATACCGAGATTTCACCGGAAATACATGTTTTGAGACCCCCTGAATCCAAAAAAAGCATTTTTGGAAACATGTACGTGTTTGTGTCTGTGTGTCTGTGAACAGCATAACTCAGAAACGAACAGTCGGATAAACACCAAACTTGGTATTTAGGTTCAATATCTTCCAGGGATGCGACACGAAGGTTTTCAACAAAATCCCCCCACCCCAGGATACCCTTTACATGGAAGATTTTTCGAAAATTTTAATTTTCTCATAAATTGCTCTAACGATTTTGATTAAAATATCACAGGTTTAATATATTGTCATGACAAATAAAACGTATATCTTAAATTTTCTGGGAATGTCTCCAAAAGTGTTCTTCATTGTGAACGACATTTGCATAACCGGTAAACCATAAGAGATAGAGAAAATTTTACTACACAAAAAATATAGATCGCGTTAAAATACACAATTCATGTCATACATTTTTTTTGTTGAGTGAACAATTTTCGAGATATTGCTTGTTATTCTCTTATATTTTTCAATACTTATTTTCTTAAATGGGAATTCGTTATTCATTTTTTTGTCTTTGATATGCAAAGAGTATTAATCTGTGGCAAAGGGAGTGGTGCTGCACCTAGCAACCAGCTATTAAGAGATATGTATGTGCTTAAAGGCTACTGTATTTCCAAATTGCCCTTTAAATATATTATCCCCTTACATCTACAAGAAAATTAGCAATAAGATAGAGTCTGCAAATGTTTATCTCGATTAACATGAAGTAGATGGAGAATAAGCGTTTGTAAAAATAGTTTGTACAAGAGTAGAGAAAGTCATGTGAGTGTAACACATCAGATTTTTTTTCTTTCTTTTTACATTATATGCCGCCTTAAATATCTAAGGCCATATTGATGGAACAATTGCTAATCGCTAATGATGTTCACTAGTTTACTATCCTATATATTTGGGTTTGTTTGCTTTGGGTTTTCTTTCTATAAGCATTAAATTCACATACACATTTAAACTCTCACTCATACTTCCAGACTCGTGAGAAGATAGGATATAGTTCGGACAGAAAGAAAATTCCAATCCTCAAGTCGGAATGGAACCCGGGACCTCTTGATTTAAAGGCTAGCATCCTAACCACCACACCACAGATACAGACCAATGCTAATATTATTCTACCAGGGAATAAAAGGTAAGAAAAAATGAAGGATTATTCTTGACGTCTATGAGAATCAGTTGGGATGTAAACACATCACATCCAATATTTTTAAGTGAATGTTGCAGCTTGTTCGCTTACTTCCGAAAATGATCGTTTTATTGCAGGTTTCAATATTCGGAATTATTTAAAAATATGGGTAACCGAACTGCCATTTTGTGGTAAGTCAATTCCCGGGACTTAACCCCAAAGTTCGACCCCCACTATTACACTACTGCAACCCCTGTAGTGATGAGGCTTGGTGCCAGCATGTAACTTTTATCATGCTGGGAGGCCTGGACGTACGGCATTCCTTGGAGACCATTGAAACTCGACATGCTGAGGCTTCTGGTATAAAACAGCATAAAGCATCGGAGATCGTTGTGCCAGCTACTTCGATCTTGCATACACAGAGGTGGAGGATGTAGTGGCTATATGGTCTGCCTGGTTAGCGTTTAAGAGCACTGGAAGTTGAGATGCTTCAAAAACTCGATTTTTCATTTTCTCTCTGATAGAAAATACTAATCTTCAGCTTTAAAATGATAAATATGGATCATTGTGCTTATCGACCAATTTTGCCCTTTATATTTTGGCCCTCAGGCTCCAGCAACTTGGTTTCTTGTACTTAGGTTGAAGTTGTTATTTTGTTGTATTGTTATTATTTTTACGTTGTTATTTTGCCCCACGCTTTGGGAGCCAATTTGAAGAAGTTTTGTTGCTGCTATGTATGGTAAGCCAGTTTGAAGATGTATTATATTTCGACTGTTGGGGAGTCGAACTTGAAGTAGTTGCAACCGCACGTATGGTAAAAAGTTTCCGTTAGCCTTCGCCCCAAATGTACTTTCCGGTGGCCTTAGCCCCCAAAAATGTTTAAAAAATATTAACTTTGTAATTTTTGACTGTTTCTTTAAATATTATATATTTATGTTTGCCTCGGCTGCGTCAGTATTATTGTTAGAGACATGGATTTCTTTGCAGGGAGTAGTGCGGCTAAGAATGTAGGCTTACACAGATTATAATTTTTACTTCACTACATTTATTAATCCTTGACACAATTTAAATAACACTTCACTGATATAGAGAGCTGTAAGATTCTTTTATTAATTACTTGCACTTTTTAACACGTTAACTATTTTTGTCTCACACGAATACGCATTAAATTTCTTGAGGACGCATCTCGCATCCGGTTAGAAACACTGTCTACAACCAACGCGTCCAGTTATGAGCGCGGTCTACAAGCAACCGACTTGATTTCTACCGCTTAAATTTGTAAATTTCTAAATTTCAAGTCTCTGATTGGCTATTCCTAATCTAATAGAATACTTTTATTTAACTTAAGCTTTTTGTGGTTGTTGATTGGCTATTTTATAAACTGTCACAAAAATTACATTATTGTTGCTCCAAGAATTATAAGTAGTATTATTACACTTTCTTACTCATTATTGCCGCAAGGTTACCTCATTGTTAGCAACTTTTCACCTATTATTCTCACAGCTCCTACTTTATTAAATTACGTAATACATTCAGATAACATTATTACATGTATACAACAATATAAACATATACAATGACTGTAATATACACTTTTTATATATTGTTACATATACATATCTTTAAGGCGGGCTGTTATTATATTTTTATTATATAATTTGACTAAAATCATAAAAATAATATGTTAAAAATACTGCTTCAAGGTGCACTTTTCCCAGAAAGTATTAAAAATA
The DNA here is from genome assembly GCA_030765065.1 of Deroplatys truncata. Classification (NCBI taxonomy): domain Eukaryota; kingdom Metazoa; phylum Arthropoda; class Insecta; order Mantodea; family Mantidae; genus Deroplatys; species Deroplatys truncata. The sequence continues at coordinate 109,039,632 of CM060975.1, forward strand.
TGTAGGCATACCAAATTTTTACTGACTATTTCTGGGAACTATGTCTTTAAGCTAAACCAACTTTTTTTCTTCAGAATTTTAAATAAACCTGAGAATAAAAAACTATGAAAATCATATTGACCGTTTTATGTTACACAAACTAATTTTTTTATTCTCGATCGGTTAAAGATATTGGAAAAATATTTTGTTCACAGTATAAAATTATATTTTATGTGATTTAGGTAAAAAATGGTGATCATAGAAAGAAAATCCTGGGAAGAAAGTGCTTGAAGTATAGTTGCAACACTTTGTGCTATAACGCACGATGTCACTTATCCACTTCTGCACAACTTTAAGCAAGCATTATCTCATATTTTATAATCATTATTTCAGAAGCACTTAAAGTATACCCATCCCAAATTTGGTTACCATTGTTTCAGTGTAACCAGAATTCAAATTAGGTTTTCTTAGCTTCTTAATGACATCCCAATATCTTAATTAGAACTTTATTCTTGGCGGAGTGTAGAAAAATTGAGGTTCTATTTATGGGCGCTCTTTAACTGCTGTGGTCCTTAGCGTCCCATTCTACAGGGTTATTCAAAAAGAAGGTACAGACTTTAAACATTTATTTCTAACGAACGACAATAGATGGCGCCACATGCGATACATCACTGAATAGAGAAAAGTTCAAAATTTTCTTTTACGTGTTCCAAATGAGCACCATTTGTTATGCGAGTTCAACCAGAGCTCTTCCGTTTGCACACGCAATCATCTTCTACGAATTTATTGTATCAAATGTAAATCTTTTATTACGAGGCGGCTCTTTGTTGAACTTACAACGAAATGCACGCTGCAATGAAAAAATGGATTCACTCGTTGCATACTGCAGCACACAAAACAACTTTTCCTATGGCGCTGCCGTTTCCTCGTAAACAAACACACCGCTGCTGTAGGCATTGAATGGAACTAATAGGTGGGGCTTAAAACTTTGACTTTTCTCTATTCAATGATGGGTCGTATGTGTCGCTATCTATCGTCGTTCATTACAAATACATATTTAAAATATGTTTCTTCTTTTTGAATAACTCTGTATATTGGGCGTGAAATACCAGGAATTTTGCTCAGAGGCCTCTTTATCAGGCTTGAGGCTCTTCTACGTGCCGTAAATCTACGATACGGGACAAACTGCTTCACTTCCCTTCCGAAAGAAGCTATGCTAAGGATTTTTACGCCCGCAAAATAACCCATCGCCCTCCGCCGGGTTTGAACCCGCGACCTCGGAAAACTAGAGGCTAGCATGGTAACCACTACACCACGGAGGACGACGGCGGAGTGTAGAGGCAGACGTAGGTATCTGTTTTCACGTGCATTCATGTTTATATACAAATCTTAATTTCACAGATCGTCAGCCTTTTGTAGTTTATGAACAGTTTATTCCTAAAGCTTAAGAAGTAAGTTCGAGCTCAGCAAACGTATTTGGAAAGTTCACTTCATTTGGTTTTATGTATTAAACATTAAAATTGTGCTATCATTTATTTTCAACAGCAATCTGGATTATGACATACCATATTCCAGCAACATTATTCGAGTGAAACAAACGATGCCTACACAGAATAATATGCAATAGTTTAAAAATAAAGTCAGAAACAAAAATAATGGAAGAGTACAGTGGATTTAAAAAAGGAAGGTCGTTTGTGGATAATGTATTCATCTTGAAGTGAATAATAGAAAAAAGAATAAAGTTTAGCTTAGAGATCCCATTTTGCCTTTGTGGACTTTGAGAAACTCGAGTAAACCAAAATAACCTATCGCTACCTCTAGATGTAATGTGAAAATCCGAATGGTAAATATTCAAGGCGTGCTTAAACCAGTACGAAGGCTTTCACGGCCGGAGTTAATCGATAAAACATTAAAATCTTCCGGGCTGAAAGGCCGTGGTCTAAGGGTAAAACTACTAGCACTGTCGTTATCAGCAGTCGTTATCAAGCTGTCCTGGGAGTTACACTCTTGAAGATGGCAACCACAGAGTTGACCGAAACGTCGGGTGCTAGTAGTTTTACCCTTAGACCACGGCCTTCCAGCCCGGAAGATTTTAATGTTTTATCGTGCTTAAACCCTTTTTGTAATGATTTGGAAAGGGGTTTGAGGAGAATAGGCATGGGGTCAGTATGGCAAAGAGCTGAAACAAATAACAAAAACATATAGAAAGGTGTCAAAAGAAGACTAACAGGCATCAACCAACAGGAAATAGAACAGGATTGTAAAATTACACCTTCTCTGGGTGTAGCAAAAGAAATAAAGTTGTATTGGGGTAAAGAGGCATATATACTTAACTTAGGAATAAAGGAAAAATCAGGAATTTAATCAGGTTTAGACTGGGGGGCTGGAGAGCACAGAAAATGATTGACGATTCTGGCAGGAGAACCTGCCCATTCTGTGATTCGGATGAGGACTGGATACATATTTTGGCGGAATGCGCTCAGTGGGAGAACAGCGAACAATTAAACTCAAAGAAAAATTCTTAAGTCCCTCAAGAAAGAAATTGGTATGTTGGGATCTGTTGGCTGACCAGAGGAACTGGCAAAACATGAGCAATTTGTTAGCTTAGTGCGCAAAGCTAAGTCAAATTTGCTCAGTTAGACAAAGGTAATTTATCTCTATTTTCCTTTTTCTTGTTCTGTTTACTTTCTCTACTACGTATAGTGTAGTATATAGTATAGTATTGCATTCCAATCAAAAATTCGAACACATGTCCGTGTGTGTGTCTGTGTATGTGTCTGTAAACAACATAACTCAGAAACGAACTGTCGGATAAACACCAAACTTCGTATTTAGGTTAGTATCTTCCAGAGATGCGACACTCCCACCCCAGATTACCCTTTACATGGAACATTTTTCGAAATTTTTAATTTTCTCAAAAATGGCTCTAACGGTTTTGATTAAAATATCATATATTTAAGATTCTTTCATGACAAATAAAATGTATATCTTGAATTTTCTGGGAATGTCTCCAAAAGTATTCTTCATTGTGAACGACTTTTGCATAAATGGTAAACCATAAGAGATAGCTAAAATTTTACTACACAAAAAACGTAGATCGCGTTAAAATTTCACTGGAAATACATGTTTTGAGACCTCCTGAATCCAAAAAAAGCATTTTTGGAAACATGTCCGTGTGTGTGTCTGTGTGTGTGTGTGTCTGTGTGTGTGTGTGTGTGTGTCTGTGTGTGTGTCTGTGAACAGCATAACTCAAAAACGAACAGTCGGATAAACACCAAACTTGGTATTTAGGTTCAGTATCTTCCAGAGATGCGACACGAAGGTTTTCAAGAAAATCCCCCCACCCCAGATTACCCTTTACATGGAAGATTTTTCGAAAATTTTAATTTTCTCAAAAATGGCTCTAACGATTTTGATGAAAATATCATATGTTTAACATAATGTCATGAGAAATGAAATGTATATCTCGAATTTTCTGGGAATGTCTCCAAAAGTATTCTTCATTGTGAACGACTTTTGCATAACTGGTAAACCATAAGAGATAGACAAAATTTTACTACACAAATAATGTAGATCGCGTTAAAATACACAACTTATGTCATATACATTTCTTTTGTTGAGTGAACCGTTTTCGAGATATTGCTTGTTATTTCCTTAAATTTTCCAATACTTATACTTTTTCTCAAATGCGTTATTCATTTTTTTTATGTCCTGGACATGCAAAGAGAATGGAATGCGCCACATAGCAACCAGCGTTAAAATATTTGACTATCGCTTAAAAGCTACCATATTTCCCTTGCATCTACAAGAAAATTACCAATAAGATTAACATCTCGATATCTCGATTAACATGAAGCATATGGAGAATAGGCGTTTGTAAAATTAGATTGTACAAGAGTAGAGAAAGTCATGCGAGTGTAACGCATCAGATTTTTTTTTGTCCTGGTAGTGCAAGTTAATGGAATACTACACATAGCAACCAGCTCTTAAAATATTTGACTATCGCTTAAAGCCTACCAATTCCCTTTGCATCTACAAGAAAATTACAATAAGATTAGCATCTCGATTAACAAAAAGTATATGGAGAATAAGTGTTTGTAAAAATAGTTTGTACAAGAGTAGAGAAACTCATGTGAGTGTAACACATCAGAATTTTTGTTTTGTTTTCTTTTTCTGTTGTTTATTTTGTCAACATACTTGTATTTTAAATATGCATGTACGGTCAATGGCCCATGCACTAAATACTTGTGTAATAATTTCAATAATTTGAAACCAATAAAGATACCTTATCTATCTATTACGTAATACGATTTCTTCTTTTACTTAAAGTAAAGTGTTCATATAAACAAGATTACATCAGAACTGAAAGGTAAAATGTTACTAATATATTATATATGTGTTAGTATGAATGTGGTAGCCAGAGAATAAATTGTTTTTATAGAAGGCAGGTAGGAAAACAGCAAAGCTAAATAACGACATCATGAGTAGAAAGGCTATTTGCTTTGATAGCGTGTCAATAAGGTATCATATGCGCGACACTGCGCCATTATGGAACTGATGGTTTTTTGGATCGACATCTACATTACCAAAGCATGCTACGTGTGTGTGATTTCTGTGCCATGACTTCTAGCGATACAAAACTATCCAGTAATAGAGAGACGTTAGAATAATCTATATAGACTTGGTTCGTCTGTTTGTCATTGACACATATATTAAGATCTTAAATGTTTTATTTCCTAGTACAGGGTGGCGCAAATAAAAGTGGCCTGTCTCCCGTTTGAATGCAAATACGGTATTTCGTTGTGTGTTAATATAAGTTTCTGTTAAAACTGGTCGTTAAGGGGACAAGGTAGTCTGAACACATGGAAATTACACCTTAAGTGTGTTAAATTACCACTGCTCTTAAAGTTTTCAATGGTTTTTCCTGAAATGTTTATGAGTTATTCTATAAATCATTACAATTATTTCAAGTGCTTGTTTACATTGAGAGCTTATGTAGTCGAGTCCGTAAAAATTATAAAATTTACTCTTAAAGCATGTGAATTCATGTACGTTTTTCTCTGATACTGCTTGCAATACGGAATAACACTTCTGCATGTTTGTTCTTAGTATATTCAGATATCTTCTGAACTTCAATTATTTAGTTATGTATATCAGTTCACTAGAAATTGAAAAAATATTATTTTCAAGGTCAAAAAAATAAAAATGTGGAAAATTTGCAATGTTGTTGCTTTCTTAATATCACTAACATTCTTAATATCATGGTATAAAATTACGATTTAGTTCAAAAAGGTTAACAATGTGTTGTATACATGTACTGAAAATTTCAGCTCTCTACCTCTCATAGATTCAGCTAAAGGTACATAAGTACCCGAAAATGTTGTTTTGAGAAAACTAAATTTAAAGTTTGAACATTAAAATTCTGATACACTTCAGTACATTCCATGGTCATAATCATTTGCACCTTCATTACTGGATTGCTTCAGCTTTTCTGATTGCCTTCTTGGTCCTGGCCTTTTTGTTAATTGCTGAACTGCTCGCTGGGCATGATGAAGTCGTTCATTGTTGAAAGATACAAAAATGTTGTAAAAAGAGGCGTTCCATGACAGCTTTCAAGGAATGCAGACTAGCATTTAAATGGTATTTAAATGACTTAAAAACGTCTTAACCCCCCAAAAGTATGTATTTTCTGAAACTGAAAATGGTAGGGATTTTATTAGTGCATAAAACAAAAAAATGTGATTTTTGGCCATTTCAGAGTACCTTGTCCTCTTAAAATTGAATCGAGCTTCAGTACAACATTGGGAAATTTTATACAGCATGAATAATTGATAGCTGGCATTCTTCAGTCAGTATTTCATTTTGCTTCATCAGTTCATACACATGTTGCTATTCGCATTATGGAAAATGACTTTCTCGATACAAGAAAGAAATCAAATTGTGGAAGCATATGTTAAAATAGGTTTGATTAACGAAGGCGATTATGATGTCTTCTTTGCTGAACGAAATGCTAGCAAAACTTTGTGGCTATCACATTCCCCGGGTTTAACAAGTATGATTTTTTTCTGTGGGATATTTGAAGAGCACGGTCTATAAAACAAATCCACACACAATACAGGAAATGAAAGACAACATGAGCCGTGAAGTTGCCGCCATCGATATCGGAACTTTACGCCGGAGTATCTGAATATGGTTAGACGTGAAAGCTGTACGTTGATGCTGCAGGGGGCCACTTTCAACATCTTCAATAAATGGTGAGTCTATTTCATTCGTTTGTTTGTATTTACTTTATACTTGAGTCACTTTTATCTGCGCCAACTAAGACAACCATTCGATTATTCATATTGCATAAAATTGCCCATTGTTATACCTACTGTAACTAGATTCAATGTTAACGACCAAATTTAATAGAAACTTATATTAATACACAACGGAAATGTCGCAGTTGCATTCAAACGGGAGACGTGCCACTTTTATCAGCGCTACTCTTTATAACACTGACACCCAAAATGAAAGATATAAAGTAACCTTAATCGGTTTTACAGTATCCTCACAATAATACGAGGGCAGTCCAGAAAGTCCCAGACGTTTAGGCCTATCGTGGCGATGAGTAGGGCTAGAGCCGCCATCTTGGTGTCAGAACGTTCCTACATTCAGTACTCATCCAGCTGTGGTAGCGTCCCTTCATTACTGTGCTCTCTGTGAGTTGTTAAAATGTGTGCTGCAATAGAAAATCCCGCCACTTGTGAAGTGCGGTTGGCTAACAAGAACAAACCAATTGAAATTTATCGTCAACTTTCTGATGTTTATGGGCAGGGAATGATGAGTGAAAGCCGAGTCAGGCAATGGTGCATTGATTTTAAAAATTGGTACCAATGTTCACGACGAGGATCGTAGTGGTAGGCCTAACCTTATGACTGATGAACTGTCAATGCAAATCAATGACAAAATTCGTGAAAATCGTCGTTTCACGATTACAGAACATTTCCCCCAAATTTCACGGAGTTTGGTGCATCAAATTGATGCTTTGCTACTGACGCTGATTTGCATGCCGGTGTAAACCAGTGGTTGAAGTCCCAGGCGGTAGATTTCTACAGAGAGGGTATTGAAAAACTTGTGCCACGGTATGATAACTGCCTCCATTTGAATGGCGATTATGTAGAAAAATAGCTTAAGAGTGTACCTTTCAAATGTAGATAATAGACGTTGATATTTGCATTTTGTTAATTGTTTATTTCAAAACGTCTGGGACTTTCTGGATTACCCTCGTATTTGGTACTCACATACAAGCAATCCCGCCTATACATCTCACGTACGGCCAATATGACTGGATTTTTTCGTGGCCTCTCACAGTTCCTTGCAAATATCGGACTGAATATTTCAGTGTCATAACCTAAAAGGCCACCTAGTGGTGAAATGTAAACGAATAAAATTAAGGTATAGGAGGATTACAGGGACTGAGAAGCAAACATTGGTTTTTATTCACCAATTCCTAAGAAACAAACCATCGTGGTGTGACCTAGTGACCAGAGGCGTAGCTAGGGAGTGGGCAGTTGGGGGTTGAAAACCTCTACTGCTAAAAACAATGTAAAAATCTGATGTGTTACACTCACATGACTTTCTCTACTTTTGTACAAACTATTTTTACAAACGCTTATTCTCCATCTACTTCACGTTAATCGAGATTAGCGTTTGCAGAAACTGTCTTATTGCTAATTTTCATGTAGGTGTAAAGGGAATAAGGTGGGCTTTAAGCGCAGTCAAGTCTTTTAAGAGGTGGTTACGTGCAGCATTCCATTCTCTTTGCATGACCAGGACATAAAAAAGCGAAAAACGAATTCCCATTTGAGAAAGTGTATAAGTAATGGAAAAATTAAAATAAATAACAAGGAATATCTCGGAAATTGTTCACTGGACAAAAAAATGTATAGGACATAAATTATGTGTTTTAACGAGATCTACATTTTTTGAGTAGTAAGATTGTGACTATCTCTTACAGTTTACGTTATGCCGTGATTGCAACACGTCAGGTGTTTTTTACTGTGATCATTAGACTCGGGTAAATTTATGTACTTGGATTTTGCGTCATGATAGAGTAATTGACTCTCGTTTAATATTCTTCTCTGATGAAGCATCATGATACGATTTATATGACTATATTTCGCAAAATAGCAGATATTGGAGTACAGAGAAACCACATTTTATACACAAGATTCCTTACATGACGCGAAAATTGGTGTGCAGTAGATGCATACAGAATCATATGCCCTATGTTTTTTGAACAAACAATAAATGCAGGAATTTACAGGAATGTCATACTCACACCATTTTTTGGGCAGCTGATAGATGTTCAATGTCAGTCTGAATTTTTCCAACAAGACTCTGCTGCCGCGCATTCCGCTGATGAGTCGTTAAGTTTAATTCAGGACATTTTTGAAGATAGTTAAGGTAAGTAGGGGAAGTATTGTATTCCACCCAAAAATTCGATACCGAGATTTCACCGGAAATATATGTTTTGAGACCCCCTGAATCCAAAAGAGCATTTTTAAACATGTCCGTGTGTGTGTGTCTGTGAACAGCATAACTCAGAAACCAACAGTCGGATAAAAACCAAACTTGGTATTTAGGTTCAGTATCTTCCAGAGAGGCGACACGAAGGTTTTCAAGAAACTCCCCTCATCCCAGATTACCGTTTACAGGGAACACTTTTCGAACATTTTAATTTTCTCAAAAATGGCTAACGATGTTGATTAAAATATCATATGTTTAAGATATTTTCATGATAAATGAAATGCATATCTCGAATTTTCTGGGAATGTCTCCAAAAGCATTCTTCATTGTGAACGACTTTTACATAACTGGTAAGCCATAAGAGGTAAACAAAATTTTACTACACCAAAAATGTAGATCGCGTTAAAATACACAATTTATGCTGTATACATTTTTTTGTTGAGTGAAGCATTTTCGAGATATTGCTTGTTATTCCCTTAAATTTTCCAATACTTATACTTTTTCTCAAATGGGAATTAGTTATTCATTTTTTATGTCCTGGACATGCAAATAGAATGGAATACTGCACATAACAACCAGTTCTTAAAATATTTGACTATCGCTTAAAGTCTCCCGTATTCCCCTTGCATCTACAAGAAAATTAGCAATAATTTAACATCTCGATTAGCATGAAGCATATGGAGAATAAGCGTTTGTAAAAATAGTTTGTACAAGAGTAGAGAAAGTCATGTGAGTGTAATACATCAAATTTTTATCTATTGTAAGAGTTAAAAGAAATCGTCAGGCGAGAAATGCGCTCAAGTAACTCCCGAGCGTGTATACAAATTTTCTTATAGGATGCCTGAAACTTGTGGTTAGAGGAGGATAACATTTCCAACATCTCTTATGATAAGGTATGTGCTTATTATCATTGTAATTGTAACTATAATTATGAGAACGTGAAGCGGTTGCAAGGATAATAAACCTTTTCGGCGGTAGACCGAGCCGAGGCGGCCGCGCGCGAGCTGCGAAGTGGTGGTCGCAATGTGAGAGAAAAGCACTTTATGTTCAGAAACAAACATTTTAGTTTCCGTAACAGATGGCACCTAATTCAGACATGCGTTTACGTTGATTACAAGCCACCGTTACATAGCTGCAAATCCTTTGCGGCTAGGTTTCTAGGTTTGGGAAACATGAATTCAAGAGTTACAAATTCGTTCCTTTTATTTCATCTATAACAGGTAAATATCACGGATGGAATGCAGTATGCAATTCCTCACGATCACTTTTCACCACTGTTATTAGGAAGAGGAGGATGATTTCGGCACTTAATCTCACAGTCGTCTATTGTTCTTCTGGAAACCTCCAGGAGGAAGGGGTAAAGTGAAGGACACACAGGGCGACCAGATCCGGGGGCACGGTCCCTACGTTTCCAGACATCACATCCTGACGCTGGCAGGATCCCCCACAGGCCTACCTCTACCCACTCTCTCCATGGAGAGGTTTCTTTGAGGGTACGGTCCATACCGAAACAGGGCAGATAGTTCCACAAAGTAAACTCAACCCCATACTCTTCACCGGCCGTCCATTCGCCTGATCCGTCGACCCGAATACATGATAAGGAATCAGGGCAGCGAAATTCATGGTATTATATAATACACCCCACCCGTTACTGCATCAGTCCTTTTCTGATACATTGTACAGCAATGAATTGAAGCTTTCCTGGTAACATGATTGTAGACTTTCTGGAAGCCCAGAAAATCTAGTCATTGTGTATGCTTGAATTTACATTTAGATAATATAATATTTTCTATAGACATAATTGATTTATAAAGCAACACAATTATTTTGAAGCGATAACTCACACATAAAGAAATTTATTATTTCTTTCCAACAAACGCTAGTGTTGTTTATTTATAAATTTATACAAACTCTAAATAAATGGGAAAAAGGTTCGTTCATAAAATAAACTAACTCAGGTTTTGTACATATAAGTTAGTATCGAAGACATATAAATAGTTTTATTCAGAGAATGAAACAACTTTAGGGGATTAATAGATCTAATTATGTTCTTATATTTTAAATGGTGAACTAATATTATAGATTATTTATACTTTCCCTGCTGCGTATCTAGAATTTCTCTGGAGTTATATGTCTTAAGTTCCTCTGAACTCCAATAAAAAATTAGAAAATGATGTGTGTGTGTGTGTGTGTGTGTGTGCGCGCGCGCGCGCGTGTGTAAGTGAGAGAGAGAAAGAGAGGGAGAGACAGCATAGCTCTGAAATGAAAAATCCGATGAATACCAAATTTCGTATTTAATTACAGCATCTTTCGTGGATGCAACACGAAGGTTTTCACAAGTTTTTCCACACCGTATCATCTAAGTGGAAAAATTGTCGTTTTTTATTTTCTTGAAAGTTGCTCTAATAATTTTTATTAAAACGTATGTGTTTTATTTTGACATGGCGCACAAACTGTATGTATGGAATGTTCTACAAATGAAATCTTGATTCTTACTGAATTTTAGAGAATGTTATATAATTACGAAATTATAAGAAGTACACAGGAATTCTCTACAGAAAAGCATATTGAACTTCTTAAAATATGCAACTTGTGTTTAATAAATTTTTATTAAATGTGTTACGAAGTATTTATTGGTGCTGTTTCGCAGCTTTCAGTGCTTTAAACAATACACGTTCTGTAATATTATTGTTTCTCTTGAGGTCATAGTATCATAGCCAGCATACAGCAACTTGCTTTTTAAACATTCGAATGTCATCTTAGTCCCTACTTAGTCACAACAAATATTTCTTGAAACCATTTCACCATATTAACAGGAAAGAGGCAGAAAAAAGCTTTTTTGAGAATCATTTGTTTAATAACTATTAAAATAAGTTATAAAGGGTATAGAGAGTCGTTTAATTGTAACACAGATTTTTTTTGAAAATAATCACTCAGGGTCACTTTGATTTGATATGACCCAATTTCCCTTTCATTCGTAATAGTTGAAACAAAAGAGTTACAGTTAAATACAACCGCATGTTAGCTGCAGAGCAATATAGAGAGGGAGTATAAAAAGAATTCTGATGATAGGGTTGGGGTCATGTGGGTCGGGTCGCGATATTGGTACCAGGTCAACTTCTACTGAGCGTGACTGGGTCAGATCTGCCTTCAAAACTTGCACAAATATACACTAATTATCGCCATCCAGGTCATGTCACATCTACCTCTTTGAATTTCTTTTGTTTAGAGTGAAACAAACAGAAAATAACAATTAAAATAGGAAAACGTCTGAAGCTATTAATTCTGAAATTAAAGGCTGCATTAACGAGTAAGAAGAGCTTTATTTTAAGCTGTACACGAAAACTTGCAGCAAAACTATAAGGTTACTCTAAAATGATGAGAAGTACAACATGCATATGAGTTAGATATTTAAGAAACGTTTAACTTTATAATTATTATTTGGTTTTTAGGAATATATTCTTCTCTGCTTATTGCTTTCTCTAAGTTACCTCCCTGTATTGGTTGGATGATCGCTCACCTCTGCGGTGCGTACGTGGGCGTGAAGCCGCCAGTCGGGTTGGCACGTCAAGGCCGTTCAAGGGCTGTAGCTACACGATATTATTATTATTATTATTATTATTATTATCATTGTTATTATTATTTTATATTGCTTCCTCTACTATGAATAGTAAGTAGGAGAAGTATTGTATTCCACCTAAAAATTCGATGTCGAAGTTTCAACGTAAATATATATTTTGAGGCACTCTAAATCCCCCCCCCCCAAAAGCATGTGTTACTGTATGTGTCTGAACAGCATAAGTCGGATTAATACCAAACTTTGTATTTAAGTTCAGTATCTTCCAGAGATGCCACAAGATCTTCAAGACAATCCCCTCCCAAACTAACTACCCCTGACTTGGAACATTTTTCGAAATTGTTTATTTTCTTAAGAATGGATCTATGATTTTTACTAAAACAAACCACACATTAAAGATATTTCAAGACAAAAAATGTATATCTTGGATTTTCTGTGAACACCTGTAAAGTCCATTTCATTCGGGAGGAATTTCGTATAATCTTGTATAACTGGTAAACGTTAAGCCATAGACGAAAACGTACCACACAAAAAATGTAGATCCCTTTAAAACACACAATTTATTTAAAATGAGTTTTTTTGTGGCATAAGCCGTTTCCGACATATCCGTTATTAACGATTCGAATTGTTCAATACTTGTCATTTTTTTAAAGTCCTGTCAATATTCAGCTGTTTATCGCGATTGCACGGAAAGAGTATGGAGCTTTGAGGCCAGAATTAAATTGGTAAAATAGCTGAGATTAGGTGATAGGTTGTAAATATAATTATTTTACTCTCTCTTCTACTAAAGATCATACAGCGTCCAGTTTTTAAACATTCGACTATCGCTGTTCCCTAAGCATTTATATCGAAATGTGTCATGCAGCTATTTCTGCAAACGTTTATCTCGATTAAAAATGGGCCCAAATGACCTAGCTGTCGACGGGCCCTTAAATTCCACACCACCACCACCACCATCGATTAAAAATAAATTGATAGGTAAACAAGCTTTCTTAAGAATAGCTTTTATATCCATTAATAAATTATATGGGTAAATGATACAATATTTTTTATTTTAATGTCTAAATTACCTGTTGATTAAATCTACAAACTTGTATGTTTCTTTCTTTCATTATGGCAAGCAAGACAATTCTTTTCTACATCCATCCATAATTTCTAAAACATTGCGTATTTCAAGTTTTCTTCATATCCTCTGCCAAAAGTAATCTGTAATCTTTATATGTAAAAATACAATTCTACCTAATCAAATATTAGAAATTATGTTAATAGTATAGATGTGATTATAAAATATATCAATCGTAGGTTGGGTACTATAAATATTGCTGCTAAAATGCTGCAAAATATTGGTTTCATCTGCAATTTATCTTTTTAACCTCCATGTTTCTACTTCATATAGTAAAATCCTTCCGCTAATGTTGATGGATTTCTATAATATTTATCTTATAGACATTCTTTCTCCATCATGTTAATTTCTCTTCTTCCTTCATGTATGCTTTGCTCGTATACGTATTACAGCTGAACTCGTTCTATCTGTTTTTAAACATTACTCGAAGAATTTAAATGTGTTATCTTATTTCTCCAGCTGATTTTCTTCTCCATCTGTAGCGTATCTACAGGGTATGTCCGAATTGCCATAAAGTAAGAACTACTAACTGTTGGATACCCTTTACACGAAGTTTTCTTTTACAAACATACAGTAACTTGGGATTTTTAGCCCTCCTCATAAGAGTGTATTTAACAAGGTGTAGCTGTTTTTGAGACTTGTTTTCTGTGTAGAAGTTGATATGAGTAATGCCAAACTATATTAGTAACTGTTTGTTTCATGGGGATGCACAGCAGTGATACAGACACCCGTTTGACATCACAAGAATGTACTCTGTTCACATGTTGCATTTGTAAATATAGGCATATTTTACATAGTTTACTTCCCTCGTTAACGACCGGCATTGGTGCCTCATCTTAGGTTCTGAAGAATGCGCTGTTGTTACTTTTCTTGTGCATTACAGTAGGGGCCGGTTTCACCAACAGATGCTAAATGTTAACACAGTGCTAAACCGATTTAACACTGAAGTTAACACAAATTCTGTTTCATCAAACAATGTTAAATTTAACAATGTGTTAAGTTAACAACGCCCTGTGTTAAGATGTTTAACAAATGTTAGAAGTTGTAAAATGGCTGCCGCAAACCAAGCTGTTGATGCGAGTTTGCTACAATTGGCATTTTTAAATGCCATTCCTAATAGAAGAGTAGTACGTCATAATAAATTTGAAACCCTGCAAAAGGAGGAATTTTAAAGCAATGTAGACTGACCAAGAGGTCATGAGCATGGTTTTATGGGATATACAAGAGGTTAGAATACTACCAACAGAAGCATGTCTCTTTCTTCTATGCTACAAGTGTTAATTAGGTACTTAGATTTTATGCTACTAACATTTTTCATTTGCTTTTGATAATGTTGGTATTTCCAAAGTTACAGTTTGTGGGTTTATCCGAAAGGTTTCCAAAGCAATTGCTTCAAGAAGCAAACAGTATTCTTTTCGGGTCTGCTTGATTAATCAGCGATAACACATTTTCGTCCACTTAGTTTCAATGCAGTGTTCACCACCAGTTTTAAACCGTCTTAAACGCTCTTCGCACCTAACGCTTCTGGTGCTGCACTTTATGTTAGCATAAAATACCCGCGATTGCTTACTGGATTTAAGAGAAACGCCTTCATTCCAATTAAATTACTCGCGAATGTTATTCCAGGCTGCAATCTTATCCTTTAATGTAAGACCGTCAGCTTTTTCGCACTTGATAATACATCTATACTTATTAACCAGGTGTTAACTAATGCGTTTCAAACGGTGAAACATTTATTTCAGTTGACTCGCGATTCTAACCTCAATCGGGAATATCACGTGGCAGTTGCCATGAATGTAAATAGTTGTCTGCTAGTGACACAGAGAGCGCAGCGCAGACAAAAGTGCATCGGAGCACGTTCAGAAGCAGTGTAGCTAAACCACCGCTT
This sequence comes from Deroplatys truncata, assembly GCA_030765065.1. Lineage (NCBI taxonomy): Eukaryota > Metazoa > Arthropoda > Insecta > Mantodea > Mantidae > Deroplatys > Deroplatys truncata. The sequence continues at coordinate 109,054,710 of CM060975.1, forward strand.
CTCGAAGGCTAGCGTTCGCAGTTGTCTTTGACGTTAACAAAATGTTAGCTAACAATTAGCTGTAAAAGCTTGATGAAACCCAAAAATTTTAACCTTATGTTAAACTTTGAACATCTTGTTAACAAACAAGATGTTAGAGTATTTTTAACTCGGTTGGTGAAACCAGACCTAGTGTTACTTTTTCTGTAATATTTTATGATATTTAAATATCTCACGTCAGTTCACTGCTACAGGCTCTGGAGTCAATGCTACTACTAGAGATTGAGAAACCTCACTTATTTATCAGTGAGCTAAGTCTTTCTTAATAGCTAAGACTGACCGACCGTTAAGGAGGATAGTGTTCTTGCAATACCTGTAGGTATATTGGCGTCATGTCGTGGATCCCCACAAAGATTCTGAAAAAAAACTAATGCAGATGTTAAAATAACAGAAGTAGCTTAGAGTATGTTGACTACAATAACCCTCGTGTTTAATACCAGTGTTTGTATTCTTACGACGGATTTCTGGTTATTAGCGGGCATATATCCGAGGGACAGATTTATGAGGACGCGCTAGTCCAAATTGCGAAGCATTCCAAATCCCGGAGTGCTCCTGGATCACAAAGAAAAACGAGGAAAAAACTTGTATTTATACTTGAGTGTGCCTCAAAACGGAAAGAGCCTAAAAGATTGAATACGAAGGCCACTACGCCATAAATCCAGACCTGGTCTCTCCAGTAAATTACTACAAAAACTATATGAAAGAAACCAACTCGAATCAATTCTAAAAACTACTAAATATGTATAAGCTAAACATAACAGAAGATTATGGTGGACAGAAATATGTTACACAATCAAACACACACAGTTCTTTAATTAAAGAACATGATGAAATTTACATACGTGATTACAGAATAGCAAACATTAATCCGGAAGTCTTATTAAATGGAAGGAGAGAAAAGTAGGCATTTGTAAGAGGTGAAGGAGTGTCCGAAGTGAAAAGCGTTGGAACATCTTTCAGTGACAGTAAATGGTGGACTAGAACAAAAGGCAAGTGATCATATCCCGCTCACCATTCAAATTTTCTCAGCACGTGCGTATAAGAAGAAAAGGAAGTCATCATCTCTAGGAAACGCGGAGAATAAATGATTAGTTCAGTTGTGAAATTTAACAACAGCACATTTTAACTAATGCAGAGAATGCTTCGAAAGATCTCTAAAATTACACGTTTAGTTCTTCGCGGTTCTACTTTCAATTGAAACAATAATGAACTTCAAGAAATCAAGTATGTTTTCACTACCAATCCATAATTTTCTGGATTCTGATACCGTAATTATTGACGGGAAGATATAAATAATTACGTAAAGAAATGGTAATAAGATAGAGAAATAATTGAATACATAATTTTCATATATTAAATCAATGTAAAACGTAATAAGGCTAAGTTAAAAGATATGTCCGTAGAAAAAGGCAATTTCTAGCCATGTTAAACATAGTCATTAGTAACAGCCGACTAGCGAACGCATTAGTATAAACGTTCCTGGATTTGCAGTTAGAAGTTGGGTTCAGTATGTTTCCAAATTCACGTAGCCAGGAATTATGTAAATTAGAAAGGGAGTGAAATTCCAAGATTCGGGGAGGTTCGCATAGAAACAGTATCAAATAGCACACGTTTAAAGGCTGGGCCGCAAGAGTCAACGAACGTTGGTAGGGGTAGCGATAGGTAGGCGAAGCTTAAATTAAGAAAAGGGAGTGCATTCTAATTCAGAGTACTTATTCACTCAATTCTGTGACTTACTCGTGTTATGATTCTTGTGAATGTCAGTTTCATTTTAAGTAGTGCAACGCCTAGTGATGCGCTTGAGTGAATAAGATTTAGCGGCTATTGCGAGGGATCTTTCCGTGCAATATTTCTCCGACTTCCGGCAATTGACGCTTCGAATTATTATTATTATTATTATTATTATTATTATTATTATTATTATTATTATAGAAACAATTTAATTCGTCACTTCAATTGTCGGCGACTCCCTTCAAGCAGAACATTTTAGTCAACATTAAAATTTCTTAGCTAGCTAAATTGGTGTTATCCTTTCACATTACACTCCCGCATACCCTAAGACAAAGAACTCATAGCTATGCCACTAGAGCAGCTGGCGCACGAGACAACGCAGAATGAGCTACGCCATGACGACAACATAAAGCTTATCAGTAGAGCAGGCAACAATAAATGTTATATAAATTTGAAGCAGGCAGCGGCATCAAGGTTGCCGCACCAAAAACGGGTTCAATTCGTCTGAACAGCATCAACATCCAACAAAACAGTATTAGGTTTTATCAACACTGAAACGTATTACGTAATTTTAAAATTGGTTATCTTTAATTGAAGAGCATACGACACTGAGAGAAGCAGAATATTCCACACTTTAGATAATTTTGGCTTTTTTGAATATTCTATATCTATGAAGTTTACTTCCGTATTGTCATATCTTGTACATATATAGCATAATTGTATCTAACACTAATTGTATATATTTCCGCTAAATTTAAGTACAAATATTTTAATACAGGCAAAAGTGTCAAATTATCGCCCAAAGTTCTTAATTTAATATTTTAAAGTGAACTGAATTTCAAATTCGACTGTGGTACTATTAGCACGTTTTAAAATTTTAAAACATCGCACTTAACGTGTTTTATACAGCCATATGTTAATACTTTGAAAATTTGTAGTACATACCAGTATAATGAAAGTCTAGTTTATAGACACCTAATATGTAATTGATGTTTGATGGATTGGTTATTAAGAAGAAAGATTTCGACAGAAATGAAAGGCAACTCCAGGTTTATCTTAAATAATAAGAATAATAATGATAAGGGCCTAGTCCTACCAACCCGACTGCCGCCTCACGCCCGCATCACATCATGCATCCCCAGCCGGAATGTTGGCTTCCGTGGACGGGATTGCAGCTAATCAATTTCCTCAGAATGTTAAGTGGGATCGCTCCTACACCCGACCCCATTTGTGGGATCGAATCCGAGAGCACTTCATGGCCGGTAACCAGAGCTCCACAGCGCCATGGCGCAGGACATGTGTTACCTTTGATAATTTCATTGCCTTACTTCTGCAAGTAGTTCCTTACATTCAATGTCCAAAATACTCCCAGATCTTGTAAATAGCACGTTCTCAGAGCAGTTGTAGTCAATTTCTCTCTATTTCTCCTTTCTTTCTTATTTTCTTTCTTTTTACTGTACTTGAGTAGTTCTCACAAATGTATTGTTCGCAAAATGAATACTTATGTAAAACAGCATAAAATAAGGACTAAGCACTCAACAGAATTACATTGTCAGCTCTGTCTCGACCCTTCTCTGATCATCAGACCTTTCAGGCTTGAGCTGCCTTGCTTTAAACAGAAGTTTACATGTTTAATCCTCGTCTCCTACTAGCGCCCATTGTTAAAAACATGTGCCGATTTCTGTGATGAGACATTGGTTGTTTTGAATGGCATGCCTGACACTGCCTAGCTTCGCTCGCTACCTATCCTCGACGTACTTCGAGATCACCTTCCTGGTAGCTTCCTCTCCATTAAGGGAGAGACAGGTAGACACTGAAAAACTACAGGCATATTTTAATATATATGTAGTTTTCTTTATTTTTCTAAATATCTCTATTAAACATGTATCAAAAATGGCTTTTAGGTCTATCATCCGTGGTTCTTTTCTGGTCAGCTTCAGTTCATGATAAAATTGCAAACCACAGTTTTCAAGCAGCCCAATTTCTATATTACACCCTAGATCAATTATGGATATTCAGAATGGCATGTAAGGATATTATTATTACCAAATGTTCTCAATTAACTCACATTGTTTGGCGAAAATATCAATCTGCAATTATTTTCCTTTCCTTGTTTTCTGTAACAGTGTGCCATCTTATTCAGTTATATTTCGGCAGGCACCAATTTGGCATTACTCGTGTTGGTAAATTAGTCATTATTAGTGCTCACTATTTATTTAGTATATATTATGAAATGAGAAAGTATCATTAAGCTTACAGTCGAAACTAAAAACAGAATGGGGTGTAGAACAATATACACTATTTGGTCAAAAGTATCTGGACACCCCCACAAACAAACGTTTTTCATCTTAGGTGCACTGTGCTGCCACCTACTACTGGTACTCATTCGCGACCTCAGTAGTCATTAGACATCGTGAAACAGCAGAATGGGGCGCTCCGTGGAACTCACGGACTTCGAACGTGGTCAGGTGATTGGGTGTTAGTTGTGTCAAAAGTCTGTACGCGAGATTTTCACACTCCCAAACATCCCTAGGTCCACTGTTTCTGATGCCATAGTGAAGTGGAAACGTGAAGGGATAAGTCCAGCACAAAAGCGTACAGGCCGACCTCGTCTGAGACCACCGACATTTGAAGAGGTTCGTAAAGATTAATAGACAGACATCTATCCAGACCATCACACAGGAATTCCAAACTGCATCAGGATTCACTCCAAGTAGTATGACAGTTAGGCGTGAGGTGAGAAACCTTGGATTCCATGGTTGAGCGGCTGCTTATAAGCCACACATCACGCACGAAAATGCCAAACGACGCCTCGCTTGGTGTAAGGAGCGTCAACATTACACGATTGAACAGTGACAACACGTTGTGTGGAGTGACGAATCACGGTATACAATGTGGCGATCCGATGGCAGGGTGTGGGTATAGCGAATGCCCGGTGAACGTCACCTGCCAGCGTGTGTAGTGGCAACAGTGAAATTCGGAGGTGGTGGTGTTATGGTGTGGTCGTGCTTTTCCTGGAGGGGGCTTGCACTCCTTATTGTTTTGCGTGGCACGATCACAGCGCAGACCTACATTGATGTTTTAAGCACCTTCTTACTTCCCACTGTTGGAGAGCAATTCGGGGATGGCGATTGCATCTTTCAACCCGATCGAGCACCTGTTCATACTGCACGGGCTGTGGCGGAGTGGTTACACGACAATAACATCCCTGTTATGGACTGGCCTGCACAGTGTCCTGACTTGAATCCTATAGAACACCTTTGGGATGTTTTGGTACGCCGACTTCGTGCCAGGCCTCACCGACCTACATCGATACCTCTCCTCAGTTCCGCACCCGTGAAGAATGGACTGCCATACCCCAAGAAACCTTCCAGCACCTGATTGAAAGTATGCCTGCGAGAGTGAACGCTATCATCAAATCTAAGGGTGGGCCAACACCTAATTGACTTCCAGCATTACCGATGGAGGGCGCCACGAACTTGTACGTCATTTTCAGCCAGGTGTCCGGATACTTTTGATCACGTAGTGTATTTTATCCAGAAATAGAGCCACCTAGCAGGGGCCTGCTTGGCTCAGACTGAGATCATGGCGAGCGATCAAATTCATTAACGAAGAAAGCATAAGCACCTCTCCCTGGTGTAGAGAGGAAGAAACTTGGATTCATATTCTGGCGCATTGTACTACGACAGAACAGTTGAGGAGAAGGTGTCTGCCAGGTTCCTTTGTTAATTCAAGGAGAGGGTTACAAGCTTGTTGAACCTTGCTGGCTCGAACGGGGGAGGGAGAAGCAATTGGTACAGCTTTACTAAAGGTTGTGCAGCTGATATGAGTGTATGGAACAGGTCAAGGTGGGAGGGGGGTTAGTGACTTAGGGGCGGGTATTTGTTTGTTTCGTAAATAATAGCGAATGCTTATGAACAATTTTTTTTCTTCTTCTTCTGCTTTGTTTGTGTGTGTGATTTTTATTGTTAGGTTATCTGGTTTGTTTTCTTTTCTTTCCATTTCTTGTAAATATCATTAACATTGAGAGGGTTGAGTTGTATAGTATTTTCACTCTTGGGGAGCCAAACTTGATGAATTAACTGTCTCACGTATGGTACAAAGTTTCCGGTTGCCTTCGCCCCAACGTTCACTTTCTGGTGGCCTTCGCCCCAATTTATATGAATCAACTTTGTATTTTAATCTTTCTTTAAATAGTATATATATATATATATATATATATTTATGCTTGCCTCGGAAGCGTTAGTATTAATTTGTAGAAACATGTATCTCTTTGCAGGAGGTGATGCGGCTAAAGAATGTAGGCTTACACAAATTATAATTTTTACTTCACTCCATTTATGAATGCTTCACACAATTAAATAACATTTCACTTGTATAGAGAGCTGTGAGATTATTTATTAATTACTTGCACTTTTTAACACGTAACCTTTATAATATTCTCGCCGTAATGAATTTTATGTCTCACACTGAATACGTACCGAGCGAACAAACTGCTCAGGTACGTTGCCTTCTAGCGACTGGCGTTTAACGCTTAAATTTGTAAATTTATCTATGTCAAATCTCTGATTGGCCAATTTTACTCCAATAGAATACTTGTATTTAACTTTCAGCTTTTCTGGTTGTTGATTGGCTATTTTAAACTGTTTTAAATATTACATTATTGTTCCATGAATTACTAGTAGCATTATTAAACTTTCCAATTCATTATTGCCTCAAGGTTACCTCATTGTTAACAACTTTCGGCCTCTATTCTCACAGATCCAACATTATTAAAATACTTAATACATTCACATAACATTATTTAACATGCACACAATAATATAAACATATATAATGACTGTTACATAGATATATATTTTATTATACACATATTGCTTTAAGGCGGGGTGTTATTTTTTGTATTATATAATTAGACTGAAACCATTTAAGTGTTAAAACTATTGCCTCAACTTTAAAAGTTCAGTGTGATGACTATAGTCTGATAAACATGAACTACAGTGTATTATATAAGCGTGTACGGTCACTCTTACCGGTGCGATGTATGTGTTTGAACATGTAAAATTTTTAAGACCAATAAATACACCACTCTACTCTACTGTAATATACATTATCATTGTATTTATCAACTAATTCTTACGTTTTTGTACATCACCATTTCTCTTCCATTATAGAAATTCTGGTTCTGCCGAGTTAACTTTGTTACCACATATCCAACTGTAGTGATAGTATTTTAATCGTCTCTCTCCCTATCTAGCTTTATTTGTTTAAATTGTTATTGTGTTTTGAGGTTAATGGTTTTAGTGTTATGCAGCTCAAAAGTACTCATTAGAGTCTCTTTGTCCGTCTGTGTTCAAGACGACAACATCTGCAAGTACGTAGTTGAGATTTTATATACAAGAGGTTGAACAAAAATTGAAATTGACTATTTCAAATTAGGATGGTTTTGGTCAAAACATTGCGCTTACGAAGTTGAACTGTTTTAGACAAGATTTTCATTAAAATTTGTTGAGACGTTGCAAATTTGGTTAAAATCGCACAGCATTAAAGGTAATTGAGATAAAGACATCCTAATTGAGGCTAAACTTTACAACTTTGCTCACTTAAAGAGGTACTAACGAAAAATACACGTTAATTAATTGAAAAACGACGAGAGGAAATATATATAAGCTGTTTATGTTCATTTAATTTAGATTTATTGCTATTAGAAGCTGAAAATAACTACAATGGAATTGTCCTAAACCTCATTAATGTGTTTACAGACTGCGAATCTGAATATTTGCTGCGTGGTGTAATGGTCTATGCTCGCGTCTGCAATGCGAGAGAGGGGTTTGAATTTTAAACTACCTTACTAACACCGTAAATGGATTAAACATAAGTATTTTTACTTCCTTTACTAGTACTTCAAGATAGAGGAAGTATAACTATCCATCAAAAAATTCGATATGGAGATTTCAAGGCCCCTAGGATCCTCCCAAAAGGAAAACTAAAAAAGGATGGAAAAGGGCCACTGTGTGCGTGTGCATGTGTGTGTAAACAGCACAATGAAATTAGGATCAAAACCAAACCTGGTATTTAAGTTCAGCATCTTCTAAAGATGCGACATGAAGATTAAAAACAATTCCCCACCCCAAACTACCCTTTACAGTGATACTAATTTCACAACTTTTGATTTTCTCAAAAATGCCTCCAACAATTTTGATTAAAATACCATGTATTTAACATGTTTATATGACAAATAAAACGCATACCTATCTTGAATATACCCTGGTAATTCTTCATTCGGAGGAAATAATTGTGTATAATTTTATGTGAATGATAAACCATATGAGATATACATAAAACGTAAGTATTCCAAAAATTGTAGTTATATTTATAACACACTATTTAGTTCATATATATATAGGATGGTAGGATGGACCATTTAAGTTGAGATTGTTTATTGTCCCTAAAACTGAGCGTTTTAGAAAGACTTGTCTTGGGTAAAAGCTGCTTAATATTGTCACAGCCATAAGGGTTGTGACGGGGGACGAGCTACTTAGGATGTTGGTTAGGAATCAGATGGTAGAGCAATGGCAACAACTTGGCTTAAACAAGGTTAATATATTGAGCCGTATCTTAAGATTCTCAGTTGGCAAGTGTTTGGTTTACAATAACAGGGTTCTCTAACCTGAATCATCATCTTTGGAATTATTATTAAGTTGAGAAGGGGGGGTAGTACCTAAGTTCTTACCTTGAGAGATGTGTCGCCGTATGTGCCAGAGCAAGTTCGTGGAAGGGTCCGGAGCGCCGCGTCGAGATGCAGGAACAAGAGCAAAGACCAAAAGCTCCCAAAACGGAGTCTGCACCTTTTATACAGCTTAAGGCTATTCAGGAAGCTTTTTTCAATATGGCGGCGGTTATGCTAAATATGGAGTGCCACCGCTCTAGGTTTCACTTGTAACAAACAATCAGCGTAAGTATTCGAATTGTTCTAGAACATTCGACATGGCGTGTGCAGGAACAAAGTTCTACACGACTCCGTGCAATTCTGCACGTAGACCTACGGAAGTTGACGACATGCAAAATCCATGGGGTTTTGTCATCGGAAGGGGTTGGCCGCTTCCATCCTGTTACATACGCAGCTTAACAAAGATTCTGCATCTTTAACGAGATGTAAAATGAAATCTCAACTAAATCTGAGTATCATAAAATAATTAGTAAAATATTACTAAATTAATATAAGGTAAGCTCTCGACAATGACACACGTGACAATATTATGGGGAAAGTAAAATGTCATTAATCGTGTTTTATTTGGAGGACGTAATGATGGTCATTTTAAGGTCAATTTAAATTAACCATTTTAAAAAATTAATTGACCCTAAAATGACCATCACAAGGTTATGGCATTTACTTTCCCCCATAATATCAAGCAACTTTTATTAAGGACATTTCTTTCTACAACGTTTAGTTTTTGAGATATTCTACAGTCTCAACTTAAATGATCCACCCTGTATACATATGTTGCTTTTTTTGTGACATCAGCAATTTCCGAGATATTACGCTGTTATTGGTTTGAACTTGTTAATACTTTTGCATCTTTTGGCATGCTGTCAATACTCAGCTGTTTCTTGCTATTTTCAGTCTCAAATTATCATGATAACAAGCATTCGCTAACCTCAATTAAATTACCGAAGAACCATAGCACTCCTGAAGACAGAATGTGCGTGACATGGTGAATCGTGGGCGGTGGCGCAATAAATACTTCACCCATCTTTTTTCCGGGCCCTACAACTCATGATGTCTCGCCTCCATCCTCCTATTCTCCTAAAATATTTGACAGATACGTTGTTTGCTTTATTCAAGAGACCTTAAAACATGTATATCCAGTAAAATCTCATTATGGAATTTTGGATGAAACGCAATCAGGTGAGTATAGGCGGAGCCAGGGAGAGGCTGAGAGGATCTACAACTCCCCTCCTTAATTAAGGAAAGAATATGGCATATGTTATACTTAAGATCATGGTGTTGCTTCGCTTTGAGAAAACCAATACTTTTGCTTCCAGGCTTATTTACTTAAAACAGATGAGCATCTATTTGTTCAGAGTCAGTGAGTGTAAATTACACTAGTCTGCATTTTCAAACTTTTTTAGATGATTTCTTAAAATTAGGTGTTCTTGAATCAAGTTTTTATGCTGATTCCAGAAATAACTTCCGTTTTTTTACTTTCTCTACTACGTATAGTAAGTAGGGGAAGTATTGTATTCCACCCAAAAATTCGATACCGAGATTTCACCGGAAATACATGTTTTGAGACCCCCTGAATCCAAAAAAAGCATTTTTGGAAACATGTCCGTGTGTGTGTGTGTGTCTGTGAACAGCATAACTCAGAAATAAACAGTCGGATAAACACCAAACTTGGTATTTAGGTTCAGTATCTTCCAGAGATGCGACACGAAGGTTTTCAAGAAAATCCCCCACCCCAGATTACCCTTTACATGGAACATTTTTCGATAATGTTAATTTTTTCAAAAATGACTAACGATTTTGATTAAGATATCATATGTTTAACATATTTTTATGACAAATGAAATGTATATCACTTATTTTCTGGGAATGTCTCCAAAAGTATTCTTCATTGTGAACGACTTTTGCATAACTGGTAAACCGTAAGAGATAGACAAAATTTTACTACACGAAAAATGTAGATCGCGTTAAAATACACAATTTATGTAATATGCATTTCTTTTGTTGAGTGAACCGTTTTCTAGATCTTGCTTGTTATTCCCTTAAATTTTCCAATACTTATACTTTTTTCTCAAATTCGTTATTCATTTTTTTATGTCCTGGACTTGCAAAGAGAATGGAATGCGCCACATAGCAACCAGCGTTAAAATATTTGACTATCGCTTAAAACCAACATATTCCCCTTGCATCTACAAGAAAATTACCAATAAGATTGACATCTCGATATCTCGATTAACATGAAGCATATGGAGAATAAACGTTCGTAAAAATAGTTTGTACAAGAGTAGAGAAAGTCATGTGAGTGTAACACATCAGAATTTTTTTTCTATCACGTCAGGTTTTTACACAAAATAAGTATTGTTTTGACAATTTTACTAATGAGCGTAGAAAAATATTCAAATACCATTTCACACATAGTAAGTTTTTATTCAAGAAACATTTTAAGAATACTCTCAAGAACTCTCCTAATTTATTTCATGACTACATTTTAACAAAACAAGCAGCCAAAGTGTTTCATTTAATTTTTTTCAAACTTTCTCTTCTTTGACTTCCTTGCAGATCCTTGAAGATGATGTCCCTCCTCAACATCCTAACAGTAGTCGGCCATCATAGTTTCATTTCATCTCCTCTGGTACCTCCTCTGCATTTCCTTAATATCTTGGTGAAAACGTTCACCCTGCTCTTCACTATAATGTCCCAGATTTTCTGGAAAATAGTGAATGCAGAAAATGCACCTTTACACTCATGTTACAACCCTTCTTCTTGAAATTTTCCAACATTGTTTCGACAATGGCCTTGTAATTAGGATCTTTGTTATTGCCTAAGAAGTTTTCAGTAACTGATCGGAAGGCGGTCCATGCTTCTATTTCTCTCTCATTCATTGTCTTCTCAAAATTTTCATCCTTCATCAATTTCTTTATTTGAGGACCAACAAAAACTCAGCCTTTAATTTGTCTTGTGTAATGAAGGGAAATTTCTTGGAAAGGTACGGGTCTATCATTTGGTAGAGCCCTTACAAATTGCTTCATCAAGGCCATTTTATGTGAAGAGGTGGAAGCAATATCTTTATATCTCTATATTTTTTAAGTGAAATTATGAAAAAGCTGTAGTGATAGAAAAAACCTAAAAGTAGTTCTGAAATTAGCATAAAAAGTGAGTCAGAATCACTTATTAGTTTACAGTCATCCGATATCATGCAGACTAGTGTTATCTTAGTGATGGACTATATATCCAAAGTTGTTCTTACACTTGGGAAGAAAAAGAAACAGACAGGCCAAAACAAATACACCAGTAAATAACTTCCGAATAAGAATGGCTCCGAAATCAGCAGTAAAAGCTTGCAGTAAAACTGAGCCGTATCTTGTCTTGTTCGACACCAGATATCCGTTGTTGCTCCGAACGCACTTCTTAGTTAAACTGAGTAATGAAACTACTAAAATATTAATTTAAAATCCATCTTTATTTCATAAATATTTTAGAAGTTTTCTCAAAATTTAAATAATTGTCTGTGTCAAAGGGTGATAAGTAGATTACTAATATGAAGTTTGAAAATCTAGAAATCTATTATTAACTGCATTTTTCTCATCAGCAGGGCTCGGATTCTGAAGAAGGATTTATCTTTACGTTATTAGCACCACGCTTTGAGCTCCAATTTGAAGAAGGTTGTATTGTAGTTCGACTGTTGGGGAGCCAAAAACTTGAGATATCTTCTTGGAGTGTTCGCCCCACGTACGATACAAAGTTTACCGTGGCCTTCGCCCCAACGTTTAGGAATCAACTTTGTATTTTAATGTTTCTTTAAATATTATATATATTTATGTTTGCCTCGGCTGCGTCAGTATTAATTTGTAGAAACATGTATCTCTAAGCAGGGGGTGTTGCGGCTAAATTATAATTTTTACTTCACTCCTTTTATTAATCCTTCACAAGATTAAATAACACTTCACTGATATAAAGAGCAATAAGATTGTTTATTAATTACTTGCACTTATTTACACGTAAACTTTATAACATTCTCGCCTTATGAATTTTCGCCTCACATTGAATACGTATTAAACTTCTCGAGGACACGTCTGCGTCCGGTTAGGAACGCTGTCTACTAACAACTGACTTCAACCGCCTGAATTTGCAATTTTTATCTATTTCAAGTCTCTGATTGGCTAATTTTACTCCAATAGAATACTTTTATTTAACTTTCAGCTTTTCTGGATTTTGATTGGCTTTTTATAAACTGTTTTAAATATTACCTATTGTTTCCAAGAATTACTAGTAGCATTATTAAACTTTGCAATTCATTATTGACTCAAGGTTACCTTATTGTTACCTCATTGTTAGCAACTTTCGGCTTCTATTCTCACAGTTCCTACATTATTAAGTTACGTAATACATTCACAGAACATTATTATACATGTAATAATAATAATATAAACATAATAGAATGACTGTTACATTTTATATATTATTTTATACACATATTGCTTTTAGGAGGCTGTTATTATTTTATATTATTATATAATTAGACTGAAATCATTTAAGTGTTAAAAATACTGCCTCAATTCTGATCACTTTTGATCTTTTAATTCTTATATTATAGGCATTGATAACCTGTACTTTAATCCTTATCATAGATATGTGTCCCAGATTATGAAAATCTATATTCATTAACTTATTTTGGTCATTTTCTATTGTTATGGCATTTTTCTATGTCAAGTCATTTTCTTGCCCTTTGCGCCTTTATTTAGTCATTTTAGAGCATTTACATTGTGTATATACATGCTTTTTTTATTATTGAAATTTTACAAAAGGATAACTTATGACACATCAGAAATTTCACTATTCAATTGAGAAAGAAGAGTAGCTTGGTACCTCCTTTACCTACATTTTTGGTAAAAAAAAAATCACATGGCTATTTGATGTTTAGTATGGAAAGGATTGCTTATGGGTGGCTATATCAGGGGAGCAGGCTTCATTACAGTTATGAAACTAGGGATGAGACAGGTCAGTTTTCCCTTTTTCGCGTTAATAAGTGCGTACTGCCGGCTCGAGAGCCAACATTCCGGCTGGGGGATGCGTGATGTTTGCCACATCTCCTCCCCGTATTGATTGGATGATCGCCCACCTCTGCCGAGCGTATGTGGGCGTGAAGCCGACAGTCGGATTGGCAGGCCAAGGCACTGCGTGGGCCGTAGCGCCATGGGGCTTGGGGAAGTGTGTACAGTGAGGTACCCATAGGCTGTGGAATCCTCTCCATTCCCTGTGGATTTTGTTTGCTCTGTGAACTCAAAAGAGTTAAAGCCACAGATTTGAAAAACTTTCTTCAAAATAATTTTCTTGATTTTTTTCAGAATCTTCAAATAGGAAAAGAAAAATATACATTTTTAATTAATTTCTAAATTGTCTAATCATTACTCTTATACCTACATTTTATAGTTGTACCTATAGCATTTATACCCATATATAACTTAATAATATAATGTTCTGTGTTTTAATTTTATTAAATTGAATAGGTCACTTTCTTTAATTATTATATCATTTATTTAAAAATTTTAGAATTATTTTATAGCTCATTTTTTCAAGCAGTTTAGGTCACCAAAATCCGGGCCCTGCCCATTGGTAAGTTGTGTTTTAAAACGTGTTAGCCCCCTCCCTCCTATAGGAATCCTAGATCCGCCTCCGCAGGTGAGTGATACAGAAGGTACATAGAAGGAATTATGGAGTCCTCACTGAAAGCAATGCTACTTCATTCCTAACAAAAGAATGTTAACAGATTGTCCTGCGCCTCAAACATTCAGAACCAAAGCAGGCATAAAGAAAACTGAAGGTTGGATATGTCAACTTCTAACAATTCCTTCTTAAACACATAAGGACGTGTTTTCGAGTTGGGGAGTTACAGCGGCAGACCTTTCTGTCATTAAAATGTAACGAGCTGAATGGAATTTGCATAAGAAATTCCCCTTGAGAGCCGTAAGGGAATTTTGAGAGAGCTTTAGTTATGTCTTTGTTTTTATCGCTACCTTTCCAAACCCGGGCTGCGAGCTGCGTTGTAAATATGTTATTATATCCTTACAGAACTCAAGACTTATCTGTTGTGGAATTTTACAGGCCATTAACTCAACAAAATGTTAGTCCGCTTAGCCAATAGCTTGTATTCTGGAAGAGATTATGCAGACGTAGTATTTGTAGAAGAGGAATTCCCAGCATACATTGCCATGCTTGTCATAAAGAACGCGTCGTGTACTAATTATTGGGATCGAACTAGCGAAGTCTTTTTCTTTTTAGTTTCTCGGCTGCTTACCTAAACTCCCTAAATACAAAAAGAAAGAAAGTTTTGAAAAAATGTTCATTTGTGTGTTTTGTGTGTGCGCGCGCGCGTGGACAGCATGACTAACAAACAAAAAATCGTCGAGGTAGCGCAGTGGTTTCGTTTCCGGCTCTCGTACTGAGCGTCCGGGGTTCGATTCCATGCTTTGGGGTGGCTACTTTAGTTAGTGGATCAATATTATAGTTTTTAGAAAAATTAACAAAAAATATAAATTTAAGCAAAATCTTCAAAAAATCGTTTTTTCTTGAAAAAAGGAATTTCCGGTCCTATAACTTAAATTAAATTAAGGACGATAATACATTAATTTAATTTAAAGGATATAATTTATTTAATATTTAAATATTTTGTTTTCCCACGCCTTCACCTCTGACTTGCTCTGTGGTAACATTATGGTTTGTTAGCCCCATGTTTGGAAGCCAAATATGCGACAGTATTCTTTGTTAAGTTTGAAAGAATGCTACTATTTATTTGCCGCATGTATAAAAGACAGTTTGTCGCGGTCACTTCGTGTTATCTTTTACTGAGCGCCTATTATTGTGTTTAATTTTGGGTTCACTGTCCTCCGGCTAGCTATTGTTTCTCGGTCGAGCAAATCTCTTAATCAGGTGTGTAAACGGAAAGGAGTTTTTATCCAAAGATAACACTGATGAAAGAATTTGTTTTACACTTTTTATTGTCTTAACACATTATTCACTTCCACCTATTAATCGTAACACTCGCCAAACTGAAACTGTTATAATAACTTCTTTACTGCCCATTATTAATTCGCGAACTTCAACTTTTTGTGTAATTAACTTTACGTCACTTGAGATTTTTTTATAACTTTGCTACGCGTAACCTGCGAATCGATAAACTATGCTAGGTATTCACCATGACTGTTTTTGTTAAACTCGACGACGTGTAATGTACAAATGTTTCCGATGGACTGGGAGGGATCTACCTCTGACTTAGCTCTTTTTATACTCCTACACCCCGATATGCCTAAAGATTATAACCGAGCTGCTATTGGTTAATAAAACGCGCCAACATTAGCGTCTATATTTATATCCAATGAAAATTATGAACACATATGCTCTAGGGAAAAATGTTCCAGCAAATTCTAAGAAAAACGCGCCAATATTACGTCATTTGCTCGTCTCTAATAATGATAAACAGCTCACCCCCTCGCTACATTATTGCACGCTATTATTGTCAGTTTCAGTAAGGCCGTATAAACCCACTTCTCAACAATGCTTACAATCATCAAACATCTCAAATCAATGTCACACAATAATGCATATTCACACTACAATTACTCTTGACATTTACATAATTTGTGATACAAATTACTGCGTCAGCTCATGTGAAGTATCCCCAAGGCCCAACGGTAAAAGCTGTAGGTCCTCTCATTCCACCGCCATCCTCATATCCCTCTACCATTGGAGACAACTGATTCCACCCGCTGAGTGTGTGTTTGTGTGTGTACAGTATGACTCGAAAATTAAAACTCGGATGAATACCAAATGTTATCCATATATGTCCCAAATTGCGGTTTAGGTAAACCAGGCGGAGTGTTTTTAGAAAGTTTCCTCATCACAAACTACCCTTTATATGAAAAAGTGTTCGTTATTTTTAATTTTAAAATATGGCTGAGATACTTCCGATTAAAATACCATGTGTGTTTAATTTATTTGCACTACTAATAAAATGCGCGTTTTAAATTTTAATTCTGAACGTGCATAGTTTTGTATAAATGGTAAACAAGAAGAGATAGGCAAAAGCTTATATAAAAACGTAGAGCGTATTAAAACCTACAATGTCTGTCAAATAAGTTTTTGTGGCATTAGCCATTTTCGCAATATTCTTTATTACATCTTTAAGTTTCCCTAAGCTGAACTGTCACGCGGCATCTATAAAAAATCTTACGCGACTCTTCTTTATTCCCGCATGGGTTCATTAGCAATAAAAACAGACGATGTTGACGCATATGACTTTCTTAAGGTGGATTAACTGAACAGTAATTATAAGTGAGGCACATGTGTATTAATGTAAACAGCAAATTATGATCGAGCAACATGATTGATTGTTAATAGAAAAACTGTGAGGAAAAAATCGGATGCGATACATACACGTGACTTTCTCTACCCTCTATTGCTTATTAGATACAAACTATTCTTACTAAAGCTTATTTTTCCGCCTGCTACATTTTTACTTTCTCTACTACGTATAGTAAGTAGGGGAAGTATTGCATTCCACCCAAAAATTCGATACCGAGATTTCACCGGAAATACATGTTTTGAGACCTCCTGAATCCAAAAAAAAGCATTTTTGGAAACATGTCCGTGTGTGTGTCTGTGTGTGTGTGTGTGTGTGTGTGTGTGTCTGTGTGTCTGTGTGTGTGTCTGTGAACAGCATAACTCAAAAATGAACAGTCGGATAAGCACCAAACTTGATATTTACGTTTAGTATCTTCCAGAGATGCGACACGAAGATTTTCAAGAAAATCCCCCCACCCCAGACTACCCTTTACATGGAACATTTTTCGAAAATTTTAATTTTCTCAAAAATGGCTCTAACGATTTTGATGAAAATATCATATGTTTAAGATAATGTCATGACAAATGAAATGTATATCTCGAAATTTCTGGGAATGTCTTCAAAAGTATTCTTCATTATGAACGACTTTTGCATAACTGGTAAACCATAAGAGATAGACAAAATTTTACTACACAAAAAATGTAGATCTCGTTACAATACACAACTTATATAATATACATTTTTTTTGTTGAGTGAACCGTTTTCGAGATATTGCTTGTTATTTCCTTAAATTTTCCAATACTTATACTTTTACTCAAATTCGTTATTCATTTTTTTATGTCCTGGACATGCAAAGAGAATGGAATGCGACACATAGCAACCAGCGTTAAAATATTTGACTATCGCTTAAAAGCTACCATATTCCCCTTGCATCTACAAGAAAATTACAAATAAGGTTGACATCTCGATAGCTCGATTAATATGAAGCATATGGAGAATAGGCGTTTGTAAAAATAGTTTGTACAAGAGTAGGGAAAGTCATGTGAGTGTAACACATCAGATTTTTATCAATAAATCTTTGCATAAATAGTTACATTACAAATTTCGTTATAAATACAAAGAGAACAGCGATAGGCAAATGTTTAAGAACTGGACATTAAACGCTACCTTAGAATTCCATACTGTTTCCATGCAATCGAGGAGAGTTTGAGAGGACTTTAAGAGAATGATCAAGAAATGAGCAATTTGAACCTTTAATAACGGATATTTCGTAAATTACTTATGCCACAAAAAAACTTAATTGAAATTTTTTGGATGTTTTAAAGAGATTTACATATTTTGTGAAGTACGTTTTCGTCTATCGCTTAAGGTTATACAAACGTTATACAAGATTATACACAATTTCTTTCAAATTAAAGTGGACTTCACAGACTGTTCCCAGAAAATTCAAGATGTACATTTTATTTGTAATGTAAATATCTTTATTATATGGTATTTTAATCAAAATCGTTAGTCATTTTTACAAAATAAAAATTTTTGAAAAATCTTCCATGTATCGGCAGTCTTGGTTGGTGGAGATTCTTTAAAATAATAGTGTCTCATCTTTGGAAACTACTGAACCTAATTATCACGTTTGGTATTTATTCCATTTTTCGTTTTTGAGTTATGCTGTTCACAGAAACACAGGCACTCACTCACACACAGGCACTCACTCACACACACACACACACACACACACACACACACACACACACACACACACGGGGACCTTTTTCTAAAAATATCTTTTTTTAATTCAGAGGTCTCAAAACATGTATTTCCGGTAGGTAGGTATGGTAGGTAGGTTTTATGCGATAGTCAAATATTTTAACGCTGGTTGCTATGTGGCGCATTCCATTCTCTTTGCAGGTCCAGGACATAAAAAAATGAATAACGAATTTCAGAAAAAGTATAAGTATTGCAAAATTTGAGGGAATAACAAGCAATATCTCGAAAACGGTTCACTCAACAAAACGTTGTGTATTTTAACTACATTTTTGTGTAGTAAAATTTTGTCTATCTCTTATGGTTTACCAGTTATGCAAAAGTCGTTCATAATGAAGAATAATTTTGGAAACATTCCCAGAAAATTCGAGATATACATTCCATTTCTCATGACAATATCTTAAACATATAATATTTTAATCAAAATCGTTATAGCCATTTTTGAGAAAATTAAAATTTTCGAAAAATGTTCCATGTAAAGGGTAGTCTGGGGTGGGGGGATTTTCTTGAAAACCTTCGTGTCGCATCTCTGGAAGATACTGAACCTAAATACCAAGTTTGGTGTTTATCCGACTGTTCGTTTTTGAGTTATGCTGTTCACAGACACACACACACACAGACACACAGACACACACACACACACACACACACACAGACACACACACGGACATGTTTCCAAAAATGCTTTTTTTGGATTCAGGAGGTCTCAAAACATGTATTTCTGGTGAAATCTCGGTATCGAATTTTTGGGTGGAATGCCATAGTTCCCCTACTTACTATATGTAGTAGAGAAAGTAAAAAGGGGTATACAATTATCTCTTTCTAACTTAGCTTCCACCGGTCTTCATGAAAAAAAGAAAAGAATTTATACACAAATGCTGCTTATTGATTCTCCTTCAATTGCTCAGAACTTGGAATCCGGCGTACCCAGCGATCAACTAGATAGAGCTATCCATCGAAGGAGTTTTTGAACATTAATCCTACTATTCATATCTAAGAACACAAACGAGCTCGTGCATATGGGCCATAAAGATATACTTAAAGAGATTCGAGTAGTATACCATTCTCGGTCTGTTTCGTTGCTATACCAAACGAGTTGGTGAATCGTTTCCTATTGGAAAGCCCATTCTGTTTACCTCACCGATGTTGTCACACGATGTTTAATGCATAGCGTAAGATCACGTAATATTCCGATAAGGAGTTGAGTGATGCAAGCGAAATTGTTTTCTTACAATTAAATGAAGAACATAAAACCGGAAGAACCGTTGTATGGGAACGCTTCAAGAATATTGTCGAGAAAATGAAAGAGTAATAATAGTAAGTGTTGAAGTGTTCTTAGATTTACTTTTAAAAACTCTTTCATTTTATTGTTATACTATTTAAGATTTCGTACTATAAAACATAAAGGTGTACTCAAGTACCGTTAGTTTTCCATTAAAGATTTGGCATTGCAGAGTTTATTAATTTGTATCTCGTTAAAACAAAATGCAGTTTCAAGTACAACAAACTTCTTTTTCAGTAGTGGGCCTAATTCTATATGACATTAATGTCAACAACAGCGTTTTGTTAATCCTAATTTATGTTAAAGGCTGTGATATCATTTACTTTAATGGCAAAAGTGCAATTTCTTGAGTATCATTCATTTGCCTTAACAGGCTGAAGCAATAGGCGTGACGACGTTATCTATGTTTGAACTGTCGAACGAGCGAATACTCGAACGAGTAAATGTCCATTTTCCATAAGAGCGCACGTGAAACAGATGCTCAGCCATAGTTCGGTGTTCCGTTGTTGCTTTTCGGGTTGTTGCTAGTTGGGCTCGAAGAAGTTTCATTATGTAGCGTACGAAAACGTATGTCCTTGACCGCTCTACGACTCTACAATGGGCTCACACTACTCAACATTTGACGTGAACGTGGTGAATTTAACATGTTAATATTAACATGTTGAGTCAATTTGGGAAGCAGTTGAACAACATCCATTGATTTATGTTTTTTGAACGTATTGTGGTGTCAATGTTGAGCCCGAAACTGTTTTCTCGGATGCTGGGAAACCTATGTTGAATGATACGAGGCGTATTTTTAAAGTACCAATAACTTTACGCTACATCTTAAGCTATTTATCTACATAGCCGTTATTCAGCCACTTGTTGTAACATGAAACCAGTTTCTGTATGCCTTAGTCAAAGAATGATGCCGCCTGTGATGAAAGCCAAGTCTGCACTTCTTATTTGACATCTTCGCTGAAATATTTTCCACCAAGGAATTTCTTAACATGAAAATCGCTTGGTGTCGAATCCACACCGTAGGAAGGATGGTCGAACTGTTCCCTACCAAACGATGCGATCAGATCATGAGTTCATTTGGCTGTGTGTAGCCGGGCGTTGTCATCAACCAAAAGGATTCTACGCGAAAGCATTCCATGTCTTTTGTTCTGTATTACACGACGGAGCTATCGTAGCTTCTCAATCTTTGTTGATTGTCGTATTCCTAGGCAAGAATTCAACAGCAAAATACCTTGCCTGGCCCAGAAAACCGTGCACGCGACTTGCGAGTGGATATCGTCCGTTTGAATTTCTTCTTCACGCGGGAAGTTGTGTGCCTCCACTCCAAGGATTGTTGCTTTGATTCAGAAGCGATATGATACACCCATGTCTGTCGCCTGTATCGATGTGCGTTAGCAAATCATCGCCTTCCTCGGCATATCCCGTGAGAAAAGTCAGTGCAGTGGCAGATTGCTTGCTCTTGAGCAAAACTTTCGAAATCCTAAGCATTCTATCACAATTTTGTAGAGGAATGACCTTGAAATTTGTGGAAAATGCGAAAACAGCACGAATATGTTCAAACGTCTCTCCTCGCGAGAGTTTTCTTCCACAGCTTACACAAAATTATCCGTGATCACAGACGATCAGCCGCTCCGTGACTCATCATGCACATTTTCACGACCTTCGTTAAACTGTCTAACCCACTTCTTCACCATCTCATCACTCATTATTGTTCCCCCATGAACCTCACACAATTGTAGATGAATGTTTGACGGCGTAACATTTCTGCATTAAAAAGAAAAGAATCACTGATCTGACTTCACAGTCGATGGGTCGTTCGACTGATTTGAACATTCCGAAACGCTCCAACAACAGGAAAACACAAAGTGACGATCACTCACAGCTGCGCCTAGCTTCATAATGAATGGAGGAAGCGATCGCGTATGCTCATACTTCTTTGATCTCGGTAGTTCAGGAATGTTCATGTGTTCACTTATTTCTTCTTCGTTCGCTTGCTGGTCGCCATTTTGGTACATTTTAGTTTGTGCTTCCTTGGGTGATTAAGCTAATTTAAGGCACCTAATGTATACAGTGGTAATGTCATAAAATAGATATCAAAGTTTTTAATATCTGTGTTTATCAATTTACGAGTTTCCTTATTACTTTCTCTACTACGTACCGTAAGTAGGGGAAGTATTGTATTCTACCCAAAGATTCGATACCGAGATTTCACTGAAAATATATGTTTTGAGACCCCTGAATCCAAAAAAAGCATTTTTGGAAACATGTCCGTGTGTGTGTGTGTGCGTGTGTGTGTGTGTGTCTGTGAACAGCATAACTCAGAAACGAACAGTCAGATAAACACCAAACTTGGTATTTAGGTTCAGTATCTTCCTGAGATACGACACAAAAGTTTTCAAGAAAATCCCCCCACCCCAAATTACTCTTTACATAAAACATTTTTCGAACATTTTAAAGGATTTTGAATAAAATATCATATGTTTAAGATATTTTCATGACAAATAAAATGTATATCTCGAATTTTCCAGGAATGTCTCCAAAAGTATTCTTCATTGTGAACGACTTTTGCATAACTGGTAAACCATAAGAGATAGACAAAATTTTACTACACAAAAAATGTAAATCGCGTTAAAATATACAATTTATGTCATATACTTTTTTTTGTTGAGTGAACCATTTTCGAGATATTGCTTGTTATTTCCTTAAATTTTCCAATACTTATACTTTTTCTCAAATGGGAATTCGTTATTCATTTTTTTATGTCCTGGACATGCAAAGAGAATGGAATACTCCACATAGCAACAACTCTTAAAACATTTGACTGTCGCTTAAAGTCTACCATACGCACCTTGCACCTACGACAAAATTAGCAATGAGATTAACATCTCGATTAACATGAAGCTTATGTAGAATAAGCGTTTGTAAAAATAGTTTGTACAAGAGTATAGAAAGTCATGTGAGTGAAACACATCAGATGTTTTTTGTAGCTCTCCCCAGAGAGTGATATCGCAGTTGAGAATCATTGAGTCAATGGAATAAAAGAACGATCTATTCGGGGCTTCCAAGAGCTTTTGTATTTACATACGTGTGAATTACTGCACTGTGATAAACTAGAAACAATTACTTTTGCATTATTCAGTTTTTAAAGAAAAGCACTACAATGATACTTTTCCCCTGCTCTTGCTGCTTCTGCAAATTTTCATCACGAAACAAACATTCCTTTAGAAAAGTGTAATTCATTATAAAATTGGAGCGCTATGAATTGAACTTTACCAGTGATTTAAAAAATATAACTGAATCGCATTATTTAAGAAGTCGTACATATTAAATTTAAATATTTGCAGGAAAAAGATGGATAGAAGAACTGTGTGTATGCAGCTCACAAGAACATTCTTATATCCTATATTTTCTCGGGCTTCCAGCCAGGTGACTATGCAACTGGCTGGAAGCCCGAGAAAATCTAGAGTACTCACAACGCCAGGAAAGCTTCAGCTCATATTCAAACACATTCTTTACATTATTACAGTCCATATGTATGTTGTCCTGTATCTACTACTCCTATGCAGATACAAATATATAGGAGTTTAATACCAAATATTTAATTAATAACTTAAAAGCCACATGCTAAAAGGAAAATGAACACTTTATATGCTTTGATATGTATAGCAATAAAAGCCCAAGGCTAGGAAATAACAAATGCAGATCTAGAAGGATCACTATACACAGCCGACATACGTAACAGAACACAAGACACGACAAAAAACGTCCGTCCATCTTCAGGTTAAGAGAAACGTAACAACAGTGGAGTGTGATTTTAAGTCCATTATTTTGCGATCAGATTCAATATGTATATACCTCATCTCCCTTGCTCAGGGCATTATGCCAGGATTACGATCAACATAACGTAACGTGACACAGCTTAACGCGACGTAATGTGAAAGTCTAACATATTGTATTAAATGGAGCTATTTAAAGTGACTTAACTTAACGCGACATAACTTAAGAGTTTGGTAATGTCACACTTTTCCTTCACGTTACGTTAAGTTTGACGTCACTGGTAATTAAAACCAATCGGCGTGAAGCAGTAGCATGAAGTAATAAAACCAACTAACGAGCCATTCTCGTTACGTTAAGTGCATCCTAATTATGCCGAGAACACGATGAACATTACTTAACGTGACGGGACTTTACGTGAAGTTATGAAATGCTGCTGAACTGGAGGTTCTAATTACCAGTGACGTCAAACTTAACATAACGTGAAGGAAAATTTTGACATTGTTCTAAATTCTTAAGTTGCGTCGCGTTTAGTAACGTTAAGTCGACCCTAAATAGCCCCATTTAACACAAAGTTTTAAGACTTCCACATTACGTTGTGTTTATTTGATCGTAATCTTGGCAAAAGACCTTTTGTTCAGCAGCATTTCATAACTTCATGTTACGTCCCGTCTCGTTAAGTCACATTAAGTAAAGTTCATCATAATCCCGGCATAAGTGTCAGAAGGTAAATGGTTTACCACTAGTGAAAGTAAATAATTACCACTTGAGTTACGCATGTATTTGGTGATGGTCAAAGCGTTGTAAACATTTAATTTCCAAATTTAATTTACTAACCTTCAAATGCCGGTATCATTATAAAATATAATACGCAATGCATGCCCAAGAATTATAGAAATGTATTCAAATTAATGCTGCTACAACCAAAACTTTAACCTAACCTTAAAAGTCCGAAATATATTTATAAGTGTAGGGCTATACATAGACTTTATAAAGAATGTTAAAGCGCTCAATAAAGCTGCCACATTTATTAACTCCTTTTCGTATCACTGGGTATTATCACAGAAGTTCACTGCATGCAATTCCCTTGCCTGTTCTGAACAATTACCTACTGCAATTACTGCCCTTGTTTCATGTTAGTACAGTATTGCAGTTAATCGCGAATAGTAATTAACGTAGTTCGAAGCCTTATCGCTTTAAACGACCTATGAAGCCTCAATTCACTGGATTTACATTAAATTTTAATGAACACTTGGTGAACTGGGTCGGCATATTTCAGACTCTTACCTTTTCGTTGCCATTCTCTGCTTATCTCCGAAGTTGCAGGGTAACTTTCCTGTACACGAAGCTTTGTTGATTAATAAACAAACGCTTAAAACACCATTTTTGTATTGTTTTTATAGCGACCGATTTTTACAAGCACGAGAAGCAAAAACTCAGGCTTAGGCACCTTTATAGACAACCTGTCGGCTGTTTCATACGGAAACAGTTTGGCAAACTTCTGAAAATTGAATTACATACCAGAACCGCATTCAAATTCTACAGTCGTTAATTCTGGTGTACATGGCTATTAATTATGGCGATAACGCGCAAACCAGCAGAAATAACATCGCACTATGGTTACAGCCACACGAGAGAACTATGTAACTATTCGTGAAGCTACGACCTTGGTAAATACTTCTGCTGTAACCTTGGAAACCAAAGGTGGAGACTAGCATAAGCGCCTTAATTGTCATTAACTTCAATAATTTAATCTGTCACTAAGCGACAGATTTAAAATAAGAATGACATACGACTTTAAGTATGAACAAGTGCACATAGAACATGCCATTCTATTCAGTACTAATCCATAAATATCCATATTAGCCTAAACACAAGCAATGATGGTTTTCTTTGTTTTTAAAAATGGCATGGCTTTCAGATATAGTCCGCAAAACATATCTATGTGTAACATCATTCTTAGGGAAAAAAGAACCACAAAATTATTTAAAACAGAACTTAGCAAAAATTATATTTGATGTTTACAAAGAAATGAAGGGGATCTGAAGATAGCATACGCATTCTGTAAATACATAAGATATTGAAGGTGCCAAGAGGTTAAAGTTATAGTCCAGGAGAAGCTAGTATGCATTCCTTTGTCTTTTCTTACACTCCGTTTTTGCAAATTAGTTAATTCGACTTCGCTGGTTGTCAATGGTTTCGATTAGGAAACATTTGAAAAAATTCTGATGTGTTACGCTCACATGACTTTCTCTACTCTTGTACAAACTATTTTTACAAACCCTTATTCTCCATATGCTTCATGTTAATCGAGATGTTAATCTTATTGCCAATTTTCTTGTAGATGCAAGTGGAATATGGTAGTATTTAAGCGACAGTCAAATATTTTAAGAGCTGGTTGCTATGTGGAGAATTCCATTCTCTTTGCATTACCAGGACAAAAAAAAACGAATTTGACAAAAAGTATAAGTATTGGAAAATTTAAGGGAATAACAAGCAATATCTCGAAAATGGTTCACTCAACAAAAAAGATGTATATGACATAAATTGTGTATTTTAACACGATCTACATTTTTTGTGTAGTAAAAGTTTGTCTATCTCTTAGGGTTTACCAGGTATGCAAAAGTCGTTCACAATGAAGAATATTTTTGGAGACATTCCCAGAAAATTCGAGATATACATTTCATTTGTCATGAAAATATTTTAAACATATAATATTTTAATCAAAATCGTTAGAGCCGTTTTTGAGAAAATTAAAATTTTCGAAAAATGTTCCATGTAAAGGGTAATCTGGGGTGGGGGGATTTTCTTGAAAACCTTCGTGTCGCATCTCTGGAAGATACTGAACCTAAATACCAAGTTGGGTGTTTATCCGACTGTTCGTTTCTGAGTTATGCTGTTCACAGACACACACACACACTCACACACACACACACACACACACACACACACACACACACACACACACACACGGAGATGTTTCCAAAAATGGTTTTTTTGGATTCAGTGGGCCTCAAAACATATATTTCCGTTGAAATCTCGATATCGAATTTTTGGATGAAATACAATATTTCCCCTACTTACTATACGTAGTAGATAAAGTAAAAAAATTCAATAAACACCTGACAATCCCGTGTTTGACTTCTGTTTCCTAACTTTGGGAATAAATTGAACAGTTACATTGCATGTGATAGTTGTTATGTGATAATCACCTTATTACTCAGAACATAACCAACAATAAACACATTAAAATTCATTCATAACACAGTCCGATAGACACGAATATGTTTAACACGTCCGTTCCATGATTCTGCACTGACACTGCTAGCTACTGCATACAGATGACTCGTTGCTACAAACTGCTAACGCCAGCTCCTGGTATTAAATTATTCCTCCGAACCGACAGGGAATATATCAGTCCACACAGAAGAGCTTAGGCTGCGAAAAATGAGCAAGGGCAAACAGCCTTGGCTGGCCGCAGCTGAGAACATAACATTCTGTTTTGCATGCAGAAATCAGCTGGCTGCGTGGTGAATAAGGAATAATTTGTCACAGGGTTTGTGATGAGTGTAACTCCACATAACCCTGCACATGCATTTCTTATGTATCTTATTCCTTAATTTCTCACTTTCTATACTTTCATTATTGAATACTGCACCATTACTGGACCTTTCTCTCTCCCTCTCTTGCTAAAAAACTGTTTGATACACCTTTCTTTTTTTTTCTTCTTGTTTTTACGTTCCATTTATATGTAGCCTTTAACATCCAAGATCATATCGTCGGTTTGTTAACTTTGGAACAATCCTTAGCAATGATGTTCACTCCTTACAGTTGTGTAAATCTTTGGTTAGATGTTACTTTTGATTACTGCATTCAATTCTCGCATTCATTCACACTCTAGGGTATATGGGGAGTAATCCTCACTAGAGGAAACAATAATAATAATAATAATAATAATAATAATAATAATAATAATATAACAATTCCCACACTCCAACCGAGAATCGAAACCGGGACCTTTGGATTTGGAGGTTAGCATGCTAACCATCAGACCCCTGTGAAATATTGTAAGTATAGCAAAATGTATATCTTTACATTTTTTGTATCAAAACTTTCCATTTAACCTGGAAACATAGGTAAAGACAAATATAGGTAAATAGTGTATACATTATAATTGACTTTAATTATACTTTTTAGAGACCTTAGGCTGGCCTTGGCAAGCTTTTTTTTTTAATGTAGAGTCAAGTGAAAAATCCAATGCCACAGCCGCGAACACAGTTCTCCTGCTCTCGTGCGGTTGTGCTAACCATTGAGCTACTGTGACAACAGGCCAATGGGACATTGAATTCTCCAACTGACCTTAGTTGTTTCCCAGATAGACCACCGAGGCATCTCACTAGAGATGACAATCTCAATGGTGACTTGCCATTGCAAGTACTTTGATACTGGGTGATTATGGGTTTCTTATGACTTTATGCCATGTAGCACTTTCTGACCTAAATCAGTTGGCATACTACATATATTTTTGAATTCTCCTAGATTTAATCTATAGTTTTGTAAGGGAATTTTAGTAATAATTATTTTGTTTATCGTTTATTTATCGATAGTCTCGATTAGCATTTCGATTTCTTTTGTTAATACGTGGCTTTCAGATTTCATTTTTTTTTTGTCTTCTGCCGCGTCTTGATGGCCAAATGACGGGCGAATGTCTTGAAAAATGTCATACTGATTTATTGTTCTTAAACATGTAAAGGTGTTTAAAGGAATATCTGGAATAAAAGTCATTATCGTCGCTGAGGGTAAGCAGGAGCTGAAGTTGGAAATGCAGGCAAGCAAGGTAAGATTAAAAGGTCTACTCTAGGGAGAAAGGTTATGTAATCATGGCTTTAGCTGTTCATTCATGCAGTAGATGTAATAAATTAATTTCAATGTCGTTCCCAATCTGTTCCCTCTCTCATAGCGAGTGTGCGTTTGCCATACAGATGCAAATTCAATCCTGGTCACGCACGCAAGCGACTTTTTCTATAATACATGTATTAAAAACATTTATTACAAGTGACCTCGAGGTTTAAAATTGAAGTATAATTTAATAAATCTTCTCCGTTAAATAAAATCTTGTCTTATAGTATGCCCGTAGAAATGCTTATAAAATCAAAAGGAAAGCGAATAAATTACCTTAGGAGTGAGTTTAGAACATGATGTGGTCTCTTCTATATCTGGTGCCCACCTGCACACCCGTTTTAGGTGGTTTACTTATATAGGCAAATCGCGTCAGGAACACACCAAACGTAGCCATTTTCCGATAAATCACATGCAAAGTGGGTACTGCCAACCTGAATAAAAAGTGAAATGCACTGAATATGCGATGTGCTGTTGTTTCTGCGAACGAGTATCTTACCGGCTTCGGTGGCATTATTCATATGTTGGCAGCATTACGTTAGAGCAAGCGTATGGCATAGAGTGACATCTGTTTGACTTACGACACATCATTTTCATCGCTGTGGGGCACACTGTAAGAGGAGATTATCGAATAAAATTAATAGAAATATAATCAGCAATTTTAAAAATAACTAACGGTTAAGCTATTTATATTTTTATTTCGAGCAGCCAACCATAGTTGGAAGATAAATAATAAGAGTTCGATTATTTGAAGTAGAATTTTTACAACTATTTGAAAGAATAAATGTTACTTCTGCAGTATAGCGCAATATTTACTGCACATAAACTTAATTGCTCTTTGTTGTAGCACTAAAATGATTCATAATGGGACATTTAAGGGGAATCTCAATGCCCTATCTCACCTATGCTCAATTTAACCAATTGATGAACCATTATCTAAAAAACTATTAAAAATAGTTAGCTAAATTTTTCAAGGCATGTTCTGTAACACTTTTGCTGTTGATTGAAGAAACTGGTGGATTGTTTACCAGAAGGAAAGTTGTGATTTTGTTTATATAATACCTGAAATTTTATTGAAAAATAAAATCTTTTAAGTTATAAACAGCCACACATTATAAACAAAACTTTCTTATTAAAATAAGGTTTATTTAGCTACAAATGTTTGGTAAAACTTTCAGCACTTTGTATGAATGAGTTTCTAAGGCAACGGGATATTTTTATAGCAAATTGTAGATCTTTAGAAATTGCTGCTAAATGCAAAATTTAAAGAAAACTCAGAGTTATGCCGTACAGAATGTTTCAGGCTCATATTTTTTCATCCAATTGTTCCTGTCAATAACTGCAGTGAAACTTCTTCCTGATGAAAAAATAATCTCTCTAGCACTAATAGCTGAGTTATTCGTGCTAACAATAGGAGTGAACCTGAAAATTCTAAAAATGTGCCGCGCAATGTTATTTTCAATTGCACTTTTAAGCTACTTAATTTAGCATGCCTCTATAAAATTCAAATCAAAATAAGTCGAAGATTTAAAATATTCACTGTAATCAAATTTGAAAACAGAAAGAAAGAAAACAAAATCGCCAAAACACTATTTAGATTCTCCTTAATTTTCTTATGTGATTTCACAAAAAAATATTTAAGAGAATTTTATGCTTCCTTGAAGCTGATTTTCTTAAACTTTGCTAATTTATACATACGCTTTATTTCACAGATTATTCTATTTTAATTAAATTACTAATGATCAGTTAGTTTTAATTCTTATATTTAAAATTCTTATCCTTATTTTAATTTTAAGTTTTCACGCTCATTCTCCTTTATGAGGGGCACTATTTATATTTTGAGCCTAATAATTAAAACAAAGTAATTTCTGATTGAAAACTGCTTTATATTTTTCAAAAAAATTTCAAAATATTCTCCTTTACGATCAATACACTTTTGCATCCGTTTGAACCATTTGTCAAAGCATTTATTCCAGTCTTCTTGAGACGCCTCCAAAACATGGTTTTTGAAGGCATCAACTTCTTCTTCTGCCAACGAAAATCGTTGTCCACGCAATTTATTCTTGATGTTCGGGAACAAAAAGAAGTCATTGGGTGCCAAATCAGGACTGTATGGCGGATGACCCATCAATTCGATTTTTTTAGCCTTCAAATACTCTGTTGTTAGACGAGATGTGTGTGCGCTCGCATTGTCTTGATGAAGAACGATCCTACGGTTCTTGTTGGTTTTCCTTACTTCACCGAAGACTTCCGACAAACAAATGGTTGTATACCATTTGGCATTGACCGTTTTACGTTCCTCTAAAGGCACTGTTGACACATGGCCAGTTTTGCTGAAAAAGCAGGCGACCATTTGCTTCGAAGTGCTTCGAGTGCGAACAACTTTTGTTGGATTTGCTTCATCTTGAAACACCCATATAGTCGACTGCTGTTTACGTTCCGGCTCATACGCATAGATCCATGATTCGTCACCTGTTACAATTTTATATACGTCTTTTGAGGCAACGCCATTGTATTTCTTGAACATTTTTGTACACCATTCGACACGAGCATCTTTTTGAGATTGCGTCAAATTATGTGGGATCCAACGAGAGCAAACCTTCGCGGCTAAATAATCATGCAATATTTTATATATGCTGATGGAACTAATGCCTAGAATTGTCTCAATCTCACAATATATCGAATGACGATCTTTCATTATTAGTTTTTGCACAGCATCAGTGTTTTCTGGCACAACTGATTTTGGACGACCTTCACGAACTTTATCATTTAGTGAACGGCGGCCACGATTAAACTCATTAAAGCAGCGTTTCACAGTGGCAAAGGATGGAGCTTTGTCGCCAAATGTGGAAGTTAGTTGATCGATGCACTCTTGTCTTGATAATCCACGTCGAAAGTCGTAATAAATCATTGGAGGAAAATTTTCACGAGTCAATTCCATGTTTTTGTTGACACACAATTTTCAAGTTAGTGTAAACAAAACAAATGACGCTCTGTTGACAAAATGTTTGAAGTAGATTATGATAAAAAATGTCAAACTTTCCATTGGAAACGTCAGATGGCACCTACAACATTCAGGGTTGCCAAGGCTCAAAATATAAATAGTGTCCCTCGTATTTGTCTGACATTTTCTTAGGGTATTTGAGCCTCCAAAAAATTCAAATGTTTCCAATTTGAAAAATATAAATAATAAATACTAATTAATAAATAATAATGCACAGCCATATCCACCAACAGATTTAACATTTTAAGGATTATTATCATAAAGTTTGTAAATTTAAATACTTCATGAATGAAATTAATGCTTGGTCCTTCCATTTCTACTTTCTCTGCTGCTTACTTGTCCCATTTTCGGTTATGCAGATTGATGAAATTGAGTTCATGTGGAAGGTATATTATGTGCTTTAGTTATAAATAGTTTTGTCTGGAACATTTTATTACTAAAAAATAAGAAGTAAAATGCCAAACTTGGTATTTAGATTAGGTTCTTCCAAGGCTTCGTCATGAAAACTTTCAAGAAAATCTTCCCATCCCACTTAACATGGAAATTTTTCCATTTTTCCCCTATGAAATGGCTCTAAAGATTTTGGTTAAAATACCATGTTTTAGACATTTTCATGAAAAAAATGAAATGTTTACCTTGAATTTTCTGGGAATAACCTCTGAAGTGCTGCTTATTGGGAATAACTTTTGCATAATTGGTGAACCGTAAGATGGATAAAATTTTGCTACGCGCAAAAAATGTATATTTCGTTAAAGCACACAATTTATATTAATTTATTTTTGAGTTAATAACTTAAGAGATATTCCTTATTGATGGTTTAAATTTTCAAATAGTTACACTTTTCTTAAATGAGAAGTCCTTATTACTTTCCCTAACATGTACCTAGTGGGTAGACAAGGTATTGCATTTCACTAAAAAAATCTATATTTCACAGGAAGTACATGATTTTAGGCCCCTGAATCCAAAAAAAGGTATTTTGGAAAAACTTTCGCGGTTGTGTATGTGAACAGAAAAATTAAAAAACGAAACGTCAGATACATACCAAATTTAGTATTTATATTTAGTACCTTTCAAAGACGCGACACGAAGATTTTCAAGAAAATCTTCCCACTGAAAACTACCCTTTACATGGAACATTTTTTGAAATATATGATCTTTTATAAAATGTCTCTAACAATTTTGATTAACATACCACATATTAAAGATATTTACATGAAAAATAGAATGTTTAACTTGAATTTTCTGGGAGTACACTACACTGTGAAGCACTGCTCATTTACAAGGAAGTTTGTATAATCTTGTGTAACTGCTAAACGATAGATGAAAACGCACTACACAAAAAATGTAGATCGCTTTAAATCACACAATTTATTTCAAATAAGCTTTCTGTGGCATAAGCCATTTCTGAGATATCCGATATTAACTAAATGAAATTAAATTCAGTTTTATTTATGGACACTCTTTAAGTACTATAGTTCTTAGCGTCCCATTCTACACTATGTGATCAAAAGTATCCGGACACCCCAAAAACATACGTTTTTTATCTTAGGTGCATTGTGCTGCCACATACTGCCTGGTACTCATTATCCGCCACCTCAGTAGTCATTAGACATCGTGAAACAGCAGAATGGGACGCTCCGTGGAACTCACGGACTTCGAACGTGGTCAGGTGATTGGGTGTCACTTGTGTCAGAAGTCTGTGCGCGAGATTTCCACACATCCTAAACATCCCTAGATCCTCTGTTTATAATGTGATAGTGAAGTGGAAACGTGAAGGGACATATACAGCACAAAAGTGTATAGGCCGACCTCGTCTGTTGACTGACAGAGACCGCCGACATTTGAAGAGGGTCGTAAAGAGTAATAGGCAGACATCTGTCCAGGCCATCACACAGGAATTGAATTCCAAACTGCATCAGGATCCACTCCAAGTACTATGACAGACGTGAGGTGAGAAACTTTGGATTCCATGGTCGAGCGGCTGCTCATAAGCCACACATCACGCAGGAAAATGCCAAACAACTGCTCGCTTGGTGTAAGGAGCGTCAACATTACACGATTGAACAGTGGTAAAACGTTGTGTGGAGTGACGAATCACTGTACACAATGTGGCAGGGTGCGGGTATGGCGAATGCCAGGTGAACGTCACCTACCAGCGTGTGTAGTAGCAACAGTGAAATTCGGAGGTGGTGGTGTTATGGTGTGGTCGTGTTTTTCCTGGAGGGGGCTTGCACCCCTTGTTGTTTTGCGTGGCACGATCACAGCGCAGACCTACATTGATATTTTAAACAACGTTTTGCTTCTCACTGTTGAAGAACAATTCGGGGATGGCGATTGCATCTTTCAACACGATCGAGCACCTGTTCATACTGCACGGGCTGTAGCGGAGTGGTTACATGACAATAACATCCCTGTAATGGACTGGCCTGCACAGTGTCTTGACTTGAATCCTATAGAACACCTTTGGGATGTTTTGGAACGCCGACTTCGTGCCAGGCCTCACCGACCTACATCGATACCTCTCCTCAGATCCGCACTCTGCCATTCCCCAAGAAACCTTCTAACACCTGATTGAAAGTATGCCTGCGAGATTGAACGCTGTCATCAAGGCTAAGGGTGGGCTAACACCATATTGACTTCCAGCATTACCGATGGAGGGCGCTACGAACTTCTGGAATGGTTTTCTTCCATCCCCCAAATTTCCTGTGCCTTCATTTTCGTTCCATTCTTCATTTCATTCATCTTTCATTCCGTTGGTCTCTTTCAACATCCGAAGTGTCGGCTATGATGTTTCGGTGCAGCATGGCAGAGCAAAAGGACGCTGTTTGTGACTCTCCGTCCCTCGGCTTTCGGCTGGCTGAGGGCTTTCCCAAACCCCTTGAGGGGCATTGGACCCCCTCTGTGTGGGGTGGGATCCCGGTCTGTCTGTCCGTCTCTATCTGGAAACTTAGGGACCCTGTCAATGCTGTGCCGTCGCTCTTGATTCCGGTTACACCGTGTCTCCTCCTTCCATCCGGGGACGCCTCCTCTTGTGGGTGTAGGTACAATATCCACTCTGGATTCGTGCTGAGTCCTCTCCGTAGTCAATCCAATCCAATTCATCTGAATGTATCATATCAGAATTTTTATTTTTATTTTCTCTACTAGTATAGTAATCAGGGGAAGTATTGCATTGTACTAATAAATTCGATAACGAAATTTCACCACATATACGTGTTTTGAGGCCTCCTGGATCCAAAAAAAAACATTTTTAGAAAAGGCTGTGTGTGTCTATTTTTGTGTGTCTGTGTGGATATGTATCTGTGTCTGTGAACAGCATAACTCAAAAACGAAAAGTCGGATAAATACCAAACGTGGAATTTAGGTTCAGTATCTCTCAAAGATGCGACACAAAGATTTTCAGGAGAACCCCCCACCCCAGACTACCCTTTACATGAAACATTTTTTCGAAAATTTTTATATTTTAAAAAATGACTTTTAACGATTTTGATTAAAATATCAAACATTTAAGATATTTTCATGACAAATAAATATCCCAAAAGGTCTTCTTTCTGAATGGCTTTTACATAACTGGTAAAGGGATAGACTAAAATGTTCTATACAGAAATGTAGATTTCGTTAAAATATACAATTTATGTCGTATACATTTTTCTTGTGGAGTGAACCATTTCGAGACTATCCTTCTTATTTGTTTGAATTTTCCAATACTTAAACTTTTCCTCAAATAGGAATTCGTTATTCGTTTTTTTATGTCCTGGACATGCAAAGAGAATGGAATGCTCCACTTAGCAACCAGCGCTTTAAAATATTTGACTATCGCTTAAAGCCTACCATACTCCCCTTGTAGCTAAAAGATAATTAGCAATAAGATTAACATCTCGATGTCTCGATTAACATGAAGTAGGTGGAGAATAAGCGTTAGTAAAAATAGTTTTTACAAGAGTAGAGAAAGTCATGTGAGTGGAACATATCAGAATTTTTTTCTTGTGGTCATGCAAAGAGCATGGAATTTCAAAGCCATTACATAGCGACACGTTGTTTAAAAATCTGACTATTGCTTTACCCACTCTACTGTACCAACAACAAAATGTGTAAAGATGAATTGAAGGTTTATCTGGATTAACCAGTAGCAGCTAGAATACTAAGCTTTTATAAAAATGGTTTGTAGTAGTTAGAGAGAAAGTTATGTGAATGTAAGACTCATATTTCTAAGTTTGAGTCTTTCGTTAAAATATGTATCTCCAGTGCTGTCTAAAAAGGATTTTTACTCTCACTTGAACACTGCTCTTAGTTTCATTGACATCATTATAAGCATATCGCCATGTTAAAAAGACAGGCAAATAATAAAGCTCCGTTCTCTCTTGCCATTGCACCCTCTCCTTGAACGGTTACCTGAACAGAGGAGCTAAGGTCTTGGGTGACACATATTTCATCCGCTGATGATTAGAGATTAACTCGGTTATGACTACGCGATGACGTAATAGGTCGCGAGGTCATGTGCTGAATTCCAATTAGTGCACTTCAGAACCACGTGCAAAGTTCGAGCAGTACCATCATAACCAAGCCCTTAATAAGGCGATTAATAAGCCCACTGTCTGGAGGAATACGACTTGGCTGCAGCGAAAATCAATTAAAATGTATCCCTCCCTTGTAAATATTATGTTACCTATAATGCATAATTTGAAGTTCTTGACAGGATTGCGTGAAACTTTGAAATGCTAGCAAGGACTTGTTCGCAGGAGTAACCTAAACACATAACTGTCTAAAAGAGAAAATAGTTTTGAGAACAAAAATATATCTCATTCATTTTTATTTTCAATTTTTTCAATATTTCGGATATCATTGTTAGCTGTAAGAAAGCGGACTTGTATTTAACCCTTTGTTATTATACGTGTATTTATATGAATAATATCTACAGATCTCACGTTTCAATTGTATTTGTACCAAAACTCTGCATTATGTACTATAGGACAATTATGATTGTATTTTTCCTGTAATTTTCTTTTTTGGTTTGCACCTTTATGTTTTATGCGTCATTGTATTAATAGTCTTCAAACAATCTGATGTGTTGCACTCACATAAGTTTCTCTACTCTTGTACAAACTATTTTTACAAACGTTTATTCTCCATATACTTCATGCTAATCGAGATATCGAGATGTTAATCTTATTGCTAATTTTCTTGTAGATGCAAGGGGAATTGGTAGGCTTTAAGCGATAGTGAAATATTTTAAGAGGTGGTTGCTATGTGGAGTATTCCATTCTCTTTGCATTACCAGACAAAAAGAAATAATAACGAATTTCCATTTGAGAAAAAATGTAAGTATTGGAAAATTTAAGGGAATAACAAGCAATATTTCGAAAATGCTTCACTCAACAACAAAAATGTATATCACATAAATTGTGTATTTTAACTCGATCTGCATTTTTGTGTAGTAAAGGTTTGTCTATCTGTTATGGTTTACCAGTTATGCTAAAGTCCTTCACAATGAAGAATACTTTTGTAGACATTCCCAGAAAATTCGAGATATACATTTCATTTGGCACATAAATATCTTAAACATATGATATTTTAATCAAAATCATTAGAGCCATTTTTGAGAAAATTAAAATTTTCGGAAAATGTTCCATGTAAGGGTAATCTGGAGTGGGGGGTTTCCTGAAAACCTTCGTGTCGCATCTCTGGAAGATACTGAACCTAAATACCAAGTTTGGTGTTTATCCTAGTGTTCGTTTCTGAGTTATGCTGTTTACAGACACCCAAGATTTTCAAGAAACCCCCCACTCCACACTATCCTTTATATGGAATATTTTTGAAAAAAATTTTTTCTCAAAAATCGCTCTACCGATTTTGATTGTAATATCATATATTTAAGATTTTTTCATGGCAAATGAAATGTATATCTTGAAATTTCCGGGAATGTCCCCAAAAGTCCTCTTCATTCTGAATTACTTTCGTATAACTGATAAACCGTAAGAAATAGACAAAATCTTACTACACAAAAACTGCAGATCTGGTTAAAACACACAACTTATGTCATATAGATTTTTTTGTCGAGTGAACCATTTCCGAGATATTCCTTGTTATTTGTTGGAATTTTCCAAAACTTGTACTTTTTCTCAAGTGGGAATTTGTTATTCTTTTTTTTATGTCCTGGATATGCAAAGAGAACGGAATGCTCCCATAGCAACCAGCTCTTAAAAGATTAGACTTTCGCTTAAACCCTACCATATTCCCCTTGCACCTACAAGAAAATTAGCAATAATATGTTTATCCTGATTAATATGAAGTAAATGGAGAACAAGCGTATGAAAAGATGTTTGTATAAGAGTAGGTAAAGCCATGTGAGTGCAACACATAAGATTTTTAATATACTCTTTGGATTTATTTCTTAATTTTTCATCATCCTTCTGAGCTAAATATGTGTCATCCATAGTTTACTTTCGATACAAATGCTAATATCAAAGTATAAAATCGGTTATTGTGAGAAATTACCGGTAAACGCTTCTTGTGCAGATAAAATGATAAATTTGAAAATATTTTCAGCTTAATACTTTTGCAAGCACATTATACTACTGCCATGTAGTGGTCAGCCACAGCGTTACCAGCCGAAAAATGTGGGTAGTGTATGATAATTTCATATTTGCGTGATATACGACCGAACGTTTCAAGCGCATGTCAATTTTACGAACATAATCCATTTTATTTTCTGTTTCACTTAGCCATAACAAGTAGTAGTAATATTTTATTTCACCCATAAATTCGATATCTGTGTTTCACCAAAATACATGTTTTGAGGTCCTGTGAATATAAAAGTATTTTCAGAAAAGGTCCATGTATGTGCGTGTGTGTTTTAGCGAACATAAGTCAAAACCGAAATGTCTTCGTATTCAAGTTCAGCAATTTCCAAGGAAGCGATATGAAATCCTCCCATTCCAAACTACTGTTATATGGAAAAAAATTTGTCATTTTGTATTTTGTCAAAAATGAAACTAATAATTCTTTTTAAAATAGGACGATAAATAATATGCATATCCTGAACTGTCTGCGAATAATTTCTGAAGTTCTCTAATGTCGAATAAATGTTGTATACTTGTATAATAGTAAACCCTAAGAGATAGACAAAACCTTGTTATACAAAAATGTATGTCTCGTAAAACAATTTTTGCCAAATAAATAGTTATTTGCAGCATTTACTATTTCCGAGATATTCGTTTTGGTTTTCTTGAGTTTTCAATTACGTTTATACATTTTTGAAGTTCTAAATCGCCATTCGTTTGTTTCTAACTATGCAAATATGCCCATTCGAAGCGTTGAGTGATGTTCTTCTTAAAATTTTGACTATCGTTTCAGCACACTGTATTCCCCGAGCGTTTTTATAAATAGTTTTTAAAAGAATGGGTATAACAAGTGATGTAAATGTAACACGCCAAATTCTTTTAAGATTGACGTATTTATTAAAATAAAACACAAATACTTAAAATGTCCGACATTAAAGTTGACCAATTCTGTTAAAATATACTAGTTGTGTATTGTATTTCTATATTTTTCTGTTTCCATAACCTTTTCTTTTGATTTCCAACTCAGTCTACAAACGTTTACTATGCTATCTTGGTTAGTGTGCACATTTCAAGTAATTGCGAACAAATTTCGTTAAAGGCGGGATAATTTGCCTGCATTTATCAAATAACAAAGTCAATTTTAACAACATTCAGCTATTGTGAACATCTACTACATTTCTCAATATTGTTGTAACATACAGATACGAAGGATGTTTTTAAAGTATGGTCCGTTAAGCAGTAAAATAACTACTGAATATTTTGGTTAACTTTTTTATTCCATTGTGTATAGCTTAAGCTGTCTTTCCATGCAGTTTTTTACTTCTTCTTTCTCTGTTTAACCTCCTCGTATGTAGGATTTACCCCCCCCCCCGAACTTACAGGCGGGTGCCTGCGGTCAGAGGCCTGTCGAGGAGCAGACACTCATGGACCAGACAGAATATCCAGGATGCCTGGCATGGGAGGAAGGAAGTAGATGAAACGAAATGATGGTGAAATGGATGAAAGGAAAAGCGATGATTGAGAAGTTGGTGGAATGAATGGCGGGGGAAACCGGAGAACCCGGAGAAAACCCGCCCAGACGCCGCTTTGTCCACCACAAATCCCACATGCGGGTCCCTGGGATTGAAGCCGGGCCGCCTCGGTGAGAGGCGAGCGGTCTAACCACTCGGTCACAGTGCCGCGCAGTTTTTACAATCAATTAAATTCTCATTCTGGTATAAAATAAATTTTAGCCGCCAATCCCTAAAACAACCTTGCAGTTTCTCAGATGCATTTACTGTGTCTAAGATTCCATGGCAGAAGAAATTGCCTTGTTGGTATCGCTGGTTCAGAAAGAGAATTCAAACTATTAGTCCAGAAGTCAGATCTATATCACAGAGCAGTTGAAAGAAAACAATTGTGAATTTGCAAGTTAATGCGATGTTACCTAAAAACAGAAATATCGTTATTTAGATCCTTCAACCGAGCGGAATCGCTCAGCGGATGTCTATAACCCGCATTCGGGAAGTACCGGGTTAGGTTCCCGATGACCGCCCACTCTTACCCATGGGTTTTTTCGGGGGTTTTCCCTTGTCGTCAGCCGAATGCTGGAATGGTTTCTTTCAGCCCTTGAATTTCCTGTCTCTCCTTTCGTTCCATGCATCATTTCATTCATCCTTCACCCCAATTGGTCTTTTTCAGGTAGGAAGTGTCGGCGATGCGGTGCAGCGTGATATGGAAAAAGGATGCTCTCAGTGAACTTTCTCCGTTCCTCCTTATTGTCGGAATATAAGGACCGCCTCTGGGGGGAGCGTTGGACCCCATGTGGGGCGGAATCCCCGGAGTGACTGTGTACCGGGGCGTTTATATCCGGAAACTGTAGGGACCCTGTCATTGCTGTGGTCCCAGATATAGTTTTTCCCCGAAAAAATAATATAGGATTCTGACTCTTACCTCCTTCTATTCTGTTACTACTTATTAGAAGAACGTAGAAAGAGGAGCCGGTATAGGGTGAACTGTTTATCCTCCTCTTTCAGCCAGAATTGCTGATTCAGGGCCTGCTGTCGATTTAACTGCCGTCACTCCTGGTTGCGGCTGCTCGGTGCCTCCCTTCACCTCATCCCTTCCCTCCGGGGGCGCCCCTTCGTGAGACGGAGGTACAATACCGGATCGGTGTCGTATCCCCTCCGCTTCACAAACCAATCCAGTCCAATCCTAGCCCCTTCAAGAAGAATTCGTGCATGTACCGCAAATGTTACCTAAGAGATCATCGCAGTTCATTTTTACTTTCTCCGTCACGAACCTAGCGCGCAGAGAAGGTCCTGCATTCCAATAAAAATTAGATCTCGAGATTTCACCGGAAATGCATGTTTTAAGGTCTCTTAATCCATAAAAGTATATTTAGAAAAATGCATGTTTGAATGTGTGTCGTGTATCAGTGTGTCTGTGAACAGCATAACTCAAAAACCATAAGTCGGATAAATACCAAACTAAATACTTAGTCTAGAACATAAATACTTAGTATTTAAGTTCAGCATCTTCCAAGGATGCGAAACGAAGATTTTCAAGAAAATACCCCTACCCCAAACTTCCTTTACATGGAAGATTTTTCGAAACTTTTTCGAAAGATTTTCTAAAAAAACTAATGTATCAATTTTGATTAAAATACCATATACTAAAGATGTTTACGTGAGTACATCATAAATTTTCTGAGAATAGCCAACGAATTCCTCTTCATTCGGAAGGTATTTTGTATAATCTTGTATAACTCGTAAACGTTAAGGAATAGGCGAAAACGTGCTACACACACAAAAAAATGTAGATTTCTTTAAAAGAGACAATATATTTCAAATTATTTTTTTGTTGCATAAGCCATTTATGAGATATCGTTTGTTAATGGCTCGAATTGTTCATTACTTTGTAATTAAAAAATCTGATGTGTTACACTCACATGACTTTCTCTACTCTTGTACAAACTATTTTTACAAACGCTTATTCTCCATCTACTTCATGTTAATCGAGATAAACATTTGCAGACTCTATCTTATTCCTTATTTTCTTGTAGATGTAAGGGGAATATATATTTACAAGGGCAATTTGGAAATACAGTAGCCTTTAAGCACATACATATCTCTTAATAGCTGGTTGCTAGGTGCAGCACCATTCCCTTTCCCAAAGATTAATACTCTTTGCATATCCAAGACAAAAAAATGAATAACGAATTCCCATTTGAGAATATAAGTACTGAAAATTTTAAGGGAATAACAAGCATTATCCCGAAAATGGTTCACTCAATAAAAAAAATGTATATGACATAAATTGTGTATTTCAATGCGATCTACATTTTTTGTGTAGTAAAATTTTGTCTATCTCTTATGGTTTACCAGTTATGCAAAAATCGTCCACAATGAAGAATACTTTTGGAGACATTCCCAGAAAATTCGAGATATACACTTCATTTCTCATAACATTATCTTAAGCATATGATATTTTCATCAAAATCGTTACAGCCATTTTTGAGAAAATTAAAATTTTCGAAAAATGTTCCATGTAAAGGGTAGTCTGGAGTGGGGGGATTTTCTTGAAAACCTTCGTGTCGCATCTCTGGAAGATACTGAACCTAAATACCAAGTTTGGTGTTTATCCGACTGTTCGTTTTTGAGTTATGCTGTTCACAGACACACACACAGACACACAGACACACACACACACACA
The DNA here is from genome assembly GCA_030765065.1 of Deroplatys truncata. Classification (NCBI taxonomy): domain Eukaryota; kingdom Metazoa; phylum Arthropoda; class Insecta; order Mantodea; family Mantidae; genus Deroplatys; species Deroplatys truncata. The sequence continues at coordinate 109,097,022 of CM060975.1, forward strand.
CACACACACACACACAGACACACACACGGACATGTTTCCAAAAATGCTTTTTTTGGATTCAGGAGGTCTCAAAACATGTATTTCCAGTGAAATCTCGGTATCGAATTTTTGGGTGGAATGCAATACTTCCCCTACTTACTATACGTAGTAGAGAAAGTAAAAAAGTCCTGTCAACATTCAGCTATTTCTCTGATTGCATGGAAACAGTATGGAATTTTAAGGCCAACATATAGCGTCCAGTTCTTAAACATTTGACTATCGCTGTACCCTTTATATCTATAGCGAAATGTGTAATGTAGCTATTTCTGCAAAGGTTTATTTGCATTGCAATGTAGTAGATAGAAAAATACGCTTTAATTAGAATAGTTTGTATACCCCCCAATAAGGATAGAGGATAGAGAAAGTCATGTGAATGTGCTACATAGGAGTTGTAATACATGGAAGCTCAAACTGTAGAAAACAGCTGCACGTTTCCTAGATGTACTGGCGTCGGAAGTTTCTGATGAGGTTCTAAAAAACATATGCTACAACAGGATAGGTGACCGAAAACACTCATAAGTGGTAGAAAAGTAGTGTAAAATTTATAGCTTGGGTAAAAAATAAATGATAGAACAACGTTTAGAAGTTCGTATAAAACTATATATAAAAACGGAGCTTACTTTTAAAATACCCGGATACATTTCGAGTCCATCGTTGTTGATCCCTCTTGAAAGCGTATTGACATTTCCTCGAAAGAAATCCAAAAAGACTCCCAGGATAAGCAAAAGACGTGTAGAAAACAGAGGAGTGTCCTCCGCCAAACTAATGCCAAAGTTCTGTCGTCTTATTGCCTCTAATTAATTTTTGTGGCAACATGTGCCCAGAAAGTAAAAAGGGAGAGCACACACACCTGCTCGTGCTATTTCACCTAATCATACAACACGAGCCAAGTTTTCTAACAGCTGTGTCCTCCATTCATAGGACAGTCTCGGTGACATTTAGTTGATTGCACGTAATATATCTCTATCCTTACCTGCAATGTCTTCTAACTTTACAAAGAAATCATATAGAGATACATCAATTTGCTCTAATCCTCCGATAAGTGTATCTACAAAGAACTGTCCTAATAGAAAAAGACAGAAAAGGGTTAACCGATTGTGAATTATTAATAATTTCGTCAACAGGAATGAAGAGATAGTGAAAGTATGCTTAATTTTCATAAAAATTAAATAAACATATATCTGAAATTCTGGTCATGGCACTAATGTTGGTTTTATATTATATCTGTGAAGATGCATTTTTATACCATTCCTACTCAATCGTATTTGATTAATTTTGTTGAAGTAAATAAACATTGTTTTCGATTTGAAAAAAATATTATTTGTTATATTAATATGATTTTCTCTACCTCTTTCGTTTATTTTTGTATTTTTCTACAAACCATTCTTAGGAAAGCTTATTACTTTCTCTACTACGTATAGTAAGTAGGGGAAGTATTGTATTCCACCCAAAAATTCGGAAATATATGTTTTAAGATCCCCTGAATCCAAAAAAAGCATTTTTGGAAACATGTCCGTGTGTGTGTCTGTGTGTCTGTGAGTGTGTCTGTCTGTGAACAGCATAACTCAGAAACGAACAGTCGGATAAACACCAAACTTGGTATTTAGGTTTAGTATCTTCCAGAGATGCGAAACGAAGGTTATCAAGAAAATCCCCCCACCCCAGATTACCCTTTACATGGAAGATTTTTCGAAAATTTTAATTTTCTCAAAATTGGCTCTAACAATTTTGAATAAAATATCATATGTTTAAGATATTTTCATGACAAATAAAATCTATATCTTGAATTTCCTGGGAATGTCTCCAAAAGTATTCTTCATTGTGAACGACTTTTGCATGACTGATAAACCATAAAAGATAGAAAAAATTTTACTACATAAAAAATGTAGATCGCGTTAAGATACACAATTTATGTCATATACATTTTTTTTTGTTGAGTGAACCATTTTCGAGATATTGCTTGTTATTCTCTTAAATGTTCCAATACTTATACTTTTTCTCAAATGGGAATTCGTTATTCACGTTTTTTATGTCCTGGACATGCAAAGAGAATAGAATGCTCCACATAGCAACCAGCGCTTAAAATATTTGACTATCGCTTCAAGCCTAGCAATTCGCCTTGCACCTACAAGAAAATTAGCAATAAGATTAACATCTCGATTAACATGAAGCATATGGAGAATAAGCGTTTGTAAAAATAGTTTGTACAAGAGTAGAGAACACAGTGAGTGTAACACATCAGATTTTTTTATTATAACTAGTTTCACACATTGATTGAAATAAGAATGAAGCATGTTTACTCGTATATCTCGAATTTTCTGGAAATGGCCTGTGAAGTCTTGCTGATTCTGAAACGTTGTATAGCTTTATATACCTATGAAAGCATAACAAACAGGCAAACGATTCTTACAGAAAAAGTGTAGAGTATAGTGTTTGATAAACAACTTTTTACTTTCTCTACCAGATATGCAGTAGGTAGAGGAGGTATTACATTCCACCCAATTGATACCGAAATTTCACAGGAAACATATATTTTGAGGCCTTTTGAATTCAAAGAAAGCATTTTTAGGAAAGTTCCGTGTCTTTGTGTATCTGTCTGTGCATCGTTGTGTGTGGTGTGTGTCTCTGAACAGTGTAACTCAAAAACGAAAAGTCGGATAAACACCAAAGTTGGCATTTAAGTTCAGTACCTTCCAAAGATGCGACACTATTTTCAAAAAATCCCCTACTACAAGCTAACTTTACATGGAAGATTTTTCGAAAATTTCTATTTTGTAAAAAAATGTAGCTCTGAGGATTTTAATTAAAATACTCTAAACTAAACATATTTACATGAAAAATAAAATGTATCTCTTTAATTTTCTGGCAATATGCCTGTGAAGTTCTCTTCCGTCAGAAGGAATTTTGTGTAATCTTGTATAATTAGTAAACGTTAAGCGATGGACGAAAACGTACTATACAAGAAATGTAGACCTCTTAAAAAGTACAATTTATTTCAAATAACTTTTTTGTGACATCAGTCATTTCTGAGATATCCGTTATTAATAGTTCAAATTCTTCACTACTTAGCTATTACTTTCTCTACTACGTATCTATAGTAAGTAAGGGAAGTATTGCATTCCACCCAAAAATTAGATACCGAGATTTCACCGATAATATATGTTTTGAGACCCCTTGAATCCAAAAAAAAAAAGCATTTCTGGAAACATGTCCGCGCGCGTGTGTGTGTGTGTGTGTGTGTCTGTGTGCGTGTCTGTGAACAGCATAACTCAGAAACGAACAGTTGGATAAACACCAAACTTGGTATTTCGGTTCAGTATCTTCCAAGGATGCGACACGAAGGTTTTCAAGAAAATCCCCCACCCCAGATTACCCTTTACATGGAAGATTTTTCGAAAATTTTAATTTTCTCAAAAATGGCTCTAACGATTTTGATTAAAATATCATATGTTTAAGATATTTTTATGACAAATAAAACGTATATCTTAAATTTTCTGAGAATGTCTCCAAAAGTATTCTTCATTATGAAAGACTTTTGCATAACTGGTAAATCATAAGAGATAGACAAAATTTTACTACACAAAAAATGTACATCGCGTTAAAATACACAATTAATTCAAATACATTTATTGTTGAGTACCATTTTCGAGATATTGCTTGTAATTCCGTTAAATTTTTCAATACTTATTTTCTCAAATGGGAATTCGTTATTCGTTTTTTTTTTTTTTTTTGTCTTGGATATGCAAAGAGTAATAATCTGTGGCAAAGAGAATGGTGTTGCACCTAGCAACCAGCTATTAAGAGACATGTCTATGCTTAAAGGCTACTGTATTTCTATATTGCCCTTGTAAATATATATTCCCCTTACATCTACAAGAAAATTAGCAATAAGATAGAGTCTGCAAATGTTTATCTCGATTAACATGAAGTAGATGGAGAATAAGCGTTTGTAAAAATAGTTTGTACAAGAGTAGAGAAAGTCATGTGAGTGTAACGCATCAGATTTTCTTGGATATGCAAAAAGTATTAATCTGTGGCAAAGGGAATGGTGCTGCACCTAGCAACCATCTATTAAGAGATATGTCTGTGCTTAAAGGCTACTGTATTTCTATATTGCCCTTGCAAATATAAAACAAGGGGAACTTAGTACGCCTTAAGTGATAGCCAAATATTTTAGAATTGGTCGCTATGCGTAAAATGTTTGCATGGCAAAAGTTCGTTTCTGCAAATGTTTATCTCGATTAATATGAAATAGATAGAGAATAAGAGTTTGTAGAAATAGTTTGTGCAAGAGTAGAGAAAGTCATGTGAGTGTAATACATCAGATTTTTCTTTTTAAAGTACTGTCGATTTTCTGCTGTTTCTCGTAATTGCTTAGAAAGAGTAAAGAATTTTAAGACCAGCATATAGTGTCCATTCTAAAAATTTGTCTATCACTATTCCCTTTGTATCTGTAACGAAATGTGCAAAGCAGATATTTCCAGAAAGGTTTGCCTCGACTAAAATGAAGTAGGCAGGAAAATAAATTTTCTTAGGAATAATTTATATACATATTAATAAACGATAGAGGGTGGAGAAACTCATGTGAATGTAACAAATTTTTACCGCAGGATCCGTAGGCTAAGAGATTTCAGATTTATATTGTTACATTTATCCATCTTGAAGTAGGGACGTTATTCGGCATTTTTCTTTCTCTCTTCCTTCGCTCTGAGTGTCTAACAACAAGTCGAATTTGAAACAGTTTCAAAGAAAACATTATCCTGAATAATGTGACGTGGCTAGTAGATTAAATCTCATTTCAAATTATATAATATACAAGAGAAACTTTTGATTTTGTAATGAGCAGAGAAAGTCGTGTAAGTTGTAGACATTAGACTCTTGTAACACGGAACAACCGTCTTGCCGCAATGGAATCCGCTATCCAGAACCTTCACACCATCAGCACCGCCTTCTCAACTGCCTTCCAAAGCTTCACCACCCGCTACATGCAGCGCTTCGACAGCGCCGGCTCAGCCATCAGTGGCCTGGGGGAATCCATTACCAGTCTGCCACCGACATCAGCACCGCCAGCTCCGACAGATTGTCTGGAGGAGTTTAGGCACACGACATCAGGTCTTACTGACCTGGTAAAGTCCCTGCACACGACGATGGCCGAGTGGACATTGTACTCTCCGGCCTGAAGAGTGGGCAGGAACGAACGTCGACATGATGGCACAAGAAGCCGCTCGCTTCTATCCTACTTCAAGATTCAACTACCCACGCCAAAACTGAGCATACCTCTCGATGGGCACTCAACATTTGAATCAATGCAATAAAGACAACCACGCCACAATCCCTTCCAATTCCTTTCCACGAAACTCCCCGTGTGTGGCGACCAGGGCCTCGGTCATGGTCGTCAGCCGGACATTCCTTTACTCCACTGCCAGCGCAATAAGCTGGCAGCTATCCTACCGCGTACTAATGGGGGTGCGACAGCGGAACCCCAATACCCCTCCTAACTTCTCCTTTCTACTCCATGTTTAATCCTACCCTATTCCGAAAACCCTTTAAAAAAATCTGATGTGTTACACTCACATGACTTTCTCTATTCTTGTCCAAACTATTTTTACAAACGCTTATTCTCCATCTACTTCATGTTAATCGAGTTAAACATTTTTACAGACTCTATCTTATTGCTAATTTTCTTGTAGATGTAAGGGGAATATATATTTACAAGGGCATTATAGAAATACAGTAGCCTTTAAGCACATACATATCTCTTAATAGCTGGTTGCTAGGTGCAGCACCATTCTCTTTGCCACAGATTAATACTCTTTGCATATCCAAGACAAAAACATGAATAACGAATTCCCATTTGAGAAAATAAGTATTGAAAAATTTAAGGGAATAACAAGCAATATATCGAAAATGGTTCACTCAACAAAAAAAATGTATATGACATAAATTGTGTGTATCAACGCGATCTACATTTTTTGTGTAGTAAACTTTTGTCTATCTCTTATGGTTTACCAGTTATGCAAAAGTCGTTCAGAATGAAGAACTTTTGGAGACATTCCCAGAAAATTTAAGATATACGTTTTATTTGTCATAAAAATATCTTAAACATATGATATTTTAATCAAAATCGTTAGAGCCATTTTTGAGAAAATTAAAATTTTTGAAAAATCTTCCATGTAAAGGGTAATCTGGGGTGGGGGATTTTCTTGGAAACCTTCGTGTCGCATCCTTGGAAGATACTGAACCGAAATACCAAGTTTGGTGTTTATCCAACTGTTCGTTTCTGAGTTATGCTGTTCATAGACAGACAGACACACACAGACAGACACTTAGACACACACACGGACATGTTTCCAAAAATGCTTTTTTTGGATTCAGGGGGTCTCAAAACATGTATTTCCGGTGAAATCTTGGTATCGAATTTTTGGGTGGAATACAGTACTTCCCCTACTTACTATACGTAGTAGAGAAAGTAAAAATAGACTCTTGTATTGACAGTTGCAGTGCAAAAACGCAGATGACTTTCTATCTTTAACACTTCCTCCACGATTAAAGAGCCAAACCGTCAAATGTCGTTAAAATGTCCATTTTATTACACAAGTGCAGTTTACACCTTTACTGATAATTTAATGTGGTTTCTGTATCCAAGGTTGCACTAAAGAGTAGATTCATATACGAAGGTGGCCCTACCTTCTTTCTTTGATAGGTTAGTCCGACAGCACAGCGTCCGGTCTTTTAGTGTCCTTTTAATGTCTAGGAGAAGAAGGCGTCTTCGTATTTATTGCAAGGATGTTCTGTCCCCTCGCTCAATAATTGAGAAGTCTGGGTTGACCGAAACATCCCGGGAGAGACATTGAGCGTCTGAAATATTAGAGCTGTAACGTTAATTTCGTCTCTTCCCTTCCCACCACGCAGTATAAATAAATCGCCTAATGATCTTCGTCATAGACCATACGGATGTTCATCTCATGCCTGGTATTCCCTGTTTCCTTACACGAGAAAGTTGACTGCAAGAGAATCAATACACTGCGGTTACGGGGAGGAAACATAACAGACAGGATTGAACCGCAAGATTGTATTTATAAGAAAGACATTTATACCTTCAAGGTGTCAAAGTAGTTTCAACACCTCAGATACGAAATTATTGCTGTTTATAAAGCAATTGGAGCTATATCGCTCGAATTTCCTATACCTGCATGCTGCGGTCTTTCTGCGACGCTAAGCATAGCAGTAAATGGCTTGGAATATTTCCAATTTATTGCGGAGCAGCAGAGTCTAGGATGTGTTTATCGTAGGGGGACACCTCGCCATTACGACCAGCTTGATCTACTGTCACTTCACTCCCCGAGAGGCAGGAATCAAATGGAGGAGCCGCAGGAGGTCGTATGTCCACTGACAAACAGGCCCGCAGAGACGCGTAGAAGTACCTAATATTTCCAGGTTGAAACATCCGCTCACCAGTAGAGCCGAAGAATGCAGAAAGAAGGCGACGAAGCAACCCTAGCGAGTGGGACAACGTACCGCAGGACCAGAGGAAACTCCTGAAACGTGAGAAGGAGAGATGAAATGAAAGGAGAAATCGTGGTAGAATGCACCACACCAGCACTCGCCTAAGTGACCAAAGGAAAACCACGAAAAAATTCCATGGTCAGTGCGGGCGGCCACTGAAATTCGAAATCGAGACCTTCCGAATGCGGGAAGTCGTCTCAGTTGTTGCTGCCTGAGCTATCCGGCTCGGTAGCATACTTGTAGATATGCTTGCGCTAAACCACTATGACAGGATTACTGACAAACCCCATATTGTAGTGTTATAGGTTAGGCTAAACAAGGAGGGGGACACCGCGCGTGGCTACCACATCCCAGGAAGAAGGAACCACGGAGGCTACAGGCCGCTGATACACAGGTCACAGAGACGCGCGGAAGTCACTGACAGCTCCAGGCTCCTAAAACTCGTCCCACTGCTGGAGAGGGTGATTTACGACCCGTCGACCATGCAGCCCTCTGCTGTCCACGGGGAATACTATTTCCTTTGAGCAAGCATCCGCGACACCTGCCCGTCATCGCATACGCCGAAAAACCTAGAAGATGAAAAGGAAATGGAATGAAAGGTAAATGAAGCAAAGTAAGTCATGGTAGATGAGAAACCGACCCAACATTCACCTACTTTTAATAAAAATCGTTAGAAACATTTTTACTTTCTCTACTACGTGTAGCATTTCCTGTGAAATCTCGGTATCGAATTTTTGAGTGGAATGGAATGTCTTCTCTGCCTGCTGTGTACGCGGTAGAAAAAGCGATAACGAAAGGTCTGTTTTGATATAAAAGGTGAAGCAGAAACGTTCCAGATGGCAATGGCTGTAAATAATAAGCACGCCGGTGAAGAAAGTAATGGGCCAGTAATGTCATCTATCGCTATCACCGAAGAAACTTCAGTTTCTCTCTTGGCCACTATTGGGCTTTCTGACGCAAAAAAGGGATTTTGTGGCAAACTGAGTTAAACCCCGCACCGGTGTATGTGACTTGGAATACGTATGACGTATACCATAACTTGTATGTGTGTGTTCGTTCCAGTCCAGTCTTCCAACTTTAAATGAATTTAACACTGGAATAATGTACTGAAATAACATGATTATGGCTCTATGATATAATTTACATATGAAGCTTAAAATATCCCGAGAGGCCTTATAAGCATAATAATTACTGTCCTTTCTGAAGCAGTTATTAATCAAACAAAAAAATATCTCATGTGTTACACTCACATGAATTTCTCTACTCTTGTACAAACTATTTTTTTTACAAACGCTATTCTCCATATGCTTCATGTTAATCGAGATATCGAGATGTTAATCTTCTTGCTAATTTTCTTGTAAATGCAAGGAGGATTGCTAGGCTTGAAGCGATAGTTCAAATATTTTAAGAGCTGGTTGCTATGTGGTTCTCTTTGCATTACCAGGACAAAAAAAGAAGATGAATAATGAATTCCCATTTGAGAAAAAGTATAAGTATTGGAAAATTTAAGGGAATAACAAGCAATATATTGGAAATGGTTCACTCAACAAAAAAAAATGTATATGACCTAAATTGTGTATTTTAACGTGATCTACATTTTTTCTGTAGTAAAATTTTGTCTATCTCTTATGGTTTACGAATTATGTAAAAGTTGTTCACAATGAAGATTTGACATTCCCAGAAAATTCAAGATATACATTTTATTTGTCATGAAAGTATCTTAAATATATGAGATTTTAATCAAAATCGTTAGAGCCATTTTTGAGAAAATTAAAATTTTCGAAAAATGTTCCATGTAAAGGGTAATTTGGGGTGGGGGATTATCTTGAAAACCTTCGTGTCGCATCTCTGGAAGATACTGAACTTAAATACCAAGTCTGGTGTTTATTCGACGTTCGTTTCTGAGTTATGCTGTTCACAGACACACACACAGATACACACACGGACATGTTTCCAAAAATGTTTTTTTTTGGATTCAGGGGGCCTCAAAACATATATTTCCGGTGAAATCTAGGTATCGAATGTTTGGGTGGAATACAATAGTTCACCTACTTACTATACGTAGTAGAGAAAGTAAGAGTTTAATTATGATTTGTTAAGCATAAACTTAAATGAATCCCTTTTTAGAGCATCCTTCACGAACGAAGGCGGTTGCACAGTGGGAAAAGTTTTGCGATGTCATAGTCAATAAACGGTAGTTTGTTTCAGAGTGTGTTTGTGTAATCTTATCAGTTTATTTGATATTTTCGAGCTATAAATGGACTCCACTCTGCGGAGAATCCTGCAATGAAGAAAAAGTTAAGATGCTGCGACCGTGCGCGCGAAGCTACCTGCCGGCCCCGTACCTGAGTGAAGCCCTCAACCGGTCTTCAGAACACTGCCCCAGAATATTGCTTACGGCAGGCTCTAGTAACCTCTCTTTCTAGAACGTTCCACTTTGTATCCGGGGCCTATATAAGAGGATGCTTTGCCCAGTAAAGGAGTTCAGTTAGCGAAGAAGTTACGAAGTGAAGTACCGTCAAGAAGTCGAAGAGTTTGGACAGTGCCGAACGCAGTTCACTTATGAGTTGTGACTCTGCAGTTCGGTTGTTAGTTGTGACTCTGTAGTTCAGTTGTGATTCGATTCGACGGATCAGATGTGTTCTGTCCTGAGTGTGTGTCAAAAGTGTCTCAATTGTAAAGTTTGTGTTACACGAGCACCTAAGCGAAGTGTGTTTAGCAGCAACTGGTGCTTTCATTTGTTACAATATATACGAGGTGCACCCAGAAAGTAAGTTTTCCGATTTTTTTCCTTTAAAGTAAACGTATTTATCCGGGGAAAATGCGCATGCGTAACAGATCTATGACATATCACTCATATGCAGGCCGGACAGGTCCCGCCTGGTGCTAGTAGCACGGCATTAGTGGCCCGAAATAACGGTTCTTATTCGTTCACCCGCCGCCTGCGAGGTTCGGTCAGTGATAAAGTTTCTTACTACACAAAACATAGCGGCGACCGAAATTAATCGTCAGCTCTGTCAGGTCTACGGGCCGAACCTCATGAGCAAACAGATGGCGTGTCGCTGGTTTAGGCAGTTTTCCGAAGATCGTCAAAGTACCCATGATGAAGAGTGCAGTGGGCGACTGACCCTCATCAATGATGACCTTGTTGAGCTGGTGCGGCAACGCATCGTGGAGAACCGTCGCTTCACGATTACGGAGCTCAGCAGCCATTTTACGCAGATATCGCGATCCTTGTTGCATGAAATTGTCGTTAAGCACCTGCTGTTCAGGAAATTGTGTGCTAGGTGGATGCTGAAAAACCTGACACGCTTAGGAGCTTAGGAGCAGCACTGACATTTCTGCAGTGGCATCATGATGATAGCTACTTCTCGACAGGATAGTCACGGGCGATGAGACGTGAATTTCACACTTTACACCGGAAACCAAGCAGCAGCCAATGCATTGGCGTTACAATGGATCTCCAGTCAAGACGAAATTCAAACAGATTGTGTCGGTGCAGAAAGTGATGTGCACGGTATTCTGGGACAGAAAGGGCATTCTGCTCATTGACTTCCTGCTCAGAGGTGAAACAGTGAACGCTGATCGTTACTGTGAAACACTGCGGAAATTGCAACATGCCATTCAAAACAAGGGGCGTAGAATGCTTATTGCAGGTGTTGTGCTGCTCCGTGACAATGCTCGTCCACATACGGCTCGGCGCACAGCAACTGTTCTGCAGGAGTTCGGCTGGGAGCTGCTTGATCATCCATCACCATACAGTCCTGATCTTGCTCCTAGCGATTTCTTCTTTTCTTGCATCTCAAGAAATTCCTGTCCTCCGGACAGCGTTTTGACAACGACGAAGAGCTGAAGATGACAGTCACGCGCTGGTTCCATTCACAGGCGGCAGACTTCTACGACACGGGAATACAAAAGTTAATCCCACGATATGACAAGTGTCTTAATTCTTGTGTGGCTATGTCGAAAATAGCTCAAACATTGATGTAGGTACCTATTGCCCAATGAAGTTTTTCATGCAACTATGTTTTCTTTGTTTAAAAAATGGGGAAACCTACATTCTGGATGCCTCGTACTAGTGCTTTTCAATTTAACAACATAATAATGTGCCAAACCGCCACGTTCTTGGATCTTCCTCTTCCTTGCACCTTGTGCGACAGCTGTCATTTACCGTCTTCGTTTGTGATGGAAGTAATAGAAAGTTAAAGAGATAAGGCTTTTTAAGGTCCCCCATGTTTACATAGCCGTTCTTGCTTATATTATTATTCACTTTCAACAGATACGCCCTGTATATGAGCAAGACAAATTAGACATCCTGTATGAGCCAACTTGAATGGCATTTACTTCTTAATAACTTCTCTTAGACAAGTTTACACAGTGAGAATATAGCATGATGACATAAAGATACCGCAAACCTACATTAGAAGGATTTGGTTAATATATTTTGTTTTAAAAGTTTAGAGATCGGTAAAGAAAAGCACGAAATTGACTGGTGCCCTCAAAGCAAGCAAGCAAGCCATCGCCATTTATCAATAAACATCCGTCCCTGCTGCAAGTCTACCAGATAACTACTACTTGCTCTAAGAAGCCGGCCGGGGAAGGCAAGCTATCGCCTCGAGCGAATCCAATTCCCGAGCATGCTTTGTGGGGTCCCGAGGGATATAAGGGAAGAGCAGCAGAAGGGGACATTGACCACTGCTAGGAAAGTTCAACCTGGGGCAGCCCCACAGCGATGTAAATGTGGGGTGGATATACACAAATACAAACTCTACTCTAGTCCTGCTGGTAACTAAGATTAATACTGCACTTGCAACAACCATACTACACTTGAGAATAATTTCTGTGAAACTTAAGCTGTTAACGAATAAACAGCAGAGTATCGCGATTTTCATCACTCAGGAGCTTTGAGCTACTTACTTCACATGTGCATTAAAAGTAATTCGCAGTATAAAAAATTACAATAATATTGAGTGAAAAATTTAACGCCCGCTTCTTTCAAGAGTGATAATTTTCACGACATTTTAAATATATTTTAATCTTCTGTGGCTTATAGTACAGGGTGATTTATGAAGAATACGGCTTTAGGCCTGCACTTTTCACAGCACTCTGTCACATTGAGTAGCTGTACAAACGTCTAAATGATTTTTTGGGTGACTGATTCAGTCATGCCCTTACGTCAACAACAACCGTGGGAAGCCTAGATGATCGAGTTTTGCCTTTTTCACTCACCAGAGATCCAGTTGTTTCCAATTTCTTTACCAGCCCCAGTACTGTGTTTCTTTGGGGAGGATTTCGAACACCAAATTCTCTCTGGTGTGCCCTTTGAGTAACTGTAATTGAATTCGTAATCCAGTATTGCTTTACAAGGAAGAGTCGTTCATTTAATGTGTACTCCATTTTCACGTTGACTAGAACAAAATCTCAAAAACAGTTACCGACAACAAAACTTTAATTACGAATAAAACTTGAACATCTACGCATCTAGTGACAGGCAATCGAAATTCCAGAATATTCTGCTTGGTTTGATGCTAAAATAAGGGCATTGAGTGAATTTCGAACAGAATAATTAAAGAAAGAAATATGCCAATTCTAAATCACCCTGTACCTTATCCGCTACCAAAACGTGAATTAGAGTTACATTTTAATTATAGGTGCTTTTCTTTCACATTACGGCTACTGTCAGCCGCCTTGCGCGCCGGCCTCTACAGCTCGGACTGGCGCAGAAACCATTATAATATCCGCGCAACCATCTCACGCTCTCATATGTAGAGTTACAATTACAATGATAATAATCACGCACCTTACCATAAGAGAGGTTGGAAATATTGCCCTTCTCTATTAACACATTTCTGGCATGTTCTCAGGGAATGTTCATTTACACCCGAGAGTTCAATCCCTAAAACAGTGAATTTTTCGCCTGATGTTTTCTTTCAGTTCTTCCAATTTATGGGGTTTGTTGCATACAATTTATTTTCATCCGACCATCAGAGTCGGGTGTATTTCTGTAATTTGATTTTGCGAAATTTCAATGATAGAGTATCTGACCCACGCTTAATATTTTTCTCCGACGAAGCGTTAGCAGATATACTCAAGCACAGAGAAACCCGATTTTACACACGATACTTACACGTTTTTTGATCAGATGATCGACGTTGAATGCCAGTCTGGATATTTCCAACAAGACTTTTCCTACCGTGCGTACTAGTTGAGGCATTAAGTTTAATTCAGGAAATTTTTGAAAACAGGTTAATTATTAAAGGATTATGGTCCTCAAAATCCTCTGATCTAACTATATGCGACTATAATCCATCGGGGAACTTTATAAAATAAAGTGTATACAACATCCCCCATACAAAGTTTCAGTGTTTAAGGGCAATCGCAACCCGATTCCATCTTTATATAGGTCAAATCAAGTCCATGCGTTGGAAAAACTAAAATAAAACATCAGGCGAGTAATTCAATAAATTTTAGGCATTGAACTCTTCCTCTTCTGAACTTCAGGGATTGGCATTTCTACCTGTTCCGTCTTCGCTTTCCAACAACTGCACCTATCTTCTTCTGGAACGCCCTACGTACCTTCTTCCACGAGAATTGTATATTCATATTGGCAATCTTTCTTCACTCATTCTATTCATATGCTCTTTCCAATTCTATTTATTTTCTTCTATTTTATCTTGTAGTTTATATATGCCTAATTCATCTCGAATTCTTTTATTTCTTATTAAATCTCGTCTGGTGCATTCTTTATCTCTTTTTAAAAGCCTGTGTTTTACTTTTGTCTCTTTCCTTTAATGTCTGGGACTCACTTCCATACAAGAGCACTGAAACTGCCATGAGCCTATAAAATTTCAGCTTCGTTTCTTTCCTTGTTTTATTATTCAAATTCTACTATAGTTCCACCTGTGTGCACAAACTTGTTTACCTTGTATCCTAAATCGTCTAAATCAAAGCTTACATCACGGTCCAAATAGTTAAAATTCGAGAGCTGTTCCAGGCATTTATTTTCAATACTTATTTTCGACCTTGAGGGATACATTCCTCTATGTGCCATTATTTTTGTTTTCTTTGTGGATATGTTTAAATACCTTTCCAATAAATACACTCAAGAGTTCAGATAACTTCCTGAGACGATGGCACAAACGCGTGGGTAGAGGACATTTCCAGCATCTCTTTTGATAAGGTATACGTACGTATTATCATTTTATATTTACTGTAAGTATGAGAACGGGGGCAGTTGCGTGGATATTATGACTTTCGGCGGGAGCTGCGGCGGCCAGAGTGCGAGCCGCGTTGCGGTGGTCACAATGTGGAAGAAAAGCACTGTATATGTATGATGCGTGCTTTTAAAGTAAGTAACGATACCTACTAATTTATTAAAAAATAACAGAATATTTTTTTCCAAATACGTTATTACCATTCATTCCTTACACCTTGCACTACTTCTCCGCGTAGTCACCGTCATTATTCAGACCTTGTACCGAAACCAGTTTTTGTATGCCTTCGTCAAAGAATGATGCCGCCTGTGATGAAAGCCAAGTCAGCACTTCTTGTTTCTCAACGTCATCGTCGTTGAAATGTTTTCAACCCAGGAATTTCTTCAGATGAAGAAACATGAAAATCGTTTGGTGCCAAATCCGGGCTGAAGCCCGAAGCATGTTGGCAGGCTGAGGGCAGCCCGAAGAAGTGTTATTAAAGTGTACCTACCCTTGTTAGGGTTTAACCACTGGTAGGTAGGATGGAGTTTGCAGGATGGCGGTTGATATCGAGGTAGTGGGGGTGATAGGAGATAGCAAAGAGTTCCTCGACGACTGCAGTTCAGGGTGCAACGGTGCATTTACTTCCCCCCCCTAATATCAAGCAACTTTTATTAAAGACATTCCTTTCTACAACGCTTAGTTTCGGAGATATTGTACAGTCTCAACTTAAATGGTCCACCCTTTATATATGTTAACGATATTTGAATAACATATTTACACAACTTACGGTTGGCCAGTTATTCACATTCATTTAAAAGTCAATCAAAATGAAGAGGACTTCAAGGTTATTTATAAACAAATCAAGATATGCATTTTAAAATCCATGCCTTTTATCTCAAATACAGCCATGATGCTTTTATTAGAACTGTTAGAGTGGTTTTCTAGTGAAATCTCTATACAGGATTGCCAGATCGGGTAATACTCGCCTTTTGGACTACTGAGAAAGGCTATTGCGAGCAGTTTTTAAAGATTTGCGACTCTCGCCATTTGGGTGATTTCTTCTGCACTTATGCAGTGTCTAGGCGACATTTTCGACTCTCAGAGACATTGCTGACAAGCGCCCTGACTAACTCAAAAATGCTAAACGTTGTTGCTGTAAATATGGCGGGAAATAGAGAGTTTATGGTGTCAACTTGTCACGTTCGACTTTTTAAAACATGCTTTCTTCCTTTTTGTAATTACAAATTACAATAACAAATGGCGCGTCAAAGCTGTTATGGCGGTAAACCAGCAATTAACTGTCACCAGTCCGACTTAAAATGCACACATTGCGCACTTATATACACTTTCTTCCACTTCGCAATCTTAGTTAGAGGTAACTTTTAACCGCAGCAAAAACGATTCGTATTTGTTTTCACTCTGATTTCTCTCATGCTAAAATTGGGAACTGGGGCAGATTTGAGAAGAAGTGCAGTTCTTATGAATAATGAGCATTATAAGTATGTTACTAAGCGGGATGGCCCAGGCAGGGAAGTCTGGGGCCCGATTCGGGAGGTCGTGGGTTCGATTCCCGTGACGGACCTTCCTGACCAATCGTTTTTTTTTTCGGGCGTTTCCTTAGATCGCCAGGCGAATGCCGGAAAAGATCATCACATCCCCCGAATTTCCTGTCCCTCCATTTCATCTCCATTCTCATTTCACTTCACCCTTCATCTGCTTGGTTTCTTTCAGCGTTGCAAGTGTCGGCCGGAGGTCTCGGCGTGTGCATGGCAGGGAAAAAGGATGCTCCGAGGAAACCTTTGTCCACCGGACTGCGAGCGGTCTCCGGGTCCCGAGCCCCCAGGAGATGTGTAAGCCCACAGGGGGAGGGGGGCAGCTGCACCAACCAGCACCTGAGGAGTTCAAATCTCTAAATGTTAGGGACTCTGCCCTCTGCCTGTCGTGCTTCCTGGTCCCGCCGCCCTCTGTTTCCTCTCATCTCATTGCTCCCTCCAGGGGCGCCCCGCCCCTGACAGGGGCATGTGATGCGTCAGGGGCCTAGACACAAAATATCTGCGTAGGTCGGGGTGTAAATCCCCCTCCGCTTCTGGTCCTATCTTATCCTATTACAAGTATTTTACTTAAAGAGCTATATTCCTAAATATGAACAAAATATGGGTAATCCGTTTTAAGCGGAAAATTGCTGATAATTTGCAATGCGAATATACAAATCTATCACAGCTTTGTTTACTATTTATTATTATTATTATTATTATTATTATTATTATTATTATTACTATTATTATTTTATTAAAAGGGCTGGTACGCCAGAAAAAGAAACGAGATGTTTACAAAAGACAGCCGAATTCACCATTATTGACTCTTATCCTTAATACAGACTATATGTGAGTCAATGGAACATTCCATCGGCTCTTGTATTTAAACAATGCTAAAATAAGTCAACGAAGGGGAGGAACACTGATATCAGTTGCACCGTTACATGAGGTTTTTTAAAGGTACAACCGCTAAAATGCAGGCCAATTTTGCGGCTGAAAGATTGCGCATACATATTTATACGGCAACTTAAAATGCAGTGCATAATTTATATGTTCTAGTGTAATTCTCGTCAAAGCAGAGAATTTGTCTCGGCATTTTACATAATTCCAATTGAATGGAGTATATAATTGATTTCTATTAGATATGTTATGAAATTAGGCAGTACGAGTGCCGGCAGTGCTTTACCTACCAAATGGAAATGAAATTATTTAAAATAACTAGTACTGGCGTGGAATAATTGTTTTTAAATTGTTCATGGACACTATATATTGGTTTATCAGAACAGTCATTAAAATGATATCATTAATAATCAACTGTAACATACAAATTATATGAGAGCTAAGTGCTGAATTTATAAACGCTACTATTTGAATAAATTATGGTAGTGTGTTAAACATTGTAAACGACGTATATATTTGTAAAGTAGGATATTGGCAGCTTTGCGCTACAAAGTTGTGCATGTTTGTTAACTTAAGATAAAATAAAAACCCGGTATAGAATACGCTTACACCAAGTTTCAGTCACCTTTTAAGGACAAACTCTGATGTGTTGCACTCACATGACTTTCTCAGCTCTTATACAAACTATTTTTAAAAACGCTTGTTCTCCATGTGCTTCATATTAATCGAGATAAACATTTGCAGAAACTTATTGATAATTTTCTTGCAGGTGCAAAGGGTAAATAGTAGGCTTTAAGCGATAGTCAAATCTTTTAAGATCTGGTAGCTATGTGGAACATTCATTACCTTTGCATGTCCAGGACATAAAAAAACAACGAATAACGTATTTCCATTCCAGAAAAAGTATAAGCATTGGGAAATTCAGACATATAACAAGGAATATCTCAGAAGTCGGTCAATTGAAAGAAAAATGTATGTGACATAAATTGTGTGTTTTAACAAGATCTGCATTTCTTGTGTAGTAAAATTTTGTCTAACTCTTACGGTTAACAGTTATGCGAGTCATTCAGAACGAAGAGGACTTTTGAGGACATTCCCCAAAAATTCAAATATTCATTTCATTTACCATAAAAATATCTTAAACATGAGAGAGCTGTTTTTGAAAAAATCAAAATGTTCAAAATGTTCCACGTAAAGGGTAGTCTGGGGTGGGAGAGCTTCTTAAAAATCTTCGTGTCGCATCCTTGGAAGATGATTAAATTAAATGCCAAGTTTGGTATTTATCCGACTTTTCGTTTTTGAGTTATGCTGTTCACAGGCAGACATATAGGCAGACACACACATGGACATGTTTCCAAAAATGCTTCATTTGGATTCAGTGCAATGCATTTCCGCTGAAATGTCGATATCGAATTTTTGGGTGGATGCAATACTTCCCCTACTTGCCAATGGTAACGATTTTAAGCAGGGAAAGGAAAACACTAAATGTGTTCCAAATGCATGTCATAATGTTTAATAGAAAAACTGTTGGGGCGAGGGGGTCAAGTTGGTACAAGTTTTAAGTTCTATTTTTGTTTTTTATTTTTATTACAACAGTATTCCAGCTAATCCAAGCAGGTACTGTTCTATGAATTTCTTTTAATAGTATCTATTAATAATTCCCTCATTATTTTATGTTCATTTAAAGTTAATGTTTTTAATTCTTCAAGCCATTAAGTAGTGAGTCATCTTACCCCACTAGGAGGCAGGTTGGCGCAGGATGTGGGGTTGGCTGACTACATGTTATTTAAATGGAAAATGTGCGTTTTAAATAATTTATTAAAAATTAATATCAAGTTGTTAAGAATACTTGAGATATTGAGGCGGTATTTTTAACACTTAAATAATTTCAGTAAAATTATAAAATATAAATTCAGTAACAGCCCGGCTTAAAGCAATATGTGTATGTAACAATATATAAAAAGTGTATATTACAGTAATTGTACATATTAATATTATTGTATACATGATCAATAATGCTATGTGAATGTATTACGTAATTTAATAATGTAGGAGCTGTGAGAAATTGGTCAAAAGTTGCTAACAATGAGGTAACAATGAGGTAACCTTGAGGCAATCATGAATGTGAGAGTTTAATAATGCTACTTGTGATTCTTGGAAGCAATAATGTAATTTTAGTGACAGTTTATAAAATAGCCGATCAACAACCAGAAAAAGTAGTAAAATGAAGGTATTCTATTGGAGTAGGATTAGCCAAACAGAAACTGAAAAGGAGAAACATTTACAAATTCAGAAGTCAGTTGCCTGTAGACAGTGTTCCTAACCGGACGCGAGATGCGCCCTCGAGAAATTTAATACGTATTCGTGTGGGACGAAAATAGTTTTACGTGTTAAAAAGTGCAAGTAATTGATAAAAAAATCTCACAGGTCTCTCTATATCAGTGAAGTGTTATTTAAATCGTATCAAGCATTAATAAAAGGAGTGAAGTAAAAATTATAATCTCTGTAGGCCTACATTCTTAAGTCGCACTACAACCCTGCCAAGACATCCATGTCTCTAAAATAAATACTGACGCAGTCGAGACAAACATAAGTATTTAATATTTAAAGAAACAGTCAAATTAAGAGTTATTATTTTTAAACATTTTTGAGGCAAAGGCCACCAGAAACTGTTAACCTTACGTGCGGTTGCAACCAACTTCAAGTTCGGCTCCCAACAGTTGAAGTATAATACAACTCCTTCAATACAACCTACTCCAAATTGACACCCAAAGCGTGGTGCAAATAACATAAAGAACTATCTACTTCAATATATAATTATAGATTCACCATAGTAAAGACACCTAACACAGGATATCATTTTTAAACACATCAACAGGTCCCTAAAGTAAGATATAACGTCCAAAATTAATTAAAAACTTAAATAGCAGAAATAAAAAGCGAAACACTGAGCATAAATTAATCGGAAATGTCCGAAAAACAATTTAGATACACAAACTGCCTGTTGCTATCATTGTGCCAACCTGACCTCATTTTGTTGTGCCAACTTGCCCCTGCTCTACTTGTTTTAATGGAAGCTCAATATAGCGATCAAAAATAAGGAATTAAAATATTTAAAATACCAAGGGATAAAGCCATTAAAAGCGCTTTCAAACAAAATATTTAGAAACCATTGACTAATTTAGAAGATTTAGAAGCTAGTAACAGTGATGTGTCATAATTTAAAATAAAGAGAGTTGAGGGTTGTTACACTACATCACTAAAATATTCTTACTTGAACGCGTTTCGGCAGACGGTTTGTTCCCATCGTCAGCATGTTCTCAACTGATGTTTCCGGTCATCGTCTGGGTGATGTGTGTGCAAACCGTCTCCCGAAACGCGTTCAAGTAAGAATATTTTAGTGATGTAGTGTAACAACCCTCAACTCTCTTTATTTTAAATTTAGAAGCCATTTAATATTGCATATGCACCCAGGAAAAAAAAGGTTCCCCATGAAGTGAATGTTTACAAACCTCGCGGGAAAAACAACTTCATGGCTTCTTCCACTACAACTTGTCACAAAGGATTGTCGCTTCTGTAGGACGTGCATTTGGAGACAATGAACAATATGTCTGCATGCGGCTACAATCTGTTTATTAAGGACTGAAATAAAGAGTCATGTCCCAACCTGCCCCTGTAGCCAAACTGCCTCTTCCTGTTGTATGTAGTATTAAAATATGAATTACGGTATTTCACAAAATCAATAATTTTTACTTTCTCTACTACGTACAGTAAGTAGGGGAAGTATTGTGTTCCCTCAAAAATTTGATACCGAGATTTCACCGGAAATATATGTTTTGAGACCCTCTGAATCCAGAAAAAACATTTTTGGAAACATGTCCGTGTGTGTGTGTGTGTGTGTGTGTCTGTGAACAGCATAAATGAGAAACGAACAGTCGGATAAACACCAAACTTGGTATTTAGGTTCAGTATCTTCTAGAGATGCGACACGAAGGTTTTCAAGAAAATCCGTCACCCCAGATTACCCTTTACATGGAACATTTTTCGAAAATTTTAATTTTCTCAAAAATGGCTCCAACGATTATGATTAAAATATCATATGTTTAAGATATTTTCATGACAAATGAAATGTATATCCCGAATTTTCTGGTAATGTCTCCAAAACTATTCTTCATTGTGAACGACTTTTGCATAACTGGTAAACCATAAGAGATAAACAAAACGTTTACTACACAAAAAATGTAGATCGCGTTAAAATACACAATTTATATCATATACATTTTTTTGAGTGAACTATTTTCGAGATATTGCTTGTTATTCCCTTAAATTTTCCAATACTTTTTCTCAAATGGGAATTCGTTATTCATTTTTTATGTGCTGGACATACAAAGAGAATAGAATGCGCCACATAGCAACCAGCTCTTAAAAGATTTGACTCGCTTAAAGCCTACCATATTCCCCTTGCACCTACAAGAAAATTATCAATAAGATTAACATCTCGATTAACATGAAGCATATGGAGAATAAGCGTTTGTAAAAATAGTTTGCACAAGAGTAGAGAAAGTCATGTGACTGTAACACATCAGATTTTTTCTTTTAACTCTAACACTTGCCAGTACTACATCACACTACCGTTTGATAAACATTATATCTGTTGGTGTTAATTCACTGCTTTGTTCCATAAAACGAATGAAAGCATAAAAACAAAACGTTTTGTATTATTCATAGTGCCGTAATTCATTATTTCCCGTTAAAATTTGAATGCGAATATTTAACCTTTCATACCTCTAATGACCTGAGTCCTTAGTCCGCTGGCAGTCTGTCATTAGCTGCATCGAGTTGCTGTTCAGTGCTTATTAAAACACGCTTTCTTTTCGCCGGCATCTTAAACACAAGTAAACCACACTGACCAACACCAACAGTAAAATAACAGTGGGTCTAACGGTACATTATTTCTTAGTGTGTATGGGTAGGGACTGAAGATTAACTGCATACAATATGTAGCATTGGAATTTAGGTTTGGCACAAAAGAACATTGCCAATTGCCGCAACAAGGTTGCCAGCGCGAATTTGAGTATCTTTAATTTTAACGTTGTTTCTTTCTCCACTTCTCTCTTTCTTTTTTCCCTCCGCCGTTTGGGTTAAACCGGTTAAGCGAGATTTACTGTATTTATACGAAACTTTATTTTTGTTTTTCTATCTGCTTCCTGCTATTCAGGAAATTGTTTCAAATAGTTAATAACATAATTTGTCTGACGAGAATGCTAAAAATCAAGTGAATGTAATTATGATAGCCATGATGCTACAAACACTGTGCTTGACCTAATGAGAAGCGAAGGACGTAAACGCAAACAGTTGGTCTGCAACCCTAACTACCTCCATTATATACCAAAGCAATGCTTGGTTGTACAGGAGAAGATGGGGAAAAAAGAAACTTGGATGCACAAGATACAGACAACATTGGAAGAAATAGGATTGGGGGAAACATGGGCAGAAAGAAACAAAAAACGTAAGGGTTTCTGGAAAGAAATTAGAACATGAGTGGAGTATATTGAAAAGCAAGAGATTATAAGTAGTTTCAAGGAAGAAAGGTCATTAATAGATTATAAATATTTTAAAACGGAATGGGGAAAAGAAAGATACATCGAAGTATGCCACAAAGAGGCCATAATGGTGTATGCATGAGCGAAGACAGGTGTAATGAAATTAAGAGGTCTAACGGGGAGAAGAAGGGGGGAGAGATGCACTAAATGTAATGGATTACATGACTATTGGCATTATATTCTGCAATGCGAGGACAAGGATAAAGGAAGAGAGAATTTAATACTAGAGAAAGTGAAAAGTTTACCAACAGAGCTAAAAGTTAGATTTTTAATACAAGGTCAAATGAATATATGGAGAAAACAGGAAAATATTTAGGAAAAATTAGGTTAAAATGGTTAAAAAGAGACGTGAAGCAAATTGGAAAAGATGCGGAAAAAGGGTAACAAGGCAAAAAAGTAAATATTGGAAAATTATACTTCCCCATTATATATACAACAGAATGTTAAATATAAGGGAAAGAGAAATAATAAGCAACTCTATTGTATTGTAAACATTGTATACATTGCATGTAAGTACAAAGTAGACAATAAATCAACATTTATTTAACTACCTCCACTACAACTGACACTGTAGAACAGGTTAAATTAAATAAGCATATGGCCAAAAAATTACTATGATATTTATGTTACTCCTAGCTTACTGATAGGCACAAATAAACACACACTATAGTGCATTTGCTTTAAGTTGAAACATGGAAAGTAGAAAGAGATAGCACTATATTCACACGACAGTTGGTAATCTTTAACTGCCTAATCTCAGAACCTTTGCTACTGAAACTCACTGTTTAATATCCTGATTAGATTGAAACATCAAATTTAAAAGAGAACAACCAACACCCGCTTGTAACAATACGAAAGCCAATGAAGCAAGAACGGCCGAAGATACCAGGATGTTTTCCATATTTCACTGTCAAAAGTGCAACTGGAAACAAGTACAACTGTACTGAGAGATTAAGCAGTGAAGGGTGATTGACAGGGTTTCTCAGCACTCGGACTGTCAGGTAGCGTCAAAGAGGTCATGTTTCAACTTAAACCTTACGTACAGTAGCACTAAACCCCCAAAGCCTTATCGCTTTGTCATAGAGTAACTCTGATAAAAGGTTCATAATTGAGACAGTATTTTTAACATTTAAATGCTTTCAGACTAATTATATAATATAAAATATAATAACAGCCCGCCTTAAAGCAATATGTGTATGTAATAATATATAAAGAGTGTATATTACAGTCATTGTATATGTTATATTATTGCATACATGTTTAATAATGTTATGTGGATGTATTACGTAATTTAATAATGTAGGAGCTGTGAGTATAATAGGTTAAAGTTGCTAACAATGAGGTAACCTTAGGCAATAATGAATTTGAAAGTTTAATGCTACTTGTGATTCTTGGAAGCAACAATAATGTAATTTTTGTGACAGTTCATAAAATAGCCAATCAACAACCAGAAAAAGCTTTAGTTAAATGAAGGTATTCTATTGGACTAGGATTAGCCAATCAAAAACTAAAATATAGCAAAATTTACAAATCTAGAAGTTAGTTGCTTGTAGACAGCGCTCATAACTGGACGCGTTGGTTGCTAGCAGACAGTGTTACTAATCAGACGCGAGATGCGTCCTCGAGAAATTTAATACGTATTCATGTGAGACGAAAAAGTTTTACGCGTTAAAAAGTGCAAGTAATTAATAATAAGAAAATCTCACAGTTGTCTATATCAGTGAAGTGTTATTTAAATCGTGTCAAGCATTAATAAAATGGAGTGAAGTAAAATTATAATCTGTGTAAGCCTACATTCTTCAGTCGCACCACCCCCTGCTAAGACATTCATGTCTCTAAAAAAATATAAATACTGACGTAGCCGAGGCAAACATATATATATAATATTTAAAGAAACAATCAAAATTAAAAAGTTAATTTTTTTTAAACATTTTCTGGGGCCATGGCCACCGGAAAGTACATTTAGGGCGAAGGCTACCAGAAACGTTTTACCATACGTGCGGTTGCAACTACTTCAAGTTCGGCTCCCCAACATTTGAACTACAATAATACACCTACTTCAAATTTGCCCCCAGCGTAGGGCAAATAACAAGGTAAAAATAACAATACAACAAAACCATCTTTTTCATAATGCGTAGACATTTTAGCTGAAATCTACTCCATTAATTTAAATATAATATATGTGTAGTTTTATGCATATACTAAAAGTAACTCAAAATAAAATGTGGTTTCGAGATCTATGCTCGATAACGTGTTTTTGGGTGGATACAATGCTTCCCCTACCTGCCACAGTAAGGGCAGATAAAATGGGGACATAACGGTATCATTCTAGCACGTAATATAACGTTCTCAGGATTAGATTTAAAAGCAGGTTTTGTTCTTATATTTCCAGTTTGTTTAGCAGTGTAATGCTTTAAAATGGTATAGATGAAAATATTTTAACAAAATAAGGAAATAGAGGTAATTTTAGTAGGAGGGTAAAAGGTAAGGGTACGGATGTGCCCCCGCAACAGGGCCAGAGCAGCGTAAGAGTCATCATCCGTGGTGTAGTGGTTACCGTGCTAGCCTCTAGTTCCCGAGGTCGCGGGCTCAAACCCGGCGGAGGGTGATGAATTTTTTCGGGCGTAAAAATCCTTAGCATGGCTTCCTTCGGACGGGAAATAAAGCCGGTTATCCCGTGTCGTAGATTTACGACGCGTAAAAGAACCTCAAGCCTGATAAAGAGGACCGAGCAAAATTACCGGTCTTTCACGCCCAAATAGAATGGGACGCTAAGGACCACAGCAGTTAAAGGCGGGTTTTGCTAGCAACGCACATTCTACACCGTGTGCAACATAACACGCCGAGCGCAATACATAGCAGACTTAAACAATGAAAAATAATTGAAATGTTTTCCTAACCTACGCAGTTCATTTTGCGCTAGCATAAATGCGCCAGGCGTGACAGACATACTGCATCGAGAGGAGTCTAATACGTGGTGCGCTGCGTGATAGACTCTTGTGTGTGGAGTTGTATTTGATACACATCGTGCATGTTACAAAATGACACCTCCTACTGTTCGATTTTCAACTGCAGAAGACGAACAGCTAATTTAATTGGTTGCTGGACATTCCAGTTTGTGGAATATAGCGTATGCAGTCTTCAAAAACACCTTAAAGAAGGATTTGATATGGAAGGAGATTGAAATAAATAAAAATCTGATGTGTTACACTCACATGACTTTCTCTACTGTTGTACAAACTATTTTTACAAATGCTTATTCTCCATATGCTTCAGGTTAATCGGGATGTTAATCTTAGTGCTAATTTTCTTGTAGGTGCAAGGGGAATATGGTAGGCTTTAAGCTATAGTCAAGTGTTTGAAGAGCTGGTTGCTATGTGGCGCATTCCATTCTCTTTGTATGGCCAGGACAATATAAAATGAATAAGGAATTCCCATTTCAGAAAAAGTATAAGTATTGCAAAATTTAAGGGAGTAACAAGCAATATCCCGAAAATGGTTCACTCAACAAAAAAAAATGTATATGACATAAATTGTGTATTTTAACGCCATCTACAGTTTTTGTGTAGTAAGATTTTGTCTAGCTCTTATGGTTTACCAGTTATGCAAAAGTCGTTCACAATTAAGAATACTTTTGGAGACATTCCCAGAAAATTCGAGATATACATTTCATTTGTCATGAAAGTATCTTAAACATATGCCTTTTTAATCAAAATCGTTAGAGCAATTTCTGAGAAAATTAAAATTTTGGAAAAATGTTCCATGTAAAGGGTAATCTGGCGTGAGGGATTTTCTTGAAAACCTTCGTGTCGCATCTCTGGAAGATACTGAAGCTAAATACCAAGTTTGGTGTTTATCCGACTGTTCCTTTCTGAGTTATGCTGTTCACAGACACACACGGACATGTTTCCAAAAATGCTGTTTTTGGATTCAGGAGGTCTCAAAACATATATTTCCGGTGAAATCTCGGTATCGTATTTTTGAGGGAATACAATACTTCCCCTACTTACTATACGTAGTAGAGAAAGTAAAAGTGGTGAACAAAACAGGTACGTTTATTTTATGAATCAGATGTGTGTTATTTTCTATCAATGTTATCTTATGACAATTGATGCAATTTTTAGATAGGACAATAATTTACAATACGAAGGGACAACAAAATAATTAATAAAGCTAATTAACTTGTTTTTCATTAAATCCTTAATCATTTAAAAAATCAACTTTCCTTCCTAATACATACCCCATAGTTAGGGAAAGTTTTTCTGCTGGTGAAATGCGCATTTTTACTCGATTGCATTGTTTTGTTTACAAATCATCTTGAAGTAGGTTAACCAGGAAACTAAACTGCCCTCGGGTGAATCTGAAGTATGCTTTTAATTTCACAACCTCTCCTAATAAGTGTTTCTCAAATAGTATTTTAAGAACTCCTTTGTCTTCTCTATAAGAAAATACTTCACTAAAAGACTTCCTAATACAATAATGATGAGCTACGTAATCAATTTCGTCTTGTATATCTTCACACTCTTCCAACAGCCACAATAAGTACAGTTTTTTTCTGGTTTGACATGCAACTCATTTTTTAACCCGTTCACAACTGGAGAGTTACTGCGAAAATCCACGTTTTATCCGTTTGTAGGGAAACACAATATGCAGCGCATTACGTGATGCGTTCAAGGTCGGCGTTTTAAGTTGCACGCAACATAATAGGTGCGCCGCTAGGAAAACCTGCCTTAAAGAGCGTCCATAAATAAAACTCAATTCTTTTTGCAACGCAAGTAGGCCGCAACCATCCTGTTTTCATCTACCGTGACCCCTGGGAGGAAGGGATGAGGAAAGAGACCCGAACGGGGTCTTTAACGTTTTCAGTTCGGACGCCTCCCGGCCGCATCCACAAGCCTCCTAAACTCCGGCGGTTCCACCTGATGGGACATACCGCTCAACCGCAACGCGTTGGACACCGTTACCTGGTCTTACAACCCTGAAATAGATGACAATGAAGAAGATGATGGGAAATGAGGACAGGAACGTCGCACTAGAAGAGCGACTACCCCAGCATTCGTCTGCCAACCGGGGAAATCACGAAAACCCATGCGTCAGAATGGACAGTCGCCAAGATCGAAACCAGGACCTGCCGAATGCGATTTGCACATGTTTATTTATTGTTCTGAACATAACAGGCATAAGCCATATTACAATGTTCGTTACAAAAATATAGTAACATACAATCATTTATAAATACAACGTATACAGAAGAAACAAACAGAAATTATATACAACAATAAAAAGTTCCGAAGAAGTGGAACGAAATAAGAAAAAATAATAAGGAATATAAAACAACCAGAAAAAGAAAAGAGAAGGTGGCATGGTAATTATACAACTATTTCTAATTTAAATATTTGTGCTAATCTACTAAAAAATTATTATTGACTATTGCATTTTTTAACTGAGTTTCAGACATGTTGAAAATATCTACATCCAAATAATGAAGTTCGTTATGTAAATATACAATTCTGTTTAATGGTGAATTTTTATGGATTTCTGAGTTTGCTCTTGGGGTGAAAAAGGGCTTCTTAAATCTACTTATTTTATTTTGTACATAAAATAATATATTTGCGATAATATTAATCAACAATAAGAATGTAATACTTTATACAGAAATATTAATCCCGCAATGTCTCTTCTCAAATTTAAAGCTTTAAATTTAGATATATCTAAGCGGGTTTCGTAATTTGTATACATAGGATAACATCCAATGCTTTTAAGTAGCACATATTTTAAAATTTTCGATTCTACTTTTTCTATTAAGTTCATATAATTTGTAGTTTTAGGATTCCAAATAATAGATGCATATTCGAGAGTTTGTCTAACAAAGGAGTTGTAAAGTTGAATTAATATTTTTTTAAATGTATATGAATTTCTAATAATGAAGCCTGGGCATTTTAGTGATTTTGTTCCAATTAATTCAATGTGTCTGTTAAATCTGAGATTTGTTGCAAAATATACTCCTAAATATTTATTTTCGATTACTTCAACTAGTGGTATCCTATTTATGTTATAAAGATATTTAAATGGATTTTTACCTCTAGTGTAGGGCATTTTTACACACTTACTAATATTAAATCGAAGTTTGTCCGTTTTGCTCCATACATATAAAGAATCTAGATCAGGTTGAAGTTCTAAACAATATTTAACACTATTGACACTTCTGTATAATTTAACATCATCAAACATTAATACTTTGGAATATTTAACGACATTAAGTAAGTAATTTATAAAACACAAAAATATCAAAGGTCCTAAATTGGAACCTTGAGGGATCCCTGAATTAACATTTAACAGGTATGAAACGCAATTTTTATAACACACTACCTGTGATCTGTCTTTTAAGTAGTATGTTCATTAATGGAAAAGAAAAGCCCAATTTCGATAATTTGGCAAGTAAACAGTCATGATCACCTTTATCAAATGCTTTTTGGAAATCTCTATATATTACATCTACTTGCTTAAAACGGTCTAGTTCTAATGATACAAACTCAGTAAACTTAAAAAGATTGGAAACAATAGATCTTTTGGGCATGAACCCATGCTAAACGATGAAATCGCTAACTTGATATGATTAAATGTGTGTGTATAAATAATGCTTTCAATGGTTTTTACTGGTTACTATCTACCGCGGCGCCACCTCGCACGAGTAATGGGAAGGTGGAAACTGGTAATGTTCGTAAAGCAGTCTTTTTACTTTCCCTACTACGTATAGTAAGTAGGGGAAGTATTGCATTCCACCCCAAAAATTTGATACCGAGATTTCACAGGAAATACATGTTTTGAGGTGCACCGAATGCATTTAAAGAATTTTTGGAAGCATGTGCGTATGTGTGTCTGTGTGTGTGTATGTGTGTGTGTGTGTCTGTGAACAGCATAACTCAGAAACGAACAGTTGGATAAACACCAAACTTGGTATTTAGGTTCAGTATCTTCCAGAGACGCAACTCGAAGGTTTTCAAGATAAACCCCCACCCCAGATTACCCTTTACATTAAACATTTTTCGAAACTTTTAATTTTCTCAAAAATGGCTCTAATGATTTTGATTAAAATATCATATATTTAAGATACTTTTATGACAAATAAAATGTATATCTTGAATTTTCTGGGAATGTCTCCAAAAGTATTCTTCATTGTGAGCGACTTTTGCATAACTGGTAAAGCATAAGAAATAGACAAAATTTTACTACACAAAAAATGGAGATCGCGTTAAAATACACAATTTATGTCATATACATTTTTGTTGTTAAGTGAACCATTTTCTAAATATTGCTTGTTATTCTCTTAAATTTTCCAATACACACTTTTTCTCAAATAGGAATTCGTTATTTATTTCTTTTTGTCCTGGTAATGCAAAGAGAATGGAATACTCCACATAGCAACCAGCTCTTAAAATATTTTACTATCGCTTAAAGCCTACCAATTCCCCTTGCATCTACAAGAAAATTAGCAATAAGATTAACATCTCGATTAACATGAAGCATATGGAGAATAAGCGTTTGTAAAATTAGTTTGTACAAGACTAGAGAAAGTCATGTGAGTGTAACACATCAGATTTTTTTCTTTTTCTTTTAGTTCCATTTATACCCCGCCTTCAATTGGTCTTATCGGCGGCCTTTCCTTTGGAACTATTGCCTATTGGCAATGGTGTTAAATCGTATTCTCTTACCGTTGGATTACTTGCTCCTTTGGAGTTTTAATCATTAGATCACACACACACACACACATTCACACTCTCAGTCATACTTCCAGACTCTGGGGAGGATAGGGAAAAATCTTGGCTGCAGAAAAATTTCCACCCCGCAGTCGGGAATCGAACACAGGTCCCCTTGCACAGCCGGCAGGTACTCTACCAACTGAGGCCAGCTCTAAAACAGCCTTGTTTTTTGAGTGCTGCTCACTAACGTCTCGTACATGAACATTAGAGGTTATTACTGTTAATGCACATGACTTACATTTGACATTCTAGTGTATGTGTGACCCAGAGTGAATAATCTCGGCGCTTAATCTAGAGACATGGCCGGGAATGTAAAAGCTGTCTGAAAGCACGCGAAAGTGCTGCGTCATGAATTTAGATTTCTTCAAGCCAGTGCTGAAGAGTCGTTGAGGTGCAGTGAGGGATTTTCGGAGAACATAATGGGTCTGTTTCCCATATGCTGCTCTCGCGCATCGTTACCAAACATTACAACGTAAACAGCGTTCACAATATATCTGTATAATTTGTGTTTACTGCAAAAAGAAAAACGAGCAGATTTATTGCATAATTGAGGGAGTGAATATAATAAGTTTAAAAAATATAATAAACAACGTGCAGCCGTCACACGAATGTCGGTACCCATTACCACCTGATGGCCATTCTACACAATATCCACTTAAAAGCATAGAGCTTTGATTTAAACGATGCGACTTGCAAGGAAAACCAATTTATTCGTTACATTTACGTGACTTTATCGTTTATTTTTAATTCGTTTTTAGAAATCATTATTCTTACAAAACCTGATTTTCCCATCAACTTCGTAATAATCTAGACAAATGTTTGCAGAAATAGTTTCAGTACACATTTCGTAGTAGGTACAAAGCGGATGCAGGAGGGTGGATTGGATTTAGATTGGGGACTCGGCACTGATCCACATAGGTGATTTTGTACTACGCTCCGCAAGGGGGCGTCACCAGGAGGAAGGATGAGGCGAGAGGAGACATCGGGTGGCCGGAACCAGGAGTAACGGCACAGGAATTGCAGGGTGCAGGTGGTTGAATCGTTACTCAAATGTTTACAAGCGGCTGCCTATATGCTGGCCTTGGAATTCCATACTATTACTATGGCAATGAACAACTGAATGGTGACAGCATTTCTTAAAATCACGAATTATTGAAAAAAACTCGAACGAATGACAACGAATATCTCAGAAATGGCTGGTACCACAATAAAGTTATTTGTAGGCTAAGGATTGCGGCGGGTGTCTAGGCATGGGTGAGGGAAGGGAAGAACAGCTTCTGTTCTTCTTGCGTTGGCTGGCTGTCTTGAGCTGTGAGTACTAGGGATGGGCAGAAAATAGCATAACGGTTACCAAAGTAACGATTACAAAGTAACTAGCTACTCAGTAACGTCACTAAAGTAACGATTACAAAGTAACTAGTTACACAGTAACGGTCACTAAAGTAACGATTACAAAGTAACTAGCTGCTCAGTAACGGTCACTAAAGTAACGATTACAAAGTAACTAGTTACATAGTAACGGTCACTAAAGTAATGATTACAAAAGTAACGGTTACTAAAGTAACGATTACAAAGTAACTAGTTACACAGTAACGGTCACTAAAGTAACGATTACAGAGTAACTCACTAAAGTAACGATTACAAAGCAACTAGCCTACTCAGTAACGGTCACTAAAGTAACGATTACAAAGTAACCGTTACAAAGTAACTATTTACACAATAACGGTTACCAAAGTATTGAATAAAGAGAAACTAGTTACTCAATAACGGTTACCAAAGTAAGCCAGACAACTAGTTATGCTAGGATATGGCAAG
Source organism: Deroplatys truncata (assembly GCA_030765065.1). Classification (NCBI taxonomy): domain Eukaryota; kingdom Metazoa; phylum Arthropoda; class Insecta; order Mantodea; family Mantidae; genus Deroplatys; species Deroplatys truncata. The sequence goes on from CM060975.1 coordinate 109,129,376, forward strand.
AAAATATTACAATTAAAAAAGGGGACTTAGATAACAGAAAACCCGGCAGAAACAGCAAGGACTCAATCCTGAATGCAAGAGGAAAAGAGTTATTGTTCTTTTGTGACGCCTACGAGTTAGAAATAATGAACGGAAAATACGGTTCGGACCTGTCAGGGGAAGTAACATTTGTGCATACGAATGGGAGTAGTGTCATTGACTACATTCTGTGTTCACAGGACGTATTGCCGTTAGTTCAAAATTTTAAAGTTGAAAACAGCATTGACTCTCATCATTTTCCACTGATAATGACTTTAAAAGTATCTCGGCTAGTATCTTATACAAGGGATGAAAGCGCATGCGAAACATTGACGCCATTGTTTAAATATAGATGGAGGGAGGCAGGAAAGGAGATTTTTATTAACACTTTAGAAAACGAAATTATATCTTTTGACGTAGATCAACACAAAGGAACTGAAAGTATACAGAACATAACTAATATTATACAGAAAGCAAGTGCGCACATGCTAACAGGAAGGGGTAATGCATCAAACAGCTTAACATTAAATAGTTGGTATAACGATCAGTGTAAAACAGCGAAGAAAGCAGCGGAATCTGCACTTATCAAATACAGAAGAGAGGGGGGTGAAGAACGTAGAATTTCTTTTGCAAATCTAAGAAAGTCATATAGGGAAGTCCTAAAGCAGAGCAAAACAGCTTGGCAGGACGCAAAGGCAGAAGAGGTACGTCAAGTAGTCGAAAATGGGGAAATTGGTGACATGTGGAAAGTTATTAGACAGATTCGAAGGCGAAGGTCCATTCAGGTAACTATCCCGGCTGGAGAATGGATAAAGCACTTTAAAACAGTCTATGAAGGAGGGGAGTTTAGAATACAATTAAATACTTTGGCCGCTGAAGGGATGACTGGGGCTCCAATTGTGCAAATGCTTGATTATGAAATTAGCACAGCAGAGGTTGTTCGTGCAATAAAATGTTTAAAAAACGGGAAGGCAGCTGGTATAGAGGGCTTGTCAGCTGAGTTTTTCAAGATCTCGCTAGAAGTTAATAAAATGGTAGATTTCTATAGAAAAAGCTTCAATAAAATATTTGAAGGCGGAGAATATCCGGAAGCATGGAAAACCGCCATTATCCAACCTCTTTACAAGGGCAAAGGGAGTTACAGCATTCCAGGATATTACAGGGGTATCTCGCTTCTCTCTATATTTGGAAAAATTTACAGTAGAATCTTATATGAAAGAATTAAGTGTTGGGCCAAGACACATCATAGGATTTCTAAATTTCAGGCAGGATTTAGGGAAGGTTTCTCGACTATTGACAATGTCTTTGTTCTGAAAACAATAATTGATGACAATTTGAGAAATAAAGGTGGTAAGGTATATACTGTATTTGTAGATTTTAAAATGGCATTTGATACTGTAGAACGCAGTGCTCTCTGGGAGAAATTAACACGTAAAGGACTTTCGGGGAAAATGATTAGAGCACTTAGGGCAATGTATAAAGAAGTTAAGTTTGTTATCAAGACCGATCAGCACAATACATCAGAATGTAACATAGCGCAGAGGGGGGTTAAACAGGGTTGTATACTATCTCCGTTACTTTTTAACTTGTTTATTGATGATGCTGTTAGCGTGATGACGGAGGAAGACATAGATGCACCGACAATCGCAGACCAAAAAATACCAATTCTTTTGTACGCGGATGACATTGTAGTTCTTTCTAAAACGATAAAAGGTTTGCAGTCTGGTTTAAACGCTCTGCGACAATACTGTAGGCAATGGGGTATGGAGGTAAATATTCTTAAAACTAAAACAGTCACCTTTAAAAATGGATATGTGTACGGCCAACATGAAAAGTGGACTTATGGGGAGGAAGAAATTCAAAATGTTAAACACTTCGATTACTTAGGAGTAAGGTTTGATATGGGCGGAAAATGGAACAAGAACATGGAGTTTATAAAACACAAAGGGATTGGACAACTTTCTGAAGTATTAAGGATATTGACACGGGTACCAGATATGCCAGTAAAAACATTACAGACCATGTATGAAGCAATGGTTAGGTCCTCATTACTATACGGCAGTGAAGTGTGGGGATGGGAGAGGGTGGATAATGTAAATAAAATACAATGCAATTTCTGGAAGCGCATTCTAGGGTTGGGGAGGGGTACTTCAAACTACGGAGTTCTTCGGGAGGTAGGATGCTGGGAAGATGCTGTATTTGCTAAACTAAACGTAGTTAGGTACTGGCTGCGAATAATTAAAGGCGATCAAACAACTCTGAGAGCAATATGTTATCGTCATCAAATAAACAACATAGGGCAACCAAAATGGTGGGCAGCGGGGTTGCAACGCGAATTATCAAAAATTGGCTTAAATGATATCTGGCAAAGGGGTAATGAAAATACACACAGTGCTGTAAGAAAGGTCAAAAGACGACTATGCGATATAAACAGGCAGAAAATCGAATCTGAATGTAGACAAAGATCAACATTGGAGCTACAAAATGAAATAAAAACTAGGTGGGGTAAGGAAACATATATTTTGGAATTGAGTATAAAACAGAGGACTGGAATAGCATGGCTTAGGTTGGGAGGGTGGAAAGCTCGCAAGGTTGTTGATAACGATGGCAGGAGGATTTGCCCATTATGCGGGGAACAAGAAGACTGGACGCATATTTTGGCAGCATGCGTGCAGACGGAGGGTATTAGGAAAAAACTATTACCGGAAGTATTTTTGGCTTCCAACAGACGGAGGACAGCATGCTGGGACATGATTCTAAACAGCCAAAACTGGCCAAGCTTGGGCACATACTTAATGGAAGTACGTGTACTAAGAGATAAGGTGTTTATGTAATTTTTCTTTAAACATATATGGTGCTTGAGTACATGTGCGCGACTGTGTGTGTGTGTGTGTGTTTGTGTGTGTGTGTGTGTGTTTGAGTGTGTGATTCACTGTATTTGTTTTTCAATTTTATATGTATGTATGTATATAGTGCGGTGATTGTAAAAAAATAGTTGTTTTCTGGTTGATACTGCAAGTCACGTATACAGACCAGGTATTTATCTAGAGAGCATGTACGGTCTTATGACCCATGCGACTGTGTTATGCAATTAATGTAATACTAAATACCTAATAAATACCACCACTACTACTACTACTACTGGAGACTGTTAACGGGCTTGTGTGACAGTCGTTGGCTGTATGTGCATTGGAATCACTTCTCAACTTGTTTAAAACTTGAGTCATTCGCACAGAGTTGCAAGTACATATTTATTAATTTATTACAGCGTGTTCCTTGTCGCTTCGGATATAGGTCACAGGCCACAAACGACAGGTCAGTCAGCTTGCATTGTATTAAGATGGTTATTCAATACGATTATAGATGCACGAGTTTTAGGTGCACATCGCGGGTAGATGGGTGTGAGTAAACAATTAATACTGTTTAGTATTAAAATACGCGCGGCCCGCTAAGCTCAAACAACGGTACATAACTTTTAACAGTGGTGAATTAAGATCTATAGCTGCACAATTTCATCTAGTCTACTCTGTAAGATTGCTTAAAGAAATGTAAAGTGCCTCCGACTTTCGAATTCGAAAAGCACGTGTGGAACTGTGTCTTTGCGCTCTTTTGGAGTTTTCATTATGCATATTTACACGTTTAACCTTCATGGCAAACAAACAATGAAAGACTGGCAGATATATGACATTTAAATCCATGCTAGCCTCTAGTTTCCGATTTCGCGGGTTCAAACCCGTCGAAGGGCGATGGGGCGTAAAAATCCTTAGCATGGCTTCCTTCAGAAGGGAAGTAAAGCCGGTGGTCCCGTGTCGTAGATTTACGGCTCGTAAAAGAACCTCAAGCCTGATAAAGAGGCCTCTGAGCAAAATTATCAGTCTTTCACGCCCAATACGGAATGGGACGCTAAGAACCACAGCAGTTAAAGAGCGTCCAAAAATAAAACTCAATTTAATTTTAAACGATGTAGGACCGACAGATATATGCCACTTAAATCAGTATTTCCCGAATCAAACCTTAAAGTTGAAAGACTTCATTGTCTTTACCATATACACCATAATTGCAAGTTGAATATTATTTATTAACATTGCACAACTGCATGCTTCCGACCTTGATTTGCATGAATGTAATGACATTTCATTTACTCACGGCTGTTCCCATCTGCACGTGCTAAGAGAGGGGCACTTAGCACGAATAGCTTAGCCAATAGAGAAAAGGCAACACGGAACAAATAGGTGTATGCGCATGTGTGTGTGTGTGTGTGTGTGTGTGTGTGTGTTTGAACGTGCACGTAAGAATGTGGAAGTAACTGTGAGTGCATTTTGAAATTATAAACGATCGTAGTAGTCAAAGTGTTGACATAGCTAGAGATTAGAGTTTATCAAAATAACAAAGTAAGTCTATATCGACATCACTCATATTGAAACATAGGTACAGCTAATCGTTACTGGTAACCCTTAATGCAATGTAACTGCAGACGTGATAGCCATGAAAGCAAATAACTTAATCGTTACTGGTAACAGTTACATGTAACGGTTAACGCACTGTAACTGCTACAGCTATAACTGTTACTCGAAACTAACTGTTTTTCATATCCCTAGCGAGATGTCCTAAGGGTCCCAAGGAGTAAGATAATCCTCAAGTACGTAATAATAAAACACGTATTCAATAGCAAGTTTTATTGATATTTTGATTGTCACGCCTTCATAATCGCGCTCGCCACCACCTCATGATGCCTAATTACGACCATTTTGCGATGGCTTCCCGCACACACGGAAAGCTATCTTAAGTCCGAATTTTCATCTGCTTCAAGCTATTCTCAAACGCAGTTGACCGTTTGCTCTTCCCCGAACGACTCTGAATGTTGTATTTGAGAAAAAGTCATTGCAATTCTTACCCCTCCTAACACATCACGTGGTTATTTCGCTAAAATCTTCCATCACGTAGTTCCCAACACGTCCTTTGATTTGCTACGCTGTTTCTTCTATTTCATACATTGGATGGGAACATATTTTCTCTGGTACGCCTCCCAAAACGTTTCACAGCTCGATTCTCCGTGGGAACAATTCTAGATCCTAGATAACGCATGCGCGCTCGGAAAGTGTTTTAATCCCTTGTGCATCTGCCCAGGTACACTTACTTACAATTTTAAAGAAAGTTTGCGTGGCAAACCGGCGCCAACATACATATGTTTTAGACATTCGGCTCTATTGTTATTAGCATATGCCCGGTCGACGCGTAAGAAATCTTTCTTTCCTGGCCTTTGCAAATACAGAATATAGCTTATGTTCCCAATTCAGTACATATAACTTATTTATTAGAGCAATAAAACACAATATACCCGATTAATTTCATGTCACGTTGCTTACTATAAATATTCTTATTAATTAATGATCTGCTAGCTTTCTTTACACCGTGACTACAGGAACGGCTTCAGGATCTGGGACAATTCAGCAATCAATATATGTGCAACCTTATTATAGAGTTGCGTAAACACATTACAGTTGATGTAAACAAAGACGTCAGTAGGCTGCCTTATTTGCTACTGTAAACAGTACAGACTAGTGATGGTGGAAAATGAAGTAGTAGTAGTAGTGGTAGTATTAGTGGTGGTAGTGGTAGTGGTAGTAGTAGTGGTAGTAGTGGTAGTAGTAGTAGTGGTAGTAGTAGTGGTAGTAGTAGTGGTGGTAGTAGTAGTGGTAGTAGTAGTGGTGGTGGTGGTGGTAGTAGTGGTGATGGTAGTAGTGGTAGTAGTAGTGGTAGTAGTAGTAGTAGTGGTAGTGGTAGTAGTGGTAGTAGTAGTAGTGGTAGTAGTAGTAGTGCTGATGGTAGTAGTAGTGGTAGTAGTATTGGGAGTAGTAGTAGTGGTAGTAGTAGTGGTAGTAGTAATGGTAGTAGTGGTAGTGGTAGTAGTAGTGGTGGTAGTGGTAATAGTGGTAGTAGTGGTGGTGGTAGTAGTGGTAGTAGTAGTAGTGGTAGTAGTAGTGGTGTTAGTGGTAGTAATAGTGGTAGTAGTAGTAGTGGTAGTAGTAGTGGTAGTGGTAGTAGTGGTAGTAGTAGTGGTATTATTAGTAGTGGTAGTAGTAGTAGTGGTAGTGGTAGTAGTGGTAGTAGTAGTAGTGTATTAGTAGTGGTATTCATTAAGTACTCAGTATTACATTAATTGCATAACACAGTCGCATGGGTCATAAGACCGTACATACTCTCTAGAAAAATACCTGGTCTGTATACGTGACTTGCAGAATCGACCAGAAAACAACTATGTTTATAATCACCACATTATATACATATATATTAAATTGAAAAACACTCGGAATCACACACGTAAACACGCACACAAGTGCTCAAGCACCACATATATTTAAAGAAAATCTACATAAACACCTTATCTCTTAGTACACGTACTTCCATGTGCCCAAGCTTGGCCAGTTTTGACTGTTTAGAATCAAGTCTCAGCATGCTGCTCTCCGTCTGTTGGAAGCCAAAAATACTTCCGGTAATAATTTTTTCCTAATACTCTCCGTCTGCACGCATGCTGCCAAAATATGCGTCCAGTCTTCTTGTTCCCCGCGTAATGGTCAAATCCTCCTGCCGTCATCCTCGGCAATCTTGCGAGCTTTCCACGCTCTCAACCTAAGCCATGCTATTCCCGTCCTCTGTTTTATACCCAATTCCAAAATATATGTTTCCTTACTCCATCTAGTTTTTATTTCATTTTGTAGCTCCAATGTTGATCTTTGTCTACATTCAGACTCTATTTTCTGCCTGTTTATATCAAATAGTCGTCTTTTGACTTTTTTCACGGCACTGTGTTTATTTTCATTACCCCTTTGCCAGATATCGTTTAAGCCTATTTTTGATAATTCCCATTGTAACCCCGCCGCCCACCATTTTGGATGTCTATGTTGTTCATTTGATGACGATACATATTGCTCTCAGAGTTGTTTGATCACCTTTAATTATTCGCAGCCAGTACCTAACTACATTTAGTTTAGCAAATATAGCATCTTCCCAGAATCCTACCTCACGAAGAACTCCATAGTTTGAAGTACCCTTCCCCAACCCTAGAATGCGCTTCCAAAATTACATTGTACTTTATTTACATTATCCACCCTCTCCCATCCCCATACTTCACTGGCACACATACCTCGGGATGAGAGACAGAAGTGCATTGCACCTGTAGTCACAAAGCGTTGTACACGGCCTCACAGGTAAACAACACCACAATGCGCCACTTCACTCCACCCTACTCGATGCACAGTATACTTCACATCAGTTTAAGTTTTCCCCAATTGTTATTTGAAATAAGTTGTGTGTTTAAGGATACCTACATTTTTCAGGTAATGTTTTGTCTATTTCTTACACAAAATTCATTCCAAAATGAAGAGAACTTAGTAGACGATTTACAGGACATTCTAGGTATATCTACATATAATCTGTATTAATAAACATATGAAACACGTGTTTCAATTAAATCGTTTGCACCATTTTTGAGAAAATAAAAATTAACGAAAATTTGTCGACGTAAAGCTTATTTTCCTGAAAATCTTCGTGTCTCACCCTTGGAAGAAGCTGAACTTAGATATGAAGGTTATTATTTTTCCGACTTTTGGTTTTGGAATTATGCCTGTTAATACACACACACATAGGCACATATACAGACGCTGTCCTTTTTCTAAAAGTGTTGTTTTTATTCATGGAACCCAAAACAGGAATTTCCAGATAAATCCCGATATCAAATTTTTAGGTGAAGCAATATGTTCTCTAGCAACGCAAAATTAAACCTATCCTTTTTTTTCTGAAAGGTAGTTATTTCTGTCGTACCTTCCAAAATTGTGCTTCTTTGATATAGAAGCGAAGGTATTAATTCTTGAGTTGTGCAAAATTTTGTGCGAAGAAAATTGTTAGTGTAAAATACAATGTTTTAGCAAAACCCTCGTCCAAATCGGCAACCGTTGGTAGAACAGTAGCAAAATCATAAAATATGGATTTGTCAGAGGTACTAAAAGGTCCGGAAGACACCGTGTCCGAGTGTTTGTTTTATAAATGGCTTAATTTAGTTTAATTGATAGAATGCAATATTTATGAAAAAAACCTGTATTACACGAGTGCATTTAGAACAATAAATTGAAGATTATACTCATTCATCTCTTCTAGAACACAATGGAAAGCTTGGAAAATATTACCTTTTTTCAGATACATATGCTACTGCGGAGTACCCAATAGCACGCTTTGTCAATTTGTCCATCCGTTCGTCCATCTGTACGCATCAAGCAACTAGATACCTACTGTTGAGATTTTATACACCAGGTGGCCCAACCGCGCCGTATTTGACGTGCGCAGATAACCCTTCGTGTGTTAAAAGTGTTGCAGAACCCAACGGGGCAATTCCAAGTAAGCACAGATCAATGGAGAACTGGCATATTAGCGCCCTAAAACACCACCACCACCACTCCACCAAATAACCTCACAAGTTCACAAGTTCTCCAGAACCTGTGGTTACATGGAATTGCCCCGTTGAGTTCTGTAATTCTTTTAATGCACGAAGTGATATCTATAGGTATACACTTGAAATACGGCGCGGTTGGGCCACCTAATATAGTAGTTTGAAGGAAATTTGTCAACACATTTCAAATTTGTTTGAAATCGGTACAAAACTAAGGCACAGAAACAATATATTAACGCTTATGAATTAAGATTGCAGCGAAGTTTTCGGAAACGACGTTAAAGCAAGCTTTGGTTGCTAAAATAAAATACATAAATAAGCCTGTGGCACTACACCCCGCAAAGGATCTGGGTCTGCCAACCCGACAGCCGGCATCACACCCACTTACGTATGACAGAGGTGGGCGAACATGGAACCGATACCGGGAGGTAATATGGGCAGCATCACGCATCCCTCAGCCGGAAAGTTGGCCTACCAAGACTGGACCGCTTCCTATCGCAGCTCCTCACTTTCCTCACGTTGCTGAGTGGGCCGGTCCTAAACCCGAAACTGAAAATCCGGACCCCCATGGGTGGGATCGAACCCCAGGCGCATTCCGTAGCCGGGAACCGGAGCTCCATGCTCCAGCCCACGATGGCAAGTCACAGAACCGGTGAAATCAACGCCACAGTAAAGTTTATATCTATGTAATAGGAATGTCGGCGGGAGGAAATCAATACACCCTCTTATTTAATTTTTACTGCTATTAGAAGAGGAATTGAAACCAGATGTCATTCAGTGCAGTGGTCACCATATAATAGGCTGAACCATTTACAGACCCACTCACTTCTCAGCCACTGTCATGGTGGCTTAATGGTTTGTTCCTGGGCATATCACTCGTAACACGGGTTGTGTTCTTTATTGTACCTTACAAACAAGCGTTGCACACAGCCTTGTGGGCTAAACCTATCACCTGCAACTCGACTGAAGGAAATAATTACGCTTATAATATTAAGTGCACTGCCATGAAATGAGACTTATTAAAAACATCTCAGATCTAGCGATATGCTTCCGGAAATGCCATGTTTTCCTGGCCCGCGTTAACTTGCTTTCAAAATTAAAACGATACTAAATGAACAAAAAAGGCTATCACGCAACACAATGGTAAAACCCAGCACATATAGGGGCTTGTAAAACGCAAGCTGCACACCGAGATGTGTGATGAAGCGGCATTATATCAGTATGTTGGCATTTTTTAAATAACAATAAAAGAAGTGAAGGTGCTAAATAAACAATGATAAGCGAATGCTTATGGATATAAGTTGTATGAAACATATTCAAATTCAAAAATGAACTTGCTAAAAATGTGCAATGGGGATTGCTTTCTAAAATGTCCAATAATACCAGAATACAAGACCCAAAATAATGCAAACGTACCTGAAATATAAAGTTATGTGTGCATAGATGATCTTGTTACTTTCTCTACCACGTATACTGACGTGCATAAAATGTGGCTCGAATCGGAACCAGCCGACTATGTTGATAATGATAAATGTAACCCCACCCTCTGCCAGCGTGAGCCTAATTTCTAGCCACTAGATTGCCAGGCTTATTCCACCCCCCCCGAAAAACGTCCGAAATGTCGAAGGTTAACGTAGGAGGGGCCCCGGAAACGGTATAGAGCACCGCAAGCAAGCCAGTCAGCCCTTTTTACTTCCAATGTGACCCCTGGGAGGTAAGGAGAGGGGAGAGACCCGAAGGCCGACAAGATCCGGATGCCCGCAGTGGAGCCCCACGCTGAGGAAAGACCTAACTAGCGGTACAGCAGCGACGCCAGGGAAGAAACCCTTACACAGTGCAAGCCACCGTCCAGCCGCAACCCGCCGAACACCGTCGCCGGATCCTACAACCCTGAAACATATGGCAATGAAGGTTATGGGTACAGGAAATGAGAGGAAAGAGAGTCGTTGTAAAAGATGAACCACCTCAGCATTCGTCTAGCGACCCGGGAAAAAAAAAAAAACCATGGGCCAAGTGGGCGATCGCCGGGGATCGCTCCCGGGACATCCCGAGTGCGGGTCAGAGACGTAACCGCCTGAGCTTTCCTGCTCGGTGTCGAAGGGTAACATTAAACGCAAGTTCTCGCTGGTGGAGTACCGTTAAGGCAATGCTTCGTTGGATTTAGATGCAAACATATAATATAATAAAATCGTAGGAATCAACACGAAAAGCTTTTTGTCTCCATCTCCATGATGAAAGGATCACCCATTAATGTCGTACCTGTCGTTCTGTTTAGCGACATACGCAAATAATTTGAGGCAGTATTTTTAACACTTAAATAATTTCAGTCTAATTATATTCATTCATTCATTATCTGTTTACCCTCCTCTTATGTAGGACTTACAAGCGGGTGCCTGGGGTCAGAGGCCCGTCGAGGAGCAGACACTCATGGATCAGACAGAGCATCCAGGATGGGTGATCAGCCCGATGCCTGGTATGGGATGAAGGAAGTAGATGAAACGAAATGTTGGTGAAATGGATGATAGGAAAGGTGATGATGGAGCAGTTGGTGGAATGAATGGCGGGGGAAACCGGAGAACCCGGAGAAAACCCGCCCAGACGCCGCTTCGTCCACCACAAATCCCACATGCAGGTCCCTGGGATTGAACCCGGGCCGCCTCGGTGGAAGGCGAGCGGTCTAACCACTCGGCCACGGCGCCGCCTAGTCTAATTATATAATATATATAATTCAATAACAGCCCGCCTTAAAGCAATATGTGTATGTAACAATATATAAAAAGTATATATTACAGTCATTGTAAATGTTTATGTTATTGTATACATGTTCAATAATGTTATGTGTATGTATTACGTAATTTAATAATGTAGAAGCTGTGAGAATAATAGATTAAAAGTTGCTAACAATGAGGTAACAATGAGGTAACCTTGAGGCAATAATAACATAGTTTAATAATGCTAATAGTCATTCTTGGAGCAACAATAATGTAATTTTTGTGACAGTTTATAAAATAGCCAATCAACAACCAGAAAAAAGCTTAAGTTAAATTAAAGTATTCTATTGGAGTAGGAATAGCCAATCAGAGACATAAAATACAGAAATTTACAAATTTAGGCGGTAGAAATCAGTTCAGTTGGTTATAGACAGTGTTCCTAACCGGACGCGAGATGTGTCTTCGAGAAATTTAATACGTATTCATGTCAGACGAAAGTAGTTTACGTGTTAAAAAGTGCAAGTAATTAATAAAAGAATCTCACAGCTCTCTATCAGTGAAGTGTTATTTAAATCGTGTCAAGCATTAATAAATAGAGTGAAGAAAAACTTAAAATCTGTGCAAGCCTACATTCTTCAGTCGCACCATAACCCTGCTAAGACATTCATTTCCCTAAAAACAATAATACTGACACAGCCGATGCAAACATAAATACATAATAACTAAAGAAACAGCCAAATTACAAAGCTAATATATTTTGGTGCGAAGGCTACCGGTTACCATACTGCGGTTGCAACTACTTCAAGTTCGGCTCCCCAACATAAGAACTACAATACAACTCCTACTTCAAATTGGCTCCCAAAGCGTGGGGCAAATAACAATACAACAAAAGAACTTCTTCAAATTAGTCATGCGTTCCTCTAGAAGGCCAAATTATGTCATATTGGTCTAGAATTTCCTGTTGTAACAATCGTAGCTAAACACCCACCGCTTAATTTCACATCGATTATAACATGGTTCATTGGTTAGCTTTTTTTGTTCATAAATTGTTTTTCACGCCAGTCACATAGAGAATAGATACCGGCTGGGTGGAGTTAAAGGTTGGTTACCTGAAGGTGGAAACCTTACAGAGGTAAAAACGCTATTGCAATCTGGGGATGGGACACCTTTTATACACTTTTTGTAAGTAGGATATCAAGATTTCACTAGAAATACATGTTTTGAGGCGCACTGAGTCCAAAAAAGCTGTTTTCGAATAAGGTGTGTGTGTTTGTGTAGGTATGTATGTAGGGCATGAATGTGTCATATATCTGTCATAAATATAACTTAAAACCGAGAGGCATAACTCAAAAACGAAAAGTCGGATAAATACCAAACTTGGTATTTAGGTTCAGTATCTTCCAGAGGTACGACACGAAGGTTTTCAAGAAAATCCCCCAATCCAAACTAACCGTCTCGTATGAAAAAGTTTTCGAAAATTTTTATTTTTTTAAAAAATGGCTCTAATAATTTTGATTAAAATATCATATATTTAAGATATTCATTGAAAAAAAATCTGATGTGTTACACTCACATGACTTTCTCTACTCTTGTACAAACTATTTTTACAAACGCTTATTCTCCATATGCTTCATGTTAATCGAGATAAAGATTTGCAGAGTCTATCTTATTGCTAATTTTCTTGTAGATGTAAGGGGAATATATATTTACAAGCGCAATATAGAATAACAGTAACCTTTAAGCGTATATATATATATATATATATATATATATATATATATATATATATCTTAATAACCGGTTGCTAGGTGCAGCACTATTCCCTTTCCCACAGCTTAATACTCTTTGCATATCCAAGAAAAAAAATCTGATGTGTTACACTCACATGACTTTCTCTACTCTTGTACAATCTATTTTTTCAAACGCCTATTCTCAATATGCTTCATATTAATCGAGATATCGAGATGTCAATCTTATTTGTAATTTTCTTGTAGATGCAAGGGGAATATGGTAGCTTTTAAGCGATAGTCAAATATTTTATCGCTGGTTGCTATGTGGCGCATTCCATTCTCTTTGCACGTCCAGGACATAAAAAAATGAATAACGAATTTGAGAAAAAGTATAAGTATTGGAAAATTTAAGGAAATAACAAGCAATATCTCGAAAACGGTTCACTCAACAAAAAAAATGTATATGATATAAGCTGTTTATTTTAACGCGCTCTACATTTTGTGTGTCGTAAAATTTTGTCTATCTCTTATGGTTTACCAGTTATGCAAACGTCGTTCATAATGAAGAATACTTTTGGAGACATTCCCAGAAATTTCGAGATATACATTTCATTTCTCATGACATTATCTTAAACGTATGATATTTTCATCAAAATCGTTAGAGCCATTTTTGAGAAAATTAAAATTTTCGAAAAATGTTCCATGTAAAGGGTAGTCTGGGGTGGGGGGATTTTCTTGAAAATCTTCGTGTCGCATCTCTGGAAGATACTGAACGTAAATACCAAGTTTGGTGTTTATCCGACTGTTAGTTTTTTAGTTATGCTGTTCACAGACACACACACACACACACACACACACAGACACACACTCGGACATGTTTCCAAAAATGCTTTTTTTGGATTCAGGAGGTCTCAAAACATGTATTTCCAGTGAAATCTCGGTATCGAATTTTTGGGTGGAATGCAATACTTCCCCTACTTACTATACGTAGTAGAGAAAGTAAAAATGAATAACGAATTCCCATTTGAGAAAAGTATTGAAAAATTTAAGGGAATAACAAGTAATATCTCGAAAATGGTTCACTCAACAAAAAAACTGTATATGACATAAATTGTGTATTTTAACGCGATCTACATTGTTTGTGTAGTAAAATTTTGTCTATCTATTATGGTTTACCAGTTATACAAAAGTCGTTCACAATGGAGAATACTTTTGGAGACATTCCCAGGAAATTCAAGATATACATTTTATTTGTCATATAAATATCTTAAACATATGATATTTTAATCAAAATCGTTAGAGCCATTTTTGAGAAAATTAAAATTTTCGAAAAATCTTCCATGTAAAGGGTACTCTGGGGTGCGGGGATTTTCTTGAAAACCTTCGTGTCGCATCTCTGGAAGATACTGAACCCAAATACCAAGTTTGGTGTTTATCCGAGTGTTCGTTTCTGAGTTATGCTGTTCACAGACACACACACAGACACACAGACACACACGGACATGTTTCCAAAAATGCTTTATTTGGATTCAGGGGGTCTCAAAACATGTATTTCCGGTGAAATCTCGGTATCGAAATTTTGGGTGGAATACAATACTTCCCCTACTTACTATACGTAGTAGAGAAAGTAATAAAGTATATACCTTCAATCTCCTGGAAATAGACTATGAAGTTCTCTTCATTTCGAAGAGAGTTTTCATATTTTTGTATAGCGGGTAAGCGTTAAGATATAGAAAGCCACACTACACAAAGATGTAGATCTTTTTAAAACACACAATTTACTCCCAATAGCTTTTTTGTGGTACCAACCATTTCCGAGTGATAAAACATCGATGATTGTGATTTTGAAGCCGTTTACTTTACCTGGTTCTTTGTTGAATCTGCTGCCGTGATCGTTAGCCCGTTCTGTTTTCTCGTGGGCCAGCTGCTCCAGTGGTAAGCTATGAGACATTTCTCTCGGACTATGCGTCGGCGTATTGTTAAAGGATAACACCAGCTTAAATTGACTGAGAAATTTAATGTGATCTGATACTTTGAGGATAAACAATGAAAGTGATTATGAATCGTAGCACTCCAAGTTGTAACAACTAAATTAGTATACCTGCTAACTTTTGCAGTATCAAAGTCACTTTTGGAAATAACTGTTTCCGCAATAAAAGAAACTAGTAGCAAAACCTGCCGTGAGTCGCTTAAATGCTTATCGGCGCGACCTCTCGCAATAGCCGCGAAATCTTACTCGTACCAACGCGTCACTAGGCGCTTAAAATACCACATGTACCGGTGACGGTACCACTATAACTTTGTACGAATTAATGTGAGTATCAGAGTAACTCTTTGATTTAAATTATATGCCATTATTACTTTTAGCTCCGCCTACACATTATTTCCCCACCAACTTTACTTTGCGCGGGCCAATATCAAACCCTCTTCATGTGCGTCTCTGATTGTTACTAACCTACCCTTTCAGTTTTCGCAGAATTGATTTTGCCTCTCTAATTTACAGAATTAGCCTACGTGACTGCAAGCGTGGTGAGTTTAGAACATAACTGAATTGTCACAATCTTTAAGCTAATGCGTTCCCTCTTCGGCTGATATTAGTGACTTTTTAACCTGACTTCCTAATTACCTTCTTCTTGGAGAAATCTTTCAACTTAAACGTGTTACATGATGCAGTGATTTAATGTTCAGAAATTATTTATTGCAATTGTTTCACAGTCTTACTATCATTTCCTTATTTCATTATCTATATATTTCCGTGAATAATTACGGTATCACAAGATATCCGTTATTATTATTTTGAAATTTATATTCCATTTGTGATTTTTTAGAGTGCTGTCACTCTTCAGTTGTTTCTTGTGATGCCGTGAAAAGAGAATGGAATTTTAAGGTCAATATATAGCGACACTCACATGTCTATAGATTCGTTCCCTCTATCCCCCTTTTACCTGCAACGAAATGTGCGATGAAATTATTTCTACAAAGGTTTATTTCGGCTAATATGAAGTAGATAAAAAAGAAACCTTTGTAAGAAAAGTTTGCAGAAGTATATTAGCATATTATACTACAAGGCTATAATGGTGATTATTAAGACGCGAGTATGCTTATGAAACGTAGGGTAGCGAGTTTTACAATTTTCATACGAGTGTCTTAATTATCATTATAGTCAAGCTACATACGACTGTGTTTCGTCGGCCACACTAATATTTCAAAACTTTGTAGTTTTGGAAGAAAAGATCGTCTTGTTAAATGTGTGCAACTAAATGCTGATCGGATAGTATCACTGATGACAGGATATTGAGCGTGTTTGCGAGTAGTGCAGAAGATGGCAGCAATGTCGAGTCCACGCAGTATTTATTGATTTTTTTGCCAGTAACGTGAAATCAACAAATACTGAAGCAAAGGAGATGATCTCAACTTACCATAATACTAAAATTACAATGAAAAGAATTTATTTTGTTTTAAGTACACATACTACATTGTTTATCTGGGGAGTGGATCCCAGTGGACTGCTGTTTTGAAAGGTTAAAATGTATTGTCGAAAGAGGAGTTGTGCGCGCCGCCGAGTAAGATCATAATGAGTCAATGAAATATTATGGATGCCATAACAGTGCAGTTACGTCAGATGTAATCAGCGTATTATAGTGCGATCGACCCAAACATACGCTAGTGGGTAGAGATAGTTCTTTTTCTTACTCAAGCAGACGTTTAAGGTGAACTCCTCCCAATATCAAATTTGTTTACTTCGCCAACTTAGGTGGGGCGTAAACAAAGTTTAAAAAAATCTGATGCGTTACACTAACATGACTTTCTCTACCCTTGTACAAACCATTTTTACAAACGCTTATTCTCCATCTACTTCATGTTAATCGACATTATCGAGATGTTAATCTTATGGCTAATTTTCTTGCAGGTGCAAGGGGAATATGATAGGCTTTAGGCGATAGTCAAATCTTTTAAGAGCTGGTTGCTATGTGAAGCATTCTCTTCTCTTTGCATATCGAGAACATAAAATAAAAGCGAATAACGAATTCCCATTTGAGAAAAAGTGTAAGTATTGGAAAATTCAAACAAATAACAAGGAATATCTCGGAAATTGTTCCTTGGAAAAAATATATATATGACATAAATTGTGTTTTAACGAGACTTTTGGGGGCATTCCCGAAAAATTCAAGATATACACTTCATTTGTCATGAAAGTATATTAAACATATGATATTTTAATCAAAATCGTTAGATCCGTTTTCGAGAAAATCAAAACTTTCGAAAAATGTTCCATGTAAAGGGTAGTCTGGGTGGGGGTATTTTCTCGAAAAGTCTTTGTGCCATATCCTTGAAAGATACTGAACCTAAATACCAAGTTTGGTATTTATCCGACTTTTCGTTTTTGAGTTATGCTGTTTATTCATAATTTTTTGATCAGGGGGCCTCAAAACATATATTTCCGGTGAAATCTCGAGATCGAATTTTTGAGTGGAATGCAATACTTCCTCTACTCACTATACGTAGTAGAGAAAGTAATAAATTTGGACGTTTTACAGCACCAGTCGCTTGCGAAGTATTAAACATTGTAACTGTAGAGCGCATCTTTGCATGTGTACTGCAGTGCATTTTTGGGTCATCATGTAGCTGCAATGATTTTAAAATTACAAGGAAGGCATTAGGTCAGTGTGTTTATGTTTCAATACGGTGCATTAAAATGAAGTGCGAGGCAGCACAACGAGCTGAACCACTATAATGAACACAGCCTTGTTTTTAATTGGATTGCATCACGCTCAAGTCCGCGGCGAATTTGCAATCAGGCGGAGTCCGTGACATCATGTTCCGAAAACAAGAGTCGGGCCGAGCGACCGACCACACGTTGACAGTCGTCATAGGACGGCATTCCAAGGGAAAGAAGCCGATACGGCGACCGCAGCACCCACAGACACAGAGTGAAACCCAATACAGCAGGCGACTTCTGAGGAAAACCACCTACCGACTCTTCTAGTTTATCTGTTCCATAAAACAGAGACTCTCGCTGCACTAAAGTTAGCTCAACTTGTTATTAATGTAGTAAAACTAGTTTTATGTGTCTTTTTAAGGGGGTATGCTAATGCGGAGCAGTATTGTACGCCTGCATATGAGAACAAAGACCCGAAATTTGCTTTAATATAAATCAGAAAGAAAGTTGGAGCTAAATACGTGCCCCAACTTTAAGCTTTCGGACGTTACCAAATTTTGTGTTAAACTCCAGCAAGCGTTGCCAATGCATGTTATTAGACTCCTGCTAAACTGTACTTCGAAATCACACAATTTTAAAAAAAATTGAGTTTTATTTATGGACGCTCTTTAACTACTATGGTTCTTAACGTCCTATTCTATATTGGGGGTGAAAGACCGGTAATTTTGCTCAGAGGCCTCTTTATCAGGCTTGAGGTTCTTTTACGTGCCGGAAATATATGACACGGGACCACCGGCTTTACTTTCCTTCCGAAGGAAGCCATGCTAAGGATTTTTACGCCCGAAAAAAATCCATCGGCCTCCGCCGGGTTTGAACCCGCGACCTTGGGAACTAGAGGCTAGCACAGTACCACTAGTCCACGGAGGACGACACACACACAATTTTAAAGCAAAACCTCAAGATTTTAGTAAACGCAGATATTACCATAGCACTTCGTCTTCCGGCTGCACACTGCACAGGATTGCAGTACTTTTGCCCATATCAAACAAGAACGACGACGACGACTGACTCTGTGATATAGCAGTTGGCATGCTAGACATAAATCCAGAAGTCCCGGGTTCGATTCCCGCTGGAGGATGGGAATTTTTCTTTAGCCAGGGTTATACCCCCAACCTCCCTAGAGTCTGGAAGTATGAATGAGAGTGTGTGTGTGTGTGAATGTAATGTAATTACCAAGAGTAATTACACCCAACTGTAAATGAATCACTGATGAGCAATTGTTCCAAACGTGAAAAGCCGGCAATATGACCCTAATGTTAAAGGCAAATAGAGCAATAAAGAAAAAAAAATCTGGTGTATTCCATTCACGTGACTTTTCTACCCTCTATCGCTTATTAGTGGGTATAGAAATTATTCTCACGAAAGCCTATTTTCCTATCTACTTCATTTTAGTTGAGATAAACCTTTCCGGAAATAGCTGCATTGCGCATTTCGTTATAGATACAAAGGGAACAGCGATAGTCAAATGTTTTAGATCTGGACGCTATACGCTGGTCTTAAGATACCATCTCCGTGACATCACGTGACGGACTGAACATCGACAGGATTTGAAAGAATGACTAAGTATTGAGCGATTGAATCATTAATGACGGATATCTCGGAAATGGCCGCTGCCACAAACAAGTTTAATGTAATAAATTGTGTGTTTTAAAAACGTCTATATTTTTATGTAGTACGTTTTCATCTACCGCTTAACGTTTACGAGTTATGCAAGAGTACATAAATTTTCTTCCGAATGAAGAGGATTTCACAAGATTTTCGCAGAAAATTCAAGATATGCACTTTTCTGTCATGCAAATATGTTAGTAAAATTTTAATAAAAGGCGTAGCCATTTTTCAGAAAGTCAAAAGTTCGAAAAAATTTTCAATGCTAAGGGTAGCTTGGGGTAGGGCTTTTTTTTAAATCTTTGTGTTGTATCTTTATAACGAACTGAACTTAGTGCCAGGTTTGGTATTTATCCGATACTATTTCGTTTCTAAGTTATGCTGTTCATACACACAAACACACACAGGGACAGGTTTCTAAAAATATCTCTTTTTAATTCTTGGCACCCCAAAACATGTATTTCCGGTGAAATCTCGGTATCGAATTTTTTAATGGGATACAATATCTTCTCGATGTATTGTGTGCATGATAGAGAAAGTAAAATAATACATAATAATAATAATAATAATAACAATAATTTAATTGTACAACATCCCAAGAGGGGCCATGGCCTATCAACCCGACTGCTAGCGTCATGTCCTCATGCAGAGATTGTCGATCATCAACCCCATTTGCAGAGGAGCGTGGTCAGCAAAATGCGTCTCACAGCCGGAGTAGTGGTTTTCATGACCCACACAATCCTCACGATGCTGAGTGAGTACGTGTCTTATTGGTTTGAATTTTCAAATATGAGACCCCCTGATTCCAAAAAAAGCATTTTTGGACACATGTCCGTGTGTGTGTGTGTCTATCTGTCTGTGAACAGCATAACTCAGAAACGAACAGTCGGATAAACACCAAACTTGGTATTTAGGTTCGGTATCTTCCAGAGATGCGACACGAAGGTTTTCAAGAAAATCCCTCCACCCCAGATTACCCTTTACATGGAACATTTTTCGAAAATTTTAATTTCCTAAAAAATGACTAACGATTTTGATTAAAATATCATATGTTTAAGATATTTTCATGACAAATAAAATATATATCTTGAATTTTCTGGGAATGTCTGCAAAAGTATTCTTCATTGTGAATGCCTTTTGCATAACTGGTAAACCATAAGAGATAGACAAAATTTTACTACACAAAAAATGTAGATCGCGTTAAAATACACAATTTATGTCATAAACACTTTTTTGTTGTTGATCGAATCATTTTCGAGATATTGTTTGTTATTCCCTTAAATTTTCCGATACTTATACTTTATCTCAAATTCGTTATTCAATTTTTTTTGTCCTGGTAATGCAAAGAGAATGGAATACTCCACATAGCAACCACCTCTTAAAATATTCGACTATCGGTTAAAGCCTACCAATTCCCCTTGCATCTATGAGAAAATTAGCAATAAGATTAACATCTCGATATCTCGATTAACATGAAGCATTGGAGAATAAGCGTTTGTAAAAATAGTTTGTACAAGAGTAGAGAAAGTCATGTTAGTGTAACACATCAGATTTTTTTCTTTTTCTTTTCTTTCTTTCTTCTCATAGCCATGTAAAGAGAAAGGAATTTCAAAACCATCATATATCGACCCGCTCTTAAGCCTACAGTATTTACCTAATCTGCTTTCACCTACAAGAAAATATGCAATAAAACATTTCTGCAAATGCTTATCTCGATTAACATAAAGTAGAGAGAAGAATAAGCTTTTGTAATACTAGGTTGTGGAAGAATGGATAGAGAAAATAATGTGAATGTACCACATCATACATTTTTTAACAAAAGATCTGTGCGTGTATATGTATATGTGAACAGTACAACTCTAAACGAAAATGTCCGATAAGTACCAAACTTGGTATTTAAGTTCAATATCTTCTAGACGCGACACGAAGATTTTCAAGATAATTCTCCCACTTCTAACTACGCTTTACATGCAAACAAGTTCGTATTTTTTATTTTCTCAAAAATGGTTCTAACGATTTTAATTAAAATTTCATATACTTAATATGCTTACATTACAAATGAAATGTATATTGTGAAGCCCTCTTAGTTCGGAAAGAATTTTGTCAACAAAAGTTAGACGAGTTAACACCATTGCCAATAGTCAATAAGTTCCAAAAGAAAGGCCGCCGATAAGACCAGATTTTTTTATAGCTTTATGTAATTTGTAAATCATAAGAGATAGGCCAAAACGTACTACACAAACAATTTAGATCTCTTTAAAACCCACAATTTATCTTAAATATCTTTTTTGTGACATAAGGAATTTTCAAAATATCCAAAGCAATGAGTTTTATTTATGGTAGCTCTTCAACTGCTATGGTCCCTAGCGTCCCATTCTTTATCAGGCTTGAGGTTCTTTTACGTGCCGTTAATCTAGGACATGGAACCAGCTTTACTTCGCTTCCAAAAGGAACCATGCTAAGGATTTTTATGCCCGAAAAAATCCACCGCCCTCCGCCCACGACCTCGGGAACTAGAGCTTAGCATGGTAACCACTACACAAGGAGGACGACTCGAAATATCCGTTATTGTTACTGTGAATGTTTAAATACTTTGTAATTTTTAAAGCGGTGCCACTGTTCAGTTGTTTTCTCTGATATAATGGAAACAGTTGGAATTTCAAGGCCAGCATATAGCTATTCCTGTTGCACCTGCAATGATGTGTATTATAACTATTTCTGCAAAGGTTTATCTCGATTAATCGCTTGCCACCCTCTAAAGGCGGATGTGGATTAGTTGACATCGAAAAGAAATGTATGGCGTTATTGGGGAAGACTGCTTTCCGGTCCTTGTGTGGAAATGG
Source organism: Deroplatys truncata (assembly GCA_030765065.1). Lineage (NCBI taxonomy): Eukaryota > Metazoa > Arthropoda > Insecta > Mantodea > Mantidae > Deroplatys > Deroplatys truncata. The sequence goes on from CM060975.1 coordinate 109,151,446, forward strand.
TTCTTCCATCGACAAAAAGTTATGGGAAGAACAAGTGCATAACCCACATACGGTACTCCCAGGATTCAAGCACATTGTTCATCTTCAGCGCATGCTGGATACCGGCCATGAGATCTCCGAGTTCGAGTGTACCCGGAACCAATATCGCCTGTTGACTTTGTTTCCTTTTACTCCTAGGATTGAAGCGAAGCATAGTCGAAGATGGAAGATTATCTGGCAGAATGGCTTCTGCAAAACTGATTGGCAAGAGACGACCTATGAAGTCTTAAACGAGACCATACCGACGGCAGAAAAACTCTGGCGACATGACGTACACAATCTAATCAGTGTACAGTCTGCTCAGGACTTGATACCTTGGAGCACCGGATTGCCTTCTACCGGCAGGTTGATGACATCTGGATGGTCCTCAGGGATTACATATCCCGATGGTGCCAACCGGGGAACTACAGCGTCTGGAATTTCACTTTCAGAATATGGCCCTCCAACGCTGTGATTGGGTTGGTAACGGGAATGTTACACTGGATCTTTAAATGGAATGTCGACAATGTAGCAAAGCGGATGGAATGGTTTGGCTTCTTGAGACTGGAACGGTGGAGGCTGATAAAGTCCGGATTCATCCGCTCAATGCAGCCCTTTATCTCACGTTTTGAGTCACTAAGTAATGCTGTTGCACCAATCTAAAAAAAAAAAGTCTTAAATTTTTGTGTCAGGAGACATGCAGCGCTATTTACCTTTAGATAATTAAAAATCAATAAATAAATAAAAATAAAAAATAACAAAAAATCAAAATAAAAAAATAAATAAATAAAAATGGCGTTACATGTTGTTTAATGGAGAAAAACAAATGCAAGTTTACTTACTAGTTGAAAACTGATTAAAAAAATTTAAAAAAAAGTGTGGAAAGAATTATCAAAATTTGTTGGGTAGCTTTACAGATGAAAAAAAAGGGTGTAGCAAAAAAAATCAAAGAAAACATGCGTGCAGTAAGAGAGTTAATTTTAAAACTATAAAAAAAGAAAAAAATTAACAGGAAGTAAGTTGAAAAGTCCGGTTATATGAATATAAACCATACTGAGAAGAGAAAGTGATATGAATGTGACACATCAAATACTTCTCCATGTCTATTTCTATGCATTACATAGTCCCTTATTTCGATTACAAGTCAGCTGTAATCTAAATAAAGAGGTGGATACTTCTTGCATGTTGTAAGTGTACAGGTGCATATTTAGTTTTGTCGTAACCACGGAAACAAGGTAGGCAAGTCAGGGTTTTATGGTTAAATTGCGTGCTCTAGAAACGCTCACCTTGATCACAAGTGTTTGGTTTAACAAAGGGCTGCTGCGGTGGGTTGGGGAATATGTATATTATTTAATAACACTGATACATTCAGCCTGCGTGCAGAATGGCTTGGCGGTTTTGGCTGCTGTGGCTTCCCCAGAAACAAAACAATATAACTTATTGTGGTGTGCATAACCCAGATAATATGTACAGGGCTTTGCTTAGCTTTAACACTGCCTGTGTTCGTACAGCATTGTATTAAGATTTCATGTTCCTGTAACACAGCAAACCGGGTTTGGCAGGTTGACTTTGCCAAGCACCTATTCTGAACACCACTGTAGCCCCTGTTGACAAGTTTGTGATATAAACAAATGAAAGTAATGACAATTTTTTTCCATGTATAGACCGCTTTATCGAGGGGGATGGCACAGGCGGTAACATCTGTGGCCGCATTCGGGAGCTTCCGTGTTCTATCCCCGGCGACCGCCTACACTGGCTCATGGATTTTTCGTGGTTTTCCCGGTATGTCAGGTGAATGCTGGAGGGATTTCTTTCATCCCCAAATTTCCTGACCCCTCCATTTCTTCCATTAATTATTTCCTTCAATCTTCACCCCGTTTGGTCTAAAAGGGTTAAAAGTGTCGGCGATGGTGTTTCGGTGCAGCGTGTCAGGGAAAAAGGATGCACTCTGTGCACTTTCTCCGTCCGTCGGACTTCGATGGTTGCCAGTATATAAGACAACCCCTTGGAGGGGGGGGCGTTATACCCTGTGTGCGGTAAGGTTCCCCGGTCTGCCGGGGCGTCTATATCTGTAAATTGTAGGATCCTTGTCATTGATGTGCCGTCACTCCTGGCCCCGGCCGCTCGGTGTCTCCCTTCACCTCATCCCTTCCTCCCGGGGCGTCGTCACCCGAGGCGTCGGTACAGTATCCTCATTCCTGGATCGTGCCGAATCCCCTCCATTGCACAGTCCAACCCAATATGCCGCCTTTAACACCTAAGCCCGTATAGGTGGCTTTGCTTTTGGAACAATTACACATCGGCAATAATGTTCACTCGTTTACTTTCGTTCTAATCTTTAGGTTTATTTACTTTGAGGTTTCTCTTTAAAGTTAATTTCCACAAACACACACACACACACACACACACATTTACACTCACACTCATACTTCCAGACTCTAGGGAGGATGGGAAGTAATCTGGCTAAAGAAAAATTCCCATCCTGCAGCCGGAAATCGAACCGGGACCTCCGGCTTTGGAACCTAACATGCTAACCAAGAGTTCACAGAGGCAGTCAGTTATAACAATTAAAATTATAACTTATGGAAGATTAACCGTATGAGACGGCTCCGTGGTAATGTGTGAGACTCGCATTCGTGGAGTCCTGGGTTCGGTTCCTATCGGGACGACTTCTCGACCTTGGAAATTTTAGTGGTTTCCCCAGGTTAGTAGGCGAATGTTATCGTGATTCCTCTTCTGCCATGTATTTCCTGTCCATTATTTCATGTTCCTATCATTTACCTTCATCTGTTTCATCTTGGCATATTTCCGGGTTGCAGGATTAGTCGACGACGATTGGCGCGTTGCGACGGGACGGTAGAATTTGCGCTCTGTAAAAATGTCTCCTTGGCCGCCTGGGGGGCTTCTTTCTGGGAGTGGCTCGTTTCACTCCGGAAACCTCAGGTTGAAGATGGCTGACGTAGGATTCCGGTATCAGAATTGGTGTCATTTTTTAATTGTGAGGGAAACCTACCTTGCTGGCGCTCATCGTCGTCCTGAACTGGTCACCCTTCGCTTCTCTCCGTTCATTCCTTCCTCTCAGGGGTCACGTAGGAAGCACTAGTAACAGAAGGCCCCTCCGTCTAAACCTAATCCTAATGGGAGATTACAATCCCTATCGCGCAAATGACAAAATTTGTTAACTTCATGACGCATTAACCAAAATATCAGACTGAATTCTTTACAGGATGTAGGTGCATGAATTCTAAGTTCACTGATATATTTTTATACAACTATCTTATTTATTAAGGAAAATAGGCTTTTTTTCCAAATTATGAAGGTTTTTATTAACATTTATAAGGAATCAATTTTAAAAATAAACAACTATCTTATAAACAGTCAAATCAGTTCCACCGAAGCAATATTTTATTTACTAGTTTCTGAGAAACGGCCCATTTATATGACAGAATGTCATTCACAGAAAAAGTTGCTCAAAAGCAAACAGGAGGGGAAAAAGCCTAAAAATAAATATCCGTAATGACTTGGAGACGTGGAAGCTTTATATTCAAAAGCGGTACAAGGTTTTACTTTCTCTGCACGTACATAATAGGTGGAGAAGGTATTATATTTAACTCAAAAATTCTATACCGAGGATTCACCGCAAAATACATGTTTTGAGGGACCATGTATCCAAGAAAAGCATTTCTGGGAACAGGTCTATGTGTGTGTGTTTGTGAACAGCTTAACTCAAAAACGAAAAGCCAGATAATTATCAACCTGAATTTAAAAAGCAAGTTTGTTATTTAACCCACTTTCGTTTTTGACTTATGCGATTCACAGACACACACTGAGCGAGGTGGCGCCGTTGTAACGTGTGGTCCCAGGGTCAGCAGACGAATGCTGGGGTGGTTTCTTCTCTACCACGATTCCTTTCCATAATTTCATTCCGTTTCCTTCTCATCTTTCAGGCGTGCTTCTGGGTTTCGTGGCGTATGGTGTTGCAGAACAGATAGCGCGGATGAACGTTCAATGGACACTAGAGGGCTGCTTGATTGATGGGTCGCTCATCGTCCTCTTTTGGCGGCTTCAGCAGTGAGAGAGCTCTACATGCTTGGAAATGTTAGGGACTTCCGCGTGTCTCTGTGGTCTGTCTGTCTACGGCCTGTAGCTTCCTGTGGTTCCTTCACTACATCCCTTCCTCCTGGGGATGGTAACCGCAATAGATCTGTGAAGTTCACAGCTGCCAAGTGTCCCCCTCCGCTGAATCACCTCTATCTCACCGAGCGGGATGGCTCGGGCGACAACGTCTGTGGCCCGGTTTCGATCCCTGGCAACCGCCCACACCACTTTTCGTGGTTTCGCCGGGAATGTTGGACTTGTTCATATCTACCACATCTCTCCTCCCGGTCCGATTTCCTGTACCCATCATCTTCCTTGTCATTGTTTCAGGGTTGGCGGCGGTATTCAGCGGGTTGCGGCTGGCCGGTGGCTTGTGCACTGTAGAGGATTCTTCCCTGGCGTCGCTGCGTGGACTGCTCTGTTAGGTCTCACTTCCGAGTGGGCTCCGCCCCGGTAGAGCTAAAGGTTGGTTGCTTGTGGACAGGGCCGGGCGGCGTAGAATGCGTTCATCTGGAAACGTTAGGGAACCCGTCTATGCTTGTGCTCGTCGTCGTCCCTGATCTTCAGGTCCCTCCCCTCATCGTTCCCTTCCAAGGGTCAAGTTGAAAGCAAAAGGGGCAGTACGGCCTACTTGCGATATTTCGCGGGTCCCTCCATGATATATACCTTAAACTCCCCATACATATTCTATGTAAGTATTGAGAAAGTTGTTGATGTTCACCAATAGTACTGGGGATTAATTGACCTGCATCATTTTCCCTCTGGCTTCCCAATATAAAGTATGTAAGTTATCACTTTTAAAGCCTTTGCATTTGGCGAGATGCTGTTTGTTCAGGATGACGTCTTCTTCACAGAGAGCGCACTTGGGTGTTGGTAGACATCGTATCTTGTAGAGGTGTTCTGCGAGGCAATCGTGGCCAGTTGCCATCATAAATAAGGCCACTGCGGTCTTTCTTTGGCATTTTTTGTATATCAACCCTGTGTTTAATATTCTTATAATCTTTTTCTTTTAATTTATCTTCTTCATCAAGTCTCTGATGTCTTTTGAAATTTTGTTTAAAGTTATTTAATTGCATATTTATTTCTATTTGTCCTACAGGTTTTATTTGTTGTATTGAACCTTTTTTGCTAATTGATCCGCATGTTCATTGCCCAAAAGTCCGACATGAGCTGGGATCCATTGTAGAGTGACGTGATTTCTAGTTTCAACTGCTTTATTAGGCTTCTTATTTCTTTAATATTTCTTGGTGTTTTATTATTGTAATCGACTATCCCATCTTTGGCTGATTTTGAGTCTGATAAGATTATTATTATTATTATTATTATTATTATTTATGTATTGTCTATATAAAATGTTCTATAATGCTGCTTTTATAGCTGGTAATTCTCACAATCATAACCCTAGAACAGTGGACTAATAACAACAATATAGAAATAAATACAGGAAAACCTCAATATCAACTATTCACAATGCAGCATAAAACAGTATTGAGAAAGTAAAAAGGCCATTATTGCATGCCTGACTTAGTCACTTGTTTCTGGTTGTAAATGCAGTAGGTTAGAAAAAGAGATCCCATTTGCTGTGAAGGCTGTAAATAATTTTTGGATGGCTTGGCGTATGTTAATAGTGAAAGTTTCGGCTGTAACAGCACGCATAAATTTCAGTTTTAACGTTGAGGTTTGCCACCAATGAATATGTCGATTTGACAAGACAGGAACACATAAATTTCGTCACGCCATTGTCTTGTGCAACAAACGTCAACGCTTTCTCTTGCACCACTGTAAATTACATTACAGTTAAATTTGCAGACTGCGTTCGTGCAAACGGGTGTTAGCCTGCAACAGCGTCCCACCACCATGGCAGTTCACGCCAACGTGAAATGCAGTTTTACGGAGATTTCTTCGATAAAGACTTGGTCTAACCAGAGGCAATCCACCATAAAATTAACAGTGCAACGAATATAAGTGAGAGTCCAGAAGCTTACTGGCACTATTTTTACTTTCTCTACCTCTTACCTATAGTAAGTAGGGGGAGTATTGTATTCTATAGAAACATTATATACAGACATTCACCGGAAGTACACGTTTTAAGGTCCCATAAATAAAACAATAGGAATAGGTCCGCGTGTGTTTGTGTTAGTTAAACAAAAACCTCAAACATTTAATGCTATTACACCACCTAGATAAATTGGTTTCAAATCTCTTATTAACTTTAACTTTACTCAATTATCTTTTAAAAGGAAATGAAATGTCAGATAAATTCAAACTTGGTATTTAAGTTCAGCATCTTACAAGGTTTTCAAAAATGTTCAAGAAAATCCTCCTACTCCAAACCAAGCTTTATATGAAAGTAATATGGCTGTAACAGTTTTGATTAAAATAGCATACGTTTAAAATGTTTACGTGACAAATAAAACATATACCTTGAAGTTTTTGTGAACAATCCTGTGAAGTCTTCATTTTGAATGAATATTGCATATTTTTCTACAACTGGTTAACCATAACAGGTAGACAAAAACATACTAGGAAAAAATGTATAAATCTCGTTAAAACCACAATTTATGCCAATTTTTATGGCATTAACCCATACGAGTATACACACTTTTTTTTAATTTTTGTAGGAGCGGCTTTAGTGGACCTGAAAGCATTTCCCGTAAGATTATAATATAGAATTTCTGGGTGGAATACAACATTTGCTCTAACATTTTTAGAAAAAAGTGTGTGTCTGCCTGAAAATACCATAACCAATCTCTTTATAGCTCTCCAAGATATTCGTTGCCATTGATGTGTATTTTTCAATACTTTACATTTTTAAGGCACTAAGAAAGCATTATTTGGTTTCTCGTAATGCCTTGTAAAAAGTGTTGATCTTCAATGACAGCACATAACGATCCACTTGAGCCTCTTATACCCTTCTCCAGTATATAGCTACCGAAATGTATAATGTAACAATTTCTGCAAACGTTTATCCCAATAAACTTGAAGTAGAGAAAAAGATGAAGTTTTGTAAGAATAGTTTATGGAAGAGATATGTAAAAGCAAACTATACTGGGTATACAAAATTATATGAATGTAACGCATCAGATTTGTACTTTTGCTGCTGCGTGTTTAGAACATTTTTGAGATCGCGATTTCATCTGAAATTGACATTGAGAATCTTACTACAGAGTCGATCAATAAAGTGATGATTAAATTACTGCTAAAATGAGCCTGGAGACCAGATAGCTGAGATGTGAACGACTAGTATCGTCCTATAATTTGTCTTTGGAGGATAAGTGAAAAACCTGGAAGAAAAAGTTATTCTGGTAATTCACACCAACCGAAAATCGAGCTGAAATGCTAGTCTTACCTATGTTATAAACGTATTTAAAATAAATCCTATAAATATTATTCCTAATATTTATTGTCTATATTAATTCACCTTATTTACAGATGTTAAATATGTTGCAAATTTTATCGGTTGTGTTGGTTGATTCTTATTTATGATAGCTACCTACTGTTTGTAAGGCATTATTTAGCTTTCATAATAAATAGTGAGGTTATTCTAAATAAAAATATTTAGTATGAGACAGTATTTTTAACACTTAAATGATTTCAGGCAAATTATATAATATAAAATTCAATAACAGCCCGCCTTAAAGCAATATGTGTATGTAACAATGTATAAAAAGTGTATATTACAGTCATTGCATATGTTTATGTTATTATGTACATGTTCATTAATGTTATGTGAATGTATTACGTAATTTAATAATGTAGGAGCTGTGAGAATAATAGGTTAAAAGTTGCTAACAATGAGGTAGCCTTGAGGCAATAATGAATTAGAAAGTTTAATAATGCTACTGGTAAATCTTGGAGCAGCAATAATGTAAATTTTAAAACAGTTTATAAATAGCCAATCAATAACCAGAAAGAAAGCTTAATTTAAATAAAAGTATACTATTGCAGTAGGAATAGCCAATCAGAAACTGAAATGGGGCAAATTGTACAAATTTAAAATTCAGTTGCTAGCAGACAGCGTTCCTAACCGGACGCGAGACGCGTCCTCGAGAAATTTAATACGTATTCAGTGTGAGACAAAATAGTTTACGTGTTAAAAAGTGCAAGTAATTAATAAATAATCTCACAGCTCTCTATATCAGTGAAGTGTTATTTAAATCGTGTCAAGAATTAATAAAAGGAGTGAAGTAAAAATTATAATCTGTGTAAGTCTACATTCTTAGCAGCACCACTCTCTGCAAAGAAATTCATGTCCCTAACAATAATACTGACGCAGCCAAGGCAAACATAAGTATATAATATTTAAAGTAACAGTCAAATTACAAAGTTAATATTTTTAAACCTGGGGCGAAGGCTACCGGAAACTTTGTACCATACGTGCGGTTGCAACTACTTCAAGTTCGGCTCCCCAACATTCGAAATATAATATAACCTACTTCAAATTAGCTTTCCATACGTGGGGCGAAACTTCGTTTCTCAAGTAAAATTAGATAACCTATTATATTCATTGTAACCTTCTAAGTGGATTTAGGATTTCTATGTAGATATGAACTATTAATATGGCACGATGGTGATAGGCATATGTGTGTGGATATATACCATATTTTGTTTTTAAGGAAGGTGAAGATCTTGAAGGAATTCGCCAACCTCAGACAACAGTAGAGAAATTTATTATTTTGAAGATTTGTAAGCAGCAAAGTATCATAAGTTTAATAAATTGGCATGACAAATAAAATGCTATATCTATTTTTGTTCTCACTTCCATTGACATTTATACGACTGGGAAACAGCCATACACTTTCTATACGAAAAACGTAAATCTATTTAAAGATATTTACAATGTTATGCATGTCAACAAAACCTATTGTAATACTGCCATTTCCGAAATATTCGCGGTTGTTTATTTATTATATCGATAATAGGGTTAAAAAAAGCAATAAATGAAATTCAAGAAATTTGTGAAAAATGGGGAATTAAAGTATATATAAATAAATCCAATGCGATACTGTTTAAAAAAGAAAATAAACTGAGGAAGGAAGAAAAAGATGGTCAAGAACTGGAGGTAGTCAAAGAATATGACTACTTAGGAGTAAGTTTGAGCAATAGCGGTGAATGGGGAGCACATGGCAGGAAGATGTTAGCTGAAGGAAGGCACCTATAACAGGAATAAGAATATGCAAATATAAATTAGAGATGTCGACAAAATGGTTGGAGAGAATGTACGAGGCATTGGTAGAATAAAAAAAATGCTCTATGCGGTGGAAATATGGGGGGGGGGAACTAAGTAACAAAATTGACAAAATATATAGAATGTCTTGTGAAGAATTAATTGGACTACCAAAAGCAGCACCAGGCGAGGTTGCATTAGTAGAACTAGGAAGAACGAGAAGGAAAGGTATAATAGTAGAAAGAATTTTAAAATTTTGGTTTAGATGTATAAAAATGGAGGAAGGTGAAACTTAAAGATATGCCTGACTCAGTAAAAGGTTCTAAAAAACAAATTCAAGGGAATGGGAGAATTTTTAAGGAAGGTAAAGGAAAAATGGTTTAGAAAAGTAAGAGAAGCAAGGGCCGCTCAGTGAGCGATAAGGCCAGGGAGCCAAGCAATCTGAGCAATAAGAAAACAAGCACTATACAAATTATACATAAGATGTAGGGGTACAGCGATATATGAATATACATTGTATATATTGTAAACCAAATTGTAGAATAAATTGTACGGAAATGCAAATTCAAATATTGATTAGTACTGTGAAGTGAATTTGTATTAATTATTACAATATGAAAACGCTGATCGTATTTATTTATTTATCTTGTGTAGCAGTGTGACGGTGCTGTGCCCGGGTTCGATCGCAGGGAACCGTATTTGGGATTTGTGGTGACGAAGGCGTCTAGGCGAGTTTTCTCCGGTTTCTCCGCCAGTCATTCTATCAACTGCTCCATCATCACCTTTCCTTTCATCAATTTTTTCGTCATTTCATATCATTTCCTTCCTCACCCTCATACCAGGCTTCGGGCTGATCACCCATCCTGATTCTTCTATCCGATCCAAAAGTCTCTGTGCTCCCCGACAGGAGTTTGACCCCAGACATTGGTTTGTAAGTCCTGGGGATGTAAGTCTTCCAAACGGGGAGGGTAAACACAAAGTAGAAGAAGAAGTATAGCAGTGCAATAACAAGAATTATTATTAATATTTTAAGCAATGCGCTTTGAAATGTTAGGTGATAGCGCTTTTGCTTCTCATGGGTTTTTAAGCAGTTGAGTGTAGGCTGAAACCTCTACACAAACATATTATATTAATGTAGTGTATGACTGAAGTCCATTGTTGCGGGAGAAATATAAACTTTTGCATGAAAAAAGATGAAAAGTGTTGGGAAGTTATAATGTGCAGGAAAAGTCATGTGGCTGTTACACGTCATATTTTATTACTATATTTTTGTTGCTTTGAACTGCCTTTTATTTAAGTTTATATTAATCTGCAGGCAGAAATCTGGATCGGGATGTTGGAATATCCAACGCGATATTTACCTGATGCATGTGGAAAACCATGACAAAATAGTCAGATTGGCAGTAAGAATGGATTTGGCCTATCAGTGGCGTCACAGAAGCCATTGGCTGAGTGATCTCGCTCGGCTTATATTATACTACAAGCCAAATGGGGAATTTAGTCGCCCTTTATAAGCGGCTCGTCCTAGGTAGCCAACTACCTGCTGTTCAGTGATGTTTTAGCTAGTGGTGTGGGGTAGCTTATCTCTTAGATTTAGCTGGAAGGAAGGGTACACAGTAAGCTGAACTCCTACCGCGCCTTACGCGCACAGTGGAAATCAACCCACAGGCTTTCAGTATCGCGTGTCTTTACCCCTCACTTGCGTCATACCAAGTAAACACTACCTCCTTCCAGTAGCTGAACTTTTACCTGCTTGGAAGGGCTCCCCTATCCACTAGCCAAAATGTCGCCGAACAGACAGTAATTATGAATGTTTCATTCTGGGGTATTCAAGGATCCGCTCCAATTTTTAAAAATCATCTATATACTGTGCCCTTTTAAATGCATTTTAAAATATGATTTTGTTAATTGTTCGTTTTTTCAATAATTACTGTTACTGTGCCTTCATACTTTTTGATGCATTTTATTATGTGTTATATGATTATTCCCATGTTTAATATGTTTGGTTAATTTTGTTTGTCATGTTTTGTCTTTGTGTCAGTCTCAGAATAAAAAACCAGGGCTTTTCTTACAAAATAAGTATTTAAGGAAATCTCAGATATCCACCCTGTTTTTAAATGCTTATTTTTGCTTTTAATGTTAGGTTTCTCCAATATTCAAATGAAAATTTGGGGGGTTCTTACAAATGCGGAAGTTTGTTCCCATTTGGTTGACTCCATATCTGGTCCATTTAGGAATTTACCTCAAACATGGTGGATATTTTACAAAATTCAATACCTAAGCAGTGAGAATAAGGTTAAAACCCACTACTTACTTTACAAACCAAACATTTTTTTCACAGTTTTTAATATGCATATTTTTGTAAACGTTGGGTACTAATTTCGAATTGAATATCCTAGAGTAGAAACAAACCACAAATTTTTATAACTGTTTGGGTATTAAAGGGCGTAACTATTCTCGAAAGTTACTCTACATTAGTTAAAAAAGCTGATGTGTTACACTCACATGACTTTCTCTACTCTTGTACAATCTAATTTTACAAACGCTTATTCTCCATATGCTTCATGTTAATCGAGATATCAATCTTATTGGTAATTTTCTTGTAGATGCAAGGGGAATATGGTAGCTTTTAAGCGATAGTCAAATATTTTATCGCTGGTTGCTATGTGGCGCATTTCATCCTCCTTTGCATGTCCAGGACATAAAAAAATGAATAACGAATTTGAGAAAAAGTATAAGTATTGGAAAATTTAAGGAAATAACAAGCAATATCTCGAAAACGGTTCACTCAACAAAAAAATGTATATGATATAAGTTGTGTATTTTAACGCGATCTACATTTTTTGTGTAGTAAAATTTTGTCTATCTCTTATGGTTTACCAGTTATGCAAAAGTCGTTCACAATGAAGAATACTTTTGGAGACATTCCCAGAAATTTCGAGATATACATTTCATTTCTCATGACATTATCTTAAACATATGATATTTTCATCAAACTCGTTAGAGCCATTTTTGAGAAAATTAAAATTTTCGAAAAATGTTCCATGTAAAGGGTAGTCTGTGAGGGGGATTTTCTTGAAAATCGTCGTGTCGCATCTCTGGAAGATACTGAACGTAAATACCAAGTTTGGTGTTTATCCGACTGTTAGTTTTTGAGTTATGCTGTTCACAGACACACAGACACACACACACACACACACACACACACACACACACACTGACACACACACGGACATGTTTCCAAAATTGCTTTTTTGGATTCAGGAGGTCTCAAAACATATATTTCCGGTGAAATCTCGGTATCGAATTTTTGGGTGGAATACAATACTTCCCCTACTTACTATACGTAGTAGAGAAAGTAAAAATTGAGTGAAATAAGCATGTTAGAAATATCATTTACTCAAAGTTTTCTTCCCGAGGTTAGGTCCTTCATTGCCATACCAATCTCCTCCCTTTCCCTCTTTTATGCTTACTAGCACTTCCGCTATAATCATTTACCTAAAAAGCGTCTATCATTCAGTCACGAAGTTTTACTATTCCTTACGGTGTAAACCTGTGCTTCTCATTCGACCAATTCCGTTGCCTTTTTTCTGATAATTTTCGGTAGGTAATGTTCCTCTCTCCAAATCAGTTTTATCAGTTAGTTTATCCATTTCACAGATTTCATACTTCACCATATCCAAAATTCAAGTGCTTATAATACTTTTTTTCCGTTTCGTTGCAACTTCAAAGTTTCCGCACTATGCATTGTCAATAAGCACCTCACTATTTTAGTCTCATCCACCACTTCTTCTTTAAGGGTTTTCAAAAGATGCCTTTATTTTACTATCAGAAATGTCCTTTGCCGTATTTATCCTCTGACTTCCTGACAACTGTCAGATGTCTAAAGCTGCCCATTGTGTCTATTATCTCATATCGGAAACGTAAGTGTCTCTCCCTTCTTTTATTTCAGTAACTGTAGTTTTGGTAACTTTTGCATTTTTCACTGTCGTTTTTATCTTTATTGGCGTATTTCATAGTGTATATTCGTTTTACTAACAGTGTCATATCATAATAAAAGATGTTGTATTTTATTGTTCTTCTTCTTTCTAACATCCTTCTATTGTTCTTGAGAAGTTTCTTCAACAAATTTTCCAAGTGGATGTCGATCAGAGTGGGTAATAATATGAGGTATCACAGTCGTACCGTTCTCCTTAATCTGTTTCACTTCGATATATCCTCCACTCTTCTGACTGATTGTTTGCTTCATGCAGGGATTGCGTATGGACTCTCATTTGCATCGATATCTTGATTAGCTTCACGTGGTGACGTCAGTTATGATGTGCGATTCTTGTTGTGCGTGTGCGTTGAGAAGAGTTATTAATATACCCGATTATATTTATTTATAGTGTTTATGCCTCGACTAGCTAGTTATGCGGGAACATTTTTGCTCTTGCAGGGTATGGAACAGTGGATTCCGGCAGGAGATATAAATAACCACGAAATAGTATATATTCAGACGAATGTGGTGTAATGTTATAGTTTACATAGCATACGTTGCTTGGGCAGTTGCAGAATTGCTTAGTTCTCCCTTAATATGCGTAACTTTTAAGTGAATTCAGACAACTATGTGAAGTTGCCATGGAGATTATTAACAATATGCAAGAATATCTATTTACTTTCTCTATTACGTATAATAAGTAGGGGAAGTATTGTATTCAACCCAAAAATTCGATACCGAGATTTCACCGGAAATACATGTTTTGAGACCCCCTGAATCCACAAATAGCATTTCTGGAAAAATGTCCGTGTGTGTGTGTCTGTGAACACCATAACTCAGAAACGAACAGTCGGATAATTACCAAACTTGGTATTTAGGTTCAGTATTCTCCAGAGATGCGACACAAAGGTTTTCAAGAAAATCCCCCATCCCAGATTACCCTTTACATGGAACATTTTTCCAAAAATTTTAATTTTCTCAGAAATGGCTCTAACGATTTTGATTAAAATATCATATATTTAAGATACTTTCATGACAAATAAAATGTATATTTCGAATTTTCTGGGAATGGCCCAAAAGTATTCTTCATTGTGAACGACTTTTGCATAACTGGTATACCATAAGACATAGACAAAGTTTTACTACACAAAAATGTAGATCGCGTTAAAATACAGAATTTATGTCATATACATTTTTGTTGTTGAGTGAACTATTTTAGAGATATTGCTTGTTATTCCCTTATATTTTCCAATACTTATACTTTCTCTCAAATGGGAATTCGTTATTCTTTTTTTTTTTTGTCCTGGTAATGCAAAGAGAATGGAATACTCGGCATAGCAACCAACTCTTAAAATATTTGACTATCGCTTAAAGCCTACTAATTCCCCTTGCATCTACAAAAAACTAGCAATAAGATTTAACATATCGATATCTCGATTAACGTGCAGCATATGGAGAATAAGCGTTTGTAAAAATAGTTTGTACAAGAGTAGAGAAAGTCATGTGAGTGTAATACAACATATTTTTTTAAGCCTGGACATACAAAGAGAATGGAATGCTCCACATAGGAACAAGCTCTTAAAAGATCTGACTATCGCTTAAAGCCTACCATATTCCCCTTGCACCTACAAGAAAATTAGCAATAAGATAGTTCCTGCAAATGTTTATCCTGATTAATATGAAGTAAATAGAGAATAAGTCTTTGTAAAAATATTTTGTTCAAGAGTAGAGAAAGTCATGTGAGTATAACACATCAGATTTTTTTGTTGTTGTTGTCCGATATAGACACCTTCTACATGTCGAATCTGAGTGCGAACTGTAATTATTACCAACAAAGTTTAGTAGCGTCGCTTCTACTTTTAGTTTAAATAAAATTGCTTGAAACTTGTGTGCTATATTCTTTATTGTCGCTTCAACTATAAAGTCATATCGCGACTAGTTTAGAGTACAGAACATGATTACAATGAGTATACAATATTTTAAACAGTAATAGTACACACAACACTAAATTCTCTAGTTAGGTGTGTTATACATTGTTATACAATTTTATCGCTTTCATAAAGTTTAAAGTTCTTTGTTGTGCTGCATTTAGGGCCTCTGATGGGCTGTTGGGGATGTCACATCTGTCACAGGCTGTAACGAGACGATGAACTGTGAGGTTGGACCTGCCGAGGTCGCGCACAGGAGAAGGGTCACGGTTGAGGAGATATTTGTATGTTATAAAAGTATGTCCAATGCGTAGTCGAGTACCTACAACTTGGTCTTTGCGGTAGAAATGATAGTGTTAACGTTTGGACTCGGAAATCTAGACATTCTGTAACTTGCTTCTAGATGTGACTTTCCATGTTTGTCTCCATTGATTAATGCAAGTCTTTTTGGTGAAGTTGATGAAGTCCGTGTGTGGGATCTTGATGTCCTGAGGGGGATATTTGGTGGCTTCTTTGGCTGCCTGATCAGCTGATTCATTTCCCAGAATTCCGACGTGAGACAGAGTCCAGGCGAATGATACCGATTTACCAGAGATTAGTGTTTGTTTGTACAGTTTCTGAAGTTCTTTAACAATATTTTGGGAGGTTGAGGTTGTTGAAGGGATGTTAAAGCTCTCAACGAGTCGGAGAATATTATGTAATTATGTAGGTTATCTTTTTTTTAAGTATATATTTCAATGAGAGTTGAATTGGAACAGTTCACAAGAATAGACAGAAAGATAGTTGGGAAGACTGTATTGTATGGTGTAATCAGGGAATACCGCTGCACATGCATTATGACCATCAAGTCTGGATCCATCAGTGAAGATATGAATCTGTGTTGAATACAGTGTACACAATTCGTTAAACAGACGTTTATAAGAAACACTATCTGTTGAAGATTTTCCTTGTCTAGCCAGTGATGTGCTAATAAAGGGGCATATGAGTCTCCATTGTATATAATCTGAATCTATGAAACAAGGGAACATATTAGAGTAATGTTAAATTCCTTGACGAGTTGAAAAATCTGAGGGTTGTGCTGATTCTGTGACATTTCCTATGTTGTTGATGGGAAATATGTAAGAGCGAGCTAAGGATGCTGGTCTCTTGCAGCACGTGTTGCGTATGATAGACTTGATATTTTCCTTCTAATTTGTAGCGCAGGTGCGCCAGCTTTAATTTTTAGGCTCTTTATGGGGCTGGTGTGAAAGGCTCCTAAAGCAAGTCTTAATGTCATCGAATAGATTGAATCTACCATTTTAAGAGCTGTGATACTTGATGAATTGTAAACTATAGATCCATAGTCCAGTTTAGGTTGTATGGTAGACTTGTAAGTGTGCAGTAACACAGTGAAGTCGGCTCCCCATGATCTTATTGATAATACTTTCAGTATATTGAGTCGTTGGCCAGAGTCGGCTTTAAGGAGTTTAAGATGAGAATTCCACGTGAGCTTCCGGTCGAAGGGTACACCAAGAATGCGAACTGCATTGACTATAGGGATTTGATGTTTATCGATGATAAGTTTCGGATTCGGTGAGTGTTTGCGAGCCTTGGAGAAGACTATGCCTTACTTTTTGACGGGGCGAAATTTAAACCTATTAGGTGGTTCCAGTTCAAGGGTTATAAGCAGTTAATAAATAATTGTTGTGTTACTTTGATTGTCTTGCCTTTGCAAAGTAAGGTGATATGATCAGCAAATAGTAGACCTTTGAGTGGTGATTTGATGTAGGAAAATACATTGTTGATGGCTACAAAGAATAAAGTTACACTTACCATTGGACACTCAGAGACTCCATTTTTCAGGGAATAACACTTGGAGAAACACCCGTTGACTCTGACTTTGAAGCGCCTGTTTTGAAGGAAGTTGTGTATAAAGGCTAACATCCTTGCTCCTATTTGGTAGTTCCCGTAATGTGCAGAGGATATGGGATCGCCACACTGTGTCGTAGGCCTTGTTTATATCAAGATTAACTTGAATTAGGCGTTGATTGTTGGAAGGCATTGCGGATTTCAGATTCTAGAATGATAAGGTTGTCGAGAGTTGAATGGCATTGTCGGAAACCGCTTTGAGCTTTGTTAAAAAAATTATTACTCTCTAGGTACCATCGGAGGCGTTTATCGATGATTTTTTTCCAGAAGTTTGCGCATGGTACAAATTAGGGAAATAGGATGAAAGTTCTGGGGTAAAGCATGTTGTTGGGGATTAATATGTGCCATTGATCTGGGAAATATTTATTGACCCACAGGTGGTTGTATATGTATAGAGGATACGTTAAGCCACTTTTGGCATTTGCTTGATGAATTCATAGGGTATTTGGACCTATCTGTGACGTTATTCTTCTTGTCAATTGTTATTTCCTATTATTAATTATGAGCATAACTGGCAAAGGATAACTGGAAGACATAAATTTACCCAAGACAAAGTAATCACTGGGTGACTATTGTTTTGGTTAAAATAGAAGTGTTATAATTGTAACTACTAGTTTAATCGGCTAGTTAGGAGGTCGTGTCTTCAGATTCTAACTGCTCATTTGAAGTTCTTTGTCCACGGGTGCTGCCGGCTGTTGAGAAATATTGGGCATGAGACTGGATTTGAGCATCTTAAGGTTGTGCCTCATACGACTTGCTAGCATTGAAAACAGTAATTAAACTTGAATTTGTGGTGTTTATTTAGATAAAATTTGCATGAAAATGTGAATCCGTTAACAATAGCACTTAACAATGGTTCTGATAGTGATAATTGACGCTGTTCCACTTTGTTGGGCTTTGGATAGTTATTTCGTGTACTTAATTTGTTGACTGAAGATTATTCACTTCCACATAACACATCCTTGAAACTACTTTATTTCGCGCATTTGCCACTTATTTTTTTCTTACGCCGCCTTTATGTATGAATGAGGAATTGCTCCTCTGACGCTCGCAAGTTTAACGCCAGGTGAGTTAAAACAAGTAGATACTTTCACTTTAAAGTAGTTACCGTCGCGCACACCATATCCTTTGCATTACATCTTTAAACTTATAGTTTTGGTGCGGAATGTTTATATTGAGTGTCGCAGGTTTATCCGGGAAGGAAATTTAACAGAGAGCGTAATTTGTCTTCGGGATCTTAGCGTATATAGGATGACAGTCGATCGGTGTGTATTTTACTTCTAATTTTCTGACTGGTTGACTAGTCGCGCGATTTCTCAAATTTGAAAAATTTTGGGGCGCGGGTTGGTCCCTCCCTATTGGCTTCCCAAAAGTCACATGACTTAAGGCAATGGTGGAATCCCCGGCTTGTGAATTTGTCCGGAGTTCCCCTAGCGTGGCAACTTATGCCTTTGTAGCATGCACTGTCAACAAAAACTCGCTTTTGTGTGAAGCAAGTTCTTAACCCTACAGTAGGCGCGTGGTTGACACTTCTCACGCAATGATGTTTGTCGTTATTATTGTCGTTATCTTTGAACTTCAAACTTTCCCGCTCGCGGTAAACTTCAAGAAGCATTGCCGTCGCCTGTGTGTGACAGTTGGGTTTGAAATTTCAAAGTGATAGGTCGATTGTACAACGTTAAAGCTGGCTGGTTGACAACTGTCCCCCATGCGTCCATTAATGTAACAAAGTGAGGTAAGTTGTCATGTTTTTTGTTTCTTTGAGTATGACTGCAAATATTCTATTTATTCTACATGTGTACTGAAGTTACTTTAAGTTTTATTATGAATTAAATACATGAATTAATTTTATTAATTAATTAAGTTAATTAATTCATGTTTAGAGATTTACATTACATTGTATGTTCCATGTATATGAGGCTTTGAAAATTAAAAACAATTCTATGTTTTATCCTGAATATAATAATCAATTTTATTCATTAGTTTTATTGATTAAGTTTCGGACATTATACATTGCAGTTCTAGACTGCCGTTTCACACACTTGGCCGAGCGAAAAAAGAAAAGAGCAGAGGCCTCGTCAAATCCTGAGGTTTGGTTGAGGTGGTTTGAAGAAGATTTACAAGATGATGAAATGGAAATAACAGATGTTGAATCAGATTCAGATGATAAGAGGGAAACTTATGTGGGCACACAGCCAGAAGGTCCTTACAGGAATAGCAACTCTCCAACAGATGCTGTAAAGAGGCTGGTGGTGCCAGTGAGGGGGACTCGTCAAAACGTTACAGGTGACAACTGGTTTAGCAGCATTCCATTGGCCACAAATCTACTACAAGAAAAGGGACTTACATATGTTACACTGAGAAGAAACAAAAAAGAAATTTCCAAAGAGATTTTAGCCAATGAGCATCGCCTACAACGCTCTACTTTGTTTGGTTTTCAAAATGATTGCACACTGGTTTCTTACTGCCCTAAAGTAAACAAAGCATTCCTCCTGATGTCTACCTTAAATCATGATAATTCTATTCATGTAGAATCTGGGGATACCATGAGACCAGAAATAATTTCATTTTATAATATGACGAAAATTGGGGTAGATTTACATGATGAATTCATTCAAAACTGTGACGTTTCTAGAAGCACCCTGGTTGTTTTTTTACAATTTGTTGAATATATCTGCCCCAAAAACAGTGAAAATAGCATAGTTTTTGCAGCAATTGGCCTGGTACATGATAAAACCTCAAATTCAATATAGGTCAACAACTCCTCAAATTCCCATTGAATTAAGAAGCCGTGCAAGTGTTCTGCTGAGTATCGAAGCAAGAGAAGTGGCGCTGGATGATCCCATAAAAGGTTCCAGAGGCCATTGACATGAAGCTGGAAGGAAAAAAGACCGCACTACCAGAAAGTGATGCTATAATTGCAAACTTCGGATGTGTGGTGATACTTTACGTGATATATGTTTGAAATGCTTTTAAAATGTCAGATATAATTTATTTTTTCCTGTAAATCCTTTTATGTGTTAGGTAATGCCTGCAATAAACTTAATTATCAACCATAACATACGTTCTTTGGTATAGTTCAATAAAATTACAAAATAATATTGGGTGACACATGTCAACCACGCGCCCAAACAGGTAAGTAGAAAGCACGCACCTGTTATAGGGTTACCTGTAAAGTCGTGTCCAGTACAAATATTCTTGCCTCGTGCACCAGAAATATCGCTAACATATTTATTAAACTAACAATCACACCAATATAATTAACACTACGATTACGTCAATAATACATATCATATGCATATTTATTATTAATGCATTAATTTAGCATTGTTTCGGTACAGAAAACTGCCACACCTATCACAGATATTATATCATCAGAAAATTTAAAAGTTACGCTTGGTTCCTTAAAACCGTCATGTAACAGTCTGGAAACTTGTCTTTGTCGTATTTTCAACTTTGTCCTTAAACTAAAGAGGGCTGTTCTTTGCTAACACACTTTCCTTTGTTGCTTTTCGGGAACAAACATAAAAGTAAACTTGCTACGTGTGAATAGCGAAAATATACTTATGGCTTCATTATACTAACTTAAATATTACGTACACTTATTTACAATGTTTAACTTAGAAATTTTCGAAATCCCCTAGCATTGTGATAAACTTATTTATAAATGAATATGTTGGTTGACTTAATTAATTAACCAGTCTATAGTTAGGTAATTGTTAGTTGGGTTAACGTCTCACAGTCTTTCAAACCTATACCAATTTTATTCAGAATCTGCATGCGTTTTTTTCCATATATGCTGTGTCAAATGTCTTTTTCAGGTCCGCCAGGCCACATTCACTCACTTATCTTTCTCCAAGCAAAACTTGTTGCAGCGATTCAGCTGTATCTGACTTCTAGAAAGGTGCTTACGTTTTCTAAGTAATTGTGGGATGTTTCTCGTACTGGTATATGGTACCTGTTGTCTAGTGAACATAACAATGTGTATCTTTTCCCGCTGACGTTGTTGGAAAACGTATTCTCAACAATCATTGAATACCTTTAGCAGATAATCACCAAGGATTCCGCTATACTATTTGTTACCAGTAGGTATATATAGAGAGATCGAGCACAGTTTTTTGGGCATATATGGGAAAGGATAGGGAAAACGAGGCTAGATGGGACGGTTCAAGGAGGAAAATGGGTTTATATGGGAGAGATAGGGAATACGACGACCGATACTATGCTAGAGAGGGTTGAAGGAGGGAAATACGTTTATATGGAAGAAATAGTAGAGAGGTGTTAGGCTAGACAGAGGTCGAGGAGTAGAGTATGGTTTATATGAAAGGTATAGGAAAACGAGGAGGGGTGTTAGGCTAGACAGAGTTGAAGGGTAGAGTATGTCTTTTATATGAGAGAGGTTGGGAACAGGAGGAGGGGTGTTAGGCTAGACAGAGGTTGAGGAGTAGAGTATGGTTTATATGAGAGATATAGGAAAACGAGGAGAGGTGTTAGGCTATGAGGGTTTAAGTATGCGTTTATAAGGAGAGACGAGAAAACGGAGAGAGATCCTATGTTAGGATACACAGGTGTTTAAAGCTAGAATGTGTTTTATATAGGCTAGATAGGAAACCAAAGAGATACTCAGCTAGACAGGGGACAGGAGAGGAATGCGCTTTATGAGAGGTAGAGGATACGGGGAGTGGTGTTAGGCTAGACAGAGGTTGAGAGTAGAGTATGCGTTTATATGTATGAGAAGTATAGGAACAGGAAGAGGGGTGCTAGGCTAGACAGAGGTTGAGGAGTAGAGTATAGTTTATATGAGAGGTATAGGAAAACGAGGGGAGGTGTTAGGCTAGACAGAGGTTGAAAATAGAGTATGGTTTATATGAGTGGTATAGGAAAACGAGGAGAGGAGTTAGACTAGACAGAGGTCGAGGAGCAGAGTATGGTTTATGTGAGAGTCATAGGTAAACGAGAGAGGCGTTAGGCTAGACAGAGCTAGAGGAGTAGCAATATGGGTTTATATACAGGAGAGATAGGGAATAGGAGGTGCTAGACTTGAAAGCGACTTTAGACGTGAACTTAGTGGAAAACTGTTTCATTCAATGTTAGAACGCTAATTCTAGACATGCCCATCACGTAACCTATTCAGGGAAAAGGCGACTCGTTCAGGGGAAAAAGGTGGCTGCTCAGGGAAAAAGGTGGCCCACAAAGGGAAAACGTTGACTAGCAAAGGGAAAAACGTGACCAGCAAAGGGAAAAAGGTGACCAGAAAAGGGAAAAATGTGACCAGCAAAGGGAAAAAGGTAACCAGCAAAGGGAAAAAGGTGACCTGCAACGGGAAAAAGGTGACCAGTAAAGGGAAAAATGTGACCAGCAAACGGAAAAAGGCGACCACCAAAGGGAAAAAGGTGAGCCATAAAGGGAAAAAGGTGACCTGCAACGGGAAAAGCTAACCCACTAACATTAACAGGTACGTATTTCAGCTAGTATTGCAAGAGGCTGACTGGACCATAGCAGTGTATGATTTCACAGGTAATTCACCTAGTATCGTATGTATTTAGGCTAATTCATCTAGTAACACAGGATAGATTCCAGATGCTAACTGCATCATGGCTCTGCATGATTTCACAGGTAATTCAGCTAGTATCGTAGGTATTTAGGCTAATTCAACTAGTATCACAAGAGGATAGATTGTAGGGTTGGGTATAGCTTAGTGTCGTATTTCACAGGTAATTCAGAGAGTATCGTAGGTATTTAGGTTAATTCAAGTATCACAGACGTTTAGAGTAATTCAGCTAGCATTACAGGAGGGTAGGTTCCAGGGGTTGGTTATAACATAGCTTCGTATTTCACAGATAGTTCAGGTAATATCGTAAGTATTTGAGGTAATCGACATAGCTTCACAGATATTATTGATAATTTCGATCAGAGATTTGTATCACAGCTATTTAAGGTAAATTCAGGTGATTCAGGTTGTATCAATGGTATTTGAGTCATTTTAACAGGTAATTCATCTAGTATCATTGGTATTTAAGGCAAACCAGATAGTATCACAGATGCTCGTACTAATTTAGAGCAGGAATTCGTATCAGAGCTAGTTAAGGTAATTTCACATGATTCGGGTAGTATCACAGGTATTTAAGTCATTTTCACAGGCAATTCAGCTAGTATGGTGAGCATTTAAGCTAATTCATCTAGTATCACAGGAGGCTAGATTCCAGAGGCTAACTGCATCATAGCTATGCATGATTTCACAGCTAATTCAGCTAGTATCGTAGGTATTTAGGTTAATTCAGCTAGTATCACAGGAGGCTATATTCCAGGGTTGGGTATAGCATAGTTTCATATTTCACAGGTAATTCAGAGGGTATCGTAGGTATTTAGGATAATTCAAGTAACATAGGTGTTTAGAGTAATTAAGCAAGCATTACAGGAGGGTAGGTTCCAGGGGTTGGTTATAACGTAGTTTCGTATTTTACAGATAGTTCAGGTAACATCGTAAGTATTTGGGTAATCAGCATAGTTTCACAGATGCTCGTAATAATTTCGATCAGAGATTTGTATCATAGCTATTTAAGGTAAATGCAGGTGATTCAGGTTGTATCAATGGTATTTGAGTCATTTTAACAGGTAATTCTGATAGTATCACACGCGCTCGTACTAATTTAGAGCAGGAATTCGTATCTGAGCTAGTTAAGGTAATTTCACATGATTCGGGTAGTATCACAGGTATTTAAGTCATTTTAACAGGCAATTCAACTAGTATCACAGGTACTCATGGTAATATAGAGAGTAATTAGATTATAAACATTTCTCATCCATCTTTACAACAATTTATATACTTTTTTCTAAATCTTACAAACTTTTATATGTTAAACAGTTATTGTACGATGCGGAGAGGGATAAACTGTATATGGTTTACAAACTGAAAAGCTTTGCGTCAACATACCTTTATTTTAGTTCGTTGTAGGAGTCTCTCCCCTTTTATCTAGGCTTGAGACTAGCACTAGGATTGCTCCTAATGGCAGGGTTACCACCTTCCCTTCCATCTTCTTCTTTCTTCATCAGACGTCTGCTAGTTACATACACAGCACATGGATAAACTCCATTTTTAAGATTGTAGACTCACGAGAAAATCTTCATCTTCGACTTACATTCTCTTAAGCACTGTTTGTAATACTGTAATGTCCATACGCATATGTTGTTATCCCGTCCTCAGCAATAATTCTTTTATCATCAAAGGGATTCAATGTAATTTTATTCATTTGCACTGTGGTAACAGCATGCTTTCGTGATAGGATCAGATTCATAGGTGTTCTGATGATTTCACAGGTTTTAAGACAGTCTGTATAGCTGTCAAACGAAATGTACTGCTTAATAGCGCTACGTTTTATACCTTTAATCTTTTTATCATTGACCCTTGAATATCTAAGGCATACATCTTAGGACGTAGTCCAACAAAGCGTAGGATGATTTTGCTATTAGCCTCATCTTTAAATTTTCCCAATACCTTCTTGTTTAGAGTTGAATGGCATATATGATTGACAGGGTAATCAGCTGTATCGAGATGCTCAAGAAAACGTAGCTTGTCCTGGTACACATCTTCAGTTGTTACACGATGAATGAACGAATCAGTATCCATGTACATAAGTTTCAGGTTTTCAGCTCCATAATAAGGCGACAACACGTCGTAATGATAGTTATACATTAATGTCTTGGAGATGTCCAACACACTCATTCCAATGTATATGGGCTTGTTGAACACAATCTGACGAGAGGCCATATGTACAGCAGCTAGATTAGCAGCATATATCGTCCTGTCGATAAACGTAGGCTTGGCGATCAGCTTCTCTAGAGTTTTTTCATTGGTCACCAGGCATATATCCATACGGTTACGCAGGTTCTCCATAGTTTTTCCAAACATGGCGTTGTTAAACAGCTTGTATAGATCCTTCTCGAAGTCATTTGCAGCTTGTTGTCGTAGTCTGTTGTTAAATTCCACATAAGGTTTCAACCACCGAGACTGTAGGAATTGTAGCACACGATGGATTTTTGTTAGTCGTAGTCCATGACTAAGAGCTTGCTTCAAAGCCATGTAATGCACTACATACTTCTTTCGAGGTCCAAGATGGGGTATCAGTTTCTTTGCAGATTTTTCCAATGGTTTCATACACTCAGGCAGGAAAGGTAGATCGTTGTGTAGATCGTGAAGTCAGTAGGATGCTCGATGTCGACTTCTAATATGCACCCATGAGGATCATCTTGCAGTGTTTCTAAGTTGATTTCTTCAAGTGACACCCACTGAAATCCACCAAAAGGAAGGGCGTGACACATTGCCCAACCATATTGGTTATTTGCGTCCTCGTATGTGATAAATTGGGTTGCTCTCGACGGATCAAACTTCTCCATATAAGTGTTATTAGCCTCAACATACCGATGGGAAACTTGGCATAAACCTCCTCTTATACCTGATTACACCATGAGTAGTTGATCATAATCTTGTAACAGCTCTAACTTAATTCCAGTATACAGTAACATGGCGTCCCATGTAAGTCCTGGAGGGGTAAAATAATGGGCAGGATCAACTTTATGTGTTTTGAGGGTTTGCTCTCTGAACGTTTCAAAGACGTCAGCTAGAAGAAGTACATCCGAAGTTAAGTAGAGATCGCTGTACTCTCCCAGGTTTCTCACATTAAACAGCTCCCATACATTTCTAGCATGATCGTAGGCAGTATCAGTAATTTCTTCTTCATTTAATCTATTGTAGAAGGAGTCCTTAGGAGGCAAGCAGGTCTCGTTCAGGGCATCCCATGACGTAACAAAATCATATGGAAATACGCCCTTACGTGTCATCACTTCAATTTGTCTTCTCCGAAGTACTTTAGTGTTTCTGGATATGAGGTTAGATTTTTTACTAACTTATCCAAGCTTGTACTGAGAAATCGGAAGCTATCCACAAATCGAAGCGCTATATCCCCTACATACTTGGTGAATGAGATATAGCTTTCTTCAGAGTTAGGAATTACCTCCACACGTTCACTTGTACAACCCAGCTCCTTGACAATGAAATGAGAGTCATATCCGCTAAGGTTATGCATGAGGACTGGTATATATTTAGGTGTTTTACAGGCTAAATTGCATTCATTATGAAGACTTCCACAATATTCACCGCTGATGTGATCATGGTCGCGTACTTTATAGTTCTCTTCTGTAAAGCCTTTTCCACACAAGTAGCATGTCGTAGAAGACTCAAAATCCTTTTGCTGTTGATCCGTAAGTTTCAGAGGCTTAGCAGATTTGTATATGTCATCAATCATTTTTGCAAGGGATGTCAGGTACAGCATAAACTTCTGAGCAACATCAGCACCACGATATACATGAGGTTGCTTAGGAAGACCAGTTTCAATATGTTCAACACTGGATGTAGGCTTCACGTAAACACAGAAGCTCATTGGTGTGTGCTCTTGATAAGGGGTTGTATAGGAAGTTTCAGGATTGGGTATACACGTATGGCATGGAGTGAGAATACTCTCAAAATCAGCATACATTGACATAAGGTACTTTCAGCATCCTCTCAACATTTTTAAACTGTACAATTGATTTCTCCTTGGTAGGCATAACTACCCTTGCAAAACCATGTTGATTACAAGTAGCTGCATGTTCTTGTAGTTTTTCCTGTCCACGTCGTCCGCTCTGGTCATCAAAATGTGTAAAGCAGCGCTTACAAGTATAAACCCGTCCATTATGGTTAGTTTTCTGGCGTCGAACGAGTTTCTCAAAATTCTTTATATACACGTAGTGATGTTTTCCACTGCTGTCATTCAATAGTAGCAGGTCGCGATGTTCAGGTAGTTCAATATCAGCAACCTTTAACGGATGCACTTCGTGCTTCTCATCCAGCCCGAAAACGTTAATAGACATATTGTTAAGCTTCTCAAACTTAGGTATTTGAGAAAGTGGAGTAGGGTAGGAAACACAGCTGAAGTCGTACTTGTCTTGAAGTTGTTTGTATTTGTTCACACGCTGTGCATTCTTCCCTATGAATTTAGCTAATATAGAGTACATGAAACATTTCTCGTCGGTAAAGTTCTGAATGTTTATACACGCTTCTTTAGCTCCGACAGATGACGGTAGTGGTATGTAGCTACTTCCTCGTAACGGGTTGTACTTGTTGATACGAAGTCGAACTCCTTCCACAGCAAGCAAAGCCCAGCTGCTACCCTTAAGCTGAGACTCCTCCATTTCAGTCACCAATTTCTTGAATTTCACTTCCATCGTTGACTCCAGATCAGTTTCCAGGAAAACAGCTTGATTCCGTGTTTTAAATGTTTTGTCACAGGTTTCTCCAATACTGTTAACAAATCGACACTCAACCAGCAGATTAATTTTAACACTCTTGTGAATTCCAAGCTCTTTATGCACAGCCTGGATTATGCGTTGTTTTGCTTCATGCAGATACATATTTAGGTCCTTAGCTGATTCGCATCGTATAAAATACGATTTCAATCGTCCTTCGAATGAAGTTTCGTATTCTTTTATATCACAGTCCTCCATCGTTAATAATAGCTGATGTTTAGTTGGCTCCAATCTTCTTTTCTTCTGAGGGATGCTTATTTCACATATATCTTCGTGTCGCTGCCCCTTATAACCATCTTTGAAGGTTACATTACAATGTTTACATTTAAAGAGCTTCTTGCAGCTCATCTCGTGTCTTCTCTTGTGATAACCTCGGAGGAACTTCTTTTCACATTTTCCGCATGCATATCCAGTAGCGCTTGGAATAATATCCTTATACGCTGAGTTATTCATCTTTATTCTTGATGTAATAACGTATTAATCACTGATCAATGAAATGTAGACCTCTTCACCTTGATACCACTTTAGAAAGCTGATTATTCTTGGAGAGAACACGATGTTAACACCTCAAGACTAATTAGCACAATGAAGTCCAATGCCCTAGATCACCATATTTATAGAGGGAGCACGAACCTTTTAGATCAATCATAAACTCGCTCCATAACCAGCTGTATATGATCACTCAACGTGTATTAACCCCCGCCATATAACCTCAAGTGCAGAGACAGGATGTTTATGACGTCACACCCAGAGACAGGATGTCTGGCAGCATCAAACACGTTTAAACTCGTCTCATAACTACCTGCTTATGCTGTCACACCAGCAAGAGAAGTATTCCTACACGCTCATTCAGACATATATTTCAAATTCTAAGCCTACCACCACCACCACCACCACCACCACCACCACCACCACCACCACCACCACCACCACCACCACCACCACCACCACCACCACCACCATCACCCATTGTACCAAGGTTAATTCCAGCTGTATTATCACAATTCTTAAAGTAAAAGCTTAAAAGGTGACGTAGAAGATTTTCCCCTTATTTACTTAATTATTTCATGTTTTTATTTCCTTTTCAAATCTTTCTTTCCATCTTCCCTCAGAAAGACCATTACATTTCACTGTAATCACGAGAAAAGCAATTTTTTCAGAGTTACACAGATTCTAAGCTTCTAAATCGAACCCGGTAATACTTTTAATAAATGTATTTTTAGTAACTTAGCTCCCCAATATCAGCATCTACCATTTAATCTTTACTCGAACCTGATATGATACATAAGCTTGAAGATATATGAAATCACCCCTTCGGGATTCTATCTAAGTACTTTAAAGTAATTTTTATAACGATAACGATATTTAAGGACTAGATACTCTGTTTACGTTTACCTTGACATGTCTATCTAAATTAAATTACGAGTTATTAAATTTTTGCAAGTAAATTTCATTGAATCGGTATTCGAACCCAGAACACCAGGAACAAAATAATTTATAATATTAGTCTGACATGTTAAACAAAGCTGTATGCAGTTACATCATCGATCTAAGTGATATATTCTAGTGTACAGAGGAAAATTAAGGAAGTCATTAAAAGATGGGGAATCGAACCAAGCACAACTGATTGACAATTATATACATCATTAATCACCCAGTACAGAGCCTATCAATCATGCTTTGGTGCACTCCTCCACCTCACTTAGTTTCCGAGATAATGAAAATTTAAAAATTATGGATCGAACGCAGGACGTCAGGTATCTAATTACACATCTGCAAGATACTACCTAATAACATAAACGCAATAAGGTTTATTTGACGTTTTTATCTTAATCAGTTAAGGAGTTATTAACTTTATAATTAAATTACATTTTATAGGTATTCGAACCCAGAACAACAAAACAAATTTATTTACAATATTAGTTTGATATGTTTAAAAGAGCTGTATACAGTTACAACATCAATCTAAGCGATATATTCTAGAGTATAGAGGAAAATTAAGGAAGTGATTGAAAGATCGGGATTCGAAATAAGGGCACCTGATTAGAAATTATATACAGTATTAATTAAGCATTATAACGACTATCAATCATGCTTTGGTCCATCCCTCTACCTTTCTTAGTTTCCGAGATAATGGAGATTTTAAAATTAAGGATCAAATTCAGGACACCAGGTACAAAAATATACATTTACAAGAAACTACCTAATGTCACTAATGTAAGAAAGTTTATTTGGCGTCTTTATCTTAATTAGTTTAGGAGTTATTAGAAGATGAATTTGTAATCACTCGTAGGATTCGAATCCAGGCATTCCGGCCAACTTGGAACAATACCCTAATGACGCGGGGCATTCCAAAGAATTGACTAGTTTTTATCCCATTGTTCTATCTCTTTTCGTTCAGGAGATATAAGCGATTAATCAGTAGAAATTAAAGGGCGACTTGAGCAAACAGAGAGATGCCGACAACTGATAAGTTCTTTGTTCTATGCCGGCAAGCTCCGCCCTTTTCACACGAAATACAGCTTTTAAGGTCTCATGAACAGCAAAAAAGAAGAAAAAAGCAAATTCAGAAAAAGGTCCTGTGTGCATCTAAGAACGATATAATTCAAACATCAAAAGTAGAATGAATGGCCAACAAGGATACAACACTAAGATGTTCATGAAATTCATCTCACCTGAAGGATTGTAGCTTCAAGTATGGAAAGCCAATTTGAAGTATGTTGTATTGTAGTTCGACTGTTGGTGAGCCGAACTTGAAGTAGTTGCAACCACGTGCGATACAAAGTTTCCGGTGGCCTTCGCCCCAAGGATTAGGAATCAACTTTGTATTTTGTGTTTCTTTAAATATTATATATATTTAGGTTTGCCTCGACTGCGTCACTATTAATTTATAGAAACATGTATTTCTTAACAGGGGGTGATGCGGCTAAAGAATGTAGACTAACACAAATTATAATTTTTACTTCACTCCATTTATTAATCCCTCACAAGATTAAATAACACTACACTGATATAGAGAGCTGTGAGATTATTTATTAATTACTTTCACTTTTTAGCACGTAAACTTTATATTCTCGCCGTAATGAATTTTCGTCTCACACTGAATACGTATTAAACTTCTCGAGGATGCGTCTCGCGTCCGGTTAGGAACGCTGTCTACTAGCAACTGACTTCTACCGCCTGAATTTGCAGACTTCATCTATTTCAAGGCTAATTCTTACTCCAATAGAATACTTTTATTTATGTTTCAGGTTTTCTGGTTTTGATTGGCTATTTATAAACTGTCTCAAAAATTACATTATTGTTGCTCCAAGAATTACTAGTAGCATTATTACACTTTCCAATTCTTTATTGCCTCAAGGTTACCTCATAGTTAGCAACTTTTGACCTATATTATCACAGCTCCTATACTGTTAAATTACCTAATACATTCACATAATATTATGTTACATGTACATAATAATATAAACATAATATAATGACTGTTACATACATTTTATATATTATATTATACACATAGTGCTTTAAGGCGGGCTGTTATTGAAATTTATATTATACAAGAAGAGTGAAATCATTTAAATGTTAAAAATACTGCCTCACATCTCAAAATGTTCTTGAGTGAAAGTTTTATTTGTTTTCTCAGAAGTGGCACTACTGATTTTAATGACAATATCACTAGTTTGAGATATTGAAAAGAAAGAGTATATCTTGAATTTTCTTCAAATTAACTTTTCGAGGTAAATTTCACACACTTTTGTACAATTAAGAAGCCACAGGAAACAGATAGGAGTTCACTTCAGAAAAACTGTAGAGTTCATCAAAATATGCAATTTGTGTCAAATAATTCTTTCGTAGTGCTATCCGTTACCAAAATGTTCCATGTTTTATTTTTTAGTTTTCTCAAGTGAAAGTGCATTTGTCGGTTCGTTTGAAAGTTAGCAATTCTGCTTTTATTTATTTTTTCTTTTCTAACTTCTAAATTCTTGAATACTATTTCCGCACGTTGTACATATTATAAAATAACAAATATGATGAATAATGTACTAACATGGGTAGAAGAATCACAGTTTAACGAGTACTATAATACATAAATTAGACATGTAGACTTCTAGATAGAATCGTGTGAGTGTAAATAAGATATTTTTATACAGCTGGCATTAAAAGTAGAGCTTTTAATGTCAGCCACTCATACCTTAAATTGAATATTATAATACTCAATGGAATAACATTTCTATAAGATTCCATTATTACCATCTTTCTTGCGTCCATGCCAGTCTCCAGTTCCCGAGGTCGCGAATTCAAATCTGGCGGAGGGCGATGGATTGTTTCGGGCGTAAAAATCCTTAGCATGGCTTCCTTCGGAAATGAAGTAAAGTCGGTGGTCCTGTGTCGTAGATTTACGGCACGTAACAGAACCTCAAACCTGATAAAGAGGCCTCTGATCAATATCTTCGGTATTTCACGTCCAATATGCAATGGGACGCTAACAACCACAGCAGTTAAAGAGCGTCCATAAATAATTTTTGTTTCTTGATGGAAACTATATTCATATTAAGTGAAGGCTATTATGCGCTCCAAACCTCTTGACGTTTGAGGCGTGTCCAGTAATACAGCATTAGCAGCTTACACGGACAGTACACCTGGCCGCTGCTAAACTATTAATTGTTTTAACGCGTATCATGTGCGCGCATGCATATTTCACATTTCAGAAAAACAATAGGTAGCTAGGATAGAAAGTCGACGTTTTCCTGAACAATACAAAAAAGAATCACTTTTTACACCCAGTGGTTCGCCATTAATTTACAGTTATCTTTCGTGATGTTTAAACCGAGACTTTTAGTTGAGGTTTTTAATAAACGTATTAAGAATAATACCATTGGAAAACCAATGAATAAGTGCATTTCAATGGTTATTATAATTCTGCATAATGCAGAGTCCTAGAACCCCCCCTTAAAGAAATATGTGTATTTAACAATAGATAAAAATGCACGTAACAGTCATTGTATTAATGTTTATATTATTGTATACATGTGTAATAATGTTATGTGAATGTATTACGTAATTTAATAATCTAGGAGCTATGAGAAATAGCTCAAAAGTTGATAACAATGAGGTAACAATGAGGTAACCTTGAGGCAATAATGAATTTGAAAGTTTAACAATGCTACTTGTAATTCTTGGAAGCATAATGTAACTTTTGTGACAGTTTATAAAATAACCAATCAACAACCAGAAAAAGTTTTAGTTAAATGAAGGTATTCTATTGGACTAGGATTAGCCAATCAGAAACTAAAACGAAGCAAAATTTACAAATTCAGAAGTCAGTTGCTTGTAGACAGCGTTCCTAACCGGACACGAGATGCGTCCTCGAGAAATTTAATACGTATTTTGTGTGAGACAAAAAATAGTTTACGTGTTAAAAAGTGCAAGTAATTAATAAAAAAATCTCACAGCTCTCTCTATATCAGTGAAGCGTTATTTAAATCGTGTCAAGCATTAATAAAAGGAGTGAAGTAAAATTATAATTTGTGAAGTCTACATTCTTTAGTCGCACCACTCCCTGCTAAGACATTCATGTCTCTAAAAAAATATAAATACTGACGCAGCCGAGGCAAACATAAATATATAATATTTAAAGAAGCAGTAAAAATTACAAAGTTAATATTTTTTAAACATTTTTGGGACAAAGGCCACCGGAAAGTACATTTAGGGCGAAGGCTACCGGAAACTTTTTAACATACGTGTGGTTGCAACTACTTCAAGTGCGGC
Organism: Deroplatys truncata; assembly: GCA_030765065.1. Classification (NCBI taxonomy): domain Eukaryota; kingdom Metazoa; phylum Arthropoda; class Insecta; order Mantodea; family Mantidae; genus Deroplatys; species Deroplatys truncata. The sequence goes on from CM060975.1 coordinate 109,184,654, forward strand.
TCCCCAACAGTCGAAATATAATACATCTTCAAACTGGCTTTCCATGCGTAGCAGAAACAAAGCATCTTCTTCAATTTGTGTGTTACATTTCCATCATTGTGTCTTATGTTGTTTTCCTTTAGTTTTTAAGTAAACATTACGATGACATTTATAATATACGCGTAACGTTCTGACGAACCGAAGGGAAGGGAAGAGAAGGGAAGTGAAGTTTGGCAACCGCACGGTCACGCAACGTCAAGAGATTTGGACTACAAAGTAGTATCTATTAACGCAATGGTGGATTATGTTAATGAGTATGAAATGGATTCCATAGAACCAAAAGAAATTTTGCAAGCAGAGGATAAGATAACGAATAATAATAGTAATAATAATATAAAAATAATAAGTCCAATGAATTCAACTGTTTCCAATCTAAATGAAGTAATCACTGATGCTATGAATACCAGTACTACTTCCTCTACACAAGGTATTAATACTGCAAATTGTGACAATTGTACAATAAGTATTACAATTACATCAAGGAAATAATACCTAATAATCCTCAATAAAATATGTTTATTAATAAAACTGTTACATCTATTCTGTTGATTTATTTTTGTCCCAGCCTTCTATACATTATAGTATGTTATGATTGTGTAAGTAGCGATCATATTAAAGTGTTAACATTTCTTTATTTAACAGCATGTTATATTACAGAAAATGTAGTAATACTATGTACATGCTTAGGTTTACATTTTAGATTCAAATTGCAGCTAATATATAAATACTGGTATGAGCTTATTCTAAGTTGGCTAATTTGCAATATTCTTTTTCTTTAACGTTATACCAAATTATTACAACTTCTTAAAAGTTAATGTGTTTGCAAATTTTGTTAAATATTTCATAAAATTCTTTCCTACTTTGTTTTTATCTACCGGCCACTTTCCACCACTTTTAATCATTTTTTATTTCTTTCACAAGTTTGTAATAGTAATATATTTTATGGTCCACTGCTTGATAAACATTCCCTCAATCACAACCCATCATTTTTACTTTCTCTACTACGTATACTAAGTAGGGGAAGTATTGCATTCCACCCAAAAATTCGATATCGAGATTTTACCGTAAATATATGTTTTGAGTCCTTTTGAATTTCCCCCCCCCAACAAAAAAGCATTTTTAGAAAAAGGTTCGTGTGTGTGCCTGTGTTGATGTGTGTCTATGAACAGTCGAATAAATACCAAACTTGGTATTTAGGTTCAGTATCTTTCAAAGATGTGACACGAAGGTTATCAAGAAAATCCCCCACCCGGACTACCCTTTACATCGAACATTTCTCGAAAATTTTAATTTTCTCAAAAATGACTCTAACGACTTTGATTAAAATATCATATATTTAAGATACTTTCATGACAAATAAAACGTATATCTTGAATTTTCTGGGAATGTCTCCAAAGTATTCTTCATTGTGAACGACTTTTGCATAACTGGTAAACCATAAGAGACAGACAAACGTTTACTATACAAAAATTTAGATCGCGTTAAAATACACAAGTTATGTGATATACATTTTCTTTGTTGAGCGAACCATTTTCGAGATATTGCTTGTTATTCCCTTAAATTTTCCAATACTTATACATAACAACCAGCTCTTAAAATATTTGACTATCGCTTAAAGTCTATCAACTCCCCTTGCATCTACAAGAAAATTAGCAATACGATAGTTTGTGCAAATTTTTATATCGATATAAGTAGGTGACGAATATACGTTAGTAAAAATACTTTGTAAAAGAATAGACAGTCATGTGAGTAACACACATCAGATTATTTATCTTGAACTGTGAAAGTAGGCGTTCAACTTCTCATGACCTGTCAATAAAGTTGACAGATTTCATGATATTTGTATTTTTAAGTGTTTGCTATCTTTAACACTGGGGATGAAGGTCGATCATTATATCTGCACTGCAGCAATGACGGTCAAATATCAACTAAAGCCAAACTACAACTGAACAGAGTTCAACACTGCGCAGGTCCGAATGTATACTGCTATTTCCACACATATTTCAACTGGATACTTTATGGTTTAATATTCAGGGCTGCCTAAAATACAGTGCATGACATCACATATTAAAAATGATTTTATGTTGCTTTTAGGATTGCTACACTCGGCTTTCAGCCCCGTTCCACAAACATTCCTACTAGCAAAATACAACTCCGCTTTTAAAATCTGTATCAGAAGTAACTATTTAGCTGCAGCATAATTATCCGGCCATTCGCTGACATCCCTTTTTATCTGGCCCCGTAGCTCAGTCAATAGAGCACCTGCCTGCTGTGCGAGGGGTACCAGGTTCGCTTCCTGGCTGGGGGGGTGGCAACGTTTCTCTAGCCAAGATTATTTCCTATCCTGCCCAGAGTCTGGAAGTATGAATGAGAGTGTGAATGTGTGTTTGTGATCAAATCTAGAAAGCCCAAAGAAACAACCAGAAACTCTGACAACGTTATACGAGTTAACACCATTGCTGATAGGCAATATGTTCCAAAGGTAAAAGGCCGCCAATATGACCCCTTGAAGTGATAAGATCCGCCCGATGAATATGAATAATAAATAATACATCATAATAAATATATTAATAAGCATCTAATCAAAATAAGAAGGAGGTGAATACCAATATGAGGAAAGAACAAAAGAGAACATTAAGAATTGCAAAAGGGGGGAAATAAAATCATAACGAGAGAAATAAAGTAAAGATTACATAATAATTAATAATCTGAAAGTGAAATAAAATGTAGAAAACGTGTATTTGAAAACGAAGAGACTTGGCGAAAAACCGTGAAAGGTTGAAAATGGAGGAACGTACAGGAAGAGGGACATTAGTAAGCGATAAGTCACAATAGGAACCGAGTGGAGCTCTGAGGATGCGAAGACAACGGGCCGGAAACCGAATTCAGTCAAGCGCACAGAAAATTCACTCTAGCGAACATAAGTTGTTAATGGGAGACGCGAACGATGCTCGGACGAGGAAATTAAGATCCAATGGAAGACGAGGAAAAATTGAGAGAGATAGCCAATAAAAGTTAATAAAAGCCACGTGCATAGCAAAAAGATAGATCGAAACTAGAAAAGAGGCGTGAAATAGAAAATTATCTATGACAGAGAGCAACTTTCAGACGTGTGTAATATGAATACTTTGTGTCGAACCGTAGGGTAGAGAAGTAGACTTTGCGTCAGAACGTAGGGGAGAGAAGATGAATACTTTGTGTCGAACCGTAGGGTAGAGAATTTGACTTTGCGTCAGCACGTAGAGGAGAGAAGATGAATACTTTGTGTCGAACCGTAGGGTAGAGAATTTGACTTTGCGTCAGAACGTAGAGGAGAGAGGATGAATACTTTGTGTCGAACCGTAGGGTAGAGAAGGTCACTCCGTGTTGTGCAGTAAGGGAGAATAAGATAGATGCAGGAACTCAAAGTATTTTATATCAGAGAAGGAAACATTGCAGATGTCTACGAGCATTTATTTATGTATGGGAAAATTAGTTTAAAGGAAATGTGAGTAAAAGGGTAGCTAGAACATGACTAAAGGTTAAGTCATTAAAGTAACATTGTAACGTCTTTAACTTCGAAAAATACTTAAGTAAGGGTAATGCACGGAAACAATAGCAGGGGATTACAGGAGAAATCGCGTCTTGTGTGAAAGGATATTCGGACGAGGACATCAGTGTGGATCTTCAATAAACGGGCCATCTGAGAGGAGAAAAGTGAGCTTCATTTCATCTCCCATCCACACTCCCTGAGGTAAGAGTCCAGAACCCATATTCCTCTACCTGAGTAGCAGGCAGCAACATCAATCCTCCCGAATTACCAAACCTACGCCAATAACCGATCATTACACCCTCTTCCCTTTTTTAAACCCCGCAGCACTCTGCAGGTATAGGTGGGGTATAAATGGAATATTATACAAAGAAAATCCTTTCACGAATGGCTCTAACACGTCGCCATTATTAATTCCTTTCTTTTGACATTAGAACGATCTTTTTAATTCACCGCTCACTAACTCAGTCCTATATCCTTTACCTCGCTTCTGATATTCCCATTGCTTCTCATTTCATTGTTCAATTTTTCCAACTTGTAGAGATGCATGATCTATTTCTCAGTAATCTTTTCTAAATTGATTGTTAAAATTAAATTGAGTTTTATTTATGGACGCTCATTAACTGCTGCGGCCCTTAACATCCTATTCTATATTGGAAGTGAAAGTTTGGTAATTTTGCTCAGAGGCCTCTTTATCAGGTTTGATGTTCTTTTACGTGCCGTAAAGCTACGACTTACTTCCTCTCCGAAGGAAGCCATGCTACGGAATTTACGTCCGAAAAATCCATCGTCCTCCGCCAGGTTTGAACCCACCTCGGGAACTATAAGGTAGCATGGCAACCACTACATCACTGAGGACGACTAAATTGGTTGCTGATGTTTCGTTCCTCAGCATACATCATCCGGACATCGCAATGGCTGATAGCTTATGATTACGCCTTTATTTTCAATTTCCTGAGGTTATTGCTACCCACAAATTAGAGTACATCAAGAAAGATAAAGAAATCTAAAATTGCTGAAGGTAAAAGCAAATCCTACAAACAATGGAGTACGTCTTTTGGCGGGAAACGAAATACCTTATAAAATTACGCTTTGCATGCTGTTACGTAATTCCACTGTTACTCGTTTCACCATGTATTATTGCGTGTTTCCCCTCCCCCATTCTCTTTCTTTCTCTTGTTTATACATGACTCTTACCTTTGCTGCTTTTATTCTGTTTTTATGATGACTACCGGAATTTTTTCCAAACCAACAGGAGGCAAGCTTGCTACAATTGTTTATATTTATTTCTCTCTCACTCACTCTCTCCCTTACCAGATCCTCTAATTAAATAACGTTAACTACCTGCAACAAACTAAGGCAACCAAAACCTTATTTAAATTTATAGGGAAATATTCATTTTTAACCATCGTTAGATTCGGTAGATTAAATTGACGTGTTTTGAACATATAACTCAGTGTGCGTGCACCATTGGTATACCACTTGACATGAAGTTTTCAGAGATTACAAGTTTTCAGAGATTACCCCCCTCCAATAATTGAGCGCAAAAAGAGCTTCGTTTCGCTTTTATTCTGAAAGTTTCAGTCTTCATTTTCAATCATGTTAAAGGAAGAATATCTAAAAAATCTGATGTGTTACACACACATGACTTTCTCTACTCTTGTACAAACTATTTTTACATCGCCTATTCTCCATATGCTTCATGTTAATCGAGATGTTAATCTCATTGCTAGTTTTCTTGTAGATGCAAGGGGAGTTGGTAGGCTTTAAACGATAGTCAAATATTTTAAGAGCTGGTTGCTATGTGGAGTATTCCATTCTCTTTGAATTACCAGGACAAAAAAAAGAATAACAAATTTCCACTTGAAAAAAGTATAAGTATTGGAAAATTTAAGGGAATAACAAGCAATATCTCGAAAATGGTTCACTCAACAAAAACAAATGTATATGACATAAATTGTGTATGTTAACGCGATCTACATTTTTTGTGTAGTAAAAGTTTGTCTATCTCTTATGGTTTACCAGTTATGCAAAAGTCGTTCACAATGAAGAATACTTTTGGAGACATTTCATTTGTCATGAAAATATCATAAACATATGATATTTTAATTAAAATCGTTAAGGCCATTTTTGAGTAAACTAAAATTTTGAAAAATGTTCCATGTAAAGGGTAATCTGGGGTAGGGGGATTTTTTGAAAACCTTCGTGTCGCATCTCTGGAAGATACTGAACCTAACTACCAAGTTTGGTGTTTATCCGACTGTTCGTTTCTGAGTTATGCTGTTCACAGACTGACAGAAACATACACAGAGACACACACGGACATGTTTCCAAAAATCTTTTTTTGGATTCAGGGGGCCTCAAAACATATATTTCCGGTGAAATCTCGGTATCGAATTTTTGGGTGGAATACAATACTTCCCCTACTTACTATACGTAATAGAGAAAGTAAAACTACTTTATAGATAGTTTAAAATGATAAGACAGAGTGCTTAAATTCTGAACCATGTTGTTATTATGGTACCTGTTTTCTTAATTTAATCACAATTTAAATTACATAAATTTTACAAGTATTAATATTCATAAAAATATTAACCTTAGATGTTCAATTTTCAGCAAATAAAACGGACATACATTCTGATACAGTGGCTTAAATGTTCTGATGCTAAGCGAAAAGTAAAGAGTTTTGCTACGAGATACACAAGGAAAGGCTAAACCAATATGGCATAATTCGACCTTCTAAAGGAAGGAGTGAAGAATGATTTGTTTGTGTCGTTAAACTGGATGACAGCTACGGCACTTAAATATATGGCTTTTATAAGCAACATGGAGACAAAGGTTAAGTTGTTGCCGTTACTAAACGGCTATAAGAAAACTAGCATTAGGAAAACGGTAGTGCAGCATGAAAATAGAAAGTTTAAGTTGTAACATTACCCTTCGGCAATTCGGTCAACTTTGGGGGAGGTAAAGTACTCTACCAATCCAGCGGCTAGAATTACGCTGGAAAACAGAGGTGGTCACGCTGGTAAGGCTGGGGCTAGATTTTGTTAGTACCAACATAAACAGCTCCGTTCCATTATGGGCCACATTTTATGCACCACGTTATACATGTATCAACATGAACAAGAGCCAGGTACCCGGTTAAAGGGGGTTAAACTCACAAAAAGTCATCATCTACCACCACAATTTGTTTTGCTGTGATTTTTGCACTATTCTAGTGATTCCTGATGATCTTACACAGAAAGGCAGTTAGCGAGTAAACACGTGGCGACGGAATATCTGTTTGGCTAGATTCTTATATTTGACATAGTCATAAACTTGATAGCTTGGAACTTGCAAGCTTCTAAGTTTACATTAAATTCAATACCGATATTTCATCGGAAATACACTTTTTAGGCCCCCAAATAAAAAAAATCTGATATGTTACACTCACATGACTTTCTCTACTCTTGTACAAACTATTTTACAAACGCTTATGCTTCATGTTAATCGAGATATCGAGATGTTACTCTTATTGCTAATTTTCTTGTAGATGCAAGGGGAATTGCTAGGCTGTAAGCGATAGTCAAATATTTCAAGAGGTGATCGTTATGTGGAGTATTCCATTCTCTTTGCATTACCAGGACAAAAACATGAATAACGAATTTGAGAAAAAGTATAAGTATTGGAAAATTTAAGGGAATAACAAGCAATATCTCGAAAATGGTTTACCCAACAAAAAAATGTATATGACAAATTATGTATTTTAACGCGATCTACATTTTGTGTAGTAAAATTTTGTCTATCTTTTATGGTTTACCAGTTATGCAAAAGTCGTTTACAATGAAGAATACTTTTGGAGACATTCCCAGAAAATTCGAGATATACATTTCATTTGTCATAAAAATATCTTAAACATATGATATTTTAAACAAAATCGGTAGAGCCATTTTTGAGAAAATTAAAAATTTCGAAAAATGTTCCATGTAAAGGGTAATCTGGGGTGGGGATATTTTCTTGAAAACCTTCGTGTCGCCTCTCTGGAAGATACTGATCCTAAATACCAAGTTTGGTGTTTATACGACTGTTGGTTTCTGAGTTCACACACAGACACACACGGACATGTTTCCAAAAATGCTTTTTTTGGATTCAGGGGGTCTCAAAATATGTATTTCCTGTGAAATCTCGGTATCGAATTTTTGGGTGGAATACAATACTTCCCCTACTTACTATACGTAGTAGAGGTATTTTTAGATAAAGGTCCGTGTGTGTGTGTGTGTGTGTGTGTGTGTGTGTGTGTCTGAGAACATCATAACTCAAAAACGAAAAGTCGGATAAATACCAAACGTGGTATTTGGGTTCAGTATCTTTCAAAGATGCGCCACGAAGAATTTCAGGAAATTCCCCCCACCCCAGACTGCCCTTTACATGGAACATGTTTAGAAAATTTTGAATTGCTCAAAAATGGCTGCAACGATTTTGATTGAAATATCATATATTTAAGATATTTTGATGACAAATTAAACGCCTATCTTGAATTATCTGGGAATATTCCCAAAAGTCCTCTTCTTTCTGAATAACTTTTGCATAACTGTTAAACCGTAAGATGTAGAAAAGAGTTTACTGCACACAAACTTAGATCTCATTTGAATACATAATTTATGTCATATGAGCCATTTCCAAGATATTAATTGTTATTTATCTGAATATTCCAATACTTTACTTTTTCTCAAACGGGAATTCGTTATTCTTGTTTTTTATGTCCTGGACATGCCAAGAGAATGGAATGCTCCACATAGCAACCAGCTCTTAAAAGATTTGACTATCGCTTAAAGCCTACCATTTTCCCCTTGCACCTACAAGAAAATTACCAACAAGATAGTTCCTGCAAATATTTATCCTGATTAATATGAAGTACATGTAGAATAAGTGATTGTAAAAATATTTTGTACAAGAGTAGAGAAAGTCATGTGAGTGCAACACATCTGATTTTTCTTTTTGGGCCTGCTAAGTCCCTTATAACTACTTTAGTGCCACAATTGAGAATGCAACTTGTGCAATATAGAAATTTCATACGTTCTGCCTATTCTGTGATATGAAATTTTGATGGCTTTTTGCTGTGAGTGCAGGCACACCCACCTTTAAATATTGATGTATCGCCAGATAAGCATAGCGTACCATACTCATCTGATAGGTTGATTACGTTCCAACCATTCATCTTAAAACTAACCCAGCGGTACCACCAATACTTGGCGAAAAGGTCTTGTAGTGCTCTGATTGTTTAATGGTGAGTACTGCCCAACGCGTTTGTATCGATTCTAAAGTTTGACTTCAAAAATTACTCTCATACTTTAAGCCTCTAGTGTTATGACATCTAAAGGTAATAATCTAAGCTGCCATGAAGGTCCGACAGAGTATTTTAGAACAGTAGTTGAGTACAAAAGAGTTACTGACAATAATTTTATAAATGTTAAAATATAACTTTCAATTTTAAAGCGGGTAAATATATAAGGTATATAAATAAATTGCAAATGTTTCTGCAAATGTTTATCTCGATTAATATGAAGTAGTTGGAGAATAAGCGTTTGTAAACATAGTTTGTACAAGAGTAGAGAAAGTTATGTGAGTGTAACACATCAGATTATTTTTGTGTACGTGATTCATTTTGAATGGCTCCGTTTCAATGCATATCATCTTGTTTTAAGTTTAGTTACGCTTATGCTTAATTTTCGTTGTGATTGGGGCCTAGGTGGTAGTGAAAAGAAAGAAAGGAGGAAAAGAACCAAAGGGAGTTCACAGTATAAAATAGAATAAAACACACACACACCCTGATGGTTACCTTATAGTAGCGAAAAGCCACTCTAATGTTGGCCGTTACTGCTTTTCTCTCATGTGTTATATTGTTGTATTCTGGAGTACTGGCCACTGCCTTGCCTCTAAATGTCGATAGAGGGAAGGTACTCGTGTTTAATAAACCCTGAGAAATAAAATAAAGAAGAAAGAAGCAGGGCTCCTCTTTCCTGTTCTCAATCCTTAACGGTTATCTTCAAAGACAGTGCAGAATGTAAGAGGTAGTCCTTCTGCCGTTCATCCAATTATACTGCTGCGTTCGTTAGGATGCTTGAGGAGCAGTCCGGCCACCTTTACGGCCCAAAATGTCTCCTCGTCATGGGGAAACTCTGCCGCTCTATCTTGAAAACGTTCGCTCAAGTGTCTGCAGGCGAAGTTGACGGCAGCCACTTCGACTCCACTTTCTGCAACGCGTTTGTCGTCACGTACTAACAGATATTACAACTTCCTCCTTTACCTTAATTATTATAATTTTTAGTTTCAAGTTGCCTCCCCTAATGCTCTTTATCAAGTTTAGAGCCCTTTTGCTCAGACTTCGACGAGGGGACGATAATGAGCAGAATGCCGAATTTCAAGCAGCAATGAAATTAATTGTAAAATGGGGCGCTTTTGTGTCCGCACTGTTTTTACGTATACATCCACCGTGCGTTTTTTAATGCATATTGGCAACTTCAGTAAAAAAAACATCTTTTCCTTTCGGTTCCACCTTAATCGTGATGAATAACGGTAAAACAAATAGTGTTACAATTTGTTGAAATCCGGCATGGTTTCCAAAATGCTTAATTGCAAGTAGTTTTTATAATTTAGAGTCGATTCTAAAGCTCGTAACTCTTATAAATGCCCTGCTAACTACTCACTTATGTAATTAAGACTGCTAATCCCAAAATTCGTTTATTTTGCTTTAAAACACCAGCGTAAATAATATTTAAGATGCCGCAACACTTACGAGTTTTCTAAAATAATGTTGTTACTACATACGGCACCACAGGCGATGAACACTGGTGATACATGAATTGAAATGATAATTTAGAAATAAAATTTAGGACAGAAACGCTCCGGGCTTAAGCTTAGTGTTGAGGCAGTATTTTATATCGTTTGAATGATATCAGTCTAATTATATAATATAAAAAATAACTCTCGCAAATATGCGTATATTACAGTATATAAAATGTATATTACAGCCATTGTATTATGTTTATTTTATTATGTATATGTATAAAATGTTGTGTGAATATATTTCTTGGTTTAATAATGTAGGAGCTGTGAGAATAGAAGCAAGCTGGTTTTCGTAGCAAACAGAGTTACATAGTAAAAGCCGAAGGTCCAATAGTCCATGGAACAATACTAATGTAATGTTCAAAACAGTTTGTAAATGGTCACGTGGGTGCTGAAAGCAGGCCAAAGTAAAAACAAAGGTATTCTATTGGAGTAGGCTTAGCCAATCAGAAACTAGAAATATAAAAATGTACAAATTTAAACCGTAGACGCTAGGAAGTAGCGTGCCCAAGCAGTTCGGTTCAGTGGTTGTATGTGAGAGTGTGTAGAAGTGAGAATTTAGTGAAGTGCAGATAATACATAAATGTTGACCTTTTAAAAGTTTAATTAGGAATAATATCTCACAGCTCCATATTTAGATACGTTATTCAACTGCTTTGAAGGATTAATAAAGAAGTGAAAACTTACAGTTATAATTTGTGTAACGTGTGTAAACATTATTCTGCAGCCGTACCAGCCCTATTTAGAGATATTTGCTCTACCAGATATTACTGACGCAGCCGCGGCATAAATAAATAAATAAACATTAAAAAATTATTATACATAAACTTTATAAACATAAGACACCGCCGCAAAAGTTGATTCCTAAACGTGGGGCAAAGACCACCGCAAATTTTGTACCCATACGTGGTGCGACCGATGATGTAAACAGTGACTAACGCAGTGTACCTCCCCGGCATTTGATAGTAGAATTGAGAAAAATCAGAAAAACACCTCAGTCAAGGAGGACGTCCTGAGATAGGATTTTGTTGAAAAAACCTTTTGCTTAGATCACCATTAAATTCCTCAGCACACGGCTTGTATGGAAGAACAATTAATTTCATTAATTAACCTAATAGTGGTTGAAACCATGAAACCCGGGATTTAAAGGCTTACAGCATTGTAAGTCGCCACTGGGGTATGTCATCTCATTACAATTTGAGATCTCCTTGTGGTTTACCGGGAAAATTGCGAATCAGTTGGGGAAGTTAATGTCGTGCCGGCATGTTGCCATGGTAGCTCAGTGGTTAGAGCAACCGGACGGAGACTGGGGGATCCGTGGTTCAAATCCCGGCTATGGCATTGAATTTTTCAGTTACTGTTTACTTCTACCGCTTATTACCGCAATTACACATACACGTCCCAATGGCGGGACTCGAACCCGCGACCCCAGCTTGGCGGAGCGTCGAAGCTGTACGCTCCAGCGACCACAGCTATGAGGGCCGGAATCTTAAAACATATTTTCCTTATTGCTAATTTACTCAGGTATCTCTTACTTTTAAACATAATGGTAAATATTTTATTTTACTCATGCACTTACCTTGAGAAAATGTCTTCATATTGATTCGGAAACGTTTTAAATAATTGTAAGTGCCAAATTACCTATTACTTTAGTAAAAGTAGTTAAGAGTTACACTTTTCTTTTTAGGTGAGTCAAGCTTCATACTGATCTGTACAGAAGACAACTTAAATTTTGCGAATCTCACTGCATATTTACTCCATATTTTAAAAAGTTTTTAAGGTAAGAGAACATTCCTTATATATTCTACTTTTCTTCAAGTATAACCATTTTTTTTGATGAACTAAAAAGTTTTATAGGCTGAAATACTTCCATGTGTGTTTTTAGGATTAGCCCATAATTTAAATAACTCAGTCATGTCTTATAAATCATATCTGTAAATTTGTACTTTCGTTTTTGTATCGTTTCTAATTTACTCTGTGCTATACAAATGATTTTGATAATATAAAATAATCCAACAGGTAGAATATTTTAAAGATCTAAATGAATCACGTATTAATCATTTTGAGTTACGAGAGGTGTACTCCATTAATTTACACTTTATGAATCAAAATCACTGAAAGCTACTATCGTGGACTAACTCCTGGTGAAAGATAGAATCTGAATACACTGCATCATAGACTACGATCAAGGGCAGTGTTTCTCTAAAAGAAGATATGAATACTGCAGAGAATCCTGAGTGTTTGAGCAGCATTAACTAACGCAGAAAGCGTGCACGCGCCACTGTGCGAAGCTGCGCATCTACAAGGGAGGAGACCAATTCCCGAAGGAGAGCGATGATGACACTTCTGAGATAGGTTTTAGTTGCTGCCAATTGTGGTACCGCTGATCCCATCTGATTGCCACCTTCATTTCGTCGAGTTTGAATATCAGGAACGCTGTCTATTGCAGACTGCAACATTTTGGTAAAATGTTATAGAAAGTCTTCCACACCCATGGCAAAAGTGCATATAGCTAAGCGCGGCCTATGTTGTGAGGATGGATATTTTTACTAAGCTGTTAATTATACAAGTATGTAGGCAAAATAAAGTGTAAATCAATATTGTATGCCTCTTGTGGTAAACCTTAACTGTTTTAGAATTTTTTTTTAAAAAAATGCATTTTTCGGAAATGGTTTATTTAGCATCCAATCTCTTTGGATTCGATTACTTCCGTTTCTGTTATATTATTTTTATTCTTTCTCATTCTATGCCCTGAAAATTACTGTAAAATGTAGGAAAACTTCAACACAGCAGTACCTATACTTACCAAATAGGAATTAAGATGAAAAGTCATGAGCTGAAGAAACTGGGGCGTGCAATTTAGATGCAGATGTTCTATAGAGCTTGAAGTATAGAGCCCTACAGTCCACATAGAAGTTAACTAGCATGAATCCTACTACGCTTTACCATTACATTTACTTTTCTTCCACATACTTGTGGTAGGAAGAAAAAATAATGTATTCCAGCCAAAATTTCGATATCGAGATTTTACCGAAAATAAATGTTATGCGGTCCCCTGAAACAATAAAATAGTGTTTAGAAAAAGGCCCTTGTAGTGTGTGTGTATGTGTGTGTGTGTGTGTGGACAGCATAATAATTCAAAAAGGAAATATCAGATAACGCCAAACTTGCCATTCCTACCCGTTAGGTGGACAAATTTGTATTACATTTAACTTACTAAAAGTGATAAACAATGATGAAAATACTATATCATGTTTAAAGTATTTTCAGGACAAATTAAATGTATATCTTGAATTTTCTGGGAATATTCATTCGTTCTAAATTTATTTTGTGCAATTTTACACAATAGATAAGCTATACGACTAAACTGATATGAAAGATATAGATCTAGCTAAAACACACAATTTGTCTCAAATAACTTTTATGTGACACTATCCACCTCCGAGATATTCATTGCTCATGGTTTAAGTTTTAAATACTTTCTAATTTTTTAAGTTCTTGGGCATCAATCTTAAGTGTAACGCAATATCTAGCAAAAATGTTTTACACATTTTGATTAGCAGCCTCTTGTAACCAAACGGGATGTCTCAGGCAGTATTGCCTGTAGCCCGCATTCGGGAAGTCGTGGGTTCGATTCCGCGGCCGACATTCTCGACCCATGGGTTTTTTCGTGGGTTACTCCGGGTCGCTAAGCGAATGAAGGGAACGTTCATTACATCCCCCGAATTTCCTGTCCCTCCATTTCACCTCCATTCTCATTTCACTTCCACTTTCATCTGCTTGGTCTGTTTCAGCGCTGCAAGTGTCGGCGGGAGTCTCGGCAGGGTAAAAGTCTGCCTCCCCCCAGTGGGTTGTGCAAGCCTGCACCGGGCAGTTTCAATTTGTAAAAGGTAGGAATCCTGTCGTGCCTCCTCGTCCGGCCGCCCTCTGTCTCCTCTCACCTCCTCCCTCTCTCCCGGAGGCACCCTATCAGGGGTTCAGGCACAAAATATCTTGTAGGTCGGGGAGACGAGTCCCCCTCCGTTCCTAGTGCTAGTCCTAGTCCTATCAGCCTCCTGTATATTGTTTGTGCCTACAAAGAAATACTTAATGATATCACTTCTGTAAACTTTCATCTGAATTAATATAAAGTAGATGGAAAAATAAGCTTTTAAAGCTAGTTTGTAGGACAGATATGAGCGAAAGCGGGTAGAGAAAGTAATGTGAATGTAACACATCGGTTTTAGTTCTCCTCCTGCCTTAAACGGAATCATATTTTTTCCCAGTATTAATTATGTCTTTTCTCTTTCACTATGGATATAGAAGTATTATTGTGATGTACGTAAACATGTTGTTACCATATGAATATTGGTAAAGTATCCCCAGTTGCCTTATAAAGTTAATAGTTTACGCCAATGTTAACATCATATTTTGACTGCCAATTTTGGGTAGGCCTTTTCACCTTCTCCATCACGTATATAGTAGGTAGAGAAGGTATTACATTCCACCCAAAAATTCGATGTTAAGTTTTAACCGGAAATACATGTTTTGAGGCCATTGAGTAACAAAAGAACCTTTTTACTTTCTCTACTACGTAGAGTAAGTACGGGAAGCATTGTATTCCACCCAAAAATTCGATACCGAGATTTCACCGGAAATACATGTTTTGAGGTGCACTGAATGCATATAAAGCGTTTTTGGAAACATGTCCGTGTGTGTGTGTCTGTGTACAGCATAACTCAGAAACGAAAATCGGATAAACACCAAACTTGGTATTTAGGTTCAGTATCTTCCAGAGATGCGATAGGAAGGTTTCAAGAAAATCACCCCATCCCAGATTACCCTTTACATGGAACATTTTTCGAAAATTTTAATTTTTTCAAAAATGGCCTTAACGATTTTGATTAAAATATCATATATTTAAGATATTTTCATGACAAATAAAATCTATATCTTGAATTTTCTGGGAATGTCTCCATAAGTATTCTTCATTCTGAACGACTTTTGCATAACCGGTAAACCATAAGAGATAGACAAAATTTTACTACACAAAAATGTAGATCGCGTTAAAATACACAATTTATGTCACATACATTTTTTTGTTGAGTGAACCATTTTCGAGATATTGATTGTTATTCCCTTAAATTCTTCAATACTTATTTTCTCAAATGGGAATTTGTTATTCATTTTTTTTATGTCCTGGACATGCAAAGAGAATGGAATGCGCCACATAGCAACCAGTTCTTAAAACATTTGACTATCGCTTAAAACCTACCATATTCCCCTTGCACCTACAAGAAAATTAGCAATAAGATTGACATCTCGATTAACATGAAGCATATGGAGAATAAGCGTTTGTAAAAATAGTTTGTACAAGAGTAGAGAAAGTCATGTGAGTGTAACACATCGGATTTTTAGAAAAAGATCTGTGTGTGTGTGAGTGTGTGTGTGTGAGTGTGTGTGTGTGTGTGTGTGTGTGTGTGTGTGTGTGTGTGTGTGTGAAGAGCACAACTCCAAAATAAAAAGTCGGATAAATACCGAACTTGGCATTTAGGTTCAGTACCTTTCAAAGATGCGACACAAAGATTTTCAAGAATATCCCCTCAACACGAACTACCCTTTACAAGGAGGATATTTCGAATTTTGTTTATTTTATAAAAATGGTTATAATGGTTTTGATTAAAATATCATATATTAAGATACTTACATGAAATTAAAATGTATATCTTGAATTTTCTAAGAATAGCCTGTGAGGTACTCTTCATTCGGATGGAAATTGTTATAATCTATTATAGCTGGTAAGCGTTAAACGATAGGCAAAAACGCGCTCACAAAAAATATAGATGTCTTTAAAACACCCAATTTATTTCAAATAACTTCTTTTTGTGCCATCAGCCATTTCCGAGATATCCGTTACTAATGTTTCGAATTGTTCAATACTTAGCCATTCTTTTTTAAGTCCTGTCGATTTTCAGTTGTTTCTCGCGATGTCGTGGAAAGAGTATGGAACTTTTAAGCCAGCATATAGCGTCCAATTTTTAAACATTTGATTATCACTATTCCCTTCGTCTTTAAATCGAAATTTGTAATGCAACTTTTTACTTTCTCTACTACGTATAGTAAGTAGGGGAAGTGTTGCATTCACCCAAAAATTCGATACCGAGAATTTGCCAGAAATACATGTTTTGAGACCCCTTAATCCCAAAAAAGCACTTTTAGAAAAAGTTGCGTTTGCATGTTTGTGTGTGTCTGTGACTTTTCAAAAACTAAAAGGCAGATAAATACCAAACTTGTTATTTAGGTTCAGTATCTTTCAAAGATGCGACACGAAGGCCTTAAATAAAAATCTCCCCACCCCAGACTACCCTTTACATGTAACATTTTTCGAAAATTTTGATTTTTTCAAAAATGTTTCTAACGATTTTGATTAAAATATCATATGTTCAAGATATTTTCATGACAAATGAAATGTGTATCTTGAATTCTCTGGGAATGTCCCCAAAAGTCCTCTTCATTCTGAATTGGTTTTGCATAACTGGTAAACCATAAGAGATAGACAACATTATTCTATACAAAAAATGTAGATCTCGTTAAAATACACAATTTATGTCCGACACACCTTTTTGTGGAGTGAACCATTTCTGAGATTTTCCTTGTTATTTGTTTGAATTTTCTAATACTTATATTTTTTCTCAAATGGTAATTCATTAGTCGTTTTTTACATGCCCGTACCCAGAAAAAAATTTCGGGGAAGGTTTTCCACAAGTGGATCTAAAGTTAACAGTACCCCACACAGCTACCATGTACCTACTCCGTAGTATATAGACATTACATGGATAAGAAAATTGCTTGGAGACATTGTATAAACAAGAAAAACTCACCAGAATGAGGATATTCCACCTTACAGCACAAAACATGGACACTGCTTCGAAAAACGGAATGTATGGTCACCTTAGCTATGTAAGGCGACGATATTAAGTTTCCCTTTTTCTTGTAAATGTGCTAGTAGCAATAGACCTACTGTTATCTAACGACATTTTCCCATATTGGTTTGCTATGAATTTAAATAAATAAAAGTCAGAAGTTTCGGTGGGGGGGTTTGAAACCTAGGAAACCCCATCTAAATACGGCCCTGGATATACAAAGAGAATGGAATACTTCACGTAGCAACCAGCTCTTAAAAGATTTGACTATCGCTTAAAGCCTACCAATTCCCCTTGCATCTACAAGAAAATCAGCAATAAGATTAACATTTCGATATGTCGATTAACATGAAGTAGATGGAGAATAAGCGTTTGTAAAAATATATTTTACAACAGTAGAGAAAGTCATATGAGTGCAACACATCAGATTTTTCTAGAAAGGTTTTGAATGAAGTTAAAATGAAATAGGTAGGAGAATAAAATTTCGTAAGAATAATTTGTATACTACTAATAAGCGATAGAGGGTAGAGAAACTCATGTGAATGCAACACATCAGATTTTTCTGGAAGAAGCAGTAAATTCCAAATTCAGTAGTTCAAAAGTAGCCTGAAGAGAAATAACTCAATACTGTTGGGCGTTGAATCGATGGACAAACAGCAGTACATTTACTCGATCGATTACAGTCTTACCTTGTTTTCAGACCAGTGAATCTGATGGCAGTTTATCATTTCGGCTAAACGACGACAGGGGTATTATTAGTCCATCTCTATGCAAGAAGCCAATAATTGTTGCGCATTTGTTGGCCCTGCCGCAATGCAGAGAGGGATGTAGCGCTAAAAGTGCGTCGCTTACTTTCATAAGGGCAAAGGGAGCCAACACCATTATTTAATGTCAGATGGACGTGTGACGGTCAAGTGTTAACGCCAGCTGGAAGTCGAACTCTGCTGGCGTGGCAACATGGTCTGCAGAGAAGAGAAGGGAATGATACATAAAAAGAAAGTTAAACAAATGCAGTATAAAAGTGAAGAAGCTTCGTGGATGACTATAGAGTGGAACTAGAATGAAGAACACATGGAAAATAGTCAGACACAGAAATAGGAAAGAACGAATGTAAGGCATTGAATATATAACAGAAACAAAGAAAGAACATGAAATATAAAATGAAACACATATACTTAGCTGTTGTACGTAACATGAAACTAGAACACGTGTGTGCGGAAATATAAAAGTCTGATGTGTTTCGTTCACATCAATTTCTCCACCAATCATCATCATCATCATCTATTCTACCCGCTATCGCATCCAAAAGCTTTGGTTAAGAAAACTTATTTCCTTTGCAGAAATCCATTATACATTTCGGTGTAGAACAAGGGATATGGGGAAACCGAATCGATAGTTAGTTGTTTAAAGTGAATCACTATATGCCGGTTTGAAATGCCATAGTGTTTCCATGGCATCGCGAGAAATAACTGAACAGCGACAACACTTTAAAAATGACAGAAGTACAGGGTTATTCAAAAGGAAGCAACATATTTTTATACTCATTTTTAATGAACGACAATAAATAGCGACACATCATCGGAAAGTTCAAAGTTTTAAACCCCACCAATAATCGCATTCAGTGCCAACAGCGGAGCTGTTTTTTGTTTACGAGAAAGTGGGGACGCCACAGGAAAAATTTTGTGTGCTGTATTATGCAAAGAATGAATCCATTGTTTCATTGCAGCGTGCATTTCGTTGTAAATCCAACAACGAGCCGCCTCGTCATAAAAAATTTACAATTGATACAATAAATTCGTAGAAGATGGTTGCATATGCAAACGGAAAAGCACTGGTCATCCTCGCATAACAAATGGTGCTCATTTTGAACACACAAAATAAAATTTTGAACTTTTCTCTATTCAGCGATGTATCGCATGTGTCGCCATCTATTGTCGTTCATTAGAAATAAATACTTAAAGTCTGTACCTTCTTTTTGAATAACCCTATATTGTAGTATTCAAACCAACAATAATAATGGATATATGGAAATGGCTCATGTGGCAAAATAATTTATTTGAAATATATGATGTGTTTTAAGGAGATCTGCACTTTTTACATAGTATGTTTTTTGTCTCTGTTATGATTTAACCCTTATATGAAATTACACGAAATTCCTTCCGAATGAAGAGGCCTTCATAGTGGACTAAAAGTTTAAGATATACAATTTAAATGTAAATACCTTCAGTATATATTATTTTATTCAACATCGTTAGAGCTATTTTTTAGAAAACAAAAAAGTTTTGAGTATGTTTCTGTGAAAAGGGTGGTGAAAACCTTCCTTTGATATTTATCCGACTTTTCGTTTTTAAGTTATGCTGTTTACACAGACGCACAGGTAGGGTTTTCTAAAAATGCTTTATTTTATTCAGGGAGCTCAAAAGACTTATTACCGGTGAAATCTCGACATCAAAATTTTGGGTGAAATGCAATACTATCCTTGCCTACTAGGTGCGTGGTAGAGAAAGTAGGAAGGGAATATGGTGGATGAAGCGATTAAAAATATCAACAGAAAGCTGTAAGAAAGGGTAATAAAACCAATAACAAGAAAGTAAAAGGGAGAAAATGGGAAGTAAGGAGCTAAAGATTAGATAAGATATTAGAAGAGGTGATAATGATCTTAAACACTGAATATATCAGAAGTTGAAGAAAGAAAGCCTAAAATATTAGAGAACAACAACGCCTGAAAAGGGGAAGGACAGCAAAAGAAAACTTCTCCATATGAACAGATATGTATTTAGGAAATAAACACATACACATATACATTGAAAAAAATATGCAAATGAAGCATAGGGGAATATGAAAAGAATAGATAAAAACACTTTATCGGTTTGGTAACAATGTTTTCCTACACTTGTTTTTTCTCCAATCAGGTACGTAAGTAGTTTGTAATTACCGTTTTATTTACCGTTATTGGTTGTTATATATTTTTGATTTCTGCTTATTCTGTTCCTGTCAGACTGTAATAAGGACCATATTACCCTTCTCTAGGTCTCTAGGGATAACGAATGTGGATGGTTCAGCGTAGTCTAGTTAAAGCCAGCTGATAATAATCAGACAGTGCAGGTGGAATTTTCAAATATGCCTTCAACATAAGCTATTTTCATTAATGTACATGTTTAAGTCGTAAGGATTTAATAAAATGATGTATTATTATTACTATTATTATTATTATTATTATTATTATTATTATTATTGAATGTCACGGCTTTTATCTGTCGTCAGTTCTAATTGTATAATTAAAATTCATTGATGATCTGCTTTTATTTTTAATTTAATATTCAGATTAGCAGCAGTTTGTTACCACCACTTTTTAATATTTACATAAACAACATTGTTAGAAAATGAATGGATAATACTCAATTTTATTCTAGCAATTTCAATAAATACGAGTTTGCCCTCACACTTATTTTCGCTAATGATCAAGTTATAATGTCTAATTCTGCGAACAATTTGCAGAAAGTAGTACATGTATAAAGTGGCAATGAAATACAATATCATGATTTCAACAACTAAAACTAAATGAAATTTAAAGACAATGAAAGTACAAGTTGAAATATTGCTATAGCAAATAATATAATGGAACAAGTAGACGAATATAAACTTTTCCATGGCGTACATCATTTAGATATAGCGCTTATCAAACTAAGAAAATAGAAATATTTACTATTTGAATAGCATTTTAAATAATTCATTTAAAAAAATTAAGCAGGAAGAGACAGAGTAAAGCAATCTATAAGTGATGTCAGTGCCAAAATTGTTATAAGATAGTGACATTTGAGTTATAACCGTAAACAAAAACAGGCTGCAGGTGAATGGAAAGAAATGCATAAGGGAAATTGCAGTATTTAGAAAAACCAACCATAAAAGAGGTGAAGAAATAAGAGAAGAATTAGAAATATACAGAATGGACCGTTTAAGTTGAGGCTGTACAACATCTCCAAAACTAAGCGTTGTAGAAAGAAACGTCTTGAATAAACGTTTATTGATATTATGAGGGAAAGTACATGCCATTAGTCCTGTTTTATTTGGAGGATGTTGTGATGGGCATTTTATGGTCAATGTAATTTTTTTTAAATGGGAACCTATCTTTTTTATGTTGTTCTCTCACTCCTCAGAAAAAAACTAAACAGCACTTGTATAAAACCCTTTGCAATTGTGCTTACGCCAATGTAAATAACAACGAAAATTCTGAATGGCTGTGTACGAAAAGCGCAATAAATGGTTGGACCATCCATGGATGGTCATTCAAGTTACGTTTCGTAATTGAGAATAAACATGTTTATGTTTCCTTATTCCTCATCACAAAATATACAGCTTTTTATGATGAGAAAAGAACATATAAAATAGATTCCCATTTAAAAACTGTTTAGGTAAATTGACCCTCAAATGACCATCATAACGTCCTCCAAGCAAAACACGACTAATGACATTTACTTCCCCCCATAACATCAAGCAACTTTTATTCACGACATTTCTTTCTACAACGCTTAGCTTTGGAGATGTTGTATAGTCTCAACTTAAATGGTCCAGCATGTACAATCCGAACATAACACAAATTGGATAACCCATGTATAGAGAATGGCATCTGAAAGATTATCACGTTGCGTTATGAGTTATAAACCAAGATGAATTCTAGAGAAGTACAGGAATACCTATTGAAAGATAGTATGAACACGATATGTGGATTGTAACAGGTGTAAATGTCTAAAGCATGAAGGAAGAATATACAGTCATAATACAACACGACGTGCACTGTGACAAATGGTCTGTCATCTCTGTGCAACAAGTAAATGAATTTATTTTAAATTTAAAGAGAACAACAGAGCGTGAAGATCCAAAGATTGGTTTTCAAACCCAACTTCCTGCTTTTCCAAGTTTTTGAAAATAGTTCCATAAATCACTAAAGTTCGTGCAGATCTGCTGATCAAAAAAGTCTACTTCTATGGCAAAAGCCAACGATGCTCGTTCTGCTGGCTAACTCACACTAAGTATGAATCAGAGTCCAACCCTATCTTCAGTCTTCATCTCCAACACTGTGGAGAAGCTCA
The DNA here is from genome assembly GCA_030765065.1 of Deroplatys truncata. NCBI lineage: Eukaryota > Metazoa > Arthropoda > Insecta > Mantodea > Mantidae > Deroplatys > Deroplatys truncata. Next base: position 109,207,039 of record CM060975.1, read on the forward strand.
TTACAAGAAAAGGATGTTAAATATTTCATAAAGCTAATTAAAGAATCGGCACATCCATCGCTACATCACGCCATTAATTTACCACCCGGTGGTGATCACTGATGCAAAACGGTGACATCGGCCCTGGGTTCGAACCTTGTAATCCGTTCCGTTTCATTAACCATCGGACAGAGGATTGCGTTTTAGGAAGAGCAGGCACGACTTCTTCACGGCACTTGAAGGGAGGGTCTAGAACAACATCAGCACCTCTATAGGCAGGCTTGAAATGCATGTAGTACAAGAACATAGGAAAATGTTAACCTTCTGAAGCGCACTGTGGGAAAAAATCATGAGCTTTGGCCCTAATTAAATTAGATTAATATAGACGAGAATAGAAACAAAAGCACCAGCACCACCACTACAATCATCAGCAGCACCCTTTCAGGAATTAGGTCTATAGACTTGCTCCGGCCTCAGTCCATCTCCTCGAGTTCTCGGTCTTCCTGGATTTCTTCAGTCTATAGGTCTATCAGCCCATGCAGCAGCCCTCCAAGACCTTGTATATTACAGAAGCCAAGGCGGCCCCAGGGAATGAGGGCCTCCCCGAATGACACATGCGTGCAGCTGCAACGTGAAGTGCTGGCTGTTTATCATTGTGGTCACTAGATGACAGGAGCACACTGGACACGAACACGACAGGCAGCGTAATTCCCACAACTCAAGCCAGGTCGTATGTAAACACACCTAATTATCCTCATTCATAACTAACAATAGGTTCAGTTAAGAATGTCATCCCACCTACGACCAATGCATGCAACTAATGTAATTATACCTAGAAACCAATATACTTCTTAATGCATTACACTTAATCATTAACGTATAGCTTCAGGGTATTGCCCAGTACTTCGTTCGTGTACAGTTGATGAACTGTACATGAACGAAGTACTGGACCATATCCGGAGGCTATGCGTTAATGATTGTCTTGCATCTTCAAGTGTTGCTACCCCAGGAATTAACATTTGACGCGCTTGCGTACAATGCAGGCTAGGATTTACATAATTTGTTATACTAAGCGGGGTGCTAAAGCGGAACCCAATAAAGCACGTCAGAGAAGCATAAAAGACAATGCAACCTTCTAACCTATCCTCTACTGTGCATATAGCGTGATTAAACTGACAAAGGGCATGCGTATGGGGAGGCGATGTAGCTCCTGGAAATAATTGCCACCAAGGGCGGCGGGTGTGGAGCCACCCCTTGAAAAAAATTCTATATTCGGAATCCTTCTGTTATCGATTCTTTCTAAATTCTCCTCCCAATTACAGCCATATTTCTCATTTTTCCCTTAATGAAAATATTCCCGATTTCTTATTCTACCCAAACGCATGTGTCCCAGTAATTAACTAGGCGATTTCATTTCTGTAGTTTCTAACATATAGTCCTTCTCCCCAATGTCCTGGAATCACTACCATAAAGAAGCGCCAGCACTGCCATAATCTTAAATAGCTCCAGCTGTGTGTTAATCCGTGCTGTTTCAAAGTTCTTCGGATAGTACCGCAAATTGCCTGCATCTTCCTAACTATATATCATCATTATATGCAATATCACAAGCTAAAAATTTAAAGTTTACGAACTCTTGCTAATATGTTGTCATCTAGAACACTCATTGTTCTCTTTGGGGTTTTCCTTGGAGTGTAATGGTAACTGATTTTGAAGTGGAAATTTTTCTGAAATGAATTAAAAAATATGATGGCGTATAGGTACTATCTACTATTCTTACATAATCAGTAAATCATCGATGCATGCCAAACATTCATAGTAATGTTTCCTAACTTAATTCCAGGTTTCTTACATCTTTGTAAGATAACGTCGATGTAAAAATGAAGGAAACATTTGGCATTTTCTGCTCCTGAATCGGTTTGCCAAGTTTGAAGTCACATTTCCGATTTATGCTTTTGAAAGGGCCTAAAATACAAGAGAATTACTCTTACACTACGTGATCAAAAGTATCCGGACACCTGGCTGAAAATGAGGTACAAGTACGTGGCGCCCTCCATCGGTAATGCTGGAAGTCAATATGGTGTTGGCCCACCCTTAGCCTTGATGTCAGCGTTCACTCTCGCAGGCATACTTTCAAACAGGTGCTGGAAGGTTTCTTGGGGAATGACAGCCCATTCTTCACGGAGTGCGGAACTGAGGAGAGGTATCGATGTAGGTCGGTAAGGCCTGGCACGAAGTCGACGTTCCAAAACATCCCAACCGTGTTCTAAAGGATCCAAGTCAGACCCTGTGCAGGCCAGTCCATTACAGGGATGCTATTGTCGTGTAACCAGTCCTCCACAACCCGTGCAGTATGAACAGGTGCTCGATCGTGTTGAAAGACGCAATCACCATCCCCGAATTGCTCTTCAACAGTGGGAAGCAAGAAGGTGCTTAAAATATCAATGTAGGTCTGCGCTGTGATCGTGCCACGCAAAACAACCAGGGGTGCAAATCCCCTCCAGGAAAAACACGACCACACCGTAACACAACCACGTCCGAATTTCACTGTTGGCACTACACACGCTGGCAGATGACGTTCACCGGTCATTCGCCACACCCACACCCTGCCATCGGATCGCCACATTGTGTACCGTGATTCGTTACTCCACACAACGTTTTGCCACTATTCAATCGTGTAATGTTGACGCTCCTTACACAAAGTGAGGCGTCGTTTGGCATTTTCCTGCGTGATGTGTGGCTTATGAGTAGCCGCTCGACCATGGAATCCAAGGTTTCTCACCTCATGCCTAACTGTCATAGTACTTGGAGTGGATCCGGATGCAGTTTGAAATTCCTGTGTGATGGTCTGGATAGATGTCTGTCTGTTACTGTTTACGACCCTCTTCAGATGTCGGCGGTCTCTGTCAGTCAACAGACGAGGCTGACCTGTACGCTTTTCTGCTGTACATGTCCCTTCACGTTTCCACTTCACTATTATATCAGAAACAGTGAATCTAGGGATGTTTAGGAGTGTGGAAATCTGGCGTAGAGATTTCTGACACAAGTGACACCCAATCACCTGACCACGTTCGAAGTCCGTGAGTTCCACGGAGCGTCCCATTCTGCTGTTTCACGATGTCTAATGACTACTGAGGTCGCGGATAATGAGTACCAGGCAGTAGGTGGCAGCACAATGCACCTAAGATGAAAAACGTATGTTTGTGGGGGTGTCCGGATACTTTTGATCACATGGTGTATTTGTTTTCTGCTGTCTTTGAATACATTTCTGGACGGACTATCCTATTTTCTCTACTACTTATCTATACTAGTCGTGAAGGTATTGTATTCCACCCAAAAATTCGATACAAAGGTTTTATCGGAAAATTTACGCTTTGAAGCTCCCGAATCGAAAAACGGATGATAGAAGGCCTGTAAGTGCTTGTGTGTCTTTGAACAGCATAACTCCAAAACGTAGTATCGGTTAAGCACCAAATTTGAAATATAGCGTCTTTCAAGGATGTGACACGAAGACCCACCCTAAACCAACCTTTACATGGACATTTTTTCGTTATTTTTTATCTTCTCGAAGTTTCTATAAGAATTTTGATTTAAATACCATATGCTTAAGATTTTTTAATGGCAAATAAAAGGTATAACGTCAACCTGTGAAATCCCCTTCTTTTTGATAACCTATGTATAGTTGGTAAAACGTAAGAGGTAGAAAAAAATCTTACGAAACAAAAATGAAGATCTCGTTAAAGCACACAATGTATTTCAAATATATTTTTAGTAGCGTTAACCACATCGGAGATATTCTTTGTTAGTGGTTTGTGTTTTGAATTTTCAAATACCTATACTTTACTTAAGTGGGAAATCGCTATTCGTTTTCACTTTCTCTATCCCGTACATTGTAGATTGAGAAGGTATTGCACTCCACCCAAAAATTCGATACAGATTTCACCGGAAATACATGTTTTGAGGCCCCTGAATCCAAATAAAGCACACACATGCCCGTGTGTGTGCGTGTGTGTAAAGTACATAATTTTTTTTTCTTTTTATACAAAATTTTGAATATATTGAATTGTTACTCATAAGTTGCAAAAGAATTGGTTCTGATAGCATACATTGGATGTTCCATTATCTTTATTTTACCACCGTACTTATGTTATCGAGATTTGTAGAAAATAGTCCACGTAACCCCTGTAAAATGTATCGATACCAGAGCTCGAGAACGGAAAATGTCGGTTAGGCCACTTTTCCTAAGCGTAATGATGACGTTGCAAACCTAAGATGTGGGCAACAGTGCATACAAGTGTGTTTCTTTCGCAGTAATGTAGAGTTAGCCAGCGAAAGTTTGGATAGGGGACATTCTATGTGAAATCGAACGTCGAAAGAACCTCGCATTTTTTGTTTTTGTTGTAATTTTTCCTATTAAAGAGTGCAAAGGAAAGCATATTTATCGAATATTGGCATTTAAAACTCAACGGTTGTCACTTTATTGAACGGCAAATGTATCGAATTAATTCATTTTGTCGCATTTTAAGTGCGCATAGCTCCGGAACCCGTTATTTCAGAATATTGTACCAAATCTCATTTTGTAGATACGAATATAATACTCACAAAATCTATATACACTTTTTATTTATTTTAAGCATTTCCGGATTTTTATAAAACTAAAATATTAGATTCATAATAACCCATAGTGTCATTAAGACAAGCCGACAATGTTGATAAAGTGGTAATGTTTGGGTGTTCGTAAGTTATAACACAAAAAGTGAATAAACGCAGCGATTTACGTGGTTGATGCGCGATATAATCAAACGCTCTATAATCTGTAAGGAAATACTCAGAACCGCATACTGCTTAGTAAGCGTTCTCATTGTTTAACCATGCACAGCAGCTTGCTTGACCTTCAGTTCAAAACAAGTGTGCGAGAGCGACCATGAGCACGTGTTTTACTACTCCCGCGCATAAAGTGATTTATTTGTTTCATTATTTTAGACGAATCTTTCTGAGTCACCATTACAGCAAAATAAATGTTTAATTGTGTTTAAATTACGAAATCTTACAATATATAACACAAATATTCTTTTTAATCCATTACGGCTTACACATGAAACAATATAAATTTCTTCACTTAAATAAACATAAGAAGAACGTGTTTACGTGAAATTAAAGTTTAATGAATCGAAATAAAGCTGGATTTAAATAACTATACTTAAAGGTTTCAGAGCTATAACAGCTTAAATTTGGGAATTTTAGGAAGGTATGATAAATTTGAACAATTTTAATTGCAAAACTATTATGTTCTTAATGTTAAGAGCTTGCATAAAGCATTGTATCAGGCTTGTCTCGAAATGCAAAAGATTTCGTTTCGTTTAAAAAATTCAAGGTCATTTTCCTTCTGTTTCGGACGATTTGAAATGGAACGTCCCATAACAGTTCTGGAAGTGTCAGTACGAGTCGACGTGTTTAGATGCTTAGCACTTTAACATCTCTAGGGCAAGCCCATAAGGCAAAGAGAAGGGAGGTCTACTAGACACTTCCAGATTGGAAATACTTTGTCCTGGCCTAGCGATACCTGTTGCACAGTGGAAACTAAAATCCAATTAGGAACAGTGTTAGAAAACATTCGATGCATCCAAGCACTCCGAGATATTTAATGGAACGTTGTTTTCCCTACGTAGTTGGGGTATAACTGATATTGCTCTGAAAAAAAAATCTTTGGGATTATTTTTGTTGTTCTCCCTGGTTTAAAAGCTATTATTATTGCCGAAAAATATCTTAGCAGACTATTTCGAAAATGACAAAAAAAGAAAGAATGAAAGAAAGAAAGAAAAGACAAAGACTTTCGATTCTGAAATAAATTCCCTTCCTACATGAAAGCCAATTGCAGAGTTATCAAAATGTATGCTTAACACCAAAGTCTGTATTTTTATATTTTTTGAACTAAAGCCTTTTCTTTATGTAGTTATACTTATTATACCTCAAAAAGATTTAGTATACGAGGTTGGATGAAAATGTTTCCGAAATGATGTCATAAATACTACACAACAGTTTGTTTTGTCTAATCTGCACTCTCACCTTTTTTTTTCGAGTGGAGGAGAAAATGATTTAATCACTAACTCAGCCCCGATGGTAGTCGGGACTGAGAGTGTGGGACTCACCGAGTCGTCGGCATACCCACTAAAAACTCCTCCACCGGATTGGAAGGAAAAGGTATACTGCGGTACCGCCTAAAGCACCCGCGCAGTCCTAGGTGATGTTGAAACTGGGCCGTAGTGCGGTCGCCAGGGGAGTAAGGAGTAAATGCCGGGAGACAGACTTGACTTCCAGTCTGCCCCCGCAGCGAAGTTAAGGTGAGAATGGTAGGAATTTTAGGTGAAGGTATAAGGTTGATGTGCGTTGAGCATGTAGAGTTCTTGTAGTTGGTGTGTGTTGCTGGAGGTCTAAGGAGTTCCTTCAGGCGAGGTGTATCGGATCGTCCTTATGAAGCCGCCTGTAGTCTTCGAAGAATCGTAGGTTGCGGCGGGCTCGCTCACTCCGGGGAGAGAGCGGCGCAGCATCCCTTGGAGAGGTGTCTGTGGAGTTGCTTGGTGATGGCGAAGACTGCTTTGGTGTTGTGTTGGTGGAAGTCTGATTGCTGTGGTTGTCCTGAAGCTCAGTTACACGATTCTCCAGAGATTGGAGGAGCGTGTGAAGTTGGTTTAGCTGAGTAGCGTTGCGTGTTGCCAATGCATGTAGGTCCTGTAGCGTGGTTTCAATATTGACTTTCCGGCGGAGTCGGGCTTCGGCTTGTTCCTCAATGTTGGTCTTGGTCAGTCGGATGTCCTCGGCCATGTTGCCAAGGCGTTCATCCAATTTCAGGATCTCAGTCCGTATCTCCTGATGTCTTGATGGCGGCGCTGTGATGTTATCTCTGGGTGGAGGTGGCTGTGTTGGTGTCTGCCCTGTGGAAAGCAGTGCCCGAGCGTGCGCTGGTGCGCCTGGTGGCAGCTGTGGCTCGGTTCTTGTTCGGCGTGGGTATAGCGGGCAAAGCGCCTGCCCTGTGAAGTGATCGTGGCCACTACAGGTGCCGCAATACCTACGGCGTCGGCGGAGGTCATGGCTGGTACAGTGTGCAGTCAGAGTTGCCGCACCGCAATAATGGCACCTCGGAGGTGCGGCGCAGGAGGATGCGTCGTGTCCGTAGCAGCATCGTCGGCAAGGCCGATGGCCTTCCGCTCGGCTAGCCTCCGCTCGAAGGACCTGCCCTAGCAAGGGCAGGCCGGACCTCAAGGCGGCCTCGCGGTCGGCCGGGTTTGCGAAGACCAGACGAACCAGCCTTGGGAGTTGATACACTTGTCCCAGCACTTCTTCCACTGCTGGAAGCATCTCTGGAAGTCCTCTTCTTTCAACATTTTCAGAACCTTCTGCGATTCACAATGGATGACATTAATGTCCTCAAAAGGGTGTCCTCGGAGCGGCATTTTAAGTCGCGGGAAAAGAAAAAAGTCCACTGGTGCCAAATCTGGAGGATAAGCGGGATGGGGAACAGTATTCATCCTATTTTTATCAAAAAATTGGCGAACAGAAAGGGCTTTGTGTGCGGGCGCATTGTCATGATGCAGAAACATGTCCAGATTGTCTTTCAAAATGCTTTGAACACTTCCAAAGGAGAACCCTAATAAGTCAGAAAGTTCTCTTATAGTAATGCGCCTATCATTTAAGACCATTTCCCTCACCTGATTGATATTTTCATCAGTTTTGTTGGAACAGGGTCGCCCCGAACGATCTGCATCTTTAACTGATGTCACACCACTTTTAAATTTCGAAAACCACTCAAACGCTTGAGTTTTGCCCATAAATTCCTCCCCATAAGCTGTTCTTAACATTTCATAGGCTTCTGTTGCAGTTTTACCGAGTTTAAATTAAAATTTGATGTTCGTTCTTTGTTCTTCGTAATCTGACATTTTTACTACGCAGAAAAATCGCAGCACATGCAAAACACATGTTCACTTCAGAGCGTCTACCTCGTCACTGTATGGTCACAGGAAGTCACGTGAACTCTCATTTTTATCGGGAAGGAACGCTGCATGTACAGTCTGGGTAAGAATTAAAGGAATCCCAGCGTCAGCATTGTTATGAAGCCATTCCGGAAACGTTTTGATCACACCTCGTATATGTTTCTAAACTTGGTGCATTTTGTACCCTCAATGCAACAGGGCTACAATATAGATAAAAATAAAAATTGAGATATACCCATAACTGGGTTCCTCTTTCTCTTTTTTAAATATACCAAAGGATATTCACAAAATTCCTCTAAGTAGTAACTAATTACATATGGCACTTCACAGTTCCTTACATTTAACAGTACAGGGCCAGATTTCTGACTGGTTTTGTGCATTCTTCTGCGTTTGATGTAATACGAAAAACTGCAGGTGTTTTGCTTCAAAATAAAATGCGGATCACATACGTACTCTTGAAATATTTTAAAGCCTCTCCTGCAAAAGTAGAAATCTTTGAGCTGTGGGCCCTTTTGCATTAGTGGCGTGATTTAGCTCATTTTTCTCATCGTACACAAATGTTTAAAAACTTAATTTGTGTTTGCAGTATAAGCCCAGTTCTTCCCTTGCACTAAAGTTTACTAACATTTTTACTTTCTCTACTACGTATAGTAAGTAGGGGAAGTACTGCATTCCACCCAAAAATTTTATACCGAGATTTCACCGAAAATATATGATTTAAGACTCCCTGAATCCAAAAAAAGCATTTTTGGAAACATGTCCGTGTGTGTGTCTGTGAACAGCATAATTCAGAAACGAACAGTCGGATAAACTCTAAACTTGGTATTTAGGTTCAGTATCTTCCAGAGATGCGACACGAAGGTTTTCAAGAAAATCCCCCCACCCCAGATTACCCTTTACATGGAACATTTTTCTAGAATTTTTATTTTCTCAAAAATGGCTCTAACGATTTTGATTAAAATGTCATATGTTTAAGATATTTTCATGACAAATAAAATGTATATCTCGAATTTTCTGGGAATGTCTCCAAAAGTATTCTTCATTGTGAACGACTTTTGCATAACTGGTAAACCATTTTACTACACAAAAAATTTAGATCGCGTTAAAATACACAATTTATGTCATATACTTTTTTTTTGTTCAGCGAACCATTTTCGAGATATTGCTTATTATTCCCTTAAATTTTTCAATACGTATTTTCTCAAATGGGAATTCGTTATTCATTTTTTTGTCTTGGATATGCAAAGAGTATTAATCTGTGGCAAATAGAATGATGCTGCATATAGCAACCAGTTATTAGGAGATATGTCTGTGTTTATATTGCCCTTGCAAATACAAAACAAGGGGAACATAGTACGCCTTAAGCGATAGTCAAATATTTTTAGAACTGGTCACTATGTGTAAAATGTAATTCTCTTTGAATGTCAAAAGATCGTTTTTGCAAATGTTTATCTCGATTAATATGAAATAGATGGAGAATAAGAGTTTGTAAAAATAGTTTGTACAAGAGTTTGTAGTTTGTACATGTGTGTGTAATACATCAGATTATTTTTTAGCAATTGCCTTGTTACCCTTAACTTATTAAATAAACAGCAGTAATCTTGTGCACTTTTAGTTCACAGTGTTCTTCTGAAATAAAGTCTCGGTTAGAATAATGAAATCTGAATAAATTATGCCTAGGGCCCTAATGGGGCGCCCCCGGCGGCAGGGGTGAGGTGAAAGGAGACAGGGCGGCCGGATCAAGCGGCATGATAGAGCAGAGGGGATGGTTCCTATAATTTCCGGTTGAAACTCCCCGATAGTAATTGGTACAACCTGCTGCCCTTCCCGCTTGGGGGTCCGGGATTCGGAGACCGCCTCCTTTGCGGGGGACGAAATGTTATAGAGAGCATCCTTTTCCCTTGCAATGCCGAGACTCTCGCCGACACTTGTTACCCTGAAACCAAGCATATGAAAGGGGAAGCGAAATGAGAAAGGAGGTGAAATGGAGGGACAAGAAATTTGAGGAATGTAATTAACCTACCCAGCATTCGCCTTGCGGCCCGAGTGAGGAAGGTCGGCCGCGGGAATCGAACCCACGACCTCCTGGGTGCGAGTCTCACGTGCTACTGCCTGCGCCATCTCGCTCGGTACGAATGCAATGTCTACAGGATTAATATCACTCAGAAAGCACACATAAGAAGTTTGTGAAGAGCCTAGCTAAAGATTCTCCTATGGAAAGTATTATAAGAAGAATGCATTATTCTGAGATATCATGCAATATCAGTAACAGGACGAATATACCTCTAACAAATAGGAGCACTGACGCAGCTACGAAAAAAATCTGATGTGTTACACTCACATGACTTTCTCTACTCCTGTACAAACTATTTTTACAAACTCTTATTCTCCATCTATTTAAAATTAATCGAGATATCAGATGTTATTCTTATTGCTAATTTTCTTGTAGATACATGGGGAATTGGTAGACTTTAAGCGATAGTCAAATATTTTAAAAGCTGGTTGCTATGTGGCGCATTCCACTCTCTTTGCATGTGCAGGACATAAAAAAAATGTAGAACGAATTCCCATTTGAGAAAAAGTATTGGAAAATTTAAGGGAATAACAACCAATATCTCGAAAATGGTTCGCTCAAAAATAAAATGTATATGACATAAATTGTTTATTTTAACGCGATCTACATTTTTTGTGTAGTAAACTTTTGTCTATCTCTTATGGTTTACCAGTTATGCAAAAGTCGTTCACAATGAAGAATACTTTTGGAGACATTCCCAGAAAATTCAAGATATAAATTTTATTTGCCATGAAAATATCTTAAACATATGATATTTTAATTAAAATTGTTAGAGCCATTTTTGAGAAAATTAAAATCTTCGAAAAATGTTCCATGTAAAGGGTAATCTGGGGTGGGGGATATTCTTGAAAACCTTCGTGTCGCATCTCTGGAAGATACTGAACCTAGATACCAAGTTTGGTGTTTATCCGACTGTTCGTTTCTGAGTTATGCTGTTCACAGACACACACACGGACATGTACCAAAAAGGGTATTTTTTGGATTCAGGGGGTCTCAAAACATATTTTTCCGGTGTAACCTCGATATCGAATTTTTGGATGGAATACAATACATACTTCCCCTATTTACTATACGTAGTAGAGAAAGTAATAAAAAGAAATCTGATGTGATACATATAAAATGAGTTTCTCTACCCTCTATCTTTATTAGTGAGTACACAAACTATTCTTGCTAAAGCTATTATTACGTTCAATCCAAAATAAACCTTTGCAAAGATACCTGCGTTACACATTTCGTTATAGATACAAAGAGAACAGCGAAAGTCAAATATTTAAGAACTGGACGCTATATGCCGTCTTAAAATTCCATGCTGTTTCCATGACATCGCGAGAAGCAACTGAAAATCGATGGGAGTAAATGAGAAGTATTGAGCAATTCGAATCTTTAATAACGGATATCTCAGAAAAGGCTTATGCTGCAAAAAAACTTATTTTAGGTAAATAGTATGTTTTAAAGAGATCTACATTTTTGTGTATGGTACGTTTTCGTCTTTGGTTTAACGTTTACCAATTATACAAGATTATACAAAATTCCTTCCGATTGAAGAGGACTTTCTAAGCTATTGCAGAAAATTATTTTATTTGTCATGTAAACATCTCGCATGTATGGTATTTTAATCAAAATAGTTAGAGCCATTTTTCAGAAAATCAATTTTTTTGCAAATTGTTCCATGTAAAGGTTAGTTGGGGGGTGAGGGGATTTTCTTGAAAATCTTCGTGCCGCATCCTTGGAAGATACTAAACTCAAATACCAAGTTTGGTATTTATCTGCGTTTTCATTTATGAATGTCTTTTAAATAAATTTGTATAAGTTTAGCCAAATTATAATTGCAAGTTTTGCAAATCCGCAGTTTGAAATGTGAAGCAATTCATTTCGCTATTTCCACGGTTTCAAGTACAAGTCCCCGTTTGAGAAGAGAAGGAAAGCCGAGATAACTTGAGCATTGCCGCATCCTTGGAAGATACTAAACTCAAATACCAAGTTTGGTATTTATCTGCGTTTTCATTTATGAATGTCTTTTGAATAAATTTGTATAAGTTTAGCCAAATTATAATTGCAAGTTTTGTAAATCCGCAGTTTGAAATGTGATCCAATTCATTTCGCTATTTCCACGGTTTCAAGTACAAGTCCCCCTTTGAGAAGAGAAGGAAAGCCGAGATAACTTGAGCATTACTGACAGTGCATTCTGATTGGCTACCGTGAAATTCAATTCGAAACCAATGCTGCCTCAGCACGAATCGAAGTCCAGACCTGATAGATCCGGCACGAGCGTTTTGATATGCAGGCTCGGGGCGGTTCCAATACCATCTTCTTCGGCTGAAATGCAATGAATTGATAAAAGTCTCTCCCCAGACGGCGGGCGAGCGACAAGGCACTGGCCTCTGACGACCTTCAACTCTCAGACAAGGTGATCTTGGTGGCCGTGAGCAACGCAGTGGTGGGAGAACTGGTTGTCTGTGCTCAACCTGAGGTACACGAGGAAATTACTGCTCTAACGGGAGAGGTCAGTAAAACTGCATGTCGATATAACGTTAAGAACCTTTAGCTTAATGCACCACTAAAAATTCAATTTTTTAAATTATCATTCAGTTTGGTTTAAATTTAACCGTAAGTTTGTGTTATGAAATAATTTAACTGCTTTAAATATCGACTGGATATATTTTATTTTAGTTTTCAGTAAATTTACCTTCAAAAATGCAGATTCTCCTCTGCCAAGTTTCCGCCAGAATGAAAATTTAAAAACAACGCGCAATGTTTTATCCATTATTAGTCGCTGCGGATTCTGGAATTACAATTAAATAACAACACAGAATATAGAATTTACTATGTTAGAATGTTAATTTATCATGTAACAAACAAAAAAAAGTTCGATTCAGACAACGTCGGAAGTATTCGCTGACGCTGCGTTCATAATACAAGTTTTAATACCACACTGCGTTCATTTCAAAGCTATGCAATAAGTAGGAAGACGCCTGTCAGTTTAGTTGTACTGTATGGCAGCCGAGCGGGAAAACGCCAGTGTTTCGTCATTGGAACAACCTGGGTTCGAATTATTGTCGTAAACGTTTTTTTCTAATTTAAATTTTAATTAGTTATATATACGGTAGTGCCGTATGCTTTCCATGCATAAAATAGCTATTAATTTTAAGACTAATGCATAAAAGCACTCTTCGTTTTCAAAAATAAGTGCCATATTAGCAAGAATTCTAAAGTCATTCCATAATGTTTAAGGCCAACGTATAACGTCCAGTTCTTAAACATTTGACTATCGCTGTTCTCTATGTATCTATAACGAAATGTGTAATGTAGTTATTTGTACAAAGGTTTATTTGGATTAAAATGTAGTGGATAGGAAAAAAAAGCTTTAGTAAGAATAATTTGTATACCCACTAATAAAGACTAATAAATATAGAGGGTAGAGAAAGTCAGTGAATGTATCACATCAGATGTTACATTCAGTTTTTTATGTGTGAGTATAAAATCAAATAAGCCTTGGCAACTGGAAATTACATTACAGTATGTGTAATAAACATTGCGTTTTTCTGGGAAAAAATAAAATTATACTCGGGATACGAACCTCGGTAGGCCTCATGACTACGGATCGGCTTATAACCACTAGGCTGGAGGCGCATATTTAATGACTGGGACTCAATATCAAAGGTAACAACAGGAGGAAGTTAAAAGCACGCCATTGTGAACCTGCCGCAGAAACGATTTGGGCTTACACAAATATAGTCTTTGAGAGTCTATCAAAGAGATTTTTAGTCAAAATCGTTAGAGCCATTTTTGAAAAAATCAAAGTTTTCGAAAAATGTTTCATGTAAAGGGTAGTCTGGGGTGGGGAGATTTTCTTGAATATCTTCGTGTCGCATCCTTGGATGATACTAAACCCAAATACCAAGCTTGGTATTTATCGCACTTTTCGTTTTTGAGTTGCGCTGTTCAAAGACAGACACAAAGACATGTTTCCAAAATGCTTTATTTGGATTCAGGGCACCTCAAAATATGTATTTCTGCTGAAATATTGGTATCGAATTTTTGGGTGGAATGCTTTACTTCCCCTACTTACTATATGTAGTAGAGAAAGTAAAAATGCGGAAGTTTTTATCGTAGAGTAGAAGGACAGTACTAAAATAAGCATTTTGAGGATAGAAACAAGGGCCGTCAGAATCTTCTTTACTGCACTACATGTATCAATATTAAATCCGTCATGTTAGTGTCTCCGACTGTGAAACCGTTTGGGGGTGACAAATGTAAACAAAACGCACTCTTGTACAGTATTAATCACTGCCCTTAGGTGTGTCTGATATTCAGTGCTACTGGTTGGCATGGTAATACCGAACGTTTGTTTTATACAAAGAGTACAGTACTGTCTATTCAGCGACATTTTATCTAGTGGGTGGGGAAGCCCTTCTAAGCGGGTAGAAGCTTAGCGACTGGAAGGAGGTAGTGTTTACTTGGAGTGAAGCAAGTGAGAGGTAAGCTAGTAAAATTCTTGGCTGTTTTCCACTGTACGCGTCACGTGCGGCAGGAGTTCAGCATACTGCGTACCCCTCCCATCAGCTAAAGCTTTACCTTTTACCCCATAGCTAAAGCGTCATTGAAGAGACGCCACTCGCATGAGATGTTTAGCTTCTCATTGTGTAGCAGTGCACATTAGTTGAGACAGTGCGTAGACACTTGTCATTTCGACTGACGAATTATGTTTCATAAAGCCAGATTTCAGTTATGTTAATGCAGCGCTCCTGTTATTATACTGCAACTGCGACCTCAGGCTCCTAACCTCAAGATGCTTAGTTTGGTACTGCCTTTCTACTATACAAATTTCTGTATTTATCAAATAACTATAAAATGTTATCGGATGAATGTGTTTTTAAATTGTTCAGTTGAAGCCTATCTCGGTTTGCTCTACATGGACACTTCAAAAAGAGCGATCCTGTTTGCTGTACTTCTCATAAACAAAAACTAACATACGTTTGCTCATAACTAACAAAAACCAGCTGTGATATTGTGGCGTATTAATAATTTGGGGGGTTTCATTGCCATTACCAGACATATTGTTGCTTTCCTTTCATGTTGACTGAGATGACATCACTCTTGGCTGGGAGCTTTTTTTGCTAGTCACGTGTGGTGGGGTTAGCCTCTGTCTTAGTTAAGATTCCGTGAAAAGCGGATCGCCTGTGCAAGCCGGCTTTTGGATCGGTGGACGTCTCCTCTTACCTTTCATATTTAATAATGTAGGAACCTAAACGGTTGGGAAATAAATCTAAGAATATGTAAGTAGATTTGTGTTATGAATTTTATACAGTGAAAAACCCACGCCTTCCTCTGAACCTCCACAGCACGTTTCGGTCCTCCGCAGTCAAGTGAGTATACGTCCCCTGAATGTAAATGCTGGGTGCTATAAATTAATTTAATTTTCATGTGAACTTTTAGGCCTCTACTCAGCATGTAACAATATGACTTGAACACTTCCTGCGCTTCCTATTGAAGTACAAACATTATTTATGTAAAAGTCCATAACAATTATTTAAAATGTCTATAAAATGTAAAATACTTATCATAGAAGGCCGGTATTTCACATACGTATTACTACGACTTGAATACATCGGTGAATAACATTTGGTAAATCATATTTAAAACTGCAGCAGTCAGTAGCTTCATTATAGTGATCTGGTAATGGCGACCGTTCATGTAGTGACATTTTCTAGTTCTGCCTCCAAAGTATGTGATTTTCTATTATGCTGCAAACCCTTTGATTATAATGTTGATATATTTGCCTAACGTTAAGACGTTTATGCAGATGTTTATCGCATCTTGGGCAGAATGATAGTTTTGTATATGCAGCATGTAAGCATTTAACAAATAATGCGCTTTTGCATATGCCAATTCAGATACACTTACCAAATATTAAAAAGCATGATGTGCTACAATCACATAACGTTCTCTACCCATTATAATTTCGTACACTTACCTTATTTACAGAATCTGGATTAACATAGAAAAAATCTGACGTGTTACATTCTTATGGCTCTCCTCTACAAACTACAAAGTACTTCCTTTTTTAAGTTTAATTGAGTTGAGTTACACAACATTCGTCTTCCAAGGTTAATGAAAAATCCCGGAAAATACCTCATCCAGGCAACTCATCCTAACCGAGTTTCGAACACGGGACCCCTGTAAGGCAGACACGCTACACCCGCACTACGGAGGTGAGTAAAAGATTTCTTGTTAATCGTAATAAACCTCTTATTGCACATTTAGACATTTCTTTGCATGTATAAGAAGGTTATACTATCCTAACGCTAGTCAGATTTTTAAAAAGCAGATAGCTATGTGATGGCTTTGAAATTCTCTCTGCACGACCACGAGAAAAAAAAAAGAATATTAACGTTTCACCTGAGGAAAGTAACGCATATGAACAATCAGAACAATAGACCAATTCAAAGCCCAAAAATATCCGAAAATGGTTAACGCCAGAAAAAAAATGATCAGTCATAAATTAGGCCGTTTTAACGGGGTCTACATTTTTACTTTTTCTACCGCGAGCATATAGGCAGAGAAGGTATTGCATTGTCTCCAAAAATTCGATACCGATTATTCACCGGATATACAGGTCCCCTGAATCCAAAAATGCATTTTTACAAAAAAGTGCGTGTGTGTGCGTGTCTGCGAATAGCATAACACTAAAACGAAAACTCGGATCAACAAGAAACTTGGTATTTTGGTTCATTACCAACTAAAGTAGCACACGAAGGTTTTTAAACAAAATCCCTCCACCCCAAACTACCCTTTACATGGAACATTTGTTCAACATTTTATTTTATAAAAAATGCCTGTAACGATTTTATTAAAATATATAACATTAAAGATATTTACATGACAAATCAAATGTATATACTGAACTTTCTAGAATAGCCTATGAAGTCCGATTCAATCGGAAAAACAACTTGTATAATTTTCTATAACTTTTAAAGTCAAGGATAGATGAAAACGTACCACACAGAAATTGTAGATCTCTTTAAAAGACGCAATTTATGTCAGATCATTTTGTTGTGTATGAGCCATTTATGAGATGTCCGTTATTTAAACATTCGAATTGTTCATTTCTTGGCCATTTCCTTAAAGTCCTGTCAACAGTAATTGTTTCTCGCGATTACATTGAAACACTATATAGCGTCCACTTCTCAAACATTTGACTGTCGCTGTTCTCGTTGTATCTATAACGAAATGTGTAATGTAGCTATTTCTGCAGCGGTGTATTTGAATTAAACTGAAGTAGACAGAAAAATAAGCTTTAGTAAGATTAGTTTGTATACCACTAATAAACGATAGAGGGTAGAGAAAGCCATGTGTGTGTGCCACATCATATTTACGGTTTAATAGTTATACAAAATTCCTTCCAAATGATGAGAACTTCACAGGCTATTTCCAGAAAATTGAAGATTGAGGCAGTATTTTTAACACTGACATGATTTCAGTCTAATTATATAATATATAAATTCAACAACAGCCCGCCTTAAAGCAATATGTGTATGTAACAATATATAAAAAGTATATATTACAGTCATTATATACGCTTATATTATTGTATAGTCTTGTATACATGTTCAATAATATTATGGGAATGTATCACGTAATTTAATAATATAGGAGCTGTGAGAATAATAGGTTAAAAGTTGCTAACAATGAGGTAACCTTGAGACAATAATGAATTTGAAAGTTTAACAATAGTACTTGTGATTCTTGGAAGCAATAATGTAATTTTAGTGACAGTTTATAAAACAGCCAATCAACAAACAGAAAAAGCTTTAGTTAAAATAAGTTATTCTATTGGAGTAGGATTAGCCAATCAGAAACTGAAAAGGAGAAAATTTTACAGTTGCGTGTAGACAGTGTTTGTAACCGGATGCGAGGTGCGTCCTAGAGAGATTTTATACGTATTTTGTGTGAGGCAAAAATAGTTTACGTGTTAAAAAGTGCAAATAAAAGCATCTCACAGCTCTCTCTATACCAGTGAAGTGTTATTTAAATCGTGTCAAGCATTAATAAAAGGAGTGAAATAAAATTATAATCTGTGTAAGCCTACATTCTTGTCGTACCACAACCCTGCTTAGACATCCATATCTCTAACAATAATACTGACGCAGCCGAGGCAAACACAAATATATAATATTTAAAGAAACAGTCGGATTACAAGGTTAATATTTTTAAATTTGGGACGAAGGCTACCGGGTACCATACGTGCGGTAGCAACTACTTCAAGTGTTCGGCTCCCCAACAGTTGAACTATAATACAACTCCTTCAATACGACCTACTTCAAATTGACGCCCAAAGCATGGTGCTAAAAAATTCGTAAAAACAAAATACTTCTTCAAGATAAATATTTTATTTTTCATTTAAATATCTTAAACATACGATATTTTATTTAAAACCGTTGCAGCCAATTTTGAGGAAATGTTCAATGTAAAGGGTAGTAATAGGTGGGTGTTCCGGTGAAATCTCGATATCGAATTTTGGTTGGAGTGTCTCACTTTCTCTCCTACGGATACGTGATAGAGAAAAGCAGTAAGCTAGTAGAAGAGTGGATAGAGAAAGTCGTGTGAATGTAGCACATTATATTTTTTTAGGATTTGGCGCATAGGCAGGAACAGGAGAGGTAGGAACACGCTAAACAGAGATAAAAAGAGGAGGATAAGGGAGAGGAAATGAGGGTGAAAACGAAAGGGAAGTAGAAGCTGTTATCGTATTCTTTTTAATATCGGGTAGGGCGATGTCCATTTGTTGCTCGGCTAAGTACTCTCTGTGAAGCACGGCACTAATGAGGCCCGTTGAGTAACTTTGGTAAGGCCCTGTACATGTGGAGTGGACCGCGTGAAGGGTCCTCCGTCGAGTATCCTTGCGGCACCGAGTCAACGATCTCTCTCCTTGCCCGCCTTCATTTGTTTCCTTAATTCCTAAATGTGGCAGAGAGGCTAAGTGCTCCGGGTTGTATACATGCCTCTTGAAGTCTAAACAGATTAACACACTTCTTGGCCGAGGAATCGCATCTTCCTAGCATAACTTTCCAAGGACTTCCTTCTGTAAAGAGAGATTTCGTTTCGTCTTTTACATATGAGAAAATCTAGATAAAAATACTTTAGTACAAAAAGTTTTTGTTTATTTCCAAACAATAATTTAAAAAAATCAAGGTTATAAATTTTCATCCCATGTTTCCACTCGGATTGCATGATTGTCAACCTTTAGTGCTGATGTAAGAAAAACATTTAATTTATGCTCGCAATTTCTCTTCCCCCATAATATAAATAATTCATGTATATATTAATGTATCATGTAAGATTAATAAAATACTATTTATGAAATAAATAGCTTTTTGCTTCTCCTGACGTTTTCCTTTTCTGTGAGATTATGCACTTTGAAAAGCTGCTCCTCAAAAGTTAATTGAAGTTGAAACGTGCTCTTTTGGCCCAAGAGGAAGTGGATTAAATTAGGAATAATGGCAGATTCCTACTTGAAAATATATTCCATAAATTAATTAACAAGCCGAATTTCTTCCATTTAATAAACTCACACTTCAATAACATAGATAATTACAATTTACAAAACTCTTATTCGTTCACCATTCTTTACATTCTTTACGGCTTCAATGCTTTAAATTAAATTACAATAATTACAGAATTGCTTCCTGCTCTCACATTTACCGATATATTTCTAAACTAACAGCAACAAGTCTATAGTTCAGACGATCAATCTTTTCCCGGTGAAGAATTACTAAAGAGAATTTTGAATACGTTAAGCCAAAAACGAATTTAGAAATACCGTCCAGGATGCCTTCTATCTAAACGTTGTCCTGTTGTTTTCCTCGTAACCTAGCTCGCCGTCGAAGAAAGACTGGTAAGCCTTGTGGACAGGTCGTTGAAGAAAGTTGGAACTGATCCGGCGCCCGCGCAGTCGACGACGACAAATCGCCTGACGTACTGCGTGACTCAAAATAGCTGCGCCCTTTCTTCTTCTTGTTGTCGTCTGCTTGTGAACCACTACCATAGTCGTTTCACTTCTGTTCCCGTACATGTCAGCCTTCCTTTAGTACAGCTCAGTCGCCTAAAGTAGATTTCTCCGGGGAGGGTCAATTTGGCACAAAGTTTACTCTCTCCCATAAAACATGCAAATAATTCTCAGTCGAAAAGGAATTCACGTTTCTAGCATTTATTCAGTCAATACCGATATTAGAATATCACTACTGAAGATCCTTAGCTATTTATTCACCGATACTTCTGTTTTTGGCAGTATTATCTTCATATTTTGTACGTTTAACGTCTTTAACGTGAGATCGATAATAATTTTGGATTAAAGGAATGAAATCGGTAGACAGTTAAGATGCTCGTACACCCATACTCTACAACTGTGTGACGTTTAACTTTAATGAAGAATCTCCTAGCAGTATATTATTTTTCTGTATTAATATTATATTAAAAAACATGCCTATCTATATGCGTATATCATGCGTTTTTGAGAATTCTTTCACAATTGAAATGTATGTTCTTACTAACGGTATAAAACTTCAAATCTTAATCCCTAAATCACTAAAACAGGATTTGCAAGTCCCGGATACTATAACACCAACAAGTTAGTGTCATGGAATAACGTATTTCCGAAGATCTCGTGATTATTCGGTTGGGTATGCCATGGAGCACAAAATAGTTGGAATGAAATACCCGTAACATTTGTATTGTTTTTGCATATATTTTCTTTGGAGTAACAACAAATATAACTACTACTACTACTACTACTACTACTATTACTACTACTACTACTACTACTACTACTATTACAATTACTACTACTACTACTACTTCTACTACCACCGAGCGAGGTGGTGTGTGTCAGACTCGCATTCGGGAGGTTCTGGGTTCGATCCCCGGTGACCGCCCACTCTGGCCCATGGGTTTTTCGTAGGTTCCCCGGGTCGGCAGGCGAATGCTGGGGTGGTTCATCTTCTGCCTCGATTTTCCTATACCCAGCATCCTCGTCATTATGTTTCAGGGTTGTAGGACCAGGAGATGGTGTTCGACGGGTTGCGGCTGGATGGAGGATGTGGTTGCCTGGCGTCGCTGCGGGACCGCTCAGTTCAGACCCGCCTCTGAGTGGGCTCCACTAGGGAGGATCGCCGGGGGTTAGAAGGTTTGTGGGTGAGCCCGGACGGCGCCGAATACTTTCGATCTGGGAACGTTATGGACCCCGCCCGCGCTTGTGGCCGTCGTAATCGGATCTGGTAGCCGTTCGGGTCTCTCCCACATCCCGCTCTCCCAGGGATCAAGGTAGAATCAAAAGGGGTCATTGCGACCTAATTGCTGTGCTCTGTCCCGGTTGTGGGCCCCTCCTTTCGTTCCTGTCTTTACCTTTACTGATGATAATAATAATAATAATAATAATAATAATAGTAATAATAAAACGGATTACACAACAAAACAAAAATAAATCCGATTCTGGTTATAACGGTACGATGCCGTACAATATACAGTGTTATTACAAAAGAGGTAGACAACTTTGAAGTCCTATGTAACAAAAACTAAGTGTGATATCAACATAAATTTTGCGGTGTCATGTTGTAAAAATCTGGAAGTTTGCATTGGTGGGTTTTTAGTTGTTAATCGTGTAACTCATTGTTGTTGAAAATGCAAAAATGGCGAATCCTGTGGAAAAAGTATATTGTGTGTTAGAACTAACTAAAACAAATTCTGTAACTGTTGTCCAACGACATTTCAGAACACGTTTCCGGAAACCACCACCGACTAGACAATAGATCTATGATTGGCACAGAATGTTTAAGACAACAGGCTGTGTGTCCAAAGGAAAGAGCCAGGGAAGACCACGGATATCAGAAGAGGATATTGAACGTGTTCGTGGTGTTTTCGCAAGAAATCCACAGAAATCAACAACAAGGGCAAGTTTGGAGTTACAAATTCCACAACCAACTGACTCATTACAGGTTGCAGTTCTTGCACAGCTGCATGAAGTCAACAAAGTCAAACTACATAGAAATGTTGCAACGTAATGAAGACGGCGATGGCCTCAGTGAACGAATAGTTTTCAGTGATGAGTCAAGTTTCCACTTGAGTGGAAAAGTGAATAAACGAATTTTTCGAACATGGGGAACTGAAAAACCAAGGGCTGTGGTGGAACATGTGCCGGACACTCACAAAATTAATGTGTGTTCTGCGTTATTCCACGACATTCAAATGAAACCTGGTCAGTTTGTCTAACTTTGCACTACACGTAAGGTGGCACCATGTAACTGTGTGTATGGTGGCACCATCTATTGGTAGAGCGACTACAGCGTGTGCAACGCTTGACGTGCATAGCGACAGTGTGGTTTCACGCCGAAGAGAAGGTGGTCACACAAGTTATCGTCCACTACTGAACATGAAGGCGAGTAAGCAGGAACAACGAGGAGTGAATCGTAGCAAGCAGTAGAAACATGAGACTTCACCACCTCCAAAGAAATCAAAGTCCGTGCACACCAGCTCTGGTAAGGTCATGATGTCCTTTTTTGACCACAAGGGCCCACTGCTTGTCGAGTTCCTGTAACAGGGAACCACCATCAATGCCCAGCGTTATCAAGCCACTTTACAGAACCTTAGACGAGCCATCAAGTCGAAACGCGCAGGCATGTCCAATGGCATTATTCTCCTGCCTGATAATGCCCGCCCACACACTGCCAATGCGGTGAAGACAACATTGCAGCAGTTTCGATGGGAAACGCTGGAACATCCACCGTACAGTCCAGACCTTTCATCGTGTGACTTTCATGTTTATGAACCTCTAAAACAAGCTATTCGCGGACATCGATTCACAACGGACGACGAAGTGTGTGAATGGGTCCAGGCTTGGATCCGACAGCAGCCTACTAGCTTCTTCAAAGATGGAATCGACCGGCTAGAGTCGCAATGGGATAAATGTGCCAACAGTTTTGGCGACTATTTTTGAGTTAATAAAATCGTTACCGTTACTTTACACCAGTGACCGGGTTTCATTTGAATGACCCTTATATATAGCCCCTTCTTTTTTTGCAGAAAAAACAGTAACAGGTCCTGCATATCTCGATATGTTACAGTTTTGGTTGATATCGCAACTGTATGAGGAAATAAAAACCTTTATGTTCCAACAAGATGGAGCACCGCCTCACTGGCACACAGACGTTAGACTTTACTTGGTTGCAATTTTACCATAACGTTGGATTGGCCGTGCTGCAGATGACAATAACGCTTTGTTACGTTAACCACCGTGGTGTCCCGGTCTCACACCGTGTGACTTTTTCCTTTGGGGATTTCTCAAAGACAGAGTTTCCGTTCCTCCACTTCCACGCGATTTAGATGACATGAAGGAACGTATCAGAAGAACCGTTGCAAGTGTCGATGCAGACATGTTACATCGCTTGATCATCGCTTTGATTTGTGTCGTGTCACGCAGGGATCACACATTGAACATCTGTGAGTTCACAAACTAAACTTCAAGACTTCCTCTGCACGACAGTGCAAACAGATTCATTATATCATTAACAGTTATGGATTTGTAACACATTGAAGGTGTCTATTTCTTTTGTAATAACCCTGTATATTTCTTTAATTGTATAGAATTTACATTAAAACATCTGAGAAGCTTTTTTTTTAACAAATGTATGAAATTAAGTTTCTGGATGTCAAAACCTTCAAGAATTCTTATGCAAGCAAGTTTTGCTGTATTTTCACTGAGTTTTGTAATCAGGTCATTTCCAACGCAGGCTAAATGATAATATAAAGAGAGAAAATTGTGTCGACGTACCATACCAGTATTTACATGAATTTTTTCTCGTTGGTTGCAAACTCTACCATTTCCAAAGTGTTAAGTTGATATCTGAGGATGAAAAATCCTCATATGAAACAGTTGGCCCTTTTTTCGTTGAATACTGATTGCAGGGGTTTCGGTTTTATTTGAAAACTACGGGAACATTAACCGAGCGGGATAGCTCAGGCCGCAATGTCTGTGGCACGCATTCGGGAAGTCGGATTCAATTCCCGGTGACCCTCCGCTCTAACCATGGGGTTTTCGTGGTTTTCTTCTGGTCGCCAAGGCGAAAGCCAGGGTGGTGTATTCTGCCACGATTTCTCCTTTCCATATTTCATCTCCATTTCACATTTCAGGTGTGCTTTCAGGTGCTGGCGGTGCATGGACAGATGACGTGGACGAAGGCGTGTTGGAAATATTTTTTGCCGTGAACGCCAGGGTGAGCTGTCACGACCTTTAAGGTGGCTATGTCGCCCTCTTAGGGGTTCCTAGTGCGCGGCTGCTCAAACTGGAAATGTTAGGGACTTCTGCGCTTCTCTGTCGCCCGGCTCCTTCACCTCATCCCTGCCTTCCGGGGGTGTAGCCACAATTGATCAAACTGGTCGCACTGCACGAGATATAGCCTTCCGATATACACATCCTACATCCTAGGGGAACTTCATACACCCAGTAAAAGATATCATCTAGTGTGATTATCCACAAATTACTTAATCATTCCGTTAGTTATTATTTGTTAAAATATACTTAAATGCTATGTAATATGTCTAGGACCTGGAAGAATGTCGGGGGTTGGTTAAGGAAATAAAAAACACAACATCCGCTGATTTTGCATACGCATTTTCATGAATATCAGGATTTTGTAAGCTGCTAGTACTGTCTTGGGGACTTTATGAAATTAAACGTTATAAGTGGTAAAGGGAGATTTCACCATAAAAATCTTCTATATCCTTGTATAATAATTTCATAAAGAATATAGGGGACACAAATGAAATTAATTAAATCCTCACTCGATGTTTAAAATCCATATAAGTGTGCCAAATAGTCTTTACTCTATAGTGACGTAAGTGACTGTGATTAATTTCAGGAGACTTAATGGTAATATATTAAAAATAAAAAAATCAGATGTTTTACACTCACATGACTTTCTCTACTCTTGTACAAACTACTTTTACAAACGCTTATTCTCCATATGCTTCATGTTAATCCAGATATCGAGATGTTAATCTTATTCCTAATTTTCTTGTAGATGCAAGGGGAATTGGTAGGCTTTAAGCGATAGTCAAATATTTTAAAAGGTGGTTGCTATGTCGAGTATTCCATTCTCTTTGCATTACCAGGACAAAAAAATGAATAACGAATTCCCATTTGAGAAAAAGTATAAGTATTGGAAAATTTAAGGGAATAACAAGCAATATCTCGAAAATGGTTCACTCAACAAAAAAATATGTATATGACATAAATTGTGTATTTTAACGCGATCCTCATTTTTGGTGTAGTAAAATTTTGTCTCTCTCATGGTTTACCAGTTATGCAAAAGTCGTTCACAATAAAGAATACTTCTGGAGACATTCCCAGAAAATTCGAGATGTACATTTCATTTGTCATGAAAATATCTTAAATATATGATATTTTAATCAAAATCGTTAGAGCCATTTTTGAGAAAATTAAAATTTTCGAAAAATGTTCCATGTAAGGGGTAATCTGGGATGGGGGATTTTCTTGAAAACCTTCGTGTCACATCTCTGGAAGATACTGAACCTAAATACAAAGTTTGGTGTTTATCCGACTGTTCGTTTCGGAGTTATGCTGTTCACAGTCACACACACACGGACATGTTTCCAAAAATGCTTTTGTTGGATTCAGGGGGTCTCAAAACATGTATTTCCGGTGAAACTTCGGTATCGAATTTTTGGGTGGAATACAATACTTCCCCTACTTAATATACGTAGTAGGGAAAGTAAAAAAATTAAAATCTTGCTATATAGAGATTCATTATATTTACCTTAAACTGAAAACGACAGAAGACGATTTTTAAAGCCAGACTATGTATCATAGATACTTAACAGGCGGGATTGCTCAGGCAGTAACGTCTGTGGCACGCATTCGATTCCCGCGGCCGACCTTCCTGACCCATGTTTTTTTCGGGGATTTCCCTGGGTGATTAGGCGAATGCTCGGAGGGTTCATTGCATCCCCGAATTTTCTGGCCCTCCATTTCACCTACATTCTCATTTAGTTTCTTTTCTCATCTTCTTTGTCTATTTCAGGTTTGAAAGTATCGGCGGGAGTCTCGGCGTTGCTTGGCAGGGGAAAAGAATGCTTTATGTAGCCTTTCGTTCCCGGAACGGGGGATCTCCGAGTCCAGGACCCCCGAGAGATATGCAAACCCGCAAGGGGAGCCGGTTGCACCAGCTGCCATCCGGGGAGTTTGAATCTGTAAAGGTAGGGAACCTGCCCTTTATCCTGATCCGGCATCCTCCGTTCATCTTACCTTTCCCTCGGAGGCACCGTATCAGGGGATTCAGGCACAAACCTTCTTGTAGGTCGATGTGCTAAGACTTCTTAGGCCGTTAATCTTGGTTCTATCATAGATGCTTGTTGGGATACTTAGCCCCTAGAAGTTATTTTTATTTTAATTGTGGCTCGAAGTTCACAAGTAAGCCACCATAAGTTTGAAATTGGAATTTCACCCTGATTGCAAGAGTAGCTGATTGAGATAATGTATGTTACAGATACAGAACGATCTTCTCCCGAAGTTATGATCATGAAGATAACCGAGTAGCCTGTTAAAGAAGATATGCACGCAGACTCAAGTGCTCCATTGTGCCTCATATTTTGGCATTACTCTAGTTCGATGGTCCGTATGAAACGGATATATATCCTTGACATCTGCCCTTCTTATCCCCTCAGGTTCCAAAAAGAAGGACCCTAAGGATACATAACTATGCACAGCGAAGCCTTCGCATTCACAAAGTATAGGCTGTAAGATCTCAAATTCCCTCTCACTTTCCTACAGAAAGTGTCTTGAGCAAGACCATTATGCATAGATGTCTGCGCAGTGTTGGAAACTGTAAGATAGCCTACAATTCCTCTGAGCTTAGCTCTAGTCAAATTCAGGAGAAACTTATTCGCTCTCCGGTCAAGTCCTTATACATAATCATGGACCTGCCTGGCAGTACTCTGCGTGCTCCAGATCTCAAGGTGAGCCCTCGCCGTAAGCTGGGTATCTCATACTTGACATTAACAGACACCCCGCAAAGCGCTCCGGCCCAATAAAATCGAGCTCCTATTCCCTCCTCGTTATTATAGTGTCTGCCATCTCATTACCTCTAATACCAGCATGTGCCGGTACCCAAAGAAGTGTAACCGGACAGCTTCTACATAGTCTATCCAACATCCTCTGACATTGCCACGCCGGTCTGGATGTGGTTTTAACCGCCCTAAGGACTTTTAAAGCTGTCATACTATCTGAGCAGATGTACACATCCACTTGTTCGCATGGCATTGTGTAAATATGCGTAGCACACGCTAAGATCGTCCGGAAAACCGTGACAAATCACCCAAAGGAAATGACAAGCATCGTAGACATATATGCCCCAGACCCCGTCCTGCCCCCAAGGCGGGAACCGTCCGCAAACCATGCCCCTGCTCCCTGCCTTCGGGAGAGTGCCGGTCTCTGGGTCCCACTCCTTCCTGGAAGGTATTACCACAGAGTAGGATGGGCTTAGGTTATATCTCGTGCGCACCGCCCCTGTTATCATCATGTATGTCAATCTTTGCACGAATCCAATCCAGCGGCCGCTACTTTCACCTGAGAGGCACGCCACCAAACTAGTGTCGCATAAGTTATGGACGGTCTAATAAAAAAGGTGTATTGCCATTTGACTATCTTGGGTCTCAGACACCCATCTCAGTCTTATGGATCTTCGACAGATCCACAAAGCATTGTAGGCCTTCTTAACTTTGTAATCTACATGCTTCTTTCAGCTCAGCCAGAATAACTCCTAGATACTTGACCGTTCCGTAAAGCTTCAACTTCTTCCCAAACAGGTGCTGCTCTACCAAACCTGCTGCTTTTCCTCCTTGTTAAGATCATTGTTCCAGTCTTTCCGGGTTAACGGACAAGTCTGGTTCTCTACGCCATTCCTCTGAGGCTCTAGAATCTGTTTGTGAGCCCAGTCTGACCTCCGAAACAGTGCTCGGGACACACTCTTTAGGGTCTCCCAAGCCTGCCGGCCTTCCAAGGATGTCATGACCTAGTCCGTTACAACCGACTCTTCTGCTCCTCTCTGACGGTCCTGCTCTCCTGACATTTCCGAATGGCGCATAAAGTAATATTATTAAAGGCACCTTTAATATCGACGAAAACCGCCATGGCGAGTTCACCACAGGCCAGCACCCTCTCCAGGCTCACCACAAGCTCCATGCCGTCGATATACCCGGGCAATATGCATACTGATGTGGGTGAATGGGTGCGTCCACCAGTAGCCCATGCCACAAAAATCGATCTACCAGTTTTTCCAGAGTCTATAGCAGAAAGGATGTTGGACTGATAGGAAAAAATCCCTAGGCCTGCGGTAGGATTGTCTACCTGGCTTAGGTATAAATACTTTGGTCTGTTCTCAGAGGCGAAAAACGTGCCTCATAGCCAGACAGGCCCTGAATGTTCTTACTAAGGGGGATGAAACGATCTCCCAAATCCACACCTATGCTCTTATAGGGCTCAAAAGCATAAATGGCTCATTTTTTTAAAAGTAACAATCTCAGTGACCACGCCCAACCTTTCTGGGAAGGTGGGCGTGCCCTTCCGAGTTTTTAATGATTTGTAATGCAAACCTCCTGGAAGTGGGTCACAAGCCTTAAGATCTCCCCCTCCGACTGTGTTATAGCACCGGAGAGGTCCCCTATTGAGGCGAGTCTGGCCCTAGCTCCCGAGACTACAAGTTTCTGCAGTCGGGCACACATCTTCCCATGTGCCTGCACACTGTATCGCATAACACCTTAAGATTGGGGGGTTGATTCGCGGTCTCCTATTTGTTATTTGGAGACAGGACTGACTCAGTGTATCAGTAATCAAGCGACGCCGTCCGTCCACCATTTGCCGACGCGTTCGTTATGTGCTCAAGGTCCAGCTGTAGGGGCTTACGGGCTGTTAGGTCTCTCCAAAAGTCCCCTCTCCACTGCAGATGTTATAATTAACGGCCGTTTTGATGCATTGGCTAGCGTTCTGCTGAATGACTTAACGCGCCGAGAATAAAGTGAACCGTTCAAAACTTTAACGCTCGGAAACGTTACTAAATACTACTTTGTACCTAACCGTTCCAGTTTCTGATAATCATGACTCCTCATCCTTACAACTAGAATCCCAGTTTCGGACTGTAGAGTTTGTTGTTAGTTGGTTAAAGCACTGAATATCAGTGACCAGAATTTAAAATGTTACCTATAGGTTCTAATCCTAGCTGTGACGCTAACGATGACGGGGTGGGCCCACACAAAACGAACGGTGATGGCGTGCGCGAATTTGATGGACACCGGTAGCATTGTGTTGTAATACATTGTTTGTATTTATACTACGATATTGTCAGTGAGAAGCTTTATTTTTGTTCCTTACTTAAAGTTATGCTTGTATCAGTAAATTTAAAGACACCACAGAAATACTTAGAGTTGTCGAACGCTTAGTTTAATGCAGCCTTACTCAATTTTTCTGCAAAGTAATTTTAAAGTTGTTGGTATCTCTAAGTACCATCGGGCCACAAAGGGTTAGTAGTTGCTATAATTTGTATTTTAAATGTACGTCCATCGTTTAAATACAGAGTAGGTTAAACCAAAACGAATAGGGTAATATACTCCATGAACTTCTAATGTTAATGTTAGAAGTACAGTTTTATATATACACAAAAATATAGCTGCTTTAGTTGGAAGATTCAAATTTTGTTTTTAAATGAACTTTACAACGTTTTGAAGAAATTGAAAATTAAAGACATTGTGTAACCATTTTTAGATAATATATTCCGGCCCAGGAAGGTTATCAAGAAAATTAAAGTGATACATTTCATCGTATCACTGTCCATTATTGATTCACTGTCCATTATACACAACAAATTCTCTCCTTTGCTTATTCAATAAACACATCCTCAAAAACAGCTCTTCTTTCCCTCAATGCCTATTCAGTTTTAATTATACCATTCTTTTGCTTTCCACGTGCATTGAATCAAGCTGACCTAGTACTGGGTTGCTATATTTAATATGTATGTACAATGTGAGATTCAAATACTCGTCTGGAGCTATTTGTATTCGCTTGGTGCTGTCAGACTGCATTCAGGGATTGCAGAGACCATTCATCCCCACTTATAATTATTCTAGCAGGCAAAATAACGCAGAGAAAATTGTAAACTTTAATTTCTAACCGATATTACGATTTACAAGTTCCGGTATTTTCACGATTTTTCAATGTATTACTTTTATAATCTTTTTAAAGTACCACCGACTTTTCAACTTTTGTGTGATGCTTATAAAATTATTTTACAAGCAATTAGTACAACATTTGTTTCTGGTATAATAACGGGTTTTGATTTGACGGAGGTAAAGAAGGGTCTAAGTCAGGAATTGTCTACTTTCTTACTAAACTTCCTGAGAAAGTCCTGAATTGTTACGACATAACAAACTTATTTCTTCATTAGTTTAAACCATATGTTGTGAGATTGCCAGTTATTATATAAAAAATCTGTGCTAAATGAATATTACGTAATTTTTATCACCACACATGAAAGGAAATAAGTGGAGTTTTCCAAAAAATTATGAAGCTAATAAAATGAAAGATTTTGAAATACGGCAAGACACGAAAACTGTAGTAGTATTTCTTTTCTATATATATATATATATATATATATATATATATATATATAATTCTCCATTAATTTGGCTGCAGACATTTCTAAAGTGGTGACGAACATTTTCTAGAGTAATTTGCATATTTTCGCAATCCATCTAAAGGCGACACTGTAAAGTATTATAAAAACAAGGATTAGTTTTAAAAAATTTAAATAACTTTTTTGTTTTATAAAATATTCTCCTTTAACATCAATACATTTTTAATTCGATGAAACCAATCCTTGAAGCAATGATACTACTCTTACCGGGACACTTCAGAAACCAGGCTTTTATAATGTTCCACTGTTTCATCTTATGAGAAAAAGTGATTCCAAGCATTTTATATTTAATTTTTTGGAAACAAAAACAAATCACAAGGTGCTAGGTCAGGGCTGTATAGTGGACATCCAGATACGCAATTGTTATTTTGGTGTATGCGACGATGCGTTGTCAGGACGTAAAATTATTTTTCCTTTGGGCGTTTTTCATGAACTTTCTCAAAACTTTGCTATAAACAGACATTTGTGTGCCAATCGGCAGTAAGGTTACGATATAGTAGCAATGTGGCCCGTTTTGGATAAAATACTAGCAACCATCTTCCTACCAGCACTGTGAATTCGTCGAACTTTTGTAGGCTTAGTTTCTGCTCGAAAAACCCATTAAGCCGATTGACTTTTGTTTTCAGGATAATAATAATAATAAATCCAAGATTCATCACCAGTAACGATATTCCAAATCAAATCTGAAGTGTCGCTTGGAATTTTTCCACAGCTTTTCGTACTAATCAATGCGCTGTTATTTTTGATCGGGAGTCAGTATACGTTGAACCCATCAAAAACAAAGTTTTCTTACATCTAACTGTTGATGTAAAATGTTTTGAATTTGAATCATACCAACGCCCAATGTTGCCCGAATAATTTCATAAGATGTCCGCCGATCTTCTTCATGCATTAATGAAACAGCGGCAATATATGCATCAGTAATAGCAGTTCTTGGGCGTCCTTCACGAAATTCATCACTAAGAAAAAACCGATCTCTTTTGAATTCGCTCTACCAATTATAAATTGGTGCCTTAGATGGGGCTTCTTCTTCAAGTGCATGTCTAAGCCGATCTTCATATTATTTAGGCATTAATGATATAAAAACGTAAAAAATGTGATAAGAAACTATTAGAGCAAATAGAACTAACTACGCGACAATCAACTCAAAAACATTAGAAAGTAGCTGCCAAATATAAAGACATCTCATTTGTTTTTATAAATATGGCTTTCTAAAAAAATTCAGTATCGCCCTCGTATTCAGTTTCCCTTTAGTTTGCTATCTACCCCCAGGAGATGACAATAAATGTTGAAATATGCAGACAAAGAACAGGAATTTGACCTAACGTAAGTATTCGTGTCACCTGTAGAAAGAGATTTTATTTGGCAATACCTCTAACTCAGCGTTCTCTTTCATTCAAGAGGACAAAGTCTTTCTTATGAATGTTCCAGTAGAGTTGCAAAACAAATCCGAATTTATTAACATAATAAACTAATTCCTAAAATAATACTCTGAATAAATTTAATTGAAATTAAATCATATTATTGGTCTCAATAACTCAGCTTACATAATCTTCAATTATAGCCCTGAATCATAGAGTTCAATCAGTAATAAGTTGTGTAAATGGAGATGAAACAAATACTAACATTTAAAAAAGCTTAAAATCTGCTAACATCCACCACTCAGCAACTATTCCTCCCCCAAAGCGGAGTGGAAAGCAATGGTGTTGCTTTTTCTCGTTTCTGTTTGGAAGGAGTTCCAAAATGTCGTGTTAGAGAGCGCAGATGTTCGAATCATTTTCCTCTGGTATGGCAATAATATTTTCAGAATTGATCCGATGTCACGTTTCGTCCTACATCAAAGGTCATCACCGAAAGCAGTGTGGTGCACACTGATGTTAGTCCGCTTCACAGGCCTGTCCTTGAAATAGCGTTTGTAGGAAACGGAAGGGATGGAGAAAAACTAGGTGAAGATCCTGGTGTCCTACTGTACAGGTGATCAGTTTAATAGCAAAGATGATAGGAATTGCTTTGTAGTTTTACATTTGAACCATAACGGTATTTCGTTTTTATTCCCATTAAAAGAACTTCTGCGGCATATTTTAACATCCCAAGGCTGGAAACGAACCTCAGGTATTAGAGAGAAGTAACACTCCGGAAGAGTTGAAATTAGGGGAGTGATGACTCTAGATTACAGAACGCTGATGCCTCACAGCGTGGAGTATTTAAGCTGACCGAATTGAGATCGCAAGAGCAGACCAGCATGAAGCCGATACAGAAAGTTTCCACGTAGGTCGTGGTCACAACGAGTATTTTTATAACTTGTGCATTTGAATCAACACTAGCTATGCAATACGCTGTTGTGCCTATGGACTGCGCCGCAGGCTTTTAGAATAGAATAAAGGGCTCAAGGCATGAGCAGTAACTTAACCTGGAGTTCTCATTGCCGCCGGAACCCACACCTCTTACCTGGATCCCCACTGCACGATTGCCCTATCTCTGTCACCTCCCCCGTGTAGCACTCGGTATTCCCCGGGTAGTTACAATATTAATAAACAGACCCAAAACAAAGAAATGTTCTTCTTGTCTAAGCATTTTCTAATAACAAACTGAAATTATTCAATTTAAAATTTATACCTAACACTATATAAGGCAAAGCGCTTTCTTCTTCTGCTTTGTTGTATACCTATAAAATATATTATTATTATTATTATTTCTTAAAAGAACAAAAATAATAACTTATTACATTTCAGAACAAAAATTACAAATAGATTAAAGTAATAATACGCTGTTTATCATAATTTAATATTCATTATAATAATGAAACACTAATACCTACCGTCATTTGGTTATAAAAAACATTTTAACTCTTCAAATTTGTTTGTTAAGGATGGCGTATATTACAAGAATAAAAATCTGATGTGTTACACTCACATGACTTTCTCTACTCTTGTACAAACTATTTTTACAAACGCTTATTCTCCATATGCTTCATGTTAATCAGGATATCGTGATGTTAATCTTATTGCTAATTTTCTTGTAGATGCAAGGGGAATTGGTAGGCTTTAAGCGATAGTCAAATATTTTAAGAGCTGGTTGCTATGTGGAGTATTCCTATCTCTTTGCATTACCAGGACAAAGAAAAATGAATAACGAATTCCCATTTGAGAAAATAAGTATTGAAATATTTAAGGAAATAACAAACAATATCTCAAAAATTGTTCACTCAACAAAAAAATGTATATGACATAAATTGTGTATTTTAACGCGATCTACATGTTTTGTGTTTTAAAATTTTGTCTATCTCTTATGGTTTACCAGTTATGCAAAAGTCGTTCACAATGAAGAATACTTTTGGAAACATTCCCAGAAAATTCGAGATATACATTTTATTTGTCATTAAAATATCTTAAACATATATTTTAATCAAAATCGTTTGAGCCATTTTTGAGGAAATTAAAATTTTCGAATAATGTTCCATGTAAAGGGTAATCTGGGGGATGGGGGGATTTTCTTGAAAACCTCCTTGTCGCATCTCTGGAAGATACTGAACCTAAATACCAAGTTTGGTGTTCGTCCGACTGTTTGTTTCTGAGTTATGCTGTTCACAGACACACACACACACACACACACACACACACACACACACACACACTCACACACTCACACATGGACATGTTTCCAAAAATCCTTTTTTTGGATTCAGGGTGTCTCAAAAGATATATTTCCGGTGAAATCTCGGTATCGAAATTTTGGGTGGAATACAATACTTCCCCCACTTACTATACGTAGTAGAGAAAGTAAAAATAGTGAAACAAAGCTGTATTATCTTTCTAAACTGTCACTACGCAGCCATTTTAATACACTTAATAGTGTACAAGAAACGCTCACGTATTGCTGCAAGTAACCTCCTGATATCATTCTGGTTCTGAACACAGAACCGCAATACTCAATTAAGTGAAGGTTGCAATATTGCAATTAATGTAGGATTGTTTTATGCATTTAATAATCTAATCCCATTTGAGTTTGCCAAATAACACAGAATAATAGATATAAAATTAATAAAACATATAAAATAATATCAGTATATAAAACAGTGGTGAACATAATATAATCAGGCAAGAACATTAAAATTAATATAAGAAGAAAACAGAAGCATTTTACATACTAAGCATATTATAATGAGTAAGTCAACAAATTAAGTGCTATTAATACCACACTCATGGTTTATAAAAATAGCTTTTGGTTCTTTTATAATATACTGTACAACAGCATCTTGAATACTTTTTCTGATTTTATATTTACCCCTCCAACTTATATAGCCCTTGGTTATTGGTCACGTGATCCAAACAGAGAGCATTTTATTTTTTGTTGTAAAACTCTTTGAAATGGTCTTTTTGATACAACAGGAATATCATTTAAATTTACAAAATCAATATTTTTTGCCTTAAAATTTACAAATGAAGATTTAGCTAATGATTTTGAAAGATTTTTATCCATGTTGCATAACTATTTATATAATTGAATATAACACAAAAATATTCACTATAAATTATAATTAATAATTTGTCCGATAACTTTTGCGCACTTGCAGTTAAAATTGTTTGTGATATTAATCATAAACTTTTGTAATCTCGTTCTTATCTTTTTTAATTTTCTCCAATATGTTATGCACTGTGGATCTTTGAGGTCGGTCGGAAATGTCTGCTAGATGATTCTATTGGGAAATATATATATATGGAAGACATAAGACTGTGGCCGAAAGCAAGTCAGAAAGAAGTCCAATAACTCTTACGAAAAACACATTAAGGAAGCAGCCTGGAAGATGAATGGATTGCCACATGAACATGGATATGAGTCGCTAAAGTATCCATCCATGCTTTGGTCTGCGGAACGCAATGGATAAAATATTTACCACGCAGGTCTACACAACCAGACCTCGAACCTGTATCCTCCACATTTGCGGTTGGTTGGGACCGATGCTCTAACCAGCTGCGCACCAGAGGTGACTGAAATTTATCTTCCGTAACAGATACATTCCCCTGTTAGAATAGCCTTCCACAGAATAAATTTCAGATTGCAATGACGCGAAACGAAGAGAAATACACACTAAACCTCACTGCACAAAACTACCAATGCGACAAAACTTTTTGCTACTTATGCATCAACAGAAACAATAAAGGCAGTATTTTAATTACAGGATGTAGAGTTACGGAATAGACCACGGATGTTCGGCAAAATTCCTTTTTTTACTGGGTAGTAAAAATCAAAACTTCTGTAATATAATCGTGTTATGGGGTATTACTTTCTCTTCTAGGTATAGTAAGTGGGGGAAGTATTGTATTCCACCCAAAAATTCGATACCGAGATTTCACCGCAAATATATGTTTTGAAACCCCCTGAATACAAAAAAACAGCATAACTCAGAAACGAACAGTGATGTTTAGGTTCAGTATCTTCCAGAGATGCGACACGAAGGTTTTCAAGAGAATCCCCCCACCCCAGATTACACTTTACATGGAACATTTTTCGAAAATTTTAATTTCTTCAAAAATGGCTCTAACGATTTTGATTAAAATAACATATGTTTAAGATATTTTCATGACAAATGAAATGTATATCTCGAATTTTCTGGGAATGTCTCCAAAAGTATTCTTCATTGTGAACGACTGTTGCATAACTGGTAAACCATAAGAGATAGACAAACTTTACTACACAACAAATGTAGATCGCGTTAAAATACACAATTTATGTCATATACATTTTTATTTTTGAGTGAACCATTTTCGAGATATTGCTCGTTATTCTCTTAAATGTTCTAGTGCTTATACTTTTTCTCAAATGGGAATTCGTTATTCATTTATTATTTTTTTTTTGTCCTGGTATGCAAAGAGAACCACATAGCAACCAGCTCTTAAAATATTTGACTATCGCTTAAAGCCTACCATTTCCCCTTGCATCTACAAGAAAATTAGCAATAAGATTAACATCTCGATTAAAATGAAGCATGTGGAGAATATGCATTTGTAGAAATAGTTTGTACAATTGTAATGAAAGTCATGTGAGTGTAACACATCAGATGTTTTTCGATTCTTCTATTAGATTCAGGGAACTCTAGATCAGTGGTTCCCAATCTGGGGGGAGCGCGTGAGAGATTTATAGGGGGCGCAGACAGCTCAGAAGAAAGCAGAAACAGGTGGTCAAACAAGTCAAAAATGTTATATTCTTATTACAGTTAGCGAGTACATTTTTTATAGAGTTGGCAACATCAGCTTTGCTTCGCGTATCACCAAGTTACTGCTGACACAACACATTTTTCAGTCTGCACTCTGCGTTGTTAACTCAGTGTTACGCCTGTTGTGCTCTGTAGAAGTAAAAAGCATTTTTATTGGTTTTGTACTTTCAGTTAAAACGTCTTATAAAAGAAGATTACGTAATGAAGAATACATTAAGTATGGGTTTACGTTTATTGAAAAAAGACTTGTCCAATTGCCACAACGTATTGTGTCATAATGTCCTCAGTAACAACTCATTGCTCCTGTGCGTCTGGAACGTCATCTAAAAACAGCTCATTCGGCGTTGAAAAATAAACCAAAAGTTTTTTGTTGGAAAAATAAATTCTTTAAATCGCTTTAAAATTGACCCTTTTGTAATCTTTCAGCAGAAAAATGAGAAAGTTATTGAAACATCATATGAAATTTCTCTCTTAATAACAAAAAATCTCATACTAATGGTGAGACGCTAATCAAACCTTCCATTCTTAAAAGTCAGAATTGTTTTTGGAGTAGATAGTCAGCGAAACAATGTACAAGCTACTTCTTTCAAATAACAGTGTGCAATGTAGGATCAAAGAAATGGCGCTGAATATAAAAAACAGCTAGTTAAAAGGCTGGAAATGTCTCCATTTTTGCCTTGGAATGTGACGATGCTACTGATATAGCTCGACAATGTCACTGAATAGCATACTGCCGATTTGTGGACGAGAAGAAAATAATGCAAGAACATTTTTTTATAAAAACTTGGAAACATCCAAAGTTTCTGATGTATTTACCGCCGTTAATAAATTTTTGGTTGAAAATGGTTTGTCTTGGGACAGAGTTAAGGGAATTTGTATAGACGAAGCATCACCCATGTTAGGATCACGTTCTGGCTTCCTTAGTATTGCCAAAGAAAAAAATCCTAATATCATTGGCTATCACTGTATGATCCTCAGTAAAGCTATAGCTTCCAAAATTTTACCTGCGAAACTGAACATTGCACTGAAAGTGTCTAACAGTGTAGTTAATCTAATTAAGTCAAGTGTTGTGAATATCTTTTCCGAGTTCTATGTAATGATCTTATTGCTGAACACCAATCTTTAATCTTTCATACACAGGTCCGTTGGCTTTCGGATGGCAATATGCTTAGCAGGCTGCATGAGCTTCTTTGAATTTCTTTTGAGCCTAGCGAAAGCTGAGCATCATTCATTCACGGATGACAGCTTTATGTTTTCCCTAGCATACCTTGCAGACTTTTTTGAAACCTTGAATACTTGAATTTGAAATTACAAGGCAGAAACACCACAACAATGAATGTTAATGATGCCAAAAGGGTCTTCTTGGAAAAGACATAACTATGGAACCGTCGCTTGGATGCTCCCATTTGAGGCAGTATTTTTAACACTAAAATGATTTTAGTCTAATTGTATAATATATATATATATATATATATATATATATATATATAATTCAATGACAGCCTGTAAACAGCAGTAATATGTTTATTTAACAATATATAAAAATGTATACTACAGCATTATATATATTTATATTATTGTATACTATTGTATACATGTTCAATAATGTTATATGAATGTATTGCGTAATTTAATAATGTAGGAGCTGTGAGAATAATAAGTTAAAAGTTGCTAACAATGAGGTAACCTTGAGGCAATAATGAGTTTGAGAGTTTAATAGTGTACTTGTGATTCCTGGAAGAAAATGTAATAACAGTGACAGTTTATAAAAAATAGCCAATCAACAACCAGAAAAAGCTTTAGTTAAATGAAGGTATTCTATTGGAGTAGGATTAGCCAATCAGGGACTTGAAACATAGAAATTTACAAGTTTAGGCGGTTGAAATCAGTTTAATTGGTTGCAGACAGCGTTACTAACCAGACGCAAAAAGCGTCCTCAAGAAATTTAATACGTATTCGTGTGAGACGAAAATAGTTTTACGCGTTAAAAAGTACAAGTAATTAATAAAAGAATCTCACAACTCTATATCAGTGAAGTGTTATTTAAATCGTATTAAGTATTAATAAAAGGAGTAAAATTATAATTTGTGTAAGCCTACATTCTTAAGTCGCACCACAACCCTGCTAAGAGAAACGTGTCTCTGACAATAATACTGACGCAGCCGAGTCAAACATAAATATTTAATATTTAAAGAAACAGTAAAATTACAAAATTAATATTTTTAAAAATTGGGGCAAAGGCTACCGGGTGCCATACGTGCGGTTGCAACTACTTCAAGTGTTCGGCTCCCCAACAATTGAAATACGATACAACTCCTATAATTAACGTTTCTCACATTACTAACTTTTCGTCGTTCCTTCTATTCATTGAACTTCGATAGGTAACAGTGCGATGTTCACGAGTGGAGAGTTATCATCAGTGAACACCTGGAACGGCTTCAAGAGGAGTTCAAGCTATGTTTTTCTGAGTTGTCTTCAGAAGACTGGCAGTGCAAATTAGCAGGATTTGATGTGCAGCACTTCCTGATGTAATACAAGAGGATCCAATTGAATTGAAATGTGATTCGAGTGCTAAAGAATAGTTTCAATAAACGGGGTTGGAAGAATTTTGGGCCAGTTTCCTTCCTATTTATGCAAGAGTGACAAAGAAAGCCTTAAAAGTTCTCGTACAGTTCTCATTTACATACCTATGTGAGACCGGATTCTCGATATTAGCCATCATGAAAACAAAACACCGCAGTCGCCTGAAAGTGGAGAGTGACCTTAAATGTGCTTTAAATAAATAAATAAATGTTTGGACATTCAGGAGCTGCTTAAAGTAAAATAATTTCAACCGCCTCATTGATGTTCTGAATTCCGACTTTCATCACATAGAAAACGTTAGATGTGAAAAGTGTTGTTCAAGTGAAAACAACATCATTAGGTATTTAAGTAAGACATGAACACATTTCAATTTCGGCCCAAATTCTTTGAAACACTATAGTTTTGTATTTCTCTACATTGATAACCCTCTTTTACTAAGTGTGGATTGCAGATTATTGTCAAATAAAGTTCTTCGAAAGAAGCAAAATAAACATAGGGGTCATGATATATTCCGGGGTTGCGAAGGGGGGAGGTAGAAAAGGTTGGAAACCACTGCACTAGATGATGGACACTGGTTGGAAATCACTAAGGTTGGATGTCAGCATATTTTGTGTTATAATGTTTGCTGTATGCTAAGGGTTTAGCATTCCTCTTTGAAAGTGGGTTCCCCAGTAACGGGAAGTATTGTAGGTAAAACGTACTGACGAATAGTAATGGTCAGTTACTGTCACGCAAAAGCAGACGTAACAACATTTAGTTACGATGCCTAAATTCAGTTAACCGTTGAGAAGTAAACTTCAGCGTTACGCTGGTGAATTTGGTACCAATGTGTTTTCAACTGATGGAACAGTTAACTCTGTAAGGTTTGTGAAATGTATTTTATTATTCAACACATGCTAATAACAAGGCACAAATCTGCCCTAGCTTCAAAAAGTGCTGATTGTCACATCTAGCAGTCATAGTTTTCATTGGATATGTGTAAATCATTAGATTGGTTTGATGTGGGCAGAGTGTAGCACAAATAGCATTTATAGCAATACCTAGCATTAATCTGCAACATAAAAAATGTACAATTTTTATGATTTTCAAACTAAATATTGGTTATTAAATATATTATTTTTACAACTGCTTAAATAATATGTTTGAGATATTAATACTACAGATTATGTGTATATCTTGAATTCTGGAAATAACCTATTTGAGTGACTTTTGTGTAATTTTGTATAACGTGAGAATGATCCGAGAGGGACAGAAACGTCCTATACTCATTGCAATACACAATTGTGTAATAAATAAATAAATATATACAAGTAGTATTACGTGCGCCGTGGCCGACTGGTTAGACCGTTCGCCTCTTACCAAGGCGGCCCGGATTCGATCCCAAGGACCCGATGTGGGATTTGTGGTGGACAAAGGGGCGTCTAGGCGGGTTTTCTCCGGGTTCTCCGGTTTCCACCGCCAGTCATTCCACCAAATGTTGCATCATCGCCTTTCCTTTCATCCATTTCATATCATATACTTCCTCGCTATCATACCGGGCCATCGGGCTCCTCACCCCGTGCTGGATATTCTATCTGATCCAAAGTGTCTGCTCCTCAACAGACCTCTGACACCAGGCACGGCTAGTAAGTCCTGGGGGGAGTAAGTCCTACATACGAGGAGGATAAATAGAGAAAGAAGAATATAATATTGTGGCATATTAATAATATGGAGGTTTCATTGTCATTACCAGCCATATTGCTGTTTTCGTATTTTCATGTTGACTGGGATGACGTCACTCCTGGCTGGGAGGTTTTGCTAGCCACAGTGGTGGGAATATAGTGCCTGAGAAGCGGATAGCGCGTACAAGCCGGCTTTTGGATTGGTGTATGTCTCCCCTCACCTTTCATATTTAGTAATGCAGGAACCTCAAATGGTTGGGAAACAAATCTAGGAATATGTAAGTGGATTTGTGTTAGGGATTTTATACAGTGAAAAACCCACGCCTTCCTCTTAATCTTTACACCACGTTTCAGTCCTCCGCAGCCAAGTGAGTGTACGTTCCCGTCAATGTACGTGCTGGGAACCGTTTTCGAAGTGATCCGTTTAGCATGTTTACACTTTCCTAGTTCATCCATCGAACATGTTTGAAAGTTTGCGATCCTTATTTTTTCTTCCCAACGCAAGAGCTCGTTACTGCGGCTTAACAGTTGAGTAGTGCTTCGAATGTTGTATGTAACTAAGAACGTAACGTGGATCCTGCGAGTGCTCATATTCGATGTTTTGCTTAGTAACTTGTTTATAAAATATTACCACTTCCCGCTTATGTTTTCTTTACCTGTTTTAAAACTTATTTATTGCATGTAGATACATGTTAATTAAAATATGTTAACCACATTTAGGATCTGTGTTCATTAATTCTTTGAAATTACTATAATCATGTTGCAGCTTTATTTACTGATGTGTCCTTATGTACCGTAAAATTTGACACAATCTATTGCACTTAATGTATCTAATTATTATTATTATTATTATTATTATTATTTATCACCGTTTAATTTAATTGTTGTGGTAGTCAGCTACTAACAATCTCTGCCAGCCTGCGCGATGAGATTCCCCATGTTGTCTGTAAGAAGTACTTACCAAGATGATCCAAACATGATCCTCAAGCGCATAGGAAGTAACCAGTACATATCTGGAGTCAGAATATTACTTGGTCACTGTGAAATAGTATATTGTGTTATAAGCGTAGGGAGTGCATTGTTATAGAATCGAGGAATGGTTTAAAAATACGAGACGAAGTCGAGTGCGTATTTCACACACGTGTATTGCATAATATTAATCACGATCCGTTTTTTTAGTTCCATTTATACCCCGCCTTTAACTACATTGTTCTCATCGGTGGCCTTTCCTTTGGAATTTATTGCCTATTCTCAATGGTGTTAACTCATTAACTCTTGTTGTTGGGTTTCTTGCACTTTGGTTTTTAATCATTAGATCAAACACACATTCACACTTCCAGACTTTGGGGAGGAAAAGGAATAATCTTGACTAGAGAAAAATTCCCACTTACAGCCGGGAATCGAACCCGGGACCCCTAGTACAACAAGCAGGTGCTCTACCGACTGAGCAGGGCATCAGTCCTAGTGGTGCTAGCTAATCACGATCTTATGTTATTATTTTGAATGAATTAGTAGTAAAAACCAATTTCTAATGAACTTACCCTTCGTCCCCTTAGATTTCCAGTAACGCAGTGCTGTCAATTCAACCGCGTTACCAGAAATCAAAATAAGGGACAGATGCGAGTCGAGAAAATCGACCGCTCGTGTTCTAGAAGTTATAAACCTTCTTCAAGTTATTATATTTATTTTTTAAATTTATTATAAGAATAGAAACTTAAAATTTCCTCATTTTTCAATGTAGTTCCCTTGCTTCTCAACACACATGTCCATCGTTCACAAGCTTTCTGATGCCCTCAGAAAAAATGCTTGTTGTTTTCGTCTGAGTAGCAAGCCATGCTTGCTTCACTTCCTGGTCTGTGGTGAATCTACGGCCACTTAAGGCATTTTTAAGTGGACCAAAAAAGATATGGTTTGCCACTTCATCGACAGTCAATCTTCGGTTCTCTGAATCAGGATACGGACTTGCTCAATGTTGGCGTCACTGGTGGATATGGATGGGCGTCCTGCTCTTCTCTCGTCTTTCACAGTTGTCCAACCATTCTTGAACTTTTCAATCCATTCTTACACATTTCGCCGAGGTAAAGCATATTGTGCGAAAAGTCTTCGGTGGATTTCGTCTCCTGGTACACCGTCAGACCAAAAAAAAAACAACACAAAAAACAAAACAACAAAAAAAAGACAAAAACAAAACAAAAACGGATAACCACACGCTGTTCTTCTTTGGTGCAAATGGTGAGGAAGCAGCCATGCTTATTATGCAGCAATCAACACTGGAGTGACAACGGTCAAACATTTCACAAGCGGAAACAAAGGAACAATATGTCGACGTGCGCGAGCACAAACGATGTAGCCAACCTACAAAAAATTAAAAATAGTGTGCGGATACTTAGTGACTTACTCTCGTTGTAATGTGAAGACACTACAGTTTATTAATGAACAATAAATACCTTAACCTTTATACATTATGCAAATAACATTTTCTTTCCTTGTACATGCTATATTTTTCTTAGCTTTGAACAGATCTTAACACTTTTTTGTCGTTGTTAGTAATTTCATAAAAATCTTTGCATGTCACTGACGGCAAATTTACAGAAACCAACAGCTCAGACTTATTCATGTTTACAGAACATTTATTTCTGGTATAGGACCATTTTACATTCATATGTGAAAATGCTCTTTCGTCAAAAGCAATTGAGGC
This sequence comes from Deroplatys truncata, assembly GCA_030765065.1. Classification (NCBI taxonomy): domain Eukaryota; kingdom Metazoa; phylum Arthropoda; class Insecta; order Mantodea; family Mantidae; genus Deroplatys; species Deroplatys truncata. The sequence continues at coordinate 109,250,986 of CM060975.1, forward strand.
AGGTATACCTAAGCAAAATTAAACTATATTCATGTTCCTCTACGCTTTGGAATACTTTCAACCACTTATCACTTACACTCATCTACCCCACATCATTTACACCACTGTATGTTTAAGCTACAAACAAGGGTACTATATCATCGAAGGATATATCACTTATAGAGTAAAAAAAACATTGCTTTTACAGAATTTTCATCAGAGAAATAAAACGATATTTTTAGTTAACCGAATTTATAATATTTTCAGGAAGCTTTTTCTTTCTGTCAGCATGAACTTCACTATCATCTTTTTCACTGAATGCAATAGATACAAAGGAACCAAAAAATTTATCTTCAACCCTACGTTCTCATAATGTATGCATTATTTTATAGGTATCAACACCTGTTGAGTGGTCATGTTGTAATTTGTTGCTATATGATTCAAAGCATTTTCAGATATGACTCACAAAGCGTAAAGCAAGTGTTATATCACTTAAGTTATGCTCGCTTATGCCATTAGTTACACTCATTGATATTCAACACGTATCTCAAACTTTTGGGTAGATCTTAACCCAAAGGTTAACATATGTAATTACAGTTTCCCAGCACACTATTAATCTACCTACAGCAAGTCCCAAAGTCAACCAACGATTGTTACATGCCTCTAAAGTACACGCTACAATTGTTCAACAAATGTATTCATAGTTATCAGTTCACCTCTACGAAGTAGTTCTCGTATTTGAGAAATACGAATACACTTTCAACACAACATCTTAAATACCTACACCTGATGTTTCCAATGCATTCTTGAAAGCATTGTTTACTATATGGTACACGATATCCTACTAGAACTAACCTATCATTCTTTTCTTTTAACAATACGATTCTGAATGTTTCTTTCCAAAATTTGCATTTGTGTTGTATGCACAAAATGATGTGGTATTACCAATTAATAATCCATACTTCCTTACAATGTCTTTAACGCATTTTATTATAGTTTCTGCGAATTCACGAGGTTTTTCCACAAAGTCTATTAATTTGGACGTAATGCCATCTTTGAAAAAAAGTACTGGATACACATTGAATAAAACTTTCGGTTACCTTTGTTCTACGTGTCTGTAATGATAGAGAAGTAACCTATACTTTTTCAGTGTTCTGTTACTTTATTTATAACAATTGGTGCTAAAACTTCTGCGGCAACGGCTTCAGCCTTCGTCCTTCCCACAAGCTATTTTTGTGGCTATAAGTATACAGAAATATAGCAGTAAATTTTAACAACACCAGAAGCAAAATAATAAACAATATTAAATCAAAATAATAAATAACATTAAAACAATAAACTCTAATCTTAGAGAAAGCTAAATCAATGCGTACTGAATAGTGTATAACTAAAGCTAATCATATTATGATTTGAATTTCTAAATGTAGACCTAAGAGGGAATCAAAATTGCTGAAATACTAGAGGGTATGGTGAAAACATCAACCTTTTTGTTTTCTTTTTCAAGTTTTAAAACAATCCAAAATACGAGAGTGTTACTGCCCCAGATAGGAACTATTCGGGACACGGGACATTTAGCACAATTTCGGGACTGTTCTGTAAAATCCGGGACGTCTGGCAATCCTGAATTCACTAGCCATAATTAATACATTGGCTTAGTAAGGTACTATAACTTAGGAGGCTTTGAGTCAATTGTTTGATGGTTGATGTCGTAGCGGTTGTCTGAATGTAATGGAATGGACGATAGTAGAGATTCAGTATTTCAGTAAAAAGTTGAAACTGGAGATGTGGGTTATGAAGATGTAGATACTAAAGAAGCACGGAAAATTGAGTTATACTTTACTTACCGCCCTAGTATACATTGAATGTTATTACACCCACCAAATTAGTGTCGGTAGATATACCTAGGTTTCCATGAAAACGAATTTCGCACTTTTAAAAGCATCCATGAAGAAAACGAATGCCATGACTACTGATACTATCGTAATCTCCTGTCTCTTAAGAGCTTTTTCTATATTTCTGCCAAGTTGCATATCCTTTACTGTTATCGGTATTTGCTGCTCCTGAATGGAAGTTCAACACACCATTTAATCCTATAATCTTTGTCCTATTTTTGATGCAGGGACTTCATTAAGGGAGGTTTACACATTATGCACAAGTTCAGGGAGTGTCCTCAAGATAGTAAGGCGTCACACATATACAGGGTGAACCATTTAAGTTGAGACTGTACAATATCTCCAAAACTAAGCTTTGAAGAAAGAAATGTCTTGAATAAAAGTTGCTTGATATTATGGGGGGAAATAAATCCCATCAGTCGTGTTTTGTTTGGAGAAGGTTATGATGGTCATTTTATAGTCAATTTAATTTTTTAAAAGAGAACTACATTTTGTATTTTGTTTTCTCGTTAGAAAATGCTTTATAAAAGGATGTTTATTTTGTGATCAGGAATACGAAAACCAAATAAAAAATGTTATTTTCCAATTACGAAACGTAACTTGACTCTCAAATGACCATCCATGGATGGTCCAACCATTCAATGCGCTCTTCGTACACAGCAATTCGGAAGTTTTGGTTATTATTTACGTTAGTGTAAGAACAATTGCAAAGTGCTTTATACAAATGCTGTTTAGATTTTTATGGGGAGTGAGAAAACAACATAAAAAGGCAGGTTCCCATTTAAAATAATATAATTGACCCTAAAATTACCATCACAACGTCCTCGAAATAAAACACGACTAATGGCATTTACCTTCCCACATAATATCAAGCAATTTTTATTCAATACATTTCTTTCTTCAACGCTTAGTTTTGGAGATATTGTATAATCTCAACTTAAATGGTTCACTCTGTATATTCTTGACGGAAATATATGAATAATTAAGTAAGGAAATAACAGTAAGATAATTGCAATAAATAATTTCCGATATTAAATCAATATATAATATGATAAGCTTGAGTTGAAAGATGTGTCCAAGAAATAGGTCATTAGCGGGCCATATTAGCGAAAGACATTAGTATGAGTTAGTGAAATTCTGAGAATAGCGAATGCATTGGCTTAAAGATTCTGGGAATTCAGTTTGATTATAAGTTCAGTACACTTATACAGTCTGAAAAAGAGTAGTGAAAGGTATTTCAAGATATGAGCCAAACCCTCTGGCAACAGTTAAGAGACGTGCATAAAGAGGATTTAAAGTATTGAAGCGGGCGTGAATGATAAAGTTGGTTGGGGAATAATGTGTAGGCGGAGCTAAAGTAATGAAGGCATGGAATTTTAGATCAGAGAGATACTCTGCTCTGGTACCGTCACTGGTTCGGATCGTCGTTCGTGCACACAGTTGTGCACACATTAGTTACAATCTCTCTCTAGTACCGAACACGGTACTTGCTCGTGTGATATTATAAGACCCAGTGACGCGCTTCTCTAGTAGCGGCTAACGCAAGGCTAAGCAGTTTAGCGTTTTACGGCAGGTTACGTTTCTAGTTTCAATTATTGCGGAAACAATTCTTTCCAACAGTATCTCTGATACTGCAGAAGTTAACAGGCATAATAGTTCAGTTGTTACAATTTCGAGTGTTACGATTCATAATCAGTCTATTACTTTCTCTACTACGTAGAGTAAGTAGGGGAAGTATTGTATTCCACCCAAAACTTTGATATCGAGATTTCACCGGAAGTATATGTTTTGAGACCCCCTGAATCCAAAAAAAAGCATTTTTGGAAACATGTCCGGGTGTGTGTCTGTGTGTGGGTCTGTCTGTGAACAGCATAACTCAGAAACGAACAGTCGGATAAACACCAAACTTGGTATTTAGGTTCAGTATCTTCCAGAGATGCGACACGAAGGTTTTCAAGAAAATCCTCCCACCCCAGATTACCCTTTACGTGGAACATTTTTCGAAAATTTGAATTTTCTCAAAAATGGCTCTAACGATTTTGATTAAAATATCATATGTTTAAGATATTTTCATGACAAATGAAATGAATATCTCGAATTTTCTAGGAATGTCTCCAAAAGTATTCTTCATTGTGAACGACTTTTGCATAAGAGATAGGCAAAATTTTACTGCACAAAAACTGCAGATCGCGTTAAAATACACAATTTATGTCATATACATTTTTTGTTGAGTGAACCATTTACGAGATATTGCTTGTTATTCCCTTAAATTTTCCAATACTTTTTCTCAAATGGAATTCGTTATTCATTTTTTTATGTCCTGGACATGCAAAGAGAATGGAATGCGCCACATAGCAACCAGCGCTTAAAAGATTTGACTATCGCTTAAAGTCTACCATATTCCCCTTGCACCTATAAGAAAATTAGCAATAAGATTATGATTTCGATTAACATGAAGCACATGGAGAATAAGCGTTTGTAAAAATAGTTTGTACAAGAGTAGAGAAAGTCGTGTGAGTGTAGCACATCAGATTTTTTCATCTTAAACGTTAGCAACTCACTTCATTAACTCAAATATTAGCCAACAACAAATTTCTAGTCAGTTTAAACTGGTGCTGTCCTTCACAATACATCTACGCATACCCATATCCATACGGCTGGAGCAGCTGGCGCAGAAGGAACCAGAATCAACAACGAAGCAGGTAAGGTAAACGGCTTCAAAGTTTCCAACCACATTCTGCTTCAAATTGCGCCTCGTCGTGGTGCAATAATACTGTATCAATATACACATGAGAGACAAAAAACTACGAAACCGGCTGCGCGGTGTTTTTCCTGTCCGCGTCCTCGGCGCTCGTTGCCGCTATCATAGAAAGGCGCGGATGAAACCATACAACATTTTTAAAACTACTTTTAAAGGCTTTACTTAACATCTTTATGAACGAAGATGCTGAAACTGGTCCCCGTCTTTGTCCATACATTTTTGGCACCTCTTTAAGAAATTATTCATGACTCGCCGCAGTTCACGTTGAGAAATCCTGGCAATTTCCTAGCGGATATTTTGTTTTAATTCTTTCAGGGTACGTGGGTTTGTCTTGTACACTTTGTTTTAAGTTACCCCAAAGATAGAAATCGCAGAGGGTTAGGTCGGGGGACCGAGGAGGCCACAAATCTCTACTAATAATTACGTCCTCAAAGGCACTTTCAAATTGTTCTCATCGAAATATTGGCCGTATAAACTGTTGCAGTCTTATTGGAAAAAAGGCAAAATCACGCTCCCTGACTGAATTGTATTCACGTATGTGCGGGCGTCAACTGTTGACCCCAAAAAATTGTTTCAGCCAGTTTCAGCATCTCCAGTTTCATCCGCGCCTTTCTATGATAGCGGCAGACGGCAACGAGCGCCGAGGATGAGGAAGGAAAAACGCCGCGCAGCCGGTTCGTAGTTTTTTGCTCCCCCTGTGCATAAAAATAATTGCTTTTTTGTAATTCACAGGGCCTCAAAGTCTTTATTTCCGATGAAATCTATTAATCAGGCTTTTAGGTGTAATGCAATGCTTCTTCTACTTTAGACGGATGGTAAAGTAATTCTTAATGCTGCCTTAATATTGTTCTGCCGTTGCTTACATTGCGAGTAGTTTTTCACTACTGTTTCACAAGATGGGCGATGTTCAAACGGCGAGAAATCGATAGTGGCACCTTAACTAAATAATTAGTTTTGAACTTTCCTGACCTGCCCCTGGGTGAATGTTACCCTTCTTGTCGAAACTACTGAATACTGCAGCATTTTTTCAGCTGGATGCGTGATGTGTGAGCGATTCCTCAATCGCGTGCGCGGTATTTTTACTTTCTCTACCCCTCACCTAAGGTACAAGAATGTATATTACAATTTCAAAGATCGGAGATGCTCTGTATAAAATAATGTATTTTCAGACAAATAAACTCTAATTGGGTTGGCCCCAAGTAAAGTCTGTGGCTCACATTCGGGAGGTCCTGGGTTCGACCTCCGGATTCTGATGGACCAGCTACTCTGACCTTGGTTTTTTTTGGGGGGGGGTTTCCTAAGTAGACAAGTGAATGCTGTGAAGGATTATATAGCACCGCGACACTTCGTTTTTGCCATTTTCTCTCATTTCATTTACCTCTTCACTTCTCATTCCAGGATCAGGGTGGAATGGACGGTATTGTGCAGCGTATGATGTGGATGTGTTTTAAGGAGAGAGGTGTTTCTTCTCTGTCATAGTACCTTCTGCCTGAACTTGTCCGTGAAGATAGAGGGGTTATCGTAGGAATGTTCAATCTGGAAGCGTTAAGGGCCCTCTCGCGGCATAATAGACTCAGCTGTAGTGTTGAAATTCCTACTCCGTTTCTTACCCCTATACCTATCTCTTATTCAACATGAGTTTCTCTATCCATTACCGCTTCACGTATGTGTTTTGTATACCGTATGATATACTAGAACGTAGTGTATTTAACCTTTATTGTTTTATTTACCTGACTACGTGATTTACAACTTGATAAAGGCCCATGCACGCAACATAATTTTGCCTTCACCTACATGTATTTGGAGTGTTCAGCAGTCTTCTAAGCTCTCAGAAATGACTGTCAGAATGTGTCGTATCCAACCATGGACCAATACTTGCTAAAATGAACCCGGCAGAGGGCGATGGATTTTTTTCGGCGTAAAAATCCTTAGTATGGCTTCCTTCAGAAGGGAAGTAAAGCTGGTGTTTCCGTGTCGTAGATTTACGGCACATAAAAGAACCTCAAGCCTGATAAAGAGGTCTTTCACGCCCAATATAGATTGAATTGCTAAAGACCACAGCAGTTAAAGAGCGTCCATAAATAAAACTCAATTTAATTAATTTAGTTTTGCTAAAATGAAGTACCTACATGCAAGATTTTCTCCAAAGAGGGGTTTGACAACACCCAAAACACTATACCGTTTACTTTAACGCAACTCTCCTCCGGGAATTTGTATCCTCCTCTGTTGATGTGCTAGAATTTGTCCCTCCTTTCACACAATCGTGCATGTTTTTTGGGATTGTTAATGCTGCTCAAACACTGTCATTGATTGCCTGTGATTCTTTGCTGTATTCACAGCTTTCTCCACTAAGTCTTGGTCTTGGTCGCCTTCTACAGCGTCTGTCTAATATACTGACAACATCTGGAAGAATACATTTTAATGCATTCATATCACAATCATCTGTTCTATTCTTTCACTAGGAACTATTTCACGGTACTATCACTGACTGTAACTGACAATCATTGTAGAATAGTATGGTTGCCGGGAAAAATAAAACATAAATAAATATACCTATAGTATGTTCCACGACAAAAAGTGATTCTTTTATCCACCTTATATTATCTTATGTTCTAGGAATAGTGCCAGATTTAGCAATATGGACTTAGCTAAATGCAAGATGCGGACTAGCCTTCAACTGTTTATACTATACTTTTTGTTATTCCTGTAAATAAGTTCAAGTGGAAGACAAAGGAAGAAAGACTCGCACAGAATTCAAGCATTTAATGGATGCTGTACCATAGACATTTAATGTTTAAAAACTTAATATTTGAATGAGTTGCATACTTTTCCACCATCATATTTTTTGACTTACTCTTGCAGTTTTCTATAGATATAAGCTTCATTCAGAATAAATAAATAGTTCAGAGGCTATTCACAGAAAATTAATACGTATTTTAACAAATATCATTAAAGATATTTTAGGAAAGTAACATTATAAACAATTTTCCATGCTGTTTGAAGTGGCGTAGTTTCCTGAAAATCTTGGAAGGTTTTTGGGTTATGATTTTTACGAACAGACGGCTAGAATGATATACATATGGATCATTTTCCAACTCGTTTTTCTCATAGGACCTAAAGCGTGTATTTTCGGTGAAATCTCGATATCCAAGTTTTAATATGAGTACAATACTTGCTTTACTTAAGGTACCTAAGCGGTAGAAAAGGCCTTATTTCTCACCAAATTCACGTCTCTAGTCCTGATAGTGAATAGACTCTTCTCCCCCAGTCTGTGCCCCTGCATTTTTAGTATATCTTAAAAACTCCATAAACATAATAGAGGGAGAACCATCTAGTCTTTTGTTCTGTAAGCCTTTCTGACGCTCAATAAAACTCATCAATAGATCACTTTTTTCCACTAAAACTGACCAAAAATTTAATTCACTTCACCATAAATTTTCCTCTGGTCTTAACAGAAATAAGCTAAACAAAATAGTCTGTTAATCACTAATACCAACTTATCTGTTGCAAATTAGACTTCCACATATTCTAATATTATATAAAATAATTATCAGTCTAGGTTCAAATACCATTGGAAGTATAGAAGAGTGTGCAAGCAATAAGTGATTAGGTTTGCAGAGAGATGGACAACACGTAGGCCGAGCTGAACCACTCTCGTGTCGGTCCGACAAGGTCAGTGTTGCAAGTGCAGTCAGTGCAGAGCTGTTCAACAAGGCGAAACAATAAAGTGAGTGCCAGTATGCCTCGTCGAGGTCAAAGGGAGCCATATCGGCATGTGAGTGAGTTCGAACGGGGCCGAATGTACGGTATCCGGGAAGTGCAGATTCGGCTCGTACAGAGCATGCTGCTACGACAGTGATGCGTGTGTGGAAGCAGTGGATAGATGAAGGTCGTACGCAGCGAAGAGCGGGTTCTGGACCATGGAACATGACCACAGCACAGGATGACCGTCATCTTACCCGCATATCCATAACGTTGCGTACAGCTTCATCCATAGTGTTGGCTCGACGCTGGAGCACTGCAACAGGTGTGAACTTGTCTGCATCAACGGTTCGTCGCCGTCTGCTGCAGGTTGAACTGGTTGCATACATGCCATTACGTTGGCTTCCATTGTCCAGAAACCATAAGCTCGTCTGACTGCAATGGGAAGATGAGCAACGTCACTGGGGTGCTAAGTGGCAAAATGTAGTCTTTTCGGACGAGCCCCCTTCAACGTGTCCTACAGTGATGGCTGCATACGTGTCCGGCGGTACCGTGGTGAACGGAACCTGGAGGGCTGCATTGTTAAGCGGAATAGCGGACAAACACCAGGTGTGATGGTTTGGATCGCCATTACAACAACCGATCTCGCCTCCTACGAATTGAGGGCACTTTGTACAGCAACCCGTACCAAACGGTGGTTGTAGAGCCTGAGGTACTCCCCTGCTTCAGGCATCTACATAGGCCACATATTTCAACAGAAGAATGCCCGGCCACATATTGCGAGGAATTTACAAGCCTTCTTCGAAGAGCGACGGATACCATTGCTTCCCTAGCCTGCACGTTCGCCCTGACATGTCGCCCATCGAACATGTTTGAAATATGGTTGTTCGGCACCTCGTGCGACACGGTCCTCCAGTAACCAGTGTCCGGATTTGTGGGCTCGAATACAAACTGCGTGGAGGGAAATCCTTCAGGAACTTATTCAGAATCAATGCCACGGCGTACAGCAGCTCTAATTGCAGCGCATAGAGGCCACACCAAATACTGAATATTAGGGCTCAAAGGTCATGTATAGATTTGAAAAGTTTATGATTCGTTACCTGTCATGTACCTCACTGTGTAGTTAACTTCATTGAATTCATGCGTTTCCTTCTTGGTGTTGCAATTTTCACAAACGGCAGTGTATAATAATAATAATAATAATAATAATAATAATAATAATAATAATAATAATAATAATAATATGTTGTAGATTCTACAATGTAATTACGAGGCGGAACCGACGTTTCTTTTTAAAAATAACAGAGCATTATTTTGCAAATACTTTATCATCATTCATTACCCTAAACTTGCATTACTTCTCCACATAGTCACCGCGTTATTCAGGCAGTTGTCGTAACGGAAACTAGTTTTTGTGTGCTTTAGTCAAAGAATGATGCCGAAGGTCATGAAAGTCAAGTCTGCCCTTCTTGTTTCACATCATTATCGTCATTGAAATGTTTTCCTAGGACTTTCTTCAGATGAAGAAACAGATGACAATCGCTTGGTGCCAAATCCGGACTGTAGAGAGGGTGGATCGTTCGAGTGTTTTGAAAATTTCGAAACGCTCTAACAACAGGAAAACTTAAAGTAACGATCGCTCACAGCTCTGTCTGGCTTCCTAATGAATGGAGGAAGTGATCAGGTATACTCGAAATCGCGATTGCAGCGCAAAACATTAAAGCCGTACTTACTTTAAAAATGCGCCCATGCCAGTTCCTGGTATAATGTAAAACGTAAGTTCCCAAATAGCTCTACCATCAAAATATCTTTTAGGACGTAAATATGCAGTATAAATACGAGAAAGTTTCGATACTTATTACAGGCTTTGGAACGGAGCGAGATGGCGCTGCGATAACGTGTGAGGCTCGCATTTGGGAGGTACCTCCATGGACCGCCTCCTTCCTATCTGTCTCGATTGGTACGATATCCCCAAGGGCACGGGACGCTGCTAGCCAGCGTCAGGACTGAAGTCATGTTGGATCGTTAGGAACCCCGTTTTGATAGTGCACATCGTCATCCGGATCTGGTCACCCTTCGGGTCTCTCCGTCATCCCTTCCTCCCGTGGTCACATCGGAAGCAAAGTGTGACCTTTCGAGGTTCCGGGAAGAAAGAGACTGCTAAAGCAATAAACCTAACTGAAACGACCCCAAGCTAGCAACGAAATATAAAAGGGTAATCATCACAATCTTTGCCAGTGCATTGTTCAACAGAAGAAGCTTAATCTCCTTTAATCGAAAATAATTTTTGGAAACATTAGTACAGTGAAGAATATAGGGACTCAAAAGAAAGAAAGCGTTATACAGGAGAGCATCGGTTATCCGAATATCGATCAACCGAAACATCGGTTAACCGAAAGTTTTCCAATGCCAATTTCAAATTTGCGTGCGCGCCATGTAGTTCTGACCGAGGAAAAAAGATTCAGCAACTGTATGAAGAAATTGGCTTGAAGGATGCTGTGTACCAGACAGCGGAAGCTTGGGCTACTATCAAGGGCACTACACTAGCAAAAATTGGAACAAGCTCCTTGCGTCAGACGAGTCTATCACTGGACCCGAAGAGCCACCAAATAGCCAATTTATATCAGAATTGGCTGGGCTGATTAAAGAATCTTCAGGATTTGAAGAATGCGACCAGGAAAACATTCAAAGCTGGCTCGAACGTGTTGTTAATGACTGTCAAATATTGACAGGCGGGAAATCATTGCCAGTGACATTGACGACCAAAACACTTGCGACGACGAGGAAGAGCCTAGTGACGACGACGACCATGCTGAAGAAGTACCATCCAGTGAAAAATCTTTTCACTGCCTTGAGACGCATATGAAGTGATTAGAAGAACAAGACTGTGTTTGCTGTCTTTAAAGCGTTTGTGAGATTTATCGTCCCCCACATAAAAATCTCCGCTCCGAAGCCCCCAAAAAGAAAAAAAATGGATTTCTTTTCCTTTATTATAGGCCTATTTTAATTGCCATTTTGAACTTGTCAAACTAGGCTAGTCAGTTCTCTGTGTTATTTGTAAGACGTGTGATACAAAATATGCATGCACAGTTGTGTTTAATATCAGTATTATTTATTGCTCCAATGACACTTGGTACAATTTGTTTTCACAAATGATCGTTTATCCCAAAAAATCAGTTATCCGAATCCCCCGTCGCCAATTGTTTCGGATAATCGATGCTCTACTATATATTATGTATCCTCCAACGATAGGAGAGGCAAAATTCAAACCAAAATCAAATACTCCTGAAGCTATTACTATAGTAGCGAGGCTGTAATGGCAACAGTGAACATAATTAACATAACAGAAACTCGCTCCTCCGTTTGGAGGAACTATTTAGGCAGAATCGTATACTTGTTGCAGCTGTGTTGTATTTTTTTCAGAAGAGTCTAACGAGAAAATTATGTTGCAAAATCCGACACCTATCCACTTAGATATTGCAGTACTTTAACAGCAGAAAGATGGTTTATCTAGAAAAAAAAATAGACCTGTAAACAAACAACTAAGAAATCTTACAACAGAAGCTGATATAAATGGAAAACGTTTGAAACAGGCTGCAAGTTAATAGTGATGATGGGAGATAGAAACACGTGGGATGAATTTTATTATGAGCACCTCTTCATAAATATGCCAAATTGGTATGTGGGAGCATTTCGAAAACGGGTTTCTACCTATACCTGATTACAATGAGTATGAAATGGCAACGCGTATCGTTTCTTTGAAAGTTATCCTTAAAAATAAATGGTGTAAGTGATGTTATTTCCAACGCTCCCCTTCGGGGGAACCTCATTCCATCATGCGTTGACTAGATCCATTTATTTACTGGAGGCTGTAGCGGGGATGGAAGGGCTCGCAGTGAGTACCCTTTCTCTCACATAGATTCTGTCTCGGATCTCCCTTGAAGTTTCCTTGAAGTTCTCTGCCGGCCTGATTGTCGTAGAGCTGAGGAGAAATTCCTATCCTACCTAACTTGACATTTCCCAGGATTACGTAGGTGAAGGCAAATAACAAACGGACTTTCCCTTAAACAGCTTAATTTATTCAACCATAATACCCATTGAAGCGGCTAGGAACTTTCCTCTGCTTAACACTAAAATTATATAAAAGCTGTACATTTAATCTTCCCGCCACTGTGAAATTATTATGTGGACCTACCTATACCTGGCGCCAATCAAGAAGGTGATTGACATTTCGCGGAGCGAGAGAGGCGACGTTGCCGCTCATCGCGACCACGTGGAGAGCGTGTCGAAGGAGACTGGGTTGTGCCGCATTGTAAAGCGGATACTATTTATATTCGTATACGAAGACAATTGTAAAATAATGAATCTACGTGCAGAGGATAGATCATGCAAGAATATATCAGTGTAAAGACCTGCGTTAACAGAAGAAACATACCTGTGAAATATTGATGCTTATTCTAATGGAAAAATGCCACTGATTTCCGAATCGCTTGCATCGCTGCGTTTGTTGTTGCTGCTGCTGCTCGCTTGATAGACTTGTTCGGTTCCCGAGTGCGCCCAGTTTTTCGTTTGGCTACGCTATCTTTGTCACTATTTTTGGACATTGTTAAATATCCATTAAACACAATTATAAATGCTAACACAACACACACACACACACACACACACACACACACACGCACAAATACACGAACTCAAATACACGTAACACAAGGCAATTACCATACAAATACGACGACGCAAAAGTACTTTTCAGTACGCAGGCAATCTCTAAACTGATACAAGCACACAAGCAAGCTGGTGCTAAAAGGAGGAATTGTTTATAACTTCAGCCACAGCAGAAGATAAGACTTCAGTTCATGTTACTGCAACGGTCGCTGGCCCGGCACGTCATGCCAACCACGTGTTACGATATCGCAACAACGCATTTGCGTCTATCGTTGCTATAGAAACGTCTTAGTTCTAATTGGTCCTTCTAATGGTTGCTATGACGACCGCTGTGACGTATTCATCCCCTCCCATTCATTTAAAGCTTTCCGCCACGTGGTTAGTAACTGTCAATCACCTTCTTGATTGGCACGGAGTAGATATTTCCCACCAACATACACGCACAGAATCTTCTGCCTGACTTCACATGCATTACACCGCTGACAATCACCTTGGTGTTACATATAAAGGCGCGAATTCTAGCGTCATAGTAGGAAATACAAAAGGGGAAAGAGGCCCCAAGTTGCTCATTCTCGTACTGATTTTGCACTCTCTACACAGCTTTTATATCATTGTAATAATTATTCTCATTGGGTGTCTACATAGCGTGCTATGAAAATATAATGTTCCAAACTTTAGAAGTCACTCTTCCCTTTGACTTCTCTGGTAAAACCTACCATCTCCGTCTCACTTTACAACTCTTGTTTCTCTCTCTATTTTTCCAACTCCCTTGGCTTCCAGGAATTGGACCTCCGTCTCTGTCCCAGTTTATCCTCGGACCTCTGTCTTATTTTGGTATCAAAACTGACGATTTGCATGTGTCGAAAAGCCGAATCCCTGTGAATGTTATCTTGTAGCCCTTACGATAAGAAGGCACGTGGAAAGAAAGTAAACCTGTCAGTTTATTAGGTTTTGAATCTGAAGTTGATTCAAAGTTGAAATGTTACATTCATAAACATGTAGCAAGCTGTACGAGTTAAAGGTAAAGATAAAGATACCTACATATCACGGAGGGGCACTGCATGTAGGTCGTAACGGCCCTTTTTGCTTCCCATGTGATGCCTGGAGGGAGGAATGAGTGAAGAGACCCGAAGGTTGACCAGATCCGGATGACAACGGGCGCAAGCATGATCGGGTACCTAATGTTTTCAGATAGAACATACCTGACGCCAAACGGAGATCATTCTGAGGAGAGAACTAACAGAGCGGCCCCCATAAACCACCGACCAGCCGCAACCCGCCAAATACTGTCGTCTGGTCCTACAACACTGAAACACATGACGAGGAAAATGATGGGTACAGGAAATGGGAGGGAAGGGAGTTATGGTAGAAGACGAACCACCCCAGCATTCGCCTGTGACCCGGGGAAGTCACGAAAAACCCATGGGCCAGAGTGAACGGTCGCCTGGGGTCGAACCCGGGACCTCCAAAATGCGCATCAGCCAACTGTACGAGTTCCTTCCTATTTTAGAAAATCGAAATCCTCTGTATCACTGGAACGTCTGAGACATGCGTATAGTCTTATGGGATTAATTTATGGAGTAGCAGCCCACATGTTAATGAGATTTTGTTGTGTCAAGAGAGGACAATGAGGGTTGCATTAAGGAAGAAAGCTGATGCACATTGTAAGCCAATGCTTTTGTAATTGGGAATACTTCTGTTTATAATTTTGATACCTATTTTTTTTTACTTACAGATACATGCTCACTTGTATTAGCATGGTTTAAGGTTGGGTACTTACTATTTTAATAACCGAGCGGGGCGTAAAGACAGTTATTTCATAAAACAGTTGTTTTATGTTGTAGAAACAGTAAAAAATATCTGATGTGTTACATTCACATGACTTATCTCTACGCAGCCTTCTACAAACCCTTTTACAAACCCTTTATTCTTATATCTTCCAGAAATAGCTTCATTACACACCGCGATATTCAGATGTTTTAAAAGTGGATCGCTATGGGATGGTTTCAAGATCTACTCCTATTACCATGAGGGGGGCGGGAGGAACGAATAACGGCTTGGCGCTTGAAAAAGGTATAAGTATTTGAAAAGCCAATAAGAAGTAATATCGCGGGAATGGTTCATGCCGCAAAAATGTTTATTTGATAAATTGTGGGCTTTAAGGAGATCTGCAGTTTATGTTTAGAAAGACTTTTTCTAAGTTTATGATTTTTCAGTTACACAAACTTCATTCCAAATAAACAAAAATTCACAGTCTATTCACAGAAAATTCAGGATCTACATTTCATTTGCCATCTAAATACCTTAAACAAATGACGTTTTAATCAAAACAGTTTTTGAGAAAATCAGGAATGATGACAATTGTTTCATGAAACAGGTAGTTTGGGGTGGGAGATTTTCTTGAAAATCTTTGTGTGGCATCCTTGGAAGGTAGTTTGGTAATCATCCAGCTTTTCTGCTTCTTCTTCTTCTTCATCCAACCAAGTGTTAGGCCATCAAGCCTGTTACGATCTCAGTAAGAAATGTTCTCTCCATCTCTTCTTGGGTCAACATAGTGATCTTTCCCCTAGGAATGTACTGCACTACAGCTTTGGGAGTGCGTTCTGGGCCCATACAGGTGTTGTCTCTAGTTGTTCTGGTAACGTAGGCATGTACTCCAGGACTGGATGCATCTTCAGCTCTTGTAACATCGATCTTTAGATCTCATTTATGTAGTTAATCAGCAGTGCTTCGCATGAGCTTCATCTCTGCAGCAGTTATTTTACTTCTATCTCTTTTCTTCAGGGCCCAAGCCTCACTGCATGCCATATGACAGGTCTTGCTAAGGTTTCGTACAGCCTTATACAAGCGTGGTTTTTGGCTGGACCCGTAGCTCAGTCGGTAGAGTGGTTTCGATTCCCGGCTGTGGGCGTTAGAATTTTTCTCTAGCCAAGATTATTCATTATCCTCCCCAGAGTCTGGAATGTAAATGTGTGTATGATGATTAGATCATAAAAAAAACAAAGTGCAAGAAACACAAAGACAAGAGTTACACGAATAACACCATTGCCAATAATCAATAAGTTCCAAAGGAAAGGCCGCCGATAGGACCATTGCAGTTAAAGTCGGGGTATAGTTGTGAGGCAGTATTTGTAACACTTGAATAATTTCAATTAAATTATATAATGTGTAAATTCAATAACAGCCCGCCTTGAAGCCATATGTATGTAATAATTTGTAAAAAAAGTATGTAACAGTCATTGTATATGCTTATTTTTATTGTAAACATGTTTAATAATGTTATGTGAATGCATTATAGTTTAATAGTGTAAGAGCTGTGAGAATAATAAGTTTAAAGTTGCTAACAATGAGGTAACAATGAGGTAACCTTGAGGCAATAATGAGTTTGAGAGTTTAAAAGTTACTAGTCATGATTAGAGCAATAACGTAAATTTTGAGACAGTTTAAAAATAGCCAATCAACAGCCAGATAAAGCTTTAATTAAATGCAGATATTCTATTGGACTAGGATTAGCCAATCAGAGAATTGAAATACAAAAGTTTACGGGTTTGGACGGTTGAAATATGTTGAGTTGCTGGCAGACCTTGGTAGTGACCGGATGGAAGATGTGTTCTCTAAAGAAATATTACGTATTTGTGTGAATCGTAAATTAAATATACGCGTTAACTAAGTGCAAATATTAAATAAAAGTATCTCACAGCTCTTAATATCAGTGCAGTGCTATTTAATTTGTGTCAAGGATTAATAAAAAGAAGTGATTTAAAACTTAAAATCTGTGTAAGCCTACATTCTTGTCGCACCACTCCCTGTCTAAGAGACACGTGACTCTAAAACAATACTGGCGCAGCCGAGGCAAATATAAACATAAATACTATCTATAGAAGCAGTTTATATCAAAGTTAAAATATATTTTTTTAAACTTGGAGCGTAACAACAAAAATACATCTTCAAAAATCAGCTTCTCATACGTAGTAGCATATTACGTAACAAATAATCCACTTAAAAATTGGCGTTCATACATGGAGCTGATTAAATAAATGAACTCCAAGACAATAACTACTTCAAGTTGGCTTCCCAAGCGTGTGGCTAACAACAACAGTAAAACTTCAACAACAAACTACAACAGTTGAATAATTCTTCTTCCATTGGAACTTAAAATAAACGCGCTTTTGTGCAAAAGCTGGTTTGAAAACACTATTAATTATTCCCACCAGTTTATTGAACTTTAATACTTTGTTTTTATAGCAACTTCGACAAATAACAGCCTGTATCCAAAATATGTAAATTCATTCTTTTTTTTTTTGTCATGTTGTAGATTTTATATAAAATTCGGTTGGAATTGGATGTACTCATTTTAATGCCATTATTTTAATTTTATCTGATGAAATTTGCTTATTGCACTGATGTGCTATTTTATATAAATTTCGGGGATTTATTTTTTTAGTTAAGCAGTTACAGATCAAACACACATGCAGACACACGGAACTTTGTCTAAAAATTGTGTTTTATTTAGGGTATCTCAAAAAGTGTATTTTCGTTAACATCTCAATACCAAATGTTTGGATGGAATGCAGTTCTTCCTCTACTTACTGTACCTAAGTAGTGAGAAGGAAAACATGCCATGAACTTGATAAATTGGAGTAGGAGTTGTATTGCTAGACCACGTATGGTACAAAGTTTCCGGTGGCCTTCGCCCCAATTTTAAGAATCAACATTTTATTTTTATGTTTCTTTAAATATTATATATATTTAGGTTTGACTCGGCTGCGCAAGTATTAATTTATAGAAACATTTAACAGTGTGTGATACGGCTGTGTGATACACAGATTATAATTTTTACTTCACTCCTTTTATTAATCCTTCACACGATTAAATAATATTTCACTAATATAGAGAGCTGTGAGATTATTTATTAATTACTTGCACTTTTTAAACACGTAAACTTTATAATATTCTCACCGTAATGAGTTTTTGCCTCACACTGAATACGTATTAAACTTCTCGAGGACGCGTCTCGCGTCCGGTTAGGAACGCTGTCTACTAGCAACTGACTTCTACCGCCTGAATTTGCAAATTTCATCTATTTCAAGTCTCTGATTGGCTAATCCTACTCCAATAGAATACTTTTATTTAACTTAAGCTTCCTCTAGTTGTTGGTTGGCTATTTATAAACTGTTTTAAAATATTACATTATTGTTTCCATGAATTACTAGTAGCATCATTAAACTTTCTAACTCATTATTGCCTCAAGGTTACCTCGTTGTTACCTTATTGTTAACAACTTTTGACTTATGTTCTCACAGCTCCTACATTATTAAATTACGTAATACATTCACATAACATTATTATACATGTATACAATAATATAAGCATAATACACTGACTGTTACATACATTTTATATGTTATTTTATACACGTATTAATTTAAGGTGGGCTGTTATTATATTTTATATTATATAATTAGACTGAAATCATTTAAGTGTTAAAAATACTGCCTCAAATTATAGCACAGGAGGGATATGCCATATAATCTCTACTTAAATAATGTTTATATTTTCCAAACGTTCAGTTTTACTTTATGCACCCCTAATGGGAATAATGTATTTCATTGCCTAGTTTTTCAAGTCGATTTTGAAAGATACAAGGGAAATAAGTGTTTAATCAGCATGCTAGCCATGCATACATTTTAAGGAAAAGTACATTCTGAGACACTGAGACGCCAGTGCGGGTGAGGTTAGGGGTCAACAGAGAAAAGCGAGTGCAATGCAATTAGGCATATCTTGGTGGAGGAGGGACGAGACGGGACGGGCAGGGTGCGTCTGCGCGCTAGGTTGCGTCACGGCCAGCCAGCCTGCCCTGCTTGCTATCCATGGTGCCAGCGTTCCCTACCAGTCAGTTATGGCGGAATCCTGCTTTCAGCTTAGCGCTACACATTAGCCAGCCTTTTACAATCGAGCCAGGAAGCATCCTGCATGGTGTAAAGTCGCCTATCAGGTACGTGAAGAACCCTAGCAAGTGCCTGGTGTTGTCTGTGTGTGCATTCTGTCACCTCTAGGCTCTGCCAAGGATTCGCGAGCGAATTTCGACCAGTTATCGACTTGGCCTGCACTACTCTCTCCGTTTGGGCGTAGATTCCTTCTGTAGTTTAGAAATTTTTCGCATTACCTGCATGTCGTCATGGAAACCGGATATGACGCTACTGGTGTTTTACGTTTTTGACGGGTGACAGTTGAGAAATTGTGGGTTTGTTTAACATATGTTTTCAAGTTTGACATCTGTCAAGTTTGAGAGTCCACGTGGTGGCTACAGGCTACACGGTATTTTTTTCAAAGTAATATCTGTGCAATTTAGCTTCCGAAACGAGATCTTGAATGTGACTGTGCTGTGGTTTTAGTGTCTGCGTGTGCTTTTGAGAATAAATAGTGATGAATTTGTGATGGAAATAAAAACGGCTGCATTTGTGACATTAGACGACAACGAATTAGTTCTACTGGGGCGGTAGACTCATAAAATACCGAAAGCACGAGTTGTTTAATCGTTAAATTAAGATCAGTGAAAGTTAACTTCTTTATTTCACTACAGATAAAATTAATTTTCTTATATTATTCGGTCTATCAGCAAGTGACATGAAGAGTTTTTCTAAACCCAAAATCTCACCTAAAAAGAATTAATCATTGAATACAGTTTTATGCTTTGTTCTCTAGTTTCTCTTTTATTTTGTCATTTACGTTCATGTCACTTACAGTGATAAACAAAATAAAGTCCTATTGCTTTGTGTTTTGAGTCACTTTCACAGCGGCATTGTTATTTTCTACTGGAAACGTTCAATGCTGCGGTAAACAATATACAATACTTCCTATAACTTCTCATGTTACCTACCGCCCCAGAAGCATCATTTTGATACTAAAAAGGCAACGTGAGGCGAGGTTTGTTTGTCTCATGTTTTCGAAATCTCATAACATCGGGCGCGAATGCTAATTGGTCATTAGATCAACAACACTGTTTCCCATTGGCGCAGGTCTTCAGCTTTTTATTTGTTTAAAGTTCCAAGCCAAGTTAGACCGCTTTTCTGCTGTAACGTCACTACGGATACGTAGTGACTGGTTGCCAGAGTGACAGTTGAACCAGATGTTCGACGATCAGCTGTAATTTCAACCCGCCGATGGGGGGAAAAGCGAATTTTACGTCATATACCGCAACGTCATTTCCGAATTCAGCGCTAACGCTCTGGCAAATTATTCTATCCGCCGTATTAGCGTTCATGAAGTTTTTTTTAGCATGAAATCTGATCGACAGAAAGCACTTCATCGGCAGTCGCGATTTAGAAACTTATATTTCCTTTAAAACATGTGTGTAAACGCTATGATTTTTTTTCTAACGTTCCCACTATGCAAACAAATGATTGAAATGAAAATGGAAGTGTAGAACAAAGTACCATAAAATCAAATCTTTGCCTTAAATTACTTGTTTTTATTTCAAAAGAAGTATATTGTACTACCAATAAAATTTTTGTTGCCTGTTTTACTAGACAGAAGATGATAAATCTTGCACGAAAGGCGAATTCATTTCCTTTCACTTCTTCAAATCAAGAATTATTTGTGAATACGAGAGAAGTAAAATGCACAGGTTTGTTAAAACACAGAAAACGGAAAGGAACTTATATGCAATGAAAATAATCATGTGCCCATCCTGTCATTTTATATCGAAAAATAATTTGGAAATAAATTATACACGTTTTCAGTACAATTTTATTTCAAATCATACGACGTAACACTTCTTAGAAACTAAATTGGTACTCATTTATTTATTTATTTATTTAATTATCAGCGGTGACATTAGAGTATATGCCGAAAACGTAATATGTATGAATGTTGCAGATTCAATAGGTTTATTACGCCATTGTGTCGGGTTTTGAACACGGCCTGTAACTAATCATTTGTAACAACAGAAAGGCAGTGATTTTTAGAACATTTTGATGTATGTGTATTTTTCGTTAGTGTTGCATTGAAAGTGAAAACAATAATTTTATGTTCGTAGGATTAAAAAATGTTTCAGTAATACATCGTGATCTTAGTGTATTATAGTATTCAAAATTAAGCTAGGATACTTTATTTAACCATTGAGCGAGAAGAACTTCATAGGGTAATTTAATTCAGCAAAAGACTGTGTCACAATAAACATGGCTTTAAATGTAAAAACATAAATACTTGAGAAAAACTAACAGTGATTGTGACTATCAAGCATTCCGCAGCATAATGTCAATGTAAACTACTGTCTTGTATTAGTTTTATTATAAAAAATTAATCCTCGTTCAGTTTTGTATCAGAGCAGAAATGATACAAACATATTAAATTAGAGGATCGTGCTACTTACTATTTCCAGTGCTATTGCAATTCTAAAAGATTTTCAATGGTTTAAGGAAACGAGAATGCACTAACTTGCCAATGTTAAAATTAGGATCTTAAAGTCCCACTTTCTCAGTATCTATTGGTCGCAGCTTGTTGAAATATTTGTCTCAAATTCATGAAAGCTTAATAGCTTAATAGACACGGGGATATTGTATTGTGATACAACTTAAAATGTATTTTTTTATTTTTTTTTGTTAATTGTAACACCAATTTATTCTAATAAATTTACGAAAATAATGTTGTGTTAGAAGTTACAAAATTATAAAAGCAATTTATGTTCCAAGTTTCATTGTTCTAGGTGTAATAGTTCCTGAGAAAGTGGGGCATTTGCAGAGAAAAATCTTAGTTCAAAAAAGTATATAAAGTAAACAATACATCAAGTATTGCTCACCAAACTTCTAATACATTCCAACTTATGTACAAACCCCAAGCATTCTAATTTTAACAATAGCAGCATAAAAAGAGGAAAATGCTCTCTTAGTATAAAAAACCCCAATGTAGCCTTTTTTTTAGAAGTTATTCAGCGTTGAACTTCGGCATTTTTTTTTTAAATTTTCATGCTTTTTCTTAAAATCCCTTCCTTCAAAATATATTAAAAAATTTTAGAACTATTTAAAATAAGTGTAATACATCATTTTAAGCCTGCATTTCGTAGATAAATAGTCTATAGAAATTTTAAATTATTATTTATTATTTTATTATTTTACTTATTTATTTACATTTTCAGCATTTCCAGTTGGCTTAAATAAGCTTAAGGGATGTATCTTTCTACCATAGTTATTTCGAATACAAATACTCTAGATAATTCCGAAACAGCAAAAAACATATGTTTAAAATTCGACAAATGTGATTGCGTTATTGAATTAACGTAATTTTATTGTTGGTGACATTGCATAAGAAGTTAAATTTTGTTGAATGTTTAAGTTCTATAATGTATGAAAGCTGCTCTTTCTATATGAAGAATAATGTGTTTTATTTCATAGATACTGCTAGTTGAATTGCATTAATAAACTGCTCAAATGTAGGGTGTAAATCTATAGGTATATTCCATTTTGTGTTCAAAACTTAAATGTTTATGAATCTGTTTCTCCTAAACTGATACACATAATAGTATAATGACTTTCAACACACATTGACACCATATGAAGTTACTGAAAATTATACTTTGTTGGAAAGAAAAAGATTACAACAAAGTTCAATAATTGCATTTATAAAAACCGTATGACTGAACTTTAAATGCAGTAGGCTTAAAAACTTGAGTTATATAGAGACAAACAGCAAACTGTTAGATTTTTTAATTCTGTGGTATTGATCTCTCGATTTAACATCGTCATATAGGCTTCTATGGCAATCACTAAAAGCAGATGTTTAAAGCCCTGCGTCTAGAAAAAATTATGATGTGTTACATTCGTATGACTTTCTCTACCCTCTATATCTTATTAGTGTGTATAGAAAGTATTCTTACAAAAGTTTATCTTCCTATATACTTCATTTTAATACAGATAAACGGAAATAGCTGCATTACACATTTCGTGTAATATAGGTATAGTCAAATGTAAATAGTGTTTTAGAACTGAACGCTACACACGCTGGCCTTAATATTCTTTGCATAACATCACAAGAAACAACTGAAAATCAACAGGACTTGAAAATAATGGCTAAGTATTGAAAAATTGAACCATTAATAACGGATATTTCAGATATGGCTGATGCTGCAAAAAAGTTATGTAAAATAAATTGTGTCTTAAAGAGATCTAATTTCTTGTGTAGTATGTTTTCGTCTACCGCTTAACATTTACCAGTTACACAAGATTGTACAAAATTCCTTCCGAATGAAGAGCACTTCAAAGGCTATTCCCAGAAAATACAAAATATATATTTCATTCGCACTGTAAGTATCTTTAATACGTGATATTTTAATCAAAATCGTTATAGCCATTTTTTAGAAAATAAAAAATTTCGAAAAACCTTATGCACAGTGTGGTTTGGTATGGGGATTATCTTGGAAATCTTCGTGTCGCATTTTGGAAGGTACTGAGTCTAAATACCAAGTTTGGTGTCTATTCAAATTTTCCTTTTTTAGTTATGCTGTTCACAAGCCACGGACCTTTTTTTAAAAAATCTTTTTTTTTATTCAGGGACCTCAAAACATGTATTTCCGGTGAAATCTCGATATCGAATTTTTGAGTGGAATGCAATATCTTCTGTACCACTATGTTCGTGGTGAAGAAAGTGAAAAAGGAGTTAAATGCTGGAGAAAAAAATAGGTTTTGAAATAAATTAAACTTTAGCGATATTTCAGGTTATAGTATATCTGTTTCTAGGTATAATTATTATAATTTAAAACTTTTGCACTTATATACGTATTGCAATAATTATTGATGCTAAGCTGTGCCCTTTAAAGCTTGTAAACAGTTACATATGTAAAAAGAAAAATCTAGTTAGTTACAGTTTCGTATTCAGAGGTAATTTTAGTGGAAATGCCCGAGCCTCGGGGTTTAGACAGTCGGAGTTAATCCCAAATCTGCATTGGACGGATAACGCTCGTATTTACGTGAATCAAAAGAAAATGATGGGATCAGTTGGTTGTGACATTTCTGTTGACTACAGTTAAAGAGACAATATAGCAGAGAGGTTCACAAGGCTTTGTCCATCAAATCCAATTTCGAGTAACTCGGGCATTAACAAAATTAACTCCTTTGTACTCTCGCATTGTGGAGATTCACTAAGCCGTTACTTATTTTAGTTAAAGGTCTCAGGGGTAATTAATTCCTTCTGAGCGTTTTTCTTGTATACGTTTTATTTACCTGCAGCGTAAGATCCCTACCCTATTAACCTCATTAAAGCAAGCTGCTAGCAGCGCTCGCATATTGTCGTATGATTTGTGACGTCACAGTTGTCCCTTAGCACTCCATCCATGCTCGTTACCGGGTATCCCTTCCGCGTAATACGTCGTTAGGAAGTGCAAAGAGCAGGCTTTTGTGTTCGTTCCTGCCAAAACCTATGAGAAATGGCAAACAGTTAAGGCTACTACAGAAAATCCCAAAACATATATGTAAAATTGTGTTGTGAATTTAGAATGCTATTATTTCCTATTTTTCAATATGTTTCTGTCAAAAAAAAAGACTTTCCTTCACTGATTTATTTAAAGAGCTATTCTGAAAATTATTCATTGAAGCCACGTTTTTTTCTACTTACTTATTCATTATTATGAGTAATAATGATTAAGAAATGCTTGCAGTTAAGAAAAATCAAGTAAACACACATTTCATAGACCGGGACTGCAATAAACTATTTAAAACACAAGTCGGTATAGTCATAATAATATAAATTGTTTCCATAAGCCCATCGAGACTAAACAAAAACGACTAATTAACACTTTAAAGTGCAGTATACAAAATGTGGGGAAAACGAACAAAACAAAACATATTTTCAGAAATAGTTATTTGGGAGATCTTAATGTTGTCTACCTCTTGAGTTTTCGCAGTTATATAAATATCAGTGAGAACAAAGAGACTCCATACGTCATTTATAGAATATTCGAGATATAAGCTGTTTTTTTATCCTGATGAACACAATGGACAAAGTAGTTTCGGAATTTTCTGCCGATATTTTAACTTAACGTTATATATTCTTAGCTTTGTAGGTGAAAAATGTGAGGTTAAAAATGTATAAATTATTCATTTTATAAGCATACATAATATGTCTGACAAAGGGTTTCCTCATTACATTACAAGTATTAAAGCATGCCTTTATTGAAGCATTTCGATCTATATTTACTTTCTTTAGCCCATTCTGCTGGGTTTCTGTGCTCGTTTATGCCCTCATAAAATTAAATTAAACTGAGCTTTATTTATGGACGCTCTTTAACTACTATGGTCCTTACCGTCCCATTCTATGTTGGGCGTGAAAGACCGGTAATTTTGCCCAGAGGCCTGAAGGCTTGAGGTTCTTTTACGTGTCGTAAATCTGCGACGCGGGACCACCGGCTTTACTTTCGTTTCCGAAGGAAGCCATGCTAAGGATTTTTATAGACCCCCATAGTGTGGATAATGTGACACATTCATTTTATTTAATTTACTGGTATGTAACATAAATTTGGGACTACAGCTGCTCTAGAACTGCATCTTTGATCATTATTCGAAGTGTTTAAGCTCCTGACTGTCATAAAATAAATATATCTTCTGTAAAATAACCAACAATACAAACATAAAAACGCATCATGATGATGATGATGTCTCATTGGGTATCCAATATGTCAGTGGTAGTTTAGTGTACAAGATTCCCCATATTTATTGCTAGTTATAGAATTTTCAGTTGTTCATTTTACTTCGCTCAATGCTTGCTACTTAACAAAAGAAAGAAACAAATCTGATGTGTTACACTCACATGACTTTCTCTACTCTTGTACAAACTATTTTTACAAACACTTATTCTCCATATGCTTCATGTTAATCGAGATGTTAATCTTATTGCTAATTTTCTTGTAGATGCAAGGGAATTGGTAGGCTTTAAGCGATAGTCAAATGTTTTAAGAGCTGGTTGCTATGTGGAGTATTCCATTCTCTTTGCATTACCCGGACAAAAAAAATGAATAACGAATTTGAGAAAAAGTATAAGTATTGGAAAATTTAACAGAATAACAAGCAATATCTCGAAAATGGTTCACCCAACAACAAAAAATGTATATAACATAAATTGTGTATTTTAACGCGATCTACATTTTTTATGTAGTAAAATTTTGTCTATCTCTTATGGTTTACCAGTTTACTAAAAGTCGTTCACAATGAAGAACACTTTTGGAGACATTCCCAGAAAATTCAAGATATACATTTCATTTATCATGAAAATATCTTAAACATATGATATTTTAATCAAAATCGTTAGAGCATTTTTGAGAAAATTAAAATTTTCGAAAAATGTTCCATGTAAAGTGTAAATTGGGATGGGGGATTTTCTTGAAAACCTTCGTGTCGCATCCCTGGAAGATACTGAACCTAAATACCAAGTTTGGTGTTAATCCGACTGTTCATTTCTGAGTTATGCAGTTCACAGACAGACACACACATACAGACACACACGTGGACATGTTTCCAAAAATGCTCTTTTTGATTCAGGGTGTCTCAAAACATGTATTTTCGGTGAAATCTCGGTATCGAATTTTTGGGTGGAGTACAATACTTCCTCTACTTACTATACGTAGTAGAGAAAGTAAAAATGACGTTAAAAATTCTTATGCACTGTGAGAAGTTAGTATCCAAAACATATCAAATTCGACTAGGTATTTTTCTGAGGAGAGAACATGGCTATTAAAGCAACAGTAATTATTATACAGATTACTACACTTGTATTTCCTGTAACTTTAAAAAATATTTTAGACACCACACATTTTATTTCATATGCAACGTATTTGAAAATTTAGTCGAGGGTTTGTTAAATTTTGAGAGAGTTCTGGGAGGAAACCTGTGCAATACATGTAAAGTGAAGCGGTAAATAGGTTTTGATATTTAGCATTAATAACATGTTTTATATGAGAGGATTTTTAATCTTTTTTCTAAAGAATATAACCATTCAACGTAATGAAAACCACATTATATTTATGCTCTGATAGAGGAGGAGAGGGAGAGAGAGAGAGAGAGAGAGAGAGAGAGAGAAAAGGAGAATATAAAAATTCAATACAGTCTTAAAACATACAGCTTTTACAAAGCATATTACCGATAAATTAAATTGTAAGCCAATAAAACATAGGTAAGCAACATGGGCTCATAACAGATGTTTAAACTCCAAAGCTGTAATTAATTTCCATTACTGCGCCAATCATAAGTTTTCTTAAACTACTTAAGTAATATAAATTTAAAATCAAATTAACACATAACAAAAATGCTGAATACCAAAAATTAGTTGCCAGTTATAACACACAAGATTCCGAATCTATTGGAAATGAGTGCTGACTGATTGCTTGAAGCTGTATGTGAGGGCCATTGAGTAGAGTGAGGAATCATGCGACTTTCTCGTGTAGGATCTCTCGGTTTCATAAGGCTGTTCATCTTCAGTATATAATGCATAGCCATTGCATAATTCTGGTTTCGATTCCAAGATCTTGTAATTGGAACTGTCAGCTATTTTTTTCAATTTCGACTTTTTATCTCAAATGCCTACTCTCAAAGAAATTTCAAGTTAGATTTGGGTATGAAGGATCTCATTTCATTCCTAAGCGTGGCAGTGTAAAGCTGCAAAAATGACCAAGGAAACTTGAATTGTTTTAGAGAGATATGCAGGTATTTGGTAAAAATGCATAATTTAGCAAACTTTTTATAGCTTTTCCATTGATCCATTCCGAATATACTTATTTATTTATATACCTTTTTAATTTCTCTTCGTATAGTAAGTAGGGAAAGCATTGCATTCCACCCAAAATTTGATATCGAGATTTCACCGGAAATGCATGTTTTGAGGTGCCTGAATCGAATCAATGCTTTGAAAAAACTTTAAATCGAATTGAATTTGGGCAAAATACCTAACCCTATATAATTTCTTGTATATCACTGTTTAAGAATATATTTTTAGATAATTTTCTGAATAAATAATAAATATAAGATATCAAAGGATAGTTTATAATAAAATATTAATTTTAGAAAAATTAATTTTAAAAAAATGTGTGTAACTGTGAACAGACACGTGCGTGTCTGTGAGCAACATAACTCAAAAACGAAAATTCGAATAAATACCAAACTTGGCATTTAGGTTCAATATCTTTTTAAGATGCGACACCAACATTTTTAAGAAAATCCCCTCACTCCAGACTACTCTTTACATGGAACATTTTTCGAAAATTTTGATTTTCTCAAAAATGGCCGTAACGATTTTGATTAAAATATCATATGCTTAAGATATTTTCACGGCAACTGAAATGTATATGATGAATATTCTGGGAATGTCCCCAGAAGTCCCTTTATTCTGAATAACTTTTGTATAATTGGTAAACCTTAAGAGATAGACAAAATGTTGCTATCAAAAAAGATGTAGATCTCTTTAAAACACACAATTTATGTTTGATACATTTTGTTGTCGAGTGAACCATTTCCGAGATATTCTTTGTTATTTATTTGAATTTTCCAATACACTTTTTCTCAAATGTGAATTCGTTATTCGTTTTTTTATATGTCCTGTACATACAAGGAGAATGGAGTGCTCTACACATATTAACCAGCTCTTAAAATATGTTACTATTCCCCTTGTACCTAGCAGAAAATTAGCAATAACATGGAGAATAAGCGTTTGTAAAAATAGTTTATACAAGAGTAGAGAAAGTCACGTGAGTGTAACACATCAAATTTTTTAACACTGCAGTACTTACCTTACAAACCAATTTGCTCTTAAACCTTAGTCAATGTCGTGCTCCTTTCTTTTTCCTGTTTCATTTTCCATCCTGGCTGTCTTTCACACCGACACTATCATTGTTGTTTTGTCATTCTTTTTCTATTGTTTGCAAACCAATAAATTATTTGTGTATTCCTTTCCACGTCCATAATTAATATAATTCATTTTATTTATATATTTCGCTTTCTTTAGCGCTTACATAACTTAGAGGAAGTAATCTATTCCACTAAAAAGTTCCAGGCTGCTGTTTCACGGGAAGTGTACGTTATTGCATTTTTAGAAAAAGCTACGTGTTAATTCGTGCGTTTGTAAACATCATAACTCACGGACCAAAAGTCAGACACATATAAAAATTTGTATTTGTCAGCATACAATTCTCCCACACCTAACAATCCTTTATAGGGAAAAGCATAGTTATTTTTTATTTCATCAAATTGGCTCGAATAATTTTGACTAATGGTATGCGCTTTCAGACAATGGCATGAAAAATAACATATTTGCTTTTAATGTAAGTCTCTTCATTCTTAGTATATTTTATATATTACTGGGGAATCATATACAGAAAAGTGTACCACAGGGAGAGTGTTGATCTCGTTAAAACATACAATTATTTATGTCAAATAACATATTTTTGTACATCAGCTGCCTCTGAAATATGAGTTGAGTATATGTGTTTTTTCCAGGTATTAAGTACAGTGCATTTTGTAATATTTTAATGGCTATTGCTTTGTTTCATATTATATCGAGGGTGGCATATGCCAACTTTGTTTAATTACAGTTCACTGTTGTCTCAGTTTTCTGTGCATGGAGTAAAATGAAATGACAATGTGTAGGGAATCTGACTGTTAAACATCAATCCTTTCTTTCATAATCTTTTGTTTCTAATAGGCTTTTATTATCATTAGGAGGTATATGGAAGATTGCATGAATTTTTACTTTCTCTCCTACATTCTTAACGGTAAGAAAAGGAAGTATTGTATTCCACCCAAAAATTCGATGTCGAGATTTTACCGTAAATACATGTTTTGAGACCCCTCTTGAACACAAAAAAGAATTTTTAGAAAAACGTCCGTGTGTGTGTGTGTATGTGTGTCTGTCTGTGAACCGCTTAACTCAAAAACGAAATGCCTGATAAATACCAAACTTCCAAGGATGCAATACAGGATTTTCAAGAAAACTATAAGAAATAGGCAAAAATGTTCTGAAGGAAAACTATAGAGCTTTTTAAAATATACGATTTATCTCAAATAACTTTTTGTGTCATGTGCTATTTTCAAGATATCTGTTTTTATAATTTTGAATTTTTTCCATACATTTGTCATTTCGTGCTGTCGCTATTCAATTGTTTTTCGCAATATCATCGAAAGAGTCCGGAATGTCCCTTGTACCTAAAACGAAATGTTAAATAAAACTACTTCTGTAAAGGTTTATCTCGATTGACATGAAGTAGGAAGAAAAGAAGGATTTCGCAGGGATGGTTTGTAATAGCTATATTAATATATAAATCATAGTGGGTAGAGAAAGTCATGTGAGTAATGTTTTACATTAAATTTCAGGTGTCGTAGTCTACGCTCCTTCACTTCGCACAGCAACAGCTAGTAGGAATATTCGAGAAGTCTCATGAAATGTTAAAATATAAGCTGGAACTTGACCTGTACAGAGTTAATCACATTTTGTGCCTTGGGTATCTGGTGCTGAGAGTTTCGATCAATGTCGTTCACTAAGTCAGTAGGTTACCCCCGCGAGGAGAGGGTGGGTTCAGCCCTCATATCATCCTCTGATGGATTTGTGCAGTCAGCTGCCTTTGATATTGACAGCGGAAAAATTCCAACATCTGTAAATACTTCATAAATCCAGAAGTTATACCATCAGCGTATCTTCAAATAATACTTAAAAAACAAGATACAATAAAAATATTGTCTGACGTTCACGGAAGCATCTACAGTTTATTTTATTGTAATGTTAGTGTTTTACAGCCCCCTGCATTATATTTTGAGCAGTTGTAGTTTATAAAATTTTACAATTTCTCATACCTCTGTAGTGAATCAGAATTATGTTAAAATTACTTAACTGACTTTGCTTTCAATACATGCATACTTTTGGACCATGTAGCTATTTGAACAGAAAGTGTGTTTATAGCGGATGCCTGTGTTAATTATAGCTGCGGAATATAACAATAATGTAGTATTATTTATAATTTAAAGTGAATGAATAAATGTGAAGTATTTCTAATACATTTCCTACAAATTGCGAAGGTAAGGCATATTAAATGACAAAAAATTGCTAGCTGTGCGGTTTCCACACTTCATTTATTGCTTTATTTAACACTTACGTATAGTAGAAGGTCTTTGATAGGGGATATTTCACCAGAAATAAACTTTTGAGTTGCACCGAACACTAAAAACATCCTATATGGTTTATTATATGACTTTCGCTACTCTGTGTCGCTTATTAGTAGCTATATAAATTATTCTTACGAAAGTTTATTTTCCTATCTACTTGATTTTAGTAGAGATAAACCTTTCCGGAGATAGCTGCATCGCACATTTCGTTATAGATACAAAGGGAATAGCGGTAGTCGAATTTTTAAGCACTAGACGCTATACGCTACCTTAAAATTCCAAACTCTTCCCATGACATCACGAGAAACAACTGAAAACCGACAGAACTTAAAAAATGACAAGTATTGAACAATTCGAATCATTAATAACGGATAGCTCAGAAATTGCAAATGCCTCAAAAAAGTTATTTTAAATAAATTGTGTGTTTCAAAGAAATCTACATTCTTTGTATAGCACGTTTTCGTTTATCGCTTTACCTTTATCATTTATGCAAGATTATATAAACTTCTTTCTGAATGTAGAGGACTTCACAAGCTATTTACAGAAAATTCAAGATATACCTTTTATTTGTCATGTAAATATCTTTAATATATGATATTTTAATCAAAATCGTTAGAGCCCTTTTTGAGCAAATAGAAAATTTCGAAAAATGTTCGATGTATGGAGTAGTTGCGGATGGGGGAAATTTTCTTGAAAATCTTCGTGTTGCATGTTGGGAACGTACTGAACTTATATGCCAAGTTTGGTATTTATCCGAATTTTCGTTTTGAGTTATGCTGTTTACACACACGCACACATAGACCTTTTTCGTGAAGTTTTGTTTTTTATTCAGGTGGCCACAAAACATGTATTTCCGGTGAAATCTCGATATCGAATTCTTTATTAGAATACACCACCTTCTATTATGCACTTAGTAGAGATAGTAAAAAGAAAACATAAAAACGTCAGTGCGTGTTTCTGTTAGAGAGAGAGAGAGAGAGGGAGAGAGAAACAACAGCAGCATGACACAAAAAACGATAATTCACATAAATACCTAACATATATCATACATAAGGCAGACTCTGTATGAGCATGCTAGGCGAAAGTTTTCAAAATTATCCCCCCAAGGCAAGATGCTCTTTACATGGAAAAAACTGTTCGTTATTTTTCATATTACAAAAAATGGCTAAACTTTTTTTATTGAAATACAGAGGGTTAATGATATTTGCATAGCTGAGAAAACTTCAGCAACTTAAATCTGTTAAATGGCTGAATGCTTTAGTGTTTTTAATTTCCCGCAATTTTAAATTTCAGAGCTTTAGATGCACTTTTTTCCCGAAACTACTAAAGTTAGAAGGCTGGGAATTTTTTGTGGTATTACAAACCAAGCAGTTTAACAAGATATATTTCAGATGCAACATATTGGATTTTTAAAACTTTGAAATTATATATCTTAAGAAGAATAATAGATTTTCTCTACTGCCACTCTTTTTAGATATTGTGTAGCGTTAGATAAAAAACAAAATAATTCGCTCATTTTGTTAATCATTAAGTCGTTAATCTCTCATTAAAAATGGATGATCTGTCAACAAAACTGTGGCAACCATGTGCACTTAACGAATAACACGTGTTTTCTGAATTGCATTCATTGACCTGACTTTAGGAGCATGTCGACTAAACGCCCTCCCTTCCTTCCTCCTCCAAAACACGGTCTAGGCCAGACGACCTGTTCCGAAGCTAATTTTTAAATTGATCCCTCCATCCTTTTCGGGTTCGTCCAATTCCTCTGTTACCAAATGGTCTATAAAACAATGGTTGCTTAGGAAGTCTTGAAGGAGTCATTCTTAATATATGTTCTTTCCACTTTTACTTTCTCTACTACGTATAGCAAGTATGAGAAGTATTGCATTCCACTCAAAAATTCGATACCGAGATTTCACCGGAAATACATGTTTTGAGGCCCTCTGAATACAAAAAAAAGGATTTTTAGAAACATGTCCGTGTGTGTGTCTGTGAACAGCATAACTCACAAACGAAGAGTCGGATAAACACCAAACTGGTATTTAGGTTCAGTATCTTCCAGAGATGCGAAACGAAGGTTTTCAAGAAAATTTCCCTAACCCAGATTATCCTTTACATGGAGCATTTTTCGAAAATTTTAATTTTCTCAAAAATAGCTCTAACTCTAAATAGCCCATGTATTTAAGATACTTTTATGACAAATAAAATGTATATCTCGAATTTTCTGGGAATGTTTCCAAACGTATTCTTCATTGTGAACGCCTTTTGCATAACTGGCAAACCATAAGAGATAGACAAAATTTTACTACACAAAAAAATGTAGATCGCGTTAAAATATACAATATATGTCACATGTATTTTTGTTGTTGAGTGAATCATTTTCGAGATACTGCTTGTTATTCCCTAAAATTTTCCAATACTTATACTTTTTCTCAAATAGGAATTCGTTAAACATTTTTTTGTCTGGTAATGCAAAGAGAATGGAATACTCCACATAGCAACCACCTCTTAAAATATTTGACTATCGCTTAAAGCCTACCAATTCCCCTTGCATCTACAAGAAAAGTAGTAATAAGATTAATATCTCGATACCTTGATTAACATGAAGCATATGGAGAATAAGCGTTTGTAAAAATAGTTAGTACAAGAGTAGAGAAAGTCATGTGAGTGTAACGCATCAGATTTTTTTCTATTTCCTTGTCTGTGTTGTTCTTCTAGCAGCTGTTCTCTGATATTCACATTTTCCAGTCTGTCTGCTTTAGTTACTCCTAGTACAGATCTTAAAAGTTTCATCTGTGTCACTTCCAACCTTGATTTTTCTCTCTTTTTTAACACCCATTTTTCACTTGCACATTTTAACGTTGGCTTTGATATCAAATTATACAGTCTTAATTTTACATTCCTTCTCATGTTTTTCCCAAAATACCCTTCTATGGCTTTTTACAAGATATTGTCATATTATAACATTTAATAATCTTATCTAAATGATCGACTGATTTCTGTAATTTATACTAGTTATCCGCCAATAATATCTGGTCTGCATATAATATCGTATCAATATTATTATTTCCTTTTATTCCCTTTGGCATAAATTTTCTTCTCCATTCCGCTATTATTTTATTTAACTAAAGATCAAACAATATATGAGATAACCCACAACTCTGTCTCAAAAACATATTGACAACCATACTTTCTTTTCTTTCTTGAAACACAATTTTGGATTCACTGATGTTACTGTCACCAAATGCTTTGGTTTTAATATTTTCAGAGGATTGAGAGAAGCGGGGATGAATATAATACCAGCAGAGCAATGGATACAGTACAAATGTAGTCTGTTACTGGATAGAAAAACGAAATGCTATCCAAACACATTGCTTAAACGAACATAACCAAAAACAACGAATGCTTTGGAAGAAGCCCTAAAAGAGGCAAAAGCAGGAAAGCTCCTAGAGTGGATAACCTAAACATGGAATTGTGGAAATATGGTGGAAGACCCTTGAAAATTATACAACTCTTCAATACAGTATGGAGTAAAGAAAAATTTCCATAGGAATGGAAAGTGGCTAAAATTATAAACATATATAAAAAAGGAAATAGAAATGAATGCGAGAATTATAGAGGAATATATCTCTTCGTCACAGTATACAAACTTCATGTAGCAATTTTAAAAAACGAAATTACAGCTCATAGCCGAAAAAATTATGCAAGGTAGAGAAACTATCGATGAAACAGATTTTAGAGAAAAGAAGCGAATATAACCTAAGGACGTATTTACCATTCCTAGACTATAATAAATCTTATGACAGAGTAGAACTTGAAAAACTATGAGAAGGTTTGGAACACTATAGCATACTTTCAAACTTGATTGAACTAAAAGCGTGAACTGACATTACATATTTTGAATTATCAGCATGTTAAGAAACTGTTGTTTTATGGACGGTGCGATGTTTATTATCCTATGATAGAGAATACGCCTTGACTTCTGATTTTTAAGTGCATATAGTTGAACACAGGCATTGTAATTTGCACACATCCAAATGTGCTTAATCCTACCTTCGATTAACATGAAGTAGAAGTATTCATTAAAATAGTGTGTAGAAGCTATATAAAAATAAACGATAGTGGATAGAGAAAGTCATGAGAATGAAACACATCAAAAGAATTTGATGTGTTACACTCACATGACTTTCTCTACTCTTGTACAAACTATTTTTACAAACGCTTATTCTCCATATGCTTCATGTTAATCGAGATATCGAGATGTTAATCTTATTGCTAATTTTTTGTACATGCAATTGGAATTGCCAGGCTTTAAATGATAGTCAAATATTTTAAGAGCTGGTTGTTATGTGGAGTATTCCATTCTCTTTGCATTACCAGGAAAAAAAATGAATAATGACTTCCCATTTGAGAAAAAGTATAAGTATTGGAAAATTTAAGGGAGTAACAAGGAATATCTCGAAAATGGTTCACTCAACAAAAAAATGTATATGACATAAATTGTGTATTTTAACGCGATCTACATTTTTGTGTAGTACAATTTTGTCTATCTCTTATGGTTTATCAGTTATTCAAAAGTCGTTCACAATGAAGAATACTTTTGGAGACATTCCCAGAAAATTGGAGATATGCATTTGTCATGAGAATATCTTAAACATATGTTAAAAATCGTTAGAGCCATTTCTGAGAAAATTAAAATTTTCGAAAAATGTTCCATGTAAAGGGTAATCTTGGGTGGGGGGATTTTCTTGAAAACCTTCGTGTGGCATCTCTGGAAGATACTGAACCTAAATACCAAGTTTGGTGTTTATCCGACTGTTGGTTTCTGAATTATGCTGTTCACAGACACACACACAAGCACACACGCGGATATGTTTCCAAAAATGCTTTTTTTGGATTCAGGGGGCCTCGAAACATATATTTCCGGTGAAATCTCTGTATCGAATTTTTGAGTGGAATACAATACTTCCTATACTCACTATACGTAGTAGAGAAACTAAAAATGGAAGTATTCTGTCGTACAGCAAATTGTCCACGATTTCACATGTTTTGAACAGTTACCTTCGGGTTGTGTTGTGGTTTCACTGTCATTTTCACGTACAAAAAGTTGATTACCTAATGCTGTTTTGACAGGTATCCATCATGATTTAAACGAAAATCGTTCAGTGCAGGATAAAAAACGGAGCTAAGCCGTTAGCTGCGAGAATGAGAGCTCAGTTTCCCTACCAAATTAGGAAATGTCTGCTTGTTTGTAGATATGATTTGGGACTAGCCACTTTCTCTACTACTTGTCTGTATTAGGTACAGGAAGGTATTCTATCCAAAAATTTCATATACATAGAGACTTCACCGAAAATACACGTTTTTAGGTACTCCGAATAAAAAAAATCCAATGTGTTATATTCACATGACTTTCGCTATCCTGTATCATTTATTAATGGGTATAAAAATTTATTTTACGAAAGCTTATTTCTCTGTTACTTCATTTTGAATGAGATAAACTGCTGCAGAAATAGCTACATTACACATTTAATTATAAATGCAAAGGGAATAGCGATAGTCAAATATTTCAGAACTGGACGCTATATGTTGCCCTTCCATTCAGTCGCGAGAAACAACTGAATGTCAACAGGCTTTTAAATGAATGGCAAAGCATTGAACACGTTTAACAATTAACAACGGATACCTCTGAAATGGCTTATGGCACAAAAATATTATTTTAAAACACTGTATGTTTTAAACAGGTCTAAATGTTTTGTAGTGCGATTTCGTCTATAGCGTCATGTTTATTCACCAGTTATACAACATTATATAAAGTTCCTTCCAAATGAAGAAGGCTTCACAGCTGTTCACAGAAAATTTAAGATATATGTTTTTATTTTTCGTGTAAATATCTTTAATGAAAATCGTTTGAGCCATTTTTGCGAAAATAAACCATTTCGAAAAATGTTGCCGGTAAAGTGTAGTTGGGGGTGTCTGTCGCATCTTTCGAAGGTACCGAACTGAAATAGTTTGGTATTTATCCGACTTCTCGTTTTTGAGTTATGCTGTTCCACACACACACACACACACACACACACACACACACACACACACACAGGTACCTTTGTCTAAATTTTTTTAAACGCGGGGGCCTCAAAACATGTATTTCCGGTGAAATATCGGTATTGAATTTTTGGGTGAAATGCAATAACTTATCTACCCTCTATGTACATGGCAGAGAAAATAAAAAAGCATTTTAAAGCATTTTATTCTATCTGTGAATACAATTCAAAAACGAAAAGTCGGTTTGATGACAAAACTTCCTATTTAAGTTCAGGATATTCCAAGAATGCAAAAATCTTCCAACCCAAACTACTTCTTATATAGAAAATGTTCTTTATCTTTTTATTCTCTCTAAATTGGCTCTAAAAGTGTTCATTAAAATACTATGTCTCTAAAAAGCTGTATCTTAAGTTTTTTGTGAAATCCTCTTCATTTGCAGTAATTTTTTATAATTTTGTGGCACTGATAAATCATAAGAAATAGACCAACTTACCACATAAAAATGTGGATTCTCTTTAAAACCACAATTTATGTAAAATAGTTTGAGACAGTAACCGCTCTGCTAGATATGTGTTATTATGGGCTTGAATTTTCCAATCCTTTTATAATTACTTTATTGAAATGCTAGGTTACCATTGTTTTGTTTCTCGTAATGTCATACTAGGAGTATGGATTTTCGTAGCCAGCATCATTTCATCCTGTTGTATCCTCTTACTTCTACAACAAAATGTCTTAACAGAACATTTATGTTTAACAAGAGTCAAACAGAAAAATATATTTTGTAAGAATAGTTTGTAGAAGAGAAATGAAAATAAATGATAGTGTGCTGAAAAACTCATGTAAATGTGAATGTTATCTTGTTTTCTGACAATAGTATTTTAAATGTTTTATGTTAAATATCTTAAAAAAAGACATTAAGGTGTGCTAATTACCCCATGATAATAATAGTTGTCACAAGATTTTAACACTTAATTAAAAATGCTAGCCCAAAAATTATGAAGTATATTCAAAAAAGGGGCTAAACAAAGACAGTAAACGTGTGCATAGAAATAAGTTTCAGGTACGTATAGGGCAAATAATCTAAAAGTCTAGTTTTAGAATTAGTTTAGCTTAAATTTTGTAGCGACTACAACCAAATGTTAAATGTGTGAACAACTGTTCCTTAGAACCTTACACAACAAATTTTAACTCTGTGTGTGCAAATATCACCTCAAAATGCTTATTTTTTACGAGGTTCAGCACCTAAACCACCCTTAATTTTGTTCGGACTTTAAGTAAATGCTAAATGCTTTGAACGAATTCTCTTTAAAATGTTATATAACAAATTTCAGTGGCTTCATGCAGGTGTTTCTTGAAAACCATTCATTTCAATAAAATGTAGATAGATAAGGTATCTTTATTGGTTTCAAATTTTTGAAGTTATTTCACAAGCATTTAGTGCATGGATCATTGACCGTATATGCATATTTATGATACAATAGGTTGACAAAATAAACAACAGAGAAAGAAAACACAACAAAAAGGAACAAGAAACAGGGAAATAGAGATAAATTACCTTTGTTTAACTGAACAAATATGACCTAGCTTCGCACACTTTAGCCAAAAAATTTCCCATGTTTTGCCAGTTCCTCTGGTCAGCCAGTATATCCCAACATGCCAATCTCTTTCTTGAGGGACTTAAAAATTTTTCTTTCAGTTTAATCGTTCGCTGGTTCTCCCATTGTGCACATTCCGCCAAAATTGTACCCAGTCCTCATCCAAATCACAGAATGGGCAGATTCTCCTGCCAGAATCGTCAGTCATTTTTTGTGCCCTCCAGCCCCCCAGTCTAAACAATGCCATTCCTGATCTTTACCCCAATTCATTTTATTTCATTTGCTAGACTCAGAGAAGGTTTAATTTTACAATCCGATTCTATTTCCTGTTTGTTGATGTCTCTTAGTCTTCTTTTAACACCTTTCCATTTGTTTTTGTTATTTTTTTCAGCTCTTAGCCATACTGACCCCATTCCTATTCTCCTCAAACCCCTTTCCAAATCAGCTGGCCAAAACTTAGCAGACAGGTTTTCTCGCTGGTATTTATAACATTTGGATCGTAGTTTGGAATTATCCCCATGCATCAGCCTTAGCCAGTACTTCACTGCTCTTATTTTTTAGTGTATTGTGTCTTCATAACATCCCACCTCCCTCAATACCCCCGAATTTGATGTGCCTTGTCAAACTCCAAGAACTCTTTTCCAAAGTGCTACCTGTGTTTTATTTACATGTTCTGTTCTTTCCCATCCCCAGAATTCACTTCCGTATAACAAAATCGGCCTTATCATAGAGTAATACACCATTTCTAATGTATCTACAGGTACATCCGGTATCCGCAAGAGGGTACGTAATAATTCATTTAACTGCCCTCGTGCTTTGTAGTTAGTTACTGATAGATGTTTGTTCCATTTTCCTCTCATATTAAGCATTACTCCTAAATAGGAGAAATGTTTAACGTTTTGTAGTTCTAGCCCCCTGTAATACCATTTCTCATCCCTGCTATATACATAGCAATTTTTGAAATCCATTGTTTTTGTTTTATTGATGTTTACCACCAGACCCCATAATATGGGGAATTAACAGGATATTTTCATGAAATTTAAGATATGCATTTTATTTTTCTTACCAATACCAAATAGATCCAGTGGTAAGATTATTACAGTCGTTTTTGAGAAGATTCAAACATGTTTACATGTAAAGCGTGGATGAAGTTAGAGAATTTCGGAAAACCTTCATGTTAAGATGTTGGACTAAAATACAAATTTAACTGTTCATCTTCCTTTTCATTCTTTAATTATGCTGCTCACACCACGTACTATTTTCTGATTCTGAGGCGCTCAAAACCTTTACTTCTGTGAAAGCTCGATATTGAATCCTTATTCGAATATAATACATCCTCTACCTACCATATATAGGTGGTAGAGAAAGTAACAAACGAAAGTTGGAGGAAACATTCACTTGTTTTGATACCTATAATCTGTGGAACAATAAAGTTACATGTAAATACACACAAGGAAATCTTCTTACAACGACGCTCGTCCCTTCCAAGACTCAAGCCCCTTTTGTTGTTGAAGTGCGTTATAGTGTGCATTGTATTCTTTAGTCAATGGGAGGATTAAGGGTAGAAGATCGGAACAGAATAGCTTTGTAGGAGACAAGAAGAATTCTGGATTTAATACCCACTGCAAAGATCCTAAAAACAGGATAATATAATTGCTGGTTGTTTAAAGTTAACATTTAGAAATAAAGATTTTAGTGTGCAGTAATTTGTTGTAAATCTGTGTGAAACCTCTATCTATAAACATCTGAAATATTGTTTGAGATTAATCTATAGGCGCTATTTTTTTCGATCACAATAGAGATTCTTTTGTGTACATTCGGTCAAACTAAAAATGAGCAGTTAAAGTTTTGCAAAGTCCCATCTAGTGAACGCGCAATTCACAACCGTCAACTTATGTGCGCCGCTAACTCTATAATACGCGTCACATGGCACTGATTTGGGCTACCCACCGTGCTGGTCGTGGAGCAGTGGTTAAGCTATTTAACTTTTACGCAAGCAGCTCGTGTTCTATTTTCAGTAG
This sequence comes from Deroplatys truncata, assembly GCA_030765065.1. Classification (NCBI taxonomy): domain Eukaryota; kingdom Metazoa; phylum Arthropoda; class Insecta; order Mantodea; family Mantidae; genus Deroplatys; species Deroplatys truncata. The sequence goes on from CM060975.1 coordinate 109,291,780, forward strand.
CGGATTGTTGTTTTTATTTTTTACAATTTATTTTACTGAATATATAAATAACATTACTTGCGTTACTTCATTTTACTTATAAATATAATTGCGCAATAATGGAGACATTTTTGTTATAAAATTAAATTAAATTGACTGAGTATGAAATCTCCTCCCAACCGATAAATGAATATCATGTTACAATCTACCGATATGGCAGACTACTAAGTAAATAACAAATACGTAAAAAACGGTTATATTTTTACTCATGTATTTAACATGAAAGAGAAAAAAGTCTGAGTATCACTATGGAGATTTGTACTTACAATCTCAGGAACGTAAGCTAACTCCTATGTCTGAAAAGTAAGCGTAAGAGTATTAGTCATATACTCCACTTGAGAAGTATAAATCAATAAAGTGTGTTTTGGTTATGAAGTATTCAGTGTTAAAACACTCTGAAACATCTGTGTGTTTGAAATCTCGTGTCTGAATTGTTTTATTGGAAGACTTGTGTGATTATAATTGTGTTCCCCATTATAACTACTACAAGATTAGACGTAGTCTTGTGAACAAAGCCTGGCTGTCCCGAGCGATCACTGAATTACCCGATTTGAGCTCCGTCTCTCAGACTCCTGCCAGTTTTAAACTGACTACAGAAAATACATCTGCATTTCAAAAATTTAAACTAACAGGTAAAACATTTTTAAAATACAGAAACAACAAGCAATATTACACCCTACATCTCACAGCTTTTTTTCTGGATTTTACATTTTACTAATATTATAATTTTTTGAAAATTTTCAATATTATTTTACATTCTTAGAGCAAATGTCTGGTATAATACCCGAAATTACGAAAATGTGCTCACCTGAAGAAGGAAAAAAGTGTCTAAGTCAGGAAATATCAATGTTATTACTGAACGTCCTCATTAACATCACGGTTTTTACAATTTCGAAAATTTATTCTCACATCAGTTTAAATATGTCGGTGACATTACTATAGTATATAAACAATAAACATCCCCTAAAATTGCATAAAATAATCTTTTAAACATCACACATGAAAGTATTGAAAATTCGGCACAGTTTTCAAACACTTATAAAACCTATAAAATCAAAAAACATGGATACATGCCAGAACAATTAAACTGTTTTTGTTCTTTCTACACATTAAAACTGACCATTTTCTCTCGGTTGTTGCTAGACATTTTAAAGTGTAGACGAATACTTTGTGTACAGGTTTGTACTTATTCTCTACAACGTACATAGAAGGTATTGCATTCTATCCAAAAAGTCGATATGGACATTTCACCCGAAATACATTTTTTGAGGCCCCCGGAATCAAAAAAAGAAAAAGTCTTTTTAGGAAAAGGTTGGTATATGTAGTGTATGTCAGCATCGTCTATCTGTGTGTGTGTCTTTCTGAACAACATAACTCCAAAACGAAAATTTGAATAAGTACCAACCTTGCTATTTAAATTCAGTATCTTCCAAGGATGCGACACGAAGGTTTTCAAGGAAATTTCCCACCCCAACTACCCTTTTCATCGAACATTTTTCGAGATGTTTGATTTTTTAAAAAATGACGTTAACGATTTTTTTTATTAAAGTACCATATGTTAAAGATATTTTCATGACAAATAAAACTGTATAATGAATTTTGAGAGAATACCTGTGAGAAGTCCTGTTCATTCGGAGGTATTTTGAATAAAATTAAAGTACTTATTAAAAATAAATAAAATGTATTTATCGTAAGCCTTTTAAGTAGGTATGATTTCAAAATGTCTTTGCATTTTGGCTGCTAAAGTACCTATTAAGTCTCTGCAGCAGAATTTTGGTATATGCCCTTAAAAGTTATAAATTAATTTGCCTCATTTTAACAAATGAGGGTTTTCCCCGTTTCTGCATAATTTTATAGATCTAAGGAATGTGTTGGGATCTAAGTTTGTTGAATCGAACTGAGGCAGCTTGGCATGTTAGGACTTGTTTACACACGAAGATAACTATCCAAATGTAAATACTTAAAACAGTTTATAAATAGCTAATCAATAACTAGAAAATCTTTAAGTTAAATAAAAGTATTCTATTGGAGTAAAATTAGCCAATCAGAAATAGAGCAAATTGTACAAATTCAGGCGCCATTGCTGGTAGACAGCATTCCTAACCAGACGCGTGACGCGTCCTCGAGAAGTTTAATACGTATTCAGTGTGAAGCGAAAATTCATTACTGCAAGAATATTATAAAGTTTACGTGTTAAAAAGTGCAAGTAATTAATAAATAATCTCACAGCTCTCTATATCAGTGACGTGTTACTTAATCGTGTGAAGGATTAATAAAAGGAGTGAAGTAAAAATTATCATTTGTGTAAGCCTACATTCTTTAGCCGCATCACCCCTGATAAGAGATACATGTTTCTACAAATTAATATTGACGCAGCCGAGGAAAACATATATATAATATTTAAAGAAACATTAAAATACAAAGTTGATTCGTAACGTTGGGGCGAATTCCACTGGAAACTTTGTATCGTATACGGGGCGAACACTCAAAGAAACTATCTCAAGTTTTTGGCTCCCCTACAGTCGAACTACAATACAACTCCTCCTAAAATAAACCTTCTTCAATTGTCCCCAGAAGTTATTCGTTTACTTCAAGAAAAATTCTAGCAATGAAAATCTGGTTTTTAATATGAAAAAATCTGATGTGTTACACTCACATAACTTTCTCTACTCTTGTACAACCTAATTTTACAAACGCCTATTCTCCATATGCTTCATGTTAATCGAGATATTGAGATGTCAATCTTATTGGTAATTTTCTTGTAGATGCAAGGAAAATATGGTAGCTTTTAAGCGATAGTCAAATATTTTAACGCTGGTTGCTATGTGACGCATTCCATTCTCTTTGCATGTCCAGGACATAAAAAATGAATAACGAATTTGAGAAAAAGTATAAGTATTGGAAAATTTAAGGAAATAACAAGCAATATCTCGAAAACGGTTCACTCAACAAAAGAAATGTATATGACATAAGTTGTGTATTTTAACGCGATCTACATTTTTTGTGTAGTAAAATTTTGTCTATCTCTTATGGTTTACCAGTTATGCAAAAGTCGTTCACAATGAAGAATACTTTTGGAGACATTCCCAGAAAATTCGAGATATACATTTTATTTGTCATGACATTACCCTAAACATATGATATTTTCATCAAAATCGTTAGAGCCATTTTTGAGAAAATTAAAATTTTCGAAAACTCTTCCATGTAAAGGGTAGTCTGGGGTGGGGGGATTTTCTTGAAAACCTTCGTGTCGCATCTCTGGAAGATACTGAACCTAAATACCAAGTTTGGTGCTTATCCGATTGTTCGTTTTTGAGTTATGCTGTTCACAGACACACAGACACACACACAGACACACACACACACAGACACACAGACACACACACGGACATGTTTCCAAAAATGCTTTTTTTGGATTCAGGAGGTCTCAAAACGTGTATTTCCGATGAAATCTCGGTATCGAATTTTTGGGTGGAATGCAATACTTCCCCTACTTACTATACGTAGTAGAGAAAGTAAAAAAGGACAAACATATGACAGGTTACCTGTCCTGGCATTTTTTCAATATCTTTCATTTGATTAATTTTATAATTTTTGAAAATTACACAAATTGTTTCAAAATGTTCGTCAGGTACTTAAAAATTATTTTTTAGTTCACGCTTTCTAAAACAGCTGTTTATCGGACTGTTAACACGTCAGAAAATAGTACCTACTTTAGCGGCGTAATAACAAAATCCAGATGATAGTGACCAGTCATACCAAATTTAAAAAGGGTTTTAAAAAAATACTTATCATAAATCAAGAAATATAAGCCAACAATGTTTTTTATGCTAATCACAATCTTTACCAGCATTTTTCAGAAAATAACTCATAATTTAGAAACAAATATTGATTAACACCGTTTTATTATCAGAAACCCTTCACAAAAATGAAAGATTTACTTCAAAAGATGGAAGTGTCTTCGTTCACAACAGAAACCTGCTTAACAGTCCTTATTCCTTCTCATTCTGCTGTCGAATTCTTCTCTTGCCGGAGCTCCGATCCAATGTTTCTGGCTCGCATTGAAATTTTCTCGGGCTTATCACGCTTGTTTTCAGTTAGAAGCTTGTTGTTTAGAAACGACCTCTCAGAATAAGCACTGCCATCTACAGTCGATCTCGTATTATTTCTAGGAAGCGTTGGTACGCTTCATGGCGTAGGATTCAGGCGGCTGCGAGAATATGACAACAAATGACTGACTATGCCTTTTACATTTGTACAGCACTTATATTTACTTCTGTTATGTAATATAGTTAGAGAACTTTTGCTAAGAACTATTTATGCACCATGTACACAAAAGTTTTAGCGTACTTAATAGATAAATGGCTAATTTTTTTCCTAATTAGCTTTAATAGTTAATCGCATTCTCACTGTATGTCTGTCATTTTGTGAACGACTATAATTATTACGCTTTCCATTTTAAATTTATTGCCAAGAATTGGAATTCGTTCAAGTACATCAGAACTGACCGGACCTCACCTAAGGCATTAGAATAAGTGAATAAAACATTGGGGAATCTCATAGGTTTACAAAACATCACACAACGCAACCGTAAAATCCTCGCACAGGTACATAGGTATGTTTGAAAAACGTAAAATACATACACACTCCCTCAAGAAAGTATTTGTCTGCACTTTAAAAATTCTAACAGCCAAATTAATGGAGGGAAATATCTAAGTTCTTTTGGACATAAAGATCAAATGATAATAGAGCTTACGTGTAATGGCAGTTTTTCAAATCGTTCATTCTATCATTTTTAAATTTTTTGAAAAATATGCCAAAATAGCAATTTTTTGTACGTGGTATTCTCAGAATTATCTTTCATATATTGGGTAGAGCATTTCTTGTGCATACATCCACACACTTTGATATGTGATTTAAACTGGCGCGGAGAAATAAATTCGTGAAGTCGAAAAGTGTGCCGAAAATGAGGAATTAAGGCAAAAACGTTGAAAATTCCCAACTTCGACATTTTATTCCTTCGTCAATTAAAATCCTATGTTCACCGCGAAATCGAAGTAACACAAAAAAAAATTCTCTACTCAATCCATGTAATATCATTTTGAAAACACCACGTACAAAAGAGTTGCAATTTTGGCATATTTTTCAAAAATGTATAAAAGTGATAAAATGAACGACTGAAAACCCGCCGAAACACGTAAACTGCATTATCCTTTGATGTTTATGTCCAACAAAAATTAGGTTTTTCCCTCTATTAATTTGGCTACTATAATTTTTTAAAGTGCAGACGAATACTTTCTTTAGGGGATGTAGATACATAAGTTCGCGGAGACCTTTTATACTTGAAAAAGCTTACATCACAATAAGTATAACAACTCTTTAAACGATTATATACACCGCGTCACTACTGTCAGCCGGGCGAGCCCAGTACTGAAGTACGTTTATTTCTGCCCCACTTATGGAAGCCAATTTGAGGAAGGTGTTGTATTGTATTTCGACTGTTGGGGAGCCGAACTTGAAGTAGTTGTAACCGCACGTATGGTAAACATTTTCCGGTGGTCTTCGCCCCAAATGTTTAAAAATATTATTAACTTTGTAATTTTTTGACTGTTTCTTTAAATATTATATATTTATGTTTGCCTCGGCTGCGTCAGTATTTATTTTTAGAGACATGAATGTTTTAGCAGGGAGTGGTGCGACTGAAGAATATAGACTTACACAGATTATAATTTTACTTCACTCCTTTTATTATGCTTGACACGGTTTAAATAAGACTTCACTGATAGAGAGAGAGAGAGAGCTGTGAGATTTGTTTTTTTATTAAATAGTTGTACTTTTTAACACGTAAACTATTTTTGTCTCACAAAATACGTATTAAATTTCTCGAGGACACGTTTTGCGTCTGGTTTGTAACGCTTTCTGCTAGCAACTAACTTCTGAATTTGTACAATTTGTCCTATTTCAGTTTTTGATTGGCTAATCCTACTCCAATAGAATACTTTCAGTTAACTTAAGCTTTTTTCTGGTTGTTGATTGGCTATTTATAAACTGTCTCAAAATCTACATTATTGTTGCTCCAATAATGACTAGTAGCATTATTAAACTTTCTTACTCATTATTGACTCAAGGTTACCTCATTGTTACCTCATTGTTAGAAACTTTTAACCTATTATTCTCACAGCTCCTACATTATTAAATTACGTAATACATTCACATATTATTACACATGTATACAATAATATAAACATAATACAAAATCTGTTACATATATTTTATATGTTATTTATACACATTATTGCTTTAAGGCGGGCTGTTATTGACTTTTATATTATATAATTAGACAGAAAATCATTTAAGTGTTAAAAATACTGCCTCAGTACATAAGCGTAATTGAGTGACAGTTTATGGTGTGTTTAGATGTTTGTCAAGGTTGTCAAACTTTTCGCACGGGTCATCCAGCTATTTATTAATGTTTATTTGCCAAAACCGAAAACACAGCGTCTTTACGCCAGCATTTTACTGGCGAGTGCTTTGCTGTTTCCAAGCTCTTGTAATTTTGCCGTTTTTACATCAAGTTACGTAAATGTGGCTCTGCAATCCTTCAGAATGGTCAACTGGAACGCAGAACTTCACTCTTGATCGCTCAAGTCCACAAAAGAAACGTAAAAATCAAAATAACTTTCGCTTTCCGCATCGCACAGGAATTGACTGTCTGCTGCCATAGCAACATAACTTTCACTGCTAACCTCTTTGCTTTCGGGCTCAGTGGCGTGTAGTCTTGCCCAACGGTTCGTATTACTGCTTCTATAATACATACAGCAGGGGCTAGAGAATATTGGGCGCTACTTAATTGGAGGAACATAATTTCAAACCTTTACTTGAGGACAAAATTGAGTTTAGTAACAGTTTGTATGGATTGCTACGCGATTTTGCTTGCTGTAAAAGAGGCTTCAAATTTGGAAGTCATTTCAGTTCGTTTTATGTGCTCATTTGTGACTATTGCAAACTTGTGCATTATACAACGTTTCACGTGCTTACTTCAAGTTTAAGTTTTTCCGTTGGCTACACTGCATGAAGAATGTTGCTATTACCACAATAATGGGCTCACGGGTTGTTATTTAGTAATTATGCCACATTTCATGCAGTTTTTGCAGTTTTAAACAGAGGTGTTATCTGCAGTTGTGTATTATATCAGGCTTATAATAGGGATCTTAGTTGATAATAGTATGGTTTTGATTGTTTTGAATGCAAATTGTGTTATATCGGTGTTGAGTGGGTTATTATTTGCATACCATTTGAGTTGTAGTGTCAGATCTATTTTCATAACAGTACCCTAAAGTTGAATTGTTTTCACTCTTTACATTTCAAAGCATAAGATCCAAGGGTAAGAACTCGGGTAAACAAAGAGTTGACCGAAACGTCAGTTGTGAATAACTTTACACATAGACCACAGCCTTACACCCATAACCTTTCACTAATTTATTTAAAAACTAATCATTTTATTGCTATAAACTATAAATATAACTATAAATTATGAATCCTACTGGAAGCGCGTGTACCGCGAACCGACTGGTAGGCAGGCGTTTTCCCCTTCCTAAATTTCTTACGAACTGAATTCGTTCCATGCCTTTCCATGGACTAGTTCGTAAGCCCAAAGTTTGTGCAAATCATCTAGCCAGGAATCAGATATAAAATGATGCTGATTAGTGTTGCATTAGGGCAATACAAGGTTGTGTATCACCGGTTTTTGTTAATATTCGGAAGATTTGGCCTATACGTATGCTTCATAGACATAGGTTACCATAGGTCTTATTGTTGTAAGATAGGACATTAGTGTGGCAGTTTAAGATGTTATACTATTTCTAAAGAAAATAAAAATTAATTGTTTACTTAGTACGCACCCGCCCCATCTAAAGCACACGGTGGACCTGTAGACTACCAGTAACAGCGCACCAATTTCTGGCCTTACTGTAGAAGATTACTCGGACCGAGAGCATTAGCTGTATTGCATGTATATGCCTGAGAGTTCAAAATGATCCGTGAGCGTTAAGAGCACCGAGGGAGGTGGCGGAAACGTGTGCCCCTCGCATTCGGGAGGACTCTGGGTTCAAACCTGGGCCCGGTCGATAGGTTAATTTGATCCGCGAATTTTTGTAACATCCCTTCTTACTTTCTCTACTACGTATAGTAAGTAGCGGAAGTGTTGTATTCCACCCAAAAATTTCGATACCGAGATTTCACGGGAAATATGTGTTTTGAGGCCCCCCGAATTAAAAAAAAAGCATTTTTGGAAACATGTCTGTGTGTGTGTTTGTGTGTGTCTGTGAACAGCATAACTCAGAGAAGAACAGTCACATAAACACCAAACTTGGTATTTAGGTTCAGTATCTTCCAGAGATGCGACACGAAGGTTTTCAAGAAAATCACCCACCCCAGATTACCCTTTACATGGAACATTTTTCGAAAATTTTAATTTTCGAAAAAATGACTCTAACGATTTTGATTAAAATATCATATGTTTAAGATACTTTCATGACAACTGAAATGTGTATCTCGAATTTTCTGGGAAGTCTCCAAAAGTATTCCTCATTGTGAACGACTTTTGCATAACTGGTAAACCATATGAGATAAACAAAAGTTTACTGCACAAAACATGTAGATCGCGTTAAAGTACACAATTTATGTCATATACATTTTTTGTTGTTGAGTGAACCATTTTCGAGATATGGTTTGTTATTCCCTTAAATTTTCCAATACTTATACTTTTTCTCAAATTCGTTATTCATTTTTTTTATGTCTTGGACATGCAAAGAGAATGGAATGCGCCACATAGCAACCAGCGCTTAAAAGATTTGACTATCGCTTATAACCTACCATATTCCCCTTGCACCTATAAGAGAATTAGCAATAAGATTGACATCTCGATTAGCATGAAGCATATGGAGAATAAGCGTTTGTAGAAATAGTTTGTACAAGAGTAGAGAAAGTGATGTGAGTGTAACACATCAGATTTTTATCACTACATGTTATCTCCTTGTTCTTTACCGGCATACGAGGCATTGGGCTGACCACATCGTGGATATCCTATCCTACAGAGATTGCTTTCTCCTCGACAGGCTAAGTCTTTGGGGGAGTGCACGTTCCTCAAAGAGGAGGGTATTACGTTGAAGAAGGAGAGAGTTAATAACTCAGAGTTACTCCAAATTTAAAAGGTTTCTATTTCTCTAAGAGAGTAAATAAACATAGGGGTTAGCAAAATATTAAAAAGGAACCTCGTACCTCGATCATTAGAAGTCTTTTGTGCTGTTTCTTATATCCAGTATAGGAACTCACGGACACAAGCACTCATGTCCGTGGCGTGATTCCAACCTGACCCTTTGCGCCACAGTGTGCCGAAGTCAAACAGTCCAGCGACAGCGACTACGCGGGGCCTGCAAAAAGGAAATAAGTAATATCAGATAGGTAGTGATTTGATGCAACACGAAACTACAGTTTAATGCAAAACTCTGACATCTGTACTTATTTTGGAAACTTTTTTCAGAGAATAATACAAATGCAGTTTTGAAAAATTATACATACATTAAAATGCACGTACAATTCCGGCAAAGGTGTTTGTTAATGTGGGAGATGCACTAGATTTTCACACATAAGGCGTTCTACTATGTGACGTAACTATTTTGTATAAGATCCCTCTGCTCTTCAGGAAACCCACTTTTTGTTGTGTATTCATAAGTTCTTCCGATTTTTCTTACATTACACTGTACAGCATACCTACTCTAACTGTGATATCTGCTACACAAAGCGGCCTGATGCTCACTCTTGTGTGTGTAGTGTATATCAAATATGGCTATTCCTGCCTTCGTGATACAAAAGGTAGTATGCACTCTACGCAAATGACTGACATCGACTTCCGTGATAGATAGCATGCTGTGATTGAATTCCTGAATGCGGAAGGTGAAACGCCCATTGGCATTCATGAAAGGCTGAAGAAGGTTTATAGGGATGCGACAGTGGATATCAGCACTGTTAGACGATGGGTTCGTCGCTGTACAGAATCTGAAGGGCAGAACCAATGGCTGATGAAAAGCGGAGTGGTCGACAGTGGCTCCACATAACATCCAACGGGATGACGAGATCATTCGTGTTGACCGACGGATATCGACAGATGAGTTGTCTATGCAGTCAGTGGATGGTCATTTACTGGACGATTCAAACGTTTTTTTCACGGTGTGCACTAACAATTTTGAGCGACAAGAATAAAGAGGGAGAGAGTGTGTAGGGAGCGAAAATGAGGCAGGTTCATCGGGTTGAAACTGAGTGCAATGAATATGGAATTACATCTCGGAACTTCGCCGAGGAGGAAAAATAATTCAAACCTGTGCGATCAGCAGGGAAAGTTGTGGCGACAGTATTTTGGGATATGAAGGGTGTGATTCTGGTTCAGATTTTGGACCAGAGTTACAAAAACAATTCTATGCAATACGTCAATACCCCTAGAAACTTAAAGGAATCTTCGGCGAGTTTGCTCATAAAGGCCATGATGGATGTTCTTTTGTACGACACTAAAAGACCACTCACCAGTCACCAGTCAATTGAGAAAATTGATTGGGATGTCTTGCCTTATCCACCATACAGCCCTGATTATCACGATCAGACTTCCATCTGCTCGGGCCAGTAAAGGAAGCTGATCATAGACATTGCTTTAAAGATGAGGAGACCCTGAAAACTTCCATGCACCGATGACTAAGGAAGATGGTTCATGATTTTACCGCACTGGAGTACACGCTCCTGTTTTAAAACTGGGATTAAAGATTCTTGCTGAAAGCTGTAGAAAAATACGGAGATTATGTTGCAAGATCATAAAATAATCGTGAATGTTGTGACTATGATGGTTTAAAGCTTCATTTAGTTTTCTTGTAAATTAAAATGGAGGGAGAAAAAAAAGAACCGTTGCTTTCTGACTGTCCCTCGGTTTATGTGGTTTTCCCTTAAGGGGTTATTAAAAGCCCGATATCATCAATGTTAAATCTATAAATTCATGACCCTTTATCACAGAAACTATTTAAGATAAAGACTGAAATGTTTACAGAATGTAGATGTGTGCCTTTTAAGTTCAGTCATATACTTCTATATAATAATTTGTTTATAAAGGAAAATAGGATTATTTTCTTAAATTTATCATCTTTCGATTAAAATTCATCAGCAATTATTTTTTTAAAGACAATCGACTATGTTTTTAACACCAAAGTGGATCCAAAACCTCACTTAGGATTTTTATCATCCTAAAATTTAATTTAGCTACTTTCAATAGTTTCTGAGAAGGCGGGTCATTTATACCAAGAAATGTTATTTACAGAAAAAGCTATTCAAAGTAAAAATGTAGAAAACTTTGCGTATATTTGCAAAGGAAAAACAACTGTTTGAACACGCAGAAACTGCCGTACTAAACAGTAGCACGAATTTGTAGAACAAAACTTTCACTGAAAGATGGGCTTCAGTTAACCACTTTACTCCAAAGTGTGCAGGAGATGATTCTTATTTTTTCTTTTGTTAAGTGGTGCAGAATTCACGGTACAAAATGACAGATGTGGTACCATTATTAAGGATATACTTAACATGTAAATATAGTGCCTACAGTGATAAAAATATATACAAAATTAAGGAGGGAGTCCAAGTAATAAATCTGCATACTTATTTAGTCATCTTACTCCCCTCGTATATAGGACTTACATCCGTGCTAGGACCAGAGGCCTGTAGAGCAGTAGACGGGCATAGAGTCAGAGAATGAAGAATCAGAAACGGAGGATTCGTAGCCAAATGTGAGAGTGAAGATGATATGAATTGAAGGCGAAATGAATGAAAGGAAATGTAATGGTAGAGCAATTGGTTGAATGAATGGCGGGGGAAGCCGGAGAACGCGAAGAAAACCCGTTAAGACGCCGCTTCGTCCACCACAAATCCCACATGCAGGGCCCTGGCATCGAACCCGGGTCGCCTTGGTGGGTCTAACCACGCAGCCATGACGCCTAATAAAAAATGAAAATTTCATTTTTGGGGCCATTTCCTCGTTTCCTCCTCTTGTGGAGGTACAGCCTGCCAACTAAATTGACCCTACAATGACCACCATAGCTCCTCCAAACAAAACACGACTAATGATGTTTACACTCCCCCATAATATCAAGCAACTTTTATTCAAGACATTTCTTTCTACAACTCTTAGTTTTGGAGATATTGTACGGTCTAAACTTGAATGGTTCACGCTATACAGGGTTATTCAAAAAGAAGGAACAGATTTTAAATATTCATTCTTAATAGAAGGCAATAGATAGCGACACATACGACACATCGTTGAATAGAGGAAGGTTCAAAGTTTTAAGCCCCCACTTATTAGCCTCATTCAGTGGGACTGGGTTTGTTTACGAGAAAATGGCGACATCACAGGAAAGATCGTTTTGTGTGCTACAGTATGCACAGAGTAAATCCGTTGTTTCATTCCAACGTGCATTTCGTTGCAAGTTCAACAAAGAGCCGCCTCGTTTTAAAAAAATGTACAATTGATACAATAAATTCGTAGAAGATGGTTGCGTATGCAAACGGAAAAAACACTGGTCGTCCTCACATAACAAATGGTGCTCATTTTGAACACATACAATAAAATTTTGAACTCTCATCTATTAGTGATGTGTTGTCATCTATTGTCGCTCATTAGAAATACATATTTAAAGTCTGCTGCTTCTTTTTGAATAATATTATATTATTTATAATATTATATATATGTAAACTTATTAGAAGCATTGGCACTGTTTTCGCCGTCAGCAAACAAATGCCAGTTTGCACAAAAGATTGGCCCGCTGTGCCAATTCCGCATCAGCAGTGTTATAGAGCCCTGCAATCAAAACTGTAAAACAGTAAACAGGGGAAGAATCAGTCACTTGTTTGTCGGCAGCAGAGGCACGCGCGTGTTTACAAGAACCTACATGTTGTAAAAGTTAGGTAGACCCACACGCCACTGCCTCGAGCTCAAGTCGATGAAATAATCCACGCTTCCAAGCTTCCTTTCAGAACGCTGTGTGTATGTTCTGCCGCCCCGCGGGCAGTTTCAGAAGTATCCACGACCCTGTCCGTGAATAACTTGAATTCAATTCGAGTAGGGAACAACCTCTTTAACGATAAAACTCCGCAAGAGAACCTCGTTGGTCTCATACTCTTTAAAAGTTCCTGTTTTTGAGGTTGTATATATGCATGTTACCGCTGGGAGCAATACAGGTTTAAAATAAATAACTGCTGAATACATAAAATGCGGTGGGCGATCGTTGTTTGTTTTTCTGTGCTCTGCAAATAGCATATTCAGAAGCTACAAATAGTAATCACGGATTGGAGTAAAATATTGCAATTTAACGAAGTAGAGACCGATATACAAACCCAGCTTTTTGTGGTACGCGCTTAAAATTTGAAGGAAAAGAGCGTGTGTTATTGGAATCGATATTCAACTTGATGTTTATAAACTACTCCTATTGAGTTTGTTTTCTTTGATAAAGCCAGACACGTTGATTGCGATCGTAAGCTCTCACAGAAGATTGGCAATATTAAACATATTCAGCCTCAGAAGTCTTTGGTTGTACCTGAATTCATCATTTCATATCGGTACTTATCATACAGCAGCCTTTTGTTATTTTTCCCTCCTTTACTATAATGCTACAACTGATTCAGCGACGATTTTGTCATCAGATGAATCTGTTGTTCCATAGCCATCCGATATTTTTCAGTATTATTTACAGCATTACAGATTTATACCTGGTAAAAAGGTATAGATGTCACCCTTTAAACCAAGGTGAGGACTCAATGTTACACTGAAAATCTTAAGGAAAACTTTTTCTCCTATATTTCATAGAATTGTAGAAAAGCGCTTGGCAATTGCGACTTCCCTTCCATGGGGTGAGACAACTCATATTTGAGGAGCAAGATGACGGCTGTCGCACAGTATAAGTGCGGTGAGTTTTAGGTGCTCACGAATCACGAGAATGATATTAAACTTTGCTGGTGGTATTTCGTTCTCAGGAGAGGATTTTCTTGTGTTTGCAGCGAAATGCTTAATATTTAATGAAAGCAACTGATGGAAACATTTGCTTTGGATTTGAGGCAGTATTTTTAACACTAAAATGATTTCAGTCTAATTATATAATATACATAACTCAATAACAGCTCGCCTTAAAGCAATATGTGTATGTAACTATATATTAAAAGTATATATTACAGTCATTGTAAATGTTTATATTATTGTATCCATGTTTAATAATGTTATGTGAATGTATTACGTAATTTAACAATGTAGGAGCTGTGAAAATAATACGTTAAACGTTGCTAACAATGAGGTAACCTTGAGACAATAATGAATTTGAAAATATAACTATACTACTTGTGATCCTTGGAAGCAATAATGTAATTTTTAGTTACAGTTTATAAAATAGGAAATCAACAACCGGAAAAAGCTTTAGTTAAATGAAGGTATTCTATTGGAGTAGTATTAGCCAATCAGAAACTGAAAAGGAGAAAATTTTACGAATTTAGAGTTCAGTTGCCTGAAAACAGTGTTCCTAACTGGATGCGTCCTCGAGAAATTTTACCTATATGTTTTCGTGTGAGACGAAAATAGTTTACGTATTAAAAAGTGCAAGTATTTATAAAAACATCTCTCTCTGTGTCAGTGAAGTGTTATTTAAGTCGTATCACGCATTAATAAAAGAAGTGAAGTAAAATTATAATCTGTGTAAGCCTACATTCTTAGTCACACCACAACCCTGCTAAGAGAAACGTGTCTCTAAAATTAATACTGACGCAGCCGAGGCAAACATAAATATACAATATTTAAAGAAACAGTCAAATTATAAAGTTAATATTTTTTTTTAAACTTGGGGCAAAGGCCACCTGAAAGTACATTTTGGGGCGAAGGCTACCGGAAACTGTTTACTATACGTGCGGTTGCAACTACAAGTTCGACTCCCCAACAGTTTAAATATAATTCAACTCCTTCAATACAATCTACTTCAACTGGCTTTCCATACGTAGCAGCAACAAACACCTACTTTAAATTGACACCCAAAACGTGGGGCTAATAAAAATATTTGTCAGGTTTAAATGAAAGAACGAAAGATAATGTTTAAGTTAAACATTTGCTCATATGTGTCTAAAGCAAAAATTAAACAGAATAAAATTTAATTGTCATAGAAAGAAACAAAATGAAATGTTCACGTATTTTCCTGAGCATTCAACGAAAACCAATAAAACGGGAGTGCATGTTTTATATAGAAATTTACAGGAATACCATAAATCAAATTAATGAATTTATTTAAGCATTAATATATAAGAAATAAATCCAGGACAAAGACAAAAATGAAACTTATAATACAACGGCAATTCCTATTGCAATTATGGAGCAGCGAACTGGACTTACACAATTAGGACCATGATTTTATAAATGCATTCGAGGTGTGATTTATGCGATCCATGGCTTGTGAGTAATTATTAGATCAAATTAGGAGCGAAGAATTTAGAAGAAAAGTATATATTTTTAACTTAAATGAAAAAAATAGCATAAAATACAAACAATTTTTCTTTTGCGTAAATAGTTTGGGGGGGACTAAATTCCCAAAGATAATATTAAATTACAAACCAATAAGATGAAGAAATATAGACAGACCGAGGAGAAGATGGACAGACCGATCACCACAGTGACAATATATGTTGAGCTTAGAACGAATCAGTGAGGCCAAAATTTGAAGAGGAAATAGTAGAACCCACCTTAATTTTGCTTAAGTATATAACAGAAAAATAATAATTGTGCGTCACTAGTTAGTAAACCTGCCAACAGTATTGCAGGAGATACTAAAACACTCTAGGTCGTGTAAAAATATTGTAAGTCAGCTACTGGTCTATCAAATACTTTATCTAAGCGGGAACTTGAAAAAAAATCTGATGTGTTACACTCACATGACTTTCTCTGCTCTTGTACAAACTATTTTACAAACGCTTTTTCTCCATATGCTTCATGTTAATCGAGATGTTAATCTTATTGTTAATTTTCTTGTAGATGCAACGGGAATATGGTAGGCTTTAAGCGATAGTCAAATATTTTAAGAGCTGGTTGCTATGTGACGCACTCCATTCTCTTTGCATGTCCAGGGCATAAAAATATGAATAACGAATTTTCATTTGAGAAAATAAGTATTGGAAAATTTAAGGGAATAACAAGCAATATCTCGAAAATGGTTCACTCAACAAAAAAAATGTATATGACATAAATTGTGTATTTTAACGCAATCTACATTTTTTGTGTAGTAAAATTCTGTCTACCTGTTATGGTAGTCGTTCACAATGAAAATTCGAGATATACATTTCATTTGTCATAAAAATATCTTAAACATATGATTTTTAATCAAAATCGTTATAGCCATTTTTGAGAAAATTAACATTTTCGAAAAATGTTCCATGTAAAGGGTAATCTGGGGTGGGGGATTTCATTGAAAACCTTCGTGTCGCATCTCTGGAAGATACTGAACCTAAATACTAAGTTTGATGTTTATCCGACTCTTCGTTTCTGAGTTATGCTGTTCACAGACACAGACACAGACACACACACACACACACACACACACACACACACACACACACAGAGACACACACACGGACATGTTTCCAAAAATGCTTTTTTTGGATTCAGGGGGTCTCAAAACCAAAACACATTTCCCGTGAAATCTCGGTATCGAAATTTTGGGTGGAATACAATACTTCCCCTACTTACTATACATAGTAGAGAAAGTAATAAGGTGTATGCAACAAACCCACATACATTATACGAACCAAAGGAAAAACAACTCAGGCGATAAATTCATACAATTTGGAATGATGAGCTCTCGAATGTGTAGATAATATATTTGATGTTTTCGTTTAATACTCGAAAAAAGTATTTTTCAATCTAAGAAATAGCGGAATCTTTCAAAACGTATGTTTACATATTGTTCTTCGCGGCACCTTTATCAAATTGTTTAATGTAAGCACTACAAATGTTTCCATGCATATTATATATAGTGACTCATTAGTAGGCTTCGGACACGGTTGCTGTTTCCTTACACTTTGACTGGAAAACAGTTACGTGCACAGGGTTTCATTGAGACCTCCCCCTCCCCAAAAACTGCCAGTCATTCACTCTAAGCAAGCGATCAGTATATATACAGCCTCTTCTGAAATTACTAAGTCCGGCCGTTAATAGCTGACAAAACATGCCGGTTACAACCAGTAAGAAGAGTGTCTTACTTGTAAATGAATATGGGCGTGAGTATTTTGATGTAAAAGGGGAAAATATATTTTGTAAAGTATGCCAGATTGAAATCAAAGGGGAGAGAACGGTTTTTATTGCAAGACACAACAAACTAAAGAAAACTCTTACAAAATATTACGTTGCTTCCTAGAAATGAGGTGGTGAGGATATATTATCCTCATCAGAAACCACGAACTCATGTAGCCAAACCGAAGCTTAGAGGGATTCGTCTGACACGATGGTAAGCACAAATATCCCATTTAATAAGCTGCAAAGGTTTGCTTTTAAAATGGTTCTGGAGAAATGTACAGCTATGAAATTCCCTTGTGAGTCTACTTTACGCAAATGTTATTTGTCATAGATCGCAATACCAGAGTTCTTGAAACTAGTCGATAATTTGACACAAGACTTTACAGAAGTAGACAAATGTTGTGCTGCTGAAATAGCACAGTAGAAACTGAAGAGTGTTTTAGATAAAAACCTAGGATATGCAATTATGTGCCGTATTAGGTATTAATAATATTATTATTAACGTTAAGAATAACATTATTCTAAATAATGAAAATGCAAGCGCTTCCCAGAGGTGTGTGACGTTCGTCAGTTTCGTTCGGCACTAGTAACGTCAGGTGATGTGGAACGGAGCTTTTCAAGATATAAACCTTTTTGAGTTTGAGAAGAGATTTTGCTTTTGATACATTCAGAAAATATATTGTAATGGTTGTCAGGCATGTAAATCACACATGAAACTGATTATTTCATCTGCCACAATGCAGATTTATTTTTTTGTTCATCTTATTTATACATTGTAATAAAAGCTTAAGTTTACTACAGAAATGTATACTTCTGTGCCCTATAGCGTACACAGTACTCAGCACAGCACAAACTCAGTAGCGCACGAGACTACTGCCTCTCTCCTCTCCGCTCGCTTGTAAACAAAGTAGCAGTATAGTAGAATTTAACTTAACCCAAAGTCATGTCCGAAGCCTATTCATAAGTAAGGTCGGTTTTTTAAGCAAAAATATATTTGGAACATTTTCTGACAAGAAATTAAACCACTCTTCAAAGTAGAGACCATCAGATTCTATGGTCTTTAGCCATCTTTCAGTCCGTATTGTCCGTGACACCAGTTTCAGGTTTTTGATGCGATGAATTCGGTAAGACCCACTTGCACAGCATCAGTGTTTTTGGAATTTCTTCCACGCAAGAAATGGGCCATGGATCGAAACCGATGGTAATCTGAAGGCGCAAGATCAGGCTGTATGCTGAGTGTGGTAGCAGCTCGACTCCTTCCAATTCCTGAATTTTTGTCACGGTTGTTTGTTCAATATGGGTGCTGCATTGTCCTGCTTCAACAGAACTCTATTTCGGTTAACTAATGATGGGTATCTCCGACTCAAAATTTCATGAACTCGTTCCAGTTGTTGAGAATAAAGATCCGCATTGACTGCACGCCGGTTTGGAAAAAACTCCCAGTTCATCACTCAATCAAAATTCCACCAGTCACACAATATTACTTTGGGGCCGAACTGAGTTTTTTTTAATATGACTTTGGCAGGTTGACGGAACTGAGTCAGTTTCGAGTCGTCAGAGTTGCAGTAATAGATCCATTTTTCATCACATGTGACAATTCTCCTGATACGTCTATCATCCATGGGATTACCGATAAGCCTTCTACAGATATCCACTCTACGTTGAGCCTATTGAGGTGTCAATTCATGAGGTACAGAACTACAGCTTCTGTTTGATTTTCCAAGTTTCTTAATCTGGCGATATATGGTATCTTTTGATGGACCAAGTTCTTTTGACATCCTACGAGTATTTTTTTGCTGATTTTATTCCAAAACTCAGCGTGTATTCTCAATATTCCATAATTTAGGTCTTCCATAACATGGTAAGTGTTTTCTGTTTTCTTCTCCAGTGTTGAAACGTTGGAACCATCGTTGTGCCACACGCTCATTAACGACATCTTCACATATTTTCCAAGCCGCGGCAGCAGCTTTACAATCTTGTTTCCAGTTGTGCTTTAGAAGGATTCTAATCTCAAACTTGGTAACTTCCATTTTGTGACTGTGTATTAACAACTGACGAGTGACACATTCTCGCAATATACGCAATACTAGGTATGGCATCCTGTAAATAGCATTGGCGAACCAAAGAAAACCAATTCTATCTTATAAAACACCAAACTTAAAAACCGACATTACTTATAAGGCAATATATTAACTACTTCAAATGGTTAACGTTGTCAGTCGTTTTATGTGCATTAGTTGCTAAGGTATATAAGTGGTAATTATTTAAACTATGTTTGGTGTTTCAAAGTTTATATACCTACACAGTTACGGAACGTTGTATATTGTAACCTAAAGATTAATTGTAGAATATCCGTCCTCGCAATTTTTACAAGAGACATTCTTATTTCCTGCTCAACGTAAGAAAAAGCGACGTGAAAAATTAACCTCCGCAAAGTCCGTCCCTTTCCAATCTCTGTGATAATTGGATCCCAAGATTGTGTGCGGATGAGCGTCGTGTAGTAAGTGGAAACACATGAAGTATGATGTATGGCGTGCTTTTACTTATATGCGTAGACGTGGTGGAATAATTATTTCCAACCCATGTTGTTAGTGCGTGTTTCACCGAGGCATATAAGTCTTAAAGCGGGACCTCTTGGCCGTGTAAGTTTCTTGTAAGCAAACTTCCTTTCTCATCAATATTTCTGGCACAGTTTACTAATGAAACTTTATCACACTAGAGAAATTGGAGTCCATTACCGCACCAATGTCATTTCAGAACGATACATCTATAAAATCTGTAACAAGCGTGCATTTAAACCTTTATCGAATCTAAAGGGGAGTTAAAATGCCTAAATTGATGTAATAAGGTATTTTCTTTTAATGTAAAATTAAGGATACCGTCTGTGACTTTTCAAAAAATCCAGAATTTCTGGTAGATCTATTTGAAATTTTAATGCGTCAATCAGGATTTAACGTATCAATATAGACCAAATTTCATGCATATTTTTAAATTAGTTCCAGATGTTAATTTTTTCTTATGTTTTTACTGTTTTGTAAAATTGTGCCACACGATAAAATTATTTTCTTAAATTAATATTTTATAATTAAACTATTTAATGCTATATTAATATACTTTAGAGATGAATTTCTTTATCACCCTACTGGTTTGGGAGAGAATAAATATCTTAAAAGGTTACACATTATGAATATATTTTAATAACGCCACAACACAGTATGGTAACAAAAACTCTTCTCATTAATTTTTTATCCTGTTATTAATAAGGAATTTGTAAATGAGAATGTACCAACAAATGAAAACCAGAGGAAGAGAGTTTAAAAATTACAACCCTAAAATAATATTGTTTCTGACTTAACGTTATTTAAAAAGCACGGACCCCCCTTTGTCTTTTTCTGCACATCTGCAGCTAACTTGGGTATTTGAAGATTCCTGAGGCCTCTCTTAAATGGCTTTTCACTTTTATATAGGTAAAACATCGTTATTACTAAATTTGATAAGAAGATAGACTTACAGACAGACATCTAAATCGTTACATGAGATGCTTTAAAATGTCTTCTGGGTGTTAAAGCTATATAGAATTAAAGTAAAACGTTTGTAATGTTTAATAACACTAAAATCCATACTACTCAGTGTCTTATATTTACAGTTTCTTGGTATCCATCCTTAATGAACCGAATCATCTCATCAACAGTACGTGTCTCTTTGCAAAAACAGTTTATTTAAGAACATCCTTAAGAATAAAATTTATAGGTGTAAGATCCGGAGATCTTGATGGCCTCTCTGTTGATTCCTTTCGTTCTATTCACTTATATGAAAAATCTTCAGCTAAAAAGCCTCACACAGTTCATCCTTAGCAAGCAGGGGCCCCATCTCGTTGAATGTAGAAGCCAACGTTGTTTTGCCCACTCATAATATTTCATGTGTAACTGTATACGTACTATATACCCACTTTTGCTCACCTGCAACATTTTCCATATGATCTCATTTGCTGTTTCCCCACCTTGACGTTACTTCTTAAAAGATCGCTGGTAACTCCTGTTGTCTTTCAAAGGTAATGAATCATTTTCTTGGAAACGTTTCATGCTAAAATATTGAAAACATGTTTCCCTTTTTCGTTAATCTTTGCTCAAGGGTGGTTATAGAATGGTACACATAGATTTTACATAAATCAGTTACACCCAACATTTTAATGCATAACATATAAGACTACTTTATTCATTTTAAGCGTTTACTTCAGCTAAGAATATCAGTGTATACAAAGAGAAGATTTCATTTTGACTTCAATAGTTATAGAGAAAATGATTGTTGATCTTAATACGTTTAATATTTGCGAGGTCGGACACCTTAGTTCCCTTAAGCATATTATGTTACATCTTAGATTGTTTGCAGCTAAAATTTGCTACGATGATTAATTTATATTGCTCGACTCAAAAATAACACCATCTCAAAGAAAACACGGTTTCCGTTGGAGAATTGCAAACGGCAAAGCATATATGTATATATAATATTAAATTCCTGTAACTTAAACCCGTGAAACAAAATTTAAGTCACATAGTAAATGATAACCAATGCGGTGTGGGATTAAGAAAAAGTTAGCTTACATCTCCGTCTATTGACTCGTTTCCTGTGTATGTGTGATTTCGCATGAACTTCTTGAGCGTTTCGAGGATTCAATTACTTTTACACTCTCTACCGCTTACCTGTGGTAAAAAAGGCAATTACTGTAGTCTGTATTCCACCCAAAAATGCAATATTGATATTCCACCAGAAATACATGTTTTGAGAACATGTGAACTCTAAAAGCATTCTTAGCAAAGCTCCACATGTGAATGTACACGTGGGCTTATGGAAATCAAAAGCGAAAAGCCGGATAAGAAAACTTCGTATTTAATTCCAACATTTTATACAATGCGAAGTGAAGGTTTTCACGAAATTACCCAAACACCCTTCAGATAGAAGTTTTTCCTTATTTTTTACGCTATCAAAAATACTTATTACCTTATTCCTTTGAGAATTTTTAATACCGAATAAAATTTTTCTGTGAGTGATCTGTCAAATCCTCATCATTTTTATTGAATTTTACATAATTTTATACAACTGAGAAACCAGGGAAGAATGACAGAAACTGAAATTATTTAGGTAACAATTTCGTAGTATTATCCCTTTTCATGATATTCCTGGTGATATGTTTACATTCGCCCTGTGTTGAATCAGATGCAACATTTTGACGATTTGCCTATTTGTTTTCTCTACTCCTACACATGAGCTCGTTATATGAGATATAAACAGCTGAATGTTGCTCCCGGATGCTGCATGTAACTACACAGGGATTAGAAATGGAAGTTGATTTTACCACTATAGCACACCTAGCCCTATTGCGCTTAGTAAAGTTCAGGGAGTAAGGATGGAGGTGAGAGAGTACGAAGGACGGCCATAATTTATTTTCTTATTTTATCAAAAATTTGTCTTAACGATTTTGATTAAAATGCAATACATTTAAGATATTTACATTACAAATAAAATGAGTATATTGAATGCTCTGCGGATAGCTGTGAAGCAGTCTTCATTCGGAATGAATTTGATACAACTTTGTATAACTAGTAAACCATAAGAGATAAACAGAAACTTACTACAAAAAATCTGATGCGTTGCACTCGCACGACTTTCTATATTCTTGTACAAACTATTTTAACAAACGCTTATTCTCCATCTACCTATGTTAATCCAGATTTGCAGAAACTTGTTGCTAATTTTCTTGTAGGTGAAAGGGGAATATGGCAGGATTTAAGCGATAGTCAAATCTTTTAAGAGCTGGTTGCTATGTGAGTATTTCATTCTCTTTGCATGTCCAGGACATAAAAAATCTGATGTGTTACACTCACATAACTTTCTCTACTCTTGTACAACCTAATTTTACAAACGCCTATTCTCCATATGCTTCATGTTAATCGACATATCGAGATGTCAATCTTATTGGTAATTTTCTTGTAGATGCAAGGAAAATATGGTAGCTTTTAAGCGATAGTCAAATATTTTAACGCATTCCATTCTCTTTGCATGTCCAGGACATAAAAAAATGAATAACAAATTTGAGAAAAAGTATAAGTATTGGAAAATTTAAGGAAATAACAAGCAATATCTCGAAAACGGTTCACTCAACAAAAGAAATGTATATGACATAAGTTGTGTATTTTAACGCGATCTACATTTTTTGTGTAGTAAAATTTTGTCTATCTCTTATGGTTTACCAGTTATGCAAAAGTCGTTCACAATGAAGAATACTTTTGGAGACATTCCCAGAAAATTCGAGATATACATTTCATTTCTCATGACATTACCCTAAACATATGATATTTTCATCAAAATCGTTAGAGCCATTTTTGAGAAAATTAAAATTTTCGAAAAATCTTCCATGTAAAGGGTAGTCTGGGGTGGGGGGATTTTCTTGAAAACCTTCGTGTCGCATCTCTGGAAGATACTGAACCTAAATACCAAGTTTGGTGCTTATCCGATTGTTCGTTTTTGAGTTATGCTGTTCACAGACACACACACACACACACACACACACAGACACACACACACACACAGACACACACACGGACATGTTTCCAAAAATGCTTTTTTTGGATTCAGGAGGTCTCAAAACGTGTATTTCCGGTGAAATCTCGGTATCGAATTTTTGGGTGGAATGCAATACTTCCCCTACTTACTCTACGTAGTAGAGAAAGTAAAAAAGAGTATTGGAAAATTCAAACAATTAACACTTCACAGAAAGCTGTATATGACTAAATTGTGTGTTTTAACGAGATCTAAATATTTTTGTGTAGTAACATTTTGTGTATCTCTTACGGTTTACCAATTATGGAAAAGTCATTCAGAATGAAGAAGCTTTTTGGGACATTGCCAGAAAATTCAACACATACATTTCATTTGCCATGAAAATATCTTAAACATGTGATATTTTAATCAAAACTACTGATGATTTGTAGAAAGGTTTTTGCTAGTGCGCAACCACCGTCATTCGTGAAGTAGGCTCTGGTTAGTTTGTCAAACAGTGCTGTGTGTAAGTGACAAGGATAGAGATAAGACAGTGATACGCTTGATCCGTAAGGCGATATCAGGCCTTTATTCTGCTCTTATTTGTTTTACTAGGGTTTGTATGCCATCAATGCAGTAGGGTCCTCTGTATCCGCACTGTTGTTCACTCCATGATTACATGGAAATATACTGATTCATTCAGTCATACATACTACAGGTAACAATGCGAAGCATGTACCATGTATGTGTTACTGAACGGGACACCTATATAACCAAGATAAACCAATAGCTATAAAGACGAAAAAGTTATAATGAATCGAGGGAAAAAGTGCTGGCAATGACTGTAGTGAGTTTTGATCGGCTTCCATTGTGATTTTCATTGCTTCAGTGGTCCAGAGGTGGAGGAGAGGCTTGGTCCCGTGCGAATTTTGACATAGATGGATAGCTTTTTCCAGGGCCAGTTTTTTGTTGTTGGTTTGGTCGCCTGTTATCAGGGACACGGTAGCTTGTATGGACCAACCGTATGGTCGAACATGTCGCAGATTTTAATCTCTTCACCGCTCTACCTCAGATTGGATAGAGATTGCTTCAAATAATATTCTTTCTCTGTCACTCTTTTCATTCAGTATGTTACCACAACAGGAAGCGAGTAATATTCTTTCTGTGCCACTCTTTCATCAGGAAGAAGAAACCAGCTGTTGGAATATAATAGCAATAAAACATAGAAATTATATATATTTTGTATTTACGTTGTACAAAATATTTTCATTGTAACAATGAGTGCAGAAGTTCGGGAGCATTACGTTGGTGTGATTCTTCCTGTTCTTTGCATTGCTTTTTATTTATTTACTTTTATTTATTTATTATCTTATAAAGAAAGCATTTTTAGAAAATGTGGTGCGTTTTCTGTGTGTGTGTGAGAGAGAGAGAGAGAGAGTGAGACAGAGAGAGGAAGAGAGAGAGAAAGAGAGAGAGAGAACAGCAAATTCCTCCATCCCAAATTATCAGCTAGTATATGGGAGAAAAATGTTGTCAATGCAACAAATAATTAAATGCATATTTTGAACTTTATGGGCATCCACTGAGTGGATTCTTTATAATTGTATAATGAAGAAATCATAAGAGATAGACAAAAGCTTACTGCTCGAAAAATGTAAAGCTCGTTAAAATGCATAACTTCTGTTCCAATAATTTGTTTCCTGGTGTTAGCCGTTTTCAACATGTTCAGTATTGCATGTTTACTGTTTCTCAAATGATCATTTAAAGGACACCCTTAAAAGTTTGCGATTCATCTTTATTTCTTTCTATGGTAAAAACTGGTTACCACGGCTGAACATTTCACATATTGTTCCTGCGTGGTAGGCCCCAGTAAGTTCATGATCACGGACCGTAGACAGATGATGTATGCTGTGTGACGTACCTGTAGGTCGTCTTGATGTTTGTACTCTAGTGATGTATCATGATGTTCTCGTAGACTGGAATTTGATGATCGTATGTCTGTATTCTTGTGTGTGTGTGTGTGTGTGTGTGTGTGTGTGTGTGTGAGAGAGTATGTTGTAATTATTATTTTATAATTGTGTCACGGCTACTGTATTTTGTGTCGGAGAGCATTTGTGTCTTGTCAGGGTTAGGTGTGGAGAATGTTAAAATATTTTTGCACACACGTATTCTGTTAACTATTTCACTTGTATTTTAGATAAACCACGCATATGATATTCACAAATCACTATCACCTTTTTCATGTTCAAATATGTATAACTGGTAGACTTTAAATACTAGCTTTAGCATCTATTTAGAGACGAGCTTATACACGACCTTGCTGCTCGAAGTCTGACAAGCTTCTGTTAGAGTTCCCTTCAACCGTTTTCTTAGCGTACGTATTTGAATGTACCTGATTGGTGCTACTGTCCAATAATAGTTTGTTACATGTATATATGTTTACAGACTTCCATTGTCTTAACTATGTATCCACATCTACGTAAGCATCTACACGCTTACGTAGAATGAGTTATCATATTAGTTTGTCCGTGGATAGTACTGTATGTCGCTTCATATGTGAAACTTTTCTTGTATAGATTGAATTTATTTCTATAGAAAATATATCTGAAATTATGTAACATAGATGGAGAATAACTTTTTATATGAAAACTATATACATAGTTTATAAATGTGAGTTTCTTAAGGGCACATTAAGTCGTTGTATAAGTTCTCATATAGGATTTTTATTTTTACCGTCGCATGAGACTAATATGATATTCTAAAGTTGCTGTCGGTTGAACACATCATTCTCTCCTCCAGTAATACTTTAGTAACTTATCTTTGGATGCAGGTTTTATATCCTGATGAAGTGAGCGTTGCATTTCTTGTAATTTTTATTATTGGCTGTGTAGCTAACAATGGTCTTTCCCTCTTATTTTATATATTATAACGTTGTATACTTGTTCTCTACCATGTGTACAATATGAATATATGTGTTTTAACATCCTCTTAATTATTATACACACAATATTAGCAAAAAAATCTGATATGTTACACTAACATTACTTTCTCTACTCTTGTAAAACTATTTTTACAAACGCTTATTCTCCATATGCTTCATGTTAATCGAGATATCGAGATGTTAATCTTATTGCTAACTTTCTTGTAGATGCAAGAGGAATTGGTAGGCTGTAAGCGATAGTTAAATATTTTAAGAGCTGGTGGCTATGTGTAGTGTTCCATTCTCTTTGCATTACCAGGACAAAAAAAAAAGAATAACGAATTCCCATTTGAAAAAAAGTATAAGTATTGGAAAATTTAAGGGAATAACAAGCAATATCTTCAGAATGGTTCACTCAACAAAAACAATGTATGACATAAATTGTGTATTTTAACGCGATCCACATTTTTTGTGTAGTAAAATTTTGTCTATCTCTTATGGTTTACCAGTTATGCAAAACTCGTTCACAATGAAGAATTCTTTTGGAGACATTCCCAGAAAATTCGAGATATACATTTCATTTGTCATGAAAATATCTTAAACATATGATATTTTAATCATAATCGTTAGAGCCATTTTTGAGAAAATTAAAATGTTCGAAAAATGTTCCATGTAAAGGGTAATCTGGGGTGGGGATTTCCTTGAAAACCTTAGTGTCGCATCTCTGTAAGATTACTGAACCTAAATACCAAGTATGGTGTTTGTCCGACTGTTCGTTTCTGCGTTATCCTGTTCACAGACACAGACGGACATGTTTCCAAAAAAGCTTTTTTTTGGATTCAGGGGACCTCAAAAAATATATTTTCGGTGAAATCTCGGTATCGAATTTTTTGGTAGAATACAATACTTCTACTTACTATACGTAGTAGGGAAAGTAAAAATACATAACACGTAAAACTTAGAACAAAAACATTAAAGAAAGGAAATTATTAATGTGTTGATGCTGAGAAGTTGTGAATTATATATCGTATTACATAAATGAGTTATCATATTAGTTTGTCCGTGGATAGTACTGTATGTCGCTTCATATGTGAAACTTTTCTTGTATAGATTGAATTTATTTCTATAGAAAATATATCTGAAATTATGTAACATAGATGGAGAATAACTTTTTATATGAAAACTATATACATAGTTTATAAATGTGAGTTTCTTAAGGGCACATTAAGTCGTTGTATAAGTTCTCATATAGGATTTTTATTTTTACCGTCGCATGAGACTAATATGATATTCTAAAGTTGCTGTCGGTTGAACACATCATTCTCTCCTCCAGTAATACTTTAGTAACTTATCTTTGGATGCAGGTTTTATATCCTGATGAAGTGAGCGTTGCTTAGAATGGATATCTGTTTTATATATACCCTCATCCGTTTTTATATCTTTCTTCCAATAAAGTTTATGGTCTTGTTTGTGAGATGGAACTTATAACATTTTATGATGGGTATTATGTGCTATTTTACTTTGTTTTACGAATGTCAGTCGTGTCTTTGAACGCAGCAGGACCCACTAAACTGTCGATAGTTAGCAATAACTACTTAGGACAAGACAATTGTTTTATGCAACGCTTCATTGTTGTTCTCTGAGTGTATGTTTCATTGCCGTAATTAAATTAGTGTAATAGTTGTTGTGAAAAGACACCTTTGGATCTGGACTTGCGTTGTAGATTGTATTTAAAGCCCACAAGGTTTCCTGAATGATCTGAGCAAACGTTATTATTGAAATAACCCCAGAGAAAGCCTCATAGACAGAGAAATCTGGGGATCTTAGAGGCCATGCACCATCTTCATTTTCTAGATTCTAGATGTGTGATTTCGCTTCACTTATAGATTCACAGAGAAATTAATGATATTCAAACTGAAATGTTACAAAAGTCGTTTGACGATATGATGATATTTTCAGGAAGTGAAATGTTTTCCTGTGCAGCATAAAGTGGTCTTATTAATTTCTCTACGATGCATCTAGTAGGTAGAAAAGTATATCACCTAAAATCGGATACCGAGATTTCACCTGAAAAATGTGTTTTGAAGCCCCTGAATCCAAATAAAGCATTATTATAAAAATTCCCGTGTGTGTGTCAGCACTAAAACTCAAAAACGAAAAGTCGGATAAATACCAAACTTGGTACTTAGATTCAATAGCTTCCAAAGACGTGACACGAAAATTTTCAAGAAAATTACCCTACCCCAAACTACCCTTTATATGGAAGATTTTTCGAATATTTTTATTTTCTAAAAAAATTCTGTAATGATTTTGATTAATATACCATATATTAAAGATATTTACATGGAAAATAAAAGTTATATCTTGAATTTTCTAGTAATAGCCTGTGAAAGCCCCTACATTCGGAAGAAAGTTTATATAATCTTGTATAACTGGTAAACGTTAAGCGATAGACGAAAACGTACTACACAAAAAATGTTGTTCTCTTAAAAACACACAATTTATTTCAAACAACCTTTTTGTGGCCATTTCTGAGAAATTCGTTATTAATTATTCGAATTGTTCAATACTTGTTTAAAATATTTTCAACATTCAGTTGTTTCTTATGATTACATGGAATTTTAAGACAGCGTGTAGCGTCCAGTTCTTAAATATATGAATATCGCTGCTCCCTTTGTATCAATAACGAAATTGTAATGTAGCTATTTCTGCAAAGGTTTATTTGGATTAAAGTGTAGTGGACAGAAAAATAAACTTCAGTAAGAATAGTTTGTATACTCACTAATAAAAATGCTGAAAATTTGATCAATATTGGTTACAAATTATATCGTGTGGAACATTTTTAATCAATCAAAGTCGAGTAAAAGGGTTTGGAAGTAAATACAGGCCATCAGGCCATGTGTTCTTGAACATTTAAATGGTCACGAGTTTTAAAGGGCTCTGAGAGCGAAAGCCATGGTGAAATTTTGAGCAAATTTTAGCTATGGGTATCCTTAAGGCCTTTTCTTACTGTTTTGGGGTAGCACAGGCGGAATGCACTGGTAATACAAGAAATGAAATGATAGCTGAGAAAGGAAATTTAGGAAGGAAATGTTCCAGGCTAGTTTTAGGGTACCTCTCCGGTATTTGTCAGCTATAAAGACTGAGGAAAATCTAGAAAAAGCCTCAGTCAAAGAGGACGGTCCTGGCGGGATTTGAACCACGGATATCTGGTTCGAGAGTCAATGGCTTAACGATCTCAGCTATCTTTGTCGATTTTGGACTAGGTGTGCATCAAAACATGTATATGTTTCCAGTGAACTCTGGTATCGATTTTCTGGGTGGGATGCAATACTTCCTCTACCTACTACTAGATACGTGGTAGAGAAAAGCAAAAAGTTTAAAATTGGCCTCGTTTTAGCGAATATTAAACCTTTACTAGCCGCAGAACGAAATAACGTCTGTTTCCCAGCGCTCGAACTTCACAGTCTCTCGTTAGGAGGACTGTGGGGATGCGTGGTACAGAGTCGCAATAAATACTAAACCATATATCGCCTTCATGACATCTGGCGTATTAATGCAATATCCGTGAAGCGCTTGTTTGGATTGCGAACTCAGCAAGGAAACGAAGGCTCATAAATCGGTACATCTGCTCTGTAGGACATCACGTGACTATACTATCGAGATAGCGCAGATGGCATCTCCCGCAGCGACATCTCTCATTTATCTCAAACTTAACGATGTAAGTAATGTGTATGGTTGTGGCTACTCTCATGATTTAGCGTTGTGTAAAACCTGATTGGTTTTTTTTAGTGGGGTCTTCGGGTTAGAATTTTAGATTTCGTCATCTTCAGATAGCAAACTAAGTGGCTTCCAAATATGGTTAATAATATCACGTCAATTGTTTAATCAGATTTCTAGAATAGTTTTCAGCAGAAAGATATTAAAAACACCCATTTAGGGCAGATTAAAAGCCTTAAATTTGCTAAATTATATCATATTTTGATTAAAATCTATCAGCATTTTTTTCTAAAATAGCCAAACTTGTTATAAACATCAAAGTATATCCATAATAGCATTTACAGTACGTGAGGTTTAAGTTTAAAAAGACCATTTTGACGCTACCTGACCGGTCTAGGAAATGGGGTGCGCTAATACGTTCCGAGTGCTGTCACCCTTCACTGCTTAATCTTCAGTACAGTTGTACTTGTTGCCCTTTTGGTAGTGAAATATGCAAAATATCCTGATAACTTCGGCCTTCCTTGCTTCGCTAACTTTCGTATTGTTACAAGCGGGTGGATTGTTTTCTTCTACATTTCATGTTTCAACCTCACCCAGGTATTAAGCAGTAAGTTTCAATAGTAAAGATTTTGAGAATAGGCATTCAAGGATTACCAACTGTCGTATGGAACGTAGTGCTTTCTCTTGCTACTTTCTAAGTTTCAATTTAAAGTAAATGCACTATAGATGTGATTCTTATCATACTAAAATTTAATTCAGTTATTTTCAATACTTTCTGAGCAAATGGGTAATTTGTATCAGAAAAAGTCATTCACAGATAAAGCTGTTCCTAGCAAAAATAAATAAAATAAACTCACATGCATTTGTAAAGAAAGAACCACATGACTTGAGCACATACTTAACAGTACCACTAATTTATGGAGCAAAACTTCCTCTAAAACATGGGTTTAAGTTTACTTCTCTACTCCAAAGTGCGTAGTAGTTTTGATTTTTATTCTGTGAAGTGGTGCAGAATTCACAATACAAAATAGCAGATCAGTACCATTTTTACTTCCTCTACTACGTATAGTAAGTAGGGGAAGTATTGTATTCCACCCAAAATTTCGATACCGAGATTTCGCCGGAAATACATGTTTTGAGACTCACTGAATCCAAAAAAAGCATTTTTGGAAACATGTCCGTGTGTGTGTCTGTCTGTGTGTCTGTGTGTCTGTGAACAGCATAACTCAAAAACGAAGAGTCGGATAAACACCAAACTTGGTATTTAGGTTCAGTATCTTCCAGAGATGCAACACGAAGGTTTTCAAGAAAATCCCCCCACCCCAGACTACCCTTTACATGGAACATTTTTCGAAAATTTTAATTTTCTCTAATGATTTTGATTAAAATATCATATGTTTAAGATATTGTCATGATAATTAAAATGTATATCTCGAATTTTCTGGGAATGTCTCCAAAAATATTCTTCATTATGAACGACTTTTTCATAACTGGTAAACCATAAGAGATAGACAAAATTTTACTACACAAAAAATGTAGATCGCGTTAAAATACACAATTTATGTCATATACATTTCTTTTGTTGAGTGAACCGTTTGCGAGATATTGCTTGTTATTCCCTTAAATTTTCCAATACTTATACTTTTTCTCAAATTCGTTATTCATTTTTTTATGTCCTGGACATGCAAAGAGAATGGAATGCGCCATATAGCAACCAGTGTTAAAATATTTGACTATCGCTTAAAACCTACCATATTCCCCTTGCATCTACAAGAAAATTATCAATAAGATTGACATCTCGATATCTCCATTAACATGAAGCATATGGAGAATAAGCGTTTGTAAAAATAGTTTGTACAAGAGTAGAGAAAGTCATGTGAGTGTAACACATCAGATTTTTTAAAACTCTGATGTGATACATTCACATGACTTTATCTATCCTCTTTCGTTTATTAGTGGATATACAAGCTATTCTTTCTAAAGCATATTTTTCCATCTATTACATTTTAATGCAAATAATTCTTTGCATAAATAGCTACATTACACATTTCGTTATACATAGAAAGCGAACAGGAACAGTGAATTATTTAAGAACTAGACGCTATATGCTGGCCTTAAAATTCCATACTGTTTCCATGCAATCGCGAGAAGCAACTGAATGTTGACAGGACTTAAAGAGAATGACCAAAAAATGAGCAATTCGAACCTTTAATAACCTATACCTCAGAAATGGCTTATGCCACAAAAAAGCGTATGCGAAATAAATTATGTGTTTTGAAGAGATGTGTATTTGTTGTGTAATACGTTTTCGTCTATCGCTTAACGTTTACCAGGTTGCACAAAATTCCTTCCGATTGAAGAGGACTTCGCAGGCTAGTCCCAGAAATTTCCAGATATACATTTTATTTTTCATGTAAATATCTTTTAATATATGGCATTTTAATCACAATCGTTAGAGCGATGTTTATGAAAATCAAAAATTTTGAAAAATGTTCCTTGTAAAGCGTGGTTTTGGGGTGGAAAGATTTGTTTGAAAATCTTCGTGTTGCATTTTTGGAAGATACTGCACACAGATACCAAGTTTGGTGTTTATCCGACTTTTCGTTTTTGAGTTCACAGACACACACACACACACACACACACACACACACACACACGGACATGTTAACAAAAATACTCTATTTGGATTCAGGCGCCTCAAAGCATGTATTTCCGGGGAAGTCTTGGTATCGAATTTTTGGGTAGAATGCAATACCTTCTCTACCTACTATATACATGGTAGAGAAAGTAAAAGGCAAGATCACTAAATATGCTTGTAAAGAAAGTGTGTTCATTTGTGGTAAGTAGGTCAGACAACATAGTTTCTGCATTCTGATCAACGAAATCTGTTATTCGTTTAATAAGCAGGCAACTTAAGTATTGCATTACCGCCTTTGCATAAGGGCAATTGTAATAATGAACGGCTTCAATCGTGGCTTGAGTTCCTTTACGCTTAAAGATTACATGTTTCAAATGGAGTCATCAGTAAAGATGTGATATCCATAAAAATGTCCATTTTGTTGTTTTATGGCTGTAGCCTTTTCTGCGTGGAGCTATTCATATGTGTTCTTAGTTATAAAAATCCCATGTGTTACACTCAATGACTTCCTCTACTCTTGTACAAACTATCGAGATAAACATTTGCAGACTCTATCTTATTACTAAGTTTCTTGTAGATGTAAGGGGAATATATATTTACAAGGGCAATATAGAAATACAGTAGCCTTTAAGTACATACATATCTCTTAATAGCTGGTTGCTAGGTGCAGCACCATTCCCTTTGCCACAGATTAATATTCTTTGCATATACAAGACAAAAAAATGAATAACGAATTCCCATTTGAGAAAATAAAAATTGAAAAATTTAAGGGAACAACAAGCAATATCTCGAAAATGGTTCACTCAACAAAAAGATGTATATGACATAAATTGTGTATTTTAACGCGATCTACATTTTTTGTGTAGTAAAATTTTGTCTATCTCTTATGGTTTACCAGTTATGCAAAACTCGTTCACAATGAAGAATACTTTTGGAGACATTCCCAGAAAATTCAAGATATACATTTTATTTGTCATGAAAATATCTTAAACATATGATATTTTAATCAAAATCGTTAGAGCCATTTTTGGGAAAATTAAAATTTTCGAAAAATGTTCCATGTAAAGGGTAATTTGGGGTGGGGGGATTTTCTTGTAAACCTTCGTGTCGCATCTCTGGAAGATATTGAAACTAAATACCAAGTTTGGTGTTTATCCGACTTCGTTTCTCAGTTATGATGTTCACAGACACACACACGGACATGTTTTCAACAATGCTTTTTTTTTGGATTCCGGTGGTCTCAAAACATGTATTTCCGGTGAAGTCTCGGTATCGAATTTTTGGGTGGAATATAATACTTCCCCTACTTCCTATACGTAGTAGAGAAAGTAAAAAAGTCTCATTTGCATTCCGTGCTACATGAATACAAGTTCTGTTTAAGCAAAAATTGCCAAAAAATTACATTTTTAATATTTTTGCAGCCTTCTTAACTGAAATTTCCTGTTTAAGTCTATATATATATATTGAAATTTTGCACAGCATATTTATATTTTAAATATATTTTTAAAAATATTACTGTACCCGTCATTTTGAATTATGTATGTACCACTTTACAGAAAAGAATTACATTGCTATGCTGACTTTAGAGTAGAAAAGTAAATTTTAGCTCATCTTTTAGGGGAAGCTTTGCTCTAAAAATTATGTGACAGTTTTTGTGTTCTCAAGCCATATGGAATGTTTCTGTGTAAATATATGCGTGATTGTTTTTTCTGTTCTGGCTTTGAACAGCTTTTTCGGTGAATAACATTTTCTGACATAAATGATCCATTTTCTCGGAAACTATTAAGATAGTCTAATTAAATTTAAGGATGACAAAAACAACCTTTGATGGTGCTGTAGATATGCGTTGGTGTTAATAACAGGTAGGTTATTGCTAAAAATATGTGATATATTCACACGACTTTCTCTACGCTGTATCGCTTATTAGTGGGTATATAAATTATTGTTTCCAAAGTTTGTTTTAATTTTAATCGAGGGAAGCCTTTACGAAAACAGCTGCAATGTAGATACAAAGGGAATATCGATAGTCAGATGTTTAAGAAGACGATATGTACTGGCCTTAAAATTCCATGCTCGCATGAAATCGCGATAAACAACTGAATATTCGAAAGGACTTGAAAACAATGACAAAGTGTTGAACAATTCGAACAACTAATAACGGATATCTCGGAAACGGCTAATACCACAAAAAGGTTATTTGAAATAAATTGTGTTTTAAAGAGATCTACGTTTTCTGTGCAATCCGTTTTCATCTATCGTTTAACGTCTACCAGTTATACACGATTATATAAAATTAATTCCGAATGAAGTGGACTTCACAGGCTATTCCCAGAAAATTAAGGATATACATTTTATTTTCAATGTAAATATCTTCAGTATGTGATATTTTAATCTAAATCGTTTGAGCCATTTTTGAGAGAATAAGAAATTTAGAAAATTGTTCCATGTAAAGGATAGTTTGGGGAAGGAATTTCTTGAAAACCCTTGAATCGAATCTTTGGGCGGTTACTGAACGTAAATACCAAGTTTGGTATTTATCCTAGTTTTCGTTTTTTGAGTTATGTTGTTCACAGACACGCTGATACAGACAGACAGACAGACACATACACACGTGGACCTTTTTCTAAAAATGCTGTTTTTGGATTCAGGTCTCAAAACATGTATTTCCGCTGAAATGTCGGTATTGCACGCAGGCATTCTTGACCTAACACCTCACAGAACACTAAGAAGGAAAAACTGTCCTACAATAACAACGTAACAACAGGAATTAAGTACAACTCAAGACTAACTATGCAAGTGACATCAGTAGTGTGGCGCGATGTCAGGTGAGCTTAAACATAAAAGTACATGCAGAATGAAAACGAGAGGTCATAGAACAACGCGGTTTTCCACAATGTACTCACAATTGTTTATTTTTATTGTTAGAGGTATTTAAAAATTGATTTCGGTCCTCCTTTAAGGGGACAAGATACTCTGAAATGATCAAAAAATGACATTTTTGTCTTAGGCACCTATAAAATCCCTACTATTTCCAGTTTCAGAAAATATACACTTTTTGGGGGATAAATGGTTTTTAAGACATTTACATACCATTTAAATGCTAGTCTGCATTCATTTAAAGCTGTCATGCAACACCCTTTTTAGAACATGTTTGTATCTTTCAACAACGAACGACTATATCATGCCCAGCGAGCAGTTCAGCAATTAACAAAAGAGGCCAGGACCAAGAGAAGGCAATCAGAAAAGCTGAAGCAATCCAGTAATGAAGGTGCAGATGATTATGACCCTGGAATGTACTGAAGTGTGTCAGAATTTTAATGTTCAAACTTTAAATTCAGTTTTCTCAAAACAACATTTTTTTATACGTATGTACCCTTTTCACAGAAAGTATGAGAGGTAGGGAGCTGACATTTTCAGTACATGTATACAAAACATAGTTTAACTTACTGAACCACAATAATAATTTTATAATGTATATTAATGGTATTAAGAAAGCAATAACATTGCAAATTTTCCGCATTTTTACTTTTTTAACTTTACAAATACTTTTTTTTCCATTTCTAGTGAACTGGTATACATAACTAAATAATTGAGGTTCAGAAGATAGCTGATTATGCTAAGAACAAGCATGCAAAAATGTGATTCTGTATTGCAAGACGTATCAGAGAAAAAGGTGCATGAATTCACGTGTTCTAAGAGTAAATTTTATTATTTTTCTGCTGAATGAAGTAATTTTTTCGGACTCAACTACATAAGCTATCAATGCAAACAACCACTTGAAATCATTTTCATGATTTATACAATATTTCACAAAAGTTTCAAGAAAAATCATTGAGAACTATAAGAGCAGTGGTAATTTAACATGCTTAAGGTGTAATTTCCATGTGTTCAGACTACCTTGTCCCCTTAAGTATGACATGTATTTAATTGCTAATTTGACAACTCTAAAATGTCAACAACAATAACATTTCAAGGTGCCCTTAAAGAGTTTGGAACACACCAAGGAAAATATCTCCAGATACTGAGCTGAGTATTCCAAAAGTACAGCATGTATTCAGCTGGTTTTTGCTTTACCATCAAGAAGTTTTACAAATACCAGTGTTGAGATATTCCACAGGGAAGAACCAGCCCTAAGGTTTAAATTACGTTTCCTTGATCGCGCTGTTAGTACATCATCAGTTCCCCTAAATTACGACGCAAGTACGCGCTATCTGTAGCTGTTTTTGTTGGTTGCACAGAAAAGCTTGGGGAGAAGGAATTGAAACAAAGGTTTGTTGGAAAACAAGTGTTGATGGCAGTTTGTAGCACATTTTGATTAAACTGGCTTGTTGACACAGTATCGCCTTTCCCGGGGAACCCAACCTGAGCTCGAATCGCTCACAAGCTCCCCTAAAATCGATTATCGACTTTTGACTTTGAGGAAGGGTTTTGTATTATCTTAAGTTGATTTTCTCCCGCTTTCCCTGCCAATAGCTCGCTTGCCTCCCTTGCCGGTTCTATTACTAGAACATTACACACAACATGATTAAATTCAGAGCGTGAAAGTTACAGTTCGACTTTCTTGTATGTCTCATGTACCAGAATAGGGATTGCCAGAGCAAGCGGGGAAGACAAAAAGGGCTGAAACCCAAAGCCCCAGTATTAATAGACCAAAGCCTCCGCGCTGTTTACTTCTTCTACCACTTACCTAGAGCAGATGGAGGAGGCACCTAGTATATTCCATGTCTAGATTTCACTGAGAGTACATGTTTTGAGCCTTCCTGACCTAAAAATGATTTTTAGATAAAGCTCCATATGCGTGAGTGTGTGTGTTCAAAAATCAAAATCGTTAGAGCTAGTTTTTAGAAAATCAAAATTTTCGAAAAATGTTCCATGTAAAGGGTAGACGGAGTGGGGGATGTTTTTGAAATTCTTCGTGCCGTATCCTTGAAAGGTAATGAAAACTTAAATAATAAATTTGGTACTTATCAGAATAACTAAAAAACGAAGAGTCCGAAAATACCAAACTTGGTTTTTAAGTTTTGTCTCTTTCAAAGATGAGACACGAAGATTTTCAAGAAAATTAACCCAACCTAAACTACCGTTTACACGAAAACGATTTCGGTTTGATTTTCTCAAGAATGGCTCCAATGATTTTAATCAAAATATCATATGCTTGAGATATTTTTTGACAAATAAAATACACATCTAGAGTTTTCTGGAAATAGTCCCTGAAGTGCTCTTCATTATGGTTGACTTTTGCATAATTGGTAAACCATAAGAAGTGCACGAAAATGTTTATCTCATTGAAGCGCACAATTTGTTCTTTTTTTGGGCGTTCACCATTTCCGAAATATTCTTTATCATTCTTTTGAATTTAAAATATTTCTACTTTTCTAAAGTGGAAAATAGGTGCTCTTATTTAACTTTCTCTACTATGTATAGTAAGTAGGGGAAGTATTGTATTCCACCCAAAAATTCGATACCGATATTTCACGGGAAATACATGTTTTGAGACCCCCTGAATCCAAAAAAATCATTTTTGGAAATATGTCCGTGTGTGTGTCTGTGAACAGCATAACTCAGAAAGGAACAGTCGGATAAACACCAAACTTGGTATTTAGGTTCAGTATCTTTGACAAATGCGACACGAAGGTTTTTAAGAAAATCCCCCTACCCCAGATTACCCTTTACATGGAACATTTTTCGAAAATTTTAATTTTCTCAAAAATGGCTCTAACGATTTTGATTAAAATATCATATGTTTAAGATATTTTCATGACAAATGAAATGTATATCTCGAATTTTCTGATAATGTCTCCAAAAGTATTCTTCATTGTGAACGACTTTT
This sequence comes from Deroplatys truncata, assembly GCA_030765065.1. NCBI lineage: Eukaryota > Metazoa > Arthropoda > Insecta > Mantodea > Mantidae > Deroplatys > Deroplatys truncata. The sequence goes on from CM060975.1 coordinate 109,330,808, forward strand.
GCATAACTGTTAAACCATAAGAGATAGACAAAATTTTACTACACAAAAAATGTAGATCGCGTTAAAATACACAATTTATGTCATATATATTTTTTTTGTTGAGTGAACCATTTTCGAGATATTGCTTGTTATTCCCTTAAATTTTCCAATACTTTTTCTCAAATGGGAATTCGTTATTCATTCTTTTTTATGTCCTGAACATACAAAGAGAATGGAATACTCCACATAGCAATCAGCTCTTAAAAGATTTGACTATCGCTTAAAGCCTACCAATTCCCCTTGCATCTACAAGAAAATTAGCAATAAGATTAACATCTCGATATCTCAATTAACATGACATATGGAGAATAATCGTTTGTAAAAATAGTTTGTACAAGAGTAGAGAAAGTCATGTGAGTGTAACACATCAGATTTTTTATTTCCCTGGTGGTCATGCAAACAGAACAGAATTTCAAAGGCATTGCATAGCAACCTGATCTTAAAAAAATTGACTATCGCTTAAGCTACTGTATTCGTTTAATCCCCTTGCACCTTCAAGGTAAGTATATAATAAAACCGTTTCTATAAGTGTTTATCTGGATTAATAATAAGCAGATGGAAGAATAAGATTTTTTAAGAATAATTTGTTGGAGAATTAGTCATATGAATATAGCATAAGATTTTTTAAATGTCGGTCGGCATAAAACTTGAATGAAACTTTAAGGTAGGGGGAAATAATTATGAAATTGCTTGCCTGCTTGCATGGTAAGTCGTAAAGTTTTGTAATTAAAAGTGAGAATGCCCTTTAGTACCCAGGGAGATTGCAATTATAACTTATGATAAGATTTTTAAATGTTTGCTATGAATGAATATATCCATTTACACAAAATGTTGATTACAAAAATATTTGTTTACTATTAGTAACAAAAATAAACTATTCTTGGAGTATTCGGTATTTTGCAGCCATACAGCTAACACTAGTATATAAATATCCGTCTTCACTCTTTATAAATATTTAAAAGTTGGGCACTTATATTTAGCTTTTTCTATGAAACATCACCTTTCACTGTTTCCTATCTTCATTATTTCTGTCATAGAATTCTTCCTTTGCCCTTATTCACCTTCTTTCTGACTATGCCCACACAGTTGACAAACTTAATTTGGTAGCAACAGCGACAATGATAAGTTATACGTATTCATTACATAGTCTCAAAGATTTCAATTCAAAAATATTCTTTATACGGTTCTTTTGAGAATATGTGCTTCTAATTACACAGATATAATACTTAAGTCTCTCTCTCTCTCTTTCTCTCTCTCTGCACACATCACGTATACACGAGCACAGAGATACACACTACGTGATCAAAAGTATCCGGACACCTGGCTGAAAATGACGTACAAGTTCGTGGCGCCCTCCATCGGTAATGCTGGAAGCCAATATGGTGTTGGCGCACCCTTAGCCTTGATGACAGCGTTCACTCTCGCAGGCATACTTTCAATCAGGTGCTGGAAGGTTTCTTGGGGAATGGCAGCCCATTCTTCACGGAGTGCGGAACTGAGGAGAGGTATCGATGTAGGTCTTTTGAGGCCAGGTACAGCGTTCCAAAACATCCCAAAGGTGTTCTATAGGATTCAAGTCAGGACTCTGTGCAGGCCAGTTCATTACAGGGATGTTATTGTAGTGTAACCACTCCGCCACAGCCCGTGCAGTATGAACAGGTGCTCGATCGTGTTGACAGATGCAATCGCCATCCTCGAATTGCTCAACAGTGAGAAGCAAGAAGGTGCTTAAAATATCAATGTAAGTCTGCGCTATGATTGTACCACGCAAAACAACAAGGGGTGCAAGCCCCCTCCAAGGAAAAACACGACCACACCATACCACCACCACCTCCGAATTTCACTGTTGGCGCTACACACGCTGGCAGATGACGTTCACCGGGTATTCGGCATACCCACACCCTGCTATCGGATCGCCACATTGTGTACCGTGATTCGTCACTCCACACAACGTTTTGCCACTGTTCAATAGTGTAATGTGGACGCTCCTTACACCAAGCGAGGCGTCGTTTGGCATTTTCCTGCGTGATGTGTGGTTTATGAGCAGCCGCTCGACCATAGGATCCAAGGTTTCTCACATCACCTAACTGCCATAGTACTTGGAGTGGATCCTGATGCAGTTTGGAATTTCTGTGTGATAATCTGTATAGATGTCTGCCTATTACTCTTTACCATCCTCTTCAAATGTCGGCGGTCTCTGTCAGTCAACAGACGAGGTCGGCCTGTACTTTTTATGCTGTGCATGTCCCTTCACGTTTCCACTTTACTATCAAATCAGAAACAGTGGACCTAGGGATGTTTAGGAGTGTGGAAATCTCGCGTACAGACTTCTGATACAAGTGACACCAAATCACCTGACCACGTTCGAAGTCCGTGAGTTCCACGGAGCGTTCCATTCTGCTGTTTCACGATGTCTAATGACTCCTGAGGTCGCGGATAATGAGTACCAGGCAGTAGGCGGCAGCACAATGCACCTAAGATGAAAAAGGTATGTTTATGGGGTGTCCGGATACTTTTGATCACACAGTGTAGATATAACGGCCATGCTCTCCGGTTATCAGACACACTTTTTACATTGCAAACATTTTGCAAAGAAAACTGCACTGTTTTAACCAGTTGTCTTCCCAATTCAACTGTCCCAGTTCTCTTCAAGAAGTCCTAACATGCTAATCTCTTTTTGTTCGATTCAACTAGTCTATATCCCAGCACATTTGCTCGTCATTTCTGGAAATCTGATCAATGTTGTTAATGTTTTCTGTTTCTGTGTATTGGGAACATATTCTCTATCCTGCAGTTTTGGTACCTTCCGAGGTCTCAGTCGTAATCAAACTTAGGACAGGCACTGTCAACTGGCCGATATTCACTGCCGTGCAGCTATGTTGAGTATGCAGGCAGGTAGCATCTCCTCAGTGGCGGATTAAATAAGATGCTTGGCCAATGAAGGTACATTGTAAATGATTGTAACAAACAGTACCTTTTGATTTAAAATGAATGTTTTTTTTATTATTTAGTATTAACGAAATGATAAATATTTATATCAATAGGGTTTTAAAAAGAAAAAATACCGTAAAGTCCTGTGGCGAGAAAGTTCGTTATAATGAATTAATGCAACAAAATACTAGTTCATTGCTGAAACAAAAGTCACGATAAGCTACTGCAGTCGAGTGGTCAGCGTTTAGGCTTAGTTAGACCAGGGATGCCCAGCCTTGCAGAGAGAGAGAACGAAGGGAGTTTCCCTTCTCACTCATTTCCACTCGTGCTGCCAGGAACAGAAACTTGATTGGTTTAGCTTGTCATTCTCTTCAAATATAGTAATGGGGTAAACTATGGACTTTGAACCCTAGCTCTTAAGAAAACATGTTGGTATTCTCTGACTTAGATTCTCGGCTGGGGTGGGGGAGTGTTTCATTAATTAGAAGCATTCTCCACCTCCCACAGCTTGAAAGCATAAATGTGGGAGTGAATGTGAATGCATTTCCTACTGAAAATTAGTAAAAATCAACAGTAAAAGCCTATAGTCGAAGAATTATCCTCCGATATTAACACGAAGCTTTAAATAAAAGGAATAAAAAAGAAGAAGTCACATGCTTGCAGTTTGTTGTTGTCATAGTTCAACAATTCGTTTCCTCTACTTTATTAAAATAGTTAATGTATTATTCTGAAAGTAAAACTGCTTATTTATTTTATAGACAGGTAAATAAATATGTGGAAAAATAGACGAGACATTTAATATTTGGATTAGTACATATATAAAATGATCATTTAATATTTTCAGATTTTTATTGGACATATTTTTCAGAAGAATGTGCCCAAATATTCCCTTCTCCTCCATTCGTATAATGATGTGACAGAAAATATATTCAGGTTAACAACCATTTAAAAACAGATGTTTCGTTCTTATTCAATAAGCGCTACGATTCCATTTCTTCAAGGGATTAGATACCGATTCAACTGACGTGCAGCTACAGGGTTCCGTCACTACTGTTCCGTCCTTCGACTCTTCTGCTCGCATGCTGTTTCAAGGACAGGTCGAACCAAAGGAGCACCTTCGCTGTGTACCATGGAACAATGAGTTGATAGTTCTGACATAGGATGAACACATATTCACCTTTGACCCAACTAATATAGATATAACTGCCTAAACATAAAGATGCTCTTTATTGTAAGATTCACACATAAGTGTATTTTACCATTACGTAAATTTAAAAAAGAAAATCCTAAAGTCTTAGGTTCACACACAGAACAAGGGCATACATAGAAGGTTCCATACGTCATATGTGAGTCTCGAGCTTTCAAAGAGCGTAGTCTGTCACATACTATTTACGGGCACTTATATTATTTTTCTATACGGTTGCATTATTGCATGGTTTATGTAAGAGTTGATTCATTCTGATTATTTTATGCCTCTTTACTTTTGCAACCATTACTGAGTCTGTCCCGGTTACTTTTGTAACCGTTACAAAAAAACAGGTTATTTTTTGCCTATACATCACAGACAATTTGTGTATAACATGTCACAATCGTGTAACTAACCCAGGAATGCGGAAGGAAGGGAAGGGCAGCCACATAGCTATAAAGTATAACATACATTCCCCTCACCCTTCGCTAACTGCAACTTTGCGTTTCCCATTTCCCAGGCTGAGATCCAGGAACAAGAAGAGACAGCTCTCTGGCGTCACAGAGCATTCAGTTGCCTGATCCTAGTGTATACTATCCCCAGAGAATGGCGATAGACTTTGAAATACCCAATACAACAAATTTCGTACTTGATTGTAACCTCAATAAAAATAAGTAAATTCAACATACGAAAGCAACCTAGCATAATATATCTACAGTGAATTGCAGGGAATAACCGCAGCTGCTCCATATTTACCCCAATCGTAAAATTGATTGATTTTACGGACAAATGTTTTGCCCATCAGTTTCGAGAATTTTCTTTCGTGATTTTTACCACAAGAAAGTGTTACGTTTGGCTGCATCCAATTCACAACATATGTATCCAGCTGTGGCAGATTTTACAGTAGGGCCTGACAAAGTTTCATGACATTGCTTTCAAATCATAGAACTTCTTTGTTCGAAAGTTAAAGGCTTTACTGTCTTTTTTTCGCCACATGTTGAATATTTCTCACAGTCAACAGCGATGGAATAGCAATTCCCTTCCCTTTCCAGGGCAGTCGTATGCAAACTTTAAGGTTTCAGACGCAGCTTATGGTGCCTACTGCTCATGATTAGATTACTGAATCATAAGTATAAAACAGCCACATATGCATACCTATTTTCACCAAAGCCGTGAACAATTAAGCGTAACAATTTAACAAATCTGCATTATAAAATATGCAATTACATGTAATTTGAGCCATGTGCAAGTCCTTTTTATTAAGAAATTTAAATTATAAAATCACCAAACTGGGAAATTAATTTAAAATATGAAAATGCACATTAACTTGAGGAGTGCTATTAACTTCGAACGAAAAGAATCGGGTTAGCTATGATGATGATGTGCGAACTTCCTTTTATATCCTCTAAAATGTTTAGCTTTAGTTTCATGATAGCAACCTTTACCATTTTGCGTCTACAGACTTCCTTTTTAATTTCTCCATCAGTTGTTACAGATGGTTCTAGAGATGGAACTCAATCTGGAGTAGGAGAATTTGGTGCAACTCCAAAGTCAGAGCCTAGTACAGTATTGGAAATTAGTATAAAGGCATAAATATTTGTAGTAAAATGAACATGTTCTGTTGCAATACTGCTGCATATAGTATGTCTACAATGGTATGAGATTCAGCACACTGAAAAATGCATTCAAGTGGTATCTCAGTTGATGTCAGTAGTACAGTATGACAAGAAATCAACGATTCAGGTGGCAGAGGGTGGAAATCTGTATAAAGGCAGTCAGAGCTGTGTAGTATTAGGGTTTGCAAATGTGCCTCTACTGAGGTCAATAAACAGACACCACTAATGATTGATTTATTGATATTGCATAAAATCATTATTGTGACAATGCTATGTGAGAAATGGTTATCGTGTGATGAAAAAGGAAAAATCAGTGTGTACAGAAAATGGTATTGCTTAGTCATTGAGGCAGTATTTTTAACACTTCAATAATTTCAATTAAATTATATGATATGTAAATTCAATAATAGCCCGCCTTTAAGCAATATGTATGTAATAATTTTTTAAAAATGTGTGTAATAGTCATTGCATATGCTTATATTATTGTAAACATGTTCAATAATGTTATGTGAATGCATTACGTAATTTAATAACGTAAGAGCTGTGAGAATAATAAGTTTAAAGTTGCTAACAATGAGGTAACCTTGAGGCAATAATGAGTTTGAGAGTTTAAATGCTACTAGTTATGATTAGGGCAGCAATAATGTAAATTTTGTGACAGTTTAAAATTAGCCAATCAACAGCGAGTAAAAGCTTTAGTAAAATGCAGGTATTCTATTGGACTAGGATTAGCCAATCAGATTCTTTAAATACAGAAGCTTACGGGTTTGGACGGTTGAAATATGTTCAGTTGCCTGCAGACCTTGGTAGTAACCGGATGGAAGATGTGTTCTCTAAAGAAATATTACGTATTCGTATGAAACGTAAAATAAGTATACGCGTTAACAAAGTGCAAGTATTAAATAAAAGAATCTCACAGCTCTTGATATCAGTGTATTGCTATTTAATTTGTGTCAAGGATTTAATAAAAAGAAGTGAATTTAAACTTAAAAATCTGTGTAAGCATACATTCTTGTCGCACCACGCCCTGATTAAGAGAAACGTGTCTCTAAAGTAATACTGACACAGCCGAGGCAAACATTAAACATAAATGCTATCTATAGAAGCAGTTTAATAACAAAGTTAATATTATTTTTTAAACTTGGGCGTAACTACAAAAATACATCTTCAAATCGGCTTCTCATACGTAACAGCATATTACGTAAACAACAACTTCAAATTGACGTCCATACGTGGAGCTAAAAATAAATAAACAACGTAAAGAACAATTCTACTTCAAAGTTGGCTTCCCAAGCGTGAGGCTAATAAATAACATCAACAACAAAATATCTACTTCATCATCCAATGCCAAAAAGTTGAACATTTGTAGTTCAATGATTGATAGTCTTTTTACATTGGACGCACAATACGGAAAGAACATAAACTATGTGCAAAGTAGAAAATTATCTGAAGTATCTGAACGGTTACTTTTGAACAAAACAAAGATCCAAAATTGTTAATTCTTCCCAACTCTTTGCTGATTTACAGTTGCCAGTAATGGCTAGATATGTAAGACAATTTTTGTCAAATGAGAAACATCTTCAATTCAAGAAAGAACTGCATAATCCAGCTCTAACACCCACCCATAAGAAGACTTGATTGGATTTTGCGAAAAAGTATGTCATGGACTTCAGAAAGTGATCTGTAGTGATGAAAAGAAGTGTAATTCAGATGGGCCTAATATATTTCAATATTACCAGCATGGTCTTAGAACAGAGCAACCAATAAGAATGAGGAGAAATTTTGTGGCAGAGGTGTTATGATTTGGAAATCCTTCTGCGCTAAAAGGTAAATCATGCATTGCTTGGCTGAACACCAGAATGAACTAACATGTACACTAAGATGCTAGAGACAAAATCGATCCAAATATATGAGGTCCTAGGGGAAGAAAGTATAATTTTCAACAAGACAATGCATCTGTTCATCCCTCTGTTACAGCAAAATGTGTTTGAGAAACAGATATTGTCTTGCCGTAGCCCAATTTTGAATCCCATGGAAAACCTTTGGTGAATACTTGCAAGGTAACTTTTTAGCAATGAAAGGCAACTTCAGGCCATATCTGAGCTGAAAAGAGCAATGCTAGAGGAGTGGGCTAAAATTTAAATGCAAGAAGTAAAAACCCACCAAAAATTCTTACGATACTCCTTAATGTATGTAAGAATAAAGGTGGTTCGACAAAGTACTAACAATGCAATAACCAGTAGGACAGAGGGTGCCTTTATACCAATTTCCATTCAAGAAATGCAAATTTCTTATTTTTTTACTCGTTTTATGATAGAAACTAATTCTGACATGACTTTTATACTGCTCAAATCTACTGCCTTTATACTGATTTCCACTACTGAATCAGTTTTGGGAATCATTTACTACCTTTCCGGCAAAGAAATGTATGATCTTAACCTATGCTCAAATAAGAATCGATAGAGGCTACAAAGGTAAGCATAATATGATATTATCTACCTCCTCAGATGGCCAATAACTTTCATCATTTAGTGCAAAACTGGCGAGGGGATGTCTTTGAACCTTATTCACATTGCCACACCACAAATCTTATATGCCGAAATGGATGTCAAACCGCCAGGGAATTGAAGGAAAAGAAAAAGACTGATAAACTGATGAGGTAAGGAGCTAAAATTCCATTCAAAGGTTTGTGGAATCAACCAATCATATGGGGACTACAATAATTCAACGGTCCGGGAGAGAATATCAGAATAGATCGTCCAAATAAACTAGCCAATCTCTTAGCAAATTGTAAAAAATCCAACAGCGCCTTCAATAAACCACTTCAAAACTAAGCAGAGAAACGCTTAGAAACGTATTTGGACTTGTTATTGGAAATGATCGCATCCACGGACCATAGGGTCATTTCAAAAGAAGTGGTCCTGTTAACAAAGTGGATTGCACCAGGGAAGTCTTGCCAAATTAGCTAATGGGTAATGGTATATCATCAAGAGCCTTCAATTGAGTGATTTTTGGGAGCGCACAGTCACGTGACATGTATTATAAGGGCCTTCCAAGCCGTGTTTCTTAATGGAGTATAGCATTGAAACTATTACAGCAGTTATTTGCTTTTGGTACATGATTTTGCAACGGTTCGCACTTTACACACGCTAGTAGAAATTACACTTTATTCAAGTGCTTTGTTTTGCGCTCTAAAGCTGGTGCATCTTGCAAAAGCTTTCAAATGTTTTGCACTCCAAGTGTCGCGCATCGGCGCAAAGGCATCTGAGTTTGTGCGTTTAATAATGCAGCTAATATGATGTATAGTTTCGCTCCCCACGTTTCTATGCTTCACGTTCCTGCTTTCGTTCATACCCGCGCGTCCAAGAATGCACGTGTCGATGACAATGTTACGGAAGTCAGCAATTTTACTTGCTATAGCGGAACGCATACTTTGCATTGTTATTCCAACTTTCAACATAGATACTCCTTTTTAATTCAATCACAGAAGGGATATTTTCAGATTATCTGCAACCGTTGTGCAACATGGTCATATAATTCAATATTCCAAATGATCTTGCTGAGAAACTTATGGCATTAAGTTCCTATGAATTATCAAAGATGTGGTTATTATGAGCTTTTCATGGTGAAATATATTAAACTGTAACTATTTGATAGAGTTCCAATAAGGTTAATACAGAGAGAGCCAAAACATTTACGACAATTTTTAAAACTGCTTTTAAAGGCTTTACTTACCAATTTTAAGAAAGGAAATGCTGAAACTGGCACCGTCGTTGTCCATGCATTTTTGGCACCTCTTTAGGAAGCTATCCATTACTCGCCGTAGTTCACGTTGGGAAATGCTGACAATTTCCTGGCGTATATTATGTTTTAATTCTTCCAGGGTGTGTGGGTTTGTTCTGTACACTTTATGTTTTAAGTTACCCCAGAGATAGAAATCGCAGGAGGTTAGGTCGGGGGACCGAGGAGGCTACAAATCTCTGCTAATAATTCTGTCCTCAAACGCAATTTCAATTGTTCTCATTGAAATATTGGCTGTATGAGCTGTTGCAATCTTGTTGAAAAAAGGCAAAATCACGCTCCCTGTCTGTTAATTCTCTAAAAATAGCGAGCAAAATTGTATTCACGTATGTACGGGCTTCAACTATTGACTCGAAAAAAATTGGTGCCAAAAATGTATGGATAATGACGGTGGCCAGTTTCAGCATCTCTTTTCATAAAGTTGCTAAATAAAGCCTTTAAAAGTAGTTTTAAAAATGTTTTATGGTTTCGTCCGGCCTTTCTATGATAGCGGCAGACGGCAACGAGCGCCGAGGATGCGGACAGGAAAAACACCGCGTAGCCGGTTAGCAGTTTTTTGATTCTCTCTGTACAATAGGTACTTAAATTATAAAAAGAAGCTCTACGTGTTATAACTGATCTAAACATAATTCCCATTGTAAACCTCTGTTTATTAGTGAATATACTTAACTGTTATCGATCTATACGTATACCAAGGGCTGATAAAAACTAAATTGAATCTAACTTGTCTACAAACAATAAATAATTATTATCCTACAAGGAACCAATGTTTGATCGGTCTGCCCAGGATAAGACCTACCAAAATTGAACGTTGGATACACTCACTTGGAATACCAATGTTTAATAAACTACTCCAATCTTCTAGATTTAAGACTGTGATTATAATTGTCTAATTTTAAATGCTTTTTATTGTACTGAAGAGTATTTTAATTCAAGTATTACTGTGAATTTTTAAATTTTCTGTGTAACCAACCATTATTATAGTCTTTAATTTAAGGTTTTACTAAATGAATATTGAGTGATTGAAAAAATATATAATTTATCGTTATTACTTATTGAATTATAACAACTTCAAGCAAACAGAGCACACGAATTGCAAAAATTTGTCTTTTACACATAGGTCCCCCAAAAAGGAATCAACTCTATATGAAATTCAATGTATCAAAGCAGTAACTGAGACATTTGAATTGCTTTCCTTTCATACAAGGCTACTAAACTGTACATTAATTTGTTACTGCATGTATCAGAGTGGTTTTATAAATGTCAAGCGTAGTAGAAGTTGGAATTCGCAGTCCCATTATAATTATGCCATTATAATTGTGGCATTAAAAGTAACCGTACAGGGGTATGGCGTAATCGCCGATTTATAACGGTTAAAGTTTTTATTATTATCTTCTTGCGTGCGAGAGTAGAGAAAGTTCTTAATGATACCTACATTATCTTGCGACATCGATTACAATCAAATCGCGTATGATTTATGGTTGAAATAGCACAATATCATGCTGATCGCTTGGTGAAGGTGCAATAAAACTGAGTGCATTTTCTCTGGATGCTGATCAGCCGGCCGTAACTGATAGGCGCATAAGGAAAGCCCATTAAGATTTTGAAATCTTAATCCTTCCATGTCAGTATACCGGAGCATTAAAGTAAGAAATCGCTGCATATTAAGTTTTGTCACGATCGTCAGATTTTATACCTAACTTACATAAATACGTTACCTTCTAGAGGTAACAGTATCCATTAATTTAGTAAGTAAATTTAGATGAGACGAGGAGAGTTTTTTATTATTACTTTCTCTACTACGTATAGTAAGTAGGGGAAGTATTTTATTCCACCCAAAAATTCGATACCGAGATTTCACCGGAAATATATGTTTTTGAGACCCCCTGTATCCAAAAAGAGCATTTTTGGAAACATGTTCGTGTGTGTCTGTGTGTGGTGTGTGTGTCTGTCTGTCTGTCTGTCTGTGAAAAGCATAACTCAGAAACGAACAGTCGGATAAACACCAAACTTGGTATTTAGGTTCAGTTTCTCCATAGATGTGACACGAAGGTTTTCAAGAAAATCCCCCCACCCCATATTACCCTTTACATGGAAAATTTTTCGAAAATTTTAATTTTCTCAAAAACGGCTCCAACGATTTTGATTAAAATATCATATGTGTGAGATATTTTCATGACAAATGAAATGTATATCTCGAATTTTCTGGGAATGTCTCCAAAAGTATTCTTCATTGTGAACGACTTTTGCATAACTGGTAAACCATAAGAGATAAACAAAATTTTACTACACAAAAAATGTAGATCACATTAAAATACACAATCTATGTCATAAACATTTGTTTTGTTGAGTGGACCATTTTCGAGATATTGCTTGTTATTCCCGGAAATTTTCCGATACTTATACTTTTTCTCAAATAGGAATTCGTTATTCATTTTTTTTGTCCTGGTAATGCAAAGTGAATGGAATACTCCACATAGCAACCAGATCTTAAAATATTTGACTATAGCTTAAAGCCTACCAATTCCCCTTGCATCTACAAGAAAATTAGCAATAAGATTGATATCTTGATTAACATGAAGCATATGGAGAATAAGCGTTTGTAAAAATAGTTTGTACAAGCGTAGAGAAAGTCATGTGAATGTAACACATTAGATTTTTTTTATTTCAGGTTCAGGGAAAGAAGCCTAAGAGTTGTTTCTATAACTGTATATTAATCAGATTCCTGCTTATATTTTGGCAAAATGGTAGATATTGGAAATATTACACATCAACAAAAGCCAGTTTGTTATTAAACTATTAGTGAAGATGTTGCTAGAGTTTTACATTGTATCACCTGCCAGAGTCGTTCATGTGTTAAGGTCCTGTTAAATATCACATCTAAACCCCCTTGTACACGAGCAAATTTTTGTCAAATTCAATACTTTACAACATCTTTCAATAGTTGTCACAACTTTACAACTTTTCTTGTCAAATTGCTGCTAATACTTTTAAACTCTTTGAAAGTCTTGATAGCAAATAAGGACATGCTCTAAACGATCAAAGATTTGACAACTATTTGATGGCTTTAGCCAATGAAATGCGAGTACTTACAGTGGGTCACGAAATCTGCAACATGGCGGAAAGCGAAAAGTAAACAAAAATGGCTACCCGGCCAAGGTATGTTGTATGCAAACTGATTAGGGTATGCATAAGTTGGTCATGTCCGTATGTCTAGGACTCCATGGATTACCACAAGATGAAACAGATGAAGGCATATGAATAAATAATTGCCAGGCAGATTTTCGAACTAAGTATATATTAATGCAATGTTATATAGTGTGGTTAACCTATCAGTTGGTGTTATTTCCATTCTATTCCACAATCGTAATCTGATTTAATTGGATATAATACATGAAGTGCTACATAATATTTGTATAGAACAGTATTTTATTGCAAACTGTTATACCGTGACGGAAATAGTAAATTGCTTTGCGCGTGATAAATTATTTATTAATGTGTTCTGAAGGGCTTTTTTTTAAAAAATACAATCTGTAAATACACATTTATGACACTGTCAAGTCTTATCCAATCTTGACACATATTGGAAAATGTTTGACAATTTGTCTTGTAAACTCTTGAATTGAAAAAAAACGTTTGATCTTGTACAAGGGGCTTAATATCTATAGCCTGCATATACTTTTGGTGCATTAGGCACTTATGAATCTCGAAAGGGCATTTGACATGTCAGTTTTCAGAAACTTACGCAGATTCCGAAGAAAATTGTCGTGGACTGGAAAGGGAGAAGTAATTAGTTACTATAGGAAATACAAATAAGAAACCGATAGGAGAAGATATGCCAGAGAGAAGTGGAATACGGTGAGGCGTAAGGCAGGGGTACCACTGATCAGCAACTACAGTTTGATAAAATGTTTCTGTGTGAGAGGTGAATGCTGTAACAGGAAAAACAATAAAATACGTAAGATTTGCTGATGATATCACACTTTTAGTTGGAGAGAAGAACCTATAGAAGGTGCTAATAGAGCTAAATCACGAAAGATGAACACTTGTAAATGGGGATGGAACTCATCCGATTTTTACCAATAAAGGAACTATTGGAATTAATTGCTCATCCACACAAGCCATGTGTTGGACAAGGTTGGAAAGGTACAACCAGACGACTGAAAAATCCATTGACAAAATCAATCCCATTAATTGACGTAATAGTGGTCGAAACTATAAAGCCTGGGACTTAAAGTACTTACAACATTGTAAGTCGCCATTGGGGTATGTCATCTCAACACAATTTGAGATTGCCTTGTGGTTTACAGGGAAAAAATGCGAATCAGTCTGAGAACTACCATGTTGCCATGGTAGCTCAGTGATTAGAGCAACCGGATGGAGACCGGAAGATCCGTATTCAAATCCCGGCTATGGCATTGAATTTTTCAGTCGTCTGATTCTATCTTTCCAAAGGAACTATTATTTAAAATACACCCATGGAACTAATTATAATAGTTTTAGTGATTTTTATTAGCTTTGCAACATTATGAAGCTAATACTATTACCTATTTACTAATAATACCTATTCATATTTTAGTTTCTGAAACGGATCTCAGAAATCAAATAATGAGTTGATGACGGATGAGATGATGAAGTATTAACGTTGGTCCTCAGCAAGTTAATAAATATTATTAACAAACAATGTTTACAAATATTTCTACATGCTGATAAACTTTTTGACCAGTTTTTGTACATGTCTCTCGCTTTTATTCATTAACTCTTCTTGTTTTCGTTAAAGTCTGAGTTTGGACATTTGATTGCCACGGCGTACGATTCGACTTTATTTACCGAAGGGACGCTTGTGAGAGCTACGCAGGGAAACTGAGGCAGTATTTTGAACACTTAAATGATTTCAGTCTAATTATATAACATAACATTTAATAACAACAATATGTGTATAAATAACATAAAATGTATGTAACAGTCATTGTATTATGCTTATATTATTGTGTACATGTTTAATAATGTTATGTGAATGTATTACGTAATTTAATAATGTAGGATCTGTGAAAGGGAGACCGAAAGTTGTTAACAATGAGGTAACCTTGAGGCAATAATGAACTGGAAAGTTTAATAATGCTACTATTAATTCTTGGAAACAATAATGTAATATTTAAAACAGTTTCTAAATAGCCAATCAACAACTAGAAAAGCTGAAAGTTAAATAAAAGTATTCTATCGGAGTAAAATTAGCCAATCAGAGACGTGAAATACAAAAATTTACAAATTTAAGCGGTAAATGCCAATCGCTAGAAGCCAACGTACCTGAGCAGTTCGTTCGCTCGGTACGTAAGAGATAAGACATTTTACTAAACACAACAAAATGTAGATCTTGTTAAAGCACACAATGTACATACGTGATCAAAAGTATCCGGATACCTGGCTGAAAATGACGTACAAGTTCGTGGTGCCCTCCATCGGGAAGTCAATACAGTGTTGGCCTTGATGTCAGCGTTCACTCTCGCAGGCATACTTTCAATCAGGTGCTGGAAGGTTTCTTGGGGAATGGCAGCCCATTCTTCACGGAGTGCGGAACTGAGGAGAGGTATCGATGTAGGTCTTTTGAGGCCAGGCACGGCGTTCCAAAACATCCCAAAGGTGTTCTATAGGATTCAAGTCAGGACTCTGTACAGGCCAGTCCATTACAGGGATGTTATTGTCGTGTAACCACTCCGCCACAGCCCGTGCAGTATGATCAGGTGCTCGATCGTGTTATACAATCGCCATCCCCGAATTGCTCTTCAACAGTGGGAAGTAAGAAGGTGCTTAAAATATCAATGTAGGTATGCGCTGTGATCGTGCCACGCAAAACAACAAGGGGTGTAAGCCCTCCAGGAAAAACACGACCACACCATAACACCACCACCTCCGAATTTCACTGTTGGCACTACACACGCTGGCAGATGACGTTCATCGGGCATTCGCCATACCCACACCCTGCCAATCGGATCGCCACGTTGTGTACCGCGATTCGTCACTCCACACAACGTTTTACCACTGTTCAATCGTGTAATGTTGATGCTCCTTATACCAAGCGAGGCGTCGTTTGGCATTTTCCTGCGTGATGTGTGGCTTATGAGCAGCCGCTCGACCATGGAATCCAAGGTTTCTCACCTCACGCCTAACTGTCATAGTACTTGGAGTGGATCCTGATGCAGTTTGGAATTTCTGTGTGATAATCTGGATAGATGTCTGCCTATTACTCTTTACCATCCTCTTCAAATGTCGGCGGTCTCTGTCAGTCAACAGACGAGGTCGGCCTGTACGCTTTTGTGCTGTACATGTCCCTTCACGTTTCCACTTCACTATCACATCAGAAATGGTGGCCCTAGGGATATTTAGGAGTGTGAGTATCTCGCGTACAGACTTCTGACACAAGTGACACCCAATCACCTGACCACGTTCGAAGTCCGTAGTCACGGAACGTCCCATTCTGCTGTTTCAATGTCTAATGACTACTGAGGTCGCGGATAATGAGTACCAGGCAGTAGGTGGCAGCACAATGCAGCTAAGATGAAAAACGTATGTTTGTGGGGGTGTCCGGATACTTTTGGTCACATAGTGTATGTCAAATAAAAAGTGTTTGTGGAGTAACCATTTCCGAAATATTCCTGGTTATTGGTTTGAATTTTCAAATACTTATAGCTTTCTTAACTGGAAAATCCTATTCTTATTATTTTTTCCCCTCGTAGTAGTCGTGCAGAGAGTATGGAATTTTAAAGCTATCGCGTATGGACATGCGCTTTACCTACTGTATCTACAACCAAATGTGTAAAAGTGTATTGAAAATTTACCTAAAATAACTGCTAGATTGAATAATAATATTTTGTAAGAATAGTTTGTAGAGGAGTGATTAGTGAAAGTCATGTGAATGCATCAAATGTTTTTCTTCTTCTAAAATTAACTCCGCGTTCCTTTCAAATAAGTTTTAATGCTACATTTTATATCCACGCTTTTCTTTAATCATACTTATTGGAATAATGAATACTGCCGCTAAAGTACTTTTTAGACAGAATGGCCTAAAAGTACAACTTCTATCATAGAGCACACTAGCTAATTATTGCACTAGTATGATAATCTTCGTGTGACCAACTTTGGTTTCAAGTCCAAACACATGACAATTATCCTTTGTATTTACGCATATGTAATAACTATACCTGGTTTGATTGGGTTTTACTTTTCAGTATGTCTTTTTACATGGTTAATTTCTCATGGAGCTTGCATTATCTGTTCTCAATACAAATCGTCATACTTCAATGTATGCCAGTTCGTTTTAGAGTTAATCTATACGTTATATTGGCAGCTTTCTTTGATCTAAAACGCTATTCTTTTGTCTAATCTACATAAAGATTAAATAGCGGCAATTATGAATTCATAAGAAACTGAAATGGAAGTGAAATTACGGAAGCAGCAGAAGGGATAACACTAGAAGCATTTACACCCAAAAAATCCAGAAAGCAATATGATATAGCATTTAATCGCTTCATTGCCTGGTTGGTGTTAGCCAAAACATTGTGAAAATAATTTCTCTGAAAATGACTACTAGCGAATCAACAAAACATCTGACATCTTGCTTTTTAAATGTCATTTTTCTTGTTTCAGAACGCTTCTAAATGATATATCTGTTAGTTTCAGGAATTAATATAATATTATTGATGATTTACAAATTCTAGCGCTGACTAAAAAATAGTATTTGTTGCATATATTAAAAGTGGTTTTATGTTGCTCGTAGATTTGTGAAACGAATGCCTCCTTACTTTTATCCCTTTTATCATAATATTGCCCATTTTAACCCCAGTGGTTGTTTCGATGTGGATAGAATCTTAACAACGGTTTGTCAACTTTGTTAGTCATTTTTACTTCCTCTACTACGTATAGTAAGTAGGGAAAGTATTGTATCCACCCAAAAATTCGATACCGAGATTTCACCGGAAATAAATGTTTTGAGACCCCCTGAATCCAAAAAAAAGCATTTTTGGAAACATGTCCGTGTGTGTGTCTGTGTGTGTGTGTGTGTGTGTGTGTGTGTGTGTGTGTGTGTGTGTCTGTGAACAGCATAACTCAGAAACGAACAGTTGGATAAACACCAAACTTGGTATTTAGGTTCAGTATCTTCCAGGGATGCGACACGAAGTTTTCAAGAAAATCCCCCCACTCCAGAGTACCCTTTACATGGAACATTTTTCGAAAAGTTTAATTTTCTCGAAAATGGCTCTAAGGATTTTGATTAAAATATCATAGGTTTAAAATATTTTTATGAGAAATAAAATGTATATCTTGAATTTCCTGGGAATGTCTCCAAAAGTATTCTCCATTGTGAACGACTTTTGCATAGCTGGTAAACCATAAGAGATAGACAAAATTTTACTACACAAAATATGTAGATCGCGTTAAAATACACAATTTATGTCATATACATTTTTGTTGTTGAGTGAACCATTTTCGAGATATTGCTTGTTATTCCCTTAAATTTTTCAATACTTATTTTCTAAAATGGGAATTCGTTATTCATTTTTTTGTCTTGGACATGCAAAGAGTTATAAATTGTGGCAAAGGGAATGGTGCTGCACCTAGCAACCAGCTATTAAGAGATATGTATGTGCTTAAAGGCTACTGTTTTTCTACATTGCCCTTGTAAATATATTTTCCCCTTACATCTACAAGAAAATTAGCAATTAGATAGAGTCTGCAAATGTTTATCTCGATTAACATGAAGTAGATGTAGAATAAGCGTTTGTAAAAATAGCTTGTACAAGAGTAGGGAAAGTCATGTGAGTGTAACATATCAGATTTTTCTCAAATAGGAATTCGGTATTCATTTTTACTTTCTCTACTACGTATAGTAAGTAGGGGAAGTATTGCATTCCACCCAAAAATTCGATACCGAGATTTCACCGGAAATACACGTTTTGAGACCTCCTGAATCCAAAAAAAGCATTTTTGGAAACATGTCCGTGTGTGTGTCTGTGTGTGTGTGTGTCTGTGTGTGTGTGTGTCTGTGAACAGTATAACTCAAAAACGAACAATCGGATAAGCACCAAACTTGGTATTTAGGTTCAGTATCTTCCAGAGATGCGACAAGAAGGTTTTGAAGAAAATCCCCCCACCCCAGACTACCCTTTACATGGAACATTTTTCGAAAATTTTAATTTTCTCAAAAATGGCTCTAACGATTTTGATGAAAATATCATATGTTTAGGGTAATGTCATGAGAAATGAAATGTATATCTCGAATTTTCTGGGAATGTCTCCAAAAGTATTCTTCATTGTGAACGACTTTTGCATAACTGGTAAACCATAAGAGATAGACAAAATTTTACTACACAAAAAATGTAGATCGCGTTAAAATACACAACTTATGTCATATGCATTTCTTTTGTTGAGTGAACCGTTTTCGAGATATTGCTTGTTATTTCCTTAAATTTTCCAATACTTATACTTTTTCTCAAATGCGTTATTCATTTTTACTTTCTCTACTACGTATAGTAAGTAGGGGAAGTATTGCATTCCACCCAAAAATTCGATACCGAGATTTCAGCGGAAATACATGTTTTGAGACCTCCTGAATCAAAAAAGAGCATTTTTGGAAACATGTCCGTGTGTGTGTCTGTGTGTGTGTGTGTGTGTGTGTGTGTGTGTGTGTCTGTGTGTCTGTGTGTGTGTGTCTGTGAACAGCATAACTCAAAAACGAACAGTCGGATAAACACCAAACTTGGTATTTAGGTTCAGTATCTTCCAGAGATGCGACAAGAAGGTTTTCAAGAAAATCCCCCCACCCCAGACTACCCTTTACATGGAACATTTTTCGAAAATTTTAATTTTCTCAAAAATGGCTCTAACGATTTTGATGAAAATATCATATGTTTAAGATAATGTCATGAGAAATGAAATGTATATCTCGAATTTTCTGGGAATGTCTCCAAAAGTATTCTTCACTGTGAACGACTTTTGCATAACTGGTAAACCGTAAGAGATAGACAGAATTTTACTACACAAAAAATGTAGATCGCGTTAAAATACACAACTTATGTCATATACATTTCTTTTGTTAAGTGAACCGTTTTCGAAATATTGCTTGTTATTTCCTTAAATATTTCAATACTTATACTTTTTCTCAAATTCGTTATTCATTTTTTTTTATGTCCTGGGCATGCAAAGAGAATGAAATGCGCCACATAGCAACCAGCGTTAAATAATTTGACTATCGCTTATAACCTACCATATTCCCCTTGCATCTACAAGAAAATTACCAATAAGATTGACATCTCGATATCTTGATTAACATGAAGCATATGGAGAATAGGCGTTTGTAAAAATAGATTGTACAAGAGTAGAGAAAGCCATGTGAGTGTAACACATCAGATGTTTTTGCCCTGGACATGCAAAGAGAATGGAATGCGTCACATAGCAACCAGCGTTAAAATATTTGACTATCGCTTAAAAGCTACCATATTTTCCTTGCATCTACAAGAAAATTACCAATAAGATTGACATCTCGATATCTCGATTAACATGAAGTATATGGAGAATAGGCGTTTGTAAAATTAGATTGTACAAGAGTAGAGAAAGTCATGTGAGTGTAACACATCAGATTTTTTTTTATGTCCTCGACATGCAAAGAGAATGGAATGCGCCACATAGTAACCAGCGCATAAAAGATTTGACTATCGCTTATAACCTACCATATTCCCCTTGCATCTACAAGAAAATTAGCAATAAGATTAACATCTCGATATCTCGATTAACATGAAGCATATGGAGAATAAGCGTTAAAAAATAGTTTGTACAAGAGTAGAGAAAGTCATGTGAGTGTAACACATCAGATTTTTTGTTAAACATTGTTTATTAAATTTAGTGTGGCTCTCCTAAATCCAACCATCTTCTGCTTAAGAATCTATGTTGCACACAAATTAAAATAGAATTTAAGGTTAAATGTAATTTTAGAAAGCTGCATATTGCATCCAACACTTAGATATGTACGAGCGCACTTAAGCTTATTGTATGATGTGCATTTCCTAGTAGGTACTATATTTAACTTGACACAGTAATTGCTTATAATAAGCAGGACAGATAGGTACGGCTTCCTACAACTTTTGTACAGGAAGTGACTTTTTTTATGCCCGTTACCCTTCTGGTAGTAGGTAGGTATATTAATGCGTGGCCTTTCTATTTCTGTTGACCATCGCCTGGCAACAGCTTTGCATAATATCCTGTGATTACAAAAAGCAAAGCGAAGCTCAACAGGTCGACAAAAACCGGAATATGTTTCGCAGGGCGCCATGTTGGCTGCGTCACAATGTTTTGACTAGTAACCCGCTTTGTTGGAGAAACAGCTGAGCGTCGCGTTGCGCAATGCGGGCTCGAAATTTTTGGCGCTCGTCCATCCGCCCCTTTTCTTTCTGTTTGGTGCAACCGCCATTTAGGCGCGACAGTTTTGTTCTTGTTTTTCATCCAGCAAAAAGCGAGGTCTATTCACGGTCAGTGTAAGAGTGCCGAATTGTGCGTATCCTATGATACCTTTGCATTTGTCTCCTGCTTTGTCGTAATGCGCGTGTACAGCTGCGAATCCTGTTATCTTCTTTACTTCTCTCTTTCTGTTTGTTAATTTTTTTAAATCCCCTGAAACGTGTTTATTTTATTCAATGTTAGAGATATACTACATACAATATAAACAATATTAGCTAATTTCTGGCACCACCCACAGAAAGACGTATATAGCATACAAATATATAGTAATAGTTATATTATTAAACAATAATGAAGTATACTAGTACATATTTCTGAAGATAAAAGCAATGATACGTGTCATTAATTTTAAATTATAAAAACTAGCTTTGCAACACAAATTCTTTAGTAACTAATAGTTAAGTTTAAGAAGGAAGGAACAATGTTGCACAAAAGTAATACTTATAAACATAATAAGACGAATTGTGACGAACAGAAGTACTATTTATTGTGATGTTATCATATGATAATTTAAACTGAGTCGTTACTTATTAATTCCCATCACATTAGCGCTAGATGTTAACTAACAGTCGGCCGTAGCTGAAGAGGGGAAAACATATCGCCCGAAAGAGCTCCTTAGTTAACATCTAGCGCTAATGTGATGGGAATTAATAAGCAACGACTCAGTTTAAATTATCATAATAAGACGATTCTAATACAACTAATTTAAAATATGCAGAAACTATTTTCGTTATGAAAATTCTTTCTGATAATTTTTTATTTGAGTTCTTTTAATTTAAAAGTACTGCAGTCTTACAAATCTGGAAACGTTTTTACTTTCTCTACCACGTACATAGTAGGTAGGGAAAGTATTGCATTCCACCCAAAAATTCGATACCGAGATTTCACCAGAAATATATGTTTTGAGACCCTTTGAATCCAGAAAACAGCATTTTTAGAAAAAGGTCCATGTCGGTGTGTGTGTGTGTGTGTGTGTTTGTGTGTCTATGAGCCGTCTATGTGTGTCTATTTACAGCATAACTCAAAAACGAAAAGTAATCCGTTATTAAAGGTCCTAATTGTTTAATACATAAAATGTTCATTGTTTTTTTCTCAATGACTTTCAGTTGTTTCTGGCGATTGCATGGAGGAATTTTAAAGCCAGCATATAGCGTCCAGTTCTTAAATATTTGTCTATCGCTGTTTCCTTTGTATCTATAGCTAAATGTATAATGTAGCTATTTCTGCAAAGGTTTATTTGTATTAAAATGTAGTAGACAGAAAAATAAGCTTTATTAAGAATAGTTTGTATACCCACTAATAAAGATAGAGAGTAGAAAAGTCATGTGTATGTATCACATCAGATTTTTTTATCATTACATTGCATAACTTTGGGGCAAAATTGCTACTCCGGCTCAAAGCTATGGCGTTCAACTTTTAAATACAAACAAGCAATCGTTATCAGCTCGTTTTGTTTTGTATTTATGGCAATACAACAGAATTTGGTTACTTTTGGAACATTCATTTTTAAGATGCAACTCCCGGTTTTAGTATTAAATGCTAGGTCACATCTGGCTCATTGATACTTTAAAACAGGAGGAATCTTCAATGTTTGATCAATTTAGGGCATTTGACCTTTGGGTGATACGTTTTCAATCATTTTCTTAAGGAATCGGTAGGGACTCGCGAGGGGGTATGATATACCCATAAAATGATATTAATCAGTTATTACCTATCATATTTATTTGGATTCATTTTATATATTAGCAGATTATATTGCAACAGATATAGATCTTCCCATTGCAGAATAAAACGTATATTCATAATAACTCAAAACTAAATTAAAGACTTTTATTTCCAATAACAACAGCACATAAGAACTGTTATACATTTGAAACATACATGAGATTATCACATACGTTTTCAAGTGTTACACTCGATGGAGTTTTCATCTAGTTCTACTTAAATGTTTCTTGCACATTTCTAGAAGTCGAGCAGGTTTTCTAGTTGTTGAGTTTTAAAGCAAAAGTGAGAAGAAGAAATTATAAATTTAAAATTATAATGTTATTACACTCGAACACCTTCCTTCAAATGTACAGTTTCATTGATTCCTTCACCAATCTCAGGCCAACTTGATTGTTTTAAAGCATGGTGTTCAAAAACCAACAACATTTTCAATTCCTATAATCTCTGCTAGGGATCTAAGAAACCTATTCTCATGCATTTTATAATTAAAAACATATGAACATTTGAGGTTATAACAGCAGTTCATAGTAAGTAAATATATTTATTTTAACACAAGGTTCTGCTTGGAATAAAAGATAATAAAGTTAGTGTATGTTTTCATAAAAGATGAAACAGGCAATCCACTTAAGTAATTATACTAAAGGAACAAAAATGACATCGTTCTCGCATTGCAATTATCTTACCGAATCTCTTGCTTATAATTTTTCTTGGGTATTTTAACTGAGATTTCAAAGTCATGCTTGTTGTCATTAGACTTTCGGTCTCAAAATAATTATTATAAGTATTTGTAACCTCAATAAAATTACCGAAAAGCTCTCAACAGTGGTGATATTTCCGAAGATAATTTTAATTATTTTATTTTTAACAACAATTAGTACAAAAATAATTATATAAACATTTGGCATAGGACAGTAATATTCATTTTTGAAACTTAGTAAAGTTGAAAACTGAAAACGTTACCGAAAAGAATTTTAAAGCCATCCTATGTTTACGTAACTTAAACTTAAAATTATGTTTTCAGTTAAATTGCTGCATGCTTTAGAAAACAGTACTTTGAGTGGTGAATTCCCTTAAATTTTGTTTTGTCCCCTTGCTTGCAAAGGCGTCTCCCATTAAAATAGTAGCAGGAGTAATATTTGGAGGTTTTCAGCAAATAACTCTGCGTATTACATAATTCAGCAAAGAAATGATTGTTGTTCCCCTATATGTTATTATCTACAAACAAAAGAATTACTTTTCCGGTGTAGCTACATAGGGTAGGAAGTTAATTGCGCACAAAAAGCCACCCTTCATAAAACACCCCTTACCTTTTTAACCACGTCTACATTTCTTTCCCTTTTTGTTTGTGAAGCCTTTACTTTGAGCTTATGACTTTTCCATCAAGATAAAAATCGGCTGAAATTCTTGCGGCGGGATGAGGAGAAGTAGGGTGGGGGGTGGAGTGCCATTGAAACAGTAATGAAACGCCGTCCGTATTGTTTTCACGTCTAAAGCAACAACGTGGGGACTGCATTGTGTCGACCGCTCCAGCAGCTTGCTTGTTTGTTACTCATGCCTCTTCAGGCCGCGCAAATTAGAGGCATTTACCCCTTACTTACTCCGGGAAAAAACTAATGTTTAGCCAAGAAATGGTGATCCTTATAGCGGCGGTGAAGTAAAACAGGTTTTCTGTGCTTATATCGTCACCTATTTAAAACGATTTCTCTCAATGTAATACCTCTATATTCGTTTGTTTCAAGTTTCTTTTATTAGAAAAATGTTTCTATACCTGCTACCATATTATATCATAACTCAGTATCCCTGACAACTTGGCGAGCGAGATGGCTGTGCGATAACGTGTGAGGCTCGCATTCGGGTTCGATTTCCGCCAACCGACAAATCTAACCATGTTTTTTTTTATGGTTTTCCCTCGTCGGTAGCCGTCATCTACCAAGTTTCAGGTGTGCTTCTAAATTTTTAGGTGTGTGACCAGGCAGATGGCGCGGATGCTTGCTCCAAAGATAGCCTACTCCCTGTGGAGAGCAGAAGGCTGCTCGGTTGGACAGGTCTTTCATTGCTCTAGGCAGCTCCAGTTGCTGGGAGGGCCTTCGAGCTAGGAACTCCGTTCTCCATCTAATTCATGTTAATAGGGTTATTGCTAATTTTCTTGTAGTTGCAAGGGAGTATAGACTTAAAGCGATAGTCAAATATTTTAACAGCTGGTTGCTATGTGGAGCATTCTATTCTCTTTGCATGTCCAGTACATAAAAAAACGAATAACGAATTCCCATTTGAGAAAAAGTATAAATATTGGAAAATTCAAACAAATAAGAAGGAATATCTCACTCCACAAAAAAGTATAAGACATAAGTTGTGCGTTTTAACGAGTTATACATTTTTAGTGTCAAACAATTTTGTCTATCTTTTACGGTTTAGTCGTCCTCCGTGGACTAGTGGTACCGTGCTAGCCTCTACTTCCCAAGGTCGCGGGTTCAAACCCGGCGGAGGGCGATGGATTTTTTCGGGCGTAAAAATCCTTAGCATGGCTTCCTTCGGAAGGGAAGTAAAGCCGGTGGTCCCGTGTCGTAGATTCACGGCACGTAAAAGAACCTCAAGCCTGATAAAGGGGCCTCTGAGCAAAATTGTCGGTCTTTCACGCCCAATATGGAATGGGACGCTAAGAACCATAGTAGTTAAAGAGCGTCCATAAATAAAACTAATTTAATTTTATTTTCCTACGGTTTACCAGTTCTGCAAAATTCATTTAGAATGAAGACAACTTTCGGGGGCCATTCCCAGAAAATTCAAGATATACATTTTATTTGTCATGAAAATATCTTAAATATATGATATTTTAATCAAAATCATTCGAGCCATTTTTGAAAAAATCAAACATTCTTTTAAAAATGTTTCATGTGAAAGGTAATCGGGGGGGGGGGGGTATTTTCTTGAAAACCTTCGTATCGCATCTCTGGAAGATACTGAAACTAAATACCAAGTTTGGTGTTTATCCGACTTGGTATTTAGGTTTGGTGTTTATCCGACTTTTGTTTTTAGAGTTATGCTCTTCTTTTTCTAGAAGTGTTTTTAATCCGGGGGCCTCAAAACATGTATTTCCGGTGAAATCTAGGTACCGAATTTTTTAGTGGAAAGCTATATCCTCTGTACTACTTCCCCTAATTACTATACGTAGTAGAAAAAGTATAAACGTCTTTTTTGAAATTTTCGCCACCTAGTCTCCCTTTAAGTCGTCCAGCAGGGGTTACAGAAGTAGAAAGAATAAAATTGTCCAGTATTACCTACTGCCACCCCTACTGCTGATGACGGGATTGTAAACTTAACAAATAATAGAGGGAAAAATAGAAAGTAACAAGAAACAGCTGTTAGATAGCACTTGAGAAAAAGGTAGACAGTTAGATGCAACGGAAATAAAAAGACCAGAGTTGTTTGCCATGTAAACGGATATACAACAGAAACAAAAAGCGATAATTAAATGTAAATCTGTTACAAAAAGCACATGCTTTAAGAAACACTGCGACGCGTTGGCATATCCTACTACTAATCTCAGCACGGTAATCAAGTTCGATGAATCTCTGGAGATAAAAGGCTAGCCAAGTTGAGACTGACCTTGCCACGACCTTTAATGCGTCTGCAGTCTGGCTTTGTCATTGGCTACGTTATCATTAAAGTCTTCCTCAGTAATAAACCGGCATCCTCCTACAAGAAATGTTGTGCACGGTCTGCTGCATTCTTTGGCATCGGTTCTAGCTGACTGGATTTTAACGTTTATGGCAACATCTTGCCATGCACCGACCGTAATTCAAATACTTGGCAGGTTTTCGAACGTTTTTCATGCTCCATGTGGTCACGAAATTGAATTATAATCAGCTTAGCTTCTAAATAAGCAGCCATTCTGGTTTCATGATCTTCTGATATCTCCTGTACTATCTAGATGGTTTTTTCCCTTAAATTTATCTAGAATTTAAATACCTCGGCCACTCTTTTTGCTCTTAAGTACATTAACTGTCATACCTAACGAGATGGCTCTGTGGTATCTTGTGAGGCTCGCATACGGGAAATCCGCGGTTCAAATCCCACCAACAGCGTCCTTCAAGGCTTTCCTCAGCCCTCATAATTGCGAATGCCGGTGAAGTACCCTAAACGCTGGCATGGAACGTTTCATCCTCCCCCCTCCCCAAAGAAATTCCTTTCCCTAATATAATTTGATTGCACCGAGTGAGGTAGCGCCGCGGTAACGTGTGTGTCTTGCACTCGTGAGGTCATGGTTTCGATACCCGACGACCGCCCACTCTGACCCATGGCTTTTTCGTGGTTTCCCCGAGGTCGGCAGGCGAATTTCTTCTCTACCATAATTTCCCTTTCCTTTCCGTTTCCTTTTCATCTTTTAGGTGTGCTTCTAGGTTTCGTGTCGTATAGCCAGACAGATGACGCGGATGTACCCTCAATGGGAAGAGTATATCCCATGGACACCAGAGGACTCTTGATTGCTGGATCGTTCATCGCCCTCTTTCGGCGGCTCCAGCAGTGGGACCGGTCTGCGAGCTTGGAAATGGTAGAGACTTCCGCGCGTCTCTGCGGTCTGTCTGCTCACGGCCTGTAGCCTCCTGTGGTTCTTTCATCTCATCCCTCCCTCCGTTGAATCACTTATATCTATCATTTCATTGCGTGTACAATTAGTTTCCACCGCCTGTGGTGTCTTATATAACCACAACGGACGTACACCACTAACATAACTGTCATCGATTTCCAAGACATTAAAACGTTTCCAGTAAAGGACTCATATAAAAACTGATCTGTTATCTTCACATGACCTTCTCTACTTACCCTTCTACGAAGATTCTTGCTAAACTTTATTCCTTTGCCTACTTCTTGCTGATACAGATAAAATTACAATATACGTTTATAAATTTCGTCATAGCTGTAGGAAGGATATGGTAGACTAAAGATTTATAAAAACGGATTTTAAAATTCCGTGCTCCTTGCTTGACACGAGAAAAAAATAGAATAGTGAATTACCGCTTGAAAAAAGGTATAAGATTTGAAAACTCCAACCAATAACAAAGATAACAAATAGTTAATACAAAAAAAATTTCCGGAAATACACGCTTTGAGGCCTCTGTGTGTGAATGTGCATGTATCTGTGAATAGCATAACTCAAAAAGAAAAAATTGATTGTACCAAAGCCACGAATATTTGCTAAGAAAATCCCCACTCCACATCGCCCTTTACAGGTAAAATTTTTCGGAAATTTTCATTTTATCAAAAATGGCTCTTACAACTTTTGATTAAAACAATAGACGTTTTCATGACATATGTTTTCATGACGAATTTTCTGTGAATATCCTCTGAAGTCTTCATTTTGAATGACTTATGCATAATTGGTAAACCGTAAGAGATAAGCAAAATCTTATTGTATAAATGTGTGGATCTGTTAAAGCGCAATTTATGTAAAATGCTTTTTACTTGTGGAGTTAATCATATTCGAGATATTCGTTACTGGTTTGAATTTTCAAATACGAGAGCTGATCGACGAAGACTGAGACTGATTTTTTCCTGTAGCTTCCGTGATAGTTTCGTATCTGTAACATAAATATTTGAAAAGAGCGGGTTTTTATGTATAATGTTGGTAGGCGGCAGCACTCTCGTATTGGAGGTTGGTAGTAATGCTCTATTTTGTAGACCCTACGTGCATTTCGCATACCAGACAATGGAGGTGATGTATTTTTTAAATCGATTATCACCGGTGATGTGTCATGGCTGCATCATTATGATCCTGAAGGAAAACAAGCCAACACAGTGTGAAAATCGCCAGTGTGGAAATCGCTACATATCATGTGTAATGTAGCTATTTTTGCAAAGCTTTATTTGGATTAAAATGTATTAGATAGAAAATTAAGCTTGAGTAAGATTAATTTGTATACTCACCAAATAAACGATAGAGTGTAGAATAATGTATAACATCATTTTTGTGTAGTACGTTTTCGTCTATCACAACATATGCGAGTTATGCAAGATTTTACAAAATTCCTTTCGAATGAAGAGGACTTCGCAGGCTATTCCAGAAAATTAAAGATATACATTATATTTGCTAAGTAAATATCTTAAATATATGACATTTTAATCAAAATCGTTAGTATTTTTAAAAAATCAACATTTCCCAAATGTTCCATTTAAAGGGTAGATAGGGATTTTCTTTAAAATCTTCGTGTCGCATCTTTGGAAGGTACTGAACTTAAATACCAAGTTTGGTATTTATCCTAATTTTCGTTTTTGAGTTATCCTTATCACAGATAAACGCAATGCTTTTTTGGTTTCAGGAGGGCCTCAAAGCATATTGTATTTCCGGTGAAATCTCGGTATCGACTTTTTGTGTGTAATATAATACTTCCCCAACTTACTATATGAAGGAGGCCTGGCACAGCCGCGGTCACTGGAGCTTTTTTCTTCGGCACTCTGTGGCGCAAAGAATCGCTGGTTTTGTCCCCGCCCTGGGCATGAGTATTTGTGAGCATGAGCTCCTCTTTTCGGGTATAACGTTCCCGTACTGGGTATAAGGGACAACACAAAACCCTCTTCTAGTCGAGGTGCGAGGGTCTCTGAATCCTCCAACGTCCCTAAAGGAGTCATACTCTTACTATTGAAGTAGAGAAAGTAAAAATGCGACTATCGCTTTACCTACTGTATCGAAAAATGAAATTTGTAAATGTAAACTGAACTTTTATCTGTATTAACAAGAGGTAGCTACTATAGGATTATTCAAAAAGAAGGATCAGATTTTAAATATTTATTTCTAATGAACGAAAATAGATGGCGACACATGCGATACATCACTGAATAGAGGAAAGTTCAAATTTTATTTTATGTGTTCAAAATGAGCACCATTTGTTATGCGCGGACGAACATACGCAACTATCGTCCTTGAATTTATTGTATCAATTGTAAATTCTTCATGACGAGGTGGCTCATTGTTGAACTTAAAACGAAATGCACGTTGCAATGAAACGATGGATTCACTCTTTGCATAGTGCAGCACACAAAACGACTTTTCTATGGCGTCGCCATTTTCTCGTAAACAAACGTTGTAGGCACTGAATGGAACTAAGAGGTGGGGCTTAGAACCTTGTAGTTTCCTCTGTTCAGTGATGTGTCATATGTGTCGCTATCTATTGTCGTTCATTAAAAATTAATACTTAAAATCTGTTTCCTCTTTTTGAATAACCTGTATAATACGCCTTTGTAAGAATAGTTTGCAAAAGATCCAGCAGAGAAATTCATATGAATGTAACACATAAGATATTTTTTAAGAAAATCTTTACTTCTGGTGATATTGACTTGTTTCCGAGACACAGAAAAGTAGTTGAAAACTCTATTCATTGGCTGCTACTGAAACCAAATTGAGCGTCATAAATTCCTCGTTAGGAAGAATGCAATTTCGCTGAGCTCTTCCTGCAGTTCTGTGAACCGGCAGAAATCGCGTGTTATAAAATTTCTGTGACGAATCATAAGGCATCAATGATTGATTGGGTGCTGAATGTGCGACATCTGGTGTATGACGGGAAATTTATTTCCTCTACTGATGTTGTATAATGGAGAGCGCAGCTTTTTTATCCGAGGCGAGAGGGGTAACTGATACCGAGAGAATGGGTGCAATTAAACAATGCCGGTCCAGGTTTTCTAGTGCTAATGTCACCGACTACCTGACCGTCTCATGGTCATCTGTTGGTGCAATATTACCTTTCTATTTTGCTTTCCACCGCTTTGCAGGCTATTCGAAAGATTTATGGATCGCTAGAAACGTGCTTTTAATACGTATACTTTTAAAACATATCGAATATGCAGGAACGCATCAAACTTTAGAATCAACGAACAGATGATGTAGTGGGAACACCTACCTCACATTAAATGTAAACAAATCATACAGGATGGACCATTTAAGTTGAGACTGTTCAATATCTCCAAACCTAAGTGTTGTATAAAGAAATGTCTTTGATAAAAGTTGCTTGATATTATGGGGGAAAGAAAATGTCATTAGTCGTGTTTTGTTTGGGGACCTACATTTTGTATGTTGTTTTCTCATTAGAAAATGGTTTATAGAAAGCTGTTTATTTTGTGATGAATAAGGAAACAAAATAAAAAATGTTGCTTCCCAATTACGAAACGTAACTTGACCCTCAAATGCCCATCCATGGATGGTCCAACTGTTCATTGCGCTCTTCGTACACAGCCATTCAGAATTTTCGTTGTTATTTACGTTGGTGTAAGAACAATTCCAAAGTGCTTTATACAAATGTTGTTTACTTTTCTTATGAGGAGTGAGAAAACAACATAAAAATGGAAGGTTCCGATTTAAAAAATTAAGTTGACCCTAAAATAACCATCGCAAAGCCCTACAGAGAAAACACGACTAATGGCATTTACTTTCCCCCATAATATCAAGCAGCTTTTATCAAAGACATTTCTCTCTACAATGCTTATTTTTGGTGATATTGTACAGTCTCAATTTAAATGGTCCACTCTGTATAGGTAAAAGAAAAATTTTGAAGGAAACAAGAATAACTGTAGGAAAAAACATACCAAAGTAGGAAACAATAATAGAATAAAAGAGAGACTAATTAAGAAAGAATATAAGACGGAGAATAGATAGGAAGAGTAAATAAGTATGCAAGGAATATATATTAAACAAGAATATTATGTATGCACCCAGAACTGAATATTTTATATATTAAAAAGTTTTTTTTTATTGTTCCATTTACAACCTGCCTTTAACTATAGGCACAATGGTCATGACGGTGGCCTTTTATCCTTGGAACATTTCGGCAATGTGTTAACTTGTATACGGTTGTCATTGTATTCCTGTCTTTGGCTTTTGTACATTATAATACACACATATTCACACTCTCATTCATATTTCTAGACTCTGGGGAGGATAGGGAATAATCTTGGTTGGAGAAAAGTTCCCACCCAGCCGGGATTCGAACCCAGGACCCCTTGCATAACATGTAGGTGCTGTATTGACTGACCTACGTGGTCGGCTCTGGTAAAACTTGAACAGAACAGGGAAAGATAATTAGTAATTGGGCCACACAGGGTGTTTGGGAAAGTCCCAAAACAGGGAGCGAGTAAGACACGTAATATCGGAAAGAGACGGAGATAACACGGAATTCCCAAAATAGACAAGTTTTGTCAGAGAAAAACGAATGAATGATGTTATTTTCATAAGACATCAAACACAGCAACCAATGGGAGAACACGTTATATATTACAGCTGGAAAGTTAGCGTTTATCTGGCAGATTATAAAAGGTGGCGCTTCCGATAAAGGTTCTTCCAATTCTGATCTTCAAGAGATCCAATTCATGTCGATCTGTGCGGTTGTAAAGCGTGCGATGTAAATTTAGATCTCGACAAGGCGGTGAGGAGTTAATGGAAAACAATGCGTTATTCAGGTAGTTGCAAGGTGGTCCGGACCAGTGTAATATAAGTGGCTGCAGCTTCATTATTGTTTATTTAACCTGAATGCCTCAAGATATGTGGCTTTATTCAACTCTCATTACCAAACCCGAGTTGAGAGTAACTAGGCAAATATAGACAATTTAGGGCAACAACGACGACGAGAAGAGGAGATCCAGTGAACCTGGAGCAGCATTTCGGACTTCAGTAAAAATTAAATTGAGTTTTATTTATGGAGTCTCTTTAACTACTATGGTTCTTAGCGTTCTTAGCACCTACTATGGGCGTGAAAGACTAGAAATTTTGCTCAGAAGCCTCTTTATAAGGCTTGCAGTTCTTTTACGCGCCGTAAATTTACGACAGGGGACCACCGGCTTTACTTGCCTTCCGAAGGAAGCCATGCTAAGGATGATTACGCCCGAAAACAATCCATCGCCCTCCGCCGGGTTTGAACCCGCGACCTCGGGAACTAAGAGTAGCATAATACCCCTAGACCGTGAAAGACGATCGGGCTTCAGTAGCCCACCGCTGTAGTGTGTTAAACTTTTTTGCAGCGTTATAGAGCATATCGCTTGGAAAGTTTAGGTTGAATACGAGAGTTGCTTACTTAGTCATGGCAACAGCTTTTTTTTCTTTTTGTCAAACATATTTGAACACAAGATTTTCAAATGTACACATTGATTAACGCCAGCAATAACTTCTATTTTGGTTAAAAATTCTGATGTGTTAAACTCACATGACTTTCTCTACTCTTTTACCAACTATTTTTACAAACGCTTATTCTCCATATGCTTCATGTTAATCGAGATATCGAGATGTTAATCTTATTGCTAATTTTCTTGTAGATGCAAGGGGAATATGGTAGGCTTTAAGCAATAGTCAAATATTTTAAGAGCTGGTTGCTATCTGGAGTATTTCATTCTGTTTGCATTATCAGGACAAAAAAAAATGAATAACGAATTCCCATTTGGAAAAAGTATAAGTATTGGAAAATTTAAGGGAATAACAAGCAATATCTTGAAAATGATTCACTCAACAACAAAAATGTATATGACATAAACTGTGTATTTTAACGGATCTACATCTTTTGTGTAGTAAAATTTTATTCCTTATGGTTTTCCAGTTATGCAAAAGTCGTTCACAATGAAGAATACTTTTGAAGACATTCCCAGAAAATTTAAGATACACATTTTATTTATCATGAAAGTATCTTAAATATATGATATTTTAATCAAAGTCGTTAGAGCCGTTTTTGAGAAAATTAAAATTTTCGAAAAATGTTCCTGTAAAGGGTAATCTGGGATAGGGGAATGTTCCTCAACACCTTCGTGTCGCATCTATGCAAGATACTGAACCTAAATACCAAGTTTGGTGTTTGTGCGACTGTTTGTTTCTGAGTCATGCTATTCACAGACGGACACACACACGGACATGTTTCCAAAAATGCTTTATATGCATTCAGTGCACCTCAAAACATGTATTTCCGGTGAAATCTCGGTATCGAATTTTTGGGTGGAATGCAATACTTCCCCTACTTACTATATGTAGTAGAGAAAGAAAAAATCACTGTTCAAAGAAATAAATTCACTGAATTCAAAATTACTTGGCATATTTCTTTATTCTTCAGCCTTAAGGGCAGTGATAATGGAAACATTCTGCACACCACCAACACTTCAAGTGAATTGGCCGCTACCAAGTAGGAGGAAGTCGAAAAACCCTCCGCTACATCATTGCCTATTTGGCAGTCACATGCCTCGTTGCATTGCCAAGATTTCACGGAAGCATTTCCTACGCAAACATCTTGTAGCATGGCAACGATGATTTATATGTTGCTAGAAAAATTTAAATAGACGGAATCCGTGTTAAAGAAAACAGTAAACCTAGGCAGTCTAGACTTCCAACCAAGGAAACCTTAGACAGATAGGAAAGAAGTCCAAGAAAATCGCTGTCTCGCATTAGAATGTGTTTTTTGGGCGGAATAATTGACTGGCCTGCTCGCTGTCCAGATCCAAATTCATGTGAATATCATCAATGTTGAATGCTTAAAATAAAGTTTATGAAAAAGTCCCCATAATCTCGATGATTTAGAACCGCATCCGGCGTACGTTTCCTAGTATTTCGATTACAGAGATTCATCGAGTGTTCAATAACGCGTTCAGAAGTAACAGACTTGAATATCGTAGAGGTGCAGCATTATGAACACCTTTTATGACGAAAAGTTTCTCATACTCTTTAGCAATCTCGGCGCATAAGGTCTTATCAAGGGTCCCGGTCCTCCGCTACTGCACGAACGGATTCTATAGCAGTACCTACTCTGCGAGTGACGAGCCCACAGTCGCGTCATTGAAGAGAAACCCGGTATTTCATCACTTGTTCTCCATATTAGTGTGAAATTTATCTAGAGCGAAATGTCAGATACATTACTTTGGCATGGGAATTCAAACGTCCACATGCCCCTTGTTAGATGAGCTCGGTGGCAAAGTAAATTTAATTTCAGACTTCTAGCTAATCACACACTGGGTTTGATTTATATGTATATTAACTGCTGTACACACTGCTCATGAACAGGCTAGGTTTAGGAAGTTGGATAAGGTTTAAAGATTTGAGCCCTTCGTCTGAGAAGAGAACTTACATTTTCGGGTTCCCACTCCATGCTCTACCTCTGAACTTCAGCAATGTTCTCACAGGATTAATGCGATCTCAATCTGTTTCAACTATCTAAATTGAGTTTTATTTATGGATCCTCTTTAACTGCTGTCGTCCTTAGTGTCCCATTCTATATTGGCGTGAAAGACCGGTAATTTTGCTCAGAGGCCTCTTTATCAGGCTTGAGGTTCTTTTACGTGCCGTAAGTCTACGACACAGCACCACAGGCTTTAATTCCCTTTCGAAGGAAGCCATACTAAGGATTTTACGCCCGAAAAAATCCATCGTCCTCCGTCGAGGCTGAACCCGCGACCTCGGGAACTATAGGTAACCATGGCAACCACTACACCACGGAGGACGACATAGAATAAACTATCTGAACTAGCCAATATACGGTCAGTGGGAAAGAACTATTATAAGATTTATGTGTGATATACTTTATTCATTAACATTTGCATGGTTAGACATGGGTAGCCGAGGCCGTTAAGACACAGACTTCTGAATGGGAGATCTACTGTTAAAATCTCGCCAGGACCGCCTTCCTTGACTGAGATTTTTTCAGGCTTTCCTTAGTTCCTCATAAATCGCAAAACCTTAGACTTAGGCCTGGAGCGTTTCCGTAGCAATTTTCCTTCCGAATTATCATTTCATTTATTACCAGTGTCACCGCCTGTGGTGCTATATGAAGTAAGAACGGGAGCTAAACATTATTAAAAAAATAAAATAAATAAACCTTGCATGGTAAAACTTATTATTGGTCACATTCGTCTGATATGCTTAGTAGACAAAACTTATAATTTCAGACCAAATATTCCAGATGCGTCATATCAATTGTTACACCTTACTCTATGGCCTTTATCAATACACTGATTCTCGGGACAGAAGTCGTTGTAAACTATTAAAATTACTACAAGGGAACAACTGAGCAGCTTGCAGAAGGAGGACGAAGTTCCCGCCTGGGAAGATGTCAAATTAGCTCTTGGCTTGGAAACAAAGAACCTTATATAAGATCTGAAATGACCACTGTAAAGAGGACACAGAAAATTCACAGCCTTCCAGAAATAACGTGAAATGACTTTTTCTTGACAAACTAAATTAAACGTTGCACGATGATTCACCAAAGACTGACTCACTTGACAGAGAAAGAAGAATTACACCTTTTACTTGTTTTATTTAAACTAGCAGGATTCACTTCGTGATAACACTGAGATGTATTTCCGTAACACCGAACATCTTAACACCGTGTTGTAAGATGGATCCTCCGCGTGCGAGTTTTTCTACTCTTTTAAGATTAAGAGAAAACCACAGGAAAAAAAAAAACAGTTGGCTAGCCAAAGATACCTCAACCCAGATTGGAACTCGTGCTCTGCGGCTTACTTGTCAGACTACCCATTATATCACGGAGCTGCTTGTGGAAGCAGCAGAAACGCATTCGATCCTTAGCATCGCTATAAAACTTCTCATGCTGGTAAGTCTGGAGCAGGGTGAACTCAGCTGAAGACCTTGGACACCAGTTTGAGCAGTTATGTACTTGTTGATGAAGTAATGGCCGCGACCGGGGGCGGGCAACTCTAGGCTAGAGCCGAGAAAATGGTTATCTTTCAGTAACAGTTGCGACCGTTCCAGTTCCAAAATATCGGTTACAACTGTCAGTTCAAAAAGGAAAACCATGTACGTCCTCTCATCCGTTCTCAGACAGTTTGCGATATGTATAACTTAGTTAATATGTCAGTAATAAGAAAGAATAGTTCTATGTTTAGAAGGAATAGTTTTATGAAAGAATGTTCTATGTTTCGAAATAAAGCGAAAAGCAATTCTTGTGTTTGTGCCATATAATTTGATGCGGCCTCCATTGGAACTTGGAAGCATTAAAGCACAGAAAGAAAGCCACGGTTATAAGGCCTCTCATTATATACATATTTTACTACTATGCTGTAACACTATCATTCTTACTTCCGGAACCAGTCACAAGAATACTCGTTAGTGCAGAGTTAGAGGAGTGTTACTCATGATACCCATAAGAATTTTTAAGCATTTCGCTGCAAGTTATCTACACTTAAACCATTATATCAATATAAAGAATGTAAACAACAGCGGCAATGAGTCCCTGACGCTCAGGTAAACACAGTCTGGTGAGTGTGTAGCGGTTCCTCCTTAGTAGGACCCCACTACGTTGATGATGATGGACCGTTGGAAGATGATGAATGCTGTGTTACGTACCTGTAGGTCGCCTTGATGCCCGTACTCTTGTGATGTATCTTAAGGTTCTCGTAGACTGCAATCTGATGATCGTGTATCTGTATTC
Source organism: Deroplatys truncata (assembly GCA_030765065.1). Taxonomy (NCBI): domain Eukaryota; kingdom Metazoa; phylum Arthropoda; class Insecta; order Mantodea; family Mantidae; genus Deroplatys; species Deroplatys truncata. Next base: position 109,368,013 of record CM060975.1, read on the forward strand.
TTGCATTTGTGTTAGTATGTTGTAATTATTATTTTATAATTGTGCCACGGCTGCTGTATTTTGTGTCGGAGAGCACGTGTGTCTTGTCAGGGTTAGTTGTGGAGAATGTTAAAATATTTTGCACACACGTATTCTGTTAACTATTTCACTTGTATTTTAGAGAAACCACATGTAAATATTCACAATTCACTATCAACTTTGTCATGTTAAAATCTGTATAACTGGTAGATTTTAAATACGTAGTTTTAGCGTCTATTGAGAGATGAGTTTATACATGACCTTCCTGCTTGAAGACTGACAAGCTTCTGTTAGCGTTCCCTTCAACCGTTTTCTTAGCATACGTATTTAAATTATAGGCATGTATCAATGTACCTGTTTGATGCTGCTATCGAATATTGCCTTAATTATGAATCCAAGGTTCGTTACTTGTTTACTTAGATGCCACTGCATTTCTCGTAATTTTTATTATTGTTGTAAGCTAACAATTGCTTTTCCCTCTTATATCATATAACGTTATATACTTGTTCTCTACCATGTGTACATTATGAATATATGTATTTTATATATGTTCTTAATAATTATACATATAAAATGTATAAAATACATAACACGTAAAACTTAGAACAAAATATTAAAGAAAGAAATTATTAATGTGTTGATGCTGAGAAGTTGTGAATCAGATATCTTATTACATTAATGAGTTACTGTATTAGTTTGTCCATGGCTAGTACTGTATGTTGCTTCAAGTGGTGTTTGGAAATGCCAAGACTGTACGAGATATGAGGGTTGTTTGTAATTTATGACGTCGCTGCGTAAAGTCCAGTAATAGTTCAATTTCATTTCTTATCGTCATGTGTTTAATTCTTAAAAATTCCCATGCTTTTTCATGAGCTTTACAATTGAACCTGTGATAACTTTTCCCTACCTCTTATCTCATAAACTAACTACATGCCGCTACATTTCTGTCATGTGTGATGTTCTGTGTTAACCGAGGCAGGTGATCCCGTTTGTGCTACTTGAGATGGAGTTAAACAAACTTTCAATTACGCTATTAGAGGAAGTATTGCATTCCACCCAAAAACTGGATACCGAAATTTCACAGAAAATACACGTTTTGAGATTGCCTGAATCCAAAAAAAGGGTAATTGTGGAAAAAGTGTGTATGTGTATTTGGGAACAGCATACCTATCTCTAAAACGACAACTCAGTTAAATAACAAAATTGCTATTTAAATTAAAAATCTCCCAAGATTGCGACAAAGTTTTTCAAGAAAACCTCCCACCCAAATTACTATTTGGGTGGAAAATTTTTCGTTATTTTTTATTTTATCAAAAAATGGCTTTAACGATTCTGATTATCTAAAATACCATGTATTTGGCATTTTTCAGGACCTGATGTTTCAGAACCTCTGTGACAAACTCTGAGGAACGATAGATCGAATATTTTTTGTCAAGCAACCATCATCCGACGCATCGTTACGGAGTTATTCATCCCTCTTTCAAGCGTATCCAGTAGGATAGGTTTGAGAGGCACAGCCAATAGACATTGACTCTCTGTTTGTTTACAACCGATCAAGTGACATCGCCTCTTTCTTTTCTCTTACGTCTGGTTAGGTTGGGTAGGTTTGAGACTCGCAGCCCAATTTAACTTAAACAGGGTGGCAAAGCGAAAAATCCCAGCAGATGATCGCCAACGATTCCGGCCCAGATGTTTACTCTTGTTGATGATGTCTAACGAACACTGCATGAAGGATCTCAACATCCCAGATGTGGCTGTTCTTGCTGCTGAAGTATCCGTCTCGGGTGATGCAGGCCTCATCGGTAAACAAAACGTGCGCGGGAAATATAGGATCTGCGATACTTTGCAGAAACCACTGGATACATTGAACACGAGGAAGTCGTTCGGCCTCAGTCGCTGTACTTTCTGGAGGTGGTATGCGTGGTGCTGTTGTTCACCAACATGAGTTAAATTGGGCTGTGCGTATCTTACCAGACACGCTTCAAATAGGAGGGAATAACTCCATAACGAGGATGGTGGTTACTTGACAAAAACTGTTCCCCTCTGCGAATCTATCGTTCCTCAGAATTTATCGCAGAGGTCCTGAAACATACTGTATATCTTGACTTGTCTGGTAATGGCCCCTTGTATAACTAGTAAACCGTAAGACATATACAAAATCTTACTGGACAAAAAATACAGATCTCATTAAAGTACACAATTTGTGTCTAACGTTTTTTGTGGAGTTAACCATTTCCGAGATATTCCTTGAATTTGAATTTTCAAATGCTTTTACTTTCTCAGCTGGTAAGTCGCTATTCCTTCTTTACTTTCTCTGCTACGTATAGTAAGTAGGGGAAGTATTGTATTCCACCCAAAAATTCGATACCGAGATTTCACCAGAAATACATGTTTTGAGACCCCCTGAATCCAAAAAAAGCACATGTTCGTGTGTGTGTGTCTGTGAACAGCATAACTCAGAAACGAACAGTCGGATAAACACCAAACTTGGTATTTAGGTTCAGTATATTCCAGAGATGCGACACGAAAGTTTTCAAGAAAATCCTCCCACCCCAGATTACCCTTTACATTGAACATTTTTCGAAAATTTTAATTTTCTCAAAAATGGCTCTAACGATTTTAATTAAAATATCATATGTTTAAGATATTTTCATGACAAATAAAATGTATATCTTGAATTTTCTGGTAATGTCTCCAAAAGTATTCTTCATTGTGAACGACGTTTGCATAGTTCGTAAACCATAAGAGATAGACAAAATTTTACTACACAAAAAATGTAGATCGCGTTAAAATACACAATTTATATCATATAATTTTTATTTTGTTGGGTGAACCATTTTCAAGATATTGCTTGTTATTCCCTTAAATTTCCAATATACTTTTTCTGAAATTCTATTAATCTTTTACTTTCTCTACTACGTATAGTAAGTAGGGGAAGTATTGTATTCCACCCAAAAATTCGATACCGAGATTTCACCGGAAATACATGTTTTGAGACCCCCTGAATCCAAAAAAACATTACTGGAAACATGTCCATGTGTGTCTCTGTGTGTCTGGGTGTCCATTTGTCTGTGTCTGGCTGTGAAAAGCATAACTCAGAAACGAACAATCGGATAAACACCAAACTTGCTATTTAGGTTCAGTATCTTCCAGAGATGCGACACGAAGTTTTTCAAGAAAATCCCCCACCCCAGAGTACCCTTTACATGGAACATTTTTCGAAAAGTTTAATTTTCTCAAAAATGGCTCTAACGATTTTGATTAAAATATCATATGTTTAAGATGTTTTTATGACAAATCAAATGTATATCTTGAATTTTCTGGGAATGTCTCCAAAAGTATTCTTCATTGTGAACGACTTTTGGTAAACTGATAAACTATAACAGATAGACAAAATTTTGCTCCACAAAAAATGTAGATCGCGTTAAAATACACAATTTATGTCATATACATTTCTTTTGTTGAGTTAACCATTTTCGAGATAATGGTTGTTATTCCCTTAAATTTTTCAATATTTATTTTCTCAAATGGGAATTCGTTATTCATTTTTTTTGTCTTGAATATGCAAAGAGTATTAATCTGTGGCAAAGGGAATGGTGCTGCACCTAGCAACCAGCTATTTTGAGATATGTATGTGCTTAAAGGCTACTGTATTTCTATATTGTCCTTGCAAGTATATATTCCCCTTACATCTACAAGAAAATTAGCGATAAGATAGACTATGATAATGTTTATCTCGATTAACATGAAGTAGATGGAGAATAAGCGTTTGTAAAAATAGTTTGTACAAGAGTAGAGAAAGTCATGTGAGTGTAACACATCAGATTTTTTACTTTTCGCTTTGAGCCATGTTGCAGATTTCGTGAAGGATTGTAAATACTCTCATTTCATTAGCCAAAGCCATCAAATCATTGTGAAATCTTTGACCTTTAAGAGTATTTCCTTATTTGCTTTCAAGACTTTCAAAGACTTTAAAAGTATTAGCAGCAATTTGGCAACAAAAGTTGTATAGTTGTGACAACTCTTGAAAGGTCTTGTAAAGTATTGAATTTGACAAAAATTGTATCGTGTACAATCGGCATTAGGTATATAGAATATATTTAAATAACTGTCAGTAGTGTTTGTATGAATCATATCGTTACTCTTTTATATTCAATATAGTTACAGGTTCGATGATTAACTGCTCTTATGTGAAAACACGCCATGACGGTTAGGCGGCAAGCTTCGAGCTATCATTGGAGGGAAGACCATGCATGAATAAGCATGTTATTAATTACTACGTGTTTATGCCCATGTTTTGTACTCGAGGCAGGCAGGGTACGTGAAGACTGCTAGTGCCAGCATCACAGCTGGACCGCTCTGCGGAGATGCAAATCCTCATAATCGGATCACGTACCGCCAGCAACTCCCCCCTGCTCTTACTGCGTACTTCATTACTGTTTAATAATTACTGAAAGGCAGTGGAAGCTTTTGTGAGTCTGCCCGATCAGCAAGACTGGCAAAAACTCCTCCGAAAATTTGTCACGTTCATTATAAGGGAACGTCGTCATGTATGCAGGTATCTAGAGGTAAAAACCTTTGTGATTTGAATTATCATTTTCCCAAGCTCGTCTTTTAGACATTTAGAGCTTTTACAATGTTCAGTTTTTAGCGTTCTACTCCCAAAGGAAAATACAATCATTCGTAGTTTACCATTTCGATATGGTTTTTGTTCACGTTCTATTAAAGTATGTGTTTCTTTTCCTTTTATTATATTATATTACATCAGTGAGCCATTAAATTATTGAGGGAAATATTCATAAAGGTAATAGTAGTATTGGTTCTGTTTTAAAAAATTATGTTTCCAGTTTGCACCGAAAATACCTATTTTTGAGGGTCCTTGAATCATATGCAGTGACTCCACAAAGCATAGTCTCTGCTTTATACAAAATTCTAGCAATAAAATTATCAGAGCGAATATTATGATATTTAACTTCTATAAAGAACAAAAGATATTACAGTTTACTCTGGCGTTTTTCTAGGTAAATATTAGGAAATTCAAACGAATAATAAAAAATATCTGGAAATAGTGAACGCCATATTTAACTTCTATAAAGAACAAAAGATATTACAGTTTACTCTGGCGTTTTTCTAGGTAAATATTAGGAAATTCAAACGAATAATAAAAAATATCTGGAAATAGTGAACGCCATAAAATATATACAGGATGGACCATTTTTGTTGAGACTGTGCAATATCTCCAAAACTAAGCGTTTTAGAAAGTTCTTTAATAAAAAATGCTTGATATTATGGGGGAAGGTAAATGCCATTAGATGTGTTTTATTAGGAGACGTGTAATGGTCATTTTAGGTTCAATTTAATTGGCAGTAGTAAAACACGACTAATGACATTTACTTCCCCCATAATGTCAAGCAGCTTTTATTAAATACATTTCTTTCTACAACGCTTAGTTTTGAAGATAATGTACAGTCTTAACCTAAATGATCCACCGTGCATAATTTATATAAATTGTGTGCTTTAACGAGATCTACATTTTTTGTGTAGTCAGATTTTGTCTATTTCCTTCGGTTTACCAGTTATACAAAATTCATTCAGAATGAAGAGTGCTTCGCTGCCTATTCCCAGAATTTCAAGATATATATTTTATTTGCTATGCAAATACCTTGAACATATAGTATTTAAATCCAAATCGTTAGTCAGTTTTGAAAAACAAATTCAAGAAATGAAAACTTTTTAAGTAAAGGTATTTTAGGGTGGGGGATTTACTTAAAAATCTTTGTGTCACATCCTTGGAAGATACTGAGATTAACTATAAAGTTTGGTATTTAATCGACTTTTTGGATTGTCTGTAGACAGACACAAAACGCAGTCACAGACATTTTCCTAATTTTTTTTTTCAGGACGCCTCAAAGAGTGTATTCCCGGCAGTCTTCCTCTACATACTGTGTGTAGTAGAGAAAGTAAAATGAGAGAAATGAGAGAAATGAAAAGCATATGACGATAGTCACTCGTGTCCCCCAGAATATGTTTTCTCTGTATAGTAGATTTTTCACTTTGGTGGGTAACAGTTCTAACATCTTGCTTAAAGATAAAAGAGTTTAGAAAGCGTAGATGAAGAACAGGCGCCGCCGGCTGCCGCGTACATTGTGGTCGAGACTCCAACTACCGTATGAGTGGTCAGGTTTTATAAAACCTTTAGAAGTATGCAATCAAGTTATTTAACTACTTGTTAATTTCTCCCCTTTGGCGACTTAACTAAAAAAATCTTATATGATACATTCACATGATGTTCTTTACCTTCTATCTTTATTAGTGGGTATACCAACTAGTCTTATACAGCTTGTTTTTCTATCTACTACTTTTGAATCCAAATAAACCTTCAGCAGAAATGGGTACATTACACATTTTATTATGGATAGGGAATAGGGACAGTCAAATGCTTAAGGACTGGAGGCTATACTCTGGCTTTAAACATCCATACTGTATCCATTAAATCGCGAGAAACAACCGAATATTGACAGGACTTAAAGAGAATAACTAAGTAATCGGCAATTCGAATCATTAATGACGGATAACTCAGAAATGGCTTATGACATCAAAAAGATTATTTGGAACAAATTGCGTGTTTTAAAGAGATTACATTTTTGTGAGGTAGGTTTTCGTCTATCGCTTACCGCTTACCAGTATAAAAAATTCCCTCCGAATAAAGGGGACTTCATTGGCTATTCAATGTAAAGGGTGGTTTGGAGTTGGAGGATTTTGTTAAAATATTCCTGTCGCGTCTTTAGAAGGTGCTGAACCTAAATACCAAGTTTGGTGTTTGTCTGACTTCTCGTTTTTGAGTTATACTATTCACAGACACATGCGGATCTTTTTCTAAAAATGCTTTTTATTTGTATCCAGGGGTCTCGAAACATGTATTTCCGGTGAAATCTCGGTATCGAATTTTTGGGTGGAAACCAATGCCTTCTCTACTTGTCAAGTACTGATTAAGTAAAAAAAGTGCTTGCGTTTATTCTAAAAGCAACATTGGATGCAGATGCAGTATAACTGATCCTAAAGCACTAATTTCTTAAAATAAAATAATACATTAAAAGAAATCAAAGAATTAAAAAAAATTAAAAACATCTGAAACACATACTTGCATAGAAACCGTTTCTTTCACCTAATACGTGCTTCATTATAATCAAGAGGAAGGCGACATTAAGATTAAGTTAGTATGAATCAGTAATGAGGAAATGGAAAAGGAAGAATCACTTCATATAAGTTAAACATATATGATTATGTAGGACATCTAACATAAAACCATAACAGATGTAGTCTTATTTTCCACAATCTTCTATGCTACTTCCTAACCAACTGTTGGCTTCATCGATGGTACAATACAATTTGCTGTGTCTGCGTGAACTTCTATTAACCACCAGGTTACTAAGATGTTCTAAAATTAACCAAGAATAGTGCCACCAGGTGCAATTCAGCTAGAGCATGGAAAGTGAAATTGGCGCTTTTTGTGCCGTCTCACCTGTTAATAGCAAGCAGCAAGACAATGAGAAACCGCCTCGTCACCCGGGGCGAAGTGGCCAGTTTACGTAACAGCTGTCAGAACTTCCGCCTCTTGGTTCGTTACTACACCTCTGTTAAAATCTCAGACAAATGTGTTTAGCACTTCTACAAGGCCGGAAGCAAGCACTCTTCTGGAACGTCCCTTACATGGAGGTATCTTCCATTATCTCTGTCTTAGAGCTTTGTGTTTTCTCGCTGTCTTTCTTACTGAACTAACAAGGAAAATATGTGTGTTCTAATAGAACTGCAGCAAGTATGTTTGCTTCTAAATTTAACTGGATGAATTTTAGAGTAAGAACGAAAATCTTTAACTATTCATCCAGTAAATTTAATGGGGCTTCCAATATTAATTAAAATTCTTAGAACTAACAAGGAAAATATGTGTGTTCTAATAGAACTGCAGCAAGTATGTTTGCTTCTAAATTTAACTGCATGAATTTTAGAGTAAGAACGAAAATCTTTAACTATTCATCCAGTAAATTTAATGGGGCTTCCAATATTAATTAAAATTCTTAGAACTAACAAGGAAAATATGTGTGTTCTAATAGAACTGCAGCAAGTATGTGTGCTTCTAAATTTAACTCGATGAATTTTAAATTAACAACGAAAATCTTTAATATTAATCCAGTAAATTTAATGGGGCTTCCAATATTAATTAACAGTATAAGAACTGACAAGGAAAATATGTGTGTTCTAGTAGAACTACAGCAAGTATGTTTGCTTCTAAATTTAACTCGATTAATATTATAATAACAACGAAAATCTTTAAATATTAATCCAGTAAATTTAATGGGGCTTCCAATATTAATTAACAGTATAAGAACTGACAAGGAAAATATGTGTGTTCTAGTAGAACTACAGCAAGTATGTTTGCTTCTAAATTTAACTCGATGAATTTTAAATTAACAACGAAAATCTTTAATATTAATCCAGTAAATTTAATGGGGCTTCCAATATTAATTAACAGTATAAGAACTGACAAGGAAAATATGTGTGTTCTAGTAGAACTACAGCAAGTATGTTTGCTTCTAAATTTAACTCGATTAATATTATAATAACAACGAAAATCTTTAAATATTAATCCAGTAAATTTAATGGGGCTTCCAATATTAATTAAAATTCTTAGAACTAATAAGGTAAATATGTGTGTTCTAATAGAACTGCAGTAAGTATGTTTGCTTCCAAACTTAACTAGATGATTTTTAGAGTGGCAACGAAAATCTCAAACTATTAATCCAATAAATTTAATGGGGCTTCTAATATTAATTAAAATTCTTATAAATAACAAACAGGATTTAATGAACTGTCCTAGCTAGCAAAACGTCACCTTCTATCTGCAGCATTTGGAACGTGATCACAATTATAAATCCCTTAATAGAAATATACAAGAAATACCAACAGCAGCGAATAGAAGTCAATGTTCCTTTAAATTAACAAAGCCATTTGAAATCATGCGTATTGTAAAACAATTTTATACTTTACTTAACTCCGTAAACAAATCTAAAGCAGAATGTAACCCAGCAATGTAGAGGCACTGAAAAGTTACCAGTTAAAGCGACAGTACATAAATTAAAAATATGCTAGGGTAACGAAGCTATCCAGTCTCAGACTGTTTTTCATTATTACGTCACAGACATCTTACTCGAAATCCTTCGTGACTTCAGCTGCTAACATTAAATAGCCTTCTCAGTTGTTCATGCTAGCTAGATTTGTGCATTTCCTTTCAAATTCTTTGCCTTATACAGAGTGGACCATTTAAGTTGAGACCGGACAATATCTCCAAAACTATGAGGCGTTGTAGAAAGAAATGTCTTTAATAAAAGTTCTTGTATTATGGGGAAAGCAAATACCATTAGACTGTTTTGTTTGCAGGACGTTGTGGTGGTTATTTTAGGGTTAATTTAATTTTTTTAATAAATTTTGTATGTTGTTTTCTCATTAGAAATTGGTTTATAAAAAGCTGTTTAGTTTGTGATGAGGAATAAGGAAACAAAATAAAAAATTTTGGTTCCCAATTACGAAACGTAACTTGACCCTCAAATGTCCATACATGGAAGGTCCAACCATTCTATGCACTTTCGTACACAGCCATTCAGAATTTTCGTTGTTATTTACGTTGGTGTAAGAACAATTGCAAAGTGCTTTATGCAAATGTTGTTTAATTTTTTATGAGGAGTGAAAAACAACAAAAAAAGTTAGGTTCCCATTTAAAAACATTAAATTGACCCTAAAATGACCGTCAACAACGCCCTCCAGATAAAACACGCCTAATGTTATTTTTCCCCATAATATCAAGCCACTTTTATAGAGATATTTCTTTCATCAATCTTAGTTTTGGAGATATTGTACAGTCTCAACTTAAATGTTTCACTCTGTATATGTAACGTGTGCTTTTTACCATTGAATTAGTACCATACTTTGCTTCACCACGAAGAAGAAATCAGCACATCTAACCCTTCCCGCAATGCAAAGGAATTATGCTACATGGCATGTAGTAAACGTTCTTTTGCTTCAAACAGTAAAAGGCAAAGTTAAAGGTACGTACCACGGAGGGGGTCCGGAACCGGGGCAGAGTACAGCACGCAGGCCAGTCGGACATTTATGCTTCCAACGTGAGCCCTTGGAGGGAAGGATGAGGGGAGAGACCCGAAGGGCGACCAGATCCGGAAACCGACGGGCGCAAGCATGAACGAGGTTCTTAACAGTTCCAGATAAAACCATCCCACACGCCGCACGGTCCTTGCCCACAAGCCACCAACCCGTAGGGTCGCCCAGAGCGGAGACCCACGCTGAGGAGAGACCTAACTGAGCGGTACCAATGCGAAGCCAGAGTAGAAACCTTTACAGAGCGCAAGCCACCGCCCAGCCGCAACCCGCCGAACACCGTCGCCGAAACAGATGACAAGGAAGATGATGGGTACAGGAAATGAGAGGAAGGAGAGACGTGGTAGAAGATGAACCACCCTAGCATTCGCCTGGAGACCCGGAGAAACTACGAAAAACCCATGGGTCAGAGTGGGTGGTCACCGGTAATCCATCTCGGGACCTCCCGAGTGCGGGCCACAACGTAATCGCATGAGCCATCCCGCTCGGTGGTTCAAATACTTCACCTTCAAGAAAATATGAGATGAGATATGCAACAAATTATTATCCTAACAAATAGTTATTAACCTAAGTGTGCTGAGAGGGGAAAGACCAAGAGCGATAAGCGGTCTGGTCGATCTCACGCTACCGTACTGCAACTCGCCTGGAAGCAGAAAAAAGAGGTGGTGTGTTTCTTTGTCAACATGGTTCATTAAAAGCGTTCAATTGCGCGCCCATTTCATCGGACAAAAGTTTTACATGACGCTGTAATCCACTAATTTTACTTCATATTTAGTAAAGCATTAGATGTGAACATAGTGCTACCCAGTTTCTAGAAGATAAATGTGCATTCTATTGAAAATATTCAATAAATTATTTTTCCTTCTAGGTCTTCTTACTGAATAAAAACACAATATCGGCGGATTTTCTTTTTTAATTCAGTCTAATGACTGTCCATACTATTATAGGTATATGTGATTACATAGTTGTAATACTTTTGTTGACCACCGCACATCGCTGTGTCTCACTGCGTCGCGGCCGGTTGAAAATTATAGTATGACGTAAAGAAGAAAATCTCTGCTCCGCCAATCTTAGGCTGCTGAAAATCTTGTCAGGGATCTTCTACTTTTTTATTTGAATAACGTTTACCAATTTTAATCAATAGTTGTATCATGAAAAATAGAATTAAAAACAAATTCAATGTTTGAAGAATTCTTTAAATATACAACGTAAGGTAGAAAAGTTAACATTATTAAAGATTTTAATGCTATGTTTTTGTTTGTTTACAGGTAAGGAGAAACAAAGTTAGATGTCCCTGCAGCAACAGTTATATTCTTTTGGTAAGACCATTAGTATAATGCTTTCATTTTCATATACCTATGCTATAATTGAGGTTTAGACAACTAATGCTGTAAAGTAAAAAGAATGTAAAGGAGATTTGAGTCAAAATGTCTACGTAAGGCTTACATAGACCCCTAAGACATTACTGTTACAGGACGCAGCTACAATAATGCTCACTATTGTGCATACAAAATGGCCAATTCCCCTAGATCGCCATAGTGTTTTTCACTCCGTAATGTTTCCACCTTCAGGTAACTAAGTTTTGACCCCACCCAGCCGATATCAGTTCCCTATTTGGCTGGCCTGAAACATAATTCATGGGCATTCAGACTAACCAATGAATGATGTTTATAATCTATGTGGAATGAAGGGGTGGTTCGAATACCGCCGCTATGGAAGAGTTTTGCTGCGATTGGTACATAAGAAAAGGCTAAACAAATTACAACTTACTCGGCCTTGTAGAGGAACGAATGAAGAATTATTTGCATGTGTGGTTAAACTGAACGACAGCTACATTTACATATACAGATCTTTCATCAGTGGGAATGAAGTTAAAGTTATTGCCGCTACTAAACGACAATAGTAAAACGGCATTAAGAAAACGCATGAAAATATAAGGTTAAGTTGTAATGTCACCCTTCGGTAGTTTGGCCATACTTTGGAGGAGGTAAAGGATCGTGACAAACCAGTGGATAGCATTATGCTTGAAAAACCGACGTGCTCACATAAACAACTCCGTTCCATTATGAACCATATTTTATGTACGCCGGTATACCTCTTCACGTTAGGACACCTTCTTTGTATTCCTGCATGTGTTGCCAGAGCAGATATATTTGAACTACCAACTTGTTTCTTACGCGCGCTTCGTACCTAGTCATCTATTATCTAAACAAACATTTACTTACGTGTCAGAGAGGGAAATACTCTTGTTAGTTTAAAAACGGAGGTCGCCACTCCTGTCTACCTCTGCGTCACTTCTTACTATAATTTCCCTCACATTATCACTACCTCTCTCCCCTCCTTCCTTTTCTCCTTCTCCCACTCTCTCCCTAACTCTCCCCTTAACTCTTCTTTCACTTCTCTGTCATTCTTCCACTTAACCTCTTTACAACTCTCCCACTCTCTCCTCCTCATTTCAGTTTTGAACAACGTGAGTATTTTTGAATTATTTGTAAAACTGGTATTGAAACTGTTTGTTGATAAAGAGTGTAACATAATTAATCCGTCTTAAGTATACAACCTGTGTCTATTCCTTATACTTGTTATGCAATTGGAGCATAACTTCTTTAATATTCATGCCCTGAAAGCCATGTAAACAATAAAGTCTTTCAGAAGCAAAGTTTCGACTTCTTTTTAATCACACCCCTCCCGCTTTGGGTACAATAATAAAGATACTATATAACCTTTTCTATATGGGACCTAAGGTGTGCTATACACTGTTTGATAACACTCTGTTTGGCCATTTCTGTGTGAAAAAATCTGATGTGTTACACTAACATGACTTTCTCTACTCTTGTACAAACTATTTTTACAAGCGCTTATTCTCCATATGCTTCATGTTAATGAGATATCGAAATGTTAATCTTATTGCTAATTTTCTTGTACATGCAAGGGGAATATGGTAGGTTTTAAGCGATAGTCAAATATTTTAACGTTGGTTGCTATGTGGGGCATTCCATTCTCTTTGCATGTCCAGGACATAGAAAAATGAATAATGAATTTGAGAAAAAGTACAAATATTGGAAAATGTAAGGGAATAACAAGCAATATCTCGAAAACGGTTCACTCAACAAAAGAAATGTATATGACATAAATTGTGTATTTTAACGCGATCTACATTTTGTGTGTAGTAAAATTTTGTCTATCTCTTATGGTTTACCAGTTATGCAAAAGTCGTTCACAATGAAGAATACTTTTGGAGACATTGCCAGAAAATTCGAGATATACATTTCATTTCTCATGACAATATCTTAAACATATGATATTTTAATCAAAATCGTTAGAGCCATTTTTGAGAAAATTAAAATTTTCGAAAAATGTTCCAAGTAAAGGGTAGTCTGGGGTGGGGGGATTTTCTTGAAAACCTTCGTGTCGCATCTCTGGAAGATACTGAACCTAAATATCAAGTTTGGTGTTTATCCGACTGTTTGTTTCTGAGTTATGCTGTTCACAGACACACAGACATACACACACACACACACACACACACACACACACACACACACACACAGATACACATACGGACATGTTTCCAAAAATGCTTTTTTGGGATTCAGGGGATCTCAAAACATGTATTTCCGGTGAAATCTCGGTATCGAATTTTTGGGTGGAATACAATACTTCCCCTACTTACTATACGTAGTAGAGAAAGTAAAAAGGCAATGCACACATGTGCATGCGCATACAATAAAAGTATAAAAAGTAGGATTTTTGTCTTTAGATTAGCCTGTTAGGAACTTTAAAATCAGTTCAAGTAAAATCGAAGATTACCAGAAAGTTTTCACTTCCAGTGTTATTATATTTGTAGTTAAAATCGAGTATGCATTAAGAAAATTATGCTTTTGCACAAAAGAAGGTCGTTAATTAGTCAGTCATGGTTTCCTGCTCAGGGGTAGATTCTTTATTGCAGTAAAAATATATCTTCTCCAATTATCTTGCCTTTCCAGTGTATCTCTTTTCTTATTTTTAATCAGTTTCAACATTGTTCTTTCTTCGCTCTCTCTCTTCCTCCCTCCCTTTCTAAAATGATTTATTGTGCATTTTATGTGCTCGTTTCCCACATTGCATTCTTCGTCATATTCATATTTCGATATCTACTGAGCTTTTTTTTCATTCTTGGCATCGTCCAAATTTCCGCACTACACAATGCCACATTTAACACATAGCTCTTGATTAATCTCTTCCTCAACTGTCTCAACTGTGTTAAAATTTCCCTTTGTCACTGCTTTTTAATAACAGCTCATATTACTTACCCTAGATAATAACAGCAAATCAGCAGATCTTATTGTTTATTGTTTCACTTAAATCTTATTCATTTCAATCGATCTAGAGCGCTAATATCTTGTATTTAATTGAATACTAATGCTAATTCCTAAACAGTTCATATTTGTTTAAGTTTTTTCTAAGTGCAACAGATTACATGGTACATTAAAATCCAAATTAAATTGAAGTTTTTATTGCAAACGTGCTTCTCAAACAAACTTCCCTAGCAACTGCAACGAGTTTTAATAAAACCTCCCGAGGAGCTTAAAAAGGGATACTTTAATTACAACAGCCCTATTTAATTTTGTGCTTGGCTTCATCAACGTGCCCGAAAGATAGTTTCATAAGCTTGAAATCCGAGAGCTGGTGTTCATTATTCTGAATGCTTCTCTTATTCTGTAACCTCAGAACTTTGGATTCTGTTGCAGCTTTCTCGGTTACGCAGCTGTAGGCCTCGATTATCATATCGTTTTGAAATTAGGATTTTCGCTTCCATATGAATAGATATAAAAATTTGGGAAAAAGAAACTGAAGTACAGAGTTAGAATATCACAAGGATTTTAAATCTAAGAAGAAAATGTTCTATTATTAGTTTTTTATAGAAAAACACTTTAAGTTATCATTGCTTTCTGCATAAATAGCGACTGCCAAAATGCCAAATCTTACCAGACGAGTTGAGATATAGACGATGGACCATTTAAGATGAGACTGTACAATATCTTCAAAACTAAGTGTTGTGAGAAAGAAATGTCTTAAATAAAAGTTGCTGAATATTATGGAGGAAAGCAAATGCCATTAGTCGTGTTTTGTTTGGAGGACATTATGATGGCCATTTTAGGTTCAACTTAATATTTTTAAATGGGAACCTAGATTTAGGATCAATTTAAATTTACTCTAAAATGACCATCATAACGTCCTCAAAACAAAACACGAGTAATGGCATTTACTTTCCCACATATTGTCAAGCAACTTTTATTAAAGACATTTCTTTCTACAACACTTAGTTTTGGAAATATTGTACAGCCTGAGCTTAAAAGGTTCACCCTATATAAACTTCCTAATTATGAAGAAAAAAAGTAATAAACAAAGAAAAAAGTCTGATGTGTTACACTCACATAACTTTCTCTACTTTTGTACAAACTATTTTTACAAACGCTTATTCTCCATCTACTTCATGTTAATCGAGATAAACATTTGCAGGCTCTATCTTATTGCTAATTTTCTTGTAGATGTAAGGGGATAATATATTTACAAGGGCAATATAGAAAAACAGTAGCCTTTAAGCACATACATATCTCTTAAAAGCTGGTTGCTAGGTGCAGCACCATTCCCTTTGCCACAGATTAATACTCTATGCATATCCAAGACAAAAAAATCTGATGTGTTACACTCACATGACTTTCTCTACTCTTGTAAAAACTACTTTTACAAACGCTTATTCTCCATCTACTTCATGTTAATCGGGATAAACATTTGCAGACTCTATCTTATTGTTAATTTTCTTGTAGATGTAAGGGGATAATATATTTACAAGGGCAATTTGGAATTACAGTAACCTTTGAGCACATACATTACTTTTAATAGCTGGTTGCTGGGTGCAGGACCGTTCCCTTTCCCACAGATTAATACTCTTTGCATATCCAAGACAAAAAAATGAATAACGAATTCCCATTTGAGAAAAGTATTGACAAATTTAAGGGAATAACAAGCAATATCTCGAAAATGGTTCACTCAACAAAAAAATGCATATGACATAAATTGTGTATTTTAACGCGATATACATTTTTTTGTGTAGTAAAATTTTGTCTATCTCTTATGGTTTACCAGTTATACAAAAGTCGTTCACATTGGAAAACACTTTTGGAGACATTCCCAGAAAATTCAAGATATACATTTTATTTGTCATGCAAATATCTTAAACCTATGATATTTTAATCAAAACCGTTAGAGCCATTTTTGAGAAAATTAAACTTTTCGAAAAATCTTATATGTAAAGGGTAATCTGGGGTGGGGGGATTTTCTTGAAAACCTTCATGTCGCATCTCTGGAAGATACTGAACCTAAATACCAAGTTTGGTGTTTATCCGACTGTTCGTTTCTGAGTTATGCTGTTCACAGACAGAAACACACACACACACACACACACACACACACACACACACACACACAGACACACACACGGACATGTTTCCAAAAATGCTTTTTTTTTATTCAGGGTGTCTCAAAACATGTATTTCCGGTGTAATCTCGGTATGGAATTTTTGGGTGGAATACAATACTTCCCCTACTTACTGTACGTAGTAGAGAAAGTAAAAACTGAAAGAAAATAAAATCTGTGTTAACGTTACACTACTTTCTACAACTATAATTTATTTCTACATGTATTCTACTAATTATTTTATCAAAAACTATTTTTTCTGTCTAATCGAGAAACATTTGCGTCGTTTCAACATTTCGTTTTAGGTGCAAGAGCGATACAGGATTGTGAGATCCTGAAAAAGCCGGTCGGTAGGTAATATAGGGTTGGAAATTCCGTACTTTTTGCAAGAAAACTAAACAAAGTTCTTCTGCATTACATTCTCATGACTTTCTCTACACTCTTTCATTTATTAATGGTATAAAAACTATTCTTACGAAAGCTAATTTTTCTGTCCATTTCATTTTAATCGAGATAAATCTTTGCATGAGCATCTATTATACATTTCGTAATAGATAGCGATAGTCAGTTTAAGAGCTGTACACTGGCATTCTCTTTCCATGCAAAAACGAGAAACAACTGAATGCCATTTAAAAGAATGATAAAGAATTGAACATTTTGAACCGGTGATAATAATGGATATCTCAGAATTGACTGATGCCACAAAAAAGTTATTAGATATGAATTGTGTGTTCTAAGGAGATCTATATTTTCTTTCTGCAGTACGTTTTCGTCTACCGCTTAACGTTTTACCAACTATGCAAGATTATTTAAACTTCCTTACAAATTCAAAAAATCTGATGTGTTACACTCACATAACTTTCTCTACTCTTGTACAAACTATTTTTACAAACGCTTATTCTCCATGTACTTCATGTTAATCGAGATATCGAGATGTTAATCTTATTGCTAATTTTCTTGTAGATGCAAGGGGAATTGGTAGGCTTTAAGCGATAGTCAAATATTTAAGAGCTGGTTGCTATGTGGAGTATTCCATTTTCTTTGCATTACCAGGACCAAACAAAATGAATAACGAATTTGAGAAAAAGTATTGGAAAATTTAAGGGAATAACAAGCAATATCTCGAAAATGGTTCACTCAACAACAAAAATGTATAACATAAATTGTGTATTTTAACGCGATCTACATTTTTTGTGTAGTAAAATTTTGTCTATCGCTTATGGTTTACCAGTTATGCAAAAGTCGTTCACAATGAGGAATACTTTTGGAGACATTCTCAGAAAATTCGAGTTATACATTTCATTTGTTATGAAAATATCTTAAATATATGATATTTTAATCAAAATCGTTAGAGCCATTTTTGAGAAAATTAAAATTTTCGATAAATTTTTCATGTAAAGGGTAATCTGGGGTGGGGGGATTTTCTTGAAAACCTTCGTGTCGCATCTCTGGAAGATACTGAACCTAAATACCATGTTTGGTATTTATCCGACTGTTCGTTTCTGAGTTATGCTGTTCACAGACTCACACACACAGGGACATGTTTCCAAAAATGCCTTTTTTCCCTTCAGGGGGTCTCAAAACATGTATTTCCAGTGAAATCACGATATCGAATTTTTGGGTGGAATACAATACTTCCCCTACTTACTATACGTAGTAGAGAAAGTAAAAATATGTGTTGAAGATTCTGGGAATAAGCCTCCTCACCCTGGATGAATTTTTTATGACTTGTAAACTGTAAGAGAGACAAAAGCTTGTACGTAAAAGAAGTAGATCTCGTTAAATCACACAATTTATGTCCAATAAAGCATTTTGCATCGTTAACCAGTTCCGAAATATTCCTTATTGTAGATGTAAATTGGGAAATACTTTATAGTTTATCAACTGTAAAATCATGGCCATGCAAAGAGAGCGTAATTTCAAAGCCATCATATAGGGATCGTTCTTAAAGGATTTGACTATCGCTTAATCCTACTGTATTTCTCTATTCGCCTTGTACCTACAAGGAAATATGTAATAAAGCCTTTCTGCAAATCCTTATCTGGAGTATAAGAATATAAGAATATGCTTTTATAATAATAGTTTATTGAAGAATGTGTAGGGAAGGTCATGTGAATATAACACACCAGATTATTTTTCCTCCTGGAATAAATATTAAAACCCTAAAGTGGAGTTATAACTTTTCATTCGACTCTTTACTGAGAATCTCCTCTGAAGCGGATGTATAGCCCTTCCTCTTAATGTACTTGCTCCTATTTTCAGCCTTAAACTTACTGTCCGGAAGGTTTTTCAAGTTAGTCTGAGCCCTCTGGTTTTCACTTCATGCACTATAAACGATACAACATATTTTAGGTTGCAAGGGGCAGAGGAGGATTTAAGCACTGCAGCCAGAGGCCTGTTGTGGCATATGCAACCTTCAGCAGGAAGGGATGAGACGAAAGATCCGAAGGGTTGTTGTCCGGACCAAGTAGCTGCAGGTGCGGATATTGCCGTGTCCCTGAAGTTCACAGATGGAAACAATCCTGCACGCATCCCCTAGCGTTCCTCCTGAGGAACAGGTCCGAATTATTGTGATTCCGTACGGAGGAAGAAGAAACAGAGCGTATATCCACAGCGCACTGCATACTACCAAACTACCCAATTAAGCCTCGTACCCAGAAAGGGATAAGAAAATAAATGATGGGGAATGAGGGACCGAAAAAATTCGTGGTATTAGAAAAAACACATCACCATTCGCCAGTGATAAGGGAAAACCACGGAAAAACCCAAGTGAGAGTGGGCTGTCGTCGGGGATCGAACCTGTCTCTCTTATGGGCTACAGACGTTGCCGCCTGAGACATCCCGCTCGGTTGCACGTACGAGGCGTGTTTTCAAAGTAAATACGTTTTAATATTTTGCCTGCTGCAGTCGCGAGCATGCGCGATCACTTCCTTCATTCATTAGGAAGCCAGACTCAGCTGTTAGCGATCATCACTTGGTGTTTTCCTGTTGTTAGAGCGTTTCGAAATTTTCAAAACATCGAACGACCCACCGAATATGAAGTCAGATTAGTGGTTCTTTTTTGAATGCGAGAAATGTTGGACCAGCAAACAATCATCCCTAATTGTGTGAGGTTTCTGGGGAAACAATAATGAGTGACAATTCCCGGCTGCACACAGCCAAACAAATTCAAGACCTGATCACCTCTCTACAGTCCGGATTTGGCATCAAGCGATTTTCATCTGTTTCTTCACCTGAAGAAATTTCTTGGTAGAAAATATTTCAAGATGATGTTGTGAAACAAGAGGTACAGACTTGGTTTTCATCACAGGCGGCACCATTCTTTGACGAAGGTATACAAAAACTGGTTTCCCATTACGACAAGTGCCTGAGTAACGGAGGTGACTAGTGGAGAAGTAGTATAAGGTGTAAGGAAATGAATGATAATATAGTATTTGAAAAAAATGTTCTGTTATTTTTTTAAAAATTTGTTACTTACTTTAAAAACACGCCTAGTATATTAACAAAGAGTTAATTATAGATTGTTCTTAATTGGGAATTGGGGATTTTCTCTCGAACTTGTTATACTGTGTTTTGTAAAAACTGACAACTCAGCAGCATAAATTTGGAGAATATTGTGGCAGGCTCCTACGTTTGGTATGCTCTTAATAAAGCCTGTAGTTACGAACCACGTCACCCGGACTTAATGGAATATTTAGATTACGTCATTCATCACGATGACAGATTTTTATCGCCACGTCAACTCGTGGCTTCATTCATACGGATTAAGGGTTATTATTTTTGGGGAAAAAATTATGCGATCGTTTTCCACAGACTTCACAGCGTTCATTGAACCAGTGCATTTTATAATTTCCTGCATAGCCTGCACTCCCTGGACTATGTGAGCTGGTATTCAACTGCCGTTTGCGTCAATTCACTCGTGTGAGAAATTGGGCCGTGAGCCAAATACGAAGCTAATCTGTATATATTTGATACATTGAAGAGAATTCTGGTCATTATAAAGCGGCGAATCGAAATGTTTACACTCTTAACTGCAAGTAGATGAAATATTTTCGTATTGTGTTGCATTTCGTTATAATTTACATGTTTTTGAAACAATAGTTCATATTTTATAGCATGTGGATATGTTTATAACTTCAAAAACTTTGTGTGCCCCATGCTTTATGCCAGAAAGATATTCTACGCGGCTGTTAAATATATTGGCTAGTGAGGTAGCACTCTCGCCCAGTGTAAACACCAGAAACGTTATCGAGAGATAACCAGAATCTTCTGGAAGTTTCCCTTCTCTCCGCCTCTCTAATATCCTAGAACTCTATAGAAAATTCCAGTGGCTATATCAGCGAGGGTTCTGGCGAGTGAGTTGGTGAGTGCGGTTCTAAATGAGTTAGTAACAGCAGTGCGACGTAGAGAGATTGCAGTGGACTTGCGTTCGATTCCCCAGCTAGTAAAGTGGATCGAGGAATACGCTGTTTCATGTGTATTTCCTTACGCGTTTACGTCGCGAAGAAAAGTGAAGTGATAGAGCTGAACTATATCACTTTAATGAAATGACAGTGAGACCACATTAGTGAAGTGAAATGAAAAGTGGACAAGATCAAAATATCTTGGGTGACTCCAGAAATAATGCCTAGAGATAGTACATAAGGGTATTAAGTTAGGGCAAAGAAGAGCATCAAATGCCCTTCTGTTTGCCGATCACCAGTTTTAATCTTTGACAAGGAAGATAGGCTACATAAAGCAGTATATCAGCTGAATCAAATCTGTAAAAATTACGGTACGAATATATCTAAGATAAAAACAAAAGTAATGGTATTACAGGGAAGATATCCATTAAGAAGCAAAACAGTATTAGAAGACAACGTATTGGAACAAGTATCACATTTCCAATACATCGGCTGCGATGCAACTTATAGTAAGATAGGATATATATATATATATATCAAAAATGCCAAGCAGTCTATGGAACTATCAAACGAACCTTTAAGAATAAGACAAGGAGAGAAAACACAATTGAGATTTTATGCAGTTACTCGTATGGCAGTAGCAATGATAAATTATGGAAGCGAAGCATGAACTGTCAAGAAAGATAACAGTAAGATACAAGCAACTGAAATGAGGTTTTTACGATTAGAGGAACATTTTATAAATGAGGCCATCATAAAAGAGCTGAAAGCACAACCAGTATTAGAAGAGATAGAGAAATATAGAAATAAATGGGTTAAACACCAAGGAAGAATACACAAACAAGCCTTTTGTTACAGTTGGTGGATCCCAAAAAAAGAACGTCTTCAACAAATATGTGACCGGAACAGCAAATGCCCAAACCAGAAGGCAGAAGAAGTTATTTGATTCAATAATATTTTAATTACTTTGACTACTATTTGCCTATTGTAAGTAGAGGAATTATTGCATTCTACTCAAAAATTAGATATAGGGATTTTACTGGAAATCCAAAAAGCCATTTCTAGAAAAGGTTTGTGTGTCTACCTGTCTGTGAACAGCACATCTCAAAAACAAAAGCCGGTTAAATTCCAAACTTGACTTTCTAATCAACTTCATCCTCCAAGGATGCAACATGAAGATTTTTAAGAAAATTCTTCCAGCCCAAATAACCCTTTACATGGAAAATTGTTCCTTATTCTTCAGTTCTTCAAAAATTACTCTAATTATTTTTATTAAAACACAATACGTATAAGATATTTATTTGCATGACAAATAAAATCACATTTTAAATCTTTTGCGAATAGGCTTCCTTCATTGTGAAGGAATTTTGTGTAATTGTATATAATTGGTAAACATTAAGAAGTAGTCCAAAACCGTGCTGCACAAAAAATGTAGATACCTTTAATAACAAAATGTTATTATTACAAATAACCAATGTTATTTCCGAGATATCCGTTATTGTTTTGAGTTTTTTAATACCTTTGCCATTTTTAAATGCCGTCATTGTTCATTTGTTTCTCGCCATGTCATGGAAAGTGTGTGGAATTTAAAGAATAG
Organism: Deroplatys truncata; assembly: GCA_030765065.1. Taxonomy (NCBI): domain Eukaryota; kingdom Metazoa; phylum Arthropoda; class Insecta; order Mantodea; family Mantidae; genus Deroplatys; species Deroplatys truncata. The sequence continues at coordinate 109,390,658 of CM060975.1, forward strand.
TATAATCCACTAGCTTTTAAACAGCTGAATATCGATTAGATTTCCTGCACCCCACTTGTATTTAACGAAACGTTAATGAAATTATTTCTGTAAAGGTTTATCTCGATTAGCATGAAGTGGTTAGAAAAATAAGCTTTCGTAAGAATGGTAACCTAGTATCAAGCGACTGAAAAATTCAATGCCATCGCCGGGATTTGAACCACAGATTTCCCGGTTTCCGTTCGGTTGCTCAGTCGTTTGATTCTACCTCTGCCTTGCCCAACACACGGCTGGTGTGGAAGAACAATTAATTCCATTAATTGACCTAATAGTAGTCGAAACTATGAAGCCTGGAACTTGGAACTTAAAGTACCTACAACATTGTAAGTCGCCATTGGGGTATGTCATCGCAATACAATTTGAGATGTCCTTGTGGTTTAGTGGAAAAAGTGAATCACTTGGGGAATTTAATGTCGTACCGGCACGTTGCCATAATAGCTCAGTGGTTAGAGCACCTTTACAACCTACCTTTCCAAACTTGTCCAACAGACAACTTGTGTGAAAGAGCAATTCATTCCATTTCGTAAGAATAGTTCGTAGAAGCCATATAAAAAAAATTCTGAAGTGTTACACTCACATGACTTTCTCTGCTCTTATACAAACTATTTTTACAAACTCTCCATCTATTTCATATTAATCGAGATAAACATTTGCAGAAACGATTTTTTGACATGCAAAGAGAATTACATTTTACACATAGCGAAAAGTTCTAAAAGTATTTGGCTTTCGCTTAAGGCGTACTCCTTGCTTTGTATTTGCAAGGGCAATATAGAAATACAGTAGCCTTTAAGCATAGACATATATCTTAGTAGCTGGTTGCTAGATGCAGCACCATTCTCTTTGCCACAGATTAATGCTCTTTGGATATCCAAGACAAAAAATGAATAACGAATTTCCATTTAAAAAAATAAGTATTGAAAATTTAGGGGAATAACAAGCAATGTCTCGAAAATGGTTCACTCAACAAAAAAATGTATATGACATAAGTTGTGTATTTTAACGCGATCTACATGTTTTGTGTAGTAAAATTTGGTCTATCTCTTATGGTTTACCAGTTGTGCAAAAGTCGTTCACAATGAAAAATACTTTTGAAGACATTCCCAGGAAATTCAAGACATTCATTTTATTTGTCATGAAAATATCTTAAACATATGATATTTTAATCAAAATCGTTATAGTCATTTTTGAGAAAATTAAAATTTTCGAAAAATGTTCCATGTGAAGGGTAATCTGGGGTGGGGGATTTTCTTGTAAACCTTCGTGTCGCATCTCTAGAAGATACTGAACCCAAATACGAAGTTTGGTGTTTATTCGACTGTTCGTTTCTGAATTATGCTGTTCACAGACACACACACACATAGACACACATACAGACACATACACGGACATGTTTCCAAAAATGTTTTTTTTTGGATTCAAAACATGTATTTCCGTTGAAATCTAATTTTTGGGTGGAATACTATACTTCCCCTATTTACTATACGTAGTAGAGAAAGTAATAACGTCAGTGAGTAGAGAAATTTATGTGAATGTAACATATCAAATTCTTAATTTTTGCGATATCAGCACACGTTTTCTTTCATTTACGGGTAGTTTCTGAAAGTGACATTCCCAATTAAATAGGAAAACCGAACTGAATTGTTTAGGTAATCCCATTAACTTTTGGCACTTCCAGTATCAGACTTCTTTTTCTAGCCGAAAGCGGGACATATTGTTCACTCATTTGCAGCCAGCGGCGTTGTAATCATTAACGGCTCAACTATCCTATATGGTTGGTTAGGAAAGTTGTACCAAATCGATATAGATCGAATATATTGGTATTAGCTGTGTGACGGGGCGGTATTAGTCATTGATGAGCGTGAGAAGTGGTCCATTTGGGTAACACTGCCTCGGTGCAGTACAGTTCCGCACAAAACAAAAGGCTCACGACGCGGTGAGTCATCGGATAGCGCACACGAACTGCTCACGCGAACTGGGCGGGGAAAATTACATGTTTCTCACGATGAAATTATCGGGTGTGCTCCAAACACGAAACACTGAATGAGTCTTCGTTATCTCTGAGCGTGTTTATCTGACTGTACACCCTTATAATGACTACCGGATTGTTTAACTGTTTTATTAATATATCTACAAAAATTGGGCTTGATGGCTGAGTGTACGTGATGACTCACGAAAGGATACTTGAAATACGAGGTATTTTTAATGCCTCTAATGCTATTACCTAAGCTAGAGAAAGCATTCCATTCTACCCAAAAGGACTATATAGAGATTTTCCTGAAAATGTGCTTTGGGATGCTCTGAAATGACAAAATCTGGTGTTTGAACATCAATGTGCCTTCTCCATCCAATGGCATTTATTTTCTTAGCAGTTTTATCATGAAAAATCTTCCTCATAAACAGGATCAATTAATATCACGGATCATTCGTATGAAAAGACATAAAATGAAAATTCTATACATAGGAATCACTCCTATTTGTTGCACACATATCCATTTTCGAAAGCGGTTAAAATTGTAAAAGAAGTTATTTGAAACAAAATCGTACTTGTACTCGTATTTTGATATAATTACATAATTCTAATACACGTTTGTCTGCTTCTTAATTATACAAAGTTATACAAAACTCAATCCAATAAGGGATATTTCGCAGGCTATTTACAGAAATGCAAGATATACACTTGTCAATATATCAAGCGTAAGATATTTAATAAAAATACTTAAATATCACATTAAGTATTCGTTTTACACACACACACACACACACACACACACACACATACATACAGTTGGATTTTTTTCTGCAAACATTTGCATTCGGTAGAACTGAAAACGTGTATTTCCGGTGAAATCTTCCTTCAAAATCCAGAAAAGGCGCCATTCAAGTGTCCCTCTTTTCGTGGATTACCCGGTTTCCTCGCAGGATGGAAAGGAAAGACCACCGAAAAACTTCGGTGGGCGCGATAGAATTTAGCTTAAATGTACCAGATGTCGAGTCTGGTGCCGGAGAACTCTAGGTTGTCCATACAACCCCGTTCAGGCATTACCGTCCAGACATATCCAATCTCCCATGGTATCGAGATTAATCCGCCAAGACCCATCTAATTCGAACAGTCCCCAACGGAATGCCCTCAGATGCAACAAGAAGATAACGTTCTCAAACAAGCTAGCAGAACAGTACGCAGCAGCACTTCTATGTACCGTGCACATAAACTGGTATCCATATCAAAAAACGAAAGAAGAAGCACCAAGCGCATTAAAATAACCGCTCAAAATTCCATGTTGAATTACACCTTCATTTTGAATTTTGTCAATGTTGAATTTCTCACATCGGAAGTAATCACTTGAAGTTGACAATCAACCCTAAAACGTATGATGAACAATACTTCTGACATCAATGGGTGGAGCCCTTCCGGACTGAGGAAAACAAACATTGTTAACAAATCCTGAAGCAGGCGGCCAGCGATTGTTGTGACAGAAGACATGAAGGTCGAATTGACATACTCATCAGGAAGACCACAGAGAAAAGCACTTGATATCAACATTGTTAATGAGATATGAAGAGATTATGTATAGAATAGCACTAGAGACATCAGACAAAAAGAAATTCAGGAGTCCGCCTTCTGAAATATGGAAAATGATTACACTGATGTTCTGGAATGCGAAGTGTTTGAAAGGGAATATACCCTACATATATAAGAATTGTGCAGTAACAATATAATTCACCAAGAAACATGTTAAAATATTCAACATCCAATATTTGTACAGAGCAAATTGTAAGAAAGGGCGAGCTAGCAAAATTCCAGGTAAAACATAATTCTAAGTAGAGCACACATTTCACCAAGCCAACGAGCAGGGGACCGGTAACGGTCAGGAGAAATAGAAAGAGACAGGTAGAGAAAAGAAAGAGACGGAGATATTGAACCCACTTCACAACGCGCCAGGGTGACGCGTAAGCGCACGAATTTGGAGTAACATATTCTCATACATGTTAAGGTAACGCAGTCTGAGGACCAATTAGAAACGTCGTTACATTTTGAAACGCAGAAGTGAGCGTCACTAGGCTCAGGTGTATAAGGGCAAACAAGGTCTCAGAATTACCCACTCTCTTATCTTCTAGAACTTTCGTCGACACGAAGTGTTACGCTCTTAGCGACAAATGCACATGTGTGTGCATATGGGTGGGAGTGCGTGTGCAGATAGTTAGGCTCCTGACTTATTTAAAGTAGTGGGATTGGAATAAGGGGAAAAGCTAGCCGCCCATAAATTGTTAATAAAATACACTTAGTATAGTAGGGAAAATGAATTATATTTTTAATTTACCTCACCCACGATAACCCTGAGAACCAAGAGTTAGATATATATCGGGAAAGGTTAGGAATGGGAAAACGCAACAGCCGACGAGCATCCATAGCCCAGGAACAACACTGCAGCAGATAGCATCAACCCAGGGATCGACATTTCCAGATGCACCTGACCGACGACTTCCCGCTACAAATACCGCCCAGCAACCGTTTCCCGCTGCATGTTGCTTGTGATGTCTATAGAGAGGCAATACGATTAACTGTTATTCATCCTTTTTGACCTCTTTAAGGATGAACTCCTCGGTCCACATATTCCTGACAGTGAACAGAAAGAAAAAGTTCAGCTGAAATTCGGATCCGCAGCATGACAGTTTGCAAAGCTGGGATAAAGCGTCGTACTCCCAGGTTGTGCAATCCGATAAAAATCGGTCATCACTAGAGAAGTTTGACATTGGTCATGAAGGGTGCAGGGATATAGTTCTCGCGCTGAGATATTATGATTTAAGTAGTGGCAGGTACTAGATGATAGGTGATTCCGGGGGAGATGGCCAATGGAAGTTATTTTTGCAATTATGGCTCGAAGCATTTGTAGCCCTGCAGGCGGCAAGCTTTTGATCCTCTTAACCATCATTATCAGTAACATATATTGCTTTCTGTCACACTCACAGGAGGCTAACTTGACTGTTATATCTCACCTGACTAGATGTTTTAAGATGTTGAAGGAAATAAACTTCCTTGAGAGATTTTCGCACTATATATTGGGTATTTTGACAAGACTGATCATCTTATTACAACGACCTCCTATTTTTACGAGGGTCATCCAGAAACTAAGTCCCGATCGCGACCAGAGATGGCACCACCAGTTGGATAGGAATGCGCATGTGCAGGAGTAGAGAGGAAGTGTGTGGGAATGATGCAGTACAGTTTCAGTCTTGTGACGGCAGTGGTTATCGCACCGTGTTCGGAGAAAATGTCCGCCTCAATATTGTCTCCCGTCAGCTGCGAGGTCCGTGCAATGATCCATCCTTGCACGCTCAAAAGCAATCTCCAGCAGAGATCCATCGCCAATTGTGCCGCTGGATGGACACGACATTATGCGCGGCAGACGATGGTACAGCCAACTCACTGAAGGACGAACCAATATTCACGACGAAGACCGTAGTGGCCGACCGTCCCTGGTGACGCCAGAACTGATGTAAAGTGTGTGGCAAGCAATTGTGCAGAACCGGCGCTTCACAATTTCTGAAGTCTCTTGCCAACCCCCAGATGCCTCGCTCGCTTTTGCACGTAATTGTCTCACGGTGGCTTGGTTTTCACAAAGTGTGTGCAAGATGGGTGCCAAGGCAACTGACTGATGAACACAAAACGAAACGTCTGGCCGCAGCATTGACATTCCTACAGCGATACGCAGGGAAAGGGGACGAGTTTCTCGACAATATTGTCACTTGACGATGAAACACGAGTGTCACATGCCACACCAGAGACAAGACAACAATCAATGCATTGACGGCATAGTGGCTCAAGTAGCTGTGAAGACCAAATTCAAGCAGACAATCTCTGTCAAAAAAAATCATGTGCACTATCTTCTGGGATGAGGTGGTGTCGTCATGTGCGAATTTTTACCGCGAGGGGAGACCGTAAATGCTGATCGGTATTGTTAGATATTGCATAAACTGAGGAGGGCAATACAGAACAAGAGATGTGGTATGTTGACAAGATGCAATACGCTATTGCATGACAATGCAAGACTTCATATAGCCAACGCCACAGAAATATGTTGAATGAGTTTGGATGGGAAATCCTCGCCACCCACCCTAGAGCCCCGAGCTCGTCCCAAGTGATTTTCTTCTCTCCCGTCTCATGAAGCGTTTTCTGACAGGAAAGCGTTTCCTGAGGTGCAGAATGAAGTAACTACGGACATTGGCGGGAGACTCCTATGACTTGGGCATATTTGGGCACCGTTACGATAAATGCCTCAACAATGGTGGTGACTATATTGAAAAGTAGCCAGTGAATCTATGTAATTATTCCAATAAATATGCCTTACTTAGTGATGATTTTGTTCTATTTATCGCTCATCGGGACTTAGTTTCTGGAGACCCTCGTATTATGCCTATGGCCATCTCACTTTACTCCGTATGCTCCACAATTTTCGAGAAAGTTGGCTAGCCCTCCAAAGACATACTTTTATGGTCTTCTTATAACTATTTCAGCAACTATTCGAATTCTGATCAAGGCGCTGGATTTTTCAAACCCAATTTTAACTTTTGCCTCACATAACCCGTGTGAACGAATACCGGAAGTAATAATCAGACATAACCCATGTTTATCAAATTTGACGTACACCATTGCATTATCTGTCTCTTCAAATAAAAACGCAGTGATAGCGTTAGCGTAAAGCGATACTCTGGGCTCGCGAAAACTGTAACTTTTCCATCAAATACCATTGGCTGTTACGGTCCTCACTAAAATCATTCTAAGCAGGAATTCGTAATATTTCCTGTTAGTCCCTGTGTTTTAGGTTTGTGAATTTCGTCTCTTACGCTAATGGCTTTAAACATTGAGCTTGATAATTTAGGCAGCGACAGAGCTGTTAACAAAGTAAATACTCGTATATACGTTACATTTTCACTCGTGGGTGAGCCTAAAAAAAAGTTATTGCGAAAGCGTGAAGCAGGATAATGGAGTACAGTGTGACACAGAACCCGCATTCTAACCACTTTGCGTTGTGGGTATGAATTAACAATGTTTGCAGTCATCTTGTTTAACATGTCTAAATGCCGGATGTGGCAGCGAAAAACTGCCTCGTGTTTGTGCGCTAACATTCTCATAACACGACGCAATCAATTAGAACAGGCCTCAGGGTCACCTCGTCTAATTACCTGGAGCAGATAATGTGTCTGCTCGGCACTTGTTGAAAACACCTGCGTGCCATATCCTCACCCTTAGGCGTGTTCGGCTCCATCAGTCGGCCTATCTCGCTTTAAGCACAGTCCTCCAACCACGAAAACGTTCCAGACGCGTCTTCTCTACCATTGAGAACTTATTTTTCAGTCACGCTTTATCGAGCTGTCCTCGATTACTCTACCAGCAGGAAATGGCGCCTTTCTGTAGATTACATTTCTCCTCTCCAAGAAAAAAAGTAACGGACTAAAGACTGTTCCATTTATTATAAATTACTTACATCCTTTTCTGAAATTATAGACAAAAACAATATTTTTCTGCCTTCTTGCTTCTTTGAATAGAAATATAAATGAGTTCTAGATTTAATCGATAAATTTGCTAACAAGGAAGCTGTGAATGACTCGATATTACAGAAACTGGAACGTGAATTGTATTTTGTTTTGACTATTTAGCAAATAACTTTAAGATTAAACAAGTAATTTAAAGAACATGGGAATTTAAATTAATTCCGTCTCTGCAATTGGATTTATTCTGCCTGTAATACGTACGAGAATAACTCATTCAACATGGAAAGGTGCTGCTTTTTTACATTCTCTACTACGTATAGTAAGTCGAGGAAGTATTGTATTCCACCCAAAAATTCGATACCGAGATTTCACCGGAAATACATGTTTTGAGACCACCTGAATCCAAAAAAGACCATTTTTGGAAACATGTCCGTGTGTGTGTGTCTGTGAACAGCATAACTCAGAAACGAACAATCGGATAAACTCCAAACTTGGTATTTAGGTTCAGTATCTTCCAGAGATGCGACACGAAGGTTTTAAAGAAAATCCCCCACTGCAGATTACTCTTTACATGGAACATTTTTCGAAAATTTTAATTTTCTCAAAAATTGCTCTAACGATTTTGATTAAACTATCATATGTTTAAGATATTTTCATGACAAATGAAATGTATATCTCGAATTTTCTGGGAATGTCTCCATAAGTATTCTTCATTGTGAACGACTTTTTCATAACTGGTAAACCATAAGAGATAGGCAAACTTTTTCTACACAACAAATGTAGATCACGTTAAAGTACACAATTTAAGTCATATACATTTTTTTGTTTAGTGAACCATTATCTAGATATTGCTGGTTATTCCCTTAAATTTTCAAATAATTATACTCTTTCTCAAATTTGTTATTCATTTTTTTTGTCCTGGTAATGCAAAGAGAATACTTCACATAGCAATCACCTCTTAAAATATTTGACTATCGCTTAAAGCCTAGCAATTCCCCTTGCATCTACAAGAAAATTAGCAATAAGATTAACATCTCGATTAACATGAAGCATATGGATAATAAGCGTTTGTAAAAATAGTTTGTACAAGAGTAGAGAAAGTCATGTGAATGAACATATCAGATTCTTTTCATTTAAACCCTTTAGTAACAAACAAAATAAAACTGAAGCATAAAATATATATTTATGTTTACTGATCTAATATGTTTGCCTAAAATAGCTGATGTAGGTGCAATAAAATGAAAGCGATAAAACGAAGACGATAAAACTGTGATGGGCCGCCGTTATTAGTTTAAATTACTTATATTCTTATACAGAAACGGACACTGATTCCTAGGCAAAATATTGCTCGTCATGCTACTTTGAATTACTGAAGCCCCAAAAAAAAGTTTAATTTCAACCAATCATGGCTCTGGCTAGCAATTTATTCTTTTGGGATTATCACTTAGTTTTATGAACATTTTTAAAAGACGAGAAGTTGCAATTGCTGGTGTTGGCTCCGCTAAGAATTTCCTGGGCGGAGTCAACCTCATTATCCTTAATTAAGATTCGTTTTCATTTCGCTTAAAATATTCTGTGCTTTTATTTTCTTAGACGTTTAGAGGATAGGGATACTTTCATTTCTACTTTAAAGTATTAACTCAATGCTGCGATGTTGATTTGTATTAAATAAGAATTTTTTGTAGTTTTTTAAATAACTTATATTATATACCAATTTATTTCATTTAATGTTTTTGGAGAATATAATTCCAAGTTGTTAATCAATTTAGGAGTGCAATCAGTAAATCTAAACGACTGAGTAATACCACAGATATAATAATGCGCCTTCTATATCTGCTAAATTATAATAACTGCTATCGACTGCCTTTTTGTGGAAACAATAACTAATTTGACAGATGAAGTTCGGATATCCGCTTTGTTGTTCTCAACACTTTAAAGTTTTCTAACAATGTCCACCCTCTCATTGTGAGCAATAGAAGATATTTAACTGCCCTTCAGACACTGATTTCTCTATGAACTAAAGCTCTTTCCCAACTCCTTAGAAAACAAGCTATAATTTTCAAAATGTTTATTGCATAGCCGTAAAGCGGATCTGCAATTCAACACATCGGAATATTCCGTCCTTAAAATGATTGGTAATGTATCGAGGTCTCAGGGCTACGGACGGAACGTATGTGAAATGTTTTACTCAAATTCAGCTTCAGGTAAGCCCTTTTGAAAGTCTCGTACTTCCTCCGAATCCGTTCCACTTTTTGAAACAGTCCTTCGCTTCATTTTCCTCTTTCCTACGCGCATACGTCTAACTCTTTTACCGAGGACAAACTCTGCCCCTTGAAGAATTAATATACTCCCCGCAGACACGCCAAAGAAGTTGCATAAGTAAATGCACTTGAGGATTATTTTTAGCTTTATCTTATTCAGTGTGTAATGATTTAGCCTTCTCTTGCTATAACTCTTACAGGTTAGGTAAGGTGCTTTAATAGAACGGCAGAGCCAGATAAAGTTTAGTTTAATTTTTATTCTATGCATATGGTTTTACAGGCTTTTGTTGGAGTAATTAGGCTGACTAAAAATAAGCTGTTTGTGACCTGAAACATTGTATTGACTCCTAAAGAAATATAATGCAGTGCTGTAAATTATTGTTAATTTACACATTGTAATTTCTAAAATATGGATGATTCACAGGACGCGTAGTAAAATGTGGAATCTATGTGCCTTTTTACGGACCCACAAAAAGTGGGCAATAACTCAAATTCGAAAATAGCCGCAAAATACGGGACGGATAGCCTCCTTAAGGATAGACTAAACGGCGAAATTTGGCAAAAGTTATATTTTTAGTTTTTTTTACAGTTTAATTAAATGGAATTTCGTTTTTAATTTGACACACACACGCAAATATAATAACTGTAGGCCCAATAGTTATATTTTATATATACTTTTTAAAACTGATACTGCATCTACCATTTTGTACCGCGAATTTTTCACCACTTCAAAGAAAAAAATCTGATGTGTTACACTCACATGACTTTCTCTACTCATGTACAAACTATTTTTACAAACGCTTATTCTCCATCTACTTCATGTTAATCGAGATAAACATTTGCAGAGTCTATCTTATTGCTAATTTTCTTGTAGATGTAAGGGGAAAATATATTTACAAGGGCAATGTAGAAAAACAGTAGCCTTTAAGCACATACATATCTCTTAATAGCTGGTTGCTAGGTGCAGCACCATTCCCTTTGCCACAGATTATAACTCTTTGCATGTCAAAGACAAGAAAATGAATAACGAATTCCCATTTGAGAAAATAAGTATTGAAAAATTTAAGGGAATAACAAGCAATATCTCGAAAATGGTTCACTCAACTAAAAAAATGTATATGACATAAAGTGTGTATTTTAACGCGATCTACATTTTTTATGTAGTAAGATATTGTCTATCTCTTATGGTTTACCAGTTATGCAAAAGTCGTTCACAATGGAGAATACTTTTGTAGACATTCCCAGAAAATTCAAGATATACATTTTATTTGTCATGAAAATATCTTAAACATATGATAGTTTAATCAAAATCGTTAGAGTAATTTTTGAGAAAATTAAACCTTTCGAAAAATCTTCCATGTAAAGGGTAGTTTGGGGTGGGGGGATTTTCTTGAAAACCTTCGTATCGCATCTCTGGAAGATACTGAATCTAAATACCAAGTTTGATGTTTATCCGACTGTTCGTTTCTGAGTTATGCTGTTCACAGACACACACACGGACATGTTTCCAAAAATGCTTTTTTTGGATTCAGGGGGTCTCAAAACATATATTTCCGGTGAAATCTCGGTATCGAGCTTTTGGGTGGAATACAATACTTCCCCTACTTTCTGTACGTAGTAGAGAAAGTAAAAATTGAACTTTTACGTACTTCGGAGTACAGAAGTAAACTGTAGCCCATCTTTTAGGGAAAGTTTCTCTCTACAAATTGGCACTAGTGTTACATATGGTGGCTTCTGTGTGCTCAAGCCATATGGTTTCTTTCTTTGCAAAAATATAGGAGTGTTTTCTCCATTTTTGTCTTTGAACAGCTTTTTCTGTGAATGATATTTCTGTATAAATGATCCATTTTCTCAGAAAGTATTGAAGACAGCTAAATTAAGTTTTACGATGATAAAATAGCTCTCTAATTTCTGTTATGGATCTACTTTGGTATTGCAGATGGTTGGTTATTTAAAAAAAAATATTGTTAATAAATTTTGATAAAAAGTTGATACAATTAAAATAATTTTAACAACCAGACTTATTGTATATGTTAAACTTAAAAGGTATTCATCTTCATCCTGTAAAAATTTCAGTCCTACATCACAGTATCTGATGTCTTAAATGGTTCCTGAGAATTTCTAATAGTTTCAATGCAATGTCAGATTTAACATTGGCAGAATAGAGCGTTTAATCTCCCGTTAATTAGGCATACCTACCACTTGAAGCTATAATAATGCTATTAATGAATGTAAAGTACTTGATTGTGCAACATTTGCTTGTTTATCGATGCGAGACTGTTTCAAGTGACGTAAACAGGAATTACACCATTTGTTGTACTGTCTGGCAGTCGTCTCGAAAGGTAAGCGAGTGTTCCAGACGAGTTCTAAGGTCTTCCTGATCTCATTAAGCTGATCTGTTGTCGGAACACGTGATCGGAAGTCCAGGCTTCGGTGCGGTCGTTACTAACAACCCAGCCCACGTAGCACTGCATCATTGCCGATATCGTGACTTCGACTCCCCGCGGGGAAAACTGCAGGTTTATCTCACATAGCAGAACTAGCAGGTTTTATTATGCTAAGAATGGTGATGCATAGGTAATGTCACGAGCTCGATCTCACGAACTAGCACAGCGATTACGATTGCATTTTTTTGTTAGGTTTATATTGGAATCCAGCTTCAGGAAAGATGATGCAAAATTTATCACGTTGAACATAAAAAAGATCTTTTGTAAATGCGAATGCAGAAATTGCTATACACCATATGAAAAAGCAACGACTGGTTTTATTCCCTTTGAAGATTTATTATTTTGAGATCTTAGAATATTAGTCATATTCTCTACTCGCTCTTCTACAAACTATTCCTACAGAAGCTTATTATTGCAGCTACTTATTTTTAATCAAGATAAATTTTCAATTCACAATTACACATACTGTCATATACGGTAGATGCAGTGATAGTCAGAATTTAAAGAGCCTGTCGCTATGTGATGGCTTTGAAATTCCATCTCTTTGCAAGACTACAATATAAAAAGAATAACGACTTCCAATTTGAGAAAAGTATACTTATCTGAAAATTCAAACCAATAACAAGGAATATCTCGGAAATGGTTAATTCCAAAAAAACTTATTTGACATAAATTGTGTGCTTTAACGAGATCTACATTTTGTATGCAGTAAGATTTTGTCTATCTCCGACAGTTTACCAATTTTATTTCACTAAAGCCATTCTAATGAAGGCGACTTCACCAGCTATTCCCAGAAAATTCAAGACATACATTTCATTTGACATGAAAATATGTTAAAAAGATGTCGTTTTAATCAAAATCGTTAGAGCCGTTTTTGAGAAAATCAATAAATTTTGAAAATGTTCCATGTAAACGGCACTTTGGGCGAGGGGATTTTCTTGAAGACCCTCGTATCGCATCTTTGGAAGATACTAAACTTAAAGGTTTAGTATTTGTACACAGACAGACAGCTAAACACAGGCGGACCTTTTCCAAAAAAATTCTTTTTTTTATTCAGGGGCTTAAAACATGCATTTCCGGTGAAACATCGATATAGAATTTTTGGTGAAATACAATACTTCCTCCATCTACCTACTAGAGTATGCAGTAGAGAAATTAAAAATAGCAACAACATTCTCTGGTCACTAACTCAACAATAAACAGTACAGTGTACATTTAATTTAGCTATACATATAATAAATCTCCAACCAAACGTTTTATTCGCATTTTCAGATTGGATATACAACCCCGTTTACGTCTATAAATTGCTAGCTGACTTGAAACATAAAGATGAATTTTTACTTTGTCTATTACGTATAGTAAATAGGGGAAGTATTGTATTCCACCCAAAATTTCGATACCGTGATTTCACCAGAAATACATGTTTTGAGATCCCCTGAATCCAAAAAAAGCATTTTTGGAAACATGTCCGTGTGTGTGTGTGTGTGTGTGTGTGTGTGTGTGTGTGTCTGTCTGTCTGTGAACAGCATAACTCACAAACAAACAGTCGGATAAACACCAAACTTGGTATTTAAGTTCAGTATCTTCCAGAGATGCGACACGAAGATTTTCAAGAAAATCCTCCCACCCCAGATTGCCCTTTACATGGAACATTTTTCGAAAATTTTAATTTTCTCAAAAATGGCTCTGACCATAATGATTAAAATATCATATATTTGAGATATTTTCATGACAAAGAAAATGTATATCTTGAATTTTCTGGGAATGTCTCCAAAAGTATTCTTCATTGTGAACGACTTTTGCATAACTGGTAAACCATAAGAGATAGACAATCGTTTACTACACAGGAATGTAGATCGCGTTAAAATATACAATTTATGTCATACACATTTTTTTTGTTGAGTGAACCATTTTCGAGATATTGCTTCTTATTCCCTTAAATTTTCCAATACTTATACTTTTTCTCAAGTTCGTTATTCATTTTTTATGTCTAGGACATGCAAAGAGAATGGAATACTCCACATAGCAACCAGCTCTTAAAACATTTGACTATCGCTTAAAACCTACCATATCCCCCTTGCACCTACAAGAAAATTAGCAATAAGATTAACATCTCGATTAACATGAAGCATATGGAGAATAAGCGTTAGTTTGTACAAGAGTAGAGAAAGTCATGTGAGTGTAACACATCAGATTTTTTTCATTTAGAAAATTTCGGATTACTCTAGTACGGAATACCTAAACGTCATATGATTCTTGCTTCCCATGCTGCTGAACCCCGGAGAGGGGGGAGCAATTTAGATAGAATTGGATAGATATGTAGAGAGGGACAGAGTTACAGGGAGTTTTTGGAGGAGGAGAGAAGGGCAGAGAAAGAGAGAGAGGAGAGTACAAATCTCCGCAGCTAACATAATAACGCGAGAGGAGCCGCAGATTCTCTACTCTAAGTATGCTTACAAATATTGACAGATTATGTATATATAGGTTCAGTAACCCACTATTAATCTCAACACACCATTATGAGGCATTAAGAATTAACAGCTCTGACTGAAATCGTTGCGTTACATTTAACAGAGAAATCTAAATCAGCAGCAACTAACTCGAGACTCGTATCTAGTTCCCGAGGCCGTGGGTTCAAACCCGGCGGAAGTCGATGGATTTTTTGGGCGTAGAAATCTTTAACATATCTTTCTTCGGAAGGGAAGTAAAGCTAGTGGTCCCGTGTCGTAAATTTACGGCACGTAAAAGAACCTCAAGCCTGATAAACACCTCTGAGCAAAATTTCCGGTCTTTCATGCCTAATATAAAATGGGACGCTAGGAAACATAGTAGTTAAAGAGAATCCATAAATTAAATTCAATTTAATTTAATTTCTCAGGGCTCGTGTGATGCTACACAGTGCTTCTCCCCAAAAGGCGCGTATAAAGCGGCAAGAATACAAAGAAAGAATCAAGATAGACGGGGAAGGAAAGGGGATTGAGTAGCTCGACCACAGCTGTGTTGTTGTGCACTTGCCTCACACAGTTATTTGAGATTACATGTCGCCGAATTGGTTTATTCTGTTCTAAAATGTCACAATTATCTCGTTACTAAATTTCATACCTGGTGCCTCCAGCAGTACTCACTCAAAGTGATAAAAATTATAACATTTAAAAAATATATAAGTTGATAAAGAGGTTACAACATATCTACGGTATGTGATTTTGGCAACAATGCAATAGATATACATGGAATAATTATTTTATTGTGTAGAAATATGTCAGCATGTAAATAATACAAGGTTTTAGGAATTATTGCCTTATTTAAGACTTCTTTTACAGTCACCGAACTTACTTCATAATTTAACAATTTGAAAATAATTAACCGGCAATATTATGCAGGATGTATTAAACAAAGCAAATAATTAACTCAATTACTCTGTAATGAAACTTTGGAAACTTGTCTGATAATTCAAATATGAAATTTGTGGTAAAATCTTGAAAATTATGCTTTCTGCTACAGGCTTTATAATTGATATTGACACTCTGAGATCAATTTGAACTTATACTTTACATCCTTGAGGTCTTATTTAGGATGAGAGAAGAAGCTGTACTTCGAGACAAATGGTGATGCAAAAGAAAGTAAACATTACAGTACTATTTTCTCTGATAACGGTAGATCAGTCTGCATAGGCATCATATTCCATCAAAAAGGAAAGACACGTTGAGAACTAAATGATGAGCCCATTAAAATTCTCACCGCTTTCTAAAACATAACGATCCCAAGGTTGCTTCTACTGCGTGTGCGAGAATTTTAGTATCTGACCTTGGTAAACTTCTTGATTATCTAATTTTCTACTGATTTTATACAATGGTCATTCGCCTCAGACACAAATTCTTGCATCGGGGATTATAACAGAAGCTTTATGAAATCGGTGATATCCCTGGTGTTATCGAGGCATTACATTGCGAACACGCAGATCCCTAGAGGATTTCTGCTGCCGAGAAATTATTCTCCATGCTGTCTTATGGAATTCGATTTTTTCCGCCAAGCTCTTAAGGCCAATCCTGTTTTAAAAAAGAATAATAATAAAATCTTTAGATGCTGGTCACATCTCACTGAAGGAGACCGTTTCAGGGACAGTGAAATACGTCGGGGTAAAATAAGTTACATTTAATGACGGCTTTAAAACTTAAATAGACTCTGATTAACGTAACTTTGAGATATATTTAAAGAAGCTTGATGAGACGGGCCAAAGTGTTTTCTGAAATATGCTTTTGTAGGTTTAAACATGCCGATGTTTTTATTTCTCATTAGTTAGCATTTGAAGACTGAGGTTCTCCCAGTCTCCTGTGTGTAACAAAATCCGCATTATTGCAACCATTTCTAAGCAGGCACTCATCATGATGAACTTGAAGTGAATAGAAAAAATAAATTTTCATATGGGTAGTTTGTAGAATCATTATGAAATGGCAGTGGGTAAAAAGAGTCATATGACTGTTAAACATCAGATTTTTCTACTAGCATAGAAGTTTTGTTCTGTATTTGCAGATGTTACACAGCTGCGAGTTAGCAATGAAAATGTTACTGTAGCTTTTCGTTAAGAGGACCATTATCAAGTTTTGTAGAAGAGCTCGTTATTCGAGGAATTATTTATGCCTGCAGTGGGACGGACTGAAACGAATTAATATGCTCTGAGCAGCGATTCTCGTAAAAAAGGAACAATGGCGAAGGATGAAAATGCATGCTATCTTACTCTTCCACTTGGATTTTTCGGTGGCAGCGGTGGGATCCAATTCAAGCTAAACCCCTTTTCCAATTACAGATTAGCTGCAACTGTTGTGACGTGGGGAGGCAAACAAAAGCTTCCTCCATGAAAAGAAACTCTGTGTACTACTACATCATTATGGTCCCAGGATCGATTCTCAAGCAGACAATGAAGCATGAAGATGTCATGCAGTAAAAGCCACTACCTCTTTCCCGGGGTTAGGTTCACATATGTGACCGGAATATCTAATGTAGCTCCGCTGGTCTTAAACCCCTGATAAACAGACAGGGTACAAATACATGCAAACATTTCGTTTTTAACCTTCTGAACACCATACTTTAGAAAATACCCGAATTAGGAATCTGGATACAGATCCTATAACCTGGCAGTTTTCCTCTCTTCTAAATCTCTAGTGTAACAATCACACTATTTTAC
Source organism: Deroplatys truncata (assembly GCA_030765065.1). Taxonomy (NCBI): domain Eukaryota; kingdom Metazoa; phylum Arthropoda; class Insecta; order Mantodea; family Mantidae; genus Deroplatys; species Deroplatys truncata. The sequence goes on from CM060975.1 coordinate 109,408,078, forward strand.
TTAATAATTCGTTTTCATAGTCCGTCTACAAATTACTCCGTAAAAGCTAATTTATCCACCTATTTCCTGTTAATAATCGTAAATATTCGTCACAAATGGATTTAATTATTTAACACTGATGTGACATACGCGAGGTTGTTTTACGAAATCGTGGGAGGCGATATCGTATCTGGCCCCAGCTGAACAGACGAGCGTTAGGGGGGAAATATTTACAGGATGTAAACTCCACCGTCCCGCCGAAACGAACCAATCGTGTACACTAATCATACACCCCTAAACATATGAAGATGCCACATTCGGGCTATCTCGTCGTGATTTATAGAGACATTCTGAGTTGGAAAGAAATAATGACGTTTAAGTATTGTCAATATAACCTTGTCTTGTTTGATTCTGTTGCTGACTCTCCCACTATCATTTTTATATGTCAGTCAGTTTTTGTTTTTTTGCTTATGAAAACAGTACAAACTTCCTATACTCGTTGCTTACAAAAAATTAGGAACTATAAATTATAATATATGAATATCCAAACATGTGTTATTGCTCCATGATCTCTGACAGAGAGGAGATCAACTAATAGTAATATGTGAACACGGTATTCCGTTGCTATTTTGTGAGGCCGTGAAAGTCTAAGTAATTATTATTCTTATGTTGACAGTGAGCTATTATGATTATTGTTGAGAAAGATACAGATAGTCTTGCGAACATTTGTACGCATTACATTGTCGCAGTAATTTGTATCACCAATTATGTAAATGTCAAGAGTAATTGTAGTGTGAATATGCATTATTGTGTGACATTGATTTGAGATGTTTGTTGATTGTAAGCATTGTCGAGAAGTGGGTTTATACGGCCTTACTGAAACTGACAATAATAGCGTGCAATAATGTAGTGAGGGGGTGAGCTGTTTATCATTATTAGAGACGAGAAAATGACGTAATATTGGCGCGTTTTTCTTAGAATTTGCTGGAACATTTTTTCCTAGAGCATATGTTTTCGTAATTTTCATTGGATATAAAAATAGACGCTAATGTTGGCGCGTTTTATTAACCAATAGCAGCTCGGTAATAATCTTTAGGCATATCGGTGTAGGAGTATAAAAAGGGCTAGGTCAGAGTCAAATTCGTTCAGTCTATCGGAAACATTTGTGCATTACACGTCGCTGAATACATCGCACAGTTTATCGATTCGCAGGTTACGCGTAGCAAAGTTATAAAAAAATCTCAAGTGTCGTAAAGTTAATTTCACAAAAAGTTGAAGTACGGAATTAAGAATGAGCAGTAAATAAGTTATAACAGTTTCAGTTTGGCGAGTGTCAAGATTAATGTGAAAGTGCATAATGTGATACGACAATAAAAGTATAAAACAAATTCTTCATCAGTATTATCTTTGGATAAAAGACTCCTTTCCGTTTACACACCTGTATAAGATAAGTGCTCGACCAAAAAGATCATAGCTAGCCGGAGGACAGTGAACCAAAAAATATTAAATAAAATAATAGGCGCTCAGTAAAAGATAACACGAAGTGACCGCGACAAATTGTATGCAATACGTGCGGCAGATAAACAGTAGCATTCTTTAAAACAAACACTAATACTGTCGCAACATAAAAATAAATAACTTATCATGCAAAATGGGGCGGAATTTCGAACTGTAAGCTAGGCAGTAAATTTCGCTTTGTGTTAAAGTTTATCTGTGCCAAGTTTGATCGAAATCGGTGTTATGGTGTAGAAGCCTATAAGGTACACACACACATATATGCACTGACTTTATATATTAAGATGTAGCAGAATTGTAATCCATTAAGAAGTTTGTGTGACTGCACCATATCATATCCCCCCACATACTTATCAACAGTCCAAGCCATTTACTTCTACTGAGACCACAATTGGACAAATAATTAAAACCTGGTGACTTTTAGCTAACGTACGATCTCAACGATTCACCAATCATAATCGAACTTAATCGATAGTTTCAAACCAACGTGCTTAAAAGGTAATAAATGGTAGTTTTTTTCCTCCTACATTCATTTTTGTTGTTCCTATAATCTCTGCTTCGATTCGACTAGGGATGTAGAAAGCTTATTCTCATACATGTTCCTGTTCACTATTAGTGGTTTGTACAAACTGTAAAATTGACTAGATGTGTTAATCTGCGAATTCAAAAAAATAAAAGAAACGGTACAAGAGCTAACGCCCCATAATACAAAAAGGTAAGCCACTTCAGTGATTATGATAAAAGTATTAAAACAGGCATCTGAATGTGTTACATTCACATGTCCTTCTGTACCATCTAACGCTTATTATGGGTATACAAATTATTTTTACGAAGGTTTATTTTCCTATAGAATTCATTTTAATTGAGATAAGCTTTTCCGGAAATAGCTTAATTACACCTTTCGTTATAGATAGAAAGGGAACAGCAATAGCCGGAGGTTTAAAACCTGGACGCTATATGCTGGCGTTAAAATTCCATATGACATTACGAGAAATAATTGAAAATCGAAAGAACTTTAAAAAAGAATGACTAAGTAGTGAACAATTTTATTCTTTAATAACGAATATCTCAGTAAGGCTTATGCCACAAAAAACTCATTTTAAATAAATTGTGTATTTTAAAGAGATCTACATTTTTTGTGGAGTACGTTTTCGTCTATCGCTTAATGTTTACCAGTTATACAAGAATATACAAAATGCCTTCCGAATGAAGAGGACTTCACAGGCTATTCCCAGAAAATTCAAGATATAAGTTGTCATTTAAGTATCTTTAATATATTGTATTTTAATCCAAATCTTTAGATCCGTTTTTAGAAAATAAAAAATTTCTAAAAACGTTCCATGTAAGCAGTAACTTGGGGTGAGGGGATTTTTTTGAATACCGTGTCTTCGTGTCGCACCTTTGGAAGACAATGAAGTTAAATTCCTAGTTTGGCATTTATCCGACTTTTGAGATATGCTGTTCGCGCACACACACACACTTTTTTTCTCTAAAATGTTTTTTTTTTATTCAGGGGTTCTCAAAATATTTATTTCCGTTGAAATTTCGTTATCGAATTTTTGCGTGGTATACAATATCTTTTCTACCTACTATGTACCTAATATCTCGAATTCATAATATCATGACAACATTCGTTAAAGTAAATTAAATTACTGAAAACTATGAGCACTCTAGTATTACTGAAGAGAATTTTAGGTGCGACTATATAGCAGCTTTAGAGACTACGACGTTAACATAATGAGCGCGGCGATATCTTCACTTTGTTTCCAAGCGTTACCAATTCATGAAGGTTGTCTATAAAGGATTAGTAGGTATTATTATCTTTAAAATAATAGCGGAGGGGAGCAGAAATGTGCTCCCGAAAACGCAGACAGTCTTGTAAACGTCGCTGAGAAACTATGACTTGGAAATAGAAGTCAAGGGGTCATCGAGCTGCAATATTTTGGGAAGTCTTGTCTTTGTTTCCGGGTGTATCCGCAAATCTAACCTTACGGTATCTCTTTCCTTCTATTGTTAAAGTTTCCTTGTTTATACGTACCCCTTTTGTTAAGTACGCCTACTAAGATTGAAAGTCATGACTTGAGAAACAACCGTCCTGTAAGGCTCTGGTTAATATTCCTTCTTTGCCGAAGCCTGCTTGGCATTCATCAAGAATAAAAGAAGCGACTGGGGGATCTTCCCCCATTCCTTTTGTATTCGATTGCTGATCAGTCGCTCCTCCCTTAACAATTTTAGCGCACTTAACGATATTGCGTCTCACAAGTGAGAGGGAAAACTGTAACAAAGCGATGCTGCAAGACCTAATGAAGTCTGTTTTCCTTTACATTCCAGCTTTTTTGGGATTCTTAATGAGAGTAAGTTTCAGAAATCGTATTCCTTGTATCAGATTTAATACAGATTTGAGATTTCAAAACGTGCTAAAAAATCAGCACAAAATTGAGACGCTAATTTCTTTAGGCACAGGCTTCACTTGTTATTCCATCAACATTAAACACGGTACTCCTGTCTTCGATTTTAATCCGATAAATGACAACAGAGTTGTCTCAAAAGTAGGACATAAAGTAAAATCTGTTATCAAGTATAATTTTTGGTCGACCACACAATAATACGCTGATCAATGTGTTGTAACTGAACTGTTATGTCATCCATAATACTTCAGTGAGTCATTTTGATTCTACTCAGCGGCGCGCCCAGCTCCTCTATCGCCTATACCTTTTAATACCTTCAAAGCGGCAGTCCACTGGAGTCCTTCCCCAGATAAAAAGTGAAGTATGTATTTTAAAATGAGTTTGTTCATTGTAATTTTAATATTCTAATGAATTGAGTTCATTTCCTTTACTTCAATATGTTGCTTTCACGTTACCTGCAAAAAACAATAAATACGGCATGGACTCAACAGTGATGCCATCTGTTGCACTACTCAAAACACGCTCAAGGTCTTGCTACTAATGCTGCATTCCGATAGGCATTTAATTACACACAGTTAACAAGGTAAGATATTCCTATAAAAACTCATGGTTCTGAAATTATAGTGTGGTCGACCAAAAGCAGTCGTATGCAACTTGGTTTATAATGGTAATTAAGGCACTCGTATGAAAATTATGAAACTCGCGTCTTAATTACCACAGTTACAGTATTGTTGCACAATGTACTATTAAGTATAAATCCTACTACATCTAGGTATGATATACAGATAGCCATAATATACAGATCTGGTAGGTAAAATGTACAATAGTCTGCTCGCATTATTGTGTTTAATACAGAGATTCTTCTCTCCCTCTATCTACCTCTTTTCCCCATCCCTTTCCATTCTTTCATTCTCTCCCCCTCCATCGCGTTCTGTCCTCTCTGTGCAACTTACATGGCGTGAAATATTAAAACCAAGCAATACAGCTGCTTTTTCTGCGGTGCTGATAAAAAAAATCTGATGTGTTACACTCACATGACTTTCTCTACTCTTTTACAAACGCTTATTCTCCATATGCTTCATGTTAATCGAGATGTTAATCTTATTGCTAATTTTCTTGTAGATGCAAAGGGAATATGGTAGGCTGTAAGAGATAGTCAAATCTTTTAAGAGCTGGTTGCTATGTGGCGCATTCCATTCTCTTTGCATGTCCAGGACATAAAAAAAAAGAATAACGAATTCCCATTTGAGAGAAAGTATAAGTATTGGAAAATTTAAGGGAATAACAAGCAATATCTCGAAAATGTCTCACTCAACACAAAGAATGTATAAGATATAAATTGCTTATTTTAACGCGATCTACATGTTTTGTGCAGTAAATTTTGTCTATCTCTTATGGTTTACCAGTTATGTAAAAGTCGTTCACAATAAAACATACTTTTGGATAAATTCCCAGAAAATTCGAGATATACATTTCATTTGTCATGAAAATATCTTAAAAATATGATATTTTAATCAAAACCGTTAGAGGCATTTTTGAGAAAATTAAAATATTCGAAAAATGTTCTATGTAAAGGGTAATCTGGGGTGGGGAGATTTTCTTGAAAACCTTCGTGTCGCATCTCTGGAAGATAATGAACCTAAATACCAAGTTAGGTGTTTATCCGACCGTTCGTTTCTGAGTTATGCTGTTCACAGACACATGCACAGACACACACACGGACATGTTTCCAAAAAAGATTTTTTTGGATTCAGGGGGTCTCAAAACCTATATTTCCAGCGAAATCTCGGTATCGAATTTTTGGATTGAATACAATGCTTCCCCTACTTACTATACGTAGTAGAGAAAGTAATAAAATGTACTCGATGTATTGTTGGACAGATGACCTTATTTGCAGTGTTGCCTTCCTTTATCACTACATAGGTACCCATGAACTTATTTGCCAGTCGCTTTCTTGTATCATTTGCTTTTATTTATAGCCATTTCTGTTCCTTTTGTTCTTTGTAGAACTTTGGGTCATAGTGTTGAATATCCAATTCGGTATTTACCTGAGATCTGAGGGAAGCCACAAGAAAACCCCAGTCAGATTGGTCGGTACACGGGATTAGAAACCACAACCCTACGAATGCAGGCATAGTTTTCTCCCACTTTCTCTACATCTCTCTCTATCGCCCCTCTCTAACTTCAAAGGAAGGGAAACTGCAGATGAAAATACTGTGATCTTAATGCAGACAGTTTACAGTTATTACTGTCTGGCTAGTAAAATTCAAACATTTGGTGCATTTCCTTCCTTCTTCCAACAAATAAAATGCAACTTGGAAAATTAAGCAAAGTATCAGTATCAATGTTTCAAACTGTTTTTCTCAAGTAATTTCAACAATACGCTACTGGGATAAACACATAGTATTGTTCAGTGTACAAATATTGTAGTCCATGAGTGTTTTCTTTTGTTCATTATAACCTTATAGGTTGACTTTTTAAGATTAGTAGGCTATAGGTGTCCTTCTTGAAATACATTTAAGAAAAAGTATAGGTTTTCTGTTAGTTGGCCTTAATTACTCCAATTCCGGTACTCTCCGGTTTTACCCGCGATACTTCATTCCACCGGTGCTTCATCATCATCTATTCTACCATTCATCTCTCAACTACATCTACCATCCACTTCTTCGCTCTCATCCCGGGCGTGTGGTTGATCACCTACCCTAATCAATCCAACTGCCAACCGATTATTGGACTTTAGATGTCCTTGAAATGCATTTAAGAAAAAGTATAGGTTTTCTGTTTGCTGGCCTTAATTACTCCAACTGCCAACCGTTATAATTTACCAGTGAAAATGAAACATGAAAACTATAAAAACGCCTAATAGTGTATAACGCCCGTTGTTACTTCATACAGCACCACAGGCGGTAGGCACTGATGCTACAAATGACACTTGGAGAAGAAAATTTGGAAAGAGAATCTTCCAGTCCTAAGTTTAGGATATCTTTCCGGCATTTGCCATTTATAAGGACTGAGGAAAACCTGGAATAAGCCTCAGTCGAGGAGGAAGGCCCTGGCGGTATCTGAACCGCAGACCTTCCGTTCACGAGTCCGTACCTTAACGACCACGGATACTCGATACCGTACATCGATTTGCGTTTTTAAACATTTGAGTGTTGTCACAAAGCGAGCAGTTTGATGCTATTATTTAACCGAAACCATTTACTGCCAATATTTATCATTATTTTTAAGAAGTGGATAGAAAAAAAACTTCTGATGTGTGACATTCACATGACTTTCTCTTCCCTTTACCCCTTACTAGCAGGTATACAAATTATTCTTACGAAAGTTTATTTGTCTATATGCTTCATTTCAATCGAGATAACCTTTCCGGAAATGGCTACACTATACATTTTGTTATAGATACAAAGGGAATAGCGATAATTAAATGTTTAAGAACTGGACGCTGTAAGCTGGCCTTAAAATTCCATACTGTTTCAATGACATCGCGAGAAACAAGTGAATATAAAAAGGACTTGAAATAATGACAAAGTATTGAACAGTTCGAGCCATTAATAGTGGATGTCTCGTAAATGGCTGATGCCACAAAAACAGGTTATTTGAAATAAATTGTGTGTTTTAAAGAGATCTACATCTTTTCTGCAGTATATATGCTTTCGTCTATCGCTTAACGTTTACCAGTTATGCAGGATTCTTTCCGAATCAAGTGGTCTTCACAAGCTATTCCCAGAAAAATCAAGATCTGTAAAAATGTCGAAAAACGTTCCATTTAAAGGGTAGTTTGGTGTTGGGGATTTTCTTGAAAATCTGCGTGTCGCGTCTTTGGAAGGTATTCTTTGGAAGTATGGTATTTATCCTACTTTTCGTTTTCGAGCTTTGCTGTTCACAGACATGTAGACTCGCAGGCATAGACAGACACACGCGGACCTTTTTCTAAAAATGCTTCTTTGGATTCAGGTGTCCTCAAAACACGTATTTTTGGTGAAATATCGGTATCCAATTTTTGGGTGGAATGCAGTATTTTTTCTATTATGTACGTGGTTCAATATCTCCTTTTGAAAAATATCTTTTTAATAAATTAGCAAATTTAACTATATATGTGGGATATTTAAGAGAACGTTAAGAAGTACTAGAAGAACTAAGGTTGTACAAGGTGATGGCAGTTCTCGTATTACTGTAAAGTCTCCAGTTTTGGGGTTTAACTAGAAGAGAATAAAAGATCATAGAGGCAATCCAAATGGGATTTTTGAAAAGTGAAGATATTAGAAGGGCTGCTGCTGTGGCCGAGTGATTAGTGCGCTCGCCTCTCACTAAGGCCGCCTAGGTTCAATCCCAGTGACTCGCATGTTAGATATGTGGTGGACAAAGCGGCATTTGGACGGGGTTTCTCCGGTTTTTCCCGCGATATTTCATTCCACCGGAACTTCATCATCACCTTTCCTACTATTCATCTCTCATTTTCATCTACCATCCACTTCCTCGCTGTCACCCATCCTGGTCTCTCACTCATGATCCGTAGGCCCTCTGACCCCCTTTCAGGCATCTGCCCCGGGCGTTGTCATACGTCCTGGGAAGTGTGATTCCTCGGTTTGAGTGGCGTTAAGGAGGAAAGACTCTAGCCTATTTGGACTGTTTCCGGCCTATAGTTAGTTTACAAGATATTAGGAATGAGTTAAACGTTTTTAAGCTGATCAGTTTAAAAATAACTGAAAAGAACATGTCCAAAGAATGAAAGAACATCGCATATGAAAGATCATTTTGGATTATAAGTTTAAAGGTGAAAGGAATGTTCGTAGACCAAAGAAGAGATGGTTCAACTTTTTGATTGAAAATCTATGAAATCGGAACAAGTCTTAAAAGCCTTAATCCAAGAATATTGATGGAGTTTTACACAAATGGTTCATAGAAAAGCTATGAAAATAAATGATGAGTAGAAAAGCTTGTGATTGTTACGTATGGAAGTTTTTGTCGAACCTGATGCTAACAGAGTAGTAGCCCTTCCGTAAATGGTGGCGCTGCAGTATTGTCTCCAAGTCAAGGAGAGGGGGAGAGAGAGAGAGCTGGTACTTCTCTTATTTAGTTCTGAATTCCAGAGCGAGCGCAACGTGGGTGCCATTAATTTTGCACTTAAGACGCCAGCCACTGTGAGATTAAACCCGACGCCTTGATATCGCCTGCACATACTTAGGCAAAATAGCGAGACGGTTGGTATGCGTGCCTCTGTCCCTAATCTTAACGAAGCAGATAATGTAGTCGCGAAACGGACGGACTACCCCTGAAAAGAAATTAGCACGAATAATTCAAAACATAACAAAATACAATGCTGTGCTATTTCGTAGAATACGTGTATGTGTTGTGTCAATGGGAAATAATTTCCTTTGATGACCTTTTGTGGGAGGCGAATCTGCTAAGCTAAAGACTTGACTACTAATTATTTTGCGAAATATAGCACAGATTTAGAACCTAAAATAATTAAATGTAGAACACGAAAGAGTTAATATACTACTTATTTAAAGACGCACATAAGCAGCCTAAACGTTTTAATAAGACCGCTAAAGAGGACCAACGTGATTAATATTCCAGGTGAATTAAAAGCAAGGTAAACAAAGTTCATTAGTAAACTTGCAATAGATGCCATCATGGCTGTAAATTGTAATAATTGTATTACTTGAGTAACATTTTGACTCTTTACTTTATTTATTATTTATTTAATATAACAGAGATGTCTGTACAGAATCCCGTCTACCGCAATGACGTAAAAACCCCGGCTTAATTAAAACGCATACATTTGGACAACTACTTTAAAAAGGTTTCGACACAGCGGCAAATGTTATGAAGTATCATAACACAGACACGAGCTTCAGCAAGTGAGAAAATTAATTGTAATATTTGCATCTAATTCAAAATACACACACACACACACACACACACACACACACACACACATGCCGTATGTAGGCTGAAGTTAAAAGATAGAATCAGACTGAAAAATGTAACACTATAACCTGGATTTGAGCCACGAATTTTCGGCTTATCGTGCCGAATATAGCAATATTTCGGTACGACAATATCTTCCCCAACTGAATCACAATTAATGTTGTCGCAGTTCTCAATGGCTAGTGTTATCTTATTTGTTGAGGGCCTCTTGTTTTATTATTTTAAATTTGGGTTCTTTGTCCTCCGGCTAGTTATTACAACTCAGTCGAGCAAGTGTCTCTAAGCAAGGTGTGTAAACGGAAAGAATTTGTTACTAAAAGATAACACTGATAAAATAATTTGTTTCTACACTTTTATTGCCCTCACACTTAATTAATAATTGACATATTTAATCTTTATACACGCCTGACTAAAACTGTGATATTTCCGAATGTAACTACAGTCGTTTTAGTTGCCGCGCACCAATTACTTCGCGTACTTCACATTTTGTAACTAACTTTGCGACGTGCACCTGGTGAGAGATTCCTTAGGACTGAGTGACGTGCACCTCGTGAGACATTCTCCGAACTGCGCGATACTTGCTTATGGTTCGAGAATATATACTCCTTTACCCCGAATTGCCTAAACATTATAATAGAGCTGCTATTGGTTACCAAATCGCGCCCACTTTAGCGTCTATTTTGTCAGCCAATCACTACTACTAACATATATGTTCTAGGGATGATATTCCCTCCATTTCTAAAAAAAGGCACGCTACCCTGACGTCATTTATTTGTCTCTTCTTAGTGACAAACAACTCACCCCCTCGGTTTATTGTTACCCACTTCTATTGTCAGTTTCAGTGAGGCCGTGTAAACTTATTTCCTAACAATACTTATGGCTAACAAACATCTAAAATCCTGTAAATACAATAATATTAATTTACACTACAATCACTCTGGCATTCACAGTGTTGTGATATAAAATATTGCCTCAATGTCGTACTGGCATGTTGCCATTGGAGCTCAGTTAGAGCAGGTAAGTCGATGATCTGTGATTCAAATCCCAGCTATGAAATGAATTCTTCAGTATGATTCTACGTTTCCAAAATATTGACTTATTACTAAAGGCCTAATTATCAAGGCCTTGGAATTCAGAAGAGATCTCATCGCCTCTACCAGAAGGAATCATTTTAATTAGTTACTTATTATACCTTATTTTTAACGGCGGTCGCACACCGTGTGTCTTTTCCAAAGAGGTTAACTTGATAGTCTGGGATCGGGGAAACTTCATATACATCAGCTTCACCTCTATTGCATTGTATATGTTAAGGGATTTTTGGTACGTGAAAAGTATGTAGCGTTTATGTTAAATTACAGATGGGACCAAGGAGTAGGTACAAAGGTTTAAAAGCTTACCTACTGTGTTTATCTTAAACATTACTCGACCATTCCGACCGAAGATTGTTCCACTGCCAAAGTGTATCTATGTACAGGCTCTGCAAGGTCACTAGACGTTCCACCGATGTTTACTAATATCCGGGGCTGTACGAAAGGAGAAAATGGTAAGATTCACCATAAAAATCTTCTAGATAATTGTATAATAATTTCATAAAATACGGAAGGAGGGACATGAAATTAATTAGACCGTCATTTGAGTTTAAAAAGCTATCCTTGAAGTGGAATATTGTTTTTACGTTATTAAGCACCACGTTTTGGGCGTCAGTTTGGAGTAGGTTGTATTGTAGTTGTACCGTTGGGGAGCCAAACTTGATGAAGTAACTGCCCCACGTATGGTACAAAGTTTCCGGTGGCCTTCGCCCCAACGTTTAGGAATCAACTTTGTATTTCTATGTATCTTTAAATAATGTTTGCCTCGGCTGTGTCAGTATTAATTTGTAGGAACACGTATCTCTTAGCAGGGGGTGATGCGGCTAAAGAATGTAGGCTTACACAAATTATAATTTTTACTTCACTCCTTTTATTAATCCTTCACACGATTAAATAACACTTCACTGATATAGAGAGCTGTGAGATTATTTGTTAATTACTTGCACTTTTTAACACGTAAACTTTATAACATTCTCGCCGTAATGAATTTTGTATGTCTCACACTGAATAGGTACCGAGCGAACGAACTGCTCAGGTACGTTGCCTTATAGCGACTGGCGTTTACCGCTTAAAATTGTAAATTTCTCTATTTCAAGTCTCTGATTGGCTAATTTTACGCCAATAGAATACCCTTATTTAGCTTTCAGCTTTTAAAGTTTTTTGATTGGTTATTTCTAAGCTGTTTTAAATATTACATTATTGTTCCAAGAATTACTAGTAACATTATTAAACTTTCGAATTCATTGTTGCCTCAAGGTATATCATGAGTTTTCTGGGAATGTCTCCAAAAGTATCCTCCATTGTAAACGACTTTTGCATAACTGGTAAACCATAAGAGATAGACAAATCTTTACTACACAAAAAATGTAGATCGCGTTAAAATACACAATTTATATCATAAACATTTTTTGTTGTTGAGTGAACCATTTTGGAGATATTGCTTGTTATTCCCTTAAATTTTCCAATACTTATACTTTTTCTCAAATGGGAATTCGCTATTCATTCTTTTTTTTGTCCTGGTAATGCAAAGAGAATGGAATACTCCGCTATTAAAATATTTGACTATCGCTTAAAGCCTACCAATTCCCCTTGCATCTACAAGAAAATTAGCAATAAGATTAACATCTCGATATCTCGATTAACATGAAGCATATGGAGAATAAGCGTTTGTAAAAATAGCTTGTACAAGAGTAGAGAAAGTCATGTGAGTGTAACACATCAGATTTTTTACTTTCTCTATCACGTACCTAGAAATGCGATAAAGAATAGCTCAATGCAGTACTTCTCTATTAGCAGCTAGAGAAGTACTGCATTGCAGGTACCTGCAATACCTATAGATAGAGAAGTAATTGCACTCCACCCAAAAATTGCATTTGTAGTATCTGTGAAGAGCATAACTCAGAAACGATATCTCGGATAAATATCAGATTTAATATTTAAATTCAGTGCCTTCCAAAGATGCGAAATGGACGTTTTCAAGAAAATCCCATCACCTTAAACAAACCTTTACATGGAAAATTTTTAGATCATTTTTATTCTTTAAAAATGGCTCTAATGATTTTGATTAAAATACCATATATTAAAGAAGATGTTTACATGAAAAATAAAATGCACATCTTAAACTTTATGGGAATATCCTGTGTAGAGATCATTCGGAAGGAGTTTTGTATAAGCTTGTGTAAGTGGTGAACATTAAATGATAATTGAAAACGTAGTACACAATATGGTGGATCTCCTTAAAACACTCAATTTATTTCAAATAAAATGTTGAGGCATAACCTGTTGCTGAGATATTTATTATTAAGCTTAAAATTTTCCAATAGTTTATCATTCTTTTAAAGAGGCTCTGTCGACATAGAGATGTTTCTCGTGATTGCATAGAAAGAGTCTGGAATTTTAAGGCCAGCATATAACTCCCAGTTCTTTAATATTTGACTACTGCTTTTCTCTTTGTATCTATAATTAAATGTGTAATGTAGCTATTTCTGCAAAGGCTTGTGTGATAGGAACTATAGTGTTTCTCATGTTAAGTGGTTTATGTACACAAACTTGTGTCTCTTCCTTATATTTGTTGTGTGACAGGAACTATACTGTTTCTTATGGTAATTGGTTTATGTACACAAACTTGTGTCTCTTCCTTATATTTGTTGTGTGACAGGAACTATACTGTTTCTTATGGTAATTGGTTTATGTACACAAACTTGTGTCTCTTCCTTATATTTGTTGTGTGACAGGAACTATACTGTTTCTTATGGTAATTGGTTTATGTACACAAACTTGTGTCTCTTCCTTATATTTGTTGTGTGACAGGAACTATACTGTTTCTTATGGTAATTGGTTTATGTACACAAACTTGTGTCTCTTCCTTATGTTTGTTATGTGACGAACTATACTGTTTTTTATGGTAACTGGTTTATGTACACAAACTTGTGTCTCTTCCTTATATTTTTTATGTGATAGGAACTATAGTATTTCTCATGTTAAGTCGTTTATCTACACAAACTAAAATAGAATAAATAGAAAAATTGGCTTTCTTGAGAATGTTTGTATACACACTGCAGTTTCAGCACTGTATCCGGACATCACCTGGAGAGTGAAGTTTGTTAACCACTGTCCCAAATTTATCTGTATATACAAAATAACTTGGCTAAGGTGATGTAACTGCACACTGTGCTTGTATAAACGTCATTTCGCTCAAACTCCAACAGTAGCCAGCGCTTGTTTTTCTCCTTTTGTGGTTTAGGTTCTTTCCATACTAGTGTGATACTGTAGCCAATGTGGTCAGCAGTGATGACATAACCTAGATGAAGCTGTGAAATGAGAGCGCAAGCCCTCTTTTGAAACCGAAAGGCTGAGTATAGTATTTCCTCCTGTGAATATGATTCTTTCTAGTTTAAATCTGGGCTGTTTTATATATTTTCTTAAAACGACCACAAAGCTGTGACTGGATGTAAAGCTGACGGAATTTTATGCCCTGTACTGCGCATGGTCGTTCTTTCTTCTGCCCCCTAACATCTATCATAAACCCATTTCTCCAATGAAATGACTTCACCAAATTTTGTACAACCAGTTTCCATAAGTATACGTCATAAAGAGAGAAGTCAATTATGTTTGAATAAACAAAATCCATGCTCTGTAATATCCATAAGTCAATTTGTCTTTTTGGTCTACCTAAAAGCGAAGATACTTAGTGTTGACGATAGTTTTACACTCACATGGCTTCCTCTATCTTTTGAAAGCTATTATATAAACGCTTATTCTCCGCCTACTTCATGTTAATCGAGATAAACATTTACAGAATCTGTCGTATTGCTAATTCTCTTGTAGTTGCAAGGGGAATATGGTAAGCGTTAAGCAAACGTCAATTCTTTTAAGAACTGGCTGCTATGTGGAGCACTCTATTCTCTTTGCATGTCCAGGACATAAGAAAAAAGAATAACGAATTTCCATTTGAGAAAAAGTATAAGTATTGGAAAATTCAAACAAATAACAAGGAATATCTCGGAAATGGTTCACTCGACAAAAAAATGTATATGAGATAAATTGCGTGTTTTAACGATATCTATATTTTTATGTAGTAAAATTTTCTCTATCTCTTACGGTTTACCAGTTATGCAAAAGTCATTCAGAATGAAGAGGACTTTTGGGGACATACCCAGAAAATTAAAGATATATATACATATATATTTCATTTATCATGAAAGTATCTTAAACATATATTTTAATCAAAATCGTTAGAGCCAGTTTTGAGAAAATCAAAACTTCCTAAAAATGATCCATTAAACGGTAGTCTGGGACGGCAGATTTTCTTGAAAATTTTTGTGTCGTATCTTTGAAAAATACTGAACCTAAATACCAAGTTTGGTATTTGTCAGATGTTTCGTTTCTGAGTTATGCTGTTCACAGACACACACACGGATCTTTTTCTATATTGTTTTGGATTCAGGGGACTTCAAAACATGTATTTCAGTGAAATCTCGGTATCGAATTGTTGGGTGGGATGCAATACTTCCTCTACTTATTGTACGTGGTAGAGAAAGTAAAAAGCCGTATTACCTGTGCGATTGCTTCTCTGTTTTACAGTACATAATAAAGTTGGCTTTGTTTACCCGTTTAATGCGATCATCAAGCATAGGAATTTCTAAGCATTAAAGCTAGGACGAAAGCAAATGAACTATGATTTGTGGAATTAATTGTTCTTTCACACAAGCCGTGTGTTGGACAGGGTTGAAAAGGTAATATCAGATGACTGAAAAATTCAATGCCATAGCCGGGATTTGAACCACGGATCTCCCGGTCTCCGTCCGGTTGCTCTAACCACTGAGCTACCATGGCAACATGCCGGCACGCCATTAAATGCTGACTCGCATTTTTCCCGGTAAACCACAAGGAGATCTCAAATTGTATTGAGATGTCATACCCCAATGGCGACTTACATTCTTTGTAAGTACTTAAGTCCCGGGCTTTTAGTTTCAACCACTATTTGGTCAATTAATGGAAATAATTGTTCTTTCACACAAGCTGTGTGTTGGACAGGGTTGGAAATTTGAGATCTCCTTGTGGTTTACCGGGAAAAATGCGAGTCAGCTGGAGAATTTAATGGCGTGCCGGCATGTTGCCATGGTAGCTCAGTGGTTAGAGCAACCGGACGGAGACCGGGAGATCCGTGGTTCATATCCCGGCTATGGCATTGAATTTTTCAGACATCTGATTCTACATTTCCAGAACTATGATTTGACTTTACGGAGTGACATTCTTAGGTAACAAAACAACGCTAATCCCTCGTACAGTCTGTTGGCGTTTCAGAACAGTACAGATCGTGTTTACCTGCCCGCCAGTGACTCATGGTAGCTATTGCTTAAGTTCTTTGTAGCGACAATGTTTGAATAAAGGTAACTAGATGCAAACTGCTTAAGAGTTCTCATGCCTGGTGATCATATTGCGGACAGTTTTTTTTCTCTTCTTCTAATTGTTATTGTTACTACATTTAAGGTTTTCTACCGACTTTATTTCAATCAAAATATGTAGAATTAGAATTTATCACATAATAAACACTTGCAAAACCCCAAAAATGTCACGTTGTAAAGATTTTGCACCACTGATATAGAGGCATTCGCATTAACTAAATAAATTGTTACTGCTAGAAGAATTACTACGTAAAATGGAAACAATAGTGGCTGATTGGCCATTGGTGAACCACCTGAGAAAGAGAAAATTTCGTATTAAATGTATGCGAAAATGTGTAGGTTTCCATATAACTTACGAGGGCTGATCAATAAAGACTGACACTGATTTTTTTCTGTAGTTTCCTTGATAGTTTTATGTCTCTACCACGAATATTTGAAAAGAGCAGGTTTCATGTATAATGTCCATGAGCGACAGCACTCTCGTAAGGGTAGGTTGGTAGTAATGCTGTATATTGTTGACCCTACTTGAATTTCGCATACCACAAAATGCAGGTGACACGAGAGGAGCAATACAGTGCAATAAAATTTTATTTTAGTTTAAATCATACAGCCTAGAAACTTTCGAAAAGCTGAAGCAAGCATACGATGAGGATGCACTACCTCGTGCAACGGTGTTTAGGTGGTTCAAGGACTTCAAAAAAGGGCGAGTCCTCTGTGCTAAGCAAGGTGGGCCTGGTGTTTCGGAATGGAATGATTTACCAGCATGCAGTTCCCCCCTCACACTACTGTTACAGCAGCTACTACACGTCAGTATTGGCTACACTGAGGAAGCACATTACAAGGAAACGTCCAGAACATCATGGGAATGGGTGGCGACTTCATCACGACAACGCGCGGCCTCACGTCGCAAATCAAGTCCAGGAAGTTTTGGCTAAATTCAACATTACCTGTGTGCCGCATCCGCCTTAAAGCCCCGGTCTTACACCATGTGGTTTCTTTTTATTCCCATTACTAAAGGCAAAGCTCCGGGGCATTCGATTTGAGAGCACTAAATCAGTGCTAAAGAAAAGTGAGGCGATTCTCAAAGACCTGACAAAGAATGGCCTGCACCATGTGTTCGAGGACTGGCAGAGACGCTATAAAAAGTGCATACAGTTAGGAGGGGACTAATTTGAAAAAGATCACGTCAACATTGAAATGGAGTAATAAATATCTGTGAAAAAAAATCAGTCAGTCTTTATTGATCAGCCCTCGTATGTGTGCCGAGTTTCCAAAACGGCTGCACCATATTGCGGCATACATAGCACAAGCAGATACCTATAGTCCCTATACTATAGCACAGCTTTCTTTAAACTTTTATTTTCTTAGCTTGACCTCCATAGATTACATATTAAAGTTGTTGCTTAAACTTGTTTGGAGAAGTGCTCTATAAAGGAGAAAAACACCAAAAAATACGTTCAGTGAGTCTTAGCTTTAGCATTTTCACTATGATAGTCAGAGCGATACCATGCACTCAAGGCGTGAAACTACTCTAACTTTAGTCTCAGCTCTTTCACTCAGCAAAGATAGCTAAATCGTTTTTGTGAAGTTGGAGCACGAAGTTGATCAGTGACGATCTGCAGCGCCAATGTGTACAGAGGAGATTTAATCGTGATTTTGCTCTCAAATCAAAAAGTACAGTGTTTATTGTGCCCATTCAAATCAGCTGTATAACAAGTTTCAACCTATGAAAACATTTCAATGGTGCTCATGTTGGAGATTATGTTGCACAAAAAACTTTTCACGAGCAGTTTGTGAAACAATAGCGGTTCTGCCCGCTAGCATTCAATATACCCATAAACCGAAGCTGATACAAAGTTACTGCTTGTTTAGGTTCAGAGGTCTAGTAAGAGAGCGAGGATAATTGGAAGGACAGAACTCTTTTCACGTTCATAGTCCTGAGGTACAGGTACTGTCATCGATGGTGACTTAGTGCAAGCAAACGCAGATGCAGGAGTGGTGTTATTAGGAACAGTGTTTTCGCTTCCTTGGCTATTGGTAAACAAGTTGTATTGATCTCCTAAATGCCTGAATGAAATGCTAGACAGGAATGGGCCCTGGACTGAATACTGAAGTAGTTGCATTCCAAATGAATTTATATCTCTTAATTATCCTGAACATTATGTATGTTTTTGATAAAGTAAGGTTATATAATCATTTTGCGTCGATAATACTGTATGGTATATACATGAAAGAAAGCTATTTTAGCTTCCTTTATAGTAATTTAAATAAAACTACTTATTATTTAATTTGAAGGTCTTACACATACTAAAACAGCATTTAAAAGTAATTTTCGCTGCTTTAAACTATTTAAGTTGTAATATGTCTCAGATAGTCTTCCGTATGTGCAACATTGAAGCGTTTAAATAAGTTGAAACTTTTATATAGCTGATTTGAAAATGGCATAATAAACACTGTGCTTTGTTAATTGCGATGAATTCACGATTAAACCTTCATTGTACACATTGACGCTGCAGACCGCCACTGATAAATTTTGTACTCCAGCAGAGTATTTCAGCTGTATTTCTGCTGTAAATGCATTACATACTTTTAGTAAGTGAAGTTGTGTTAGTGTTATAGAGGTCGACTCATAATTGTGTTTTATTCCAGTGTTACGTAATTTATGTATTTGAATAGCTGAGGTTCCTAAAACATATTATGAAACATATGTACTGTATAATTCAGCTAGTCCTAGAATAGCATATTGCGATATATATATATATCATTGGAGATCGAGGAAGAGTTTGAAAATACTGGACAAGTCGAGTATTTTCTACCTCCAAGGTTCCCGAATGCACTTACTCACGTTTATTGCATATTATTTTTTGATGAAGGTGAATAATATACATACATAGTGCTTACGCGAAAATAAAAAATTAATTAGCAGCAACGGTTAAACATGGCAGTTCCAGCAGCAAACCACCAACAATTAACCTTGGTAGCCAGCTTGCGATCGATTATCCACGCCTAGTTGCTGACCATAAAAATATCAATATCTGCAGCTCATACTTCCTTCGTATGAATTATTCTTAAACATATTTTATTTGGTTATATTCCATGTCTACAATAATTATAAATATATAAAGGTTTGAAAGTCAGTTACTCGGTTAAGGTTTTTCTTTGCGGGGTTTTCCCTTGTTCTAAAAAGATGAATGTCGGGTAACTAAGCTCTATGGAACCTCATACCTCATCCGTAATGGCTTGCCTGGCCAATTAAAGGATGTTAAACTAAAACAAAATCTGATGTGTTACACTCACATGACTTTCTCTACTCTTGTAAAAACTATTTTTACAAACGCTTATTCTCCATATGCTTCATGTTAATCGAGATAAACATTTGCAGACTCTATCTTATTGCTAATTTTCTTGTAGATGTAAGGGGAAAATATATTTACAAGGGCAATATAGAAAAACAGTAGACTTTAAGCACATACATATCTCTTAATAGCTGGTTGCTAGGTGCAGCACCATTCCCTTTGCCACAGATTATAACTTTGCATATCCAAGACAAAAAAATGAATAACGAATTCCCATTTTAGAAAATAAGTATTCAAAAATTTAAGGGAATATGAAGCTATATCTCGAAAATGGTTCACTCAACAAAAAAATGTATATGACATAAATTGTGTATTTTAACGCGATCTACATTTTTGGGTAGTAAAATTTTGTCTATCTCTTATGGTTTACCAGTTATGCAAAAGTCGTTCACAATGAAGAATACTTTTGGAGACATTCCCAGAAAATTCAAGATATACATTTTATTTGTCATGAAAATATCTTAAACATATGATATTTTAATCAAAATCGTTAGAGCCATTTTTGAGAAAATTAAACTTTTCGAAACATTATCCATGTAAAGGGTAATCTGGGTTGGGGTGATTTTCTTGAAAACCTTCGTGTCGCATCTCTGGAAGATACTGAACCTAAATACCAAGTTTGGTGTTTATCCGACTGTTCATTTCTGAGTTATGCTGTTCACAGACAGACATAGACACACAGACGCACAGACAGACACACAGACACACACACGGACATGTTTCCAAAAATGCTTTTTTTGGATTCAGGGTGTCCCAAAACATGTATTTCCGGTGAAATCTCGGTATCGAATTTTTGGATGGAATACAATACTTCCCCTACTTACTGTACGTAGTAGAGAAAGTAATAAACGTTAGAGGAACCAATACGACTTAATATAGTTCATGCAGATACGTGTAATAAAGTAGACAAAATACACAGGTTAGGTTACCAGCAGTGAATGACGGAAATTCAACTTTCCATCATGTCAGCATGAACGGGAAGTGGATAAAAAACACTGTCGTCTAAAAAGTTATTATAGTAGGTGTTTGTAATGTATTCTGCGCTTCTTTAAACGAATCGTACATGATGTATTGCGTTTAATAAGATCGCCTCTAAAACTTCTAAACTACCCGTTCGTCACCACGCTTGAAGCACCAGTGTAAGACAGCTCAACCCACCATGTTTGTTCTTCGAAAGCATACATTTAGATGGTTAAGCCGACCTCTTGTTTTATTTACGTCCAGCCATCATCAGTAACGATGACGTGAAAGGGGCTATATCACATATATACATATAGACATATAAATCAATATTAAACAAGAATTGTACATAATAATATAATTCACCAAGAAAGATGTTAAAATATTTAGCAACCAAGAATTGTACAAAAGCACATTGCAACTTAGATAAGTAAGGGACGGGCGAGCTAGCTAATTCCAGATAAAAGATAATTCTAGGTAGATCCCATCTTTCACCAAGCTAATGAGCAAGGAACTTTAAGCAATACGGAGAAATAGAGACACATATAGAAAGAAAAGAGACAGAGCTATCGAATCGGCTTTCGGGCGCGTATGCGAAATGTTTTGGAGCAGAATATCCTCATACATAATAAGGTAACGCGGTCTGAGGACCAATTAGAAATGTCGTTACATTTTGAGGCGCGGAGGTAAGCGTCATTAGACTTAGGTATAAAAAGGGGAACAAAGCCTCAGATTTTCACTCTGTTATAGAATCTCGTCGACACATAGTGTTACTCTTTGGACGACAAATTCACGTGTGTGCATTGGGTGGGAAGCGTGTGCAGTTACATTAGGCTCCTAGTTTATTATAATATTGGGAATTGTTGCAATTGGAAAGTTACCCAACCATAAATATTTATTTTATAATAAACCACATTTTTACTTTCTCTACTACGTATAGTAAGTAGGGGAAGTATTGCATTCCACCCAAAAATTCGATACCGAGATTTCACCGGAAATACATGTTTTGAGACCTCCTGAATCCAAAAAAAGGATTTTTGGAAACATGTCCGTGTGTGTGTCTGTGTGTGTGTCTGTGTGTCTGTGTGTGTGTCTGTGTGTGTGTCTGTGAACAGCATAACTCAAAAACGAACAGTCGGATAAACACCAAACTTGGTATTTAGGTTCAGTATCTTCCAGAGATGCGACACGAAGGTTTTCAAGAAAATCCCCCCACCCCAGACTACCCTTTACATGGAACATTTTTCGAAAATTTTAATTTTCTCAAAAATGGCTCTAACGATTTTGATGAAAATATCATATGTTTAAGATAATGTCATGAGAAATGAAATGTATATCTCGAATTTTCTGGGAATGTCTCCAAAATTATTCTTCATTGTGAACGACTTTTGCATAACTGGTAAACCATAAGAGATAGACAAAATTTTACTACGTGAAAAATGTAGATCGCGTTAAAATACACAACTTATGTCATATACATTTCTTTTGTTGAGTGAACCGTTTTCGAGATATTGCTTGTTATTTCCTTAAATTTTCCAATACTTATACTTTTTCTCAAATTCGTTATTCATTTTTTTATGTCCTGACATGCAAAGAGAATGGAATGCGCCACATAGCAACCAGCGTTAAAATATTTGACTATCGCTTAAAAGCTACCATATTCCCCTTGCATCTACAAGAAAATTACCAATAAGATTGACATCTCGACATCTCGATTAACATGAAGCATATGGAGAATAGGCGTTTGTAAAATTAGATTGAGTACAAGAGTAGAGAAAGTCATGTGAGTGTACCACATCAGATTTTTTAAGGGATATTCAGAGTATTTTAATTTGTCTCACCTACGAAAACCCTGGGACCTGTGAAATTAGCTAGATAGGTAATGATTAGGAATGGAGAATACAGCAGCCGATGAGCAGCAATAGCCGGAGAAGAACACTGTAGCAGAGGGCATCAATCAGAGGAACAACATTTTCCCGCTACAGACTGTACACGATTTCTGAAGGTAATAGATGGAGAAGGTCCATGCACCATGCTTTCGGTTATGAGAAGGTACAATAATCCTGATTCCATATGCACTCGATATCATAAAGCCGCGTACGACCCGCTTTAGGTACTTACTTCAATCCTCATAACACTTAGAGTTGGTTACCATTGCATTATCGAGAGAGGGTTGCAGAAGTTGGCTGGGTAATATAGCGGGAAGAAAGTTGTGCTTCCCGCAGCTGCAATATATTTGTGGGCAGGAGAAGTTGGTGCGACTCCTTTGGGACCTTGCCCTCACTCGCGGCAACTTGGACGAACACTCCTGTCACCTGAATAAAACCTGGTACCGCACTGGGAAACCAAGGCCATCTCTCTTCTCCGCATTGCTGCAGTGTGGGTGCGTCCGTAGTCGTTCTTCCTTTCGCATTTAAACCAAAGATTTTAATAATAACAGCATTAGTGATGGTAAAATTAAAAACGATATTCAGATTTGATGGTGCATGGGATGACATAGTGGAGTTATGGTGTAAAATATGCGCGTACACAGTCTTTATGCAGAGTTGCTCAAAACGTGGAGAACAAATAAGTGCAGAACATACGCTAGACGTTATTTGCATTTTCCCAACAAGATCTGAGGCAGTATTTTTAACACTTAAATAATTTCAGTTCTAATTATATAATATGTAAATTCAATAACAGCCCGCATTGAAGCAATATGTGTATGTAATAATTTGTAAAATGTATGTAACAGTCATTGCATATGCTTATATTATTGTAAACATGTTCAAGAATGTTATGTGAATGCATTACGTAATTTAATAATGTAGGAACTGTGAGAATAATAAGTTAAACGTTTCTAACAAGGGGGTAACAATGAGGTAACCTTGAGGCAATAATGAGTTTGAGAGTTTAATAATACTACTTCTGATTATTGGAGTAACAATAATGTAAATTTTGAGACAGTTTAAAAATAGCCAATCAACAACCAGAAAAAGCTTTAGTTAAAGGAAGGTATTCTATTGAAGTAGGATTAGCCAATCAGAGACTTGAAATACAGAAATTTACGAGTTTAGATGGCTGAAATCAATTCATTTCCTGCAGACAGTGTTCATAACTGGATGCGTTGCTTGTGTGTCCTCGAGAGATTTAATACGTATTCGTGTGAAACGAAAAATAGTTTACGGGTTAAAAAGTGTAATTAATTAATAAAAAGAATCTCACAGCTCTCTACATCAGTGAAGTGTTATGTTAATCGTATCAAGTAGGTATTAATAAAAGGAGTGAAGTAAACATTATAATCTGTGTAAGCCTACATTCTTGGTCTTATCACAACCCTACCAAGAGAAACGTGTCTCTAACAAATACTGACGCAGCCGAGGCAAACATAAATAATAATATTTAAAGAAACAGTAAAAATACATTTGGGGCGAAGGCTACCGGAAACTGCTTACTATACGTGCGGTTGCAACTACTACAAGTTCGGCTCCCCAACATAAGAACTATAATACAACTCCTTCAATACAAACTACTTCAAATTGACGCCCAAAGCGTGGTGCTAATAAATAACATAATAAAAATCTCTAATTGGCTTCCATATGTGGAGCTAATCAAACACTTCTTCAGATCTTAACATAATTAAAGCAGCTTCTTGCACAATTTTCAATTGACAATAAAAACATGCATTTGCATGTTGTAGGTAACTATGTAAATTTAGTTTCCAGACCGGTGAAAATTCCGTTTTGTTCGGGTTTTCTGCCTTTTATAACACTTGCCTCTTTTCGAGTAATTCTACGGGATCGAGATGAAGACCTCACTGCCTCGCTTCTGAAGAACTTTTCACAGTTAGGTAGATACAGGCTGCCGTAGCAATAAACCCGCCTCTTTCTACTTGGTTCTCGCTTACAGCCTCACATACATCTCACGAATAGCACCAACTGAATATAAGTTTATTTACCAAGAGTAAGTAAAGGAAGCAGCTATAACATTCCAACCAAAAATTCGATACCGAGATTTCACCGGTTTTGAAGCTCCCTGAATAAAAAAAGCATGTTTAGAAAAAGTCAATGTAGGTAGTGTGTGTGTGTGTGTGTGTGTTTATTTGTTTTTCTGTCAACAGCATAATTCAAACATGAAACGCTGGTTAAATAGCACAATTGGTATAAAAATCCAACATCAAACACGAAGGTTTTCAAGAAAATTTCCTACTCCAAACTATCCTTTACATGGAAAGGATATTTTTTATTCTTGCAAAAATGACTATTAACTATTTTTATTAAAATACTATATGTTTAAGACATTTGCGTTATGAATAAAATGTATACTTGAATTTTCTGGGAATAGCCTATATAGTCTTCATTCTAAATGACTTTTGATACTACTTCGCTATTGGATTATGGTCAAAATAGAGGCTTTTTACTTACGAAATCGCGGATTTTGACTTTCCAGAGTAATTCTTGTTTAATGAGGAACATTTTGGTATAGTGGATGTTGCTACGGCGGTAATATTATGCCCACCTACCCTCCCTTTTATGCGACCGTTCTTATATAGTCGCTTTTAGCAGGTTTTGGAGACTTTTGAAAGGAACTCCAACGTGAATCATGCGAGTTTTACACGCGCAGATCCCTTGTCGTCGCTTTCAGCTGCAACTGCTTCCACTCCTCTCCTTCTAAAAAACATTCCTCGGCTACGCCTTGCGGCTTAGGGACCTCAATCTTAGGGATTTCAAATGTTGGCAGCGGAAAGACAACCCAACCAACATTCCCATGATGCCACGGGTGAGATTCTTGCGATGCGACTTCTAATGGTCAGTAATATGGAACAAAAGTGACAAAATATGTCATATATTTCTGAAAATGATTAAAGCAGCGTATTGTTTGTTCTTTATTACATGTAATGATGTTTTGAAAGCAATAAAAGTTTGCGTGTGTTATGAATGTATAGTTATACCGGCCATAATCCAATATCAAAGTTTATCCTGACTTTTGAATATTTGGTAAGGGATAGACAAAATCTCATAACACGACGACACTGTGGATGGGAACTGAGACGGATGCTTCTGGGTTGTCTATAAACTTTGTATTTGAAAGGCGCATCACCTGATGGAATAGGAAACTATCAAAATATTGCAGTTTTATTAACTCCCCCAAGTTATACTTGTGAAACTTCCTTCGCTCTACGTTGTAAAATTGCTTCCTCTACTAGAATCAAGTTTCCGAGAAATCCCAAATGGGGACTTCATGTACGTCCCGTGTAAGTTACATGTGAACAGTAAATTGAAGCAGTACAGAGCAACCGTAAGGACCAGAAAGAGCTCCAAAGGATTTCTGAAATGCAATCACTATACAGAATACACAAGAACCTCGTTTATCCTGGCTAGATGGGACCGGAGGTAATATAAAAAACTCGGATAGCTTGTAAGCAGACTATAAATGAATGCAAACTTTGATGTATGATAGTGCAATTTAAAGAGAAAAGAATTCAAAGCCCTCCAGATGATAAAGATCTGCAGGGTTCGGGCCTAAGCCGGGTTCGGGCTTAATTTGAAAAATGTTTATCGGGCTCCGGCTTGAAAATAAAAACGAAAAGGACTAATTCATTACATGTTTTGGTCAGCAATATTGAGATGTTAGGAATAGCAAAATTATCCCATCCATAGAAGTAGTAATACTAGTAATGATAAATAAACGTTCACTTCGATCAATTGGGGATAATAACACCACGCAGCTGCAAACTCCTTCGCTCCCCTCCATCCGCCCACGCCTAGAACATCCTGGGCAAAGTACAGTATTAGGTGCGGCAAGTGGTCAGCAAGGCACGTTGTCAACATTTCACTTACTACATGATAATTCCAAGGCCTCAGTCACCACTGTTTTTGTAATGTGCCTCCTCAATAGGTCCCAAAGACCTGAGTGCATCCCTTACAGGCCCCCCAGCAAGGGGAAAAAATTCCCATGTCGGTGCCGAAAATCGAACCGAGTCCCTCGTACCACCGGCAGTAGCACTTGGTAGACTAATACTACTACTACTCCTACTACTACTACTACTACTACTACTACTACTACTACTACTACTACTACTACTACTACTACTTTTACTACTACTACTACTACTACTACTACTACTACTAATAATAATAATAATAATAATAATAATAATAATAATAATAATAATAATAATAATAATAATAGGTAGAATCAGACGGCTGACAAATTCAATGCTATAGCCGCGATTTGAACATCGGATCTCCCGGTCTCCGTCCGGTTGCTTTAACCACTGAGCTACCATGGCAACATGCCGGTATGGCATTGAATTTTTGCAGTCGTCTAATTCTACCTTTCCAACCTTGTCCAACACACGGCTTATGAGGAAGAACAATTAATACCAATAATAATAATAATAATAATAATAATAATAATAATAATAACAGTTATGTTTAAAACAAAATTAGACAATCGGGCCGGGTCGGGTTATAGATTATAATCAGGGCCAGGATTTTGGTGTTTACTTAAAAGATCGTGTAAAATATATAAAGTATATTTATAGTTTAAGATGTAGAAATTTCGTGAAAATTTCATGATAATTTTTAATGTCATAGGCAATGGCTCTTATTGTCGCAGCTGCGGCATCATGTTTTTTAAATTCGGCAGGAGACAAGCTTTCAGTCGTCAGTTTATTTCTGTTTATCGCGGTAACTTATTTTTCGGCTGCAGCAATTACTTCAAGAACTTCAAATCAAAAGTATTTCTAACGAAATGTTCCAAAAGCTCAGGAAAATCCTGTCAGCTGTCATGGATGGTCCTAAAGCTCATAAAATAGAACAATAACATAGTCTACATTTGTGGGTTAAAGCACCGTTTCTAATAAATTCTCATTCCTTTACAGCCAACATCTTGAAAAGGGGGAAAAAAAATAAAATGACATTTTTTTTCCCTTTTTATCGTAAAAATAAAAATGTTCACATAAACGCTCAATTTTCGCGAAAATTCGCGGCAAAATTGCAGTCATAAATCGGTCACATTTGCCATAAATTGTGCATGTACTTCTAACAAAATCTCTCCGTTAGACCTCGCGTTTTTCGTTAATAAAATTTAAAAAAAATGTTCTGAGCATATTCTCTAATTCCCGAGGTCGAGGGCTCAAACCCGGCGGAGGGCGATTGGATTTTTTCGGGCGTAAAAATCCTTAGCATGGCTTCCTTCAGAAGGGAAGTAAAACCGGTTGTCCTGTGTCGTAGATTTACGGCACGTAAAAGAACCTCAGGCCTGATAAAGAGATCTCTGAGCAAAATTACCGGTCTTTCACGACCAATAATAGGAGGAATGGGGCGCTAAAGACCAAGGAGTTAAAGAGCGTCCTTAAATAAAACTCAATTTAATTTTCTGAGCATAAGCTAATCTCCGGCTCGGTTCAGATCGGCCCGTGCAGATTTCTACCAGATGAGCGTACGATCGGTATCGAACTTCATGAAAATTAATGAAACAAAGTCTTACACAAGTCAGACTTGTTCTGTGACACTGACAATGGTAACGGTATTTATTGTTTGCTTGAAGCGTGCGACACCGTGCTTGCGGTGCCAACATTAAAACCGTATGCGTTCATATGTATTTATCAAAGGACACACGTACTTTCATGGTAAAAAAGAAAGCAAAACTCAATCCGGATAAACCGGATTAATCAGGCCCGGATAAAAGAAGTTCTTGTGTATACTATTTTAGGCTCTTATGATGTAATGACGATGTTGTAAAACATGGCCAAAAGTTTCGAGCGAAACGCGCTTTCTGAAGTTTTCTCAAACGATGAACCACATCGACCTCTCGACCCTCTGGCCCAGAGATTCCTTTGCCTTTAATGTCATATTTCAATATGGTGGAGACGGTGTTCCTTATTGTTATTCTTTCCGGTTTTCTTGTTCTCCCAGTGCGGCCAGGTGAAGCCTTTTCAAGACTTTGTGCTCGCCTAGCTTGCTTATTGGACGGGAATGTTGGTAATAAATGATGATGAATTGTTGTGACCCCACCCTTCTTATCCGTTCCCTTTCTTCCTCCCACGTACGTGACAGTCATCCTTATTTAAAACTAGAAGGAAAAGTTCACAAGTAGCAGCCATAACTTCTGCGCTAATATCGTGGAAGGGGAGAGGGAGGGATTTTTTTTCCTTCCTTAGTAAGTGTTGCATCTCTCCCTATTTTCTCACGACTGGGTGGAGTCATATCCTCCATGGCGCCGTTACTTATTTCTTGAGTTCTCCGAGTTACAGTTAAACAGCATTTACCTTCACTTGTTTTCTCCTCTTGAGTTGTTTCTAAGAGAGTATAAGGTAGCAGGAGGGAGCATAATGGCTAAATCCTTCAAACGGGAGTTTTGAACATAGATGGCAACGTAATCGACTAATCCCCACAATTCATTCTACTTCCAGTTATAGAATATCAACCTGTTTTATGCTGTGAATATGAATATCGCTATGAGTAAAGAGGTAGGTAGACTTCTTTGTTCATTAAAAGGGAATTAAGGGAAAATTCGCTATAAAGCAAGTATTGTAATACGGAATATAATGAAAAAGATCCTATGCTCTATAACAGATTTTGAGAAAAGTTAAAAAACATTTGAAGCTTTTAAAATTGAGTTTTATTGATGGACGGTCTTTAACCACTGTGGTGCTTAGCGTCTCATTCTACACAGAGAGTCAAAAAACTACGAACCGGCTGCGCGTTGTTTTTCCTGTCGGCGTCCTCGGCGCTGGTTGCCGTCTGCCGCTATCATAGAGAGGCGCGGAATGAAACCATACAATATTTTTAAAACTACTTTTAAAGGCTTTACTTACCAACTTTATGAAAGGACATGCTAAAACTGGCCACCGTCGTTGTCCATACATTTTGGCACCTCTTTAGGAAACTATCCATCACTAGCCGTTAATGTTTCTTCGGTAAGAACGTAGCCGTATTTTGGATTTCTTAGCCTGAACACTTCCTGTGGGCTGAAAATCTTTCTACAAGCTTGGCGAGCTGACTGAGTTAACACATACGAATCATAAATAAACAGTAGCAGTAGAAAACACACACTGAGCCATAATATACTTTGTGACTAAGTACAGGACAAAATAATAAATAACTCGTAATAACTGAACTACATCACATCACCGTCAACTCAATACTACACTTCACACTGCAGAGCAAAGCCACGCCAACAGCGTGACCTTGTTTATAGCAGTAGTGCGTTATTATATTTCCACACGCCCAGTGGAAAAATACTGCAGAGCCGGTTCGTAGTTTCTTGGCTCTCCCGTTATATTGGGCGTGAAAGACCGGAATTTTGCTCATAGGCCTCTTTATCACGCTTGAGGTTCTTTTACGTGCCGTAAACCTACGACACGGGACCACCGGCTTCACTTCCCTTCCGAAGGAATCCATGCCAAGGATTTTTACGCCCGAAAAAACCCATCGCCCTCCCCGACTTTGGGAACTGGAGGCTGGCATAGTATCATCCACGGAGGATAACATTTGAAGCGTTTACTCATAGCATACACACACACACTAGCCTATTTAGTTGATAGGTACTATTTTAAAGATATAACTAGTTATTTTAAAAGTAAAATTAAATAATGCTTTAAGCGCTGCCTAAATTTAAAAATGCTATCTGAATGATACTGGATATTACTCAGGTATTTAAATTACCTAGTCCTTTTTATTATAAAGCGATAACAAATCGAGTGGTTTGTGCATTTTCGTAATCTGTGAATATTATCTTGCATTTCCAAACTGAAGTCTTTCTTAATATTGAGCTAGAAGGGGCGAGCGATAAGCGAACACACATTGTCTCGTCATGATGAGGAAAATCTAAACGAGGTAGTTCGAATACATAAGAACATATTTTATTTTCGATGAAAAGCTAATATTCATTTCTGAGCTGTCAGATTCAACTTCACTGCTATATTATACTTCTGCATAGGTTATTTAAAGAAGTTTGGGTAAAAAACCCTGTTCTCTTCTTTTAAATACAGGAAAAGAGTATATAGTCATTATTGCTGAATTAAGATTAACTCGAATTAAGGTTTAAGTAGGGCTGTGTATCGAGTTCATTCAAATACTTCACATTATAAATTCTAGTTGAATGTTACGAAATACAATTATTTATTTTATAGATGATGTCTCGTAAGTAACGTCGGTTTTTAAGCAATAATTTGTTTGGAACGTTTTCTGGCAAGAAATTAAACTACTCTTCAAAGTAGAGACCATCAGATTCTATGGTCTTTAGTCAGCTTTCAGAGAGGTTTAGTATCCCGCGACGATATCAGTCTGTGGTTTTTGATGCGAAGAATTCGGCAAGACCCGCTTCCACAGCTTCAATGCTTTCGAAATTTCTTCCACACAAGAAATGGGCTATGGATCGAAACACAAGGCGCAAGATCAGGGCTGTATGCTGGGTATGGTAGCAGTTCGACTCCTTCGAATTCCTGAATTTTTGTCATGGTTGTTCCTGCATTATGGAGTGTTGCATTGTCCTGCTTCAAGAGAACTCTATTTCGGTTAACTAATGCTGGATATCTCCGTCTCATGAACTCGTTCCAGTTGTTGAGAATAATGGTCCGCATTGACTGTACTGGAACAAACTCCTAGTGAATTACTACCTCAAAATTCCACCAGACACACATTACTTTGGGGCCGAATTGATTTTTTTTAACGGTGACTTTGACAGGTTGACGGGAACTGAGCCACTGTTTCGAGGCGTCAGGGTTGCGGTAATAGGCCCATTTTTCATCACATGTGACAATTATCCAGATAACTCTATCATCCATCGGATTACCGATAAGCTGACTACAGATATTCACTCTTTAATTGAGCCTGTTGAGGTGTCAATTCATGAGGTACAGATCTACAGCTTCTGTTTGATTTTCCAAGTTTTTTAATCTAGCGATGTCTAGTATCTTTTGATGGACCAAGTTCTTCTGACAGTCTACGGATACTTTTTGCGGATTTTCTTCCAAATATCTATGTTTATCCTCAATATCCTATAATTTAGGTGTTCCAGAATGTGGTAACTCTTTAGTGTTTTCTTCTCCAGTATTGAAACGTTGGAACCATCGTTGTGCCACACGCTCACTAACGACACCTCCTTCCACTCCACATATTTTTCGAGCCACGACAGCAGCTTTGTAATCTTGTTCTAGTAGTGCTTTAGAAGGACTCTAATCTCAATCTTTGTAACTTAAATTTTGTCATTGTGTTAAACAACTGACGACTGACACATTCTCGGAATATACGTAATACTACCCATGGCATTCTGTAAATAGCATTGGCGAACCAAAGAAAAACCAATTCTATCTTATAAAACAACAAACTTAACTTATGAAACAGCCTAATAATATATACTTGCTTCTATTATTTTGCTAATATAACTTTAATTGTCTCTCCTTTATTTAACCAGAGTCTCCTTCCAGTTGTCCTTTCTGTTGAATTCTTTCTCTCTATCTTTTTTTTTCCAGTTGTATGGCCTCCTTTAACTTGTATGACTTGAGACACAATTGAACTATAGGATTTCTCAACGTTGATTTTATTAAGTTTTCCTATTAAACACACTTGCAGTTACACTTCCATAATATGCAATTCTCCGCCCCAGTCAGACCCAACGATTTTCTTTTTTGCTCCGCCAGACTAAGTGTATCTGGGAAGTAATACTGTTATTCATAATAGGTTTGCTAACATACAAAACGCAACCACATCTGACTAGAAATTGAATACTTCATAATGTTTTCATTGTTGTGAGTTAGTCTACCAAAATCAAAATTAAATAAGGGGCATTTGGATGTATGAAAACTAAAGTAGGTATTTCTTTGTAATTATTATGTATATAATTAATTGAAGTTAATTATACTTTTTAACTTGGACTGGGAAAGCTTTTATTATAGAGTCGACTGATAAATTCAATGTCACAGCCGCGATTTGAACACGGTTTTACCACTACTGCGGTTGCTCTAACCATTGAGCAATTGCCGGTGGAACATTTAATTCACCAATTTACTCAAGTTGTTTTCCCAAATAGGCCACCGAGGCATCTCACTAGAGATGACAATCTCAATGGTGACCTACCATCGCAAGTACTTTGACACTGGGTGCTTATGGCTTTCTTAAGGTTTTTTCTTTGTAATTATTATATAATTATATATTATATTATTACATAATTATTTCGTATAATAGTTACAAATAAAAACTTAAGAAACCTATAAGCACTCAGTATCAAAGTACTTGCGATGGCAGGTTGCCATTGAGATTGCCAATCTAGTGAGATGTCTTAGTAGTCTATCTGGGAAACAACTAGAGTCAATTGGGGAATTCAAAGTCTCATCGGCATGTTGTCACAGTAGCTCAATGGTTAACGGAATTGCACGGAGAGTGAGAGAATCGTGTTCTATAGCATTTAGTTTTTCAGTTGACTCTATAAAAAATAATAAAGTATACAAAATTAATTTCTATGTAATCCATTATAAATATTATCCAGAAAATAATGTTCAAATAGGCCCATAGTCACTTAAATAATAACTTTAATTTATAGGTTATCATTATAAGTATAATCCAGAAAATAGTGTTCAAATAGGCCCATACTCACTTAGGCCTCTTCAAATGCATTCGGTAGATCAGAGATTCAGTACATTAGTTCAACACTAATTAATCTACACTAGCGATTATTCCTGGTTATTTTCTTCCGGGCGAATGGGAAACACATTTTCGTAAATATAACAAAAATCATATGAACAGAAAACGCAACAAATGTTTATTTTAATTGATCTTTAACATCAGTCTTTCACATTTTTCCCTTTTACCTCAAATTAAGAAGAAATTAAATAAATACCTAAAGATTGTAGAAATAGTTTGCAATTAAAGTAAAAGAGGAAGTTCGGAGACAGTAAACCTTAAAACACGTTTTTCCAACGTCAGACTTTAAAAACTATTCTAGATTCCTCCAGCTGCTCTCCGCTCTTCAGACCGCCGTCACTGCAAGTAATTCTACCAGCACCCATGCCTGTGAATATAGGCCATCAAGCGATCATACCTACATGTAAGGTTATTTAGGACGACTAAGGCGTTAACGAAAATTATGCAAGTTTAAAGCACTGTAAAGTGAAAGGGGATAACCTATGCATTATTTAATACATTTAAATTGATAAATGCATATAATGAAACTACAATGAAGTTTCTCCGGTAATTTTCGATTTCGGATGAATAACTGATGTTAACGTGTATAACAGGTTTTGTGATGTTTTTATTTTTACGTTTTTATATTTTCTCACCTTACTTTCTTTAACAACTACCTAGCAGGTAGAGAAAGTGTTGTATTACACCCAAAAATTCGATATTGGGATCTCACTGGAAATACATGTTTTGAGGCCCCTGAATTAAAAAAAAGCATTTTTATAAAAAGGTCCGTGTGTGTTTATGTGTGTCTGTGAACATCACAACTCCAAAAAGAATATATTCCAAATATGTGACACGAAGATTTTGTTGGATTTTATCAAAAATAATTTTAACGATTGTGATTAAAATACCGTATATTTAAGATATTTACGTGATTAATAAAATGCACATCTTAAAGTTGCTGGAAATAGCCTGTGAAGTCACTTCATTCGGTACGAACTTTGTATTATCTTGTGTAACGGTTAACAATAAGATACACACAAAACCGTACTAGGCAATAAATGTAGATCTTTTAAAAGCACTCAATTTTCACTTTCTCTACCACGTACATAGTACATATAGTAGGTATACAAAAATTTGATACAGATATTTAACCGGAAATATATTTTTGAGGCCCCCTGAATAAAATAAAGCATTTTTAGAAACCTATGCGCGCGCGCGTATGTGTCTGCAAACAGCACAACTCGAAAACGGGAAGTTGGATAAACACGAAACTTCGTATTTGATTCAGTATCTTCCTAGGATGCAACACGAATATTTTCAAGAAAATTCCCCTACCACTAACTACCCTTTACATGGAACGCTTTTCGAAATGTTTAACTTTCTAAAAAATGGTTGTAACGATTTTGGTTATATTACCACATACGAAACATATTTAAATGACGAATGAAATGTGCATATTGAATTTTCTGGGAATAGCCTAGAAAGCCCTCTTCTTTCGGAAGGAATTTTGAATAATCTTGTATAATTGATAAACGTTAAGCGATAGACGAAAACGTACCACACAAAAAATATAGATCTCTTTAAAATACACAATTATTTAAAATAAGTTTTTTGTGGCACAAGCTATTAAAGGTTCGACTTGTTCAATACTTGTCTTTCTTTTAGGTCCCATCGATTTTCAGTTGTTTCTCACGATTGCGTGGAAACAATATGGAAGTTTAAGGCCAGCATATAGCGTCCAACTGTTAAACATTTGACTATTGCTGTTCTCTTTGTATCTATAACGAAATGAGTAAGGAAACCAAATGTTTATCCCTATTAACATGAAGTATATAGAAAAATAACTTTCGTAAGGATAATTTGTAGAAGCGACATAACAATAAACGATAGTAGGTAAAAAAAAAAAGTCATGTGAATGCAACACATCGTATTTTAATCCTACTTTACTATAACATTTTGTATTGAAGTTCTGTTTGACATTAAGGATGTCCTCAGGGACAATTCCGTTGTTGAAGTTGTCACTGTGTATATAAAGGGAAACACATACATTTCCGCATGTTATTGGCACCAGATGTCAGAGCTCGTGAGCCGGCAGATATTTATGACAACAATAATAGTCTTGAAGCAGTTAAATTGCGTACTGCTGCAGAAGACAGTTTGGCTATTGACTGCGACTTTGAGGAAGACAATATTGGTACAGCTAATCAGTATGCCAGCGGGGCTGTCTTCAGAGACGCAGCCAGCCGACTTGACGAGGAAACTCCATTTGTCAGTAACACTCTTCTCCCTGCCTCACTCCCCTCTCGTTCATTTCCTTGTTGCTTCATTGCCTTTTCTAATTCCTTCCTACGACTCTCATTGAAGCAAGCATTCGGTCACCTCATGCCACTCCACTTGTGCGCGCGCAGGCAGCTTGTCTGTACTCGCGATACGTGACCAATTATTTTATACCATGTCCCTAGAGCCGAGGAAGACAAACTACTCCAGTTGGAGGAACACTTTTCCAATGAGATTGTTGTAGCAATCGATTTTCTGGAAATTTCCCGCTTTTCTGATGTTGTCCACGCTGATGAGATGGGACAGACAACTTCAAAATGTCAATATAATCCGGAAGTATTTATTTCAAATGTGACAGAAACATACCTTTCAAAACTTGCATATTTCAGTTCAGTTTCCAAAAATACAGTAAAGGCTGCCGTTGTGTGCGTCCATAAGAGTACACCCACCGATGTCTAAGACCAAGACTACAGGTTGTTTTCTTGATTTGTAACTTTAAATTGAAAAACATTCTGTCTAAAGCTACCTCGAGGTGTTTGCTTTCATTACAGAATATTTCTAGAACTAAATTACGTTTATTGTAGCCTAAGCTGGAAACATTTGTTTGTTTGAAAACGGAGTAAGAAGAACATTAGAAGATCGTTGAAGAGAAACTAAGTTCAATTGATATGCTGTTTGCATCTTGTATTAACTGTTGGATACAGACCGCCTATTGGGATACACCTTAGGTTTTCATTAAAACAAACTCCTCATATATTCAAAGGACTTCATGAAAATTGTATCTTATCAATTATGTTTTATCATGTATTGTGCTGAGCATTCTGTATAATGTATATATAATATATATATATATATATATATATATATATATATATTTAATTACTCTATTTTACGTCGCTTTAACTACAGGGTCATATCGCGACGCATCTGTTAGCGGATAAATCATAGATCGAGGTGTGGCGGACAGTTAGCCTTCTAGTCATCCCTGTAACCATCCCCTTCGTGTCCACAGAGACCTAGTGCATGTCAACTAGATCTTCTGCTTCGTGCCGTGCAGATGACATTAGGGTGCCGTCCTCCAGTCTAACTCCCGCTTTCAGGTGGACAGTTAGCCTTCTATGTCTCATCCCTGTAACCATGCCATCTTACTTCGTCACGTGTCCACAGAGGCCCTAACACATAGCAGCCGGATCTTCTGCTTCGTACCGTGCAGATGGCATTAGTTTGCCGTCCAGTGTACCTGCTTTCATTGTCTGTGGATAGATGGCACAGCATTCGCTATTACCACGTATTTTTCATTTTTACTGTTGTTTTAGACCTAAGGAGGAACTTTGAGTCGTGATATTAAATATCCAATCCCGTATTTACCTCAGCGGCTGAGGGATACCACGAACGAAACCTCTGTCAGATTGGTCGGCCTACGGTATTTGAACTCGGGACCTCCCGAATACCGTCTGAGACATCCCGCTCGGTTAGTGTATATTGTTACACTATTGTTAAGCTAGACTCATCATGGCGAGAGAGTAGGCTTTACCCAACTCATTTGTGAATACTATATGTTAGCACAGACTATTACCCATAGAATATGAAAGATGAATGTATATTGTGAATATTATAGTTTTACAAGAATGTGATAAATATAATTTAAAAAAATTCGAGATATGCAGGACAAAATTTCTTTAAATTGAAAATTAAATTGGCTGTAGGAATCTTGCGAGTCAGTTCCCGGATGCTTATGTAAGTAGGGGTTATGATCACCTCATGTTAGACACGTAGGTGAATTTTACAAATCATGCTGACACTTGTATACGTCACTGCTGGCTAAAGGACTAGTTCAGCATACTGCCTGGGTATTTAAACTTAA
Source organism: Deroplatys truncata (assembly GCA_030765065.1). Taxonomy (NCBI): domain Eukaryota; kingdom Metazoa; phylum Arthropoda; class Insecta; order Mantodea; family Mantidae; genus Deroplatys; species Deroplatys truncata. Next base: position 109,445,484 of record CM060975.1, read on the forward strand.
GAGTGTTTTGACAGCTGAGGCTCTGTCTGTGACTTTCCTAGCAGGCTTCTGTGACGGTTAGCTCCTTAAATTTTATTTGTGTTCGCTTAGAGCTTCGACATAGGCTATGCCGTCCTCCGTGGTCTAGGGGGTTTCGGGTTCAAACCCGGCGGAGGGCGATGAATTGTTTGGGCGTAAAAATCCTTATCATGGTCTTTCACGCCCAATATAAAATGGGACGCTAAGGACCATAGCAGTTAAAGAGCGTCCATAAATAAAACTCAATTTAATTTAATTTTTTGACACAGGCTGCCCTATTGAGTGCTGCAATAATACAACAAACGTCGATAGATATCGTTAACTTGGAGTGATTCGTGCGTTCCCTCGTGGAGAAGGAGTATTCATAAGTATTGCCATGGTTACAATGACGCCACTTGGTTCAATTATGCTCTGATTCTTGTTGCAGATAAGACAAGCATTGCAAATCGAAGAAAGAAAGAAAGAAAGAAAGAAAGAAAGAAAGAAAGAAAGAAAGAAAGAAAGAAAGAAAGAAAGAAAGAAAAGACGTTAACTCTTTCGGTTCTTCGCACGCACACATTCATAGGATTGAGCAAAGGTCTACCCAGAGCTGAAGCACCTTCCTATTACCAGGGAAAGGCGCCAACTTCTCCGTGGAGCTTTCTATTAAGGCAATACCTTACGCAGGGACGGAATGAATACGCCACTTACACGCGTCAACCCCACGGGAGAAGACTTCCGAAACACCTCGGTAGGGCCGATAGCGTTCTAGCACGCCGGCTCCCAGCTCTCCAGGTCCGTACCGGAGGACATTGAGGTGTCTCACAATCGCATCTGGGCATCACCTCCCAGACGTATCCAATTTCTCATGAGTTTCGGGAACCACTGTCCCGTCGAGTTCAACCCAATCCGAACAACTCCCTTTCGGGAGGGGCTCAGGGTACTTCCGGTAACATCAGAAGTACCACTGGTGCTAGGGGTACGCAGCTCTCACACTACAGCAGCTGAAGGGTTTGGAGCCCCTCTTCTAATATGCGTCCGTCAAACTTATAAGCTCCGACGTACTTCTAGTAACGTTAGAAGTACCACGAGTACTAGAGGCCGCAGTGCTAGCTCCAAGGCAGCTGAAGGGGTCGAAACCCATCCCCTCACCCTATGGGAACACACACAAACCAGGCAATGGTTTTTCTTGCTGCCGTTAAAATTTAGCCACGGTCAAGGTTCAGGAAGATACGCCGTGGAATGTATTCTAAATAACTTAGATCAAGTGGCTCGTCATATACCGCTGATGGCAAGAATGGTGTAGAAATTCCGTTTGACATGATAAATATCATTTGACATGAATTGTGTGCTTTAACAAGAGTTATGTAGTTTTATGTAGTAAGATTTTGTCTCTGTCTTATGATTTACCAATTACGCAAAGGTCATTCAGAATGAATGTCATTTTCCATGCAAATTTCTTAAACATACGGTATCGTAATCAAAATCGTTAGGATCATTTTGCAGAAAATAAAATAAAATAAACATTTTTGTAGTTTTATGTGTGGGGGGATTTTGTTGAAAATCTTGTGTCACATCTTTGAAAGCTACTCAAATTAAATACCACGATTGGTATTTATAGGACTTTTTGTTCTTGTTTGTTTTGTTTAGGGAGCCTCAAAATTGTAGAATTCGAAGACAATTCTTCCTCTACTTACTTACTGTAAGTACGCAGCAGAGAAAGTAAAAGTTAATTTATTATATAGCCAAGTTGTCATCAACATTCGCAAAGCGAAAAGTGTTTCAATATATATATATTGTAATGTTGCAGTCTGTGTGGTAATTAGGTTAGATGCGGCTAAGAATAAATCTATGATGTCCTACAAGGGATGCAACATGCTCTCCAATGGACGATGTTATACATAATACTTTTTGCGAACCCTTCATATTACCTTATACATTCCTTTAGTATGGAACTATATATATATATATATATATATATATATATATATATATATATATATATAGTTAGTGTAGCAGAGCCACTGAGATACATATTGCAAAACTGTTGACAAATCCGAGAAACTTGTAAACTTGATGCAGAGATTTGGATTCTATATTATCGATTGACTGTATGTGGAGTTTCTGGATAAAGAAGCAGTTGTGGATATTTTATCAAAGTAACTAACAAGGAATAAATGAATGACTAGTCAGGAAGTAAAGACGTCCTGGACCTTTGTCAGAGGTTATCATTTTGCACCACGACAGCGCCCGACCGGTTCTATCAACACTGTTAGCGAAACCTGTGAACATTCCAGGAAGTACTGCCGCTTCCCTTGTTGCCCAGGTGCTGACATGTAACATTTTCGTTGAAGCATGTCCTTAAAAAGCAACAGTTCCCATCTGGGGATTGCGTGCAAAGCGTATAAGTACGGTGAGTCCAGTCTTTCTACACAGAGGAATCCTGCATCTTATTTCGTATCTGGACAAACGGTTCTACAGAAGCGGCTGCTATGAGCTTTTCCATCAAGCGTTTAGATGTAATGTTACTCAACCTTGTGAATATCCAGTGCATGCGTCGATGTTAGGCGCAATGGTTTATGTTGGTAACGAAATACTAAACCGCTTCTGCCACGCAGAATTTACACCCCTTACCTAGTTCTAGTACTCCATTTATTGTTTGTCTTACTTCCCCCTTTCCGTCGCTCCTGAGACTGAAACCGACCTGTGTTCATAGGTTAATGTTTGATTTTCAAATGAATACCAGTTGGACACCTTTCCCCTTTCGCCGCTCACCTAGGCCTGAGCTTTGTTCATGAGATAATGCATGTGTGTCGGGTTTCAATTCAAACCAATAAGAGATTGGGTCACCTAGGGCTTGTGGAACACGATGATACGGTGTTTCTGCCAACATTAAATAAGGAAAAACAGTATCGAAAATCAAAAGCATCGACACGTTTCAGTACACTCAAGTGTACATTGTTCCCAACCATATGAGAATGACGCAAAGAGGAATACGTTCCATATTACAGGAATATATAAGGTAATATGAAGAGTTCGCTAAAAGTATAGCATCATCCATTGGAAAGCATGTTGCATCCCTTGTAGGACATCATAGATTTATTCTCAGACGCATCTAAGCCCATTACCACATAGAGTGTAATATTTCTGTAGTCCTATATAAAACTAAATGTTAGTCGTACAAACATTAAAATGTAAAAGGAACCACGCTGTTTGAACAACATGTGGCTACCTAAGTCGCACAAAATCATCTATTGCGCAAGGCTCTATTGTCTCGGATGTGTAGAGGGCAAATGAAGGAAAACATACCAACATGGAACAATGTAGCAACTTCATTTCAGTTAAATAAGTTATGAGTAGAGAGTGGTGAAAAGATAAGTGGCAGTGTTAACGTATTAGGAAATGCTTGATATCTAGAGAGCATACATTCAGCCAAGAAGCACATATTTTCACTTTCTCTACTACGTATAGTAAGTAGGGGAAGTATTGTATTCCACCCAAAAATTCGATACGGAGATTTCACCGGAAATATATGTTTTGAGACCCCCTGAATGCAAAAAAAGCAATTTTGGAAACATGTCCGTGTGTGTGTCTGTGTGTCTGTGAACAGCATAACTCAGAAACGAACAGTCGGATAAACACCAAACTTGGTATTTAGGTTCAGTATCTTACAGAGATGCGACACGAAGGTTTTCAAGAAAATCCCCCCACCCTAGATTACCCTTTACATGCAACATTTTTCGAAAATTTTAATTTTCTCAAAAATGGCTCTAACGATTTTGATTAAAATATCATATGTTTAAGATATTTTCATGACAAATAAAATGTATATCTTAAATTTTCTGGGAATGTCTCCAAAAGTATTCTTCATTGTGAACGACTTTTGCATAACTCGTAAACCATAAGAGATAGACAAAATTTTACTACACAAAAAATGTAGATCGCGTTAAAATACACAATTTATGTCATACATTTTTGTTGTTGAGTGAACCGTTTTCGAGATATTGCTTGTTATTCCCTGAAAATTTTCAATATTTATTTACTCAAATGGGAATTCGTTATTCATTTATTTGTCTTGGATATGCAAAGAGTATTAATCTGTGGCAAAGAGAATGGTGCTGCACCTAGCAACCAGCTATTAAGAGATATGCATGTGCTTAAAGGCTACTGTATTTCTATATTGCCCTTGTAAATATATATTCCCCTTACATCTACAAGAATATTGGCAATGTTTGCAAATGTTTATCTCGATTAACATGAAGTAGATGGAGAATAAGCGTTTGTAAAAATAGTCTATACAAGAGTAGAGAAAGTCATGTGAGTGTAACACATCAGATTTGTAGACATACAATGATTTATTTTGCTACCACAGAGCTTTCGTTTGGAGGTGTGGCCTCATTATGGGAATTGCTTAGCCTACACCGTGTTGTTTCTCTCCGCATGTGTCGGGTAATCATTTGACAAGAAGCGCCATTTGTTTTGTTTACACTAACTTGAAAATTGTGTGTCAACAAAAACATGCAATTAACTCGTGAAAATGTTCGTGCAATGATTTATTACGACTTTCGACGTGGATTATTAAGACAAGACTGCATCGATCAACTAACTTCCACTTTTGGCGACGAAGCTCCATCCTTTGCCACTATGAAACGCTGGTATAACAAATTTAATCGTGGCCGCCGTTCGCTCAGTGATGAAATTCGTGAAGGTCGTCCAAAATCAGTTGTTGTGCCACAAAACATTGATGCTGTGCAAAACCTAATAATGAAAGATCGTCATACGACATATTGTGATATTACAGCAACCCTAGGCTTAGTTCCACCAGCATATATAAAATATTGCATGATTATTTAGCCGTGAAAAAGGTTTGCTCTCGTTGGATCCCACATAATTTGAAGCAATCTCAAAAGGATGCTCGTGTCGATTGGTGTACAAAAATGCTCAAGAAATACAATGGCGGTGCCTCAAAAGACGTATATAAGATTGTAACAGCTGACGAATCATGGATCTATGTGTATGAGCTGGAACGTAAACAGCAGTCACTGTATGGGTGTTTCAAGATGAAGCAATCTAACAAAAGTTGTTCGCACTCGAAGCATTTCGAAGAAAATGGTCGCCTGCTTCTTCAGCAAAACTGGCCATGTGGCAACAGTACCTTTAGAGCAACGTAAAACGGTCAATGCCGAATGGTACACAACCATATGTTTGTCGGAAGCCTTCGGTAAAGTTTAGGAAAACCAACAAGAACCGTAGGATCGTTCTTCATCAAGACAATGCGAGCGCACACATATCTCGTCTAACAACAGAGTATTTGAAGGCTCAAAAAATCGAATTGATGGGTCATCCGCCATACAGTCCTGACTTGACTTCCTTTTGTTCCCGAACATCAAGAATAAATTGCGTGGACAACGATTTTCATTGGCAGAAGAAGCCGTTGATGCCTTAAAAACCATGTTTTGGAGGTGTCTCAAGAAGACTGGAATAAATGCTTTGACAAATGGTTCAAACGGATGCAAAAGTGTATTGATTATAAAGGAGAATATTTTGAAAAACAAAAAGCAGTTTTCAATCAGAAATTACTTTGTTTTAATTATTAGGCTCAAAATATAAATAGTGCCCCTCGTAAATCGCCGTGTTCTTACACAGAAAAACCTCGGTGACATCCAATAAACGTCAGAGGGAAACCCAATGATATCTCTGAGAAAGCTTGCACAGGAATCAGGAATTTCGCAAACCTAGGCTTGGCATGTCACTAAAGTTTTAAAATTAAACCCCAATAAGATATCTATAGTTCATAAATTGCCAACACGCGCTAAGGTAACTTCTGCATTTGGGTGTTGAATCATGTTAATGATCGCTCAATTGACCAGCGTGTAATTGTTTTACGGACGAAGCATGGTTTTGTTTATATAACCATGAAGAATTAATGAGTGCTAATACAAATTTTCCCCAAGTATGAGTTGTGTGGCGGCACAAGTTCATAATTTCTAACATATTCTATAACCTATGTGATTACTGTACAGGATGAGCATAAAGTGCTTATATCGCTACATTAAATTCAAACTGACGTGATAGCAAAGTCCATATACCCGTTTATTATTTATTTTAAGGTTTTACATCTTAGGAATCAAAAACATCCGTATGTGTCTCTCCGTGGACTCTGCATAGCTGAATGCGCCGTCATATTCACTTTATTTTGAGCAACATCCTTGGGATTTCGGTCTTGAAAGCTCCGCGCATCACATTTTCCAGGTCTTCATTTGTTGAATACTGGCGCTTCCGCAGCTGATCCTTGATGTAACCCCGGAATGCGTTATCTGGTGTTGTCAGATCAGGGCTCCTTGTAGGCCATGGAATAGGAGCTGGGTCACTGATCAAAGGGGTTACCTGGTGCGATGGTCTTCCATTCTTCGGAGCATTGCGCACATCGCCTGTTGTAAAAGTTTCTTATTCCCATGCCAAGAAAGTCTTCTTTGTCGATGCTGTCTTCTCAAACCGCACAACGAAATCATCCATGACATTTTTCATTAATTTGACGCTCATGGACCCACACCAGGCGCTCCTCTCGTTTGTGTCAGGCATTCCTTCAATACCTTGCCTTCAATGAACAACCTGCGATCACATCAACAATGGAAGTCGAAAACATTTGATAGTTAAAAATTACAAGGAACAATAGGAGAATGTGCATCAACCTCAGCAACAAAAACACAGCATGATTACTCACGACAGTGTGAGTTTAATGTAGGGACATATGGACTTTGTGCGTACACTGTAGTTTTAATTCGCGAGAGAAATCTTCGTGCTTGAATTTAAAGAACTATGAATTAAAATTTTCGAAAAATGTTCCATATAAAGGGTAATCTGGTGTGGGGGATTTTCTTGGAAACCTTCGTGTCGCATCTCTGGAAGATACTGAACCTAAATACCAAGTTTGGTGTTTATCCGACTGTTCGTCTCTGAGTTATGCTGTTCACAGACACACACACACACACACGGACATGTTTCTAAAAATGCTTTTTTTTGGATTCAGGGGGTCTCAAAACATGTATTTCCGGTGAAATCTCGGTGTCGAATTTTTGGGTGGAATGTAATACTTCCCCTACTTACTATACGTAGTAGAGAAAGTAAAAATGAATAACGAATTTGAGAAAAAGTATAAGTATTGGAAAATTTAAGGGAATAACAAGCAATATCTCGAAAATAGTTCACCCAACAAAAAAAATGTATATGACATAAATTGTGTATTTTAACGCAATCTACATTTTTTGTAGTAAAATTTTGTCTCTCTCTTATGGTTTACCAGTTATGTAAAAGTCGTTTACAATGAAGAATACTTTTGGAGATATTCCCAGAAAATTCGAGATATACATTTCATTTGTCATGAAAATATCTTAAACATATGATATTTTAATAAAATCGTTAGAGCCATTTTTGAGAAAATTAAAATGTTCGAAAAATGTTCCATTTAAAGGGTAATCTGGTGTGGGGGGATTTTCTTGAAAACCTTTGTGTCGCATCTCTGGAAGATACTGAACCTAAATACCAAGTTTGGTGTTTATCGACTGTTCGTTTCTGAGTTATGCTGTTCACAGGCACACACACAGGCACACACACGGACATATTTTTTTGGATTCAGGGGGTCTCAAAACATGTATTTCTGAAAGCTCGGTATCGAATTTTTGGGTGGAGTACAACACTTCCCCTACTTACTATACGTAGTAGAGAAAGTAAAAATATGAATATTAAACACAATGTGGTTACTAGAAGTCAGCACACATATTTAGTCCGGGAGGATACAGCAGATATAATGCTGTCTAGCGATCCCTTCCGTTCCTTACATTCTTTCCCGTAACGTTTAAATACTTTACTATTTTTATCTCACAATTTTGCCATGTAATGTTTCACTTATTAAGTACCAAAATATTTGCTACAGTATGAATCATCATAAGGTTTATATGCAATACTTTTATTGGGGGCCAGAGTAGCTAAGATACAAATGGTATCACTCTGTAGGCCGTATGCTTACAGTAAAATTATTATACCGCACTTTCCCAGAGGGCCCTGTAAAATGATAAATGAACGCTATAAAAGTTATACTGCACCTTCACTGAAAAGAAAAAAGAGGGTTATTGGAATATTTTCATGGCTTACGGTTATTTGCAAGATAAATTTTAAATCCTCACGGATCCATATATTTTTATACGAAATGGTAGAAGGTAGGGTCTAAATTTATAGTATCGATCTACATCGACGTGTAATAAATTAAAACAATGCGCAGTAGAGCGTGAATTAAAATATAAAACATTTGTGATTCATTATTACCTTGATACTGAAAAAAGCTTTGAAATAAATTGAGGTTCTGAACGTATCAAAAAGTATAATCAACGTTACAATATTTCCACACAAATAGTTGCTAATTTTAGTAAAATTTTGACATCGGCTTCTTTTATGGTCGATTTATAGCACAGGGGTAGGTACTAGGAACGTATTTAATTATTTTTGGTCGATCACACTATAATGCGCTGGTTACATGTCATTTAACTAAACTGTTATGGCATCCATAATGCTTAATGACTCATTATGATCTTACCGAGCGGCATGTGCAACTCCCCTATCGCCCATACCTTTTAACACCTTCAAAGCAGCAGACTACTGGGATCCATTTCCCAGATAAACAATGAAATATGTATATTAAAATAAATTAAACACTGTAATTTTAATATTCTAATAAATTTAGTTCATTTCGATTGCTTTAATATGTGTTGCTATCACGTTACCTGCAAAAATTTAATGAATACAGCATTGACATCTGTTGCACTACTCGCAAACATGCTGCCATCTGACCAGCATTTAATTACACAATTAATAAAGGTAAGATCCTTTTGTAAAACTTCAAAGATTTCAAATTATAGTGTGGTTGACCAAAAACAGTCGTATGCAACTTGACTATAATGGAATTAAGGCGCTCGTACGAAAATGATGAGACTCGCGTCTTAATTGCTACCATTATAGTCTTGTTGCATAATATATTATTATGTAGTCCTACCAATATAATCAGATTGTTACTGCATTCAACATCGTGCATAATTGGTGCATTATTGTACGCTTGTCAATACTAGCAATGGTGTATTTCCTGTAGCAATGACGTAATACTAGTACTCCAGGTTACTGTGACTTATAGAGAGAAGATGAAGCCATTTTGTGATATTTTCTCTGAGCAATTGAGGTGCATTATTAAATATACAATAATTAACATTAGAATTTATAATTATCTACTTACCATGCTGCACTACATTGGAATTTGTAACACCTCATCACTTCTTTCAAAGGAAGGGAATGCATACAAGTGCAACACGCCAGGTAATAGCTAATGAAATGCAGGAAGGAAAGCTAACGTCCCATAACATACGAAGACACTCTCACTTATGTCAACTATTGATGTTGAAATATGTCATGATTCATTTCCAATAATCTGTCATGCTATGCTAACACTGCATGTTTCCAACCCGTGCTTAAATTACTATTGTTCAAACCCTCTACAGCGCTGTAGGAATAACCCAACTCCTTCGTTTCGTTTAAACACACTTTTAATCGATTCGCCGAAACTGCGACCTATCACTGGTATCATTCAAGTAATTTGCGAATATATTATCCAATGTAAATAATGGTTGCATCCCTCTTATGTCGTTATATCGCACTTAACTCCATATCCAGAGCTACTGGTGTGCGTGAATTTGCACTCTTTACAAGTGCGTGGAAAATTTCAAAAATACATTTTGAGCAAAGTCATACCAGAGGGATGCTAACAAATGGTTTCTGAAATAAATAATTTTTGAATACAAACTTCCATTTTGACTTTCTCTACTACGTATAGTAAGTAGGGGAAGTATTGTATTCCACCCAAAAATTCGATACCGAAACTTCACCGGAAATATATGTTTTGAGACCCCCTGAACCCAAAAAAAAGCATTCTTGGAAACACGTCCGTGTGTGTCTGTGAACAGCATAACCCAGAAACGAACAGTCGATAAACACCACACTTGCTGTTTAGGTTCAGTATCTTCCAGATATGCGACACGAAGGTTTTCAAGAAAATCCCCCCACAGCAGATTACCCTTTACATGGAACATTTTTCGAAAATTTTAATTTTCTCAAGAATGGCTCTAACGATTTTGATTAAAATATTATATTATATTATAAGATATTTTCATGACAAATGAAATGTATATCTCGAATTTTCTGGGAATGTCTCCAAAAGTATTCTTCATTTAAACGACTTTTGCATAACTGGTAAACCATAAGAGATAGACAAACTTTTACTACACAGAAAATGTAGATCGTGTTAAAATACACAATTTATGTCATATATATATTTTTTTTGTTGAGTGAACCATTTTCGAGATAGTGCTTGTTATTCCCTTAAATTTTCCAATACTTACACTTTTTCTCAAATGAGACTTCGTTATTCAATGCAAAGAGAATGGAATACTGCACATAGCAACCAGTTCTTAAAACATTTGACTATCGCTTAAAGCCTACCAATTCCCTTTGCATCTACAAGAAAATTAGCAATAAGATTAACATCTCGATATCTGGATTAACATGAAGCATATGGAGAATAAGCGTTTGTAATAATAGATTGTACAAGAGTAGAGAAAGTCATGTGAGTGTAACACATCAGATTTTTTCACAATTGGTAGCTCCTCGTTCAGAACAAGTGTTGAAATGTATGCCTAGACATTCTAGAAAACGATTTTGGTATTTTGTGCAAGTACTCAGATGTGTGCCAAGTATGCTCAACATTAGTTGGAATTTTTAAGTAAAGCTAACATTTTTAAAAATAAATATTCTGTGATGCAGAGCTATACTCGCTTTTCACAGCTAATATGTTCAAGTCTCTTGTAAAATATATACCCATGTCGATACTAGGATATTCCCGTCTCGAATGCTCAAGGTTGTCCAAACCTGCGGCGCCTGTGAATGTTAGCTTTCCTATATCTCGGGAGCTTGCAACGCGATGGAATTGGACATTTGATGGATGTTGAAAAGGAAGGAAAGGTAAAGGCGTCAGGCATAATTGACATTGTGGGAGATCCGTTTGGATTTGAAGCGGCAATGTCACGAGGTTCTCTTATGAAGCAAACTTAAGCTTCGAGAGTCTACTCATTCTTTTCTTTCTTTGTCCAAGGGGATGCATAGACATTTAACAGTAATGTTTGGGCACCGCGTTTTGGTATTTCAGTAAGAATCTTCGGCAGTTTTTCAGTCTTCTTCCAAATGAATTATTTGAACCTATCCTGAGCTAATGTATACAAGTTCAAAAAAGATTTAGTCGTTTAATATTGGCACACCAAACGGGATGGTTCAGGCGGTAACGTCTGTGGCCCGCATTCGGGAGGTCGCGGGTTGATTCCCGCGGCCGACCTTCCTAACTCATGGGTTTTTTCGGGGGTTTCTTCGGGTCGCCAAGTGAATGCTGAGAAGGACCATACATCCACCGAATTTCCTGTCCCTCCATTTATTTTCATTCTCATTTCACTTCACCTTTCATCTGCTTGGTTTCTTTCAGGGTTGCAAGTGTCGGCGGGAGGTCTCGGCATGTATATTGACAGGGGAAAAGGATGCTCTGATTATTCCTTCGCCCCCGAACTGCGAGCGTCACCGGGTCTCCGGCCTCTCAGGGGATGTGTAAGCCTACAGGGGGAGGGGAGCAGGCTGCACCAGCACCACCTAGGGATTTCAAAATTGTATATGGTAGGGACCCTGCCCTCTGCCTGTCGTGCCTGGTCCGGCCGCCCTCTGTCTCTTCTCACTTCATCTCTCCCTCTCCCCGTCAGGGGCCTAGGTACAAAAGATCTGCGTCGGCTTCCAGTCCTATCCTTAATATTTGTACTGTAAATATTGTTCTAATTTTATTTAGTTCAATTTCCGCTTCGTATAATATTATTGTTTCATTTAAAAATACAATTTTGTGGTAAAAAGTCTTTATTCTGAACATTTTAAACCTCCATAGGCTATAGTTCTTAGACCTTAAATGCCCTACAATGTAGTAAAAAGAGCTTGCTTAAGTATATAAGAGATTTTTGATGGGGGTTTTAAGTATTTCAGCTGTATATTGAAGCTATTTATATTGAATATTGCCATTTAAAAGTATAAAAATATTTTTGTATGAATAGCGTTTAAAAACTAACCTAAATGAGTCATATGATGGTTATACAACAGCATTGTATGCACATTATGTTTCTGTAACACTCACTATAATGTATAAGAAACAATAGTATAGTTCAGATATAGAGGAAGTCCATGGAAATAATCAAGGGAGAATTAAGTTCGGAATATTTTTTGCTCTTTCTTCATTTGCATTTAATCATAATAAAGTATGGGTTTATGTAGTTTCTAACAATTAGCTATAAAAGTTTCTCAAGTAACGATGTGAGTCATGGTTGCAAGAAACTGGCTATGTCGTGAAATAAAACGAGTACAAGTGTTTGTGTCTTCAATTTAACTAGTAGAAGAGACAATGTTGTAACAAGCTGCAGTTAGCAACGGTATCAGATGAGCAGGTCACGTCTCAGCCCTTCTAAACACGCATTTTATGAGCTGGTGCTGCGTGAATTCCCGTGACAAGATTACTAATGAAAGCCGTACTTATTGCACAGTTCTACATTTCCAGTATTCGAAATGATTTTCCTCGGAGCGCTTTCCTTTTTGCCTTTTGAGGGCAATAACTGCTTACTCTTCGGAGGAAGCCCATTTTCGAAAAGGAGATCGTGATGTAACCTGTGTCTTAAGCATTTTTATATTCATAAAAAGCTTCACATAACCGTCCAGCCTTTACCTTATAGATTTAAAATGCAGCTAAGTCCTTCGTGTTTCTGAAAGGAAAACAAATGTGCAACAATTACACGATTTTCTCTTCCCCTATAATTACTTTCATATTTATTCTGAAATTTCTACTTTTCCTACTGGTATAGTAATAGGGAAGTATTGTAGTCCACCCAAAAACTAGATATCTAAATTTCATTGGAAATTTAAGTTATGAGGCCCCCTCAACCTAGCCCCAAAAACATACTTTTAGAAAAAGGCCGGTTGTGTGTGTGACTTTGAACACCATAACTCAAAAACGAAATTTCGGATATGTACCAAACTTGGTATTTAAGTCAAGTATCTTGCAAAGATGCGACGCAAGGATTTTCAAGAAAATCCCCCCCCATCGCTAACTACCCTTTACATGGAACATTTGCTTAAAAATGGCACTTAACGATTTTGATTAAAATACCATATATTAAAGACATTTTATGGCAACTAAATGCATACCTGAACTTTTGTGTCAATAGTCTGTGTAATCTTCATTCGGAAGGAAATTTGTATTATCTTGTATAAGTCGTAAAACTCAAACGATAGACGAAAACGTACCTACTATACAAAAAATTCAGATCTCTTTAAAACGCACAATTTGTTTCAAATAATATATTTTGTGGCATAAGCCGTTTCCGAGATATCCTTTATTAGTGATTCGATGTTTTTTTCAGTTCCATTTAAACCCCGGCTTTAACTACATTGGTCTTATCAGCGGTCTTTCATTTGGAACTTATTGCCTATTGACACTGGTGTTAACTCGTGTTAACTCGTTGAGTTTCTTGCACTTTTTTATCATTAGATCATATACACTCTCATTAATACTTCCAGACTCTGGGAAGGATAGGCATTAATCTTGGCTAGAGAAAAATTCCCATCCCTCAGCCGGGGATCGAACAGCGGCCGAGCTACGGGGCCAGCCGGTTCGAATTGTTCAGTACTTTGTAACTTTTTCAAGTTCTGTCGCCATTCAGTTGTTTCTCGCGATTGCCTCTAAACAGCGTGGAATTTTAATACCAGCGTATAGCGTCCAGTTCTTAATAATTTGACTATCACTACTCCCTTTGCATTTATAACGAAATGTGTAATCAAGCTATTACTTTTCTACAAACGTTTACCTCGATTAAAATGAAGTAGATAGAAAAACAAGCTTTCGTAAGAATAGTTTTTATACTCATTAATAAACAATGCAGGGAAGAGAAAGTCGTATGAATTAACACATCAAATTTTTTCGTAAAACTTTATGTTCCTACTCGCCAAGAAATCAAGTCTAACCAATGATAAAGGTTTTCCGAAATTATTTCAATCACATGTTTTAGGTACATAGAGTTATACAGGTATGACAGTCAAATGTTTAAAACCATAGCTGGAATTGAGATTTTGAATACTTTTTTAATGACCTGATGAGAAACGAAGGGACGCGTACCTTGAAATACTGGAAAGTCTCAACTAAGGAAGTATGGCATTTCTCCGGCTTTCTGGCGACGACCATGTTCTACGCGGTGCTCAGAATGTGTACTTCCGTTTCAGTCTAATTATTAATTACCTTGGATAATTTATAGGGAAACTAAAAAAGGTAGTGGGTATTTTGCATTCATACGATTTCCTTTACTCATTGGTCTCTATACATAGAGATTCCATGCACTGCCCATATGAAAACCGTATTATTTTTTCTAATAGAATAAAAAATAAATAAATAAATAAAATATGAATATACTATACCAGCATCTTTGTTACTACATCGGGACATACATTCAAACTTTACATTTATTCTCACAAACAAATGTACATTTTAGATTACATCAATTTTTTTCCTATAAAATAACTATAAGCTACACAATATCCACAAAATAATAATATAATAATAAATAAATAAATCTGATGTGTTACACTCACATGACTTTCTCTACTCTTGTACAAACTATTTCTACAAACACTTATTCTCCATATGCTTCATGTTATTCGAGATGTTAATCTTATTCCTAATTTCTTGTAGATGCAAGGGGAATATGGTACACTTTAAGCGACAGTCAAATATTTTAAGAGCTGGTTGCTATGTGCAGTATCCCATTCTCCTTGCATGTCCAGGACATAAAAAAATGAATAACGAATTCCCATTTGAGAAAAAATATAAGTATTGGAAAATTTAAGGGAATAAGAAGCACTATCTCGAAAATGGTTCACTCAACAAAAAAACAAAAAAAAAAATGTTTATGACTTAAATTGTGTATTTTAACGCGATCTGCATTTTTTGTGTAGTAAAATTTTGTGTCTCTTATGGTTTACCAGTTATGCAAAAGTCGTTCACAATGAAGAATACTTTTGGAGACATTCCCAGAAAATTTGAGATATACATTTCATTTGTCATGAAAATATCTTAAACATATGATAATTTAATCAAAATCTTTATAGCCATTTATGAGAAAATTAAAATTTTCGAAAAAGGTTCCACGTAAAGGGTAATCTTGGGTGGGGGAATTTTCTTGAAAACCTTCGTGTCGCATATCTGGAAGATACTGAACCTAAATACCAAGTTTGGTGTTTATCCGACTGTTCGTTTCTGAGTTATGCTGTTCACAGACAAACACACAGACACACACGAACATGTTTCCAAAAATGTTTTTTTTTTTGGATTCATTTCCGGTGAAATCTCTGTATCGAATATTTGGGTGGAATGCAATACTTCCTCTACTTACTATACGTAGTAGAGAAAGTAAAAAGTAAAAGAAAGAAAGAAAGAAAGAAAGAAAGAAAAATAGAAATTATTAGATTAGAGTAATGGCGTAAAAAATTACAATTCTAAATTCTATATTTATCTACACTTGCTGGAAAATAGCAAAATTAGTAACTGGTAACCAGCTACTACCTACTCCTAACTATATTCACTGGAAACCAGCGAAAATGTACTGGTAGCCAGCACAAAACCTTCTACTAAACTACTAATCATTTTAATAAGTTTATTTATATTAATATTTTATTTAAACTTTTGCTTAATTAATTTTTATAAAGTTAATTTATGGTAGTTCAGTATTTTATTTAATTCATTTATATCTATTTGTGCATTTATGTTTATTTGTTTATTTCTTTCGCTTCTAACACTTTATTTAATATTAATATTAATTTTCTGTTATCTCCCTTTAATTTATTTTATATATAAATTTTTAAATTTTATCACTATATATTAAACCTTTACCTCTTTTAACCAAACACTAAACCATCTTTCTTCCTTCTTCTATAACTAAACATCTACTCACTTTACCCCACAACAGTTTACTTCCCTCACATCCTATATTCTATTCTAACATCAACTCCACCTCCAACCTATATAGACTCAAAATTCCTCTCCTATTAATAACAATAACAAATGCACATCTCCATGCATCTAACATCACCATAACTCCAGAAATAACTGGAGATTCACTGGAAGTCTTAAATCATGCCACATTAAGTGGGCGTCATAATGAGGCCTGGATATTTCCTACTGCAGCATTTGGAAATTTTACTTTCTCTACCCGGACATAGTAGGTAGAGAGGGAACTGAATTCCACCCAAAAATTCCATACCGAGGTTTCACCGGAAATTT
Organism: Deroplatys truncata; assembly: GCA_030765065.1. Classification (NCBI taxonomy): domain Eukaryota; kingdom Metazoa; phylum Arthropoda; class Insecta; order Mantodea; family Mantidae; genus Deroplatys; species Deroplatys truncata. The sequence continues at coordinate 109,461,922 of CM060975.1, forward strand.
AGTTTTGGCACATCTTGAATCCCCCACAAAAGAATTTTTAGAAGAAGGTTCGTGTGTGCGTTTTTGTGAACAGCATAACTCAAGAACGAAAAGTCGGATAAATACCTGGTATTTAAATTCAGTATCTTACAAAGATGTGACACGAAGGTTTTCAAGAAACTTTCCACTCTAAACTACCCTTTAAATGGAACAGTTTTTACGAAATTTTTTATTTTATGAAAAATTTCTATCGAGTTTGATTAAAACAGCATATATTTAAGTATTTTCATGAACATAAAATTTTCTTAAAAGGTATGAGAGATGTGTAGCGGCATAAGGGTATACTTACAACATCTGTAATGAAATCATATGGTTATTGTAGTCATAGTTTGCATGAGAAATATTTGCGCTTCAATTTAACGGGCTATGAATATCCGACTCCGCCGGCAAGCAGCGTGTTTCCCGGTGTAGAGAAAATTCCGCTAGGCCGGCCACACATCCAGACGAGGGCTTTGTAGAAACATAAACACGTGTGCAATTTGCGGTCTCATATGTTCCCCAAAAATTTACTTCTGGTAAATTAAAGTTTTTAAGTGTGCTTTCTCTACCAAAATAGGGAGGTAACTGCTATTCCTCTGGTTTTCCATTACACTTTAATACAATTAAGTTAAATTTTTACCACAGTTTGTGTTCGTCGAGAGTGGCATCCGCAAAGTTTGAAACTGCGTTACCGTTGAGACTTATTCTAGTATTTTATATAGTAAGGTACGTGTTCTGTTTCATTTAAGATCACGAAGGTACGAGTATTCATTCTTCTGATAAGACCGTGCACTTTTGGCTGGCGTTATCACTTCTCCAGTTGAGGAATAATGAAATAGCTTGGCAAGAAGGGCATCTGACTTTTCCACTGACACTTAAGAATAATTTGGGAGCTTGAACACATATTTTTCACCTTTAGAAGAGAGCTCTTATCGCAGGAGGAAGCAACGTCACAATCGCACCGTCTTGCATTTTTTTCAAGTTCCCAAAAGGCTTTTATCTGCCGTCACCAAATGTGTTAAGGGTTGGGCGGGCTGGAGCGAAGAAGAAGAGGTGAAAGATAACGTATCCTCTGTTATCCGCGTCTCTCTCCCTCTCCTCCGCCCTCCTGTATCGTTTCCGTTCTTGGAGCCTTGCATATCTCTCGAATTGTCTCATTTCCCATGAGAGATTAGACTCGAGGTAACGTGCAAACCATCCAGTGGCGTGGCTTGGAGATTTGTAGCGTTTATCAGGGGACCCTCCTTTGTCGTTCCAGTATATTCCGTACTTGAGTGCAGTCAACACATAAGCTTCAACAAAAACGCTGCGCTGCATCTGTACGAACGTGCATTGCGTCATGAAAAGGAGTGTTTCCCCTTGCTGGAACATTTCCGAATGAGCTCATGGTGGAATGAGTTAATTCTGTATAGCATTCATGTTGACACCTATTTACGAATTGCGTTTTGTAATGAACTTTTCGTAATTCTCTTTCTGGTACATACAATTCTTTCTGTGCTCACTTTTAATTTGCTAATATGGGCGTAGCTTATGTATACCCATGCAAAACTCTACAGTGCTATTGCATGCCAATCACCGTTTATTTCATGTGGGCCCATCCGCAGTAAGTACCGCATTAAGAATTTGAACCTAGGAAACCAACGAAAACCTATAATTTAGCCAAATGAACTTCAAATTCGAGATAAGGTAACAGAAGCTTATAACTGTACAAATATCTATCGTATGTTATCCGGTTTCCAGGCCTGTTTCGGTCGTAAATGGATAGGACTGGAAGGGTTAAGCTGAGAGAAAGTGGAAACATTGATATAAAATACATTTTACTTTTTCCCTCGATCGGATGACTAAGATAGAGAAAAGATTGATTTTAATCCATGCACTGAAATCAAGAATTTTTCGGATATACTTAAAGCCACGAGAAATTGCAGATTCCCTAATTTCAACAGACTATAGTATTATGAATAGGTATTCATTCATAATTCTTTTAATACCGATATTTCGTTACAGTTTTTCTTGCGGTAAATAAAGTTGTTAAACGAATCACTTTACGCTCAATTACAGACTTATAGCAGAAAATTTCCTTTCAGAAGTGGAAATATCTGTTTTTATTATTTTAAGGCAGTGAATCTTTGAAACAAAAACAGCTTTGTTTTTAATGTTAGATATTTATCAAATGCGCAGAACATGAAACGGATGGAGCATTCAGAATTTTAATGAAACAGTCTTTAATTTAGAATTAATCACTTTTGATATACTGATACAAAATCCTGGCTGGACACGTAGCTCAGTCGGTAGAGCCTGCTGTGCGAGGAGTCACGGTTTCAATTCCCGGCTGGGAGGTGGGAACTTTTCTCTAGCCAAGATTAATCTCTATCCTCCCCATAGTATGGAAGTTTGAATGAGAGTGTGAATGCGTGCATGACCTAATGATTCAAACCAAAGTGCAAGAAAACCTAACGACAACAGTTACATGAGTTAACACCATTACCAATAGGCAATACGTTCCAAAGGAAAGGCCGCCGATAAGACCAATGTATGGAACTAAAAAAATCCTCCTTTTATCAAACGGTGTATTACATCCCTCCTGTTTTTTAATTTTGAACTTAAAAATGAATATAAACATTTTTTTTAATATTTGATCAGTTTTATTAGGAAATATGTGTGCGTGTGTGTTTGTGTTTTATTGTATTTTTTAATTTTACCAACTTGAGAAATTTTAAGTGTAAATGAACTTTTGAGTATTTTAATAACTTATACCTCTAATCCTTAATATATGAAGCTCTTCTAAAGTTTCAAACGCATTTTGAATATCATGAAACTACAAACAATAGCATATAAAATGATACAAATTTTCACCATTTTTATCCAGCTATGCATTGTGTTGAATATGTTTTATTTCATAACAGATTAAAGTATTAGTCATTGCAATATGTAGCAGGTGGCCACATTGGACAAGGTTAAAACAAATAGTGGTAACATGTTAATTTGAAACAGAAAAGAAACTTGGCAGCTACGGATCCACGTACATTTTCTACTTTCCATAATTGTCGTATATATTATTATTTTAACCTCAAAATGCAGTATATTTGTAAAATTAGAAAGCACATACAAGCAGAACGCTCGTGCATATTCAGAGGAGGAAGATAGATAGCTGTTCCTGAGAACATCTTCATTGTGTATTTGCAGAAATCCGAGCAGAGAGGGTGACAGTTGGCTGAATAGAGTCCAATTACCGGCTGCCTGATTGTGAGGCTCCTGTTTGTAAATAAACTTTCGTAGATTCTGTTATATTGGTTCAAAGCCCGACGGGTCATAATAATCTCACGGAAGCAATCAAAATCAACTAACGAGAGGAAAGGACCTCCCTTGTTTGCTGTATCTAGCTTCATTGGCGCATGTGTTTGTTTACTTTAGCTTCATTTTTATATATCTCAGTATAGATATTTGGAATATTGAAAAATGAAGACTGGTAATCGTTCATAACCAACAGTCATATAGCAGTCGGGGACGAAATCTACCAATATGTATGCAATGACTTCAAGAAAATTGTGTTTACAGGAAAAAGCAAAGGAATATGAAATAGATAATTTCTTTACGTTATTTGCCCCACGTTTTGGGCGTCAATTTGAAGTAGGTTGTATTCAAGGAGTTGTATTATATTTCAACTGTTGGGAGCCGAACTTGAAGTTCGTTGCAACCGCACGTATAGTACCCGCTTTCCGGTAGCCTTCGCCCCAAATGTACTTTCCAGTGGCCTTTGTGCAAAAAATTTTTTTTTTTTAAAAAAAAATATTAACTTTGTAATTTGACTTTCTTTAAATATTATATTTTAGTTTGCCTCGGCTGCGTCAATATTATTGTTAGAGGCACGTTTCTCTTTGCAAAGTTGTGGTGCGACTGAAGAATGTAGGGTTGTGGTGCGACTGAAGAATGTAGGCTTACACAGATTTGAAGTTTTTCTTCACTCCATTTATTAATGCTTGACACGATTTAAATAATACATCACTCATATAGATGGAGCTGTGAGATTTGTTTAATTAATTACTTGCACTTTTTAACACGTAAACTATTTTTTTGTCTCACACAAAATACGTATTATACTTCTCGAGGACGTGTCTCGCGTCCAGTTATGAGCACTGTCTACAATCAACGCGTCCAGTTATGAGCACTGTCTACAAGCAACTGAACTCTAACTTTGACGCAGTATTTTATATCACAACACTGTGAATGCCAGAGTGATTGCAGTATAAATTAACATTATTGTATAATAATGATTTGAGATGTTTGTTAATTATAAGCATTGTTAGGAAATAAGTTTACACAACCTCACTGAAACTGACAATAGGAGCGGGTAACAATGAGCGAGGGGGTGAGTTGTTTATTAATTAGAAGAGACAAGCAAATGGCGTCAGATTAGCGCGCTTTTCTTTAGAAATGGAAGGAAAATCTTCCCTAGAGCATATGTCTTCGTAATTTTAATTGGATATAAAAATAGACGCTAATGTTGGCGCGCGTTATTAACCAATAGCAGCACTGTAATAATGTTTAGGCATATCGGGATGAGGGAGTATAAATTCCGTGCCAAAGACAAGTAACGCGCAGTTCTACAGAATCATTCACAAGTTACACGTCGCTCAGTCCAACAGAATCATTCGCGGGTTACACGTCACACGGTTCAACAGAATCATTCAAGGGTTACACGTCGCGCAGTTCTACAGAATCTCTCGCGTCGTAAAGTTAGTTACAAAATGTGAAATACTAGAATTAATAATGAGCGGCAAATAAGTGATTATAGTTACATTCGAAAATATAACAGTTTCATTCGGGCGTGTATCAAGAGTAATTATGTGAAATTAATTAATTGTGACGGCAATAAAAGTGTAAAAACAAATTCTTTTATCAGTGTTATCTTTTAGTAACAACTTATTTTCGTTTACACACCCTGTTTAAGAGATTTGCTCGACTTGTAATAATCGCTAGCCGGAGGACAAAGAACCCATAATTCAAACTAGTAATACAATAACAGGCGCTCAGCAAATAAGATAACACGAAGTTACCGCGACAACTTTGTAAATTTTGCTATATTTCAGTTTCTGATTGGCTAATCCTAATCCTATTGGATAACTTTCTATTTGTAATTATTTGTATTTTAACGCGCTGTACATTTGTTGTATAGTAAAATTTTGTCTATCTCTTATGGTTTACCAGTTATACAAAAGTCATTCACAATGAAGAATACTTTTGGAGACTTCCCAGAAAATTCGAGATATACATTTCATTTGTCATCAAAATATCTTAAACATATGATATTTTAATCAAAATCGTTAGAGCCGTTTTTGAGAAAATTAAAATTGTCGAAAAATGTTCCATGTAAAGGGTAATCTGGGGTGGGGGGACTTTCTTCGAAACCTTCGTGTCGCATCTCTGGAAGATACTGAACCTAAATACCAAGTTTGGTGTTTATCCGACTGTTCGTTTATGAGTTATGCTATTCACAGACACACAGAAACCCACACACGGACATGTTTCCAAAAAGCCTTTTTTTTTGGATTCAGGGGTCTCAAAGCATGTATTTCCGGTGAAATCTCGGTATCGAATTTTTGGGTGGAATACAATACTTCCCCTACTTACTATACGTAGTAAAGAAAGTAAAAATATTATTTGCATTTTGAGGAGCTATGAAATGTAAACTGTAAAATTCTACTGTTAGGTTTGCCTGGAATGGTATGCTGCTTGATCACGTACCTGAGGCAAGACAAAGTTCTTCTCAGTCAAATGATATTTTCAAAATACCCTCTTACTCTTTCTTCAACATTTCATAAAGAGCATTTACTTTTAACTTGTGTACTCTTAATCTGGCAATAATTTCCATCTTTGCATGGCAAGTAGCACTGTTAACATTGACTTCAAACTTATACACAGAGAACATGCAACTGTGGCAGGGCTTTTAAAACTTACATTGAAATCAGTTGGGAATGCATTATGAAAGTATATACACTACGTGATCAAAAGTATACGGACACCTGGCTGAAAATGACGTACAAGTTCGTTGCGCTCTCCATCGGTAATGCTGGAAGTCAATATGGTGTTGACCCACCCTTAGCATCGATGATAGCGTTCACTCTCGCAGGCATACTTTCAATCAGGTGCTGGAAGGTTTCTTGGGGAATGGCAGCCCATTCTTCACGGAGTGCGGAACTGAGGAGAGGTATCGATGTAGGTCGGTGAGGCCTGGAACGAAGTCGGCGTTCCAAACCATCCAAAAGGTGTTCTATAGGATTCAAGTCAGAACTCTGTGCAGGCCAGTCCATTACAGGGATGTTATTGTCGTGTAACCACTCCGCCACAGTATGAACAAGTGCTCGATCATGTTGAAAGATGCAATCGCCATCCCCAAATTGTTCTTCAACAGATGGAAGCAAGAAGGTGTTTAAATTATATATGAAGGTCTGCGCTGTGATCATGCCACGCAAAACAACAAGGTGTGCAAGCCCCCTCCAGGACAAACACGACCACACCATAATACCACCACCTCCGAATTTCACTGTTGGCACTACACACGCTGGAGATGACGTTCACCGGGCATTCGCCATACCCACACCCTGCGATCGGATCATCACATTGTGTACCGTGATTCGTCACTCCACACAACGTTTTGCCACTGTTCAATCGTGTAATGTTGACGCTCCTTACACCAAGCAAGGCGTCGTTTGGCATTTTCCTGCGCGATGTATGAGTAACTGCTCGACCATGGAATCCAAGGTTTCTCACCTCACGCCTAACTGTCATAGTACTTGGAGTGGATGCTGATGCAGTTTGGAATTCCTGTGTGACGGTCTGGATAGATGTCTGCCTATTACTGTTTACGACCCTCTTCAAATGTCGGCGGTCTCTGTCAGTCAACAGACGAGGTCGGCCTTTACGTTTTTGTGCTGCACATGTCCCTTCACGTTTCCACTTCATTATTACATCAGAAACAGTGGACCTAGGGATGTTTAGGAGTGTGGAAATCTCGCGTACAGACTTCTGACACAAGTGTCACCTAATCACCTGACCACGTTCGAAGTCCGTGAGTTCAACGGAACGTCCCATTCAAACTGTTTCACGATGTTTAATGACTACTGAGGTCGCGGATAATGAGTACCAGGTGGCAGCACAATGCAGCTAAGATGAAAAACGTATGTTTGTGGGGTGTCCGGATACTTTTGATCACAGTGTATATTCAGTTTTAGATTTTATTAATTTCATTGTTATATGCCCACCATAATTTTGGAATACTATATTTACTTGGCATGTAGAATCTCGCAATTTTTGCACGTGGTAGTGCGATTCCATACAACTAAGCTTCTGTGATGTATGAGGTCATACTTTGTCTATTACAGGCATACTTCTTAGACCTCCTATCACCATCCCTGTTGCCCTTAGGTGATAATCCTGCAGTTCCGAAGTTGATCCCATTTAAACGCTGTAAACGCGCTTTTAAACGCCTAATATTGATGTAAAGGCATTAAAACATACCTGAAGAGGACCTCTTGCGGTTTTGATACAATATTTCACTAACACATGTCTTGGGTAATTTTACCCGATTCAGCATAGAAAACCTGGTGAATATACTGCATTTGCAATTCGGATCAATGGAGGGTACCTTTTTATGTATACAAGTTGGCTTTTTACGGAGTGTCTTTGATTTGTACCTGTACCAAGAGAGAATGTTATAAGTTGAATGTACGACGTCAAATGTAGTCTCAAACTAAATGTTTAATTGTTTACCCCTTCTTCAGCAGCTCGTTTTTCCATTTTTCCTTGTTATGTTCCTTTTTCTTCCTTTTTCCTTAAGCACAAGGAGTTACTTTCACTGAGTCCATTGTTATTACAGCTGTGAATCGTGAAATCAATAATGTGCTTATGGACTCTTGCCTAAAATGCAAATGGAAAACATAAGTTCTACCAACATTACGTCAATTATAATAATAATAATGTCCCTGTAATTGCATATTTAGTTGGATAAGAATGTGATTGTAATTAAAGGATTGGGTATAAGGTTCATTTTGGAAATAACACGAAGGTTCTTATTTCATTTACACAGGGAGAAGAAGAAATTTGACACGTAACGGCAGAAGGAAGACAGATAAATACCAACCGTATAGGTATTAAGCTATGCAAAACTCAATGTTTAAGCATTTTGGATTACAGTGCCTTTGAAACTAAACGCCATAAGTGCATTTTCAAGTTCTTCTATCAACGTATGTAAATATGTCGCTTCGTTTCAATAAAGTGTTGGTTATTATCAAACTGGGACATTTATTACGTCTTACTGGTGATTCCAGTTCAACTTATTCGTTATTAGAGGTGCTGTAAGATAACCGCAAAGGTTTTTATTTTCGTGAGTGTTTCATTTATATACCTTGCAATCTTATCCATGGCAAGTCTGAACATTTTTGTCTTGCAGCATGGTGCTTTGTTTCCAATCATTTCTTAATACATTCCTACTAAATTCTAGAATATACCATAAAATCCGTTACAAAGTAATGTATGACTACTTTTCCACCTGTTAGACATAACTTTTATATAGCAACTCCCTATCTATTCTACCGAGAGAGATGGCTGGCACACTGCCAGCGTTTACCCGGGAGTGAAACTTCTTTCGTCATAAGTGAGCTATGGTACTTCATATCTTTAGACAGGTGGTGGCAGCACGTGTTCCACATATAGGGCGAATGATTTGTCAGGTATTCCATTTCAAATAATGTAGAAAAATGCTTGAAGATGACTCAAAGGTTATTTACGGTTTTTTGTGCTCCTTTAAATGACTTATATTTGTAGCTTTAAGTAGATATCTATGCTTCTTTCAACACTCTTCGAAAAATAAATTTGAATTGTGTGTATGGGAATTTAATATAAACTTTTTGTTTTGTTTTAGGTAAGAACACCACTATGGCAAATGAATATTAAAGCTGTGTAGCAGAGAAAGTAAGTTTTATATTTATCTACTACATTAATGTTTAATCTATCTTCCTACCTTGTAACATATTACTGTTTCTTATGTCTTTCATGCGTTCAAAATTATAGTATTCACATGGTAACCACTAAATAACAATAAAATATCTAGAGTTATAATTGTGAGGCAAAACATGAGTATTAAGCAACAGTTGCTATAAGACCTTTAACATCTATTATAACGATACTTAGTAGAATCAATATGCTAATTAACTTTAGTTTTCAACTCTTTTCAGAAAAATAACTATTAAAAGACAATATTAATGTTGTGCCTTCTCCACCTTCTTTATTTCACCCAAAGTTCGATATCAAGAGTTCAATTGAAATACAGCTTTGAGTTTCACTGAAACCTAAGAGAAGTTTTTTTAGAAAAAGCTACACTCGCGATTTTTTTCTGTATGTTTGCAAACTGTATAAGTAAAAAACGAGAAGTTGACAAAATATAAAACTTGGTATTTAAGTTCAGCGTCTTCTAAGATTGCGATGCAAAGATATGCGAGAAAATTCCGCCATTGTTAGAACAACCATTTATATAAAAATGTTTCCGTTACCTTTTATTTTCTCAAAACTAGCTCTAGAGTTTTTGGTTAAAATAGCACATTTTTAAGATATTTCTGTGACTAATAAAGAAATATGCCCTGAATTTTGTATCAGTAACCTACGAACTGTAACGGGTAGTTTGGGGTGGGAAAATGCTAGTGAAAATCTTGATTTTGTTTCTTTAAAATATGTTGGAGTTTAACACGAAGTTTGGTATTAATATAACTTTTCGTTGAGGCATTTCCTCCCATCCCAAGAGACAGACGGTTATCTAAAAAGTTTTCATTTTTCATTCACGAGATCTCAAAATGTGTACTTCTGGTCAAATCTAGATATGAATGTTTGTGTTGAATATTATACCTATATCTATCGTAATTAAGCATTAGAGAAAATAAAAAAAACAAAATGTGGAATTTTACCTCTCGTTATTAAAGGCGGCCCCGCGATAATGTGTGCGACTCACATTCGCGAGGTCCCGGGTTCAAACCCCTGGGTCCGACCAAGTTTTTTTGCGGTTTTCTTCGATTGGACAACTTTATATGCGGTTTTACAATGTACAAACACTTTTTGCGGCACCCAAAACAACAGTTTTTAACGTCTTATTATCACTTTTCTCTGTTCTTGGCTGTTCAGCCATAAAACTTCCTCAATTTCCCAATCTATCATTGCCCCTCTAAATGCTTGAATGCACGTGCTCTGCGTTTTCCTTTTCTCATCCTTCCTGGTGGCGTCCACTCCATTATTATTTTGGATAATCTTCCATCTTCCCTTCCGTTAGCATACCTATACTATTCTAATTTTGAACATTTATTTTTGTTTATAATCTAATTTCTAATTTTTTCTCTTTTAGATATCCTAGCAGATCTCCAATAACACTAGTCTGCATTTTCAAACTTTTGTCTTAAAAGTAGGTGTTCTTGAATCAATTTTTATGCTGATTCCAGAACTAACTTCCGTTTTCTTCTATCACGTCAGGTTTTTAAACAAAATAAGTAATATTTTAACAATTTTACTAATGAGCGTAGAAAAGTATTCACATTCCGTTTCACACAAGGTAAGTTTTTATTCAAGAAACATTTTAAGAATACTCTCAAGAACTCCCCTAATTTATTTCATGACTTCATTTTAACAAAACAAGAACAAGAAGTGTTTCATTTAATTTTTTTCAAAGTTTCTCTTCTTTGACTTCCTAGCAGATCCTTGAAGATGACTGTCCCTCCTCAATATCCAACAGTAGTCGGCAATCATAGTTTCATTCCATCTCCCCTGGTACCTCCTCTCCATTTCCTTAATATCACACTGCTCTTCACTATAATGTCCCGATTTTCTGGAACGTAGTCGATATGTGAATGCAGAAAATGCAAATAAACACTCATGTTACAACTCATCTTCTTGAAATTTTCCAACATTGTTTCGACAATGGCCTTGTAATTAGGATATTTTTTATTGCCTAAGAAGTTTTCAGTAACTGATCGGAAGGCTTCTATTTCTCTCTCATTCATTGTCTTCTCAAAATCTTCATCCTTCATCAATTTCTTTATTTGACGACCAACAAAAATTCCAGCCTTTAATTTGTCTTGTGTAATGAAGGGAAATTTCTTGGAAAGGTACATGAAGCAGGTTCCATCCTGTGGTAGAGCCCTTACAAATTGCTTCATCAAGCCCAATTTTATGTGTAGTGCCGGAAGCGATATCTTTATATCTCTATATTTTTGAGTGAAACTGTACGTGACAGAACCAAACTAAAAACAGTTTTAAATCAGCCTAAAAACGTGAGTCAGAATCACTTATTAGTTTTCAGTCATCCGGTATTATGCAGACTATTGTTATACATTTCTGTTACCAATAATTTTCTTTTCAACTGATAGTTCACAGTCCACACATCGGAGCCATAGAAGCCATATACCCTTTACATGGAAAATATTTTACGAAAATTTTAATTTTCTCAAAAATGGCTCTAACGATTTTGATTAAAATATCATATATTTAAGATACTTTCATGACATATAAAATGTATATGTTGAATTTTCTGGGAATGTCTCCAAAAGTATTATTCATTGTGAACAACTTGCATAACTGGTAAACCATAAGAGATACACAAAATTTTACTACACAAAAAATGTAGACCGCGTTATGTCATATACATTTTTTTGTTGAGTGAACCATTTTCAAGATATTGCTTGTTATTCTCTTAAATTCTCCAATACTTATTCTCAAATGGGAATTCGTTATTCATTTTTTTGTCCTGGTAATACAAAGAGAATGGAATACTCCACATAGCAACCTGCTCTTAAAATATTTGACTATCGCTTAAAGCCCACCAGTTCCCCTTGCACCTACAAGAAAATTACCAATAGGATTAAGATCTCGATATTTCGATTAACATGATGCATATGGAGAATAAGCGTTTGTAAAAATAGTTTGTACAAGAGTAGAGAAATTCATGTGAGTGTAACTCATCAAATTTTTTATCAAGTTTCTGTAGGCTTTTATGTGTAAATTTTATATAATTGTAGGAGATGCACAGCATCCCCGCTGTAATCTTTTATTAACATGAAATCCGCTTAACCAATATTTTCCCTTTTGTACTTCTACATGTGCATTTTTGTGTAAATTTTGCATTGCTCTTATCAAAATAGGTCTCATTCCCGTCCCTTCATCATACAATTAATTTTCTTCTTCTTGTAAAGGTAGAATGAAACGACTGAAAATTCAATGCCATAGCCGGGATTTGAACCATGGATCTCTCGACCTCCGTCCGATTGCTCTAACCACTGAGCTGCCATGGTAACTTGCCGGTACAACATTAAATTCCCCAATTTTCCGGTAAACCACAAGGAGATCTCAAATTGTGTTGAGATGACATACCCCAATGGCGACCTGCAATGTTATATGTACTTTAAGTCCCGAGCTTCATAGTTTCGGCCACTATTAGATAAATCAATTTCTTCTTCTTCTTCTTCTTCTTCTTCTTCACCGCCATACCAGACATTGGACTGATCAGCCATCCTGAATATGCTATGATCCAGAGTTTGCTTGCTCCTCGACCTAAAACATTAGCTTGTACGTTCTTAGAGGTGTAAGTCCTACACAGGGGAGGGTAATCTGTTAAGGAATAAGAAGAAGTTATTCAAGGCACCTAAAACATTCATTTCACTTCTTCGGCTGTTATCTTCACGACACTGCATAATGAATCGAATTCACTTAAGTGGCACACTGTAGAAGGTATGCGTGGCAATGGTCCAAGCTACACTGCCGTTTGTGAAAATTGCAACACCGACAAGGAAACGCATGAATTCAATGAATTTAATACCACAGGTTAGGTACAAGAAAAGCAACAAATGATAAACATTTCAAATCTATACAGGTACTTTGAGACCTGATATTCAGTATTTGGTGTAGCTTCCATACGCTGCAATTAGAGCTACTATACGCCGTGGCATTGAATCAAAAACGTTCTGAATAAGCTCGTGAGGGATTTCCCTCAACGCAGTTTGTATTCGTGCTCACAAATCCGTGACACTGGTTACTGGAGGACCGTAACGCACCAGGTGCGACTAACCATATCCCAGGCATCTTTGATGGGTGATATGTCAGGCGAACGTCCAGGCCAGGGAAGCAATGGTACTCGTCGCTCTTCGAAGAAGGCTTGTACATTCCTCGCAATATGTGGCCGGGCATTGTCCTGTTGAAATGTGGCCTGAGGAGATGCCTGAAGCAGGGGGAGTACCTCAGGTTGTACAACCACCGTTAGGTACCAGTTGCTGTTCAAAGTGCCCTCAATTCGTAGAGCGAAATCGATTGTTGTAACCAATGGCGCCCCAAATCATCACACCTTCAGGTTGCGCTCACCGCGGTACTGCCGGACACGTATGCTTCCATCACTGTAGGACACGTTGAAGCGGGACTCGTCCGAAAAGACTGCATTTTTTCACTCAGCACCCCAGTGACGATATTCACCTGCCCATTGCAGTTGGAGGAGCTTGTGGTTTCTGGACAATGGAAGCCGACGTAATGGCATGCATGTTACCAGTCCAACCTGCAGCAGACGGCGACGAACCATTGATGCAGACAAGTTCACACCTGTTGCAGTGCTCCAGCGTCGAGCCAACACTGGAATGAAGCTGAACGGTCGTTATGGCCATGCGGATAAGATGACGGTCATTCCGTATTGTGGTCATGTTCCGTGGTCCAGTACCCGCTCTTCGCTGCGTACGACCTTCATCTATCCACTGCTTCCTTACACGCATCACTGTCGTAGCAGCATGTCCTGTACGAACCGAAATGTCACGGTATGACAAACCCGCTTCCCGGAGAGCGGTCATTCTGCCCGTTCGAACTCACTCACATGCCGATATGGCTCCCTTTGACGTCGACGAGGCATACTGGCACCTACTTTATTGCTTCCACCTTGTTTGACAGCTCTACACTGAATACACTGGGCGCAACACTAACCTTGTCGGACCGACACGAGAGGGCCCTGCTCGGTGTACGTGTACCCCATCTCTCTGCAAACCTATTCACTTATTGCTTGCACTTCCACCAGGTTTGGAGTTATTCGGGATATTATTTCTTGGTGTTGCAATTTTCACTAACGACATTGTCTTCTGTTACACTTCAACAGTGTGTAGCAGCTAGTGCTATCGTGCATAGAAAAAAATCTAGTAATATAGCAAGTTAATACTCTTATTTTCACTTGCTAAGCACTTACTGTGCACCTTGGAAATGAAGAATGTTTGCGAATCTAGGGCACAAAAACTGAGAGCGGGTTTTATGCCACGAAATGTTGTACAGATTTTTGTTAAAACTGCGTGCTGCGTGCTGTTTCACAAAGGTGATTATGGCATTGCATTATACACCATCAACTTAGCACACAAACGTAGCTGAAGCTGGAATAAAATTGCCGATGTCAGCAAGCTGGGGTAGTTTTTCTCCATTCCGAGAGAGAAAAAACAGTTCCTAACTGTTAAGTAACATGGGCTGAAGAAGGGCTTTAGCATAAATCGTTAGGGGGTGGCGAATTTGCCTTAATCCTAGAGGAAGAGGCTGTGTTGCCATATCGTCTCATTTGCACTCGCTGTCCTGTTCTTGTTGCTGCAGAGTGTCTCCCTAACTCTCCATGTCACTCCGCATTAGTCGGGACGACGGGCTGCTCTTGGTCCAACAGTGAGAAACTGCCCTCTATAATCTTAGGATTGGTTCTTACTCTAGTATTTGGCACAAAGTGATACACAAATTGCACGTATTCCAATAGGTACAGCTATTAGGTTTACCATTTATATTATACTGAATAAACTTTCTCCTCAGGACTCCTGGCTTACTAAATGACAAGAATCTCTATGAACGAAATAAACTAAATACCATTCTAGAGAAACCAGACTATTATTAGTGAACCTGAAGATAATATCCATCAGTAACTTAGAGAAAATAATTAGGAATTATAACTTAATATATGCCAAAGGGAATAGCAGTAAATAATCATAATATTGATACCGTATTATTTGCAGACGACCAGATATTGTTGGCAGATAACCAGTAGGAGTTAGAGAAATCATTTAATAATTTAAATATGATTATTGAAGCCTTTCTATGGAAATATCTTGTAAAAGGACTACATAAAGCCATGGCCAAAGAGAAATACCAAATGAGAGAACAGATCGTTTTGAAGACGAAATATTGAACAACTGGGCTCCACAATATCAATCCATATCACAAATGAGGATATAGATGAAAACGTTGAAGTATTTAATAAAAAAAATGACATTTGGGCAAAAAACATGAAAATGTGTGTCAAATTGAGACTATATAACTTAATATCAAAGTGAGCATTAAGATATACAAGTGAAACTTGGGTATTAAAAAAGAGAGAAAATCAAAGTTGGAAGAACACCGATGAAGTTTTGAAGATCTGTACTAGGAGTTACAAAAGCAGACAGACTATGAAATGTGAATATCAGAAAACAACTACTAGAAGAACATATAGTCCAGGAAATAGAAAAATACCCAAAAAATTGGAAAGAACATGTAAAGAATGGCTCCTTCTTAATAGGAGGCAAGAATTGCTTTAAACGTCATTTGGTAAAAGGAATTGCACGACCTCAAAGAAGATGGAGGGATAAATATGAAAATTAGCCTCGGAACAGGTCACATGGTTTAAACCGTGTTTGGAAGAAGAAGATGATATGATTATAACTCAAGCATTTCGACTGTTTCCAGGGGAAACACCATATGAGAATAGTAATACCCCATTACATAAGTTTAGAACGGTAAATAATTTTAATTCTTTGGGGTTTAATTTATTTTATTCAAAAGCTCCTATTTCTTATATTCAAATTGAAAATACACAAAGTAAATTAAACAGATTTCATGGCGCTTAAGGCATCCTAAGAGACAAAACTTTACCATCTGTACAAGATAAGTTTTATAAAACAGCAGCAGTATCCGTGCTGGCATACGGACACAAAACTTGACAATGAATAGACCAGACATAACAAAAGCTGAAGTTCTTACGTTCCTTGTAGGCGTTTCTCTTCGCGACAGAAAATATAGCAAGACTTAACAGGAGTTTTGAATACTTCAATTTAGTTGAAACAATAACGCAGATGAAAGATATAACTAGTAGACATACATCCATAGAATGCTATCTGACAGGATACCCAAATTATTATTATTATTATTATTATTATTATTATTATTATTATTATTATTATTATTATTACTATTAAACCGTAGACCCGAGGGAAGGCAAACTATTAAACGACAACATCGCAAGACTCGCTTTCTTGATGTGGAAGCATTTGTAAAGTCTAATTCAATGATGTAGAAGAAGAGGAGGAGGAAGAGAGAAAAGTTATCAAGTACAGGAATGTGTTTTACTTCAAAATATTTTATCAACTGAAAGCATAGCTATGGAAAGTAGAACTTCCGCTTCGAGTTTTTTGCGGAATGACCTGTGAGTGATTTTGGCTCAAATTATAAATTTCTAGCATCTTTACATTACTTCGTTGGTATTTTCGATATATGGCAAAGGACGGTTTGAAACTTCCAACTCTTGCTTTTTCTTTATTTCTTTCTTTCCTTGTGTGAGCCAATCTCTTATTGGTTTATTTCCTTTCTTGAACACATACATTAACACCAATGAACGCAACATCAACAGTCTGTGATCAAAGACCAGGCCTAGGTAAGCGGCGAAAGGGATGGAGTACGGAAACATTTCATCTAAGTGGCTGAAAGGTATGTTTCTCAACGACGGTCTGCAAAAGCCACTGTATGAGTTCATCTCATTGAAGCAGTAACGATTTTCGGTAATTATGAAGCCGTATACTTTACTTGCTTCTGATGCTGTATTTTCTCTTAGCTCGTTCTGTGGTCTCGTGCGCCAGCTGCTCTAGTGGTAGAGCTATGAGGACTTTCCCTCAGGATATGCGAAAATGTATTGTGAAAGGATCATATCTGTTTAAATTGAATGAGCAATGTAATATCATCTAATACTTGAGCTTTTGGAGCGAGTTGCCGAGATGATGTCCGTTACCGTTTGAGATGATAAAGAATGAAACTGATTATGAATCGCAGCACTTGAATTTATAACAACTGAATTATTATACCTGCTAACTTCCGCAGTGTTAATCTTGTGGTTTGAAATAACTGTTTCTGCAATAAAAGAAACTAGTAGCGTAACTTACCGTGAGTGGCAAAAATGTTGCTCGGAAAGTTCCCTTGAGATGGCCACACACGCGTCTCTAAGCGCTTCAAATATCACACGAGCAGTAAGTACCGGTGACGGTACCAGAGTAACTCTCTGATTTAGAATTACACGTCTTTATTAGTTAAGCTCTGTCTACATTAGATATAATACTTAAAATCCACATGTGCCTCTGTTACCTTGTTACTAGGGGTTCTGGCTAAACTCTCAGAAGTAGCTTTCACTTCTGTTTTTCTAGAATTGGTCTACGTTACCCTGCGAACATACTGAACTTAACTCTAAACTGGAATCCCTGAAACTTTAAGCTAAGGGGTTCTCTATTCCACTGTTGCGTGACTTTTTTACATGGCCCGCTAACGATCGTTTTTATTTCCGGATAAATCTTTTCAACTCAAGATTATCACCGTATACATTGATTTAGCATACAGAAATTATTTATTGCAATTATTTCTCTATCTTGCTATCATTTTTTTAGTTAATTATTTATATACTCGCATTAATAATTACGATACCATCATGTTCGTTTAATGTCAAAAGTCTGGCACTCAAATATTAATCAATGAAAACTGGTCGGTTTCAGTCTCGGGAGATAAGGAAAAATTAAGACAAGCATTATTCATACGGGGATTGGACAGAAGCAGGTCGTGAGAACTGCTAAAATTAAGCAGAGAAAATCGCACATGGGCAACGGGCCTCTTTACAGCGCACAGGGCACCTGCACAGAATGGGACAGCAAGTGAAGCCTGCCTGTTGACACGTCTGAGAGAAGCCGCCCTGTGCCCAGCACTTGATCACCAAAGGGCCCTCATTTTTAGGACTCGGTTTCCAAAATTGGAGTTTTCAACCATCACAGTCCAAGATGAAAGTCAGACTTCTGGATTGATAATAATAAGACTGCGGTCGCGCAATAGATTTGCAACGGTCGCTGTGCAGGGCAGTGTTGTCCTCTGTCATATTCATGACAAACATTAAGTGGAGCGCTACAACCAGGAAAGGGATGGGGTTGGTTGAACCCGGCAAAAATAGAAGTATTTTCTTACCAGTATAAACATTACTCATTATATCGGTACGATTCCAAGCACACCACTGTACGACATAAGACGATTTACCTACATATCCTCCTTCGAGAATAGATCGATGCACTGTATAACTTGCCGAGCGTGCCACTTTGCATTCAGCTGATGACCGCTGATTCAGAAGATCGAGCTGAGTCTCCTTGGTAGTTATATACATATGGAAAAACGATCACAGAAAACTAAAGAGTGGAAAAAGTTCAACCTAATCCACATGGGAAGGAGAACAGATAATGAAGATGAATAACGGCTACGAACAAGTTGCATGACGGCATTCCCCAGGGGGGTACTAAAGAAACTAATGAACTATTGCACAGGAATAGGTAAAAGTTCTGGCCATCAAGTTGATCTAGAAAAGAACAAATTTAGAGAAAATCAAATTTAGTTAGTTACTACGAAAATCTAAAAAACAATTCTGATGTATTACACTCACATGACTTTCTCTACTCTTGTACAAACTATTTTTACAAACGCTTATTCTCCATATGCTTCATGTTAATTGAGATATCGAGATGTCAATCTTATTGATAATTTTCTTTTAAATGCAAGGGGAATATGGTAGGTTTTAAGCGATAGTCTAATCTTTTAAGAGCTGGTTGCTATGTGGAGCATTCCATTCTCTTTACCTGTCCAGGACATAAAAAAAAACGAATAACGAATTTGAGAAAAAGTGTATTGGAAAATTTAAGGGAATAACAAGCAATATCTCGAAAACGGTTCACTCAACAAAAGAAATGTATATGATATAAATTGTGTATTTTAACGCGATCTACATTTTTCGTGTAGTAAAACTTTGTCTATCTCTTATGGTTTACCAGTTATGAAAAAGTCGTTCACATTGAGGAATACTTTTGGAGACATTCCCAGAAAATTCGAGATATACATTTCATTTCTCATGACAATATCTTAAACATATGATATTTTAATAAAAATCGTTAGAGCAATTTTTGAGAAAATTAAAATTTTCGAAAAATGTTCCATGTAAAGGGTAGTCTGGGGTGGGGGGATTTTCTTGAAACCCTCGTGTCGCATCTCTGAAAGATACTGAACCTAAATACTAAGTTTGGTGTTTATCTGACTGTTCGTTTCCTGAGTTATGCTGTTCACATACACACACGGACATGTTTCCAAAATGCTTTTTTTGGATTCAGGGGGTCTCAAAACATGTATTTTGCGGTGAAATCTCGTTATCGAATCTTTGAGTGGAATACAATACTTCCCCTACTTACTATAGGTAGTAGAGAAAGTAACTAGCACACACACACACACCATCTTTTATTTCTTTCCAGTCTCCTTTCCTATTTCTGGTGTTTTTCTACTTCGGGTTGTGACGTTCAGTTTTCCTGGCCGTTTTCATCTTCCTCTTATACTTCATTTGCTTAATGTGCTCTCCTTCATTTTTATATTTTGTTCCTTTTTTAAGCTTTTCCCCTTTGCATTTTTTCTCACTGCTTTGGTAAAGGTGTCACGTTCTCAACTTCATAATTATTTGCGTTTTTCTGTGCTTCCTCTGCGTCTTCTTTTCCTTTTCGTTGTGTTTCCTTTTTTCTCCTTCCTTGACGCTACCGCTTCGTTTTCTTATTTTCTCTCGCTTTTAAACTAATTAAGTTAATTACTGCAAACAACCACGCATTTCTTCTTCTTTTTTTTAGCTTGTTAGCCAAGCTTCATATTCCGAAGGTTTACAGGTTGGAAGTGACATATTAGTGTAATTCCTTTCTCTGCTTATTGTTTATCTCTTTTTCTTAGTCATTCCCACAATATGAAGGTAAATAAATAAATGCTTCGACCGTTGAACCAAGAGAGCTTTCCTATTACGTCACCGCAAATCTTTACGCGGATCAAAATAATTTAATTGTCTATTTTGCAAAGGTCAAAATCAGTGACAATTCCTCGTGAATATTTTGCATTAGTAAGTACCTATGGTATTTGTAACATCTTTTTATGCTACTTATATGCACTCCTTGCTTCTATACTAAGTGTTTCAAAATATTCTGTCCGTAGAAAGTTGAATCAAATTTGAAACATTTATTGTCAGGTTAGGAATCGAGACCTTTACCAGTGCGCTAACTTATATGCCTCCAAAGAAATCTGAATTTCTTTAGTCCGATTCAAGTTGTGACGGTTACCTGCATATCGAGACACCAAGTGGATATTGTATTTCGAGCGGACGTATGCTTTAAACAGGTATTGGAGTAGGTGGAACATTGGCATTTAGTCTATAACCTAAAAGCACAGCCCCTGATGAAGCAAGTATGTCAGATCTGCCAGTATTCCTACCTTGGCCGTTTTGCATGTTCTTCTCGAATGGATCACGTTGATCTCTTTAAGAATTCCGTATACCGAGTGTAAGAATTATAGATGCCATCTTTTAACCGGAGTTAGATCTCGATAGATACGTTGAAAACGTTTATGGGCAGTTTATAGATTAGAAACACGTTTTTAAATTCGGAAAAGTTTGGCAACAACGCGATTTTTCTAGCAGTGATTGAGAAAATAAGACTTTACGGATGTCAGACTCGCTGTGGAGAAGAAATTGTGCGATTTCCTTCCGATGCTATAGCGAATAAACTGCAATATGGGAGCCATGTTAACTTTGCTAGTAGTATTTAATTACCAAATAAGTTTGAATGAAACAATGAAACAAATACATGCTTTAATCGGAACATTTACTTCTTAAGAGCTTAATCTAAAATAATATAATTAGGGTAGTTTAACCTATCAGATACAAAACAATGCCCACATGGTTATCAAAGCTTCAGTAAAAAATTTTAAAAAAATCTGATGTGTTACACTCACATGACTTTCTCTACTCTTGTACAAACTATTTTTACAAACTCTTATTCTCCATCTATTTCATAGTAATCGAGATAAACATTTACAGAAACGATCTTTTACACACAGCGACCAGTTCTAAAAATATTTGACTATCGCTTAAGGCGTACTATGTTCCCCTTGTTTTGTATATGCAAGGGCAATGTAGAAATACAGTAGCCTTTAAGCATAGACATATCTCTTAATAGCTGGTTGCTATGTGCAGCACCATTTTCTTTGCCACAGATTAATACTCTTTGCATATCCAAGACAAAAAATGAATAACGAATTCCCATTTGAGAAAACAAGTATTGAAACATTTAAGGGAATAACAAGCAATATCTCGAAAATGGTTCACTCAACAAAACAAATGTATATGACATAAATTACGTATTTTAACGCGATCCACATTTTTTGTGTAGTAAAATTTTGTCTATCTCTTATGGTTTACGAATTATGCAAAAGTCGTTCACAATGAAGAATAATTTTGGAGACATTCCCAGAAAATTCAAGATATATATTTTATTTGTCATAAAGATATCTTAAACATATGATATTTTAATCAAAATCATTAGAGCCATTTTTGAGAAAACTAAAATTTTCGAAAAATGTTCCATGTAAAGGGTAATCTGGGGTTGGGGGATTTTTTTTGAAAACCTTCGTGTCGCGTCTCTGGAAGATACTGAACCTAAATACCAAGTTTGGTGTTTATCCGACTATTCGTTTCTGAGTTATGCTGTTCACAGTCATGTGAGTGTAACACATAAGATTTTTTTTCCAGATTTTCTTCAGTGTTCATAACTAGTAAATGCAGGGGAGGCCTGAAACGTTTCCTTTCCAAACCTTCTTTCCAAATATAATTTCATTGCATATATCATCAGTATTCACCGCCTGTATTGGTGTGTGCTATAGAATTGGCATTAAGTACTGTTAAAGAAATCTCTTCTTTTTCTTCTAGAGAATCTTAACATTTACTGGCTTCTTTCCTCAGAATAACTTAAGCTTTTGTAATGAATATCCTATTCCACTGGCTAGCAGGTTCGTTTCCAATTTCAAAACAAATCTACACTTCTCAAACACTTTTCCCTGTCACATTCACACTAAAATTTGCTTCCCTAGCTAAAATGTCTGCTTCATTTTCTTTCGCCAGGTATAGGCCTAATCAACTTGTACCGTTCTCCATGAAACATATTCCATCTTCGTCTTGGTCTTTCTTCTTGGCTGTATAATCTAGGTATATAGTTTAATAAAAAGTTTTGTATTGGTTCTTCTTTCATCCTTAATATTTGCTGATACCAGTTAGTTTATTTTCTCAGAAACCTCATCTCTGCTGTTTCTATTATTTTCCTGTCCATTCTGCCATATTAATTGTTCAATTTTCACTTCCATATGTTGCATTGTGCTGTCATTAGTTTATAGAATTGTATTTGTGTTCATTTTGACGTCTTTTCTTTAATGTTCTCCTTAATGTCTTAACTTGTTTAGTGTAATATTCAGGTCTTCATTTTCACTTTCTCTACCACGTCATAGTAAGTAGGGAAGGCATTGTATTCCCTAAAATTTCGATACCGAGATTTTACCGAACTAGATGTTTTGAGGCCTACTGAATCCAAACAAAGCATTTTTAGAAAAAGGTCCGTGTGTGCCTGTAAACTGCATAACTGAAAAACGAAAAGTTGGATTTGTAATTTAGGTTCAGTATCTTCCAAAGATACAACACAAAATTTTTTAAGGAAATCTCCCACTCCAAATTATCCTTTATATGGAAGAACTTTCGAAATCTTTTATTTTCTAAAAAAATGGCTCAAATGATTTTGGTTAAAATACCACATATTAAAGATATTTAGATCACAAATGAAATGTGTATCTTGAATTTTCTGGGAATAGCCTGTAAAGTCCTTTTCATTGGAAGGATTTTTGTATAACCTTGTATAAGTGGTAAACGTTAAGCAATAGACGAAAATACACTATACAATAAATGTAGATCTCTTTCAGACACACAATATATGTCAAATAACTTTACTTGTAGCATCAGCCATTTCCATTATTAATGGTCCGAATTTCTTTTCAAGTGCTTTCGATTCCCAGTTGTTTCTTGCGATGTTATGGAAAAGAGTTTTAAGGCCAGCGTGTAGCTTCGAGTTCTAAAACATTTGACTATCGCTTTCCCCTTTGTATGTATAACAAAATGTGTAATGCAGCTATTTCCGGAAACGTATATCTGGATTAAATTTAAGTAGATAGGAAGATAAAGCTTTGTAAGAATATTTTTATACCGATTAACGAGATATATAGGGTAGAGAAAGTCGTGTGAATGTAACATATCAAATTGTTACTACACGATACGTTAAAACCTAGGTAATTAAAGCCAGGGGCTTATTCTATTATTTCTTCATTTATAACTAGCGTACATCTTAAACGATTTACCTGCTTTAAAACTAATATTTATATTTTAACAGTTATAAAATTATAGTCATTAATTGTTTTGCACTCAACTAAAGTTTTAATATGCTCTGTCGTGTCTTCACGACAGCTTAGATTACCTTGAGATGTCATACCTTAGAGGCTTAAAGTATGCAGAGATATTTTTGAAGTCAACCTTTAGAATCAATATAGACGGGGTGGACAGTACACCTTACTTTGGATCATTAATCAATCAGAGCACTACAAGACCTTTTCGCCAAATACTAGCACTGGGTTAGTGTTAAGATGAATGGTTGGAACGTAATCAACCTATCAGATGCGTATGGTACGCTGTGCATGTCTGGCGATACATCAATATTTTACGGCAAAGAAATAGCGCTAGAACAAAAAGATGGGTGTGCCTGCAGCCACAGCAAAAACCCATCAATTTAATCTCACAGAATAGTCAGCAAGTGTGAAATTTCTATATTGCACAAGTTGCATTCTCAATTGTGGCACTAAAGTAGTTAAAAGAGACTTAGCAGACCCAAACAAAAAAGTCGGATGTGTTGCACTCACATGACTTTCCCTACTCTTGTATAAACTATTTTTACAAACAAGTATTTTCCATCTACTTCTTGTTAGTCGAGATAAACATTTGCAGACTCAATCTTATTGCTAATTTTCTTGTAGGTGCAAGGGGAATATGTTAGGCTTTAAGCGATAGTCAAATATTTTAAGAGCTGGTTGCTATGTGGGCATTCCATTTTCTTTGCATGTCCAGGACATAAAACAAACAAACGAATGTGGAATTCCCATTTGAGGATCGTTCGTGTTATCTTATTTGCTGAGCGCCTGTTATTGTTTTACTATTTGGAATTTTGGGTTCTTTGTCCTCCGGCTAGCTATTATTACTCAGTCGAGCAAATCTCTTGAACAGGGTGTGTAAACAGAAAGGAGTTGTTACTAAAAGATAAAACTGATAAAATAATTTGTTTTTATACTTTTATTGCCGTCACACTGAATTAATTTCATGTATTCAATCTTGATACACGCCCGACTGAAACTGTTATATTTTAGAATGTAACTACAATCACTTATTTGCCGCGCACTATTAATTCGCGTGTTTCACATTTGTAACTAACTTTACGACGCGAGAGTTTCTGTAGAATCGTGTAACGTGTACTTCGTGAATGCTTCCATAGATCTACCTGATGTGTAACTTGCGAGAGAGATTTCTTAAAACTGCGCGACGTTTGCCTTGTGAATGATTCTGTAGAACTGCGCGACGTGTAACTCGTGAATGATTCTGTTGAACTGCGCGATACTTGCATTTGGCTTCAGAATTTATACTCCCTCACCCCGATATTCCTAAACATTATAATAGAGCTGCTATTGGTTAATAAAGCGCGCCAACATTAGCGTCTATTTTTTTATCCAATCAAAATTACGAACAGATATGCTCTAGGGAAGATATTCCCTCCATTTCTAAAGAAAGGCACGCTACTCTGACGTCATTTGTCACTTATAATTGATAAATAACTCACCCCCTCGCTTCATTGTTACCGCTCCTATTGTCAGTTTCAGTCAGGCCGTGTAAACTTATTTCCTAACAATGCTTATAATTAACAAACATCTCAAATCATTGTCATACAATAATGTTAATTTACACTACAATCACTCTGGCATTCACAGTGTTGTGATATAAAATACTGCCTCAAGGAAAAGTATTAGTATTGGAAAATTCAGACAAATAACAAGGAATATCTGGGAAATGGTTCACTCGGCCAAAAAAAAAAAAAGTATATCACATATATTTTGTGTTTTAACGAGATCTACATGTTTTGTATAGTAAAATTTTGTCTGTCTCTTACGGTTTACCAGTTATGTGAAAGTCAATCAGAATGAAGAGGACTTTTGTGGGCATTCCCAGAAAATTCAAGCTATACATTTCATTTGCCATAAAAATATCTTAAACATATGATATTGTAATCAAAATCGTTAGAGCTATTTTTGAGAAAATCAAAATTTTTGAAAAAGTTCCATGTAAAGAGTAGTCTGGAATGGGGGAGTTTCTTGAAAATCTGTGTCGAATTTTTTAAAGATACTGAATCTAAATACCAATTAAGTATTTATCCCACTTTTCGTTTTTGGTTTATGCTGTTTACACACACAGACACATACACACATCCACACAGACACACACGTACCTTTTTTAAAATTGTTTTTTAATTCAGGGAGTCTCAAAACATGTATTTCCGGTGAAATGTGGATATCGAATTTTTGGGTGAAATGCAATACTTCCCCTACTTTATATTGTTACATGCTGGGGTGAGGTTCCCAGGAAAAACACTAAATTTGGATCACCCCAACATGCATATGGGGGAGCGTGGCTACAGACACAGCGAGAGGACCAGGGCCTTGGTGTTCACATTCCGATGCAGGCGTGGGGTTTTGTAACAAATTATACAAATTTCACATCATTTCACAATTTCACATCATTACACTTAATAAAGTAGTTTGGCGAATCTACATTACTTACACAGGGAAATCAGGTATTGAGGGCAGATGCAGATGCCCACACACACACACGCACACAACCTACCCCTTACACACCAATTCTCAGACTGACTCTCACACACAAAGAAAGTAACGCTAACATCTATCCCCCCTCTCCAACTCTGGCTAGGTTCTCCAGCCAAAGGTGGAGAGTGTCACGCCAGACGGAAATTCAAACACAAGGTGAAAGAAATACTAAGTAAATTACCCCAACAATGCTGTCGTCAATGCGACGCAATAATGTGTCTGGCATGACAATACCTACTAATACCCCACATCATGTAGTACAGAAAGTAAGAGCTTGTGTTATGTTTTAGAACGCTTGCTAATACGGAAATGTCACTTAGCTGCCTTCTGAGTTTGATGAGTAAAACTGTTTTTATGCCTTGGTTGGAGCCCCACCGCACAATCCAACCAGTAGGACTGGAGTTTGGCTTTGAAATTCTTTCTTCTAAGTCAGAGTTAGGAGTTAGGATTCAGGAATAGTCAGACGGAGGAGCCTACAGTAACTGGAGCACAGCCATGCTCATAGGCCTTAGTAGGCAATTTGTGCTTCTAACGTGACCTCTGAAGGGGGGGTAGGGATTAAGCAGAGATCCGAAGCACGACCAAATCCGGACGACGATGCGCGCTAGCAAGGGTGCAGTCACTAACGATTCTAACATGGCACACGCGCGCGCAACACACACATATTCCGGCAGTGTTTGAGTTACATTTTCGCCGTGCATACCTTGCTGAACAGTTGCCACTTTGGAGTTGTAATGAGTCTATTTTATTGATTTTCTCTTATATAGTGACAGTCTCATTGATATGTAGAAAATCCTTCGTACTGTCACCTACTTGAGTGGTTGTCTATATTTGTTTTCCAAATGGTGATAGCAGTAAATCTATTTGGGGCAGTCCAAATAATTTATTTTATTACTTCTTCTTCATCACTATAAGGGATTATTCTTGCAGCCTGTTCCGTTTTCACTCCTGCCATCTCTTTAGTTCTTTACCTTTATCTACTTTATCGCTTTAAATAGAGCATTTTTCGAAAATTTTGTTCTTCTAATAATGGCTCTAACGGTTTTGATTAAAATAGGACATATATTAAAGATACATGATCCGGAATTTTCTAGAAATGCCTGTGAAGTCCTCTTCATTCGGAAGGAATTTTGTACAATCTTGTATAACTGGTAAACGTTAAGTGATAGACGAAACGTGCTACACAAGAAAATGTATATATCTTTAAAACATACAATTTATTTAAAATAAGTTTTTTGTAGCATCAGCCATTTCTGAGATTTCGTTAATGGTTCGAATTGTTAATTACTTGGTGATTCTCTTCACGCCCATTCAACATTCAGTTGTTTCTCGGGATTGCACGGAAACAGTATGGAATTTTAAGCCCAGCTTATAAACTTTTGACTATCGCTATTCCGTTTCTGTCACGAAATGTGTAATGTAGCTATTTCTGGAAAGGTTTATTTGGAATAAAATGTGGTATATAGAAAAATAAGTTTTAGTAAGAATAGTTTGTATACGTACTAATAAAGATAGTGGGTAGAGAATGTATCACATCATATTTTTACTTTCTCTACTACGTATAGTAAGTAGGGGAAGTATTGTATTCCACCCAAAATTTCGATACCGAGATTTCACCGGAAATACATGTTTTGAGACTCACTGAATCCAAAAAAAGCCTTTTTGGAAACATGTCCGTGTGTGTGTCTGTGTGTCTGTGTGTCTGTGTGTCTGTGTGTCTGTGAACAGCATAACTCAGAAACGAACAGTCGGATAAACACCAAACTTGGTATTTAGGTTCAGTATTTTCCAGAGATGCGACACGAAGGTTTTCAAGAAAATCCCCCCACCCCAGACTACCCTTTACATGGAACATTTTTCGAAAATTTTAATTTTCTCAAAAACGGCTCTAACGATTTTGATTAAAATATCATATGTTTAAGATATTGTCATGATAATTAAAATGTATATCCCGAATTTTCTGAGAATGTCTCCAAAAGTATTCTTCATTATGAACGACTTTTTCATAACTGGTAAACCATAAGAGATAGACAAAATTTTACTACACAAAAAATGTAGATCGCGTTAAAATACACAACTTATGTCATATACATTTTTTTTTTGTTGAGTGAACCGTTTTCGAGATATTGCTTGTTATTTCCTTAAATTTTCCAATACTTATACTTTTTCTCAAATTCGTTATTCATTTTTTTTATGTCCTGGACATGCAAAGAGAATGGAATGCGCCACATAGCAACCAGCGTTAAAATATTTGACTATCGCTTAAAAGCTACCATATTCCCCTTGCATCTACATGAATATTACCAATACGATTGACATCTCGATATCTCGATTAACATGAAGCATATTGAGAATAGGCGTTTGTAAAAATAATGTGTATAAGAGTAGAGAAAGTCATGTGAGTGTAACACATCATATTTTTTTCATTGTACGTTTGTTTGTATGTCGTACCCAATGTTGTTTCTTTTCTTGTATTCGTTCCTTACTTTTTACTTTCTCTACTGCGTATAGTAAGTGGGGGAAGTTTGTATTCCACCCAAAAATAAGATACCGATATTTCACCGGAAATACATGTTTTGAGACCCCCTGAATCCAATTTTTTTTCGGAAATATGTCTGTGTGTGTGTGTCTATGTGTATGTCTATGTGTGTGTGTCTGTGAACAGCATAACTCAGAAACGAACAGTCGGATAAACACCAAACTTGGTATTTAGGTTCAGTATCTTCCAGAGATGCGACACGAAGGTTTTCAAGAAAATCCCCCCACCCCAGATTACCCTTTACATGGAACACTTTTCGAATATTTTAATTTTCTCAAAAATGGCTCTAACGATTTTGATTAAAATATCATATGTTTAAGATATTTTCATGACAAACGAAATGTATATCTCGAATTTTCTGGAAATGTCTCCAAACGTATTCTTCATTGTGAACGACTTTTGCATAACTGGTAAACCATAAGAGATAGACAAAATTTTACTGTACAAAAAATGTAGATCGCATTAAAATATTATGTCATATACATTTTTTTTTGTTGGGTGAACTATTGTCGACATATTGCTTGTTATTCCCTTAAATTTTCCAATACTTATACTGTTTCTCAAATGAGAATTCGTTATTCATTTGTTTTGTCCTGGAAATGCAAAGAGAATGGAATACTCCACATAGCAACCAGCTCTTAAAATATTTGACTATCGCTTAAAGCCTTGCAATTCCCCTTGCATCTACAAGAAAATTAGCAATAAGATTAACATCTCGATATCTCGATTAACATGAAGCATATGGAGAATAAGCGTTTGTAAAAATAGTTTGTACAAGAGTAGAGAAAGTCATGTGAGTGTAACACATCAGATTTTTTATTTTTAATTCTGCTCTTATTTCTTAGTTTCATATTCGATTTAGTATAGTACAATGTTGCTTTTATTCAAAAGTTCAATTCTGTAGTCTGTAGATTTTGTTGCTCTTTTATGGTTACTGTCCATGATTCGTATCAACAGGTTAAAACTGCATGATCATTACCTTTTTAATTTTGTCTCTTGCCTGTTTTGTTTTTAAGCATTCTTGTGTTATTTTATTATAAAGACAAAAATAATTTTCGACATAATAATCATAATAATAATAATTTATTTTAAACATAATGCATAAATCTGTATTTTAATTATATTTACACAAAAAAGTCTTAAAATATATTCTGTTTTTCAGCAAAGATATCATAAAAGGTGGTTGGAACTGACATACTGTTTGTGCCCTCCATCAAACATTTTTATATTCGATTCCCTTACCACAACACGAAGGTAGGTTTCAGTAGATCACGCTTTTCATCTGCTTAAAAGATTCCAGTACAAATTTTGCTAAAATATTTCTGCTGGAAGGCATTCTGTATTCACACTTCTGCCGTTGCAAGTGAAATGGAAGAATAAAATGGCTGATACAGCATACACTACCTCGACTTATAACAACAAGAAATCCTTTCCGGATTTTCCTTTTTTCCCCATTCGTAAAAGGAAAATCTTGGTTGCGCAGCCAGGGAACGCCGAAGAAAATTACCGATTTAAACCTCCTCCCCCACCTGTGTGTGTGTGTGAGTCCTAGCGAAAGGGAGTGAGAGGGGGTGGAATTTCATGACGTCACGTGCAGTCAGAGATACGACGAAGGAAATGAAAAATCTGTGTCGCCTGGGAAATGGGTTTCCCTGGATCACGAGGTGAAAATGAGGTGATATATCTTGAGGTTCATGCCACGCCCGCTGTGTTAAAAGTGATAGCAATCAAAATTACCTCCCCGCGCTTTATCTTTCCCAGCCGAAGCACGTGTAATTGAATCATAAGCCGCAGTCATCCCTGGCCTTGAAGTTTGTCATCGAACAGACGAGCGGTGTGTATATCCGTCCGGGACCGAAAACATAGCTCTCTTTAAGAAAAGAATAGATCGAAATTTGATTTCATCTTTAAGAAATTCATAAAACAGAAACCTTCTCAGCTGGAAAAGAACTTAAAAGGGAAAGGATTCCGACTTCGATTTTATTAACAGCTCTTTTATCTGGCATTGCATTGTTGTATTTTAATATATTCCATATAAAATAAAATGACAAGCAATGGGTTCAAAATATCGTTAAATATCGTTAATATCGTAAGGCATCTATTGTTTTCGTCAGGTTCTAAATGTGTGTGTGCAAATTTTATCAGTTTCCTGTCCAACGGTGTTTGAAGATTTATCTCTCAGACACTCCCTAATGCTAGCTAATTTCTAAGCAATAGACTTCAGAAATTTTGTCTAGATAGGTCACAAGATGCTACAGATATGTAAATATGATTTGAAATACATATGTTTTAAAATAGTCTTTAATAATGTTCTTAGCATGGTATAAATTCTAGTCCCTAGAATTTATACTGCAGGTAGAACTACAATATATAGGTAGACTTGAAAGGTCAAATAATACACATGTGTATTTTACCAGCTGTTATGTATCTGACTCACAAACGTGACGTTTAACAAAAATCTAACGTGATACATCGATATGATCTACCCTCTATCGTTTATTCGGGATATACAACAAAACGTATTCTTCTATCTACTACATTTTATTCCAAATAAACCTTTACAGAAATAGCAGCATTACGCATTTCGTTATAAATACAAAGAGAACAGCGATAGTCATGTGTCTAAGCTCTGGGTGTTATATGCTGCCCTTAAAATTCCATACTGTGGCTGGATAATGCAATACGAGAAACAACTGAATGTTGACAGGACTTTAAGAAGATTAGCAAGAAATGAGCAATCCAAACGTTTAATAACGGATATCTCAGAAATAGCTTATGCCACAGAAAAACTTGTTTATAATAATGTGTTTTAAAGAGATCTATATTTTTTGTAGTACGTTTTCGTCTAGTGCTTAACGTTTTCCAGTTACACAAGATTATACAAAAATTATTCCGAATGAAGTGGACTTCAAATTCCCAGAAAATTCAAGATATACATTTTATTTGTCATGCAAATATATGGTATTTTAATCAACATCGTAAGAATAAGTTTTTAGAACATAAACATTTCGAAAAATGTTCCATGTAAAGGGTAATTTGGGTGTGAAGGGATTTTTTTGAAAATCTTCGCGTCAATCTTTGGAGGGTACTGAACCAAATACTTGCTACTTATCTACTTTCTGTTTTTGAGTTATACACACACAAACACGCGGATTTTTTCTAAAAATACTTTGCTGAATTTATGGGACCTCAAAACCTGTATTTCCGTTGAAATTTCAGGATCAAATTTTTAGGTGGAATGCAATACCTTCTCTACCTAAAGAAAAAGTAAAAGCATACCTAGGTAAGCGATACACATCTGCCAAAGGAAAATCTCGGTATAACAATGAGGGTTAGAATGCAGAACTAAGAAATAAGGAAGAGGACACGACTAAAGGAGGCCGCAACCACAAAAGCTACTAAAATGGAGATGGGCAGGACACGTTATGGGACAGCGCCCTAATAGATGGACACACAGAGACCACAGGATTGGTCAGAGGAACGCCGGTAGACGAACTAAGGAGGACCTTCGGCAGCAGGTGGACCACATAGCCAAAAGAGAGAGAAACTCTAAAAAAAAAAAAAATATATCTATTTGACATAGCCAGTGGGACAATAAACTAGGTTGATCTTTCCCGGAATAGGTAACCGGGACTGCAAAATCCAGCTCCGTTTCACCTGAAAGAGGCTATTTCCCAAAAGGGATGTATATGGGCCAATTGTGAATAGTTGTTGTTGGGCCCAATAGAATTAGTATCTGATGTTTGTGCGTAGATTGGTATTTGAGGACTGCAAACGAGGTTAGGGGTAATCTTTGAAAATTACTAAGCGATATGTTATAATCCTCGGCAGAAAATAAGGAGTAAGAGGCCAACGCTTTGTCTACATTGGATAAAGGTTATAAAGTTTTATCGGTGGGGTTGAAAATAGCGGTGGTTTTCGAAAATGGAAAGCAGCTTATAATTTTTGGTGCTTTTTGTCAATATGAAATTACACCAGAAATTTGACTTAGAATATGACGAATATTAAGCAAACTAAAGGATCGAACAGAGGTTCACTATAATCTAGTCAGTGCTTAACAGTTGAGCTGCAAAGACATCACCTGAAACGGTTGCGAGTAAGGAAATAAAATATCCAACAGAAGATTATGTAATAAATAATAATGGGATTATACGTACTCCAGTATGTATGAATCACAAGTAAATAAAGTCCTTTTCCAGGTTTGTATACTGGATGCGTGTTTTTTCCCCCATTTTATATTGGGCGTGAAAGACGGGAAATTTTCCACACAGGCCTCTTTATCAGGCTTGAGGTTCTTTTACCTATTCTTGCATCACCCTAAAGATGCATTTACAAGAAAACAGTTTGAAAATCACCCTAACTCGCTGCCGCTCATTTTATAAACATGCTCGCATCTTAATTACCATTATAGCCATGTTGCATACGACTGTTTTTGATAAATTGAAAACTTTGAGTTTTTACAAAAGATCTTACCTTGTGTGTGATTAATTACTCGTAAGACCTGGCCATCTGTTGCATTACTCACGTGCTTGCGAGTAGCGCAACAGATAGCAGTACTATTGAGTCCATGCCGCATTTATTGCTTTTTTGCGGATAACGTGAAAAGACTCGATGTATTAGAATGTTAAAATTAGAGTAAACAGAATTTATTTTATTTTAAATACACATATTTTATTGTTTATTTGGAGAATGGATCCCAGTGAAATGCAGCTTTGAAGGTATTAAAAGGTAGGGAGAGGTGCGCACGCAGCCGAGTAAGATCTTAAGTGTCGCTGAAGGATAATGGATGCTAATCTAGTTCAGTTAAGTCACATTAATTAGTGTTATATAGTGTGCTCGACCAACAGCGTTTAATACATCTCTAAGGCTTGCAAGCACCTCACATAACAATGCTATCACAGAGAGGCAAAATGTTTCGATTATATCATATTTAGTGAAATGAACTGAACGACGCTTACACCTATAGGTGCCCCACCAGCGAACTTTCCTAAGAACTAGACTGCAAATTGTCAAGCAACGCTTTTGGAAGTAGATAAAATGTATAATTAAAATGTGTTGCCAGGCGTCTATACAAAATAAATTAATAGCTGTATGTGAAATAAATTATAATTATTTCCCAGAGAGAAACATCTTTGAAGAGCAAATAAAATACGATGTGATTAATTATACTTAGAGCAACACGAATTAGGAAGACAGGAACAAGTTTATAATATTAATGCGCTAAGTTAAGAGATGATCATGTCGAGTTATGTTAATATCCTACATACTGCAAACACCACAAACTCAATGAAGCTGTCAGGGAAACATAAAAGAGGGTATGTACGCTTTATTAAGGATAAAGTTACAAGACACAGAACATTAATAATGGTTATTCAGAAAAGAAACGTGGGCCAATGTTCTACAACGAATGAACTAAAAGTCATGCGATGCATTTTTATGACGAGGTAATTTATAAAAATACAGGCGATTTAATTCTTAATTGAAAATAAGCAGAAAGTCCTTTAAAAATTTCCTGTAGTTACCTTTGTACTTATTATATCATATTTCTACAGCAGACAGAGGAAATACTGCATTCCAAACAAAAATTCAATATTGATGTTTCATCAGAAATACGTGTTTTAAAGGACGCAAGAACATTTTAGAAAAAGGTCATATGTCTTAGAACAGCATGAAAAAAACGAAACGTGGGATAAATACCAAAATTATTCGAAAGAAACGACACAACGTTTTCCAAGAAAATCCCCCTACCCCAAACTAACCATTACATAGACAAACTGGCGTTATCTTTTGTTTACTCAAATTGGCTCTACGAGGGGCACTATTTATATTTTGAGCCTAATAATTAAAACAAAGTAATTTCTGATTGAAAACTGCTTTATTGTTTTTCAAAATATTCTCCCTTATGATCAATACACTTTTGCATCCGTTTGAAGCATTTGTCAGCATTTATTCCAGTCTTCTTAAGACACCTTCAAAACATGGTTTTTGAAGGCATCAACGGCTTCTTCTGCCAAAGAAAATCGTTGTCCACGCAATTTATTCTTGATGTTCGGGAACAAAAAGAAGTCATTGTGTGCCAACTCAGAACTGTATGGCGGATGACCCATCAATTCGATTATTTGAACCTTCAAATACTCTGTTGTTAGACGAGATGTGTGTGCGCTCGCATTGTCATGATGAAGAACGATCCTACGGTTCTTGTTGGTTTTCCTTACTTCACCGAAGACTTCCGGCAAACAAATGGTTGTGTACCATTCGGCATTGACCGTTTTACGTTCCTCTAAAGGCACTGTTGCCACATGGCCAGTTTTGCTAAAAAAGCAGGCAACCATTTGCTTCGAAGTGCTTGGAGTGCGAACAACTTTTGTTGGATTGCTTCATCTTGAAACACCCATACAGTTGACTGCTGTTTACGTTCCGGCTCATACACATAGATCCATCATTCGTCACCTGTTACAATTTTATATACGTATTTTGGGGCACCGCCATTGTATTTCCTGAGCACTTTTGTACACCAATCGACACGAACATCTTTTTGAGATTGCGTCAAATTATGTGGGATCCAACGAGAGCAAACCTTTTTCACGGCTACATAATCATGCAATATTTTATATATGCTGGTGGAACTAATGCCTAGGGATGCCTCAATCTCACAATATGTCGCATGACGATCTTTCATTGTTAGTTTTTGCACAGCATCAATGTTTTCTGGCACAACTGATTTTGGACGACCTTCACGAACTTCATCATTGAGCGAACGGCGGCCACGATTAAATTGGTTATACCAGCGTTTCACAGTGGCAAAGGATGGAGCTTCGTCGCCAAATGTGGAAGTTAGTTGATCGATGCGCTCTTGTCTTGGTAATCCACGTCGAATGTCGTAACAAATCATTGCACGAACATTTTCACGAGCTAATTCCATGTTTTTGTTGACACACAATTTTAAAGTTAGTATAAACAAATCAATCTATTGACAAAATATTTGAAGTAGATAGTGGTCAAAATGTCAAACTTTCCATTGGAAACGTCAGCTGGCACCTACAACATTCAGGGTTGCCAAGGCTCAAAATATAAATAGTGCCCCTCGTAACAATGTTGAATAAAATACCATATGTTTAAGATATTTGCATGATCAATAAAATGTATATCTTGCATTTTCTGTGAAGTCCTCTTCATTCTGAACAAATTGCGTACAATTTTATATAAATGTTATATAAGTATTCGTTGTTCTTGGGTTGCATTTGCAATATTTTATTACTTAGTCACCTTTGATTTTGTTTTCCGCAATGTCAAGCAAAGGCGCACATAGCGATTTGACGCTCATTTTAATCTCCTGTATCCTCTTGTATGTACATAAAACGAAAAGTGTAGTGATACGATTTCTCGAAATGTTTGTCTCGATTAGTATGAAGTAGGTAGAAAAATAAGCTTTTGCAACAATAGTTTGTAGGAAAATATGAAAATAAGCAATATTAGGCAGAGAAAAAGAATAGAACACACCATATGTTTTACTTCTTCTTTCTAGGAGTATTTGCGGAATAATTTAATAGCATTGGTCTGTGATATTTTTGGCGAAATGTATTCTAAAGGCTAGTAAAATATTGCCTTTAAAATATAATAATAATAATAATAATAATAATAATAATAATAATAATCGTCTTCCTTCATGCATTAAGCATTTCTGTCTGTAGCAATCCGCATATGCTATTCATGCCAGCTTCTATTTGCTCTTCCGATACTTCTTTCCTTGTTGGTTTAGAATTCCTAAATGGAATGGTAGCCTCTATATTTATTTTTTGAAGATGATTTATCCACTTAGTTTTATATTCTTTAATTTTTTTATTCACATTATATATAATTATCTTCTATATCTTCATTTGTTTTGTGACCTTTCTCTTATATACTGTCAATGTTCTTAAAAACTTCATTTCACTTATTTCGAGTCTCCTTTTAGTTTCCTGTGGTGTAATCCTATGTTCTCTCCTGTACAGTAATTTGACACTGATATTACTTTATAACATTTTAATTATTGTGTCTTTTCTTGCTTTTTTGGGGGGAGGGCTTTCTCTGCCACATATATTATAGAGAATGTATTGCATTCCAATTCGATACAGAGATTTCACGGAATACATGTTTTGAGGACCTCTGAATAAAAAAATCATTTTTAGAAAAAGGTCCGTGTGTGCCTGTACGTCTGTGTGTCTGTCTCTCTCTCCCCTCTCTCTCTCTCTCTGTGCATGTGTGTGTGTGTGAACAGCATCACTCAAACTTAAATAACTTGATATTTAAGTTCAGTATCTTCCAAGGATTCCCTAAGATTTTCAAGAAAATCCTTTCACGCCCAATTACCGTTTATATGGAACATTTTTCGAAAATTTTGATTGTTTTAAAAAAGTGCCTCTAACTACTTTCATTTCAATACCATATATAAAAGATATTTACATGACAAATAAAATGTATGTCTTGAATTTTCTCGGAGTAGCCTTGGAAAGCCTCTTCATTCGGAAGAAATTTTATATAATCTTGTATAACTGGTAAACGTTAAGCGATAGACGAAAACATACTACACAAAAAATGCAGATCTCTTTAAAACACACAATTTATTTCAAATACGTTTTTTGTGACATATGCTATTTATGAGAAATCCATTGTTAATGGTACTAATTGTTCATTTCTTGTACATTCTTTGTACATTCTTTCAACATTGTTGTTTCTCAGATTGCATGGAAACAGTATGGAATGCTATGGCTAGCATAAAGCATCCAGTTCTTAAGCACTTAAATTTCGCTGTTCTCTTTGCATCTATAACGAAATGTGT
Organism: Deroplatys truncata; assembly: GCA_030765065.1. Classification (NCBI taxonomy): domain Eukaryota; kingdom Metazoa; phylum Arthropoda; class Insecta; order Mantodea; family Mantidae; genus Deroplatys; species Deroplatys truncata. Next base: position 109,499,409 of record CM060975.1, read on the forward strand.
ACTGTAGCTATTTCTGCAAAGCTTTATTTGGATTAAAACGTAGTATATATAAATATAAGCTTTAGAGAATAGTTTGTATACTCACCAAAAGCTAAAGAGAGTAGAGAAAGTCATGTGAATGTATCACATCAGATTTTTAAACATATTTTATAGTGCCATTAAAATAATTGAACAGTTCCATTATTTTGAGTACATCTTATTGTTTTTATATGATAAATTGCATCCTAAATGTTTAAATTCCGCCAGCTGTTTTTGATCTTATACTTTCCATAGTTTATTCAGTGCATAAATTTGGCTTTTTAATGATTTTCTCTGAATTAGATATAATAATGTGGTCATCTGCGAACATTAAAGTTAATACATAGTCTTTTTATTAATTTTTTTGTATAGTAATGCATACTATTAGTCCACTGTCTAGCAATTTCATCAACCTTGTCTTATGCCTATTATTATTATTATTATTATTATTATTATTATTATTATTATTGGCAACAACACAGTTTCTACCATATTTTATAAAAGAGTTAGCAGCCGAGTACGACTTTGTGGCTGATGAACGAGCCGAAATTGTTCATCCCCCCACTCCAGTATATTTCTCGCACGCCCCCTTGTGTTCGTCGTAATTATTCTCCCCCTCGAAACAATAAAACTGCGTATGATTGTAATGACGACGTCGACTGCTGCCTCAAGTGCGAGGACTTCAATAATACAAGAAAAACCCGCAATTACGTTCCGTTGCACCGCATTAATTTAAATAAAAGGGAAAAGAAAAGCGTGCGCGCTTACGCATACAAGAGGATGGCGGCCATTAACTCTGAGGGGTATTAACGAGTTCCTGGGACTGGATATGTAGTCGTCATGGATTGTCTCAATCTACATCACACGGGTCGTGCCACAGCCGCGCATTACGGTCGCCACAAAATTCACCTGCAGCTCACCAAGTTACATTCAATGAGGAACTTTTTTAAAAGTATTTATTTAAGGTCGGAGGACTCGATGATTTTTTTTTTTTTTTTTTTTTTTGCGATCACAACACCACATAAAATAAATTAGACATACAAATTAATAATGGAGCAACAAAGACTATTGCTGGAACATACATACGAAGGTTGTCCCAGAAGTACCCGACCTAACAAAGAAAACACAAAAATTTTGGGAAAAAACATCTTTACTTCTCTACATAGTCTCTTTTCAGCTCGATACACTTTTCCCAGCGATGTTCAATAGCTTCGATACCCTGTTTATAGTGAGAACCGTTCGAGTTCTGCAAAATAGCCATCAACTGCAAACTCCATCTCTTCGTTGTTGGCAAATCTTTTACCACCAAGCCATTTCTTCAACTTTGGAAACCGAAAATAATCAGAGGGGACGAATAGGGTGCATGAGGAAGCAATTCGAACTTTAACTCATTGATTTTGGCCATGGCGATAATGGATGTGTGAACTGGTGAATTTGTCTTATTAAAATAGAGCTTTCTTTTTCGCTAAATACGGCCGTTTTTGCATGATTTCATCTTTCAAACGCTGCAATAAGTTTTCATAATACTTACCATTCATTGCTTTTCCTTTTTGAAAATAATAAATGAAAATTATCCCAAGCGCATCCCAAAAAACTGACGCCATGACGTTACCTGCAGATGAAACTGTCTTCGCCTTCTTTGGAGCCGATTCTCCCCTTTCAGTTCACGTTTTGACTGTTCCTTCGTCTCAGGTGTGAAGTGATGGAGCCATGTTTCATCCATGGTTATGAATTGACGCAAAAACTCGGCTTTATTGCAGCGAAACATCTCCAAACACTCGACTGAAACATCCTCATGACGCTGCTTTTGTTCCATTGTGAGTAAACGCGGCACCCATCTTGCGCACAGCTTTCTCATGTCTAAATTTTCAGTTAGAGTGCAATGTACAGTACTTTTTGAAATGCCTAAGATGTCTGCTAGCTCGCTCACTTTCAGTCGACGGTCAACCAATACCATTTTGGGGATTTTCCTCACAATTTCTGGCGTGGTCAGCTCATTTGGTCGACCATTGCGATGTTCGTCTTTGCAGCTCCTTCGGCCGCGCTTAAACTCTGCCGCCCAATACTTTACTGTTGTAAACTAAGGAGCCAGAGTAGAACCTAGCTCAGCTTTAATATTAGTTAGACTAAGACCTTTCAAACGGAAGTATTGTATCACATAACGATGACCAGTTTTATCCATGTTTACATATTCCCTGAGAGAGTTCACTATTAATGGCTGTCAAACAATTACTAAACAACGTTGCATCGTCAAACTTCAAACTTAAGCTTTATAACGGTGGTACTTTCCACCATAGTCATTTGTTTGAAACAAAAACCGCTATATATACGTCAGGTGGGGTACTTCTGGAACTGTCCCTGCATAATATTACATAGGTAATTAACAGTACTCAGTACCATGGCAAATCATTAAGGGATACAGAGCAAAGTGAAATTGATTTACACATAGAAATATATTTTAAAATAACAGATAGCATTATGAAAGAACTTGGATTACTCAGAGCTGTAGTAATTTCTGATATTCTGTGCTTCTTCCTAGAAGTACTATATATGGTGTATTCTGTAAGAATGTGATTTACTGTTAGGAGCTACACATTGGCGGCTCACCATTGGATATCAGATAGGGATGATTAGTTTGGTGTGTCAATTCTTAATCTTGTCAATAAAACTTGGCCTCTTCTTTGTAGCCTATATATATGGCATGTATTCATATAAAAGTTCATTGCCGTTTTCGTTGTAGTATGTGGTCCACAGCTTCTTAATCTTCTTCTTTATGAATGGCAGTAAATCTCTGTGAGGAGTATAGATATTCCGGATTGAGGTGGTTTGAATGCTTTGCTTTGCTGCAAGTTCTGCCAGTGCATTCCCAGTTAATGTACCCAATAAAATGATGAATTTTCCCATTTATTTTCAACGAATGGATCAAGATCTGAATGTTCTATTGTCCATGGGTCACTAATTGCTTGTATGAAACCGAGGAAGTCAGAAAAAAAATCTGATGTGTTACACTCACATGACTTTCTCTACTCTTGTACAAACTATTTTTACAAACGCTTATTCTCAATATGCTTCATGTTAATCGATGTGTTAATGGTATTGCTAATTTTCTTGTAGGTGAAAGGGGAATATGGTAGGCTTTAAGCGATAGTCAAATATTTAAGAGCTGCTTGCTATGTGGAGTATTCCATTCTTTTTGTATTACCAGGACAAAAAAAAAAGAATAACGAATTTCCATTTACGAAAAAGTATAGGTATTGGTAAAATTTAGGGGAATAACAAGCAATATCTCGAAAATGGTTCACTCAAAAAAAAAGGTATATGACATAAATTGTGTATTTTAACGCGATCTACATTTTTGTGTAGTAAAATTTTGTCTCTCTCTCTCATGGTTTCCAGTTATGCAAAAGTTGTTCACAATGAAGAATATTTTTGGAGACATTGCCAGAAAATTCAAGATATACATTTTATTTGTCATGAAAATATCTTAAACATATGATATATTAATCAAACTCGTTAGAGCCATTTTTGGGAAAATTAAAATTTTCGAAAAATGTTCCATGTAAAGGGTAATCTGGGTTGGGAATTTTCTCGAAAACCTTCGTGTTGCATCTCAGGAAGATACTGAACCTAAATACCAAGTTTGGTGTTTATCCGACTGTTCGTTTCTGAGTTATGCTGTTCAGAGACACACAGACACACACACGGACATGTTTCCAAAAATGCTTTTTTTTGGATTCAAGGGGTCTCAAAACATGTATTTCCGGTGAAATCTCGGTATCGAATTTTTGGGTGGAATACAATACTTCCCCTACTTACTCTACGTAGTAGAGAAAGTAACAAGGGAGTAAAAGGAACAACTTTACAGTAAAACAGGCGATAGCAAGAAATCTTCATGAGGGCAGAGTTATCTGCTCGTGAAATGGACAACAGGTGCATCTATGAAGTATAACTTCCTAGGCCTGTCAACCTGTTCCGTCCTCAAATATACATATCGCTTCATCTTGTTTTGGTCTACCTACTTGGGATATCCTATAGATTTATAATTTAATAACATTTTGCTATTGGTACCTTTTCCATCCTTAATATGTGTTGGTGGCAATTAGTTTTATTTTTATTAATTTTTTCACTTAGATTATATATATTTAACTTTTTTCGGATTTTTCATTTGAAATGCAACTAAATTTAGAATTACACTCAACAGAAGTTCATTCTTTCGCCTGAGCAAATACTTTATTGTCGCCTATTCCACTCATATGTATTTGATATTGGCCAATAACGTTTAGCAATGCCTCAGATATGGACCAACCTTAGTCTTTTATCGTTGAGGCAGTATTTTTAACACTTAAATAATTTCAGTCTAATTATATAATATGTAAATTCAATAAAGCCCGCCTTAAAGCAATATGTGTATGTAACAAGATATAAAAATTGTATGTCACGGTCATTGCGTATGCTTATATTATTGTATCCAAGTGTAATAATGTTATGTGAATATATTACGTAATATTTAATAATGTAGGAGCTGTGAGAATAATAAGTTAAAAGTTGCTAACAATGAGGTAACGATGAGGCAACCTTGAGGCAATAATGAGTAAGAAAGTTTAACAGCATTACTTGTGATTCTTGGAGTAACAATAATGTAATTTTTGTAACAGTTTATAAAATAGCCAATCAACAACCAGAAAAAACTTTAGTTAAATGAAGGTATTCTATTGGAGTAGTATTAGCCAATCAGAAACTGAAAAGGAGAAACTTTTACAAATTTAGAGTTCAGTTGCCTGCAAATAGTGTATCTAACCGGATGTGAGATGTGTCCTCAAAAAATTTAATACGTATTCGTATGACACGAAAATAGTTTACGTATTAAAAAGTGTAAGTATGTAATAAAAATATTTCACAGTTCTCTCTCTATATATATCATTGAAGTGTTATTTAAATTGTTTCAAGGATTAATAAATGTAGTGAAGTAAAGTTATAATCTCTGTAAGCCTACATTCTTCAGTTGCATCACAACCCTGCTAAGAGAAACGTGTCTCTAACAAAAATACGGACGCAGCCGAGACAAACATAAATATTCAATACTTAAAGAAACAGTCAAATTACGAGGTTAATATTTTCTAAACTTAGGGCAAAGGCCACCTGAAGGTACATTTGGGGCGAAGGCTACCGGACAGTGTTTACTATACGTGCGGTTGCAACTACTAGAAGACGGCTCTCCAACAGTTGAAATATAATACAACTCCTTCAATACAACAAAATACCTTCTTCATCGTATAATATGCTTGCAAGGATGAGATTTTTTCAAACCATTTTTCCTGTATTGTTCTATTTGGTGTCTAATTTTAAAATGTTTAGTTCTTTTCGAATGTTTTCGTACCTTTTAAACTTTTTTTTAAATCGTGTACATACTGGGTGTCTCACAGCACCCGTTTCAGCCGTTTTTCTCTAAAACTGGAAGATACTTGTTGTTTCAGAATTAGGCGTACTCGTGGTCAACTTTGAAATGGGATCATGGGTTGTTTAAGGTATCATTGGATATTACTTTTAAAATGAATTGGTTATTAAATACACGGAATACACGTACCGTCACACTCATGTGAGGGTAGTCCAAGTGCTAGTTAATTGTAAATATTGTTGTTTTACAACAGCTGCTCGAATTGCCAGTCACTAAGTTACTGCACAGCTCCGCACACTTCAGCATGGAGTGAGGAAATAGGTTGAGCATATTGCTTCCTGATTTTTGCGCCAGCTACCTTGACCCTCGCTAGAATTCAACGTTCAACTTAATGCCAAATTTTATATTTCCCAACAGGAAAAAGTCCACTGGTGTGATATTCCTGAAAGTGATGGCGTAGTTGAAAGCTCCAGCATTTTCATAGTTTAGAGTTGCAATTATGCATCTCCCATTGGCAGTTAATGGTACCAAGACTATCGTATGGGCGTTCTCTAGAACCACACTGAAATACTCCACTCTCTGACAAAACTCCGGTGTTATTTTCCTTAATCACAAAATATCTCCCATTTCAGTCCCTTCTAATAATTCTCCTATCTCTCCAAATCAAACCCCACGACGTCTCTTTCACTTTTTAGCAGGGTGTTATTTTCAATTTTAAACATCTCTACCAGTATTTCAAATTCTGCTCCATATTATATCTACATTCCCCCTCTACTTGTTCTGCCTAATTCACCGCTCTTGTGATATGTTTTGGTAATCCCAAAACCTATTTATAAAAGATATGCTTTGTATTTATTGTGTTATAAATACACTTTTCTTGAATATGTGCATCCTCAGCGAACTCTTGAAATCGAATTTTTGTGTTGAATGTTCCTTTATCTCATAAGGGCAAAAGCAAAATCTGTTGCGAACACAACAAATCTCACACGACTTTCTCTACTTTTGACAAATTCACACACACATAGCGTATACATCACAAGATGATACAAAACATTCATGTATTTGGGATCTTCAGATTTACTCAGCCGTTGCCGGCAATCGGTTGTCTGCGCATGACGTCAATACTTTGAAGCGAGTTTATCATCAGTGCCTCTGGAAGAGTACTAGCTAAAGATGAGTGGAACGGGTGGATGTCAAGAGTTTCGAGATCACTTAGTAAAATGGGACTTGTATCGCACCTTTCCAATATTTACATTTGGAACTTCTTTCGCTTGCTCTCGTAAACTCGCAATCTCAGCATGTATGCTGATAGGTAATTGGACGGTTATTGTAGCGTAGTGTCTCGACTCAACCGTGCAAATTCTGCGATCAGTGGTCATTTTCATCTCTCGTGTAAAGAATGCACAAAATATTCTATTGAAAAACAGTTCTGCACCGACGCAGTACATCAGTCTGTTTACGAAGTCGGAAAAGCATGCACCCCGAGGTTCAATTCCGCACCTCCCCTTTGAGACTAGATGAACTAATAATGGCGTCATTAATTTAAACCGACAGGTGGTATAGGCCGAATAAATCTGAAGATCCGTTATATATATTGAAAAATATAAAATGTTTGCGATCTTGTGTTTGACATACATTCCAAATGAACTGGTTTCCAAGGAAGCCCATATTTACCAACGTAAATTTTGTGGCTGTAATAACTGCACTAGGGCGGGATGTGGAATACACCGGAAATCTTAATTTACATTTTTTTTAATAATCAGTAATAACGCATTACAGTGAATGGCATACTTAAAAAACAATAATTTATGTTATTTCAAATATTATTGAAAACTAATTAACTGTAATTAAAGGTGAATGAAGATTGCATACCTCATTCTAGATTTTTCAGCAATCAATGATGCCTACCCAATTTGCCATACCTTTTTAATATCTGCATCTTCATAACCCCGTCTCCAACTTCTAATTGTTTTTTAAATACCGAATCTCTATTATCGTCCATATTATTATTTTCAAAGCACTCGTTTTGAGTCAGGGCATTCAACCATCAAACAATTGACTTAAAACCTGCTAAATTATAGTGTTTTACTAAGCCATCTATTAGTTGTATCTGTTGAATTGGCAGCATTGCGTCACCAGAAATCCGAGTTGATGATCAGTAAGTTCATTAGAAATTGTTTTTATTAATGGTTCACTCAAAATTACAAAACACATGATGATGCGAAAGATAGTGTGCAATGCATGTGTATAAAACAATATCGTTTCACCTCGCTTTTTCAAACTATTCCTCAACTCTATAATAATGCACTTCCACAATATGCGTTATTCACAACACATTTTTATCTAGGAATGATTTCAAATTAAGGTATTAGTGCTTACTTATATCGGTGACAAACGATTTCAAATATTTAATCATGGCAAAGAGCTCTTGCGGCGGAAAGAAAAAAAAGAGGAATCACAAGCTTTTAATCATGCCGTCAGATGATGAAAATATAAGCATAAAACATAACAGTTTTCTAAACCGCTAGCGCTACGAAAAAAATTTCACGCAAACTTTGATTTTAATGAGCTCTACGTTCTATTAAATGTTTAAATATGCTTTCCTACAAAATTCAATTAAGATGAAAGGAATTTCATAAGGTTTTCAGAGTAAGTTCAAAATTTACAGTTTGTTCCTCATGTTAATAGGTGAAAGGTATTGTTTTAAGGAAATTTGTTAGAGCTGTTTTCTAGAAAATAAAAAACAATATTCTGGAAGAATTATCCAGAGTAAAGTGTAGTTTTGGGCAAGGAGAATTTAGTGAAAACCTTCATATCGCATCATTGGAAGATGCTGCACTTAAGTTCTGAGTTACCAAGCAAGGTGTTGCCGCGGTCACGTACGCGAATCGCATTCGGGAGGTCCCGGGTTCGAATCCCCGGCGACGCCCATTCGACCCATGGCTTTTTCGTAGTTTCTCCAGGGTCGGTAGGCGAGTGCTGGGCTTTCGTTTCTAGCACAATTTTCTCTCTATAATTTCCCTTTCATTACGTTTCCTTCTGATCCTTCAGGTGTGCTTCTAAGTTTCGTGGCGTATACCGGCGTCGAACAGATGGCGCGGATGCATGCACAATAGAAAGAGTACTAACCGTGGACAACAGAGGCCTGCTTGGTTGGTAGGTCATTCTCTCGGCGGCTCCAGCAGTGGAACGGTTCTGCGAACTTTGGAATGTTAAGAACTTCCGCGCGTCCCTGTATCCTGGCTGCCTACGGCCTGTAGCCTCAAGTGGTTCCTTCAGCTCATCCCTTCCTCATAGGGGTGGTAGCCGCAATAGATATGTGCAGGTCGCAGCGCGCGAGATGTTCCCCTCCAATTAAATTAAACTGAGATTTATTTATTAACTACTATGGGTTTTAGCGTCCTATTCTATATTGGGCGTGCAAGACCGGAAATTTTGCTCACAGGCCCTTTTATCAGGCTTGATGTTCTTTTACGTGCCGTAAATCTACGACACGGGACCACTGGCTTTACTTTCCTTCCGAAGGAAGCCATGCTAAGGAGTTTTACGCCCGACAAAATCCATTGCTCTCCGCCGGGTTTGAACCCACCACCTCGGAAACTAGAAGCTAGCATGGTACTCCTAAACTACGGAGGACGACGATGTTCCCCTTCGATAATCACCTATACGTATAAATACTAAGTTTGATGATTATTTGATGTTTCATTTTTAGTAATGCTGTTCATACACTTACACACTCACGCGCGTGCTTTTCTAAAAATACTTTCTGGGGTTCAGGGAATTTCACCGGAAATTCTCAAAACGTGAATTACTTCCTCTAATTACCTACGTAAGCGATAAAGAAAATATAAATGCTTAAAATACTGTGCACACACAAGCAGAGCAATAAAATTTAAACGATAGCAAACAACGAACAGAGAAGTTAATAGTTTGTGTTGCATGGAGGGACGCTGGTGACCTCCAACGTCACAAATTAGAACATCTCTAGAATTAGTCACTGATTAATGAATTGCGGCTCAATTAAATGCTTTCAGACGTCATAGAGCAGCATTTGTATCCCGGCGCCGCTACTAAAGATGTATTGTTTTAAATGGATGCTTTTATTGTCAGCCAAAACCACTCTTTTGTGGCTGGTGGGTGCTAGCAAGCGTTTGACCGTGATAGAAATCACAGCTATTTTGTCAGCACTGAAATGTGCCACCACCGGATGTAAATGTGCAGTTTCACACCAGCAAGTCAAATTGTGACTACAGAATTGAAACCTATGTACTTGAAAATGAATGTTTATTTAATGCAAGTTGTAAACCAGAGAAGCAAAATTTCCAAAAAATAGATTGATCTGCGCTTGAGTTAAAACCCTTCTATTCTTGTTTTGACGATTTTGCAATGGCATTTCTCGGTTTTGGTTTACTCGCTGACAGAACTAATTACTAAATCCGCCCATAAATGAAATTCTCTCCCCCTATCAGTCCCAAAATCATGCGACAGACATTTTCATATTTATGTGGCATACAACGGAGGGAGACACCTTGCACACTGCGACCTGCATATCTATTGCGGCACCCCCAGGATTGGAGATGTGAAAGAACCACACAGGAGGCTTCAGGTAGCAGACAGACAGGCCATAGAGACGCGTAGAAGTCCCTAACACCTCCTGCAGCTGCCTAAATAGGGGGCTGAACGATCTGTCCAACCCAGCAGCCTCCTAATATTTACGTGGAATACTCTTTCCTTGGAGCATGCACCAGCATCATTTATCTGACACTGCCACACACCATAAACCTACACTGTTTCGGTTATTTTCATAGGCAATATCTCGAATAAAATCTACAGCCAGTGCGGATGACTTTGTACCAAGGTGTTCATTTTTTGTACATCATCCTCAAGATATAATTTGTAAAAATAACATGCTTCAAAAAATTACTGTTACACTCTTATCCTGTACACTACAATTATATGTAGAATATTTTATTTATCTATCAGAGATATGAATACATTACATCTGGACCAATATGAGCCACAGTGTAAGGTTACTTTGTACCACTATTAATTTTTACATAAAGCTAACATGATAGAAATATATTTACAAATAAGGAACTTTTTACCAGTGTTCTCTGAAGTTTTCCCGTTGACCATTTATGTTGAAGCATTTCTGAATGTAATCAATGCTTTATAAAAATAACAGGCACATTCTTTGATTTTTTATTATGAAAAACAAAACAGTTTTGTTAAGTTTTGTTTAATAACACCAGTCAACTTTATTTGTAACATTCAAATCTTGTAACTCAGCCAATAATTATCAGGAACATAATCTTTAATGCAGTAGACTCCCCTCTTAATCTTCCTAATATAATGTCTTTCAATTGTTTTAATTACACTCTTAGCACCATGAATAACTCGCTCTTTTCTTTTGGCCACTTCCAGATTATATGCTTTTACACCTCGTTGCATACACGATATGTTCACTTGCGGATTCTTTGAATCAATGGCGGCTACAGCTCCTGGAAAAAGAGTTCCTTCATAATCAACAACTATATTAATCAACAGCAAAGGAACTTTCGTCTTGAAGACTGCCCACTACTACTTTATCACGTTGCTTCCGGATGCTTCTTCAAATATCCCATCATCATCAGAATGTTCTTCAAAAGGAGTATCGGTTGAATCATCAAACTTTAACTCAGCTTCAGTTTCAGATTCCGATGTAGACGTTTCTTTGTCGCACATTTTTTTTCGATTGTGATGACTGATTTTCTTCTTTTTGAAAGTTTCATTCTGTCTTCTTCTTTTGAGTTTCCTCTAGGTACTTTGATACCTCTCCTGTACCCAAACCCTGCCAGGATCAATTGGAACGCGTCTCCTTAAATTGGTTGGAATTTTCAATGAACTCCCTGAAGGCTTCTCTCACCATGTTTCCCAAAAATACTGACAGATTACTAATTGGTTTTTGACGATCAAGAGGAAAGATACACGTCTTCCGGAAATCAGAAAGAATATTCTCTGGTAACTTAGGTGCTGTCTCTGTCAATACCTTTTTTGGGAAGCTCAGAAAATGTTTGCTTAGGCAGGGTTGCTGTTTTTCTGCCTTCCTTTGTTTGCATCCATAGATGAAGAATGCTCGTCCAGTGCATCTTCAATGGACTGAAGACGGACACGTCTAATGGCTGCAGTAGACGTGTGCTTTTGGAGGCAAGCAAATGAATTTAGCATCAACCTCGTCACATTGAAACACAAAATGCACGCTGAAGTGTGAAGTTAAATTCTCACATATTACTAACTTCGCTTCTGTTCTTCGCTTTAGTGCTGGATAAATCATTGCATCAAACTAATTCTCAAAGAGGTTTTGGTTGAACCAACCACTCTTAGAGGCTGCATATCCTGCATCAGGAAGTCCATGCTGTGTCCACTATATCAGCGGTTGAGAGCCCTTATATGCAATATAAGGAGGTAGTAAATCCCCATTAGCTGCAGTACAGAGCATTACTGAATAGTTAACTTTGCTACTGTTGCACACTAATTCAGAATGCTTGCTTTTGCTTACAAATATAATTCTTTTTAGGGTCATCAGAAAAGCCAGTTTCATCAAAATACGTTTTCGGGAGGAAAGTAGCCTTCGTTTTCCAAATTGTACAAAAAATAATTAATATCATCTTCTGTTACACTTGCACGCTTTTTTCTTACATTGCGCCTCTTTTACGCAGTTCTCATTGGTGACGCTTCTGAAGCGACCAACCCATTCACGACCTGGAAAATAATTCGTAAAATATTTTACAGTTTTACCTTTCTTTTACAAGTAGCTTTTGACAGTCAAGCGATAGACTTGAGTTTGTTATTGGAAAGCTGAATTCACAAGGTATGCAGTGTGATTTACGAAAGTTTGTTCCTGCTCATCTGAAAAGACTTTCTGCCCATCAACTGAACTGCAGTTAAGTCCCTTTATTTTGTTCCGAATAGTTTGTCGCGGAACTGTAATGAGAAGCAACATTTCTTTCAGAACCTTAGCTGTGTCATCGAGGAATTGCACGAGTTTCTCATCTGAGTAGTGTCTATATGATCTGGGATCAGGATGGTTCTTGTAGATGTTCGGCATAGTCTTAGGACTGCTAATAAACCTGTAAGCACAATAATGTAAATAAAATATTAGAATGGAAGCCAATGCAGGTGACTTTGCACCACTTCGGGTGAAATTGTGCCACCCGGTAGATACAAAGTTGTTTGCATTAAAATATACTTTTAAAAAACTTAATTTATTACAAAGCGTTATAATCAAAATGAATAATATTTTTCGCGTGAATATATATCATTGTTGATAGTTTGGTGCATTATAGGCGGAGTTAACTATCTTTCTTTAATCATTTTGCTTTTTCGCGCTGCGTTTTGCTGCACACATCTGACTAGCGATTCCACATGCAAGCAGTGCTTACTATTGCAAAAGACCTGCACTACTTAGAACAGTGAATTTTAAATCGTTTATAATTGTTATTTTGAATCCCTTTCTAAAGATTGCGTGGCACAAAGTCAGAATCAATGTTACAATGTTACCCGCTGATGTATATAAATAATGTAATTATTATAATTGTTGTTATTATAATTATTATTAAGTATACAACGTAAACATAATTTCTGCTTACACTATGTATAAGAACAAATCACACCAACCATTAATATCAACTCCTGAATCATAAAATATGCCTAACCACAGGTCTAACCTCAAAAGTAAAATGATTACCATGTTAGCCTCTAGTTCCCGAAGTCGAGGGTTCAAACCCGGCGGAGGATGATGGATTTTTTCGGGCGTAGAATCATTAGCATGGCTTCTTCCCGAAGGGAAGTAAAGCAGGTGGTCCCGTGGATAGATTTACGGCAAGTAAAAAAACTCAAGCCTGATAAAGAGGCCTCTGAGCAAAATTTCAGGTCTTTCACATCCAATATAGAATGGGACGCTAAGAACCATAGCAGTTAAAGAGCGTCCATAAATAAAACTGAATTTAATTTAATTTCAAAAGTAAAGTAAAATGCTAAATTAACAGAATAAAAATGTAAATTCTTGAAAGAACTACACATAAAAACAAAAACAAAACACTAATTACAAGCATGACGCTTTACTAAACCCCGAAGTTGCAATTTTAGACTGAATATCCCGCAATCGGAAACAATTGTTGAGGGAGGCATAAAGAACGTATCCTATAATAGAAGAACCTGCTACAAAAAATTAAAGCACATTGTTCAGTTTAAGGCATTCTCCCGGAGGAGCGCACATCCCTAAACCTATTATGCCCTTATTCTAATGGAAGTACGTATTTTCTTAGAATCAACGAAAGTTAAACCTGAGGTAGGTTATTATTTCACGATGCGTAATATTGGAAACTTTCTCCCTTAATCATTGCTACTGGAATGGGGAACCCCTCCATATAAAAGAGTCCGTTCCATATTCTATTTACGGTTCTTCCACTTTTCTCATTATCGGTCCAAATGACTCATTTCTCTTTCAACATGTTTTATGTATAGATGGCGCTCGTACAGCATTCGAAGCAAATTACACGTTTTTTCAGAAGGTTGTTATAACTTTTGCAACATAACTGCTGTGCGAGGAATTGTATGTATTTCTCTGTATAACCAGTTCTGGATTGAACCTACTGCTGTAAACTGTTACATATAGGATCTTTCAACAAGGGTGTCCTATCTTTGAACTGAAATAAAACACGTTCTATAAATGATAGAGGTTTATTTCTTTTTTTATTTTGGAACATAATTAATGCAATTACGTGTGGAAGAGAACATCAGTTAAGTGATCACTGCAACTTCGTTGGGTTGCGCGTATACGGTTGACCCAATTTTCAATGACGAAGAACGTAAATTAGGTCCAACTTCACGAACAACACGCGCGATGTTATTCATATCATTTATTGCTTCTGGCTTGCTGACATAAACTCGAGATTTAACATAACCCCACAAGACGTAATCCAACGGCGTTGGAGCCAGTTAACATCACCACCACGGGAAATGACGAAACCTCTGAATTTCTCCTTCAAAAGATCGATTGTTTCGAGAGCAGTATGACATGTGGCAACATCTTGCTGGAACCAGATGTTTCTGAGATCCATACCATCCAATTGAGGCCAAAAATAGTCCTTTATAAGAGTCCGGTATCTTTCTCCATAGAGCTTCTCCATCTTCATCTTGGAAAAAAAAATATGGACCAGTGATTCCACCATACCAAAATCCACGCCACACAGTAACCTTTTGGGAACGAAGTGGTCGTTCTTGAATCTGCTCCAATAGCGGCAATTTTGTTTGTTAACACAACCATCCATCCAAAAGTGGGCTTCGTCGCTGAAGATGAGTTTTCTACAAAAATCCGGGTCAGCTTCCGATTCCTCCATAGCCCAGTCAGCGAATACATGGCGCAACCTATGGTCGTTGGGCTTTAGTTCTTGAGTTAACACCATTTTATAAGCGTGAAACCTCAAGTCCAGATGCAGAATTTGCCAAGTTGTGGTCGGCGAAAGCCCCAATTCTTGCGCTCGACGAGCAATTGATATGTTTCCGTTCTCGCGTACACTCTCACGAACGGCGTCTATGTTTTCGTTGGAGAGCTTACCTCGATTACGTACAGGCGTTCTTTGACAGCACCACTTCTTTCAAATTTAGCAATCAAACGCCGAATCGTTCTCTCACAGGGACGATTATGCAACACCGTAAACTTCACGCAATACACCGAAGTTTGGCGAACAGATGATCCATTTTGATAATAAATTTTCACAATTTCTACGCATTACTGAATGTTGTAACGTTCCATGGCTATTTTTCAATAACAACTGTAACCACATGAAAAAAATTACTTCTGTAACTCAATAACAACGGCAACTATCACATGTTGAAGATAGGACACTCTTGTTGAAGGATCCTGTATAAACAAGTTACATATAAGGTGATATGTATCAGTCTAACAATTAAACATAAAAATATATTGATTAAAGGTTTATAGAATATATAGCAATGCTTTACAATTTACAAAAATATATTCAGATTTGTAAAAGGTCAGGATTTCATTTACGCTTTTTTGTGTTATAAGCTGTAAAATGCATAATTATTGTAAACAATTACAAATGCTTATTAAGCTTCCTTTCTTCAGTACAATACGTCTTTTGACCGGGAATGTGAACAACAATGTGTCGGAAAAATTATGTACAACAAAAAAAGGAAGCGAGAGTACATGACAAATTCATACTATTTATCTTGAAACTTTAGACAAGCAGGAATATGAAGCTATTTCCTTTAAACATTACGTAAAAGCATAAGCGTTAAAGCCCAATATGTCTCAATCAAAATAATAACTTAAATAATAGCGTTAAGGACGTAAATAGTATTCAAAATGAAAAACGGGTTTGTCTGAAGCAACCACCATGAGATTGCATTCATGAATATCGAAACCACAGAAGCTAATTTGTTTGGGGTTGTAATAATTTTGGGTTTTTTAATCATATATTGGTATTTATTAGCATTGCTTTAATGGTATAGTTTAATCTTTTGTTAAGGTATATAGTAAAAGAACATATCAATCGATTTTTTAAATGTGAAATTTTTCCTTACATAAAAAGTATTTATTCGCTGGCCATGAACCAGTGGGCAAGTATTCATTTTCATATTGTGAAACAGTCTATCAGGCGTGTGAAACCGGAACACAATTGTTAAAGATATACACATTATGTAAATACCTCTCCTTAGAGCTTGTAATTCACCACTCGCTTCTTTACATACATCTCGCATGTCTTAATTTTTTTCCATTCCTGCTTTTTTCCATTTCCGCATCCTTGATTCGCCAACACCATTAAGCAATCAACACATTCAACACAGTTAACTTTGGAAGACAGAGAAGGTAAAATAAAGCAACGCGATAAGACTTGAGGCAGTATTTTAATACCTGAATAATTTCAATTGTATTTTATAATAAGTAAATTCAACAACAGTCCGCCTTGAAACAATATATATGTAATAATTATTTAAATTGTATGTAACAGTCATTGCAAATGCTTATTATTATTGTAAACATGTTTAATAATGTTATGTGAATACATTACATACTTTAATAATGCAAGAGCTGTGAGAATAATAAGTTTTAAGTTGCTAACAATGAGGTAATAATGAGGTAACCTTGTAGCAATAATGAGTTTGAGAGTTTGAAAGTTACTAGTGACGATTAGAGCAACGATAATGTAAGTTCAATAATAGTTTAAAATTAGCCAATCAACAGCAAAGAAAAGCTTTATGTAAAGTGCAGATATTCTATTGGACTAGAATTAGCCAATCAGAGATTTGAAATACTGAAGCTTACGGGTTTAACGGTTGAAATAATGTTCAGTTGCTGGCAAACTTTGGTAGTGACCAGATGGAAGATGTGTTCTCCACAAAAATATTACGTGTGAATCGTAAAATATATCTATGCGCTAGCTAAGTGAAAGTATTAAAGAATCTCACAGCTCTTAAAAAGTGTAGTACTTTATTAAAATGTGCAAGGGTTAATAAAAGAAGTGAATTTAAAAACTTAAAATTTGTGTATGTCTACTATTATTGTACCGCAACTTGCCTAAGAGATACATGACTCTACAAACATTATTGACGCAGCCGAGGCAAATTCAAACATAAATGCTATATAGAAGCAGTTTTAATAACAAAGTTAAACATTATAGTGTAAAACTTGGAGTGTAACAACACAAACACATCTTTAAATCAGCTTCTCATACGTAGCAGCATATTGCGTAACAACAGTAACTATTACGTAATCAACAACTTCAAACCGACGCCCAAATGTGTTGCAAACTTCTTAAACAAAGTAACTCCAACACAATTTGCGTGGGAACAAAACTACTTCAAATTGGCTTCCCAAACAAGAAGCTAAATAATTTACGTAAAAAAAGATATTACGTAACAAAATATCTACTTCAAGCTTGAACAATTATAATTCTTAAATATACTATACATTCAGCATTGAGGTTCGCTTAGTTGCTTCCAAAACCATAGGTTCAGCTGCAATTTTCGGCTTTGACGGGGAAGGTTTCTTTTTTATTTTCTTTACTAATTATCTACTTGCCACCAAAAAATTCGATACCGAGATTTCACTGGAAATACACGTTTTGAGGCTCTCTGAATAACAAAAGCATTTTTAGAAACGTTATGTATGCGTGTGTCTGTCAGCATAACTCAAAAACGAAAAGTCGGCTAAATACCAAACTTAGAATTTAAGTTCAGCATCTTCCAAGTATGAGGCACCAAGATTTAAAGAAAATCTCCCCACCTCAAACTACATCTTTCATGCAAAAGTTTCGTTATTTTTTATTTTCTCAAAAAGGGCTGTAACAATTTTAATAAAAATATCATATGTTTAAGATATTTGCATGACAAAAGAAATGTGTATCTTGAACTTTCTGCAAATAGCTGTGAAGTGTTCTTCATTCTGAATAACTGGTAAACCGTAAGAGATAGGCAAAGTCATACTGCTCACAAAATGTAGATCTTCATATTTTTATATATAAATATAATTCGCAATTTACATATATATCTTATATATCATGTTATATATCCTCTTTTCTTTTAGTTAACCATTTTCGAGATATTCCTTACTGTTGGTTTGAATTTTCAAATACTTACACTTTTCTCAAATGGGAAATCGTTCTTTTTCTTTCTTTTTTCTCTTGGTCATACAAGAGCATGGAGTTTGGTTTTTATCTGACTCTTCGTTTCCCAGTTATGAATTCACAGAAATCAGACGCACACACATTCACAGACATTTTTCTAAAATGGTTTTTGGGGTTCATTGGGCCTCAAAACACGTATTTTCGGTGAAATCTCGCTCTCGAATTTATAGTTGGCATATAATACTTCCTCTACTTTATGCAGCAGAGAAACTAAGATGCTCTTTATGGATTCAGGGGACACCAAAACGTGTATTTTCGGTGAAATATCAATATCATTTTTGGGTGGAATGCATTACTCCCTTTACTTACTGTAGGTGAGTAGTAGGGAAGGTTCAGCAAGGTCTGCCAGGGTAACAGCCACATCCCTGACCTCCCTAAAAATCCAAGAGACAGTGCCAACCGAGTGGCTCATCATTCGTGGGGGTTTCCCTAGAGTCTAAAAAGGCCCCCCCTGTTCACGCAGGAGATGCAAGTGGATACGCCACTTAAGCGCGCCATCCCCGAAGGGCGACTACCGATAACCTCGGTGGGGCCGACAGCAATCTAGCATGCCGTCTACCGGCCCTCCAGGGCTTGTACCGGAGGACACTGCGGCATCTCACAACCCGGCTGCATGGAAAACCACACAGACGTACCCTTACCCATGGGTTTCGGGAACCACTGCCCTGTCGAGACCAACCCAATCCTAACGGCTCCCCAAGGGGAGGGGCTCGAACGTTCGGCGTACCACGCATGCTAAGGGTCCGCAGCGCCCGCACCACGGCAGCTGAAGGGGTCGGAACCCCCCCACCCCTACGGAGAGTAGGGAAGGTAGTAGGTACTCTATAGCCGTCAAAGTCCATATGAACTCCACTGACTGTACCCTTTACGATTTCGCAGTTCAAATCTCTCCCTCCGCCAGAGAAAATGTTCTATCTGCTCGTGCTGTTGTATGCATGTGAAACAAGGGGATTCGCTGGATGAAAATTACAAACATATTTTAAAAATCCAGAGACCAAAACATGGAGCGACAAGAATAATCTGCAATATTCCTCGTAGCCTTTGCATAGCTCAGCTTCATGAATATCTAGAACTGCACACACATCATCCAGCATGTTATTCTTCACCGCAATGGCCACCTCTATGACAGTTATTTTCCCAAACATTCCAATCACAATGCCCGTCCTCACAGATGAAGGCTATGCTTGCCAATTAACAATCTATCACCGTCTTTCTGAACAACTCATGCTGTTAAAACCAATGTTGTAATACCGAAGGCCGGCCTTCCTTTAGGTTCAATTCATCCCCAAGAAGCATATTGGTTCTGGTACATGAAATGAAAATTGTATGAAGTGTATTATACGCTAAGCCCAGTCCTTATTTTGATATGATATGATATGGTATGCTATGACCTTACAGTCCACGTACTATTACTTTCTCTACTACGTATAGTAAGTAGGGGAAGTAATGTATTCCACCCAAAAATTCCATACCAAGATTTCACCGGAAATACATGTTTTGAGACTCCCTGAATCCAAAAAAGTATTTTTATAAAAACATGTCCGTGTGTGTGTGTGTGTGTGTGTGTGTGTGTCTGTGTGTCTGTGTGTGTATGTCTGTGAACTGCACAACTCAGAAACGAACAGTCGGATAAACACCAAACTTGGTATTTAGGTTCAGTATCTTCCAAAGATGCGACACGAAGGTATTCAAGAAAATCCCCCACCCCAGATTACCATTTACACGGAATATTTTTCGAAAATTTTAATTTTTTTTCAAAAATGGATCAAACGATTTTGATTAAAATATCTTATGTTTAAGATATTTTCATGACAAATAAAATGTATATCTTTAATTTTCTGGGAATGTCTCCAAAAGGTTCTTCATTGTGAGCGACTTTTGCATAACTGGTAAACCATAAGAGATAGACAAAATTTTACTACACACAAAATGTAGATAGCGTTAAAAAACACACTTTTTGTCATATACATTTTTTTGTTGAGCGAACCATTTTCGGGATATTGCTTGTTATTCCCTTAAAATTTTCAATACTTATTTTCTCAAATGGGAATTCCTTATTCATTTTTTTTTGTCTTGGATATGCAAAGAGTATTAATCTGTGGCAAAGAGAATGGTGCTGCACCTAGCAACCAGCTATTAAGAGATATGTATGTGCTTAAAGGCTACTGTATTTGTATATTGCCCTTGTAAATATATATTCCCCTTACATCTACAAGAAAATTAGCAATAAGATAGAGTCTACAAATGTTTATCTCGATTAACATGAAGTAGATGGAGAATAAGCGTTTGTAAAAATAGTTTGTACAAGAGTAGAGAAAGTCAATGTGAGTGTAACACATCAGATTTTTATTTATACTGTGCTGGTGCAAACCAGAGAGTAAATACTGTATATCTATATATGTATATGTATGTAATGCATAATTGCATTCGGGAACACGATTATTTCGTTTCGATCAGTATCAGTCCACTAATGTAGCATGGACGCACATAAGATACATAAATTATAAGCATATGCGTAACATTGTAGTGTTAGCTGTAAACATATTTAATATCTCAAATAATAACATTAATTAATTAACAGAACATAAACAAAACTCTTATGTGTTACACTCGCATGACTTTCTCTACTCTTGTACAAATTATTTTTCAAACGCTTATTCTGCATCAAATTCATGTTAACCGAGATAAACATTTTGTTGTCCTCCGTGGTGTAGTGGTTCCCGAGGTCGCGGGTTCAAAACTGGTGGAGGGCGATGGAGTTTTTCGTGTGTAAAAACCTTAGCATGGCTTCTTTCGGAAGAGAAGTAAAGCCATTGGTCCCGTGTCGTACATTTACGGCACGTAAAAGAGCCTCAAGTCTGATAAAGAGGCCTCTGAGCAAAATTACCGGTCTTTCACGCCCAAAATAGAATGGGGCACTAAGGACCACCCAGTTAAAGAGCGTCCATAAATAAAATTCAATTTAATTTGAGATAAACATTTGCAGAAATTACCTTATTACTATTTTCTTTTAGATACAAGGGGAATATGGAGGCTCTAAGCGATAGTCAAACCTTTTAAGAGCTGGTTGCTATGTGCAGCATTTCATTCTCTTTGCATGTTCAGGAGATAAAAAAAAGAAATAACGAATTCCCATTTGAGTAAAAATATTACGTATTGGAAAATTCAAACAAAGAAGATGGAATATCTCGGAAATGGTTCAGTCTACTCTCATTTTTTGTGTAGAAAAATTGTGTCGATCTCTTACGGTTTACCAGTTTGCAAAAGTCATTCAGAAAGAAGAGGACTTTTGGGGACATTTTCAGAAAACTCAAGATATACATTTTATTTCTCATGAAAATATTTTTAATATGCGTAATTTTAATCAAAATCGTTAGAGCCAGTTTTCCGATTATAAAAAATTTCGAAAAATTTTCTATGTAAAGGGTAGTCTTGGGTGGGGGTGGATTTTCTTGAAATGTTGTAATTTGTAGAGTGGCTTTCTGACTGGAGTATTCACAGGCGTTCGTCAGTTGTATTTTTCGATAAGCTTACGTTTTGTCTATAAAACGTAGTTATTTTGCGGAGTCATACACCCGATTTATATTTGCTAATTTTTGGGGGGCGTGTTCATTTGAGTTGGTTCATATGTAGTATGTGAATTCCTTTGGCCGCATTAGGCAGTGTTTAATTGCTTTCAACTCTTGTTATTTTCCTAAACTTTATTTAAATTTTAGTTTGTCCAATTTTTTCCGAAATTGTTAGTTTTTTGTCAGATTTTATATAAATTGCTGATGTGTTCAATTTATCTAATGATCTATTTTTATGAGTGAACTTTCTTTGCGAAACGCGGGAATGATTTTACAGTCGTATTGCTTGTTTAATGACCAGGTGAAGAGGTGAAGTGCCAAACTGATACAGCTAAATGGGACACATTTTCACGCATTTATGTTAAGATAATTTACCTTATCTCTCCTTCTGTATCGAAAATGTATGATATTCGAAATATTTGTGTGTACATACTGCATATAGTCTTGTGGCATTCATTTGTTAAATAAACCCAGTATGTAAGATTTTGACTGTTTTCAACAAATGCTTGGGGAGGGGGCAGTCCTGTTACCTTGCATCGGTCTTGCCGTCACCACATGCAAGGTCCGAACACTTCGTAGTTTATAGGCATCTTTATTTCAATAATGTGAGTACGAGACACGTTTAAGAGTGCAGTTTAAATACAAAATTTGGTGTATTCCCACATTTCACAGATCACACACACACGGATCATTTTGCTAAAATGAACATTCACATGACATTCTCTACCCACTATCGCTTATTGGTGGATATAGAAACTATTTTTACTGTGATTATTTCTCTATCTACTACATTTTAAGCCAAATAAACCTTTACAGAAATAGCTACATTACACATTTCGTTATAGATACAAAGAGAACAGCGACAGTCAGATGTTTAAGAACTGGACGTTTTATTCCATACTGTTTCATGCAATCGCAAGAAACAACTGAATGCTGAAAGCACTTTAAAGAATGACCAAGAAATGAACAATTCGAACCATTAATAACGAACATCTCAAAAATAGCTTATACCATAAAAAACATTTATTTGTGTGTTTTAAAGAGATCTACTTCTTTTGTGCAGTACGATTTCGCCTATCGCTAACGTTTACAAGCTATAGAAGATTATACAAATATTTTTATGAACGAGTAGGGCTTCAAAGGCTATTCCCAGAACGTTCAAGATATACATTTTATTTGGCATGTAAATATCTTTAATGTATGGTATTTTAATCAAAATATCTTCCATATAAAGGGTAGTTTGGTATGAGGGATTTCCTTAGAAATCTTCGTGATCTTCAAACACAACACGCACACGGACCTTTTTCTAAAAGTGTTTATTTTTATTCAGGTGGCCTCAAAACATGTATTTCCAGTGAAATCTGTGTATCGAATTTTTAGTTGAATTGCAATACCCTCTACGTTCTACGTACGTAGTACAGAAAGTAAAAATGCCGTTTCTTGGGTTCAGAGGTTCTCAAAGTATGCATTTCCGGTGAAATCTCAACACTGAATTTTTGGGCGGAATAAAATAGTTTCTCTAGTTACTGTTTTTATGTAGGTAATACAGAAAGCAGAAAAGTCAGGAAATACAAATTTGATAATTTTACGATTCCATATCTGAAAGAAACAATATCTGTGTTGCACTCACATGACTTTCTCTACTCTTGTACAAACTATTTTTACAAACGCTTATTCCCCATCTACTTCATGTTAATCGATATAAACATTTGCAGAAACTATCTTATTGCTAATTTTCTTATAGGTAAGGGGAATTGGTAGGCTTTAAGCGATAGTCAAATATTTTAAGAGCTGCTTGCTATATGGAGCATTTCGTTCTCTTTGCATATTTCCAACACATAAAAAAACGAATAACGAATTCCCATTTGACAAAAAGTATAAGTATTGGAAAATTCAAACAAACAAGGAATATCTCGGAAATGGTTCACTCCACAAAAAAGTGTATATGACATAAATCGTGTGTTTTAGCGAGCTCTACATTTTATGTGTAGAAAAATTTTGTGTATCTCTTACGTCTTACCAGTTATACAAAAGCATTCAGAAAGAAGAGGACTTTTGGATATATTCCCAGAAAATTCAAGATGTAGGTACATTTTATTTGTTATGAAAATATCTTAAATATATTCTATTTTAGTCAAAATCGTTAGAGCTATTTCTGAGAAAATCAGAATTTCCAAAAAATGTTCCATGTAAAGTGTAGTCTGGGGTGCGGGATTTTCTTGAAAATCCTCGTGTCGTATGTTTGAAAGATACTGAAGCTGCTTACCAAGTTTGGTATTTATCCGACTTTTCGTTTTTGAGTTATGTTGTATGCAGACACACATCCACACAATCACGGGTTTTTTCTAAAAATCCTTTTTTGTATTTAGGGTGGTCCAAAACATGTATTTCCGATTAAATCTCGGTATCTAATTATTGGGTGAAATGCAATACTTCCCCTGCTTACTATACGTAGTAATAAGTTACACGTCTTCAGAAACAGTGGAAGGTAACAATGTAACAACAGCGCGAGTTCAACATGTGTACCATTCACCATATGCAACTAATTACAAACTATGTGACACCAGCAAAACAAACACAGCTCGGAATGTCATTACAAACAATCAGCTGCTTGCATTATCTCCTACTTGTTTAAAATTCTACTCGGTTTGTTTGCTATCTACTTTCAGGTTAGTTTCTGTGGAAGATTTATTCATGGCCTGTGTAAATCCAACAGTTTTCACTTCTGCCTCTACTCCGAATGTAAACATTTCTCTGTCATTCTCACTGAATACCTTAATTCCAGCCTCGTTGTGCGTTTATTACTCTCAGCCACATTTCTATTTTTGCAGTTTTGCACTATCTTTACGCTTGAGTGGTTGTATGATTGAACAAATAACAATGAGGTAATTTAATGTTACTGAACGTCGAATTTTGAAGGTTGTGATTTACAGAAAACTAACATGAGGGTAACTGTTATTTACAAGCATACTTAGTACCGCAGTTACGAAATATTTCGAATTCTTGACAACGTTTGATGATATTACTAGAACTGCTCAATCATGTTCCATACAACTTTGCTCCGTATCTATTGATTGTCACGTACACTAGTCACATATCATTGACTACTGACGTAGATTATATTGTTGTGCAGTACAAGTTAATGCCTTATGTAACGTGATCTTAATATATTTACAAATATATTACATAACAATACTTAATGCATCTGGAATGCTAGTGAATTCTTTTCAACAAATAGTCCGGATGATCCTTCGGTTTAAACCTACCTCTGGTTGACGAAAAAGGTGCATCTAGGGTGACAGAGTGTTTATATTGCTTTTATCGCCTGACCTTGCATTGCACATAGCTTGTACATCGCTATTCAAAGGCGTACATTAGCCATTCAGGGGAAAGGGGAAGGAAGGGAGCGCAGAAGAATACATGTCAACAATTTATAAGCAAATTTAAATTGACCCTAATTGTAGGTTTCCATTTAAAAATATTAAATTGACCCTAAACTGATCATCATAACATCTTCCAAACAAAATATGTTCACCCATAATATGAAGCAACTTTTATTCAAGACATTTCTTTCAACAACGCTTAGTTTTGGAGATATTGTACAGTTTCAACTTAAATGCTCCACTCTGTAGGACAGTGGTGGCGAAAGCGCGACTCGCGAGGCACTGTGACTCGCAGGCGCAACTCCTTTTCTAGCCGTCTATTCATTTGTTTTCCATGTGCTGCTGACTGATGTAGTGCGTGTTGCATATTTGATGACTCGAGAGAGAAAGGTATTTCGCCCCCCCCTTGCTGTAGGTTATATGTATATAAAATATGTATTGTACTGTAAATATTGTTCTGGCGTTATCTTTTGGTGTATAAGCTTATGATTTCAATAAAATTATTATTATTACATACTCTAATTAATTCGTTTATATTAATGTTGAAAAGTGTAAACAATACACTACAGTTCTGCTTCACTCTCTGATTTATATACACTTCTAATGACGTGTGGTTCTTAAGAGTTCGAATTCAAAGTTCACCCTCTTTGAATGACGTACCGTATGCATCTGAAAGCTCTTATCGCTTAATCGTAAACACGGAACAGGTGGACCTTATTGACCTCTATATCTGCATACTTCCCTGTGAAAATTATATTATGCGGGTGTAAAGGTGTTAACTTGGTGTATATTTACTTTCTCCACCACGTATAGAAAGTAGGGGAAGTATTGTATTCCAGCCAAAAATTCGATACCGAGATTTCACCGGAAATACATGTTTTGAGACCCCCTGAATCCAAGAAAAGCATTTTTGGAAACATTTCCGTATGTGTGTCTGTGTGTCTGTGAACAGCATAACTCCGAAACGAACTATCGGATAAACACCAAACTTGGTATTTAGATTCCGTATCTTCCAGAGATGCGACACGAAGGTTTTCAAGAAAATCCTCCCACCCCAGACTACCCTTTACATGGAACATTTTTCGAAAACTTTAATTTTCTCAAAAATGGCTCTAACGATTTTGATTAAACTATCATATGTTTAACATATTTTCATGACAAATGAAATGTATATTTCGAATTTTCTGGGAATGTCTCCAAAAGTATTCTTCATTTTGAACGACTTTTCTATAACTGGTAAACCATAAGAGATAGACAAAATTGCACTACACAAAAAATGTTTATCGCGTTAAAATACACAATTTATATAATATACATTTTTTGTTGTTGAGTGAACCATTTTCGAGATATTGCTTGTTATTCTCTTAAATTTTCCAATACTTATACTTTTTCTCAAATTCGTTATTCATTTTTTTGTCGTTGTAATGCAAAGAAAATGGAATACTCCACATAGCAACCAGCTCTTAAAATATTTGACTATAGCTTAAAGCCTATCAATTCCCCTTGCATCTACAAGAAAATTAGCAATAACATTAACATCTCGATATCTGAATTAACATGAAGCATATGGAGAATAAGCGTTTATAAAAATAGTTTGTACACGAGTAGAAAAAGGCATGTGAGTGTAACACATCAGATTTTTTTCAACTGGAAATTCAATACTATTTTGTAACGCATCGAACTACTTCAATCTAATTGCGATCCCACCAAGACGCTTATTAGTTCTGCGTATAGCATACAACGGCGCAGAATCATTATTATTTGTAATTCCGCGCTGGTGCCATTGTTCTAGCCATTGTTTCATTTCATCCTTGCGAGGGTAAAAAGGTAAAATAATGAACTGTGACTGGAATAGTGTACATGAACAAAATAATTACAAAACGACGCATCGAGAACAAGCCATAAAGCTATAACAACGTGGCCTAATGACTCAAGAGACAAGAGTTGTATCAAAAACATGAGAGCTGATGCAGTGGAAATGAGATTTCTCAGACTCGCAGCAAGATTCAACACATTAAGTGCAGTGAAGGCCAATCGAGTTGCAGTGCACGTATGCAGAGAGGGAGGGAACAGGCTAACACTCATTTGGCTATTTTCATTTGTAACAAGCATGACATCACAACCATAAATTTACTTTTTTTCTACGTCAAGAAACTTCAGAGGAGGAGGACAGAATTAAATGATAATATAAATTAGCACTACAGTCATACAAGTAAGAAGTGAAAGCACCTTATGCATTATTTTGTCTGAGGAAATAACAACAAACGTGTTGCCGACATGAAGCAACATTAGCAGGAATAAACAAAGCGTAAAAATAAACTCCTCTAATGTAATTAATCTCGGAAAGTGTTCAGGATCTTTTTCCACATATGTGTATATCACCCGTTCATTTAGCTAAGAATAAATAAATAATTATGGGACAGGCATGAGAGATGACATATGATAGACACGCCCACAGGAAATTAAATGGATTTCGTTTGGGTTTATAACCACGTGTTTGTTGCCTGTGACAAAATTAATTCTCGAATGTGTCTTAAATTAGCTGAATTTATACACGAAAGTGAGCACAAGAGCAACAGTGCCACCTACAAGTTTCACAACGGTCACAAGGATGAACGGATAAGGGCATATTACTTTCTCTACGACGTACCTCGTAGTAGGTAGAGAAGGTATTGCATTCAACCCAAAAAATCGATACGAGATTTCACTGGAAATACATATTATTATATGCCAATTAATACAAAAAAGTATTTTTAGAAAAATGTGTGTGTATGTATGCGCGCGTGTCTGTGAACTCTATAACTCAAAAACGAAAATTCGGATGAATACCTCTAAATGGTCTTGCGATTTTGGTTAAATGACCATATATTAGAGATATTTACATGAATAAAATTTATATCTTGAATTTTCTAGGAATAACCTTTGAATTCCTCTTCATTCGGAAGGAATTTTGTATAATCTGTATAAGCGATAGAGTTAAATACTATGGAAATAGTGTAAATCTCTTTAAAACACACAATTTATTTAAAATAACTTTTTCTGTGGCATCAACCATTTCCGAGATATTCGTTATTAATGGTTCGAATTATTCAATACCTAGCTATTCTTTTCAAGTCATGTCCATTTTCAGTTGTTTCTCGCGATGTCATGCAACGAGTATGGCATTCTAAGGCCAGCGTATAGCGTCCAGTTCTACATTTGACTATCGCTATTCCCTTTGTATCTATAACGAAGTGTGTAATGCAGCTATTTCCAGAAATGATTATCTTTTTCGTAAGAATATTTGAATACTCACTAATAAGTGATAAAGGGTAGAGAAAGTCATGTGAGTGTAACACATAACATTTTTTCTCCTATAATTGCGTAGTCTCCGTAATAGCATCCATTTATGAAATTTGCTTTAATATAAACAGCTGATTGTTTCTTTCGCATCTTACATGTAACAGACTACTTTCTGTCTAATTTAAAACCATAAGTTTATCATGATTATTGTAAATTAGATAGAATAATCGCCGCCAACTTAGCTCTCTTCGTGAAATTAAATATCTGACGATCAAAATGAAGGATAATTTAAATAATTCCGATGAACACTTCAGTTATAATATACCTTATAGCATTATTATACAATTGGTAGATGACAAACCTTCCATGACTAAATCCTAGCTTCTATGGTTAGCTACATATCCTACGATAAGGTACATATCCTACAAAACTCAAACCTACACAATTATGACAGGTATATTTAGCTTATGCAAATCCCTTTTGGAGTTTTATTGACTGTAATTCCATAGAAATATTTAAAATAATAAAGCAAATTAGTAACCAAACTTGTTCTTTCAGATATTTTCTTTCTTCCCTCGCCTATAGAAGATTTACTGACAAAAACAGGACATTGATAAATAAGGATTAAGAATTTCCGCAGCTGGTGCATTTATTTTTCCGAAGATATGGTTGACTTCCTGGGAAAACCATTGCACAGTCCTCTATGAAGAACTGATGCAGACAGATATTGATACCGTAATTATTGCCAGGAAGATATAAATAATTAAATTAAGAAATCAATGTAAGGTAGAGAAATAATTGTAATAAATAATTTTGTACGGAAAGAAAAAGGTAATAATTAGAGAGCCACGTTAAGAAAAGTCATTAGTAACAGGAGCTAACGCGTTAACCATAACTATTCATGGAATGCAGTTTAGCTTTAAGTTCAGTACGTTTGCAGAGACACGTAGACAGAAATTCTGTAAAAGAGAAAGGTAGATGAAATTCTGAGATTTGGAGAGGTACTGCCTAATAACAGTGTCACATACGCATGCTTAAGAGGTTTGAGATTGGAGCTTATATGAAGGAACGGTGGTAGGGGTAGCAATAGGTATGCGGAGCTTAAATTAACATAAGGGCGTGCTTTCTAAATCAAAGACACTCTCTCTTGAGACTTGTTCAGTTAATTATATGACTTACTAGTGTGTTATTTTAAGTGCCCAGTGACGCGTTTGTATGAGTAAGGTTTAGCAAGGGATCGTGCTGTAAGCATTTTAGCAATTTACGTTTCTAGTTTCTTTTATTGCGGGAACAGTTATTTTAAACCGTATAATAGTTGTTATAGTCAGTTTCATTCTCTATCTTAAAACGGTTAGCAACTTCCTTCATTACCTCGAGTATTAGATCACATTAAATATCTGTCAATTTAAACTGGCGTTATCTTTTCACACTACGCCCACGCAAGAGAGAAAAATCTCTTAACCAACCACTGTAGCAGCGAATCAACAGCAAATATTGAAACAAATGGAACACCATCGCGCGGCTTCAATATATAGCGCTGGATTTACTGAATGCGTGTGATAAAATGAGTACACAGACTGTATTGTAGGAAAAATGATGCGGAATCTGAATTCTGTATACTATGTTTCCAGTTGTTTAACTAAGGGTAAATGCGCCTTTACATCAAACCAACATTCGTAGCTTGAAAAGAGGAAATTACAGCGTTATTTACAGGGAGGGCTGTGGACAGTTTTTAATAAGCTTCAAACCGGAGTAGGCTTTTAGGACCTGTAGATGATGACGGCTTTTTAACTGTGCGCGCGTATAAAGGGACTTCTTTTCAATACCTACTCGAACGTGTTTGTGGCTGTTACAATTTCCACGGGTGACGGCCAGCAAATGATCGCATCAGAAGGTTTTAGAAAACCGGAAATTTCATCATGGTATTCACTTGTTCTGTCGTATGTGGGTATCTTACAAACCGGAGATGAATTTATACAGAAAACCTTTATATTAAGCACACAGCACGCATAGTATATTCAAAGAAGGTAGGCAAAGGTCATTTTGTTCTATAACTTTTTCATTTTCGGTCTAGTATCTACTATTCCCTACCACCCACCTCTAAGGTAGCAGTGTGCACTTAATTTTAAAAATTCGATATCCAGATTTAACTGGAAATGCTCCCAAAAACCTGAAAATGGAATTTTAAAAATGATATGTATAATGATAACCTTTCATGTTTTAGACATTTCTGTCTGTTGCAATCCACACATGTTGTTCATGCCATCTTTTAATAGTCTTCCTTTACTTCTCATTCATCTTTGTTTATAATTCTAAAGTAATCTGAAAGTTTTCATTCTCTGTACGTGAGCTATCCACTTTGTTTTGTATGCTTTAGCTTTATCATAATAATAATAATAATAATAATAATAATAATAATAATAATAATAATAACAGTATTGATTAGTATTTCAGAATTGTTCTTTCACACTAGCTTGTTCAGACAGCAAGTTGGAAAGTTGGGTAATACCTGGAAATTTCAAAGCCATGGCCGGGACTCGAACCACAGATCTTCGGTCCTACCAGCCGACGCTCTTACCACTTAAGCTACCATGGTAAGATACACGTACGCATAATTCTACTACCCTCTTATACAGCGTGGACCATTTAAGATGAAACTGTACAGTATCTCCAAAACTAAGCGTTGTAGAAAGAAATGTTTGGATAAAAATTGCTTGATATTATGGGGGAAAGTAAATGTCATTAGTCGTGTTTTATTTGGAGGACGTTTTGTTGGGCATTTTAAGGTAAATTAGTTTTTTTAAGGGGAAAAGGTACCTACTCTGAAATCGTCAAAAATCACATTTTTTGTTTTAGGCACCAATGTAATCTCTATTATTTCCAGTTTCAGAAAGTATATACTTTTTGGGGGTTAAGCGAATTTTAAGAAATTTAAATACAACTTAAACCCTAGTCTGCATTACTTTAAAGCTGTCATGCAACGCCCCTTTTTAGAACATTTTTGTATCTTTCAAAAACGAACGACTATATCATGCCTGGCGAGCAACTCAGCAATTAACAAAAGAGGCCAGGACCAAGAGAAGGCAATCAAAAAAGCTGTAGTAATCCAAGAATGACTGTACTGAAGTGTGTCAGAATTTTCACGTTCAAACTTTAAATTCAGCTTTCTCAAAACAACAGTTTTGGATACATATG
The DNA here is from genome assembly GCA_030765065.1 of Deroplatys truncata. NCBI lineage: Eukaryota > Metazoa > Arthropoda > Insecta > Mantodea > Mantidae > Deroplatys > Deroplatys truncata. The sequence continues at coordinate 109,530,943 of CM060975.1, forward strand.
CACCTTTTTTTCAGAAAGCTGAAAGGTAGACAGTTTAAATTTTCACTACATCTATACAACACATAGCTAAACATTCTGAACCACAATCATAGTTTTATACCGTGTATTAGTGTTATTAAGAAAGAAACAATGTTGCAAATTTTCCATTTTTACTTTGCAATTAACTTTTTATTTCAATTTCTAGTGAACTGATACATAACTAAATAATTGAGGTTCAGAAGATAACTGATTATACTAAGAACAAGCATGCAAAAGTGTGATTCTGTATTGCAAGTAGTATCAGAGAAAAAGGTACATGAATTCACATGTTTTAAGAGTAAATTTTATTATTTTTCTGCCAAATAAAATAATTTTACGAACTCAACTACATAAGCTATCAATACAAACAATCACCTCAAATAATTTTCATGCTTTTTAGAGTAATTCATAAAATGTTCAGTAAAAACCATTGAGAACTTTAAGAGCAGTGGTAATTTAACACACTTAAGGTATAATTTCCATGTGTTCAGACTATCTTGTCCCCTTAAATGGGAGCCTACAATTAGGATCAAATAAGATGACCATCATAACCTCCTCCAAATAAAGCACGGCTAATGGCATTTCCTTTTCTCCATAAAATCAAGCAACTTTTATTGAAGACATTTCTTTCTACAACGCTTAGTTTTGGAGATATTGTACAGTCTCAACTTAAATGGTCCACCTATATAACGCTGCTAAAGTATCATCTTGCTTGAAAAGAAGGTGACACATTTCCAGTGATTTACTAGCAACTTGCTCAAGGAGCTGGGTGTGCTACAGCCGTTTACAGAAAGTAGTTCTACCATTTATGGCTCACAAATTTAGCTCCAATTACAAATAAACCATGCATTCATTCTACATTCATAGATGAGTGTCAAAATATTTGCATCTATTTCCATCCCATTGTATACAGAACACTTCTTTCTTCCATTTAAAGAAATACTTACAAATGGAAATACTTTGGATCCTAATTGTTAATACAGTAAAACCCCTATATTTGGACACCCCTGCGTGTCAGATAACTCACTACGTTGGACATATTTTCTTGGAACTTGACAAATTTCTATGTTTTTACACGTCCAATAAACACTGTATGTTGGACACCCCTGAATCCTGGAAGCTGAATACCCCCTATGGTTCTATGTTGGTCAATACAAAGTCTATTACGTATTTCTATATATATATATATATATATATATATATATATACCTGTTAGGGTTAAGTGATATTCAACCTTTTGTGTTTTATAAGGATACATACACATTTTGCTCGGTTTAAAGGGGTTCTTCTTTACAACCGCAACCTCTTTCTACATTCCTAGAATTACTGTTTTTGTCCTTTTGTATGCACCTCTGTTGTGGTTTAATATGAGTGAGGTACATATTGACTGTTTTTGTGCCTTTATAACCATTAGCACATGGTCAGTCACAAGTGATTGAACTTTAATTTGGACTTGAATGAGATAATGGGTAACAGTGGGCATTGTCAAAAATTAACAAACTTTTTCAAAAAACTCTGACGGTTGTTCAATACATATGTACTGTATTTCAACTGAATGTGATTTTTCATGTATAGAACTGTAACATAGAGTATGCAATATTTTTTACAATTTTTGTAGTCTTTTTTTTTTTTGTTTTGTTTGATGCAACAGTTACTTGGCATTATGTAGTCTACACTCATTTCTTTTCCATTTAATGCAAAATAAAATCTACCTCCTCTTCGTTGGCCACCCCATTAGGTTGGATTTTTTATTGATCCATAGGTTTTCAGGTTAGAGAGATTTTATTGTACAATGCTTTCTATCTCCTAAATTATTTTGAATTTCAATTTCTTTATACTCGTAACATTTGCTGACTATGCTGACATAAGTTCCAAGAGTTAATGAACCATGCACCGAGTAATAAAGAGAGTATCTCATATATATACATTGTCCTGCGCCATGACGCACTGAGCTAGAACGTGGTGCTCGTTTCCCGATCACGTAATGTGACCGGGTTTGATCCCATCCTTCGGGGATTTTAAGTTCCGGTATAGGACCGTCGCCCACTCAGCATCATGAGAAAAGTGAGGAGCTGCGATAGGCAGCATTCCCGGCCATGAGGCCAACATTCTCCCTGGGAGGTTGTGATACTGGCCACATCACCTCTCCGTATCGGTTAAATGATCGCCCATCTCTGCCGTGCGTACGTGGGCATGGGGCCGCAGGTCGGGTTTGCAAGTCTAGGCTCTTCATAGGCCATAGCGCCAGGGGATTATTATTATTATTATTATTATTATTATTATTATTATTATTATTATTATTATTATTATTGTCAGTTATTAATGACATCAAAAGAGAAACACAATAATAATGTCATTTTAAATAAGACAATTAGACAATAGAGTAAATGTTGTAATTAATGTTCCTGGTGCGTGATGATGAAAATATTTAATGTGTTGTATTCATATGACTTTCTCTACTCGCCCTTTTATAAAACGATTCTTACAAAAGGATACTCCTCTGTGAAGGCCAGTAGAATGCCTCACAAAGCTGCGGGGAGGGCATAAATGTACGTGGAATGAGGGTGGTTTGTAACCTGCGACGTTGCTGCCTAAACAACAACAGTTCAACTTCATTTTCTTTCATCCTATCTTTAATGCTTAGAAATTCCTATGCCTGCCTGTTTTTAAAATGTTGTTTCTATCGATTGACAAGATACCTAGCCAGTAAATCAGCAAGATAGGTGGCTGTAATTCTCGTACCATTAATTTGATCGTTGGGTGTATATGGGTGAGATAGAAATGTTCATTCCGTTAATACTTGGTGGCTAAACAAAACCTGGAGAAAGCCCCAGGTAGATGACTGATATACCGCATTTGAACCCGGGTGCTTTAGAATCCGGGTCACAGACACTACTTCCTGACTAACCTCGTTCGGTTCATCCGGGAATAAGGCCGTTTTATAGGTGACTGGTTTGGGAAAGGTCTCGGTGTGGACCGAACATTGTTTGAAAATTTAAATGAAAAATCTTTGTTGAGAGCATTAGTGACAATGAAAACTCCAATGAATTGGCTTTGGACCATCAGGCATACATATCTGATTCATTGTTCGGATGGAATATCCTGCAAATAAGTTCTCTCGAAGCTTCTCCAACAAATTAAAGAGCATGTTTATTTTGGCATCCCAATCAGTCTCGTTAAAACAGTGAAGGCAGGTTCATAAATACGTTTTTGAGCTGCACAAATCGCTTGAATGGGCGGATTTTTCAAGATCCCTGAATTGCACCCTTAATAAAGAAAAGCCTAGGATTACACCCCGTTCCTTTGCTTGCGCGCTGTCGAGTATGAACGGAATTACGCTGTTATTGACTCTATGGACGTCGAAACGTCGAATTAAATACCAGAACGGCTTCCCTTTCAATGGGACTAATGTGAATGGCCTGTGTTTGAGCCCAGGCTATTCATCGTCCCACGGTAAACACTTTACATCGGTCAATCTCTGAATAGCATGCTGACATACTGCGATTCTCTTTCTACGCACCCGACTTTTTTTTTTCGCCAATTGGACTCGCGTAATCCTTATGCTAGCTGTGCATACTGTATGGCAATCCTTTGTAAAAACATGAATATAATGCCCTGAGATTATTTAACAGTACCTACCCAGTTTTTCCTCATTAAATGTTATACAGGCAGAGCAAAAAAAAAAAACACGAACCGCCTGCGCGGTGTTTTTCCTGTGCGCGTCGTCGGCGCTCGTTGACGTCTGCCGATATCATAGAAAGGCGCGGATGAAACCATGCCACATTTTTAAAACAACTTTTAAAAGCTTTACTTAACAACTTTATGAAAGATGCTGAAACTGCCCACCGTCGTTGTCCATACATTTTTGCTAACTAGGAAACTATCTTTAGGAAACTATCCATCATTCACCGTAGTTCACGTTGAGAAATGCTGGTGATTTCCTGGCGGATATTTTATTTTAATTCTTCCAGGGTGTGTGGGTTTGTCTTGTACACTTTATGTTTTAAGTTACACCAGAGATATAAATCGTAGGGGGTTAGGTTGGAGGACCGAGGGGGCTACAAATCTCTACTAATAATTCTGTCCTCAAACGCACTTTCAATTGTTCTCATTGAAATAGTGGCCGTATGAGCTGTTGCAGAGCCTTGTTGAAAATAGGCAAAATCTCGTTCCCTGTCTGTTAATTCTCTAAAAACAGGGGAAAAAATTGTATTCGCGTATGCACGGGCTTCAACTATTGATTCGAAAAAAATTGTTGCCAAAAATGTATGGACAACGACGGTGGCCAGTTTCAGCATCTCCGTTCATAAAGTTGGTAAGTAAAGCCTTTAAAAGTAGTTTCAAAAATATTGTATGGTTTCATCTGCGCCTTTCTATGATTAGCGGCAGACGACAACGAGCGCCAAGGACGCGGACAGGAAAAACACCACGCAGCCGGTTCGTAGTTTTTTGGTTCTCTCTGTAGAAGTTAAACCTTTAACGACACTATATCACTACAGTGTTTTAATTTGACATATATTGTGGTATTAAATTCTTAGTAGAATAATAGCAGATTCTATACGTAATATGGAACAGGTATTAAGGAAATGTATGAAACGCAATTTACAAAAATTAGCTCCGTAAAACCAAATCTATAAGATAACGCTTTGGTTGGTTTCAAGTTTCCTTACTGCCTTCAGTGAACTAAGTAAAGGTTCCTTAAGCCGCATTATGTGTTTCACCAAACATTGTTAATGCTAATGTCCCATTGGGCCAGTAGTTAACTTAAAGGCACTTCTACGTGGCTTTACATCCTTTAACCATGATTTTAACTACAAAATACTCTGTCGCATGGTTTATGATTAAAACAAACCTTAGGTTTTTAATATAAACATAATGAAACACATTTATCAATGCGATTTTAAAAACTGAAAAGCTGTAAGTTATGAATTAAAAATATAATTAGCAGCAGATATTGGAAGTAAAATAGAAAATTTTTCAAAAGTACGTGGAACAATTAAAAGAATTTTAAAAAATAAAGCGAGAAAAGATACGATGATGCAGTTTTATAAAACCATGGCAGTTCCAGTTGCTCTACATAGTAGTGAAACTTGGACAATGACAAATAGAGATAAAAGCAGATTATAGGCAGCGGAAATGTATTAGAAGTCACTAGAAGAGATGGAATGAAGAATGATGACATAAGAGAACAATTAAGGATGCTTAACCTAAATGAAGAAATAGAGCAGAACAGACAAAAGTGGCTTGAACAGGTAGAGAGAATGAATGAGGAACGCTACCCAAGGAAAATACTCTATTACATACCTAAAGGAAAACGAAATGTCGGAAGACCCAATGGATAAATCAATTAATTAAACATTTGGAGCATTTAACAAGCATTGGAAAGGTTTAATGCTTGGTGGAGGAGAAGGAGAAGAAGAAGAAAAAATTAATAGTATTATTATAAGAATTTTATGTTGGTAAAAAGAACCGAATTTTCTACATATAGGAGCAATATATATGTACTTAGCTTTTTCAGAACTGTTTTCCTTCGATTTGGATTTGTCCAAACCTGGTGTATAAACCTTAGTTAACTGGTGTATGTATAGAGAGGTTTTCGGCTATTAAATTAAGCAATTGGCATATATCCATGTTGCCTCTGGGCAGATACCTGTGCACACACTGTGCATGGATAACGGAGAGCACAACTGTAAGATGGTAATACCTTTCAGCTTGTCAATGATGTTGCTAATGCATTTGTAACTACACTTTCCGGATATAAAAGTGGTGTAAAATTACATCAACAAATGTTCCAATATTTTGTAGAGACAGCCTTCAAATAATAAATAACCAGAATTCTGATTTAGGTCTAACAATGTTCACACCTTCGTGGATGAAGCTAAAGAGAAATTCTTACATATGTTGAAGTTTAGCTGGAAGAAATATTAACATATGAAGCAAGTAGAAACTGTGAAAAAAATGTCTCTTCTTCTTCTTCTTCTTCTTCATATACGTGGTGTGAAATAGCATGGCTAATGTTGGATCAAAATCTTGAACTGTCTACTAGAAGTTTACAGAAAGACATCCATAGTTTATGGTGTCATAAGAGTGTAGTGATCATAAACTTATTGTCTTACTTTTTCCAAGGTGTCAAAATAAGACTAATAGACATCAGCCTACAGGAAGTAGAAATTGTAAAATTAAAACTTCTCTGAGTCTAGAAAACGAAATAAAATTGAATTGGGGTATACACTTAACTTAGAAAGGAAAGATTAGGAACGGCATGGTTTAGACTGGGAGGTCTTAAGGGCACAGAAAATGATTAATTATTTTGGCACAAGAATCTGTCCATTCTGTGATTTGAATGAAGACATGTGAGTGCATATTTTGGTGGAATGTGCACAGTGGGAGAACTAGTGAACAGTTAAATTCGAAGACAAATTCTTAATTTCTGCTAGAAGGAGATTGGCATGTTAGGATCTAATGGTTGACCAGAGGAATTGGCAAAAAGTGGAAAATTCCTGGCTAAAATGCGCGAAGCCAGGTCACATTTATTAATTAGTCAAGAGGGAATTTATCTTTTTTTCTTTTTGTTTTCATCGTGATTTTGATTAAAATATCATATGTTTAAGTTATTTTTATGACAAATAAAATGTATAATCTGAATTTCCTGGGAATGTCTCCAAAAGTATTCTTCATTGTGAACGACTTTTGCATAACTGGTAAACCATAAGAGATAGACAAAATTTTACTACACCAAAAATTGTAGATCGCGTTAAAATACACAATTTATGTCATATACATTTTTTTGTTGAGTGAACCATTTTAGAGATATTACTTGTTATTCCCTTAAATTTTGCAATACTTATTTTCTCAAATGGGAATTCGTTATTCATTTTTTTTGTATTGGATATGCAAAGAGTATTAATCTGTGGGAAAGGTAATGGTGCTGCACCTAGCAACCAGCTATTAAGAGATATGTATGTGCTTAAAGGCTACTGTATTTCCAAATTGCCCTTGTAAATATATATTCCCCTTACATCTACAAGAAAATTAGCAATAAGATTGACTCTGCAAACGTTTATCTCGATTAACATGAAGTAGATGGAGAATAAGCGTTTGTATAAATAGTTTGTACAAGAGTAGAGAAAGTCATGTGAGTGTAACACATAAGAATTTTTTTTATTTTGAAAGTTTATAGTCGCTTTAACATATTAGTCATATTGCGACTTTACAGCTTTTAAAATACATATTTAACAATAAACAATGAGGTTATTTAATATACTGGCAGTTGTGAACCATTACAATGAATTAGTATAAAATTATGACACTTTAATTAATCAAACTTATTGAACATTATATACTTTTATATAAGTTTATGCTTTTGAAAAATTCAACTATCTTAGTGTACATCGAATGGTTGAGTGCTGTTTGTAAATCATTGGGTATCTGGTAGTGTTGTCTCCATTGAACGTATTGTGGACATTCCACGATTATGTTTCTCTCTTTAACTGTATATTACACTGGTGGCAGATGGGTGAAAGAAGATAACTGTGCGTGATCTTGGTATGGCTCATTCTCAGTCGGGATATTAAAACCTGATCTTGTCTGGAAAGAGTATTACTGGGAAGATGTGCCGAAAAAGTCGATGCTATATCACGGAGCTTGCTTCTCGTGGAGTCAAGCCATCCTGTCTTCCATTGTTGGTAGAGCTTATTTGTAATAGTTCGATAACATCATGGGCTGTGTAGATAGTGAATGTCTTTTAATTTGTATCTTAAATACGCATTTATAGTCAATGACCCATGCACTAAATGTTTGCTAATAACTTTAATAATTTGAAGTCAATACAGATACCTTATCTATCTACTTTTTCCAGGACTATTTTCTTTAAAATGTCTGTTTTTGAAAATCATAAATTATACATAAGGTAATATTCTTCTTCACAAATGTGTAAACAAAATGGTATACTAATAATTCGTCAAGGAGATCAGTCTCTAGGAATTATGCTTTACTTCAATTGATTTGGAGCCTCATTTACTAACGTGAAGAAAAGATTGAGGTAGCAGAGATGGAAGGTTATCCATTGCTGGGCATGTTCTGCTGGACAATCAGAACAAGGAAGACATCCGAGAAAGATTAAGAATCCCAAACATAGCAGAAGTGATAGAGGATAAAATTAATGAATGGCATATGCGGTGTCACATTGTATACAACTCTGCAAGTGTCAAATGGTGGAAGAAATGTAGAAAAACATAATGAATAATGGAGAGATCAGTTGGGGCGTTGTGTAGCTGTGTCGGATCAGAAGGTACAAACCCTGTGGTTTATGATATAGTTTTATTCTTAAAAATATGCTGTGTGGATTATGCTTTATCATTAACTTTCTGCAATATTGCAAAGTCCCTGTAACAAAACAAACATTACAGTTTGGTTCTTATTTAGGTGGCTGTTCCGCTCATCCACACAGCATGGTGAGAATTGTGTTTTTCCTCTTTCTTTTTTTAATACTACTGTATGTGGTTACAATATAGGTGGGTTTATTGGCATTTCAGTACTTGGTGCTGTGTATTGCTCGTTGACTCTAGCGCCATCCAGAGTTAAGCGGTAGCAAAGAGCAGCACTAGAGGGGAAATAGCTCAAAATTAAACTCTGTTCCCTGCCCACGGAGGAATATTGGACTATGTTGCCACACACGCAGTTATCACTCGCGAACACTGATTCCGTATCAAGTAAGGTGGAACTTTTTTGTCTTTCTTTGAGAGCTATTTGACTTTCGATGAGGGGTATAGTTTTGAAGAAACAGATGACAATGAATATGAAACGAGGAAAATGCATTGACACAATTTCCATACGGCACAGATGTCCCTGTTCAAATACAAACGTACTGTAACAATATTAAATAACTCTCTAGAGAAGTTAGCAAGTATATGCTTGTTTCTGTATTAACTTAACAATACAATAGTTGATTTACAACGTTTTAAATCGGGCTGAAATTTCTATATTAAAACTCCCATGTTATATTGTGAATGTCTACATTAAATAAACTGGCACAAACTTTCTTTTGCATGTTACATTTGCCTTAGATGTCATTTTCAATAACCATTTAAGACCATGAGTAAACTAATGTATTTAACACATTCTTAAATTCACTTTCAGAGCTGTGAAACCTTAATAGCCAACATAAAATATAAATGCAGCCATTATATTTCACCATAAATCATCTTATTCTTGAATAAACGTTATACACTTTCTTTATTTACAGATAAAGTATACTTTAATTATTTAAAGATAAAAATCCTCTGTTACAATCTAAAGCTCAGGGATTAAATTGAGGTTTTGAACACCCAAGTAGAATAAAATAAAACAAAAGTATGTTTTGTGAAGAAACAATTAATGTTAAATCTACGGGCATATTCAAAACTGGCTGCTGTCTAAAAAGTCTTCAAAAGTTATTTGAAGAGCGCCTTTCAAACCATATGCAGACTTCTTCAAACACATTTGCGCCTTTTTTTATTGCATCCCATTTTGATAGAGAACAAATGGAATTTTATAATCACAAACAAGCAGATCTGCACTTGTTTGTTAACAGGTGTTTGTTGTCGTTTTTATGGATTTGAATCAGCATTTCAATATCATTTGTCATGATTCTACGAAACATTTGATCCCAACCACGTGTTCAATTTTAAATACTTAAAAATATCGTGATATCTTTATTGTCTTCCCTTGCAGGCAGCATATTGGCTGATGTTTCGCCCTTCAGGTCCTCAAATGAAGGACAAAACATTGGCGTGTAAGTATGTATTAGAGGTGACGCGAAAACTATCAAGGTATAATAGGCAACAGCCGTGGAAACCTGCAATTGCATTTAACCTTAGAATATCCTTAATACATTTTGGAATACGTGCCTCCAGCAAGTATTTTACCCCAAATTTTGGTATCGAGTTTTCACCGAAAATACATGTCTTTAGGTCACTCAAATTAAAAAAGAGGTCCCGTATATGCGTGTGTTTTTGTGAAGGACGTAACTCAAAGACAAAATGTCGGCGTCGGTTGAAAACCAAGTTTCATATTTAAATCCAACATCCTTCAAGGATTTAACACGAGAGTTTCATGAAATTCCTTCATCTTAAATAATTTTTACATGGAAAAGTTTTCGGCGTTCTTTGTTTTATCGAAAACAGATATAAAGGCCGTTATTAAAATATACTTTGTTTGAGATATCGACATGAATAAAGTGCGCGTCCTGAATTTTCTGTAAATAGCCTTTAAACTCCCCTTCATTATTATTGAGCTTTAGAGAATATTACATGGCTGGTAAACTATAAAAGAGAAGCAGAAATTTACTGCTAAAAAACTGAAAAACTTCTTAAAACATACCGATTGTATTAAATAACTTCTTCTGTCGTTTTATGAGATAATTGTTAGGTTGCATTTTCCGATATTGGATACTAGACTCTAGGACGATAGGATAGGACTAGGAGCAAAGGGGGACTTAACACTCAACTAAACATATCTTTTGCACCCAAAGACATCCGGATGGAGGGATGAGGTGAGAGGAGACAAACAAGATCGGACCAAGAAGCACGACAGGTAGAGGGCGCGGTCCCTACATTTACAGATCTAAACTCGCCAGTTGGCTGATGAAGCCGACCCTCCCCCCCCCCCGTGGACTTACACATCACCTAGGGGGCCCGGGACGCGGATACCACTCACATTCCGGGACACGATTCCGGGACTCAGAGCATCATTTTCCCCTGCCATGCACACGCCGAGACCTCCCGCCGACACTTGCAACCCTGAAAGAAACAAAGTAGATGAAAGGTGAAGTGAAATGAGAATGGAGGTGAAATGGAGGGACAGAAAATTCGGGGGATGTAATGATCCTTCTCAGCATTCGCCTGGCGACCCGGGGAAATCCCCGAAGAAACCCATGGTTCGGCCATGCGAATCGAACCCACGTTCCTCCGAATGCGGGTCACAGACGTTACCGCCTGAGACATCCCGTTCGGTGGCTCTATAAATAGTATGCTCTTTTCTTTTGTTTCTCTTCAGTTCAAGCAAAGACTATCCAATACCAAGGGCAGTATATAGCCAACTGCTTTTTAAACGTCCTAGCGTCGAGTATGCTTCTATTTAGGTACAGCAAAAGGTGTATTCAAACCAGCTTTGAAACAAATTATGATGATTAACAGGATGAAAAACAAAGCTTTTAAAAAATTTGTACAAAAACTATAGAAATAAATAATAGTGGCTATTGAAAGTCCTGTGATTGAATATGCCAGCATTTGTTTTCGTTTTCTTGCATTACAACGTACATAAGCAGCATTAATGGCAATGCCTATTTCACATAAAGCTTCGTTTGTTACTTCACTTAGCAGCTGCGGTCATTCGTGCAGCTCATTGTAAGGTTGCAGTAACATGCAGTGCATTTGTTTACATGCAAATGTACCACGGTTTAAAACAATTTATAATTTATTTGCAGACATTTTGTAAACTATGACTTAAGCAGGACTCTATATATAATTCACAATTCTGTTTGATTTCGAGTTTCGATTAAATTCCAGTTTTCCCCTTCCACACACACTTATTTTCAAGGCCTTTCTGGGTGGCCGCTGTAATAATTCATCTTGACATTTTAAATTTGGCCTAACTGGTTGCTATTTTCCTCGCTTGGCAAGCCGACATCAAGTACCACATGATGAAAAGCAAAGCGTCGGTCAACGGAGATTTCTTGGGTTACTGATGTCTCTTGTTTTTCTTGCCCATATTTGTGCTGCTGATATATCTAATTATAATGACCTGCCTGTACAGTCATGGGAAAAACGTTGTACTACAGTGCACCTGCTTCTCAATTATTGTGCCTTAAAAGTAGGTTTTTAAGTCTGTATTTTTATTATTTCATTGTTACATTAATGCAGTAATGCCTACGTTATCTAGTGTATTTCTGTCTGTCCCTCATTTGCATCCTGATTTAAAGTGCATGATATGCACTGCCGTTTTGAAAATAGCAACACCAAGAAGGAAACGCATGAATTCAATGACTTTAATACCACAGGTTAGGCACATGTCAAGTAACAAATGATAAACATATCAAATCTATACATGACCTTTGAGCCCTAATATTCAGTATTTGGTGTGGCCTACATGCGCTGCAATTACAGCTGCTATACGCCGTGGCATTAAATCTAAAAGGTTTTGAATAAGTTCCTGAGGGATTTCACGCCACGCAGTTTGTATTCGAACCCACAAATCCGGGACACTGGTTACTTGAGGACCGCGACGCACCAGGTGCCGACCAACCATATCCCAGACATGTTCGATGGCCGACATGTCAAGCGAACGTGCAGGCCAGGGAAGCAATGGTACCCGTCGCTCTTCGAAGAAGGCTTGTACATTCCTCGCAATATTTGGCCGGGCATAGTGCTATTGAGTTACCTGAAGCAGGGGAGTACCTCAGGCTCTACAACCACCGTTAGGTACCGGTTGCTGTTCAAAGTGCCCTCAATTCGTAGGAAGCGAGATACGTTGTAACCAATGACGCCCCAAGCCATCACACCTGGTGTTTGTCCGCTATGCCGCTCAACAATACAGCCCTCCAAGTTGCGCTCACCACGGTACCGCCGGACACGTATGCGCCCATCACTGTAGGACACGTTGAAGCGGGACTCGTCCGAAAATACTAAATTTTGCCACTCAGCGACGGTGTTTTCACCTGCCCATTGCAGTCGGAGGAGCTTGTGGTTTCTGGACAATGTAAGCCGACGTAATGGCATGCATACAACCAGCATGCAGACGGCGACGAACCGTTGATGCAAACAAGTTCACACCTGTTGCAGTGCTCCAGCATGCGGACAAGATGACGGTCATCCCGTGCTGTAGTCATGTTATGTGGTCCAGTACCCGCTCTTCGCTGCGTACGACCTTCATCTATCCACTGCTTCCACACACGCATCACTGTCGTAGCAACATGCCCTGTACGAGCTGAAATGTCACGGTATGACAAACCCACTTCCCGGAGACCGTTCATTCTGGCCCCTTCGAACTCACTCACATGCCGATATGACTCCCGTTGACGTCGACGAGGCATACTGGCACTGACTTTATTGTTTCCACCTTGTTTGACAGCTCTGCACTGACTACACTGGGCGCAACACTGACCTTGTCGGACCGACACGAGAGGGCCCTGCTCGGCTTACGTGTATCCCATCTCTCTACAAACCTAATCACTTATTGTGCTTGCACACTCTTCTATACTTCCACCAAGTTTGGAGTTATTCGGGAAATTCTTTCTTGGTGTTGCAATTTTTACAAACGGTAGTGTATGTGTATGGTCTTAGGATGGTCTTAATAGCATTTAATTGAAACGCATTGAAATTATGTAAAATAATGGCAATCCCTTCACTATTATATGGAAGCGAAAATTTGATAATTAAATCAAAGGATAAGAGTAAAATACAAGCGCAAAAATTTTATTCCTACGTAATGTAAAGGGTTTCACAAGAGCGAATAGAATAAGCAATGAAACTGTAAGAAAAGAATTGAATACGTATTATTAATAATAATTAAATATATACAAAATTAAAGAAAAAATTAAAGCATATAACAAGAAATGCACAGAATATTTAATCAGAATGAGCAATGAAAAATACCGAAGTGAACTTTGCTATATAACTCAGAGGAAAACAACATTTTAGCCGACCCCAAAGAAGATGGAATCCACTTGTGACTTCGCCGCCGAAATCGCCTGCATAGCCTAAATCCTGATGATGAAGATAATTGAAATTCCTATAGGTTTACATATCTTCTAGACTTCTAGATACCAGAAAAAATCTCCAGGGGGACATGCTAAACCTTTTCTTTAAATAAACAATATGAAAATGTTATTAAAATTATAACTTTATTTTAAACTATCGCAAAGAATGTTATCGATTTTTACTGTGATTATGAGCGCTCCAATTACCTTCAAAAGCTTTGGGAAATACTGTTTTAGATAATAACGTTCTCAAGCCAAACGTTTTCCAAATCTTTAACTTTCAGTTTCATTTAAAGCAAATCTATGGTTACTGTCAATGGACTCTCACTCACACCCACTCCTCCCTCTCTCCCCCTCCCGATGTCTCTGTCTCTCTTATAGGTTTATATTTTTAGCAAGGCAGTTTGATACAGCCTGAATTCGATCCTGGTCCACTAGCGTGACCATAAAACTATTAATGTTATTAATCTTGTCTGTGTATTCAAATAACAATGAAAATTGTTATATTTAATTCCTTAAATGTTTATAGTAACAAAATTTCGATTTACCAGAAAAGATATATTATGTAAGCTTTTGTTGCAAAATCTTTTTATAGAACTCAAAAATAGGCTAGGTTATTTCGTTTATTGCAGCCTATATAACCCTCTCGGTTGGTTGGAAGTAAGAGGCCATACAACCTACTCTTAAAAGAGAGACCCAAATTGTATCACATACATAGCTTCGCACCTCACTTTTAAAATTGATTTTTCTCCTCCGGATCGCCCATTATAAAGCTTTAACATCAGTTTTTCATCCAAAATCGAACATTTGTAGAAAAAATTCGGTAACATTGATGTTATACATGCTTTTGTTTTAAAGATTCCTAGTCTAAACAACAATTCAGGTTTAATTGAATTAAAAAAAAAGATTACTTTACAGGAGAAACATTAGTTTGAGGAGAAAGTTTAAAACCAGGGTTGTTTTGTCTTTTAGATTTCACCTCTATTCCAGGTTAACTTTTTGATATTCCAAACACACCTATACTTTAATACTTATCGTTTGAAAAAGAATTCATTGATTGTTAATACATCTCAGTCATTTGTCCTCGTACCTTCGTGTTTCTTTTTCTTTCTTTCTTCTATCATTTTGGTAGGCGAACTAGTCAAAAAAAATTTCAAAAGTTTTGCTAGGAGCAAACAAGGGATCACATTCTGAAAATTTAATTTAGTAAACTGAATTAATTGCATATTGCAAATATACCAAAGGAACCAGCATTTTCAAATGACCTGTTCATTCTTTATTCAAATCCAGATTCTTCTATGTTGCCCAAACAGTAGAAGACATAAGATGTGAGAAGAACAAAAATAATGAAATTTACTAAGACATAATGGTGTTGAAATGTAAACCATGTGTATACTGATTTTGTAGGTATTATAATTTACGGTGAGTTAAAACTACTAACCTAATTCTTAAGCGGATGTCTCCTAGGTACGATAATAATGTTGCACTTAAAAAATGAAAACAAGCAACAGATTCTTAAAAATATGCACTCTGTCGCAGTTCTCAATGGCTAGTGTTATCTTATTTGTTGAGCGCCTCTTGTTTTATTATTTTAAATTTGGAGTTCCTTGTCCTCCGGCTAGCTATTATAACTCAATCGAACACGTGTCTCTAAGCAGGGGGTGTAAACGGAAAGGAGTTGTTGCTAAAAGATAACACTGATGAAAAAAATTTGTTTCTACACTTTTATTGCCGTCACACTTAATTAATAATTCACATGTTTAATCTTTATACCGCCTGACTGAAACCGTGATATTTCCGAATGTAACTACAGTCATATTCGTTGCCGCGCACCAATTATTTCGCGTACATTACATTTTGTAACTAACTCTGCGACGTGCATCTCGTGAGAGAGTCTTCCAAACTGTGTAACGTGCACCTCGTGAGAGATTCTTCCGAGCTGTGTAACGTGCACCTCGTGAAAGATTCTTCCGAACTGAGCGAAACTTGCTTATGGCTCGAGAATATGTACTCCTTCACCTTGAATTGCCTAAACATTATAATAGAGCTGCTATTGGTTAACAAATCGCGCCCACTTTAGCGGCTGTTTTGGTCAGCCAATCACTACTACTAACATATATACTCTAGGGAAGATATTCCCTCCATTTCTAAAAAAAAGCACGCTATCCTGACGTCATTTGTTTGTCTCTTCTTAGTGATAAACAACTCACCCCCTCGGTTTATTGTTACCCACTTCTATTGTCAGTTTCAGTGAGGCCGTGTAAACTTATTTCCTAACAATACTTATGGCAAACAAACATCTAAAATCCTGTACATACAATAATATTAATTTACACTACAATCACTTTGGCATTCACAGCATGTTATGATATAAAATATTGCCTCAACTCTAGTTTATTATATACAAAGTCACATGCAAGTATTCAATTTATTAAGGCTGTTATCTATTTAAAAGCTTTTAAACTTAACAATGATTTATAAACCTCAAAAGCAAAAAAGCCATAAAATATTAGTGTTTATGATAGTTGCCGTTTCCGTTTGTGTTTTTGGTACTTTGTCAGCATTAACTCAAATGTTAAAAGGTTTCTTTCATTCTACGGTCATGAGAACATACTTCACAGAGTTAGAAGAGAGAGTCTGTTTTTCCAACACTGGGTAAAACAGAGCAATAACAACTCTCTTGGGGTGAAACTGCTTTGCATACATTTGTGTTACATTTGTGTCACATAAAATCTTGAGAAAATACAGTACTAACGTATATATTTCTTTTCATTTCAGGTGAGTTTATGCAGAAAAACTAACAACTGTGACTTATTTAGAGCTGGTAAGTGAAACAATATGATATATAATGTGTAAGAGTCTACCCACCCCAAATCTGATATTTAAAGCCCAAAATCTAGTCTATTTGCCTAAGTCACGACTCTAAAGACACGTTTGATAGCGTTAGATAATTCTAAAAACATCGGAAATATATAAACGGAACCATTTAAGTCATTAAAATGTAATTAAACGTGTTTGGACAGTTCGAAGAATACATCACAGTTTGATTAAAATAATTTAAAGCCCAAGAATCGATAGTAAGAGATTTGAAGCTCTGCTGGCTAAAGGAAACAAGGGTAAATTCAGTTTGAATTTGCTTATAGGTTGCCGTAAATCTTTTTCAAACCATGTTATTAAAATTCTGAGAACTGTATTTGGTATTGAAAATTTTCTCCAATAGCTGTTAGTAAGGTGAACACGTCATCTGCCATAGTGCATCCTGTCTTATCTAAGACGACGAGGAGGACTAACTTACGCTTTAAAAAGGCGATTTTAAAAACTACCGCATGCAGTTTAGAATCCCATTCGGGTCAAGCTGCTTTGGAGCTCTTTTGTCGAGGTTTTCTCTCAGTCCTAACAATCATAGCCGTAACGCTTGCTTTAAATAGGAATGTGTGTGGTGCTTCAGATATTCATACTTTTCGGTTTTAAGTGCTGAAGGAAAAAGCTTATTATTGCAGTAAATATCCAAAAGTGATTTGAAATAATATACTGTCCTCGAATCCGTGGTTAAACGTGCGATTTATTGTTTATAAAATACATTTAATGCTTATCATTACCTATTTGATTTAGAATTTCGTATTCTGTTACATTATTTTTCGGTGAGTAGGGCCCAATCTTTAATAGTGATTTTTGTATCTTGTGCCATGCATTTCCTCGGATTCCCTAGTTACTTATTGTATCTTAGATGTCTCCGCACACACAACTCTGTGTTGCTTTCCTCGAAGCAGTCAGCGGCACTGTTGCGTTTACATTTAAAAAAAATCTCTCATTGAAGAGAATAATGATGTGGACAAATATATTTTTGGAAAGTATCTATTTCGCAAACAAACCAACACATTTTAGGAACATATAGGATTATAAATGACTCTAACATGTAAATAAGAACCTCATTTATCTGGCCCTCATTAATCCGAGTTTATCCGGATTTATTTTTGCATACTGCTCGCAACAAAAATATGTGTGTTGTTTGATAAATATATATGAATTTATATGGTGGTAATGTTGGCCCCGCAGGTAGCCTAGAGTTAGCCGTCGGTCGCACTCTTCAAGCGAACAATAAGTACAGTAACCACGTGTTGGCCTTCGGTAAGCGCATCCCGGTCCGAAACCTGGGTGGCGTCTTCAACCGACCTTTAGAACAATAATGCGCAACAAACCCATTGCTGCTTCCCCGCAGTTTTCACTCGTTTCCAGCCTATAGTTCCCGAAGTCGCGGGTTCAAACCCGACGGAGGACGGTGGATTTTTTTCGGGCGCAAAAATCCATAGCATGGCTTCTTTCGCAAGAGAAGTAAAGCCCGTGGTTCCGTGTCGCAGATTTACGACACGTAAAAGAACCTCAAGACTGATAGAGAGGTCACTGAGCAAACTTACGGTCTTTCACGCCCAATATAGAATGGGACTCTAAGGATCATAGTAGTTAAAGAGCATCCATAAATAAAGCTCAATTTAATTTTTTACTCTTTCCAATAGCTTCCCCTACTAGAACATTCCGTTCTGTATGCACGGGAGCTTACTTAGTTTAGAAGTTACAAAGTGAAGTGCAGTTGAAAGTAGACAAAGTCGAGTGCAGTTCAGTTTTTAGTTGTGACTTCAGTTGTGATTCGATTCGACGGATCAGTTGTGTTCCTTTCTGAGTGTGTGTCAAAAGTATCTCAAGTGTAAAGTTTGTGCCAGCCGAGCACTTAAGGGACAAATACAGTGCGTTTAGCGACAATTGGTACTGGCTTTAACTGGTGTTAAAGCAGCGTTACAGAATTACAAAACTTGTGTGTGTGACATTATTTTTTTAGTTTTCGTGACAGTCCTGATAACCATCACAGATTTCTCATCTGGATGGCTTTCAACTCTTTTTCCTTCTGCTTTTTAGGTGATCCATATATCACTATCGTACAACAAAATTTCCATTCATTTAATAGTTTGTTTCTGGATTATCTCCGGTCCCACTTAGTCCGGATAAACGAATTCTTATGTAATACCTTCACGATATGAAACGTTAAATAAAATAAAACACATTTTGTACAAATGAGGTATGTAAAAAATTATGTTTTATAATTAGTAACCTTAATAGTGGGACTATCTCCTTGAGGTGTACCTGGTAAACCAGAGAATCCATGAGTTGCATGATTAAAGATTTTATTCCTTCTTCCTTATATTGAAAAGAAAAACCACGGAAATCTCAGCTGTTGGAATCCCGATTTCATTAGATTTAAATTTTCTTTTACGACAGGCATGCTCTTAATCAACCACCGCAGAGAATTTAATAAAGAAATGTTTCTAGAACAAGGGAAGAGTTGAATAAGATAAAGAAGAATAAAGTACACAAGATATGATGATGTGGCACTGCTATCAAGAAAGTGTCCTCCGTGATCAAGGGCTACCATGCTAGCCTCTAGTTTCTGAGGTCACTGGTTCAAACCCGCGGAAGGCGATGAATCCTTAGCGTATAAATCCTTAGCATGCTTCCTTCGGAAGGGAAGTAAAGCCAGTGGTCCCGTGTCGTAGATTTACGGCACGTAAAAGAACCTCAAGCCTGATAAAAAGGCCTCTGAGCAAAATTACCGTCTTAACGCCCAATATAGAATGGGACGCTAAGGATCACAGCAGTTAAAGATCGTCCATAAATAACACTCAAGAGAGAAAAGGAGCCCAAGGAACGGGGAGTACAGAATGAAGATACTGCAAAAACAATAAAGTTTAGATAAAGCTTATATAATGGAAGAAAATCAAAGAAGACATGATTGCGAATTTGAAATAAGGTAGAGAAACAACTTGACGGTTTCAGGTATCTGGGATATGCAAGAAACATACAGACCGCTGTGAAGAAATCGCAGGACAACAATGACATGGAAGCTGTAATAGAAGAAAGAAGTAAGGGTGAGATTAGTTAAGTGGTTGGTATGGAGTGCGGCATTGGACATAACGACGGAGAAAGGGAAAACGATTGGAAGCATTTGAAATTTAGATATGTGGAAGGATGGAGCGTGTGAAATGGACAGGCAAAATAAGTAATGAAGTTGTTTTAGAAAGAGTGAATAAAGGAAACAGTGCTGAAACTGAAACTGGCCGGGATGATAAAAACGGCTCACTAAGAGACGCGCAAGAAAGTATGATAAACGGAAAAGTTCCGAGTTGGAAAATAATATATTTTAAGGTATCTGTAAATGGCTCATATATAGAGACATAAACAAATAATAAGGATGGTTTGCCATATTATACAATACACGAAACAAAAAAGGAAATTGCCATATTATTCCTTAAAAAACAAAAAAAAAACAACAAAAGATCTGATAAGCTACACTCACATGGCTTTCTCTACTCTTGTACAAACTATTTTTACAAACTCTTTTTCTGCATATATTTCATATTAATCGAGATAAACATTTGCAGAAACGATCTTTTGACATGCAAAGAGAATTACATTTTTACACATAGCGACCAGTGCTAAAAATATTTGACTATCGCTTAAGGCGTACTATGTTCCCCTTGTTTTGTATTTGCAAGGGCAACATAGAAATACAGTAGCCTTTAAGCACAGACATATCTCTTTAACTGGTTGCTAGGTGCAGCACCATTCTCTTTGCCACAGATTAATACTCTTAGCATATCCAAGACAAAAAATGAATAACGAATTCCCATTTGAGAAAATAAGTATTGAAAAATTTAAGGGAATAAGGAGCAATATCTCGAAAATGGTTCACTCGACCAAAAAATGTATGTTACATAAGTTGTGTATTTTAACGCGATCTACATTTTTGTGTTGTAAAATTTTGTCTATCTCTTATGGTTTACCACTTATGCAAAAGTCGTTCACAATGAAGAATACTTTTGGAGACATTCCCAGAAAATTCGAGATATAGATTTCATTTGTCATGAAAATATCTTAAACATATGATATTTTAATCAAAATCGTTAGAGCCATTTTTGAGAAAATTTAATTTTTCGAAACATCTTCCATGTAAAGGGTAATCTGGGGTGGGGGGATTTTCTTCAGTGGAAGATACTGAACCTAAATACCAAGTTTGGTGTTTATCCGACTGTTCGGTTCTGAGTTACGCTGTTCACAGACACACACACACACACACACACACACACACACAAACAGACACAAATATGGACATGTTTCCAAAAATGCTTTCTTTGGATTCAGGGGGCCTCTAAACATATATTTCCGGTGAAATCTCGGTATCGAATTTTTGGGTGGAATGCAATATTTCCCCTACTTACTATACGTATTAGAGAAAGTATAAATAGTATATGTCACATGTGTTAAAAGTGGTTTTACTTAGCTCGTAGGATTGCGAAACGAAGGCCTAAGTTACCCATTAAATCATAATCTACTAATATATAAGTGAATTTTTTTTAATAATATGAATAATAGTGGCTCGAATCTTTAGTGAAATCATACGTACAAAATTGTTATGCTTATGATTTGAATTTTCAGAGAACTTAATATCGAAAGGATGACAGCAATTAATGAAATTGTAAGTAATATTATAATAAATTAAAAAAGAGCTAGTACATAATAAATGTCTCTTGTTGATGGTTTGTGATTTTACACCACACTGGTGTTAAATATAATCAGCTTTAAGAGAATGTTTTCCTGCTATGTCTTAAGACGTGTTTCGTTGCATTTTTCACCCTAATGCAAATACATTAAGCACACGCTGTTGTGTCAACCTAAGTTGGCAGCTGTGTTTACACACTAGCGCTGTTATTTTGTAAAATCGCACGCCCACAATTTAACCGAATAGACTGATGGGTTTATTTGCCACCGAAGGTTTTATGTTTAGAGCTGGCTGGTGTTTTGCCAACATATCACGTATAATTAATGATAATTAGCCATGTTTTCGTTGGGAGTCAGTGGCGGCTCGTGCCGATGATAAGAGCGATACGTCACATGGGATTTTGTCCACCACGCTGCCCGGCACGAGACAAATGTCCCGGATTAATGGACCAGTAGCGCTTTGACCTCTGCACAATCCGGCGCAGATAATGGAATCTTTCCGAAACAACCGCCCAAACGTGTGGATGTGATCTTCCCTGCAATTTTTCTCTGTTTCACCCCCTATGCTCTGTGTCGCCGAAAGGGAGAGGGTGTATTTATTTTAGCGAGGGAAGGATGGGGTTTTCATTTCTTTAGCAGCTTAGCTTTTCCAAGAAGCCAGAGCCTGTGCTTAGAATGTATCTTCATCAGCTTTACACTCCTTGTTTTTTGGCGGCTAGGTTCAAGCCCTGCTGGCCATTTTAAGACGCTCTCTCAGCCTTTTTTTTTTAAATAATTGGATGCGAAATAACGTAGGATGGGAACATTCCATTACTTACATTTCACATAAAAGATTATTTACCTTAAGAATTATTAAATATTTACTATGCTCAGGAACATAATCATCTTGCATATGACATTCTATTGTGGGACAACCATCTTCAACAAAGTATTGATTCTCCAGAAAAGAGCTATCAGAATTATATATGGAGTCCCGCTGAGAACTCATTGTAAACCATTGTTTGTAAAATTGAATACCTTAAACTGTCATCAATCTTTATTTTGTATTGTTCATGTGGAGAGAAATATTAACAATTATTCATTAGGTACAAGTGTTCATAGCTACTCTACTCCAATACTTATGTTCATCAAATAAGCTTATCAAGATTAAAATACTTTAGGAAGTGTTTGTTTAAACTTTATAATGGTTTACCAAAAAATCTAAAAGATATTTCTAGTTTACTTGCAAGAAAGCGGTTAAATCCACGTTGTAAGCTAACCCTTTTTACATTATTAATGAATTTTATGAAGACAGATAGTTTAATGTTTTATGTAGCATGTACTGTTTTCACGTTGCTATAGAATTTTTTATTCTCAATAAACATATCTATAAATAAGGGCCCTCTGAAGTTTTGGGCGTTACATGAAAAAGGAATTTTTAAGGTGCATATCGTGTGACTTTTCATGCCTAAAATTGCAATTAAGCTACGCCTTCTGAAAATATATACGGCCTATTCTAATTATTTACCACTGATGCGCAGGACAGTCGATACTCGTTTTACATCACGTTTCTGAATTTACAGAAACAATCTACTTCTGCTTTTGTTTAAACAACAGGCTTTATTTATGTGGCTATCATGTAATGTACAAGCACAATACTATCCACTTAATCAACTCAAGGTCGTTGAAGTGCTGCATACATTAAGAATTACAATGGTTTTACGGACCACACTGTATAAATTAATAGAGGCAGTGATGCTCAGCCTTGAGGATACTACCCAAACACTAATAATGGAACTGCCTCATACGTATTGTTAGAATAGCAAATATTGTTATTTGATTGTTGTGACGATGAAGTGATGCCTTTACATCCCTCCTCCAAACATTTGATGTTGCTGTACATGCAAGTTTTCAACGTTGCGATTTTTTTTTTTTTTTTTTTTTTATTATTTGCCCATTGTTATAAAGCGAGACCCTCGGGAGCTGCGACCCCTGTTTCCGTATCCCTCGTTGTTTTTAACGTTTTTTAACGTTATCTCTTCCTCTATCGCCCTCTCTTTATTCAGAAGATATTATCTGTTGCAACTGTGTCACCCGAAATTTGCATTTGTATTGCACGGAACTCTCTCTATTACGGAATTAATTCGACACAACGTGTAAGCCAATCACTTCTCTCTTTTTATGTTTCGTGCAGATGGCAGCAGCATCGGGTAAATATTGTAATGTATTGTGAGCAACGAAGCGGCAATGAATTCATAACGTGATATTTTGTTGGGGTTTGTATCTTATATACAGGATGTTCAAAAATTTAGACGTTGGGAAATTGTCGGTTTAATTATACTTCTTGGTTCTCTTCTTTTGTGGTAACAGACTCTCAGGCATGAAATATTTTAGAGCACTTCAATACATTTTTATTTATTTTATTTATGTAGCCCCATTATCTTGTATGACAAAATCGGGGGCCTTGAGAAACAACTAAATGGTGTTATTGCTTGCTGAATGTCGGGTTTCTTAACGTTGGTTTTATCAATTTTTTTGCTATATCCCATATTCATACTTCCAGTCTCTGTGGCGGATGTAGAATGGTTTTGGTTAAAGAAAACTCTAGCCGGGAATCGAACCCGGTTGGGTTTAGAATAGCGAAACCCAAACTCTTAAGAGCTAAGGTTCAAAGTCCATAGTTCACCCCAGCTGCTATATTTGAAGAGACTGACAAGCTAAACTAAATTTTAGTCCTTGGCAGCACGATTGGAGTAGGAGCGGAAACTCCCTTCATCCCCTCCTCCGTCTCTGTAAGGTTGGGCATCATCCCTGGTTTAGAAGCTGGAACGCTGACCACTCGAGCGCAGATGCAGTCACGTCAAATAATTATGAACATCTTTTGGTTTGAAAATTATTTAATTATTTCAGAATCCTCAACATTAACAATATTTGGTAATTAATTGTTGTCTCATTCATGCTTTATTTAGAAAAATTTTGGAAAGGTAGAATCAGACTGAAAAATTTAATGTCATAGCCAGGATTTGAACCGCTTTCTGCGCGGTTGCTCTAACCAACTGAGCTACTATGGTAACATGTCGGCACGACATTAAATGTCCCAATTGACTCACCTTTTCCGGAATTAGGTAAATCAATGGTAATTAATTGTTCTTTCACACAGGCCGTGTGCACGACAAGTTTGGAAAGGTACAATCAGAATAATATATATCATTACCATTGCTTTAAGAATAATAACACTTTCTTTCAATATCATTAAGCGTACAAAATATAAAATTGCTGGGAAATGCCATAAAAAATCTGATGTGTTACACTCATATGATTTTCTCTACTCTTATTCTCCATATGTTTCATGTTAATAGAGATATCGAGATGTTAATCTTATTGCTAATTTTCTTCTAGATGCAAGGGGAATTGTTAGGCTTTAAGCGATAGTCAAATATTTTAAGAGGTGGTTGTTATGTGGAGTATTCCATTCTCTTTGCATTACCAGACCCAGAAAATGAATAACGAATTTCCACTTGAGAAAAAGTATAATATTTGAAAATTTAAGGGAATAACAAGCAATATCTCGAAAATGGTTCACTCAACAACAAAAACGTATATGACATAAATTATGTATTTTAACGCGATCTATATTTTTTGTGTAGTAAAAATTTGTCTATCTCTTATTTACCAGTTATGCAAACGTCGTTCACTTTTGGAGACATTCCCAGTTAATGCGAGATATACATTTCATTTGTCATGAAAATATCTTAAACATATGATATTTTAAGCAAAATCTTCAGAGCCATTTTTGAGAAAATTAAAATTTTCGAAAAATGTTCCATGTAAAGAATAATTTGGGGTGGGGGATTTTCTTGAAAACCTTCGTGTCGCATCTCTGGAAGATACTGAACCTAAATACCAAGTTTGGTGTTTATCTGACTGTTCGTTTCTGAGTTATGCTGTTCACAGACAGACACACACAGATACACACACACAGACACACACACGGACATGTTTCCAAAAATGTTTTTTTTGGATTCAGGGGTCTCAAAAAGATATATTTCCGGTGAAATCTCGGTATCGAATTTTTGGGTGGAATACAATACTTCCCCCACTTACTATACGTAGTAGAGAAAGTAATAAGTGCTGTAATACACAACAGTGATTTTCGCTATGGCATTAGACCAAAAGAAAATGCTAGCTTGTAGCACTGAGCATTTTTATTTAAATTCACTTAAAGTTTAAATGAATGCCTACTATTCATTAACACTTCGTAATTTTCAGCGGAATACACAGCTTAAAAGGCCCAGATAATTCCATAATTAAATCGATCAATGCAGGAGTTCTATTCTGGTCAGTCTTTGACAAAAGGCATAAGTCAAATTGATACGTCTTTTAATGATAGGACGACAACGATATATTAATAGCATGAGAATTTTTTTATAAAGCATTAAAGGGTTTTACCGTTGGTTTCCCCAGCAGGAAACTTTGGAGTAAACATTTTGGGCTGTTGTCGCTTTAAATATATTATTGTAATAAAGTTGCATCTCCCTCACTCTCTCACGCCTATCCCATGTGCCTCCTTAGCAAGTGTTGGTGAAAGCCGAAAACTGACTACGCTGATTTTTTAATGATCCGCTTGGTCTTCCTTTGTTGGTCCCTTGTCTAAATGAGGTGTGTCAGTTAAACTAATTGTCTCTTATTTCGCAGTTTTTCTAAACCAAAAATGTATAACATTTTGTATTCTATAATTTTTGTTGCAGTAGCTGTGTCATGTTTGTCTATGTGAATAGGGCTAGTAGTGTTTTCTGAATTGTCATGTTTAATGTTTCGTTTCTTCGTTGAAGAAATGAATTCAATATTTATAGTGATAGCATAAATAAAGCAATTTCCCTAAATCAGTAATAAATATTGATTGATAAGAATTCCTTTTAGAAAAGTATTTTTGTGTAAATTTACCAAATATGTAACATTTTATGCAGGTATTTGATGTTTTGTTGAAGAAGAAACTGTTTCACTAGCAATGTCTATTATAATGAAATTGCATTCTTTTCAATTATATGAAAATATATCACCAATCAACAAACAACCCCGTAGACTGGCTTCGTTAATTTAGAAACGCTGAAACAATTTGTTCGTCGTAGTTCTTTTTAGGTGCATACCAATACGTAGAAGATATCTTCAAAGAACTCTGAGTATAATACAGTTGTTTACCGAGCGAGGGTACGCCGCGACAACCTGTACGACTCGCATTTGGGAGGTCCCGGGTTCGAAGCCCGGCTACCGCCCACTCTGGCCCATGGGTTTTTCGTGGTGTCTCCGAGTCGGCCGGTTCGTTGATTCATCTATTATCACGACTTTCCTGCCCCTCATTTCCTTGTCATGTGTTGTAGGACCAGGGACGGTGTTCGGCGGGCTGCGGCTGGCCGGTGGATGTGCCTTCTCTAGAGGTTTCTTTCCTGGCGTCGCTGCGGAACTTCTCAGTTAGGACCCCGTAGGTGGTCCCGGCGGGTCGGATGCGTTCCATCTGTAAACGTTAGGGACTCCGTCCATGTTTTCGCCCGTCGTCGTCCGGATCCGGTCGTCCTTTGGGTCTTTCCCCTCATCCCTCTCTCCCAGAGTTACGGTAGAAGCCAAAAAGGCCGATGTGGCGTACTTGCTGGGCTCTGCCCCGGTTTCGAGGGCCCCTCCCTTCGTCCTCCGTACCTATATCTTTAATAGAGTTGCTTGTATTAACACTTTAAAATGTTTTATAGATGTGATTAGAACATTTCGTAAAAGCTTTCCTATAACAGCCATATTCATATCTAACAGAAAGCAATGCGATTTGATAGCTATTTTTAAAACCACGGTATTTCAACACTTACTCCGAGTTATGAAAGTTTTATTCTAATCGTATAAAGATGGCGTTGCGCAGATAACAAAAAATATAATCGTAAAATTTAAACCATCCACATTATGACATTTGCAGGCATTTCGTGTTTTCTATGGAGAATTTAATATTTAAAAACGTTTACTGCGTTTATCTGCCCTTTATGGTTTTCAATTTGCAGAAAATTCAAGCATGAAAAAAACTCAAATTTTGTGCAGAGGGGGTAACGTATCTGCCTTACATTCAAGAGGTCCCGGGTTCGAATCTCGCTTAGGGTGAGTTACCCGGATAAGCTTTTTACCGGTGTTTTCTCTTATCCTGAAAGGTGAATATCATGGAGCAAAGCGGACAAAATTCCATTTAATATTAGCAAGTGCCTAAAAATGCCCTTCACCAGAAGTAAAAATCTCTTTAAATATATTATAACATTTATAGGGCACCACTCGCTGTAGTAATTGAAAATAAAGATTTAGGAGTACATTTTACAAAAAATCTGTGATTCAACAGACACACTGAATTAATCGTAACAGATTAGCTAAAAGTCTAGTCTTCATTATTAGGAATTCGTATGCATGTAAAGCAAAAAACATTAATTCGACTTTACAACTCCTTTGTTACACATAATCTAGAAAACGCAGCTATTTTTTTTTTTTTTTTTTTTTTTGGAATCCTAAAACCATAAAGTATATCAATTTAATAGAAAAAGTATTGCACCATTTAGAAGAATTGTATGTTGTCCTACGTACACAAATTACGAAACCCTCATAGATGTATTTAAATTAGAGATTTAAATTTTAGAAGAGACCTTGCAGGATTATATTTACCTATGTGTAAAGTATTACATTCTATTATTCAGTATTACATTAGTATTATCGCAAATATATTATTTTACGTGCCAATTAAAATAAGTAGGTTTAAGAAGTTCTATTTTCTCTCCAAGAGCAAACACAGAAATCAATAAACATTCACCATTAAACAGAATTGTATATTTGTATAACAGGCTTCATTATTTCGATATGAATATTTTCAATATGTCTGAAGCTCAGTTAAAAATTCAACAGTCAAAAATTAGTGTTTCGTATATTAATACAAATATTTAAATAATTACACGATTATCACTCCACCTTCTCTTTTCTTCTCTTCTCTAGTTGTTTTTATTCCTTATTATTTTTTATTTTACCGTTCCTCTTCTCTGGAACGTTTATTGTTATTTATAATTTTTTCTTCCGTATACGTTAGATTTATAAATAATTGTATGTTACTATGTTTTTGTAATGAACATTGTAATTGCGTTATGCCTGTTATGTTCAGAACAATAATTAAATAACCCTAAGCTCTATGGAACCCGGGCTCATTCGAGCATGATTTCAATCATTTTATTCATCCTACGATGTGGCATAGCAGGTTAAAGGACGTTAAATCTTAAAAATTATAAATGAAAATGGAAATCACCTTCAAAGTTCTTGAGAGAAAATTAAATGTTAATCATCAATTTTAGAAACATTTTGAAATATATTTTTTTACGAAAAAATGGCAGAGGGCACGTATATTCTGATGAACTAGATACAGAAGTTTAGGGTATTCTACGACAAAAAATGTTTAGGAAAAGAACAATGGTAACTAGGATGATTTATAAAATGTGCGATACTACATGGTTATGGTAATTGTCATCACCACAGTTTATAGTTTAAAACAGACGACTGTCTCAGCAGTGAAGCTATGAATTCTGTCCGGCATTGGTTATCACACGATTATCCCAACATAGAGAACCGCGTTATCTAGCAGGGAAGCAGCTATCCCAAGGGACCATGGTGCTTCCCTTGAGCTGTGCCCGGAACCCTGATTGAGAGCTAAACTTCCAGGTTACCCCGCTGCTGCTGCAGTAATATTCTGATTTTTAAATTAAATTTTCGAAGGAACATTCACAACTCAGAGGAACGTTAATTACATGCCGGAAGGGACGGAGGGCGAAGGGTTGTTCTTGCGCATGCGCTAAGTTTGTTTGGGGAGGCTCGATTTGCACGGCGCCAAAGCCCTGTAAACTTTCTTATTTATTTTGAAAACAATATTTCGTATATTAAAAACAAATGAGTGAATGAGCGCGTGCGTATTAACGGATTAAGGTCTGTAACGTATCGTTTTATATAAAGTGGCTTATAGTTATTAGAAATATTAAAGAATCTATTTTCAAAACCCCGTTAACGTACAAGCTGCTTAGATATTATTTATACTGAAAACTTTTGTTTTGAAATGAGGTTTGAAAACTTATCTTTGAACCGGGCTCTACACTCTGTGAGAATATCACTATTAACCATAAATTACATCTACAGTGACAGTTACCAAGCAGTGGTAGAATTGTTTGAAATTATATGCTGATAAAAGCCCTTATGGACCAGGAAAGCGTGCAGTGTGATTTATGTTCAGTGGAGTTATATAGAAAATCAAGCGTCTTGTGTAAATCTCAACTTTCATTCCCAGTTCCTTGTAGAATCCCCAAAAAGCATTTAGGACAAAATGTGTAACATTAAAAGGGACTGGACAGCATTTCCGTGCGCGCCTATCATATAAATTACGAATAATTTTATGTATTTGTCTGTTAGAAGTGTTAAAATCGATCTGTACATATATCAGTACAAAAATAATGAATTGCTACATCACAATTCATCAAATAAATAATAATGTTAGAATATATTTATTAATCAAATTATTATTACCCTTATTCTATTCATTTATTTTTACCACAGCTTCATATTGTTACATGCTGAGTAGAGGCCTAAAGTTTCACATGAGAAAGTAAATTAATTTTTAGTACCCAGCACGTACATTGAGGGGGTGTATACTCACTTGGCCGCGGAGGACAGAAACGTGGCGTGGAGGTTAAGAGGAAGACGTGAATTTTTCACTGTACAAAATCCATAACACAAATCTACTCACACATTCCTAGATTTATTTCCCAACCGTTTGGGGTTCCTACATTATTAAATACGAAAGGTGAGGGGAGATGTCCACGGATCCAAAAGCGGGCTTGCACGCGCGATCCGCTTCTCTCGGAGTCCTAAATAAGACACGCTATATCCCCACCACTCGTGGCTAACAAAAACTCTCTGCCCAGTCAGCATAAAAGGAAAACAGTATGTTTGGTAACGACAATGAAGCTCCCCAAATTATTAATACGTCACAATATATGCTATAGAGTGTTGCAAAATGAAACTTTTAATTTTAACACTTGTATCATGTGTAAGTATTTTAATGAATAATTATTATAAAAGCAATGAAAATAAATGACAATCTACCGAAAGCTCTGTGAGTGTAACACAATTTTTTTTTCGTATGTAGTTTTAGTTGTAAAATTAAATCTATCGATAAAATTAAATCTTGTAGTGAGATTGGACAAAGTGCACGAGTTCGGAATGTATGTTTATTTATGATTGTCTCTTTCAGTATGTGTGCTAAACTAGGGGTTTGTTAATTTATTTCTTCGATAATGAAATGTGATTGACTTAATTATTTTATTTTGAAAATATGCATCATTTGAATTTTTTGAGTTAATTGCGGGAATTTGCATTCTGGATGGTTACAAAAATTTGTTTTGCACGGCTGGTGAGCACTGGTAACGAACGCTTTTGTGGCCAGCACATCGCGCCACCGGAATGGAATACAAAACAGGCGCGGACTTTTATGACGTTTTTCTGCTGGGTTGCGCGGTTGGGTTTTAACACGTTTCACACACGTCCATAATTCTGTATTTACGAGGAGATTTTTAACACAATGTTCCCTAAGTAGCTTAGCGCTATAATGAAATGTATTAACCCCTCCGTTATTTGTTTTGCTGCGGCTTCAAGAAAGTGTTATTCATAGCTTGGCTCGGGGCTGCTTTACTAATCCGTTAATGCAGATTAGCAGAAACAACCAGCCACATATTTTCGATGCTCAAGGGATTTGTCACAAGTTTTTTCAACATACGATCGCATAATTTTCTTTCTTAAGCTTTGGTGAAAACGCCTGTCTGTCTACCTTACGCAGGTGTGCCCCAAGTTCGGTGGGGTTCCCCCTTGGATCAGCAGTCAGACCCTGAGTTTACGGTTTCACTGTGGATAGGAAGGATAAAGGAACATAAAAATGTCGCCTTTATTTCTTTCTGGCGTGATATTTTCAGAATATATGGGATCTTCAGCAATTACAAATTATTTAAAGGTTTCACATTTTTAACTTTTATGAATGCATAAATTATTCGGGTCAATTTAGTGGCTTTATTCAAAAAGTCTTTCAACAAGAGTGTCCTACCTTTAACATGTGATAGCTGCCGTTGTTATTGAGTTACAGCAGTCATTTTTTTCATGTGGTTACAGTTGTTATTGCCAAATAGCCATGGAACGTTACAGCATTCAGCAATGCGTAGAAATTGTGAAAATGTATTATCGAAATGGATCATCTGTTCTCCAAAACTTCCGTGTATTGCGTGAAGTTTACGGTGTGCATAATCGTCCCTGCGAGAAAACGATTCGGCGTTTGATCGATAAATTTGATAGAAGGGTTCTGTCAGCGATCAAAGAACGCCTGTACGTAATGGACGTAAGCGCTCCAACGAAAACATAGGCACCATTGGTTAGAGTGCACACGAGAATGGAAACAAATCAATTGCTCGTCGAGCGCAAGAATTGGGGCTTTCGGAAACCACTAATTGGCGAATTCTACATCTGGACTTGAAGTTTCACGCTTACAAAATGATGTTAACTCAAAAACTAAAGCCCAACGACCATAGGTTGCGCCGTGTATTCGCTGACTAGGCTATGGAGCAATTGGAAGCTGACCCGGCTTTTTGTCGAAAAATCATCTTCAGCGACGAAGCCCACTTTTGGATGGATGGTTGTGTTAACAAACAAAATTATCGCTATTGGAACAATCACAATCCAATGCAGGTTCAAGAACGACCACTTCATCTCCAAAAGGTTACTGTGTGGTGTGGATTTTGGTATGGTGGAATCACTAGTCCATATTTTTTCCAAGATGAAGATGGAGAAGCTCTATGGAGAAAGATACAGGACTCTTATAAGGGATTATTTTTGGCCTCAATTGGATAGTATGGATCTTAGAAACATCTGGTTCCGTAAGATGGTGCCACATGCCATACTGCTCTCGAAACAATCGATCTTTTGAAGGAGTTCATTTCCCGTGGTGGTGATGGTAACTGGCCCCAACGCCGTTGGATTACTTCTAGTGGGGTTATGTTAAATCTCGAGTTTATGCCAACAAGCCAGAAACAGTAAATGATCTTATGAATAACAACACGCCTGTTATTCGTGAAGTTGGACCTAATTTACGTCCTTCTGTCATTGGAAATTGGGTCAACCGTATACACGCAACCCAACGAAGTCGCGGCGGTCACTTAACTGATGTTCTCTTTCACACGTAATGACATTAATTATATTCCAAAATAAAAAAAAGAAATAAACCTCTATCATTCATAGAACGTGCTTTATTTAAGTTCAAAGATAGGACACTCTTATTGAAAGGCCCTATATTATGGTTTTAATATAAGTGAATGTTGCTCAACACTTGTTTCTTTATCTACCAATTTCCAGTTGTAGGTATTCCGCCCAAAAATTCAATTTTGAGACTGCATTTGTTTTGAGATCCACTGAACCCAAAAGAAACACATTTAGAAGAAAATCCGCGTGTGTATATGTGTGTATTGTTTATTTATTGTTTCATTTATGTGACAGAGCTAGTTTTCGATTGATCAGTTAAAAAAAATTCTAAGAGTGTCAACAAATTATGTTCATTCCTGCATCATCCTTAGATGCAGGCAAATAGGCATTAAAAGTTCAGAAGAGGCACTAATGCCTACAGGAAGAGCCAAAAAACTTACGAACCCGCTGCGCGGTGTTTTTCCTATCCGCGTCCCTCGGCGCTCGTTGTCGTTTGCCGCTATCATAGAAAGGCACGGATGAAACCATACAACATTTTTAAAACTACTTTTAAAGCCTTTACTTACCAACTTTTTGAAAGGAAATGCTGAAACTGGCCACCGTCGTTCTCCATACATCTTTGGCACCTCTTTAGCAAGCTATCCATCACTCCCGTAGTTTACTTTGAGAAATGCTGGCAATTTCCTGGCGGATATTTTGTTTTAATTCTTCCAGGGTGTGTGGGTTTATGTTGTACATTTTTTTTAAGTTATACTAGAGATAGAAATCGCGGGGGACTAAGGGGGTCACAAATCTCTACTAATAATTCTGTGCTCAAACCCACTTCAATTCTTCTCATCGAAATATTGGCTGTATGAGCTGTTGCAGAGTCTTGTTGAAAAAGGGCAAAACCACGCTCCCTGTCTGTTAATTCTCTAGAAACAGGGGGCAAAATGTAATCACATATGCACGGGCTTCAACTATTGACTCGAAAAAAAAAATTGGCCCTTCATAAAGTTGGTAAGTAGAGCCTTTAAAAGTAGTTTTAAAAATGCTGTATGGATACATCCGCGCCTTTCTATGATAGCGGCAGACGGCAACGAGCGCCGAGGACGCTGACAGAAAAAACACCGCACAGCCGGTTCGTAGTTTTTCGTCTCTCTCTCTCTCGCTCTCTCTCTCTCTCTCTCGCTGTATAAGCGCTATGAGTAATGGTAAACTTTGAAGAGGCACAATCATATATTCATTTACCACTTAAAAATACATTTTGAAATGACGGATCAGTACATAAATATCAAAAAGCCATATTCCATATACTATAATTGTATTAAATTTACTAAGTTCCTCTTTTCTCTTAGTGGAGTGTAAACTGTAAGCCTTATTTCTTTAAATTTGCGCTCCAGTTGCTACGTATATTTATGGTAAACCCTATTATTTCTCTCTGAATACGTTTTATGCTCTCTCGGTGGTTCGTAATTATTATTGAGTCTGTTACGTAATTATTGTAAAGCAGGCTATTGTTGCGTTTGCACAGAATTAAGTCCAGTCTTTTTAGGTCAGTACTGTGTTGTCCCTCACGTGGGAAGTATAAAACATCATATTAATGAACAAAGCGATGAGTTAATACTAAAATGGTCGATTTCCCTGTCATAAACCGATAGTTTTTATAGTTTAACATTTACGGTACGTTTTATTGTGCTAGTAACCACTATTTTATTATTACACAAAACAAATCCGACTGCTGACGTTAGGGAAGGAATGCCGGTATTACAGACACCCTCAGGCTGAGTCAACAATGGCTGGTTGGCTCAGAGCGCGAAATATTAATTGCAAAATTAGAATTAACATCGCATTAATGAATAACCGCCAGTAACAAACATAATTAAAATAAGATAGGCAAAATCCTTGATAAAAGTTCCTATTGGGAAAAAATGCCATAATAGGTCCTTAAGCTACGAAAAAACACACACACTGTGAAAAAAGGCAACTATAGACACTACAAAATTAGTATATTTTACTCTAGTAAGCATGAAACATGCTAGTCGACCACGATATGTTTTTTTGTTGACAATGCATAATGTCATCAAGGCCAGGATAAGAGGGGTGTGAGGGGCAAGGCGATAGGGGAATTTAAAGTTGTACAGTGAAAACACTACTACACTTACAGCCTCAACCTCACTACTAAGTGCAACTCGTAACTGCTGATATTTTCTTTACCTGACTGTCCTTCTGATGCTCCGTCGTCCTCCGTGGTGTAGTAGTTACCAAGCTAGCCTTTAGTTCCCGAGGTCGAGGGTTCAAACCGGGCGGAGGATGATTGATTTTTTTCGGGCGTAAAAATTCTTAGTATGGCTTCCTTCGGAAAGGAAGTAAAGCCGGTGTCCCGTTTCGTAAATTTACGGCACGTAAAAGAACCTCAAGCCTGATAAAGAGGCATCTGAGCAAATTACCATCTTTCACGACCAGTATAGAATGGGACACTAATGACCACAGCAGTTAAAGAGCGTCCATAGATAAAGCTCAATTTAATTTTTCTGATGCTCCGCCCACTTGTTCCGTAACTGTTAGTTCCTCTTCCCACCAAACGCACTCATATCGTGGCCGATTAGAACAAGTCTACGATTCTAAGCAAATGTATTCTGTGGTGAAATTTCGAGTAAAAGTTGGTAATATGCTGTTTTGCTTCTATGAACAACGTACTATTCTTGTAAGGAATCGTGTTCAGATTAAGTCTTTACTGTGTAATTAAACACAATACGTAATTTAATAATGTTGCAACCTATTTTAGGTAAAACATCTCTTCATCCTAAAATTCCTGGGTTTAGTGTTCAAGGTGTATAACAAGTGGTATACAATCATCGATTTTATACGTGCATCATGATGATTGATTTGTTCATCGTTATTGGCTAAGGAAGATAACGGCAACACGTAAGGAACTCCCTTTCATAAAAGCTGTGCTGATGAACGTGCAGTAGTAAAGTTAGAGCCAGGGGTCAAAGCTAAACAAACTATGCATCAGCAAGCCTGGCAAATCACCATCCGGCTCTAGCAATGACGGCGCTGGCGGATCGTATATTTGTCACTACTGCCGGCATAAAGTCCCCGTTGCGAATGATAACAACAAATTTCCTCATTCGACGAGTGGTGTGCATCTTCCCTGGCCGAGTATTGAACTTTTACACGGCCCATATATCCACCTACCTGACGCAAGCTGCTCGTGGAAAATGGTTCATAAATTCCTTATGGAATCAGCTACTAGTGTCATCCGTTTTAGGGCCGGGGTTATCACCCTCAGTGGCGTGCAGGATGTTGCCCCTGCTCATCTTCTAGCTATGTGCTTAACGTTCGTATTTTACCAAGCTGTGGAAATTGGAAGAGACGAAATCATCAGCAAAGCTTACAAGAAAGACAACTAAACTGAGCGAGATGGTTGAGGTGGTAGCGTCTATAGCTTGCAGTGGTACATTTGGGGTCGTGGGTTCACATTCCATTTACCATCCAATATGACTAGGGCTTTTTCGTGTTTTCCCTCAGTTGACAGGAAAATAGTGAATTGAATATCCAAAACCACGACCCAAAGTTGTGCCCATAGAAAAAAGAAATATAAATAAATGTCACAGGAAGACTACTAAGCAACTAAGATCATCTACCCAACTTAACAATGATTACGTATACACTAAGAGAACAGCCAGCAGCTCAAAATTTCCAAAGACTATATTCTGCAAAGCTTAATGGCTATAAAATAATGATACAGGGAATCGAGTACGCAACTAAGGTCACCTGTCTAGCATACACTGACTAAGATAAACGAATGAACCTAAAGTAACCGTCGCAATAGAAGCAAGAATGACGATAAACTATTAAATAAAATGCTTTATTTCTGTGGTTTGCTGGTTAGCTGCTAACCTACAAATCCATATGTGCCGAGTTCGAGAGTGGGAATTTTTCTTAGCCAGGATTATTCCCCGTCTTTCCTAGAGTCTGAAATGTGAATGTGTTTGTTTGTGGGAATTTAACGTCTATAAAATAATCCAAAGTAATCCAAACTCAATGATTAGCGCAATGGTAAACGAGTGAACATCATTGCCGAAGGGCAGTTATATGTTATAGGCGGCATATAAAGGGAGGAAAAATAAAGTAAAATAATAATAATAAATATTACAAACTTAAAGTAGTCTCTTTCAAATTCGCCAAAATTATTATAAGGTAATGCATTTTCTTTTTTTAAACTATAATGAATTCCATAAAAAAAACTCTTCATTAAAGTTTTGATCCCCTACCTCGTTCTGTTCCAGGTATATTTTTTGAAAATCCTTAGTTATTATTTGCAGAAATAAAGGGAGAAAGATTAGATTCAAGGGGAACAGAGGTCTAGTGAAAAATGAATAGAAGGGGTGGATGTAAATTTCGAGGTCATCTTAGTGAAATGGGAACTTGTATAGTACCTTTCAAGTATTTACATTTGGAACGTCTTTCGCTTGCGTCTCGTAAACTCGCAATTTCAACATGTAGGTATGCTAATAGGTAACTCAAATATTTGGACGGCTTTTGTAGCGTAGTGTATCGGTTAACACTCAACCATGCAAATTCTATGATCGTGGTGATCACTCCCATCTCGCGTGCAAAGAATGCACAAAATGTTCCAGTGAAAAACAGTTCTGCATCGCCGCAGTACGTCAACCTGTTTATGAAGTTGGAAACACATGAAGTTCGAGGTTCAATTGCGCACCTC
Source organism: Deroplatys truncata (assembly GCA_030765065.1). Classification (NCBI taxonomy): domain Eukaryota; kingdom Metazoa; phylum Arthropoda; class Insecta; order Mantodea; family Mantidae; genus Deroplatys; species Deroplatys truncata. Next base: position 109,568,220 of record CM060975.1, read on the forward strand.
CCCTTTGAGACAAGGGACTCGGTGAACCAATAATGTCATGCATTTAAACTGTCTGGCGGTAAAGGCCAAAAAAATCGTTATAAACGTGTTTCAACGACAGAAAATAAAACACGCTGTATTTTTATATACCACAATACAAAGTAGTATTGTATTAACCCGGACTTTAAATTAGAGGCATTTTTCCAGGAATATTGCAGTTTTGTTGAAAAATAACTACAGCAGGCCTATTTTGGTTATTGTAAAATTTTAGAATTGGCGCTTGCAACGTTTTGCCACTCGGGCATTCAGTTGATGGTAATCAGTGAATAAAGCCTTTGTTTTTAAATAATGCGGAATTACCTGTGGTTATTACGTCAACTACAATTACACTGCCTCATTGTCAGCTAAATTAAAACTTCTGTAAGTCTGTATACCCTATGATTTATTTTCCATAACTGTAATTTAAACCAAAATTTAAAATATCACAAAAACACTACTATTCCACTCGCCGACTGTTTTTATCCAATCTAATCAGAGTAATGCAATTTCAGCAATGAATGCATTAATCGTAAAACTACGAAAAACACTTCCAGCTGTAGCTTGTATCGTAATAAACATGTATATGATATTAAGAAAAAATCATTAAGTTAACGCTTTAAGAGTACGCGACCCTGAAACTGCCAATTTACTAGAATTTCGATCAGTTTAGCTTTATGGTTAGAAAAGAAAATTAATTTTCGTTGTCCTACTTGTACAAGCCTAACTTTCTAAGAAAATAATTCTGAAAGTCTGAAAATCGAGCCACATACGGAAACCCCCATGATGAAAATTTTGAAATGTTAAACTTTTAAATTCTGGTGTTATTTCTCGAATATAGTTGTTTATAGTCACAAATTAAATGTTTTGCAACGCTAAAGCTTTTCTTGGAAAAACTAACAAGGCATGTAATACTCCTAAACGTCAACTTTGGGTATTTGAATGGCCAAAAGTTCGAAACCGCTTTGGGTGTTTGATTTTCTCCTATGAAAAGTGTTACAATGTTTTTTCGAAATGTTAAAAAACAGTATCGAGGGCCTTTAAATGTTCATAAAAAAATAAAGGGTTGTCATTCAACTAAAGCAAACTTATTTTCAATTATATACAATGTATTCACTTAGAAATCTGATGTATTACACTCCATTTTAGGAACTTTTGAATCGATTTTGGCCAAGGAACTCATTTAAAACTACTGACATTGTATTCAGCGGAGTACAATATTTTATTACAAAGAAACTTGCGCAATTTTCAGTAAAGTGTTGCGGTTTCGTTGATATTTCGCCTTCAAGCATCAGAGATTAGAGAACCTGGGAGTAAGACAGGGAAGTATCTTGTGGCGGAAAAGGAAGGAAGATGTGATGTGTACCCGCCACTGTTCGCGGTTTATGAGCGGTACTCCCAGACTGTCGCACAATGGGAACAATCAAGATTCGTAGCGAGGTGACCGCCCATCTCCTCCACACAGCCATCATCGTAATGGAATGTGGTTTTCGCTACACTTCCATTTTAGGTGCTTTCGCCACGGGTACGAGGCTCGATCCTCTGGGGACATGACATTCGCGAGGTGCTCGCCCTTCAGCCAATAGCGTGCCTGCAAACACGGGAAGAGAAATATTTAGTGAGCCTTCCACCAAAACATACTCAGGAGGTTACGTCTGTGGCCCGCTTTCGGGAGGTCCTGGGATCGATCCTTCCTCGTGACCGTCCACCATGTCCCATGTTTTTTTATGGTTTCTCCGGGACGCCAGGCGAATGCTGGGGTGGTTCATCTTATGCCACGACTCTCTTTCCTGTACCACCATCTTCTTGTTATCTGCTTCAGGGATGTAGGACCAGGCGACGATCTGCGGTGGATTGCGGCTGGTCGGTGGTTTACACTCTGTAAAGGTTTCTTCTCTGGTGTCACTACGGTACCGCTCAGTTAGGTCTCTCCTTAGCGTGGGGCCGCTCCGGGGGATCCTGGAGGTTGATGACTTGTGGGAAGGGACCGTGCGGCGTAGGATGCGTTTTCTATCTGGAAACGTTAGGGACACCGTCCATGCTTGCGCTCGTTGGCATCCGGATCTGGTCACCCTTCGGGTCTCTCCTCTCACCCCTATCTCCCAGGGGTCATGTTGGAAACATAATCCTACCTTTACCTTTACCTTTCACCAAACAATAAAGTATACCGACTGTTCCATTCATACCCTGCGTACTTTATATTGACCAATGACGTTTAGCAATACCTCGAATATTGACCAATCATGATCAATTCAAACGAAGTCAACTTCCAAATCAATTATGTTCTTGGAGAACAACGTTACTTTATTGTGTTCTGATTTCAGTTGGTTGGTTCGTATTCCGTAATGCATTCGATTGCTCATTCACTTAATATGCCGACAGCTGAATAAATGGTGATTTGATTTTGGACAACACATTTAAGAAGGTAATTATGATTTGTATAACCATTTACATTTTATTCGTGGAATAATCTTAATAAACCCTACACGAGGTTACGAAGTTTTATCAGATAATTTCGTAACCTCTCGCGGGGTTACCTCTGGTAAACATTTCCAAAGTTATAATAGTAGGTTGTGTGCAGGTTTTCCAGAGTGCAAGATTCGCTCTGCAGGAGTGCATCTTGCTAGGAGGTTTTAATTAGGAATATAGACGTTAGATATGCAAAGTGGCTCGTTATACATACCACTATCACGCGCGCGCGTCCCTGAGGGTCTGCGAAAATCATTTTTGTTTTCCTCCGAACACAGAGAGCAATTATTTCGCTCACTAACACTTAGCAGAACTAGCGGCTGTACATGACAAATAAAGTACATATATTGAATTTTATGCTAATAGCCCGGAAAGTTATCATTACAAATTAATTTTTTTAAAGCTTTATTTAGGGTCGTTTTAACCTTCCTAGGTTTTATCACGGCCTTTCATGCACAATTATTTACATTATTGGATTACAGTGGAATACTTACACCTTATGTAGGTATACATACGGGTTACAATTTGGTTAAATGTATTGATCGATATTAATTCATTTAAGAAAAATAATTACTTTTTGGATGAAAGTTGCATCATTGAGTGCTGCAGAAATATTTCTGGGCATACCAACCTGACTACGTTGATTATCAAATTTTGGAAATGTTAGTATAATATGTACTATTTGTTAATCCTGCTTTACATGTTTCACAAATTGGTGGATAGGTTCTATTTAACAAATAAGAGTGTGACAGTTTAGTATGTCCAATTCGTAGTCGGGATATTACAATTTGGTTTCGCCGCTGTAGCTGTCTTATTGGATATTCTTGAGTTGAAGTTCCACGTACATCATAAAGTTTACTTGTAGAATTGTTCATCCAGCTAGGCAACCATTCTTTGTGTATTTTCTTCTTAAAGTGTGTGACTGCATCTTGATATCAGTATCTTGTGTTGGTAGTTCTGTAGCTTGTTTTGCTGCGGTATCGACACTTTCATTACCGGGTATGTTTTATAAGATGGTATCCACATGAAATTGAGTGACTTTTCTAAGTTATAAAGAATGTTAACAGGATTATGTATTTCGTTTACAATACTATTGGTAGAGAACGTGTCTTGTATTGCGTTTAAGGCTGATAGAGAGTCACTGATAATTATGTAAGAATCAATATGTGCAGTTTCCAAAGCGTATTCTAGTGCCTTTCTAATGGTATATAATTTACAACTATATGTAGAGAACAAGGATGGTAATCTGTATGGAGGATGACATCTCCACATACACTACGTGGTCAAAAGTATCCGGAGACCTGTTTGAAAATGACGTACCAGTTCGTGGGCCCTCCATCGGTAATGCTGAAAGTGAATATGGTGTTGGCCCACCCTTAGCCTTGATAACAGCTTTCGCTCTCGCAGGCATACTTTCAATCAAGTGCTGGAAGGCTTCTTGGGGAATGGCTGCCCATTCTTCACGGAGTGCGGAACCGAGGAGAGGTCGGTGTCGGTCGGTGAAGCCTGGCACGAAGTCGGCGTTCCAAAACATCCCAAAAGTGTTCTATAGGATTCAAGTCGGGACTCTGTGCAGGCCAGTCCATTACAGGGATGTTATTGTCGTGAAACCACACCACCACAGCCCGTGCAGTATGAACATGTGCTCGATCGTGTTGAAAGATGCAATCGCCATCCTCGAATTACTCTTAAACAGTGGGAAGCAAGAAGGTGCTCAAAATATCAATGTAGGTCTGCGCTGTGATCGTGCCACGCAAAACAACAAGGGGTGCAAGCCACTCCAGGAAAAACACCACCACACTATAACACCACCACCACCTCCGAATTTCACACGCTGGCAGATGAGGTCACCGGGCATTTGCCATATCCACACCCTGCCATCGGATCGCCACATTGTGTACCGTGATTCGTCACTCCACACAACGTTTTGCCACTGTTCAATCGTGTAATGTTGACACTCCTTACACCAAGCGAGGGTCGTTTGGCATTTTCCTGCGTGATGTGTGGCTTATGAGCAACCGCTCGGCCATGGAATCCAAGGTTTCTCACCTCACACCTAACTGTCATAGTACTTGGAGTGGATCCTGATGCAGTTTGGAATTCCTGTGTGATGGTCTGGATAGATGTCTGCCTATTACTCTTTACGATCCTCTTCAAATGTCGGCGGTCTCTGTCAGTCAACAGATGAGGTCGGTCTGTACGCTTTTGTGCTGTGCATGCCCCTTCACGTTTCCACTTCACTATCACATCAGAAACAGTGGACATAGGGATGTTTAGGAGTGTGGAAATCTCGCGTACAGACTTCTGACACAAGTGACACCCAATCACCTGACCACGTTCGCAGTCCGTGAGTTCCATGGAGCGTCCCATTCTGCTGTTTCACGATGTCTAATGACTACTGAAGTCTCGGATAATGAGTACCAGCAGTAGGTGGCAGCACAATGAACCTAAGATGTAAAACGTATGTTTGTGAGGATGTTCGGATACTTTTGATCACATAGTGTATCACAGCACATCCATTGCCTTTTTCAGTTTTAGAATCATCCGTATAGATGCAAGAGTTTGGATGTGTATTTTTCTAGCTTTTCTTTAAATAACTGCTGGTAGATTAGTTGCTGGGTATTTATCCGATTATGCTTGCTTAGATCTATATCATTGGGAGGTATTTTCTTCTTCCAGGGTGGAATATCCGACTGTAGTTGCCTTTAGGAGATATCAGGAATTGTGGTGTTCATTTCTTTGAGATATCTATTTATTCGAATTAATTTTATATGCTCTTTAGCCCGAGATGGACAGAAACTTACAAACAAGAAATGCAGAGCTTGTTAAAACACACAATTTATACCAAGTAAAATTTGTAACAATAACCACTTCTGAGATATTAGTGTTAACTGGATTGAATTTCCAAATAGCGTATACCTACTTTTGCGAAGTAACCCAGTCGCCTTTCGTCTATTTCTGGTGATTATGCAGAGTGAAATTTCAAACCATTTATGCAAATGAAACCATTTATGCACATGTATATCTGAAACAGAAAGAAGAATAAGTTTTTATAAGAACAGGTTATGGCACTGTAGGAAGAGAAACTACTGTGACTGTAGCATCAGCTGTTTACATACTCTACCACTTAAGTATAACATAGGTATACGTTATACAAGATTGGGGACATGGACACAAGGGGACTGCGCCCCACGTGACCCAGGGGAGCGAACGTCAGCCCAGTGACACTCCCACTCCCGAGAGCTGTTCCATGGACTCCGCTTGGTCGGGAAACCACCCAGACGTACCCTATCTCCCATGGGTATCGGGAACCACTGCTCCGCCGAGTCCAACCCAGTCCAAATGATACCCTAATGGGTGGGGCTCAGACGTTTGGCCGAGCTTACTTTCAGTAACGTCAGAAGTACCACGAGTGCTAAGGATCCGCAGCGCCCGCACCACGGCAGCTGAAGGGGTTGAACCCCCCTTACGGGGAAGGTTGGGGACACTTCGGGCACCGATCTTGATAGATCTGTTGTTGCTACCACCTCCAGGAGGAAAGAATGAAGTGAAGGAATCACAGGAGGCTATAGGCCGCAGGTAGTCAGGCCACCGAGATGCGCGGAATTTCATAACAGTTCCAGGCTCGAAGACCCGTCCCATTGCTGGAGCTGCCTAGAGAGGACGACGAACGACCCTCGACCAAGCAGCCCTCTAGTGTTCACGGGGAGAGTACTCTCTCATTTAAGCAAACATCCGCGCCATCCGCCATACTTAGCAGCGCACTTGAAAGATGAGAAAGAAACGGAACGAAAGGGGAATTATGGAAAGGAAATCGTAGTAGATAAACTGGGAAGCTCTGTATTTTGTCACGGGGTTTTAACGATTCGAAGAAGTAAACCTCTCACTTCTGGTGTGTGCATCAGTGGTTGGTAGCGAACACTTTGCCCTGCTTGGCATTCCCTTACTCTGCAATCATAGTACTTGCAGAGCACCATGGGCACGAGCACGCTTAGGGGCGATTTGCGCCCTTGACCGCACCATGCCATTTCACTATGGCGGAGTGGTTATGGTATCAGAAAACGGAGAAGAATTTCGCACTTAAGTGTAAATGAAGCCTTATTTTGCTTCTGGAAACCTCCAGAAGGTATTGAATCGACAGACACCAGAGGACGACCAGATTCGGAGTGGTAGCTTGGACGCAGGCGGCGTCCCTACGTCTCAAAAAATCCTGACGTCGGCGGGAACCCTCACGGGTCTCTCCCCAAGCACCGAACGCCAGGGCAGCCATTTCCTAAAAGCAGACTCCACCGCCCACTTGCCTGATTCTTCGACCTTGAAACATATAAACGTTACACAGTTCACCCCAGCATTCGCCTACCAAACTGCGAAATAAACCAAAGTCAAAGTGGCCGGCTTAACAGGAATCGAATCCGGGACCTCCCGAGTGCGATCTCACACGTCTTCGCAGCCATCTTACTCGGTATGTGGCGGAATTGTACAATCTGAGATATTCTTAATTCTTTAGAACAATTATTAACTTTGCAGTAAAGTTAAAACAAAAGCAGAATTCCAATATAATTTCATTTTTTTCTCCCAATAAAATGCTACAAGCCTGTATCGGTTATTATAATCTAACAAATAAGCCGCCTAAAATGTTCTGGAATTACCTAAGTATGTTTTCGTATCATTTGCCACACATTTGCTTTTATAAATATTAGTGGAATAAACTCAAAATCTCAAGTGACATGTATGACTATTTGACGAATAAAATTTTCATAAATAACGAAGGTTTTCTGAATCTTGCAATAAAATAGAGTATACAGAAAAACATTCTAATTAAGTATTGAGACTTTATTACCATTAGTATTAGCCAAATTCTTAAAAAAAATAAAAAATAAACAAAAATCCCAGCCTTAAAGCAAAGATAAAAATCTGATGTGTTACACTCACATGACTTTTTCTACTCTTGTACAAGCTATTTTTTTACAAACGCTTGTTCTCCATCTGCTTCATGTTAATCGAGATGTTAATCTTATTACTAATTTTCTTGTAGGTGCAAGGAGAATATGGTAGGTTTTAAGTGATAGTCAAATATTTTAAGAACTGATTGCTATGTGGAGCATTCTCTTTGTATGTCCAGGATATAAAGAAAAATGAATAACGAATTCCCATTTGAGAAAAAAGTATTGGAACATTTAAGGGAATAACAAGCAATATAGTTCACTCAATAAAAAAAATGTATATGACATAAATTGTGTATTTTAACGCGATCTACAGTTTTTGTGTAGTAAAATTTTGTCTATCTCTTATGGTTTACCAGTTATGCAAAAGTCGTTCACAATGAAGAATACTTTTGGAGACATTCCCAGAAAATTCGAGATATTCATTTCATGTGTCATGAAAATATCGTAAACATATGATATTTTAATCAAAATCGTTAGAGCCATTTTTGGGAAAATTAAAATCTTCGAAAAATGTTCCATGTAAAGGGTAATCTGGGGTGGGGGATTTTCTTGAAAACCTTCGTGTCGCATCTCTGGAAGATACTAAACCTAAATAGCAGGTTTGGTGTTTATCCGACTGTTCGTTTCTGAGTTATACTCTTCACAGATACACACACACACACACACACACACATATATATACAGAGACACACACACGGACATGTTTCCAATAATGCTTTTTTTTGGATTCAGGGGGTCTCAAAACATATATTTCCTGTGAAATCTCCGGTATCGAATTTTTGGGTGGAATACAATACTTTCCCTACTTACTATACGTAATAGAGAAATTAAAAAGTATTACATTAACGTAATAAAAATGAAATATGGTGGAATAAAATTTGTTTTTAAAACAAATTATGTGTACAATGTAATTTGTACAAATCTTAAAACTATAAATTTTTTTACTTCCTCTACTACGTATAGTAACTAGGGGAAATATTGTATTCCGCCCAAAAATTCGATATCGATACGTCGTGTTTTGAAGCCCCTGAATTCATAAAAAGCATTTTTAGAAAAACGTCTGTATGTGTTTCTGTCTGTGTATATGTCTGTGTGTCTGTGAACGGTATGACTCAAAAATGAAGCCGGATCAACACCAAACTTGGTATTTAAGTTCAGTACCTTCCAGAGATGCGACATGAAGATTTTCACCCTAGACTACCCCTTACATGTAACATTTATCGAACATTTTTCTTTTCTAAAAATTGGCTATAATGACTTGTATGAAAATACCACATATTAAAGATACTTACATGACAAATAAAATGTGTATTTTGAATTTTCGGGGAATAGCATATGAAGTTTACTTCATTTCGAGGAAATTTAATATAAACTTGTATAACTGGTAAACGTTAAGCGACAGACGAAAACTACTGCACAAAGATGTAGACATTTTTAAAACACACAATTTATTTAAAATAGGTTTTTTTGTGATATAAATCTTTTCTGAGAGATCCATTATTAATAGTTCGAATTGTTCATTTCTTGCTCATTCTCTTAAAGTAAAGGGTAGTCTGGGGTGGGGGGATTTTCTTGAAAACCTTCGTGTAGCATCTCTGGAAGATACTGAACCTAAATACCAAGTTTGGTGTTTATCCGACTGTTCGTTTCTGAGTTATGCTGTTCACAGACACACACATACACGGACATGTTTCCAAAAATGCTTTTTTGGATTCAGGGGGTCTCAAAACATATATTTCCGGTGAAATCTCGGTAACGAATTTTTGGGTGGTATGCAATACTTCCCCTACTTACTATACGTAGTAGAGAAAGTAAAAATGAATGAGAATTCCCATTTGATAAAAAGTGTAAGTATTGGAAAATTTAAGGGAATAACAAGCAATATCTCGAAAATGGTTCACTCAACAACACAAAATGTAGATGACATAAATTGTGCATTTTAACGCGATTTAATTTTTTGCGTAGTAAAATGCTGTCTTTCCCTTTTATTACAAACTAGAATGTTTTTGAGTCCAGTAAAATTAACATGGGTATCCCTAAATACTTGTCCATATCGTTTCCAAGGTTTTCGTGATGTGATCAACTCATCATTTGCAGCATAAACTTATTTAAGCTCCTTGATCTTGCACCTTTTGGTCAGCGCTGCGGCCAAGTTCAGCTGTTGTGACACAAAGGAGCGGTACAATTAAGCTGTCAATGTCTAGGGTTCGAACCCCAGTTTGTTGGCAGTGTTCCCTACGGCAGGTGCCGCAGAATCCTTTCACATCTCCGAGCAGCTGTCTGGCAAAGCATCGGAATGTCCACACGCACGCACGCACACCTAGCTCCAAGTTTTATATCGGATGCTGAAAATAGAGTGCGTAAAGTAAACATTTCCTCGCCATTCTGCATCCGGCTGCTTCTCATTGCCACACATTGCGCGCTTTATGGATTTTAACATGTGTCTGCAGCGCATCAGAATATTGCTTGTGCCAACTCGACAAAAGTTATTCTCACCCAACTGATTTCAGCTGTTTTTCTTTCTTATGCCTTTTATTTCTTACTGTTTTCGTGGTAATAACGTAATATGACAAAAGTTTAATAAAATCCTGACGTGTTCCATACACATGACTTTCTCTATTTACTCTTCCAAAAACTATTCTTACAAAGATTTATTTTTCTACCTACTTCTCGTTACTCGAGATAATGCTTACTCATTTCGTAAAAAAGCAGGCCTCTATAAGATTGCTTTGAAGTTGCATATTCTTTGCGTGATCATTGAAAAAGTGTAGGTACTTAAAAATTCAGAGCAGTAACGAATAATATTTCGGAAATGATTAATGCCACAAATAAGCTTTTTAATATAAATTGTGTGGTTTAACGAGATCCACAGTTTCTGTGTAGGAAGATTTTGTCTATTTCTTTGTTTACTATTTATACAAAAGCTATTCAAAATGAAGCGGACTTCACGGGCTATCGGCAGAAAATTCAACATATATAGTTTATTTGTAATGCAAATATCTTACATTGCGGTATTTTAATAAAAATCGTTTGAGTTTTTGGGAAAATGAAATATAACGAACATTTTCCCATGTAAATTGAGTTTTCTTGAAAACTTTCGTTTCGCATTCTAGAAAGATGCTGAAGTTAAATAGTAGTAAACGTTTGGTATTTAACCGACTTTTCGTTTTCGGATTATACTGTTTATACATACACGCGCGCGCGTTGACCATTTTCTAATTTTTTTTATTCAGGTAGTCTCAAAACGTGTATTTCCGATGAAAATTCGGTATGGAATTTTTGGGTGGAATTCAACACTTCCTCTGCTTATTACAGGTAGGCAGTGGAGACAGTGAAAAGGAACATTTAAAAATGTCCTTCAGGTGAGCTCTAATCCTATCTAGCCAGTGTTAAATTAACCAAATTTGCGTACCTACTTTGAAAGAACCTTTGAGCGGCAAAGTTGACACTTGTGTAGTTTATTTTGATATACGTTGTTAGTGTACTGAGGCAGAAATACAACCTATTTCGCACGAGCATAAGATTTAGGATAGTTTTTCTTAAGTATGATTTAATGTTAAAATATTGCAAACAATTTATTTGGGAAAATGTAATATTGATAAAACTATAGTTAAAGATTCCCATGGGGATCTAACAATATTAACAGTTTATCGCACAGATGGAGTTAAGTTTTAAAAATCAGTAGGAAAACAAAACTTCCCCCATCAAACGGCCCACCCGCAAAAAAAAAAAAAAAAAAAAAAAAAAAAAAGAATCTGATGTGATGCATTCACATAACATTCCCTACCACCTATCTTTATTAGTGGGTATACACATTACTAAAGCTATTTTTCTATCTATTACATTTTAATCCAAATAAGTATTTGCAAAAACAGCTGCATTTCACATTTCGTTAAGGATATAAAGAGAACAGCGATAGTGAAATGTTTAAGAACTGGACGCTATATGCTGGCCCTAAAATTCCACACTGTTTCCATGCAATCACGAGAAACAACTGAAAACCGATGATACTTTAAAAGAATGACAAGTGTTCAACAATTCGAACCTTCAAATAACGGATTACTCAGAACTGGCGTATGCTACAGAAAAACGTATTTTAAGTAAATTGTATGTTTTAAAGATATTTACATTTTTTGGTATGCTACGTTTTGCCTATCGCTTAAGGTTTACCAGTTATACAATATTATACAAAATTCCTTGAATTAAGAGGACTTCACAGGCTATTCCTAGAAAATTCAAGATGTACTTTTTATTTCTCATGTAAGTATATTTAATATATGATATTTTAATCAAAATCGTTACAGCCATTTTTAAAGAATAAAAATTTTCGAAACATGTTCCGTGTAAAGCGTAATTGAGGGTGAGGGGATTTTCTTGAAAATCTTCGTGTCGCATCTTTGGAAGGTACTGAACCTAAATACCAAGTGTGGTATTTATCTAACTTTTCGTTTTTTAGTTATGCTGTTCATAGACACACACGAACCTTGTTCTAAAAATTCTTTTTTGGATTCAGGAGGTCTCAAAACATATATTTCCGGCGAAATCTCGGTATCGAATTTTTAGGTGAAGGCAATATGTTCTCTACCTACCGTGTACGTGGTTGAGAAATTGAAGAAGCAGAATATCTTATTCCATATCATATCAAATCTATCCACACATATTTTAGTATGAATGATTACTTCTAAGCTGAATTTAGTAACAAATCTTGTATGTACTCACAGGACTTTCTCTGCCCACTACAAATGCACAGATATACATAATAGAATTTGAGGCAGCATTTTTAACAGTTAAATGATATCAGTCAAATTATATAATATAAAATATAATAACAGCCCGCCTTAAAGCAATATGTGTATACTATAATATATATAAAGTATGTTAAACAGTCATTGTATTATGTTTATATTATTATGTACATGCATAATAAAGTTATCTGAATGTATTACATAATTTAACAATGTAGGAGCTGTGAGAATAGAAGCCGAAAGTTGCTAACAATGAGGTTACCTTGAGGCAACAATAAATTAGAAAGTTCAATAATGCTACTAATAATTCTTGGAACAATAATGTAATGTTTAAAACAGTTTATAAATAGCCAATTAACAACTAGAAGAAGTTTAAGTTAAATAAAAGTATTCTATTGGAATAGAATTAACCAATGAGAGACAGCGTTCCCAACCAGACGCTAGAAGATAACATACCTGAGCAGTTCGTTTGCTCGGTACGTATTCAGTATGAGACGTAAAAAATTCATTACGACGTGAATAATACAAAGTTTACGTGTTAAAAAGTACAAGTAACAATAATCTCACAGCTCTACAGTAGGATATATCAGTGAAATGTTATTTAATCGTGTGAAAGATTAATAAAACGAAGTTAAATGCCATAATAATTTGTGTAAGCCTTCATTCTTTAGCCGCATCACCCCCTGCTAAGAGATACGTGTTTCTACAAATTAATACTAACGCAGCCGAGGCAAACATAAATATATAATATTTAAATAAACATTAAAATATAAGTTGCCTTTGTTTAAAAAGTGGGGCGAAGGCCCCCGGAAAGTGAACGTGGGGCGAAGGCCACCGGAAACTTTGTAACGTGCGTGGTCTAAACAACTTCAAGTTTGGCTTTTGCAACAGTGAGGCATTAATCTACTTCAAATTCATACGAAAAAATCCGATGTGTTGCACTCACATGACTTTCTCTACTCTTGTACAAGCTATTTTTACAAACAGTTATTCTCCATCTACTTCATGTTAATCGAGATAACCATTTGCAAAAAAACTATCTTATTGCTAATTTTCTTGTGGGTGCGAGGAGAATATGGTAGGCTTTAAGCGATAGTCAAAACTTTTAAGAGCTGGTTGCTATGTGGAGCATTCCATTCTCTTTACATGTCCAGGACATAAAAAGAACGAATAACAAATTACAATTTGAGAAGCATTATATTGGAAAATTCAAACAAATAACAAGCAATATCTCGGAAATGGTTCACTGGACAAAAAAACAACAACAAAAAAAACAGCAACAAAAAAAGAAAATAAGACAGAAATGTATAATAAATTGTGTGTTTTAACGCATCTGCAATTCTTATTTAGTAAACTTTTGTCTATCTCTTACGGTTTACCAGTTATAGGAAAGTAATTCAGAATGAAGAGGACTTTTGGAGACATTCCCAGAATATTCATAATATACATTTCATGAAAATATCTTAAACATACGATATTTTAATTAAAGTCGTTACAGCCATTTTTGAGAAAATCATAATTTTCGAAAGACGTTTCATGTAATGTATGGTCTAGGGTAGAGGATTTTCTTGAAAATCTTCGCGTCGCATCCTTGGACGATACTGAACCAAAATGAAAAGTTTGATATTTATCCGACTTTTCGTTCTGAATTATGTTGTTCATAGACAGACACATAGATATGTTTCCAAAACATTTTATTTTGATTCGGAGCACTTTAAAACATGTGTTTCAGGTAAACTCGGTATCGAATTTTTGGGTGGAATGCACTACTTCCGTTACTTACTCTACGTAGTAGAGAAAGTAATTATTTTTCCATCCACATTTTGTTATCCATTCTATATCTCTGTACACAAATTATTTCAAACCAAGAATTAAGCGCTTAGTTACATACAATATACAAAAACAGATTCAAATGTTAATATCAGAAGCAGGGTAATAAATTTATAAGTAGTCTTGATGAACTCTTAAAAAGGAAAATATAACAGGAGAATCCCAAATCTTCAAGCATACTCGTAATTCGCCAAATGAGTGCACTTGAAAAAGTTAAACACACAAAACAAAAACATCTAGCAGCAAGAAAAAAATTATTCGATACAAATAATGAGCATTGCATTGTAGTAAGACATCGTCTATTTCTTATTTTTTCCAAACTATGCAAAACCATTCAAAATTCAATTACGATGAAGAGGATTTCGCAGACTATTTGTACAAAAATCAAATCACCTATGTGTGTTATTTTGTGTGTAAATGTCTGAAAATATCATATTTTAATCAAATTACAACAAAGATGCTGGACCAAAATACCAAGTTTAATATTTATACATCACACGGACGCACAGTTTTATAAAAATATTTTCTATGTTCAAAAAAGGCGTGCATTTCCGGTAAAATCTCGTATTCAAATTTAAGGATAGAATACAATGTTGCCTCAACCTACCATAATTAAGTGGTAGACAAAGTGAATACATCACGTGGTTTGAAAAATATTAATTTTAAAAAATAATGAATTGTTTGTATTTTAACTCAGTTTTATAAAACCAGGTTCGAATTATTTATCCTCTGTACATCGTTTTGTTTATCTGGAACATTTATGGAAAAAGATGGTACTTGAGTAATCTATGTTATTTATTTCTCCCTCTAAGTCTTGAATGATTGTTTTCCCACCTCTGATTTTCCTGCATATACCTGCATTATTTGAGATCCTTTGTTTCTTTTGACTTTTAAGGATTGAAAATTGTATATTAACTCGATGTTCGCCTCATTTTCAAGGGGAAACCGTGTGGAATCGTAATCAATTTAGTCTTACTCAAGGTTTAAAATTTAATTCCTCATGATAACCAGCTAAAAGATACCACTATTCTATTGATAATGTTTTGTGAACCCTTCTCCTTGAAGCTATCATGGTGAAAACTTGAATTTCTTGCATTCAGTGCTGGTAACCTAACAAACATTCTTGCGTGTTTCGTCTATTGTATTGCAATTATATGCATGAACTATATTAAACCCTCTAACCTTTAATATATTTTTATTGCAGACCTGAAATTTTATCATATTTGATAGTTGTAGTTTACCATTTAAATCTTACATTGGCCTCCACTCTCCTTTTTCTTTGTTAATATTTACGTAGGATTTAATTAATTCAGCAGATAGTATGATTTGCTAGGTACTGATTCTTATACTTTCTGTACCAGTACAAAGTAGGTGGACAAGGTATTGCTTTTCAACCAAAAATTCAGAAACGCATGTTTTGAGACCCTTGAATCAAAAAAGCATTAATTTGGGTTTGGTACCTTCCAAAAATATGACACGAAGATTTTCAAGAAAATTCCCTTCCCCAACTACCCTTTTTATGAAGCATTTTTGAAATGTTTATTTTCCCACAAAGGACCAGCAATTTTGATTAAAATACCAGATATTTAAGATATTTACAAGACTAACAAAATGTATATCACGGGTTTTCTGGGAATAGTCGATGAAGTCATCTTCATTTGGAAAGAACTTTGTATAATCTTATACACCTAGTAGCGATATATGAAAACGCATTGCACAAAAAATGTGGATCACTTTGAAACACACAATTCATTTTAAATAAGTTTTTTGTGACATAAGCCATTTCGGGATATTCGCTATTAATGATTTCAATTGCTCAATACTTAGCCATTTCTTTAAAGTCTCGTAGATTTTCAGTTGTTTCTCGCGATTGCATGGAAACAGAATGGAGTTTTAAGGCGGGTGCATAGCGCCCAGTTCTTAAACATTTTATTATTATTGCTGTTCCCTTTGTACCCTAACGAAATGTGTAATGTAGGCATTTCTGCAAAGTTTTATGTCGATTAAAGTTACGAAGATAGAAAAATAAACTTTCGTAAGAATAATTTGTTTACCCACTAATAAACGATAGAGGGTAGAGAAAGTTAATCGAAATATAACAGACAATTTCTTTTTTATAAAGATCAACAACGAGGATATTCGAACTCAAATTCGCCATTAGGGTTAATGTTGGTGACCTTGCTATTGAAACCACAATGTTCTACATCTGGTAGTGATTAATTTTAGTTTTACCTATGTACCATTTATATTGTTCACTACTGTATGCAATACATGCGTTGAGTGCATCGGAGAATCTCGGAATTAGAAAATAATTGACTTCATCTCGTATTTGCAAAATCTTAGTCCTTCTCCAAATATGGACTTATTGGAGTTTATCTCATTGTACTATTTCCTTGTTACAGCGTGACAAATTGTGCATTTTAATTACTATTCCTCGTTAGTAAAAACATGATTTGAATAAGGAGGCGAAGAGGAGAAAGCAAGCGTGCAACTGTGAGCGAATGCATTATGCACAGAGGATTGTTCCGCGAACGCTCCTAAGTCGGTGTGCATGCTTTTGCTTTATTAGACCGTTAACGCGCGAGTACATCGCAATTCTTGTCCGCACGTCGCCATTTAGTTTATGTGCAAGTAGTTTTCAAGGCCAGTGAGATTTGAAATCTGCAACTGGCTGCTGCGGCCAGAGCTGCACACGGTTGCCAAGTCGAAACACGACCGTTGAGGGAAATGGCTTTAAACACAATTACACCAGCTTTTTCCTTCATCGGTATTGCAAACATTGTCATGAAGACGTCAAAATAAAGAATTCAACGAAACGAGTGGAAACTTGTTTTGTAAAGTTGTATCACGGCATCCTGAACTATAAAGAATTTAACTTGCCGCTGTCATGTTAAACATTCACTTGAACGCTCGTTATAAACCTGAAAAGTGGAGAAGGGGGATCCCTAAGTTTAAGCACAAAGTTGCAGTCTCCTACAGTCAGGTAATTTTGGTTGTCTTGTATAAATTATAGGTTATGTTAGTGGATTTGAGCGGCTATGGGCTCCATAACTCAGCATTGGTCTCAGCATTTCGTGTTATGGAACTAGAGTCTTTATTACAAGCATGCTGTTTTGCATTCCTGTGCAATAGCAGTGAAACTCTTTAAAGCAGAATAAGCTATGTATCAACAGCATCTAATACTCTATAACAAGGTTGGCATAACTACTGGTTCAGCCCGTGAGCTGCTTTTGTTTGCCACCTACAAACTTAAAAATATAATAAAAACAAATGGTGCACCTGTATTAGATTAATTTATTCACGAATTTCGAACGATTATATAAAATTAGGGCTCAGATCTTTTCCTTCTCTACTACATATAGCAAGTAGGGGGATTATTGTATACCACTCAAAAATTCTATGCCGAAATTTCACCGGAAGTATGTGTTTTGAGGCCCCCTAAAAGCCATAAAAAGCATTTTTAGAATTTGATACACGTTCGTCTCTGTGTGCGTGTTTGTGAACAGCATAACTCAAAAACGAAAAGTCGCAAAAATACCAAGCATGGTATTTAAGTTCAGTATCATCCAAAAATGTGACATGAAAACTTTCAAGAAAATCCCACCATCCAACTACCCTTTACATGGAGCATTTTTCGAAATTTTCGATTTTCTCAAAAATGGCTCTAAAGAGTTCGATTAAAATATCATATATTAAAGATAGTTACATAACAAAATGTATACCTTGAATTTTCTGGGAACAGCCTGTGAAGTCCTCTTCATTCGGAAGGAATTTTGTATAATTTTGTATAGCTGGTAAACGTTAAGTAAAGACGAAAATGTACCACACAAAAAATGTAAATCTGTTTAAAATACACAAAAGCCCTGTCAATTTTAAGTGATGTTGTCATGGAAACAGTGTGAAATTTTAAGGCTATCGTATAATGTCCAGTTCTTAAATATTTGACTATCGCTGTTCTCTTTGTATCTATGGCGAAATGGTGATGTAGCTATTTCTGTAAAGGTTTGTCTCGATTATAATGAAGTAATATAAAAGTTAGCTTTCGTAAGGATAGTTTTATATCCAGCAAAGAAAAAGTCATGTTAATGTAACACATCATATTTTTAATTCATGTGCAGTGTAATGAGCTACTGAAGGACAAATATAAGGAACTTAATGTCGTTGATTTTTACAACTGTCTGCCGAATTATACATTTCTTTGTTTGAAAGGCTCTGCACGAGGAACAATATCAGCGTTCGCATAAACATATATCTGTGAAAAGTCATTTTCGAAATGAAACAGGTCAAATCAAAATAAAGGTCTGGTAAATATTCATAGTACGTTTTGATAATAGGCAGCACAAAATTAGAACCACAAATGCCTGTAATTATAACACAGAAAAGTCAGTTTCATTCCCTTTAATATGAACTGGTATTGTCGTAAAAATACTTCATGTAACAGACGTTATATTATTAGTTACATTGTCATGAGACTATGAATGAAAGACAGATCATTTGTTAAGCATTTAATTACAGCAGTTAATAATGTAGGAGTACTCTGTTTGAAAACTAATCTTATCTGCGCGCCTCGTGCCTGTGAGTTTATGATTCCTACCTAAAGCCCGCAATTAATTTTCCCCGTTATGAAAAGTCTAGGAATCCCTACTCTATACTATTCATCCCATGGCCCTTGGAGATTTATTGTAGCTCCATTAGCAACAGTATTTAATATAACCCGATAGCTTCGAAATTCAAAGGTCTCTGGTTTTGCTCCCGGATAGACTGTGAAATTTGCTTCAGCCAGGATTGTTTCTTATCTTCCCTAGAGCCTGGAAGTGTATGTAAATGTCCAAATAACCCAATGATTAACAGAAACAGTAAGGCGAGGTTTTAAAGGCGGCATATAAATGGAAAACAAGCAACGAAAAAGGATTGCGTAGAGAACTTACCTCATATAAAAGTTGGATGTGAGAGAATCTAACGTTTAGTGGCTAGTTCTAAAGAAAGGGTCCAAAGTTTGAACTAGGCCATTCACGCTTAACCCATTTCTTCTTACTCACCAAAGAAATTGCTCCTCACTGCGAGACCTGCAATTGCCGCATCACCATCGAACACCTCATCACTAAATGTAGAAGTTATACCATGGAGAGAAGAAGACATAGCATCCCTGAAGATATATTTTTTAGCTTTAAACAACTCTACGCATTTCATAAACAGTATCCTTTTCTTGAAAGACATAAAACTGATTAGCAAGATTTAAATATAACACATCTAATAAAAATGTATAATAGGTTATACTGTTCTAACTCTGTTCAAGACAAAATAACGTAAAAGATGTTTGTAACAATGCGTTACAATTATTGTATTACTCTAATCAATGTAAAGAATACAATGTATCTTTATTCTACTCGTATATGTGGATATACACTACGTGATCAAAAGTATCCGGACACCTGTCTGAAAATGACGTACAAGTTCGTGGCGCAGTCCATCGGTAATGCTGGAAGTAATGGTGTTGGCCCACCCTTAGCCTTGATGACAGCGTTCACTCTCGCAGGCATACTTTCAATCAGGTGCTGGAAGGTTTCTTGGGAAATGGCAGCCGTTCTTCACGGAGTACGGAACTGAGGAGAGGTATCGATGTAGGTCGGGAGGCCTGGCACTAAGTCGGCGTTCCAAAACATCCCAAAGGTGTTCTATAGGATTCAAGTCAGGACACTGTGCAGGCCAGTCCATTACAGGGATGTTATCGTCGTGTAAACACTCCGCCACAGCCCGTGCAGTATGAACAGGTGCTCGATGGTGTTGAAAGATGCAGATACTTGGAGTGGATCCTGATGCAGTTTGGAATTCCTGTGTGATGGTCTGGATAGATGTCTGTCTATTACTCTTTACGACCTCTTCAAATGTCGGCGGTTACCGTCAGTCAACAGACGAGGTCAGCCTGTACATTTTTGTGCTGTACATGTCCCTTCACGTTTCCACTTCACTATCACATCAGAAACAATGGACCTAGGGATGTTTAGGAGTGTGGAAATCTCGCGTACAGACTTCTGACACAAGTAACACCCAATCACCTGACCACGTTCGAAGTCCGTGAGTTCCACTTAGCGTCCCATTCTGCTGTTTCACGATGTCTAATGACTACTGAGGTAGCGGATAATGAGTACCAGGCAGTAGGTGGCAGCACAATGCACCTAAGATTAAAAGCGTATTTTTGTGGGGGTGTCCGGATACTTTTGATCACATAGTGTAAGTCGCGATATCACCTAGTAGTCAAAGCGACTATAAATAAAGGGAAACAACAACAACAACAAAGCTTTATTCAGTTTTAAAGTTTTAGAGTTTAGAATGTTCCCTATTCCTAGCAATTGGTGATGTTCCTGGTGAGATGGAAATAAGTGTATCCGTGTACTAAAAGAAAAAACAATGATGCACTCGTTGATTTCAATTTCCAGATACTTGGATAAGACCTGTCTTCCACACAATTATTCTCAGAATCTAAAGTTTATGTTCTTACTTAGAAGGTCTTATTTATATGAGAAAATTCTTTTCAAGAGGTAAGACCTAAATATAAAACCAGAATCCAAATGACCATCACCAATTTGGAGAGCTCACTAAGAATGGCTACGTCACAGATAAAACCAAATTTGGACAGTTTGCAGAGAAACAAACAGAATATTTGTGTAAACATGGTATGTTCCTTTTGATAATATTAATTTAGATCTTCATCTTTTATGAGTATATTGTTTCAATCTGTCTAATCCACAGTGGGTTCATTTTTGCTGTCTAATCAACTCTTTACATAATTCATACCTTTATTCAAGACAAATATATTCAATTAGAGAGCAGAGGTTGAAAAAACTTTGTTATTTTTATATGTGACCCTCAAACCCATCCGAAATTTAAATGTGAACCTTCGGTAGCATAAAGGTTGAAGGCCCATTCTCTATCTAGGCCGTTATTTTGCGACCAATTCTCGCTCAGAGTGAAAACGGAAACTGCAAGCTGAATTTAGTAATCCTCATCAATACATTTCTTCTTATATGTTTTCATCCCTCCAAAAAGAACGTTCCTTAGCAATTTGAAGAACTGCGTTCTGGATGTTTCAATGAACTAAACATTGAAAATGTCCCTTCGAGACAAGTTCAGTGCCCAAGTTACCCAAGAGACCTATTCAGATTCCATTATTAGAACAGTACAAATTATGCCAACATGAAGGGTGGTAATGGGTGTACATGTTTGGCCAAAATGTGACTTTCATGGTTTTTGCATTAAAGCACGCAATATTATATTCAGATTTCCAGACCTGCAGCATTTTAAAATTAAAATCACAATTAAAAGCAATTTTCATAATAAAAATGCTTTCGGCATACCTTAAATTCTTTGTATCAGCTTTAGTTATGTATTTGTTGTTGGTTATTATAATTAGCTCTTAGCACAATATTTTTTCTTCTATTTTAAACTTGAGTGCTAAGTACCTTTTGAGTAACAAGATTAGCTTTTGAAATTTAAAATTAGCATTAGTCTTATTGTTTTATCGTTACAAATACTGATTTAGTTCATTATATTTAGTAATATTAATTATTCTGTATATTTGTGTGCTAGTGTGTCTAACTGGGACCCCGGTACTCACCCCGAGCACAAGAATTTCTCATTCAGGAGCGATGCTAGATACCTATTGTTGTTTATATTTTATGTAGTCTTTCTTTAGCAAATAAATAAATCAAGAAGTTGCAAGTATTAACCTCTAGAGACCCAAGATCAAATTCAGACATGTGTGCTTATATTGAGGGATTAATGAGTTTCTCTGGGTACGAATATAATAAATAGCCAAAAACGTGTTTTTCTTTTTTGAAAAAGTTTGGAGGGGACTTTTTGTGGGGTGTAAAATGAGATTTAGACCTCTATAAGGATCAACGTGTGTTATTAGGGACCAAAATAACACGATTATCCAAGCGTTCAAATTTTGTTTTAATTTTGAGGGGGTTGTATCGTATATGGTACATTCAGTCTATAACGTTTTAGGTTTTTTTTCCAGTTCTACCTTCAGTATACATAATTTTACCGTTTGTCTCCCCTTAAATTGAAACTCTATACAAAATTCAATGATATAACTGTTCATTGCAATATTTCTGAGTGCAAATGGCTGAGCCAGTCCGCAGTTTCAGCAATGATCTGTTTTTACGCAAAACGGGTTATACACTAATTGGGGAAGAATTCCACGACCTGGTCTAAGAGATTACCACGGCACCAATTAAACTTTGCGAAGAATTTACATATGTAGGAGGCAAAATAAAAGGCAAGGAGGTAGACCAGGAGTAATTGCAGTTTGTGAGACAAGCGTATTTTGATATACGGTTCAGAAAAATTGCAGATAAGATACAAATTTAAATTGAGATTTATGTTCTTCAACATAAAAAAAACTTAATAACGATACGCTACACTGCAAAATAGAGTGGAAAACTGAAGAACTGAGGCGGCAAAATAAAGATTTACTCTATATAAGTTCCATTAAAGTCGCTTAAAAAGCAATTCAGCAGCAGGGCTACCTTAGGCAATTTAGATACGTTTGATTGATACGTATTTTCTTTAAAAATGCTAATGAACGAGTTCATACAATATTATTTGAAAACAATAATAACAATAATGCACTAGAAATAAGTATCACTGCCGTTGCTCATGTACAATTTAAATACAATTGTTTTTGAGGTTGATTTTCACCATTTAATTATTTGAACTCTAATGGATTTAATTAATTAAAAATATGTCGCTAAACATCAATAATTTACTATAATAAATATCATACAAATCACAACAGTTTCCTTGTATAAAATTAACATCAAGGAGGTTAATATTTCCTACCCAAAATGTGAATCACAAAAGTTTAGAAAGCACTAAAGTTTTAAAATGAAACAAATATTTTGAACAGATGAACTGAATTATAAAAAAATTGTTTTTAATTTAACTACAGCAAGTATAGCAAGTATAGCATTTCACCCAAAAATTCGATATCGAGATTTCACCGAAAAGAGACACTTTTAAGCCTTAAAAAACAAAAAGAAAAGTATTTATAGAAAAAGATCCGCGCTCGCGTTTGTTTGTCTGTCTGCCTTTGAACAGTTTAATTCAAAACTGAAAAGTCGATTCATCACCAAATTTTATTTTGATTAAAATAGCATATGTTTAAGACATTTTCATGCACGAAAGGTTTATCTTAAATTTTATGGAAATAACTTCTTCATTCTGAAGGACTGAAGGCTGGTAAACCGTAACAGATAGACAAAATCTTACTACACAAGTGATAAGTCGCTATACGTTTTCGTCGTGGACATACAAAGACTATGGACTAATAATTGAATGGGCTCTGATCACCGCAGACAACGAATCACTTCACCCTGAAGATGTCAAGCGCTGTACTTTGCGAAACGTCGGTATCTACGATGCCTTCTAGACCACGGCCTACAAGCCCGGATAGTAGTAATTCAATTATTATTTGTGACGCCGGCCGTGAAAGTCTCAGTATGTACACAAAGACTATGGAGTTTCAAAGCCGTCACATAGTGGTTCGGTTTTTAAAAATGTGACTATTGCTTTATCCTATGTATTTTTCTTAAGCCTACAAGTAAATGTTGAAGCCGTTCTCTGTGCGACAACAGATACCGCTCCTTGCTTCAAATCCTTTATAACATTTAATGTTACCTACTCTGTTGATGCGCTTTGATATCGTCATCTCGTAGCTCGTTTTGTGTTGACTCGTGCACCAGCTGCTCCAGCGGTATAGCTACGAGTTCTTTATCTCAGGATATGCGTGATTGTATTTTTAAGAGAAGCGTAAGTTGCCGTATGTCACAGAAATGTTGCTCGGAAAGATCGCTCTCAATAGCCGCTAAATCTTTCTAACACCGGCGCGTTCATTGCGCTACACTACTTAAAAATTACATGAGAGTCAAGAATCCCAGAAGAATCACGAATATGCCGCAAATGTATCCACGAATGTGTCTCTTTTCTTAACTTTAGCTCTGCCCATGTATACCCATATCAATACCTCTACCAACGTTCCTTCTCGCGCAGTCCAATCTTAAAATCCTACGTATGCGCCTCTTACCTTGTTGCCTTTCACTTTTCTGATTTACAGAATTGCTGCCTACGTGACTTCTCAAGCGTACTGAACTAAACCCTAACTGCATTCCAAGAAACTTTAACCTAATGTGTTCTATACTCGGCTGTTACTAATGTCTTCTTTACATGACTTCTACTTACTTTTTTCTTTCAATTCTAGCTTATTACATTATGCATTGATTTAATATACGGAAATTATTTATTGCAATTATTTCTTTATTTAATTATTTATATATTCCCGTCAATAGTTACGATATCAATGTGTAAATGTTCAATGAACGTTTACCTTGATTAATAAAAGTAGATACAGAACTAAGCTTTCGTAAGAGTAGCTTGTAGATGAGTGAGCGGAGAAAGTCATGTGAATTCAATACATGCTTTATAAAAGTTTCCTTCTTCTCTTCCTACTCGAGTAGGGTGTATTTCAAGTTTCACCGCGATACGTCGATTAATTTCGTACTAGAGGTATGGACGTGTTTGTATCGTTACGTAGTCTTTAAAGCCCATCTGAATAAGATTCATAATGCAATAGCATACTATCACTTATGATCAGTGAATAATAAATATCAATTAAATCGCAACTTGAGTTCACATTATTTTCTCTTTTCTATCAAATTTATCTCTGCTTCTTATCATGATCTTTGATCAAGAAGCGTTCATCATATTGGTTTCCTGTAGCTGGAGGCTGCAACTTCTTGACTTCGGTTTCTGCTGTTAATTTTACATTTCTTGGAAGGTTCATTATCTGAAATAATGCTGCGTAATAGCTATAAATGGCCGTCCCCGGAGGCTGCTGTCTACGAGTTCGATCCCCGGTACCGGATGAAAGATATGGTATGAACCGCACTCAACCTCATGGTCCTTGAGGAACGATTGAAGGGCAACTTGATGGGAAAGTAGTGTTCTCCAGGTCTGAAGGACTGCATATAAGCCGAGACAGCATACTGATCACATACTCGTAATATCCTCAACACTCTGCGTATGATATCCTAAGTGGACAGAGGATGTAGTGCCGTCTTTGATCTGCTCTGGACTATTGGGATAGAAGTTACCAAGAGATATTAATCTCTATAGCATTAGTTTCATTAAAACCGCTCAGGTAGCACGTCTGTGGTCCGCATTCGGAGGTCCTGGTTCGATCCTCGGAAACGCCCACTCTGACCCATGGTATTTCCTGGTTTCCCAGTGTCGAAAGGCGAATACTGGGATGATTTCTTCTCTACCACATTTCCTTTCCGTCATTTCCCTTTCATTCCGTTTCCTTCTCATCTTCCAGGTATGCTTCTAGGTCTCGTGGTGTATAGCCGTACCGAACAGATAGCGCGGATGCTGCTCGACTGGTGGGTCATTCATCGCCCTTTCTCGGCGGCTCGGCGGTGACACATGGGTCGAGCTTGGAAATGTTAAGGACTTCCGCGCGTCTCTGAGGCCTGTCTGCCTACGGCCTGTAGCCTCATGTGTGGTTCCTTCACTTATCGTTTCGCCCTGGGAGGAGGTAGGCACAATGGGGTTCTGTAGGTAGGTCGCACTACCAAGGTGTCAGTTTCATTAACACAGGATTCCTTTTGGAAATATGAAATCATTTCTAAAAAGTTTCAACCAATCAATATGTTTTAAAAAGTTTAATAAAAGCCTTTTCAAAGCCTTTATTTTTGAAACTTAAATTAGGTATTATATACTACTGCACCCGAAAACTATTCGGAATATTATAGGCTTAAGACTCAGGCTCCAGGTTTGAATTCTTTTGCTATACCAAACAGATTTGAATTGCTGTAATGCGAATGAAAATAAGCCTGCTAAAACTTCAACAATTCATCCAGGAATGACAACTGCTTTTCATCTTCGTATTAACCTCTGGGAAACTTCAAAACAGCATTTCACTTCAGCCATGCAGTTCTTGAACGTCGTGCTGTGGGCCAGAATACGAGTTCTGGAAGATTTTATTTTTGATTGTGCAATTGATTAGCAAATAGTTGTAGCTAACTCTTCATGTAAGTGGGCTAATTTGTGCACATATCAATCTCTAATATGAATAACTTTCCCATTTTTATAGGAACTCTGCTGTAAAATGATGTCATGTTTGCCCCCCCCCCCAAATATATACTTTTAAAACTCTAATATACAAGCTGTTGAGACTGTACAATATATCCAATACTAAGCGTTGTAGAAATAAATGTCTTGAATAAAAATTGCTTGATATTGTGGGAGAAAGGAAATGCCATTAGTCGTGGTTTATTTGGAGGACGTTGTGTTGGTCATTTTAGAGTGCATTTAATTTGACCATAATTGTTGGTTCCCATTTTAAAAAAATTGAATTGACCCCAAAATGACCGTCATAACGTCCTCCAAATAAAACATGACTAATAGCATTTACTTTCCCTGATAATATCAAGACCTTTATTAAAGACATTTGTTTGTACAACGCTTAGTTTTAGGGATGTTTTACAGTCTCAACTTAAATGGTACAATCTGTATATAATCATGTCACATTACTATCCCTAGCAATTACCTTTCGCAGCTGTCCTTTATTATTTTTTATTATAACATTTCCCTCAATTAAGGGCTGCCATATAGACAAGTATACCTATACAGTTAACAAATTTAAATTTAAAATATCAAAATACTGAAAATCAACTTAAAATAGAAATAAAAATGAATCTAAATCGGGACAGAAAAGTAGTATAAAATAATCCTATTATGCAGTTAAAATAAATATGCATATATAAATATATAATAATTTCAATGATTTGTACTACACTACTACTACTACTACTACTACTACTACTACTACTACTACTACTACTACTACTACTACTACTACTACTACTACTACTACTACTACTACTACAAAAATCATAGGTGTAAAGCTCAACAACACTTTCTCTACCCATAAAAATTCTAGCAATGTTATGTGTGTTATATTACTCATATATGAGTATTTTCTATCTGCGTTACGCTATTTACGATAAATGTTTAAACAATGAGATACTTACACACAACATACGGAAACAGCATTCAAATGGTTCTATCACAATTCGCAGTAACGAGCTCATGCGAAGGAAAAAGAAAAAGAAAAAATCTCAAGGTTTTAAACCTGTTGCATGGCACTCATTCTTTCGAAAATGTAAACGTACATGTAATATTTCGAAACCGGCTATCTTTATCGCAAATTATGTATTTTAATAAATTGTACATTTTTCATGTAAAACGTTCATCTGTTTTTAACCTTTCCCAGTTATATGAAACTTAATCTGAATGAAGAGAAGCTTATGCGCTATTTAAAGAAATTCAAAGTATAATTTTATTCAATATATCCAGTGTGGTATATTTTAATCATAACATTTAGAGGCAGTTTTGAGAAGGTAAACGGCCTTTCGTTACGCTGTTTCTCCCATTCCAGGTGATTTTCTGATATTGTTTTCCGGGATCTTAAAACGTATATTTTAGATATCTCGATACAGTAGAGAAAGAACAATGTTTATTTAACGACAATTAAGACAAATAATGTTAAGTAAATTTAAACCTGAGAATTTAAACACATAACTAATAGTTCGGAAACACCAGTGATGCGCAAAAAGTTATTGATTACAAAACTCTGCATTTATTCTGATGTAACTTCTAGTGAATCACTAAGGTTCCGATATTATATAAAACCCAATAATGACAATCCTTATAGGATATTTACAGAACTATATCAACATGTATATTTTTTATTTGTAATATCAAAATCTCAAGTATATATTATATTTTATGAAAATTATTAAGGCCAGTTTTGAGAAAACACAAAACAATAACATTATTTGAGAAGAAGCGTTGTTTAGTTTGACTTCTTAAAACACGTTTGGCTTAGGTTCAAGTTTTAATATTTTCCGACTTTCTGTATTTGAGTTATGCAGTTCGCAGACAAACAGGGAGGTTTATAACTTTTTTTATTATTTATTCAGTGTATTTCCGTGAAATTCGGTATCGAATTTTTCGTTAGAATGCAATACTTTGTCATGTATTATGTAAGCAGTAAAGTAAGTAAAAAGGTGAATCACAAGATTCACTTCTGATTTTGCAGATGATAAAGGCAACTAAAAACATAAAAATGCAACCTATACATTTTCGGTACCATGGGTTGACACTTGAACAAAGAGAGAAAAAGAAGTAAGCTTTCAAGCATTAAAATTGCAGATTTACTTTAAAACGTGTTCCCAGAAATGTACCAAAATGGAAGAGCGGAGGACCTCTATGCACTTATCTACGTCGCTTTCCTCTCTACGTGCACTACATAAAGAATTCGAGAAAGTTTCTGAGAAATCCAAATCTCGTTATCAAAACTTGTTTGCCGTTACTGTAGGTGAATTTATAGCTATGTTCCTCTTGCATCTTCGCCACACCCGCCCTTCCAAGAATACTAACATTTTAAATGTCACCGCAAAACAAACTGCAGAAAGATTGGCCTAACAAGAGAATGGCTATCGCATTTACACGACACTTCAGGGGGCCTTGCACTTCGGCAGAGTTCAGCAAACCAAGAACAAGATCTAAATGTACATATAGCGTTGAACTTCAGGTGCGTTTGCAACTTATGTGACATCATTAGAAAATTGTGACGTGTTTACCATTCAGGTTGTATATATATCCTAATTCTGCCCTTAATTATTTATTTCTTTTATGAACGGTTTTCCTATATCCTTTAATTGTCCTTAGGAATTTATTTCACTTACTTGGAGCCTGCTTTTATTACATTTTTGGTCTAATCCAAATTTCACTACCATAATATTCTTTCACTTCATAGAATATTATTACTGCATATCCTCTTGCTTTATTGATTAATGATTTTTTTTACAAAATAAAAATATATGGAACATATAAAGTTTTTGTTTTAAAAGTCTATAAAATTGTAATCGGCCATGTATACTGAAAGGGACCGAGTGGGAAAAGTATTAAAATTAATCTGCAGTAATCTCTAAAAAATCCTTTTGATTCTATAGATAAAAGCTAGTTTACTGACGTTGCATAGATAGTCTTTTAAACCTCAAATGACGACTTAGTTAATTTCATTTACCTTCCCAAGTGTTCTTTATGAAATTAATGCACAGTTCTATAAGAGGTTTTTATAGAAAATCCTTCCGTTTTTCTTTATAATTATATTTTTGTAAAGTGCTTATGATAACTTAATAACTAACGGAAGGATCAGAGTGACCGCTTTTATGAGATTAACTTACCTTGTCCTGTAGTCTGTTTATGTTGAAGGAGAAAGGGTGAGTCCAGATGTAAACAACGGGTGCGTACCTGCAGGCTCGTGCAGATTGTATTCAAAGAATGCGTCTACTGTGCTGTACATGACGATTGTTAATATTTATATTTCGTTATAGAACACTACGTTTTACATATATGTAATGTGAATACGCAATAGACTGTGCATTGCAATGGGCAATAATGTACATACGGAGATTGTTGAAAGTGAACGTTATCCGTCTCTCGTTTAAACAAAAACTATATCCTAAGAAACTCCTTTCGACATCGCAAGAAGTAGGTGCATACAAATAACACACTTGTATCACTGTCTGATATATTTTTTACTCTCTTTCTGCGAAGCGGAACTTTATATCTACTATGGTATGTTTCTTTACACATCTTCTGTACTCAGGGGACACTGCCAAGACATTTGTTATCTCCGCGTCAGTAACTTGAAATCACGGACCAGGTCACTCTAATCCATCTTATATTAATAACGATCAAAAAGCTTCATGATATTCGCGGAAATGAATATGAAATAACGGCGGATGTATTTCTGATTTCCTTAACTTCAGCCTCTCCACAGTCTTCCAGGTTCTGAAAATATTGTTTAGTCTGTAACTATATCTTAGCGGTGAAAAAAACTATCGGAATGGTCGAGTAAGTTTAAATACATAATATATGAAAGTTTAACCGCTTGTTTCTTTTCTTTTGTCCTGTTACTTATAACCACACAGGTTAAACAGTTTCCATATAACATGAGATTAATATGCAACGAAATGGAGGCGTTACTGGTGAATACAAATGTTTTCCTCATCCAGGACCTAATTTAAACATTTTGAATATGAAATACATTCTGTAACTATTGAGATAAACAATATTATCGGTTATTAATTATGTATATTAGTTTATGACGACGCAGGGTACCATTTCCACTATTTATATTATTATTTAACAAACACTAGTAATGAGTTTGATTACAACATGCAGAGGAAATACAGCAAACTTTTTATACATAAGCGATGTTTTAATGCAAAGCAATGTCTCGCATACACATATCGTACCGTCATAATATCTGATTGCCTTTTGTTTTGATGTATCTTCTAATTTCTTACTTGCTAAATCATGACCATGTATGTAAATTCCTTGGTATGAAAGATCTGCCCCTTTTATGTGTTTTTACATTTGCTTCCTGTGGAGTAGGAAAATGTCAAAACCTTTTTCGTATAATATGTATAAATTTTATGGCCATGTCCTTATGCCAGTACATATACTTGTAAATCATTTTTAGTCTTGAAATGAACCTAACTATTGTCTTATAGTCTATGTCCACCTGGAAAGAAGGATTACCAAAATGGTGAAACAATTATGAAAATGGTTTAGGGAGATTACGTACACACACACACACACACACACACACACACACACACACACCTCACACCTCACACCTCACACATCGGCGCGCGTCCACATTCTTTTTCTTTCTTCTTCTCTCTCTTTCTCTCACTCTGTATATAATATTAGTATATATTTAGGAGGGATAAAATCTAAATAGAATATAATTACACTAGGCAACAACAGTTTTTATCACATAAACTAATAAATTTTCACATTCAATAAAAGTGCTTCCTTATTTACTGGATTATCATTAAATCCAAATTGATTAAAAAGTCAATTTTTTACGATATTTACGTTTAACGGTATGTTATATTTTTCATCTTCTTTATTATGTTTTATGAGGAGATTTAATTAGTTATTAAACATCTACACCTAAAACTAATCTTAATCCAACATCGAGGTAACAATCTCTTTTCTAAAAAAACATAAATTAACTTCCGTTCAGTTTTATTTTAAAATAATGGACTAAACATTAATCGTTTTAAAAGCATAATTGTTGAAACCTAATCTAAGTTCTAAGCAGAGCATTCCAGCCATGTCTGTTTTCTGGGAAAGTGGTAATCCGAAATCTACAAATAGATAATATAGGCATGTTTAGTTGAAGATCCAAATTTTCTTTGATATTTGAAAGATATGAAGACATTTGATTATTTAAGCCGTTTGAATAAGTTCTTGAATGTGTTACTCTAAACCTAATACTGAGATACTTTAGTTTTGACCAAACGGCTGTGAACGATTTTCTAGAAAGAGAACCAAAATAATTAAATGTCGAAGCTCTACTTCTTTTGTGAGAACGTATACTGGAGTCCTTCAGGGTGCTCAGAATGAGAACGTTCGCGAACACAGGCCTCAGGGATTAATTTACCTGGAGTACACTGTGGGGACTAAACCATTCCAGTACCCAAATGACTGACAATCGCGTGTGATAACGAATGTGCAGCATGGCATGTACTCATTACTTTACAGGAAGAAAGTGTTCCTTGCGTGCTCCCGAGGATCGATCGCGATACTCCGAGGTTCCCTCTTGGAGCTGGTTGCCACCATTCACTTTCGAACACACTACGAGGAGTAATATTAAATTTTGTAACGGTGTTCCATGTGAAGAAAATGCCAAGAGGGGAAGGAGCGGAAACGCGGATAAACAAGCACATGCAATATCTAGGAATATAATTTAAAAGGAGATGGGAGGGAAATACACCGACTCTCCCCCCATCAATTGCAGCAGGGTTTGCACCTCCACCATATTTAATACATGAGGCATGCCTGTACAGCAGGTTGCATGCGAAGTGTTTGTCAGAATATTTAGCAAGTTTTCAAGTTAAGATCTAGCAGTTTTTGTTGTACACTCGCTTCCATTTATGCCGTCACCGCAGCTTCAGGCCACATTCTGCTGGCCTTCACAAGTATGTATAGCAAGGAGGCGTCCTATTTCACGTGCACAGTTCTAGATTATTCGCATATGAATATATAGCTTTAAGCGTCTTCACGTATAATAACCATGTTTAAATATATAACTAAATAAAATCCTGTTTTGCACAATTTCTCCACGAAAAAATATTTTAATGGCAGCATAATGTAATACTGAAATGCATTATACGTTTTACTCTTAAAGAGGACAGTTTTACTACCACTGTTGGTGTATATTCCAATTTCTCCATCCTTTGTGGTGTGAGGGTAGTGTGTCAAGAGGTCCCGAGTACGAATCTCGATTAGGGTGAGTTAAGGTTTTTTCGGGGTTTTCCTCTGTCCTGGAAAGACGAATGTCGGGTAATTTTAAGCTCTGTGTACCCCGGGCTCATTTGAGAATAATTTCACTCATCGTGCAATATGATATAAGCGTTAAGGGAAGCTAAACTAAAAAAAAAATGTCTCCATGAAATAATATTTTAATGACGATAATTATAATGTAAGACTGAAGTAAATTGTATTTTTCACTCTTAAAGATGACACATTTACTACACATTATTTTAATAATCTGTCCATACGAATGTTGCATGTAATTGCCCTAGCAATACCTTCGAATGGCAAATTAGCTTTCCGCGACCCACCTCCCAAATACTTGCATACATCGCGTGAGCTACAGTTAGCACACACCACTGCTTGGTCGAACAACAAAGGCAGAACGCTCCAGACACACGCCTCCCTGCTATGTACGCGCCCACTGAGAAGGTTTGTAAAATGCCTCCCGAAGCTGCGGTGACGGCATAAATGGAAGCGAGTGTACATCCATTGCATGTGTTGTTTCTGAGATCCATTCTTGTATAACTAAATTGGTTCCTAATGGGAGATTGAAAGCTCTGTCCCGATTCATGAACCGTTTTCTCAGAAGCTTAAGCTTCAGAGTAAAGTTTTTACAGAAGCATGTCTCCTAAGTTCACTTAACTACATTTATGCAATAAGTTTGTTTATCAAGAAACACGGGATTGTTATGCTATGTTTAGATTAAAATTTATCAGCAATATTTTTTTTAAATGGCCAACTATCTTATTAACATTAAAGTAGATTCACAACATCATTTAGAGATTAAGTTTATGATCCTAAAATTTACTTCAGCGGTCTTAAAT
The DNA here is from genome assembly GCA_030765065.1 of Deroplatys truncata. NCBI lineage: Eukaryota > Metazoa > Arthropoda > Insecta > Mantodea > Mantidae > Deroplatys > Deroplatys truncata. The sequence continues at coordinate 109,601,514 of CM060975.1, forward strand.
AGTTTATGAGAAATCGAGTCATTTGTAGTAGAAAATGCCATTCAGGGAAAAAACTCTTCAAAAATATGTGGAGAAAACAAACTCGCATATATTTGGACAGAAGGAAACCACGTGCCTTGAGCACACAAAAGCTACCATATTTAAGAGTAGTAAAAATTTGTAGAATAAACCTTTCCCTAAAATTTGGGCTAAGTGTATATAAAGAAATTGTAATTTATAAGTTTGCACAAAAAAGTAATCTTTTTGGAAATGTTCGGCATTTGTCTCCCCTTAAATCATTTCGAAGTTACAGGTCCAAAATCACCCCAACGGCTGACTTATTCCCACTGCACTATGCAATTATTTTCGCGAATATTATTCTATTCGATGGTAACAAACATAGCTTGCGGGCGTATTATACTTCGTTTCTCATCCAGAAAACTATTGAAGAAAAGATCATAAATCTAATTGGCGCCGAACCCAGGCCAAAGATCAATAAAGGAAGACCAAGACAATTCTTCAAGAGTAAGTGGCAACAGCTAAAGCATTTACCTCAAAGATCCCTGTCACTTTATGGGTGAAGGTTGGGGTAAGGTAAGTGACAAGGTTTTGTGCTACCGAAATGAACAATATATAGGGTGTGTAAAAACATGTTATTCTTTATCATCTTCATATAAAATCAGGATTATATTTACTTGTTCTAAACTCGTTTAAAGCTTCACTCGTGATGAGAATGTTTCCACCCGTAAAAAACTCTCACTTCAGCGACAAGTTGTGCAAATAATATCAGTTAATAGTCCACAATAAACAGGTCTGATGTGGTGCATTCATATAGCTTTCCCTAGCCATACTATTCTTGTATAGGCTTATTTTTCTATCTACTCTATGTTAATCAAGGTAAAGTTTGCAAAAATAGTTGTTGTTCACCAATGCTGCTGGAGATTAATTGCTCTGCATCATTTTCCCTTTGGCCTTCCAATTTAAAGTCTGTAAGTTATCACTTTTAAGGCCTTTGCATTTGGCAAGATATAAAAATATTTTGCAAAAATCTGATATGTTACACTCACATGACTTTCTCTACTCTTGTACAAACTATTTTTACAAGCTCTTATTCTCCATCTATTTCATATTAATCGAGATAAACATTTGCAGAAACGATCTTTTGACATGCAAAGAGAATTACATTTTACACATAGCGACCAGTACTAAAAATATTTGACTATCGCTTAAGGCGTACTATGTTCCCCTTGTTTTGTGTTTGCAAGGGCAATATAGAAATACATATTTTAAGCATATACATATCTCTTAATAGCTGATTGCTAGGTGCAGCACCATTCTCTTTGCCACAGATTAATACTCTTTGCATATCCAAGACAAAAAAAATGAATATCGAATTCCATTTGAGAAAATAAGTATGAAAAATTTAAGGTAATAACAAGCAATATCTCGAAAACGGTTCACTCAAAAAAAAATGTATATGATATAAATTGTGTATTTTAACGCGATCTACGTTTTTTGTGTAGTAAAATTTTGTCTATCTCTTATGGTTTACCAGTTATACAAAAGTCATTCACAATGAAGAATACTTTTGGAGACATTCCCAAAAAATTGAAGATATGCATTTTATTTGTCATGAAAATATCTTAAAAGGCGGCGCCGTGGCCGAGTGGTTAGACCGCTCGCCTCCCACCGAGGCGGCCCGGGTTCAATCCCAGGGACCTGCATGTGGGATTTGTGGTGGACGAAGCGGCGTCTGGGCGGGTTTTCTCCGGTTTCTCCGGTTTCCCCCGCCATTCATTCCACCAACTGCTCCATCATCATCTTTCCTTTCATCCATTCAATAACATTTCGTTTTATCTACTTCCTTCATCCCATACCAGCATCGGGCTGATCACCCATCCTGGATGCTCTGTCTGATCCATGAGTGTCTGCTCCTCGACGGGCCTCTGACCCCAGGCACCCGCTTGTAAGTCCTGGGGGGTGTAAGTCCTACATAAGAGGAGGGTAAACAGATAATGAATGAATGAAAATATCTTAAACATATGATATTTTAACCAAAATCGTTATAGCCATCTTTGAGAAAATTGAAATTTTCTAAAAATGTTCCATTTAAACGGTAATCTGGAGTGGGGGAACTTTCTTGAAAACTTCGTGTAAGATACTGAACCTAAATACCAAGTTTGTTGTTTATCCGACTGTTCGTTTCTTAGTTATGCTGTTCACAGACACACACACACACACACACAGATACACACACGGTCATGTTTCCAAAAATGTTTTTTTGGGGGATTCAGGGGGTCTCAAAACATATATTTCCGGTGAAATCTCGGTATCGAATTTTTGGGTGGAATACTATACTTCCCCTACTTGCTATACGTAGTAGTGAAAGTAAGAAAATGCCATAAAAAGTTATTTGAAACAAATTACGTGTTTTAAAGATATATAATTGTTAATGCAGTAAGTGCTTGCCCCTCTCTTATGGTTTACCAGTTACACAAAATCGTACAAAACTCTTTCCGAATAAAGAGGACTACACAAGTTATTCTCAGAAAATTCTGTATACGTCTTATTAACATTTATATATCTTAAAATATGATACTTTAATAAAATATTTTAGAATCATTTTTGAGAAAATAGGAAGCAACGAAAAAATATCCACATGATAGGCAGTTTGTTGTGTGGGAATTTTCTTTGAAATGTGTATGTCGTATCCTTGGTAGGTGCTGAACTGAATACCAAATTTGTACTACCAAACTTCTCTTTATAAGTTGGTGGTTACAAATTCAGGCATACATACACATATTTTTCTAAATAAGATTTTTTTTATTCATGGGTCCTCAAAACATGTATTTTCGGTAAACTCTCGATATCCAATTTTGGGATGGTTTACAATACTTCCTCTAGGTGCTAAAGAAAGGAAAAACTACTTACAACTTTATTGTAGATATGTGTAGAAATGCTTATCCTGAAAGAATGAGGAGAAAATAGGTTTGTTGTTTTACCCACATGCTAATATGTGCTGCAATTTAAGAACATTTAAATGTTTAGTGTTTTGACTGATGATAAAAAGCACGTTCTCGGCAACCGACCACCAGCGGTCACCTGAAAGATTATAGCCGCTGTTTTTACTTTTGGATGTATTGACTCCCTATTTTTTAACCTTCAGAATAGCATTTGACTCTCACTCTTTCTTTTGTCTTCAGCCAAGAAATTGCAGTATCGTTAACATTATAAGTGCAACTTACAAGCCCACTCAATGTACGTTTATTGGCTGCAAGACGCCCTGAGCTTATTGCAGCACCATGTAATAATGATGGTGTAATAATGCCTTGCTAATGAAAACGCACCAGCAAAGATAATAGCACACTGCAAGAGAAAACATCATCGAGTCTTCTTGAATCGATATCAGGTAACATTATTGCACCGTAAATGGATAATCTTGCGCCTAATAGAGGCAGCAAAGTGTAGCATGATCATTATCCTCTGCTCATTTTTGTGTTTCTTGTTTCACACTAAAAAAAAAGGATAGGTCTATCTGTTGCTTTTATAAATTTTCTGTATGCCATGAATGAACATTGTAGAGGTTTCGCTATCATTTTTGCACATCATGAAACTTATGGCACTGCTGTAGTGGCTGGTTAAATCTTAATTTCCCTTACAGCTGTAGTGTATTACGAGGCCGTCCAATAAGTAAGTTTCTCTATTTGATAAAAAAACATTACACATGATTTATCATGTTGAATTAATGTTATTTATATTGTACAATTCTTCTGTTACTTTTCTACTTAGTCAACATGTTTTTGCAAGCATTTTTGGGGACGTGACACAAGTTTTTCCAAGCCAGTGTTCTACCAGGTCGGGTCCTGTGCTCGCAACAGCTGTTCACTGATTTGACTTCATCATCGGTGTTAAAAGTGCTTGCCTTTGAGTTGGAGGAACATGTGAAAATCACTTGGGGCAAGCTCCGGTGAATACGGAGGATACGAGAAAGCTTCCAAGTTGAATCTTGACCAAGGCGGAGCTCAGAAGATTCAACTGGGAGGTTTTCTCGCATCTTCCATATTCGCGATCTTTTCCCAAGTGATTTTCACATGTTCCCCTGACTCAAAGGTCAGATTGGACACAGTTTAACACAGTGACGAAGATCCATCAGAAGTGAACAGCTGGTTACGAGCACAGGGCCCGACCTGGTACAACACTGACTTGGAAAAACTTGTGTCACGTCCCCAAAAATGCTTGGAAAGACTATGCAGAAAAGTAACAGAAGGATTGTAAAATAAAATAAAATAAATTCAACACGATCAATTGTGTGCAATGTTTTTTTATAAAGTAGGGGAACTTACCTTTTGGACGATCCTCGTACATTTGAATAAAAAGTTGTACTACTGAGTGCCAAAAGTCGTGAAATCGCATCATATCTTCTTAATTCCTTCTCGCAAGCGTAGGTAGCTTTGAAGCTCTGAACTACATAAGGTATCTGCAGGCAAGAAACGGACGAAAGGGAAATAATAATTCAAGAGACAGAAGTTGAAAATATTGTGACAGATAAAAACATCGATTAACTCTTTATTTATTACGAAACGCATTAGAAACCTCGCTTTTCAGCTCTGATTTACATAAATCTCTCTCGTAAATGACTCGCATTTATTTTCTTCCTCTTTTTATATCCGCCTGTTACTAGGGAGACACATTAATACAATGCTTCAGAGTTTTCTATAATGCAACTGACGAACTTTCTCGAAGAGTAATAAGTCAAAGATTCTTCCAATGCTTGGCCGATTGTATCACGCGGGTATGGCCGCACTATATTTAGGGGGTCAAAAGAATGTGTAGCCCAAAGTCTACTAAATACATATATGGTGGATAGTTTGCATTCTGTAAATAGAATCATAAATTAAATGAGACAAACCTTTAAGAGCAAGTGTTTAAAAGTAGTAACGTTCAGATTATTATACGCAATGCACCCTATGGTACTCGTATATTGCATTAATGTCAATGTTCCAGTCTATGAAATGCAGGAAAACATTTCATTTCATGTTAATGTTGTCCCACAAATGGCTTATATTTCCACAATGACAATCTGCCAGCTTGCGATGCATATCGTTTAACGACTTTTGTAACGTATGTTCTGCTGGGATAGCATTAATTTCTCTATAAGCATTGTCTTTACGGTCTGCAAGATTTTATGGACGATTTGCACAAACGCTGCTCCGCAAATACGCTCAGAGAAAATTAGTCACACACAGGGAAATCTTGGAATGTTGGAGGCCATGCATCGTCTTCGTATTTCGAGATGACTTGATTCTCAAAAGAGCCAATACGCAACTGCCAAGAAGATCCAACGGTGTATGCTGTGATAACATTTTATTGGAACCCTTTGGGCTGCCCCCCTTTTCCGAGAATCTGAAAGGCAATACTCTAGTTATCTCCTATTTGGCCAACACGAAGTAAGTTTATAACTTGAGTTTGGAGTTCCTACATATATTCACAGTGTAATAGAACGCTTTTTTAATTTCTGTATCATGTACTTTCGGTCAGTAGAAGAATTATTATTACCCAAAAATTTGATGTCGAGATTTCACCGGTGGTAGATGCTTTTGCGGCCCCAAAATTATAAAAAAAACAAAAAAGAAAGCATTTTTACAAGAAGGTCAGTGTGTGTTTGTGTGTGTCTGTGGGTGTGAACAGCAAAGCTCAAAAACGAAATCACGGATAAATACCAAACCTGGTATTTAGATTCAATATCTTTCAATGATTCGACATAAATGTATCCAAGAAAATTCCCCTACATTCAACTATCTTTTATATGGAACATTTAAAAAAAAATATTTTCTTAAAATGGCTCTAAGATTGTGATTAAAATACCATATATTAAAGATATTTTCATGATAAATAAAATTTATATCTGAATCTTCATGGGAACAGCCTGTGAGGTCTTTTTCATTCAGAAGGGATTTTGTATGATCTTGTATAACTGCTAAACGTTAAACACAAAAAGTGTGGATATATTTAAAATACACAACTTATTTCAAATAATTTTTGTGACAGAAGCCTTTCTGAGATTTCTGTTATTAATACCTCGATTTGCTCAATATTTTTCATAATTTTAAAGTGCTGTCGACATTCAGTTGTTTCTCGCGATTACACGGAAACAGTGAGGCCAGCATATAGCGTCCAGTTGTTAAACATTTGATTATGGTTATTCCCTTTTGTATTTATAACGAAATGTCTCACGTAGCTATTTCTCAAAGGTTTATATCGATTAAAATAAAATAGATAGAAAAATAAGCCTTTTGGAAGAATAGTATAAATGACACAGGGTAGCGAAAGTCACGTGAATGTAACACATCAAGTTTTTTCTGTTTTTGTTATATCAAGTCCTAAAATTAGAACACAGCATAACTGTCGTTTCATTTATTGTATTTGGCAGCTGCACTTCATGAGGATCGAACCACTGTCTAGTCCATAAAAGTTACTCATATATTACATACTGGTATATTACTTCCTGAAAATTTCAATAACGATTGCATTTCGTATGTAAATTGAGAACTTCTTTGAAAGTTTAAGGCCTCTAATTATTTTCTTTATAAAAATTTCTGGTTATGATATTTGCATTATGAACAAGTATCAGGTTGGAGTGGAGTGGGGACCCCGCGCGTGTTTTCTAAATTAGATCACCCACGTAATGAGTTCGTGACACGACTGACTGCTAATTCTATTCAGTATACAAGATAGACGCATAGAGGCCAGCTCCCCGCGCTCGCCCACCGCTGCAATTAAATCCTGGACGAAACGAAATTTTCGGTGGGTGCTACCCCTGGGCAAAGTAATCCATTTTATTTCTACTTGTTTGATATTCTGTTCAAACCGCGAGTTGCAGCTCGGAACATTGTCAAATTAACTGCATGGATAACGGTATTTTAAAGTGTCCCCTGACACAGCATTGTATACATAGATACTTATACAAGTATATCACATGGTTGACTGGGATGATGTTGGAACAACTATTGGAGCTAAAAGAATTTACAGTTTGTGTCAACTTATTAGTATGTGGGTCATAAAGCGCATTGATAACTAAGTTTGGTATGGACAGAGAAGTTTATATGCATTAGGGATGGCCAAAAAGTAATGGTCACATTTACTCAGTCACATTTAATACATTCGCTGCGTACGCATAGACCTACCATCGCGGAAAACGCCATTGTATTGCTCCCCAAGATAGCGTGGCGCTAAGTCCCTATTATTTGTTTGTTTGTTTGTTTTTTGTTTTGAAAGTTTATAGTCGCTTTAAAATATTATTCATATCGCGACTTTACAACTTTTAAAATAATTATTTAACAATAAAACAATGAGGTTATATAACATACTGGCAGTTTTTAATCATTACAATGAAGTAGTATAAAATTATTACACTATAATTAACCAAACTGATTGAACATTATACACTTTCATAAATTTATGCTTTTAAAAAGTTCAAATATCTTAGGGTATATCGAATAGTTGAGTGCTGTTTGTAAAGCATTGGGTAATTCGTAGTATTGTCTCCAATGGTCGTATTGTGGACTTTCCACCATTATGGTTTCATCGTTACACTGGTGGCACATGGGTGGTTGGTCCTTTGAAAGAAGATAACTGTGCGTGAACTTGGTATGGCCCATTCTCAGTCGGGATATTAAAACCTTATATTGTCTGGAAAGAGATTTACAGGGAAGATATGTCGAAAAACTCGATATAAATATTAAATTGTCATTGTGTGATTTATGTGATTATTTAACACTTTATAATAGCTCCTCCGTCACGAGGGCCTGTATATTCAGCGAAGGCGTAATCCTTAATAATTCGGGTGATGAATACGTAATTTATGGTACAGTAGTTCGTTGCTGAATAAATACATAATTTGGATAAAAGCTGTAGACTAAATAATCGATTTGTGAGTTTAACTTTTTCCAAAATGCTGAAGTCATTTCAAACAAATTGGAGGATCGTGATGAAACTCCTGCTAAAATTGTAATTAAAGCTAAAGAAGGTGCAGATACGTTACTACAAGTGAAGTCTAGGCATTTGTATAAGGAATATACCTACTAGTTTTGAAAGCTGGTTGACAGGAAATTAGGTAAGAGAGTATTAATGAAACAGTACTTATGGCTTACTTCGGCTATGTGGCTAAACATCCTTTCCTGTGGGTCAAGTATTCTAGCTTAAAACAGATGCTGGTGGTTAATAGAAATGTGAAAATTGGAAGATACAGTAAGTTGTGTGATGTTTTGGTAAACATGATAATTTTTATTTGCTTTTTTATTTTACGTCGCTATAATTACGTGATCATATCGCGACAGATCCGTTAGGAGATACCACTTGCGTCGATTTGTCTCGGATAGTTAGCCTTCTAGGTATCTTCCCTGTACCATACCATTTTCCTTCGTCACAAAGGCCTTAATGCTAGGAAACTTTACCTCTGCATCTATGCATGTTCACAGAGACCTTAGTGCTAAGCAACTGTATCTCCGGTTCTACGCATGCCGGGTAGATGGCACTAGGTTGCCGTCCAGTCTACCTGCTTATATTATCTGTGGATAGTTGGCAGAGCATTTGCTATTAGTCTATTTTCATTTTTGCTATTGTTTTAGATAAGATAGAACATACACTGAAATATTTTGTTTTTATTATGCTACCATAATAATAATCATTTAAGCCCTAAGACCGGAAGGATTTTATAATTTCTGTAAAATATTTCAATTCTAAGCAACAAATATTCGGTACTAAACTTGTGCAAACGTTTATCTCGGTTAAATGAAGTAGACAGAAAAATGTGTTTATGTAAGAATAGTTTGTAGAAGCTATATAAAATTATAATGAGTAGAGAAAGTCATGTGAATGGAACATATCAACTTTTTACTTTCTCTAATATGTATAGTAAGTAGGGGAAGTATCGCACACCATCCAAAAAATCAATAACGAGATTTCTCAGGAAATGTTTTTTGAGATCGCCTGAATCCAAATAAAGTATTCTTGGAAACGTATGTGTGTGTGTGAACAACATAACTCAGAAACGAAAAGTCGGATAAATACCAAACTTGACAGTTAGATTCAATATCTTCCAAAGATGCGACAGGAAGATTATCAAGAAAATCCCCACCCCAAATTACTCTTTACATCGAACATTTTTCGAAATGTTTGATTTTTTAAAAAATGGCTTAACGAGTTTGATCAAAATACCATACATTAAATATATTTACATGACAAATAAAGTGTATTCTTGAATTTTCGGGGAATAGCCTATAAAGTCCTCTTTATTTGGAGATAATTTTGTATGATTTTGTATAACTAGTAAACGTTAAGCGATAAACAAAAAATGTAGATCTCTTTAAAACGCACACCTTATTTAAAATAAGTTTTTTGTGGTATAAGCCCTTTCTGAGATATCCGTTATTAAAGTTTCGAATTTTTCATTTCTTGATCATTCTCTTGAAGTCCTTTCAACATTCAGTTGTTTCTCGCGATTGCATGGAAACAGCATGGAATTTTAAGGCAGCATATGGCGTCTAGTTCTTAAACATTTGACTATCGCTGTTCTGTTTTTATTTGAAACCAAAAATGTAATGTATATATTTCTGTTAAGGTTTATTTGGACTAAAATGTAGTAGGCAGAAAATTAAGCTCGTGTAAGAACAATTTGTACACCCACTAATAAACGATAGAGGGTAGAGAAGGTAATGTGAATGTATCACGTAAGATATTTTTACTTTCTCTACTACGTATAGTAAGTAGGAGAAGTATTGTATTCCACCCAAAATTCGATACCGAGATTTCGCCGGAAATATATGTTTTGAGGCCCCCTAAATCCGAAAAAGCAGTTTTGGAAACATGTCTGTGAAAAGTATAACTCAGAAAGGAATAGTCGGATAAACACCAAACTTGGTATTTAGTTCAGTATCTTCCAGAGATGCAACACGAAGGTTTTCAAGAAAATCCCCCCACTCCAGATTACCCTTTTACATGGAACATTTTTCAAAAATTTTAATTTTCTCAGAAATGGCTCTAACGATTTTGATTAAAATATCATATGTTTAAGATATTTTCATGGCAAATGAAATGTATATCTCTAATTTTCTGGGAATGTCTCCAAAAGTATTCTTCATTGTGAACGACTTTTGCATAACTGGTAAACCATAAGAGATAGACAAAATTTTACTACACAAAAATGTAGATCGCATTAAAATACACAATTTATGTTATATACATTTTTTGTTGTTGAGTAAACCATTTTCGAGATATTGCTTGTTATTCCCTTAAATTTTCCAATACTTATACTTTTTCTCAAATGGGAATTCTTATTAATTTTTTTTATGTCCTGGACATGCAAAGAGAATGGAATGCGCCACATAGCAACCAGCGCCTTAAAACATTTGACTATCGCTTAAAGCCTACCAATTCCCTTTGCACCTACAAGAAAATTAGCAATAAGATTAACATCTCGATCAACATGAAGCATATGGAGAATAAGCGTTTGTAAAAATAGTTTGTACAACAGTAGAGAAAGTCATGTGAGTTTATCAGATCAGATTTTTTTAAAATCATTCCTAAATCTGTAAACTTGCTTCCCTAGTAGTGCAATATTATGTCTTTTTACCGGATTCTTTTGTTTATATCGTGTTATTTATCCTCTGCTGCTGAAAATAACTAAAATGCAGATACAGAGGCAAGGATTTGTGAGGAAGAAACGGCAAAATGTTGAGCTTGGAATTTGTAATTTTATGAAAGATAGAGTATTTATTGCCTGAATTTACAAAAGAGAAGCTGTTTCCATGTAAGAAGGGATAACAACTCCACTAAGGGTGGGTGATAAACTGTCTTCATTTCATCGTGGATTGGGAGAGAGGAAATTATAAAATACTCTGGGGTTTGAAATGCAAATTAATGTCTTAAAAATCAACGATAACTCGCTGCATCTCAAATCGTATACATTAGAAGAGGCGTTCGACCAGAAAGAAGCCCCTTTATCTGCTTTTAGATTTCTTCAGCTGTGTTAAAAAATCGTTTGGGGCCCCAAGCGTTAGTCTCTCATGAATATGTATAATTTACTAGTAGAATAAATAAGAGGGGCAGTCATTATGAGGTACACACTTCATTACATAGATAGGCAGTTGTTTGTAAATACCTCCGATAACTTAAAACATTTGTAGGGAACTACAATTACATACGGTGTGGAGACCAGGGAATACAAATTACAGGAGTATTTTAAAAGTAGGCTCCGTTTTGCAATAAAGTACGAACTATTAAATATTTTTAAACAGTTTATTTTTTACCCAAACCTCCAAAACTTACATTTCTTTTCCATCAGTTATCAATGTTTTCGGGCATTTGTCTTATCGTAGCATAAGTGTTTTAGAACTTCGTCACAGACTTCCGTCACCAGCACATCTAAGAAACGTGTAGCTGCTTCTGGAATTAAGCCTTTATGTACTAGGACGGATCGAAAAGTAACGCACAATAATTTTTTTCTGCCTTGGTATTGCAGTTGAAATGTTGCAATTTCACATCTGCTAACTCTTTTGAAGTTGTGAATACAGAGGTTATTTTTGTTGAATGTGCAGCTCTAGCGAGAGAGTGAACTACGCAATAAGGATGGCGTGCATGTTACTGTCGTCCACATGTGAAGAGCAGAGAGGTGTGGTTCGATATTTCTGAGCCAAAGAGCATAAACGGAGTGATATTAACAGGGACATGCATTGTATGTATGGGGGTGATTGTATGGACAATAGCAATGTCTCCAGGTGGTGTGCATTCTTCTTAGAGGGCCGTATAAACCTTAGTGATTCGCCACGCTCCGGAAGGCTGGTAACAGCTGCAACCCTGCAGAATGTCAGGGGCATTGAGGCGGCAATTTTGAACGACCGGCGTGTGCAACTGCGAACCTTATCGCAACAGTTAAGTTTCCTATGGTGCAACGTACGATATTGTTCATGGCACGTTGAAATTTCTTAAAGTTAGTGATCGCTGGGTGCCTAAGAACCTTGACAGACAACCACAAGGGCCAGCGAACGATGACGAGCTTGGATCACCTAACGCGGTACATTGCAGAAGGGCATGACTTTCTAAAAGGAATCGTCACTGGTGATGAGTCGTGGGCATACCACTACACGCCCAAAACCAAGCAGGCAAGTATGGAGTGGAAACATGCTGGTTCCCCAATGAAGAAAAAATTCAAAGTGACTCAATCTGCTAGAAAAGTGCTTGTAACGGTGTTCTGGTATATGCATGGTAATGCATTGGTGAACTTTGCTGAACACGGAACCACTGTGAATGCTGTAGACTACATGAAAACTTTGGTGAAGTTGTGTCGTGCCCTTCGTGATAAACGCCACAACATGAATACTGACGATGTCAAAATTCTTCAAGACAATGCTCGCCCCCATGTTGCTGCTGCTGTTCGTCAGAAAATCACCAAATTTGGTTGGGATGGTGCTCCAGCATCCATCACACAGTCCGGACCTTGCACCATTGGACTTTGGTCTGTTTGGGCCCATGAAGAAATTTCAGGCTGGCCAACGCTTTGCAACAGATGCGGAAGTTAAATCAGCAGTCCGCAGATGGCTATATTCCAAGGAAACGGACTTCTATGAACAGGGCATATTGAAACTGGTATCACGATGAGAGAAATGTGTTGAGAAACTGGGTGACTATGTCGAAAAGTGGGTAATAGGTGTAAGTTCATTTGTGATTTTTTTGTTGTTGTTTTATCTGTTAAGCTTTTTTGTAAAAAAATTATTGTGTGTTACTTTTCGACCCGCCCTTGTATTAAAAATGAGCTGCGATAATGAGCATTTGCTATACATGGATGACAACTTCTTGAGGTACCTAAATAATGAGTTTTCTGTCTCTGGCTAACATCACACTAACCTTCAATTGGAGTCTCAATTGTATTCTTTCAGCTGTTTTATGATAAATGTCTGACATCCGGACCGCTAGTTTGAATCTCCATTCTGAAACCAACGATACTAATAATTTCTTCTACCATGGAATCATAGACACAGCAAAATGTATTTCAGAAACTGTACGATTGTTTTATGAATCGGCGGCGTACTTCAATCAAGAGCAGCCATAAGACTTATTCTGTGCTATTGCTATTGTATGTACATACTTTAAAAAGTATTTAAATGAAAGATCTTAATATTATGAAATGTCCAGTAATAATGAATGCTTCTTCGTTCATTTCTAAGAAAATAATTAAAATAGTAGTAATAATTACGTGCAAAATTAAATTCACTTATAAATGAATGCTGTTCAGAAAAAGTTACCATATATATCAATAATTATTTCAGACTTTAGTTCCCTTTCCTTTCCACCTTTTGATTTTTGGTAAAGAAAGTCCATTTTAGCTATTTGAATTTATTTCTTAAACAGTGATTTCCCAAACATCCATTTTTGATTGAAATGGCCCATTTTCTCAGGAGCTTTACTTGATAAAATTTCGAAATTGTGTTACGCTTATTCGTGACACTGCACGTAATGTAGTTTTAAAATGGTTGCGATATGCCTCAAATTGGTGATTAATTGTTCTTCTACACACGCCGTGTTTAGGGCAAGGCTGGAAAGGTAGAATCAGACGACCGAAAAATGACATTGATGCTATAGTCGGGATTTGAACCACGGATCTTCCAGCTTCCGCCCGGTTGTTCTAACCAATTGAGCCACTATGGCAACATGTCGGTACGACATTAAATTCCTCAATCAATGCTAATAAATTTTCTTCCACAAAAGCCCTGTGTAGAACAAGGTTGCAAAGGTAGAAATATCCACCATCGAAAGATCTGTGGTTCAGATTCCGGCTATGGCAATGAAATGTTCACTCGTCTGACTCTACCGTTCCAACCTTGTTCCTACACACGGCTTGTGTGGAAGAACAATTAATTTACCATTAACTGACCTAATAGTTGGTTAAACTAGGAAGCCTGGAACTTAAAATACAACATTGTAAGTCGACATTGAGGTATGTCATCTCAAAATAATTTGAGACCTCCTCCTGGTTTACCAGGAAAATGCGAGATAGCTGGGGAATTTAATGTCTATCTTAGTATAGTACCTCGTTGGTTAGGGTAACCGGACAGAAACTGAAGATCCGTGGTTCAAATCCTAACTATGGCGTTGAAGCTTTCATTCCTCTTATTCTACACTACGTGATCAAAAGTGTCCGGACATCTGGCTGAAAATGACGTACAAGTTCGTGGCACCCTCTATTGGTAATACTGGAAGTCAATATGGTGTTAGCCTACCCTTAGCCTTAATGCCAGCGTTCACTCTCGCAGGAATGCTTTCAATCAGGTGCTGGAAGGTTTCTTGGGGAATGGCAGCCCATTCTTCACGGAGTGCGGAACTGAGGAGAGGAATCGATGTAGGTTCGTGAGGCCAGGCACGAAGTCGGCGTTCCAAAACATTCCAAAGGTGTTCTATAGGATTCAAGTTAGGACTCTGTGCAGGCCAGTCCATTACAGGGATGTTATTGTCGTGTAACCACTCCGCCACAGCCCGTGCAGTTTGAACAGGTGCTTGATCGTGTTGAAAGATGCAATCGCCATCCCCGAATTGCTGTTTAACAGTGGGAAGCAAGAAGCTGCTTAAAATATCAATGTAGGTCTGCGCTGTGATCGTGCCACGCAAAACAACAAGGGGTGCAAGCCCCCTCTAGGAAAAACACGACCACACCATAACACCACCACCTCCGAATTTCACTGTTGGCACTACACACGCTGGCAGATGACGTTCACCGGGCATTCGCCATACCCACACCCTGCCATGGGATAGCTACATTGTGTACCGCGATTCGTCACTCCACACAACGTTTTGCCACTGTTCATTCGTGTAATGTTGACGCTCCTTACACCAAGCGAGTCGTCGTTTGGCATTTTCCTGTGTGATGTGCGACTTATGAGCAGCCGCTCGACCATGGAATCCAAGGTTTCTCACCTCACGCCTAACTGTCATAGTACTTGAAGTGGATCCTGATGCAGTTTGAATTTCCTGTGTGATGGTCTAGATAGATGTCTGCCTATTGCTCTTTACGACCCTCTTCAAATGTCGGCGGTCTCTGTCAGTCAACAGACGAGGTCGGCCTGTATGCGTTTGTGCTGTACATGTACCTTCACGTTTCCACTTCACTATAACATCAGAAACAGTGGACCTAGGGATGTTTAGGAGTGTGGAAATCTCGCGTACAGACTTCTGACAGAAGTGACATCCAATCACCTGACCACGTTCGAAGTCCGTGAATTCCACGGAGCGTCCCATTCTGCTGTTTTACGATGTCTAATGACTACTGAGGTCGCGGATAATGAGTACCAGACAGTAGGTGGCAGACAATGCACCTAAGATGAAAAACGTATGTTTGTGGGGTGTCCGAATACTTTTGATTACATAGTGTACCTTTCCATACCTCATATTAATTATGTTAAACGCTTAAAGAATAGCAATAGTTTATCTTAAATGCTAAAGAAGGTGCACTAAGGAAAATAAACAGTTCAGTAAAGGTACGAAACATCAACGTGTCGTGCTCCATCGTATACTACCCTCTAATATCCGAGGTCGCGGGTTCAAACACGGTGGAGGGCGATGTATTTTTTCGGGCGTAAAAATCCTTAGCCTGGTATCCTTCGGAAGGTAAAGTCGTAGTCCCATGTCGTATATTTACGGCACGCAAAAGAACCTCAAGCCTGATAAAGAGGCCTTTGAGCAAAATCTCCGTCTTTCACGCCCAATATAGAATGGAACGCTAAGGACCACAGCAGTTAAAGAGCGTCCATAAATAAAACTCAATTTAATTTAATTTAAAATACCAACGTGCGTACACACACCAGGATAAGCTTTCTTTGTGATAATTTGATTAGTTACAGAGAAAATGGATAGAAAAAAAGAAAATAAATTTAACATTGAAAAGCTATGATGTTTAAGTTAAAAATATTTACCCTTATCAGAAATGATTTATAAATAAATAAGATTCTGATTTCTGATATTCATATGAATTTCTCTTTTAATTATCTGTCATTCTAAAAATTATACATTAACAGCGTTGGTTAATCATGAGAAATTTTTGTCAGAATTAGTTTAATTTGGTAAAATTTTATTTTGTCTTAGTATAAATATCTCGTTTTATCATGAATTGTGTTAAGTGTTAAGTGTGTATTAAAGGCGTACACCTAAACCCCTCCACCCTGTATTTGGGGTAGCTTGTGTAACCAGTGGAAAATACCTCCACGAAATATGAAAACAGCAATAAGCATCTATGGTTACCATAGTTATCTTACTTTGAGATCTGATGTAATTGCACTTGCTCTTGTGTTTTGTTTTTCGCATCATTACCTAAAACATTGTTTTCATCGATAAATTGCTAATGGTTTTTCTATAATCCGTATTTTCTAAGCGAATTTTCGAGCTCAGCGGGGTGCGGCGACCACTGAGATTGGCAAACATTAGCTCAGGTCATTCTCTTTGCAAATTCGTGTACATAGTGGTTGTCTAACTCCTATTATTAGCTTGTTTGCCCTTAGAAAACATGAAAACGTTGACCTTTTGCACTTTTAAAACAAAACACAAGCTTTCATTTATTTGGGCCTCCAGCAAGGCCTTGGCTGCTGTATTCCTCGCATATTGCATCTAATTTAAATTCGCATTTTGTATGCATGAACATGTTTGTTGGCTAATTTTGTTGTTTAAGATGCAGACGTCACCACCGCACCTAATTGTTTTATCATTCTTTCTTTTTCAGGTGAGTGCCTTTGGTTTGGATCAGCTCTTTCGCAGTATAAGGCGTATCTGGTGAGCAAAACTTTGCTAGATTCAGAGCATGGTAATATTACTGTTCGTTCCGGTTCAAAAGCATACGTGAAATTCCCATGGTTATAAAATGATTTGCAAAATAAAGATCAACTTGCGTTTGTATTGTCAACAGCTTTTCGTCTCTATAGCTGAGAGTAACACAGAATGAGAGAACAGGGTTTCTTGGTTAGATTTAGGGAGGCGGCCACGTTAGTTCCTTTGATAAGAGCGTCGACACTCAACACCAAAGATCTGCAGTTGGAATCCCCATAATGTCCCAAATATTTGAAACCTAATTTTCTTTCATTTATTGGCTGCTTAAGGAAGTATATGAATTAAAATCGTGTGTGCTTTGAATAGGTTTCTGATAGCTTTCCTTGATTATTTTGCACTTTTTTCGCGCTTCAACTATACTGTTCCTCTTCCTTGCACAAGTTTTAATGATAGAGGTGAAGCAGTTTAGGACCATAAGGACTTATGAAGATTTTTTTAATTAAAAATAAGGAATAGCTTCCAGATATTTCATAGATCCATCTAAGATACAAAATATACCTACAGATCACTCCATTGTGTTTGAAATTGTGTAAATAACAAAACATTAATAATCGGTTTTGTAGTGAGTCCACGCCACATTTAATAAACAAATTTAACAATTTTTTTAAGAAAACACTAAAACTTTTGTTAATAAACTCCAACGTTCTGTCTGCATCGAGACTAAATTTTGTGTGAAGACGTAAAGTACGACAAAATAAAAATCAGAGCTGCAGAATTAAATTTAATTTTTTGAATTTTTTAAAGCTCTTATGATCAGGAGAGTAAATGAAATCGCTGTAACAATAAAACTTATTTTGTAAGCAATCAGAGGAAAAAGGAACCTTAGAGATTATGTATAATATTGAAATGCAGCATATGTTTCAAAGCTAGATTACATTCTGCTTCTCCAGAACCTCTGGACAAGGTCCTGAACTTAAAATTAAGTTTTCAACTCATCGTTTAATGGGGATTTGTAGCCTTGTACTTAGATAGCCGACAAAATGGGAATATTCCTATAAGGCCGTAACCTTTTCATTGCATCTACTACTCCATAGTATCTTTATGATCCAACTGAAGCTGATATTGCTGTTTCCTTGTGTGCTTCAATAAAAATAGTTTTTCTATTCACAAAGAAATCAAATCGAGTGGTGCTCCAGGTAGAATCGGATGACTATGATTCAAGTGTTAACAAAAACAGAAAAGTAAAACAATGATTTCATTCACTGAAGCTAAAGAAACTTTCTTCATAAGTATTGCTAAAAGGCTTATAAACACAATATCATAAACGTGGAAAATATTCATGAACATAGTTTGCTATAGCTTT
This sequence comes from Deroplatys truncata, assembly GCA_030765065.1. Classification (NCBI taxonomy): domain Eukaryota; kingdom Metazoa; phylum Arthropoda; class Insecta; order Mantodea; family Mantidae; genus Deroplatys; species Deroplatys truncata. Next base: position 109,619,659 of record CM060975.1, read on the forward strand.
AATTACTTTCTCTACCAATATGGTATGTAGGGGACTATTGCATTCCATCCAAGAATTTGATACTGAGATTTCATCTGAAATACGCGTTTTGAGGTGCCCTGAATCCAAATAAAGCTTTTTCGGAAAGCTGTCTGTCAGGCTGTGAACAGCATAGCTCAAAAACGAAAATTCGGATAAATACCAAACTTGGTATTGAAGTTTAGTAACTTCAAAGGATGCGACACGAAGATTTTCAACAAAATTCTCCACCCCTGATTACCCTTTACATGGAGCATTTTTCGAAAATTATGATTTTCTCAAAAATTTCTCTTAACAAATTTGATTAAAATATCATATGTTTAAGGTATTTTCATGGAAAGTGAAATGTATATCTTGAAATTTCTGGGAATGTCCCCAAAAGTCCTCTTCATTCTGAATGACTTTCGCATAACTGGTAAACCGTAAGAGATAGACAAATTTTGCTACGCAATACATGTAGAACTCGTTACAGCACACAATTTATGTCGTATACGACATTTTGTTTTTGTCCAGTGAGCCATTTACGATATTCTTTGTTATTTTTTTAATTTTCCAATACTTATATTTTGTCTCAAACGGGAATTCGCTATTAGTTTTTTTATGTCCTGGACATACAAATAGAATGGAATGTTCCACATAGCAACCAGCTCTTAAACGATTTGACTATCGCTTAAAGCCTACCATATTCCGCTTGTACCTACAAGAGAATTAGGAGTAATATAGTTTCTGCAAATGTTTATCTGTATTAACATAAAGTAGATGAGAATATGCGTTTATAAAAATAGCTTGTACAAGACATCATGTGAGTGATCACATGAGATCATATGAGTGCAACACATCATATTTTTCTCCAGTTTATGCAATGAAGATTGCGAAATATAAATATTTATGTTGAAATCTCATTCCTGCCTTGGAAGTAGCTATCATGAAAAGCCTGTATTATTGTTGCATTCATTAACAGTTATAAGCCATGCACAATATATTACAGTTATACTACTTGTCTTGCCAAGATCTGATATGCAACGTATCATAATACGATTATTCATTTTTCACTTTAGCTTTTAGGTTGTCGCTGCTAATTGTTTTCTGAAGCATGAGCTAGCACTTACGTCATGCAGAGGGTTCTTAGAACGGAGTTGTTATGAAATAAAATAAAACGAAATGCTTCATATGTATGCTGGCCCATTCTGGCAACATTTCCAAAATGTCCTTCGGATTTTCCAGCTCGCTGCCCGTCTTTATGGCTCACTAATTATTTATTCTCGCAGTCAACTTGCCTCGTCCATCTTCTCTATAATGATCATATTCTTCTTTTTCCTTGTTTTGTTTTGGTCAATTCTTCCTGTTGTCATCATTTGCTTTACCCTCGTCGTATTTCTGTGTATTCTTCAATGTATCTACTGAACATACTTTATGTGTAATTGAGAGTCTGGTTATGTAGTATCGCATGTTATGTAGACGTGGTTACCGATGGCTACACCGTGATCTTCACGCGTTCGGTACTCAAAGTGGCATTTAAATTACAGAAAGTGGGCCGCATTTAGGAATAAGAGCTCTTTTGAATCCCTATATACCATGACACAACAGCTGTGGCTGGAGGTTGGCACCAGGCAATCGGAGATAAACAAAGATAAGTCGCGCTCTCGTCCGGCGTAAACACCAGAAGCGCTATCGGTATATAACCAGACTTTTCTGGAAGTTTCTTTCCTCCCGCATCCAGAACGTGTGCCCAGATAGTTCTAGAGTGTTCCGCGGGATTCCATTGGCTGTACCTATATAAGCTAGCGTTCTAGCGAGCGGAGTCAGTCGGTTGAGTGAGTAAGCGAGTTGGTAAGCGTGGTTTTGCTGCAACATTAAGTGCGGTTCTCCGAGCGAGATGGTGACTGCTGTGACGTGCAGCGAGAGATTATAAAATTCGTGTTCAAATGCCCAGCGAATGAACCGTCCCGAAGAAGAGGCTACGTGACGAACAAACTGTAGGGACAGGGAAATTGAGCTAGTTCACATTAGTGAAGTGACAATGTGAACTAAGTGAAGTGACAGTTGAAAAAGCAAAGTTACGATACTGATTAATTGAATATGTTTTTTTCTGAATACAAACTAATAGAAATCATTGCAACAATTTAATCTTAGTGGCTTAGTAAGAAAAGATCTGATGTGATACATTCACATAACTTTCTCTACCCTCATCTATTATTAGTGTATATAAATTATTCTTACTCAAGCTTATTCTTCTATCTACTACAATTTAAACCAAATAAACCTTTGCGGAAATAGCTACACCACATATTTCGTTATAGATAAAAGGAGAACAGTGATAGTTGAATGTTTAAGAACTGGACGCTATACGCTGGCCTAAAATTTCCATATTGTTTCCATGCAATCGCGAGAAACAACTAATGTTGACAGGACATTAAGAGAATGATAAAAAAAATGAACAATTTGAACCTTTAATAATATATAACTTAGTAATGGCTTATACACCTTATTTCTCACGTAAATATTTCAATCAAAATCGTAAGAGCCATTTTTTAGAAAATTCAAGATTTTCTAAAAATCTCCCATATAAAGCTTAGGCTGAAAATATTTGTGTCGCATCTTTGGAAGGTACTGAACTTAAATACCAAGTTTGATGTTGATTTTGCTTTTCGTTTTTGAGCTATGCTGTTCACAGACACACACACACCTACTCGCGCGCGGAGACCTTTTTCTAAAATTGCTTTTTTTTTTTTGGAATCAGGGGCCTCTAAACATATATTTCCAGTTAAATCTCAATATCGAATTTTTCGGTGGAATACAACACTCCTACTTACTCTACGTAGCAGAGAAATTAAAAATGAATCCACTGAGATTGTAGGTAAAGAGGCTGAATTACATTTCCTTACCAAGTATGACAATTAAGGTTACTTTCTTGTCTAAAGACATACACTATGTGACCAAAAATATCCGAACATCCCCACAAACATACGTTTTTCATCTTAGGTGCATTGTGCTGCCACCTACTGCCTGGTACTCATTTTCCGCGACCTCAGTAGTCATGACATCGTGAAACAGTAGAATGGGACGCTACGTGGAACTCACGGACTTCGAACGTGGTCAGGTGATTGGGTGTCACTTGTGTCAGAAGTCTGTACGCGAGATTTCCACACTCCTAAACATCCCTAGGTCCATTGTTTCTGGTGTGATAGTGAAATGGAAACGTGAAGGGACATGTATAGCACAAAAGTTTACAGGCCGACCTCGTCTGTTGACTGACAGACACTGCCGACATTTGAAGAGGGTCGTAAAGAGTAATAGACAGACATCTATCCAGACCATCACGCAGGAATTCCATGCTGCATCAGGATCCACTCCAAGTACTATAACAGTTAGCGTGAGGTGAGAAACCTTGGATTCCATGGTCGAGCGGCTGCTCATAAGCCACACATCACGCAGGAAACTGCCAAACGACGCCTCGCTTGGTGTAAGGAGCGTCAACATTACACGATTGAACAGTGGCGAAACGTTGTGTTTGGAGTGAGGAATCACGGTACACAATGTGGCGATCCGACGGCAGGGTGTGGGTATGGCGAATGCCGGTGAACGTCATCTGCCAACAGTGAAATTCGGAGGTGGTGGTGTTATGGTGTGGTCGTGTTATTCCTGGACGGGTTTGCACCCCTTGTTATTTTGCGTGGCACAATCAAAGAGCAGACCTACATTGATATTTTAAGCCCTTCTTGCTTCTCACTGTTGAAGAGCAATTCGGGGATGGCAATTGCATATTTCAACACGATCGAGCACCTGTTCATACTGCACGGGCTGTGGCGGAGTGGTTACACGACAATAAGATCCCTGTAATTTACTGGCCTTCAGAGAGTCCTGACTTGAATCGTATAGAACACCTTTGGGATGTTTTGGAACGCCGACTTCGTGCCAGGCCTCGCCGTCCTCTCCTCAGTTCCACACTCCGCGAAGAATGGGCTGACACTCCCCAAGAAACCTTCCAGCACCTGATTGAAAGTATGCCTGCGAGAGTGAAGGCTGTCATTAAGGCTAAGGGTGGGCTAACACCATATTGACTTCCAGCATTATCGATGGAGGGCGCCACGAACTTCTACGTATTTTCAGCCAGGTGTCCGGATACTTTTGATCGCGTAGTGTACGTTTACACATATATTCTGTAATGAGACACCTGCCTCCGTTTATTTTTAAGTAACCTGTCTATATTTACTTTTATCTATGATTCTCTAAACAAATTCTAGCTTTGCGTTTAATGGTCTTCAGTTTTGAAAATATTTCCCTCAAATAATCAGGTATTACAAGAGGGGACATCATCATAAGATCATGTATGGAAAGCAATGCCTGTCAAAGTATTTGGAATAGAAATCAACGAGTCTAACCTCATTGAATTTTTCTTTCAGTCAGCGGTTACACCACAGATTTAACTCTATTACTTCACCAAAAGCTGAAGGAAGCACAGAGCATGCTAACTGATTTCTCAACCGATCTAAAATTTGATAACTTAATACTCAGTAAAGTTTTTAGTTCAGGCTATACTGAAGCATATTTTGCAATGTTAACATAGCGTTAAGTACAAAGTCAATAGCGGTCCCTATGTGTGGAACCTAGTCCTACGAGGGTGACACTGATTTTTTATAGAAAATCAAACAAGGAGTAGTTTTTAAAAATTTAAATAATGTTATTCTTTTTCAAAATATTCCTCTTTAATGTCAATACATTTGTGTATCCTTTGAAACCAGTCCGTAAAGGATTGATGCCACTGTTCTTGAGGCACTTAAAAAACCAGGTTTTTATAATCTTCCACTGCTTCATCTGATGACCAAAATGTAATTCAATGCATTTTACCATTATTTTTGGAAACCAAAGAAAGTTACAAGTTGCCAGTTCAGAGCTGTATAGTGGAGGGTCCATGCTTTAGGGTATCCAGATACTCAGTTGTAAGTTTTGTTGTGTGGTTCTGTTTCAAAGACCCATTGAGCCGATCGACTTTTCTTTTCAGTATCATAACAAACTATCCAATATTCATCGCCAGTAACGATATTCAAAACCAAATTTCAAGTACCACTTTGGAATTTTTCCAGATTTTTTCTGCATCAATCATTGTTGTTTTGCTCGGGAGTCAATTTATGTGGAATCCTTGACAACAAAGTTTTCTCACGTCTAATGTTGAAGTAAAATGTTTTTGTTTTGACTCATACCAATGCCAAATGACGCCAAAATAAATTCATAAGATGACCATTGAACTTCTTCAAGCATTGCTCCAACAACGGCAATATTTTATCAGTAACAGCAGTTCCTGGGCTTCCTTCACGAAATTTATCACTAAGAAAAAAATGACAACTTTTGAATTCGCTGTAACAATTATAACTCGTTGCCTTAGATGGCTTCTTCGCCAAATGCCTACCTTCACATTGTTCAGGCATTAATGACGATTTAAAATCGTAAAAGATCATAGCCTGGAAATGTTCTCTGGTAAAATTAATGTTTGGGTAAACACAAAATCTATAAATGAAGATAATTAACAAACTATCAGAGAAATCAAACAACCTACACGGTAATTAAGTCTCAAAACATTAAAGTAGCTCTCAAATATAAGAAATTTCATTTGTTTTTAGAAATATGGCATTCTAAAAGCGTCCAGTATCGCCTTCATATATGTTAAAAGGTCTAGGTGGAACATGCTCGTTCCTTGTTCTGAAATGGTGCTTGGCTGTTTATTGTCAAAAACAAAATCTGATGTGTTACACTCACGACTTACTCTACTCTTCTACAAACTATTTTTACAAACGCTTATTCCACATCTACCTTTTATTAATCGAGATAAACGTTTGCAGAAACCATCTTATTGCTAATTTTCTTGTAGGTACAAGGGGAATGTGGTAGGCTTTAAGCGATAGTCAAATGTTTTAAGAGGCGGTTGCTATGTGGAACATTCCATTCTCTTTATATGTAAAGGACACCAAAAAAATAAAGAAAGAAAAAAAACCGAATGACGAATACCCATTTGAGAAAAAGTATAAGTATTGGAAAATTCAAACAAATAACAAGGAATGTTTTGGAAATTGTTCACTATAAAAAGAATGTATATGATATAAATTGTGTGTTTTAACGAGCTGTAAGTTTTTGTTGTATATCTCTTACGGTTTACCGGTTATGCAAAACCCATTCAGAAAGAAGAGGTCTTTTTGGAACATTACCAGAAAGTTCAAGATATACAGTGTATTTGTTGTTAAAATATCTTAAATATTTTAATTAAAATCGTTGGAGCCATTCTTAAGTAAATCAAATTTTTCGAAAAATGTTCCATGTAAAGAGTGGCCTGCAGTGTACGGATTTTCTCTAAAATCTTCATGTCTCATCTTTGAAAGATACTGAATCTAAATACCAAGTTTGGTATTTATTCGTACTTTCACTTTTGAGTTATGTTGTTCACAGATACACACACAGACATACACACGGACTTTTTCTAAAAATTGTTTATTGTTTGTGTTCGGTGGCCTCAAAAGGTGTATTTCCGGTAAAACCTCGGTATCGAATTTTTGGGTGGAATACAATACTTCCCCTACTTACTCTACGTAGTAGAGAAAGTAAAAAAGATGCCATTGGACTACAATGTCTTGGAGGGACAAATTAATAATTGTCTCAAAGAGCCTTATGCAATCCTGGGGTCGTGGTTTGAAGGCCCGTGGTTTACGCCTCTCAAAACTTTCATTTCTGACATTAATTTCTAGAGAAATGTTCTAGGAGGGAGAATAAAGGTAGATTAATTCGAAGATATCTTCTCGCGCACAAAAAATAGAACCAATTCAGGATTTAAGTATCAGTTTAAACATTATATATTTATGCGACACCTTCCATTTAAATTAATATAACCGGTGTCGCTGTATCGTACATCATAAACAATTTATTATAAGCGGAAATACACGTTTTCTGTCCCCCTGAATAAACGACCTAAAATAAAATTGTTTTAAGAAACTAGTCCGCGCGTGCACTTTTCATATTGAAAAATTCAATGCGATAGCAGCATTTTTCGGGGTAAACTACAAGGACATCTCAAATTCATTTTAAGATGACATACCCCAATGGCGACTGACAATATCGTATGTACTTTAAGTCCCGAGCTTCATAGTTTAACCAACTATTAGGTGTCGTCTTCCATGGTGTAGTGGTTACCATGCTAGCCTCTTGTTCCTGAGGTCACGGGTTCAAAATCTGTGAGGGCGAGGATTTTTTCGGCCGTTAAAATTCCTAGCATGCATCCTTCGGAAGGAAAGTAAAGCCGGCGGTCCCGTGTCGTAGATTTACGGCACGTAAAAGAAGCTCAAGCCTGATAAAGAGGCCTCTGAGCAAAATTACCTTCACGCCCAATATAGAATGAGACGCTAAGGATCACAGCAATTAACCACATCTATTAGGTCGATCAATGGTAATTAATTGTTCTTTCTCACAAGCCATGTGTAGGATAAGGTTAGAAAGGTAGAATCAGAATGAAAAATTCAATGCCATAGCCGGAATTTGAACCACGGAGCTTCTGGTTTCCGTCCGGTTGTTCATGTCTAGCTGTCATGACATTTCCCCAACCGACTCGCACTGGGGAATTTAATGTCGTGCCGACATGTTGCCATGGTGGCTCTGTTGGTTAGAGTAACCTGATGGAAATGGAAGATTTACACGCTTTACATGGAAAGAAAATTCGTTAGTTATTATTTCCTTAAACATGCCACTAACGATTTTGTTTAAACTCTCCTACTAATTGAAATTTATATCTTGATTTATAGCCTGTGTAGTGTTCTTCACTCTTATACGATTTTATATAACTAGGGAACCATAAAGGCACACACAAATATACATTAAGAAAACTATAGAGAACCTTAAAATATGCCATTTTGTACTAAATAACTTTTTCTTAGCATTAACCATTTCCGAGATATCCACTGTTGTTCGTTTCAATTTTTTTTCGGTATTTAAAACACATACCTTCTTTTTTTTTCTTCTGTGCTCATTCGAAGAGCACGTAATAGCAAGGCAGGTATCACGAAACGTGGACGGTCCTATGCTCGTATGCCTGTTACAAAATCTATATTGAGACGATTTCTACAAATATGCATCATAATCAACACACTAAATAAATAAAAAGCTTTTGCATTAGTAGTTTAGAATAGATAATGACAATAATTGTAGTGAGTAGAGAAAGACGTTTAATTTTGACACAACCTTTATTAACATTGATCATTTGGCAGTTTTATAAAACATAAATTCAGAGTTTAATATTGGTTAGTTGCATAGTTGGAAAATGTGGTATCATGTTTAGAAATTTTGAACAAAAACCTGTGGACGATAGAAATTCCAGGACACCCTTGCCTTAACCACTACCCTCATAACTGCACAGATTATTAAATTCGGGGATAGTTTCATCTTAAAGCCATGAAGCGCTATTTTATACGTTCACACAAATATTCAGTTACTAAGCAAAATTATTTTCTATTGGATGTTCGATAAATACAGCTCTCGATTTACTGTAATTCGTTTCTTTGCTCTTGTAAAGTGATTTACGTCGTATGCTTAAATAACTTAGTTGGTTTAACAGAAAGCAGTTAAGTTGGTACCACCGGTTCATCCTCAGGAGAAACGTCAAAGCTGTCACAGGCAAGCAAACGTTTTGGGAAGTTGCCGGCAGTTGTCGTGTAGAATAGCCCGAAGGTGAAGGTTCGGGTCCCGCAGGAGTCCGCTGCACAATTTCGCTTCAACCCGACTGCAGGAGAGCTGTGCTTTGCTGCATTGGGAATGAGCCAAACACATGGAGAACACAATCAACGTCAGAATAAGAATATAGTACGTAATAATAATACATTTTATTAGTTTTAAAATACTACCAGTTTTAGTATAACTACTTAGCTAACAAATATGCAAAATAAGACTTTATCGAACGAATTCAGTGTTAAGAACACATTTATCGCTTTAATTAAAATATAATTAAGTTTATATTGCAACACTCTTAAAATGCAAAACATACTTCTGCTTTATATTTTAGTATACATTTGAGCCAATCCTATGATAACAAAAAGAATGTTAATCAGCCTTCCGGAAAATTTATATCATTGTGTGCTTTAAAAGAATATTGTTATCTGTAGTAATGCAGAGTGATTTCCAAATCATCGATATATTCTCGAGTTACTAAGTGACAGCAGAATTCATCTAGAGGGTTTGAAAACTATAAGTGGCATTTGCTAAGACTATTTTGCGAATAAAATGAAATGATTTAACAAAACATCATGATTATTATAATAAAATCATAAAACATTCATATTTATTTTCAATATAGGTGGCGTTGTTTATGAAAACAATTTAGAATCGTGTGCACACGTTTTGTTTGTTTGTTTGATCAGTGCAACTTGATCATATAGGTATTGTTTCCTGCCATCTGGCGTGAGAAAATTGCAGTAGGAATTTGCTATTCTTTTATCTATGATTGTAAAAGTGCTCCTTGTAGAGAATATATAAACAAATAAAACCCATATTATCAACACTATAGGTTATGACTTTCTTTACCGAAAAAGGCTTAATAACTTGTTTCAGTTCATTGGTTTATTATGAACATTATTTGAAAATACAATCATCTCGTTAATTTTATGGTGTATTCTTTGTACTCTTTCCCGTTTGATTTCCTAATATTGATGCTATAAAAACAATGTGGAATGTCACAGCTAAAATGCTACATGAAATGTATTCTAAGGATTATCATATAAATTTCAATCCATTTGAAGAATAGGAGTTTCAAAAGGCGAGAGTTGCAAGGAATGCGAAAAGAAAACTGCAAAACCACCGAAAAAAAGAAAGGTTAGTGCAGTGGTTTTAAAGTTCGAAGAATACAAAACAATGATCGATTTATGTGATGAGAATGCCCCTGAAGGATTACAAATTAAGTTCTTCCTTATCGCTGTACTAGAATTGGCATGCCTAAGTAATAATCTCGCCTATATCTTCATTTAAAGCTTTACCAAATCTCGTTTTTGTCCTTTTTTATGTTTAAACGTAGCGGCATTAATTGTTGGTAGCTGAGTCACTGCAAAATGATACCTCAATCTCCTCAGAGTATTAAAAAAAGGAGACATTAAAGATATTTCGATAAACACTGAGTAGAACCATGCATGATTGGTTCAAAAACAACATTCCTTTAAACATGATTGGTCATTGCGGCATGAGTGAAATATCATTATAATTAAAATATAATTTAGTTTTTATTGCAAACCATAGTTCTACTTTAGATTTTAGAATACCTCTGACCCAATTCTGTTGTAACATAAAAGGACGCTTTAAAAGAACACTTCTATTCCATTTGTAATATCAGCTTTGCATCGGTGGAGAATCCTATCATCATCCTGATTTTTACAATATACCTATATCTTTCAATGCATCCTATTTCCCCTAGCTGGAATGAATTTTTGTGGCTTACGCAACAACTCGCAATATACAAATATTTCCTTCAGCAACAACTTGGGAATATTCCAAGATCCAGGCTGAAAACTGCAGTGGATAGCGTCATTGAAAGAACGGAGTAGTCAGAATTAAAAATAAGTTTTTTATGTCGTCAACGTTTTTTGTAAAGTGAATTTACTGTTTGGAAGAAAGTGATGCTTTTGTTTCTCTCGTATCTAAAACATTTATCACGTTTTAAAATTTGAAGTGATTTTTGAAGCACTGTATATAACACCACCAATTTGTATTTGTAAACGAATTTAAGGACATAGCATAAAAGCAATTGTTCAACCCAACAGGAAATTAAGAGATATTAATTTAAGACAATACATCGGTGAAATCTGGTGAAATATGTGAAAATTTTCAATATTTACTTTACCTCGTATCTAATAGGTAGAAGAGGTATTCCACCTATAAATTAGATATCGAAATTTCACTGAAAATAATGTTTTGGGATCCCTCAAATCCAAAAAAGGTTCTTTTAGAAAAAGCCGATATGATACGTACTTTGTTATGGGTATACAACTATTCTTACTAAAGCTTATTTTTTTATCTACTGCATTTAATCCAAGAAAGCTTTGCAAAAATAGCTAGATTATGCATTTCGTCATAAATACAAGAGAACAGCAATAGTCAAATGTTTAAGAACTATACGCTATATGCTGGCCCTAAAATTCTGTACTGTTTCCATGCAATCCTAAGAAACAACTGAAAATTGATGGGACTTGAAAAGAATGCAAGTATTGAAAAACTCAAACCATTAATAACGGATATCCCAAAAAGAGCTTATACTACAAAAAACTTATTCTAAGGAAATTGTGTGTTTTAAAGAGCTTTACTTTTTATGTGAGGTACGTTATCGTCTATCGCTTCACGTTTACAAGTTATACAAGATTGTACAAAGCTCCTTCCGAATGAAAATGACTTCATAGGCTATTTCCAGAAAATTCAAGATATACATTTTATTTTTCATGTAAATACCTTTAATATGTGGTATTCTAGTCAAAATCGTTAAAGCCATTTTTTAGAAAATCAAATTTTTTAAAAATCTTTCATGTATAGGGTTGTTGGGGCGCGGAGATTTTGTTGAAAATCTTCGTGTCGCATCCTTGGAAGACACTAAACTCAAATATCAGGTTTGGTATTTATGTGACTTTTCGTTTTTGAGATATGCTGTTCACATGTCGACACACAGACATACGGATCGACATGTTTCCAGAAATGCTTTACTTGGATTCAGGGCGTCAAAACATGTATTTCCGGTAAAATCTCGGTATCGAATTTTCGGCTGGAATGCACTACTTCCCCTACTTCCTATACGTAGTAGAGAATGTAAAATTGCCTTGTGTGTCTGAAAATTTTGCTATTTTTCTTTTTCTTTCTTTCCAATGCAAGAACTCCTAATCTCGGCTAAACGTTTGAATACTTTTTCGAGTTTTACTTCTAACCTGAAATTATTCCTAAGGAATGGTAACGTGGATAGAAGAATCGCTTTTTATATGAATATTTCAATATATAAGGGATATATTTTAATTTTTCATGGGTAGAGAAAGTATTAGCTTATATTATATATTTACGCTAAATTAAAGCAAAATCTCTTGAAACACAGCATGCTTTATTTAAACGGAAGAATATGAATTTTTATGAAAATACCTAAGCCAATTTTACAGCTTTTTGTTTGAAGTTTGTTGTGGCTTCACGTGTGGAAAGCCAATTTGAAGTAGGAGTTGTATTGTAGTTCAACTGTTGGGGAGCCGAACTTGAAGTAGTTGCAACCGCACGTATGGTAAAAAGTTTCCGGTACCCTTTGCCCCAAAAATTTTTAAAAAATATTAACTTTGTAATTTTTGACTATTTCTTTAAATATTATATATTTATGTTTGCCTCAGCTGCGTCAGTATTATTGTTAGGGACATGGATTTCTTTGCAAAGCGTGATGCGGCTGAAGAATGTAGGCTTACACAATTTTTAATTCACTCCTTTTTATTAATTCTTGACACGATTTAAATAACACTTCACTGATATAGAGAGCTGTAAGATTCTTTTATTAAATACTTGCACTTTTTAAACACGTAAACTATTTTTGTCTCACACTGAATACTTGAGGACGTATCTCGCGTCCGGTTAGTAACGCTGTCTACAAGCAATACGTCAGGTTATGAGCGCTGTCTACAAGCAACTGACTTGATTTCTACCGCTTAAATTTGTAAATTTCTGTATTTCAAGTCTCTGCTTGGCTATTCCTAATCCAATAGAATACTTTTATTTGACTTAAGCTTTTTTCTGGTTGTTGATTGGCTATTTTAAACTGTCTCAAAATTTACATTATTGTTGCTCCAGTAATGACTAGTAGCATTATTACACTTTCTTACTCATTATTACCTCAAGGTTACCTCATTGTTAGCAACTTTTACTCATTATTCTCACAGCTCCTGCATTATTAAATTACGTAATACATTCAGATAATATTATTACATGTATACAATAATATAAACATATAAAATGACTGTTACATACATTTTTATATATTATTACATGCGCATATTGCTTTAAGGCGGTCTGTTGTTATATTTTTTATTATATAATTTGACTGAAATCATTTAAGTGTTAAAAATACTGCCTCATAACGCCTATATACAATTTAATGCGCATTGAATTTTTAATCTAACTTTTTGTGGTTGTGCTTTTCTTATATTTTGGCAATTAAGACACAAAAATATGCATGAATATTTTCTGCAATTCCACTAGTGCCCCATATAGATGTTTGGTTGGAGTTTTTACAGCATGTATTTCTGTTGAACAGTGTACCAATAAAAACCCTGATACATACATATAAGATTCGGTGATTTCACCGTGTGATGTAAACAATATGTTAGTTAAATGTATTTCCCGATTTGACTATTTTAATAACGTGGATGGCTTTATCACAGTATTTTTTTAAATGCCGGTAAATGCACTGTGTATATTTACCGTGTAAATTGAGAAATGTTGCGCGTACTCGCTCGAAAATTCACAGATATTTGAAAACCGTTTCCTGCATTGCAGTGTTTTTTTTCTATCCGCATTAACACGGTTTTGTTTACCGTTTTTTTTGTTAAATGCTGATTACGGCTTTAACGCAATTACGTAAAAATTCGTAATATGTTTTCAGCCCTGATTGCTTGACTAGTCTACAATACTTTGTGCATCGTGGAATATCCAATAACAATGTCGCTCTTCCATAGGCCCTCTCTAATTTTGAGAAAATTAGCGTAACTGTGTGCTCTGAAATAATTTTAATCCAATTTGAAATATTAAATAATGCAGTTTGGAGCATTCATGATATGATCAGAATGACTGCGAATTATTTTCTATGATTACACTGGAATGACGTTCTTCACATACCCACACCAGTACCGGAGCTACCAATTAAGAGATCCCTGTTCGAATCCCACATGAGCATGGATTTTTAATAGCCTGCGTGATTGCTTCGTTCGCTTGTGTGAATTGAAAACATGCGCTCATTTAACTTGACCAGAATGTGCTGCTTCTCATGCTAGCTAGAGAGCTTTTATTTGCCTAATAATAAAGAAATAACAAATAAATAAAAAGCTGGGAAATACAGATGGGAGGAAAGGGAAAATTCTAGCTGTACATTGTACGTAGCAGGCGTAACATTTTGTTGATTTGCTTATCATATACAAGTTTAAGGAGACCAACTATGAAATTTGAAGCACTTTGTTTGAGTTTTTAACGGATATTTATGATATATTCTCTATAACAACTTCCAGATTTTCATACAAATTATTTAATTAATACTTGAGATTTTAAAATTTCGAATTTTCAATTTTGTCTCCAAACTTATCAGATTATTTACAAATAAAGCATGAATTACTTAATAAAATATATTCAAAAGCATATATCACTTCCTTTTTAATTAATAGAAAGTGATTCTAAAGGTACGTACATTCTCTAATTTTTACTTTCATAAGAACTTCTAGCAGTAACTTTTATTTATTATCATTTTAAGATTCTTTGGTGAAATTTTCAAAATAATTGATCAAAGTTTGCACCGTAAAGAGCAAATGAAAGAAAATGAAGAATAGATTTACTTTCAAGGGTAGAGAGATGATTTTAGACTTCAAAGCTGCACTCGCAAGTTCACTTCCACTTAAATTATATACCCATCCCTCTTAAGAGCACAAACTTTATAACTGCACAAGATCAGTATTTTTCGAAATTTTCCTTAAGCTTCATAGTGTGGAAATCTTGAAGAAAGACGACTAGAAATTAACATTTAAGAAATGCGTTACCCAACTTTATTTTTAGAGCTTCCAAATATGTAAAGCTCCAAATTTATTTGAGGATCTATAATTCTACAGAAATGTGTGTCACGGTTGTCCTATCTTAGAGATTTTTTACCAATGCATCTGTCCGAGACAAGCAGAACTCAAAAGCGATAAGTTATAATATTTTAATCAAGCTTATTTTAGTCATATAAGCTGAAAATTATCACCAGCACAAAGAATGCGTTTACGTGGAAAACGTTTTAAAGTTTATTTTAATTTCTTCAAAAATGTTGCTTCACAATTTTTATCAAAACATCTAAGTTTGATATGACAATATGCATCTTGAATGTTACTAATTAGTCCTTGGAGCTTTCATTGAACTTTATGTAACTGGAAAACCACAATAAATATAAAAAATGTAGATCGTATTATAATAGGAGTATAAAATGTGTGTAAACTAAAATGTTTTGTAGGTTA
Source organism: Deroplatys truncata (assembly GCA_030765065.1). Taxonomy (NCBI): domain Eukaryota; kingdom Metazoa; phylum Arthropoda; class Insecta; order Mantodea; family Mantidae; genus Deroplatys; species Deroplatys truncata. The sequence continues at coordinate 109,634,901 of CM060975.1, forward strand.
GGACTTTTGAATATTCGCAACTATTCGTTTACATTTTGGCACTTTAAACACTATGTTTGAAATGGGACTGAGCAAAGGTAATAGGCAGCTTTTTAATCATTTGAGCATTATTTCAACTTACAAACAGTTGTTACCGTGGGCTTACCTAATGAAAACCATTTTGGAAAATACTACTAGATTAAGAGAAATTAGACAGAAAAATAAGATTTATTTTAGATATTTTAGTAATGATAATGAACTAAAATAGTGATGTGACTATTGGATATGAGATTTACGTTATTTTTGCGAAAAGGAAGGATTCTCGGATAGATTAGTTTTCCATGCACCTTTCGATGTTATTATGTGTCATATTCGCTAAAGTTTGAAATGACTCAACTCGAAAAATACATTTTAAGTCATATAATTTAATTCTACACCTCAACTGTGGTACACAACAACCATTTTAAAACCTATTTGTGTGCAGATCGGATAAATTACAATACCCGAAACTCCAATTATTGTACATTGCTTCCTAAAGAATCATTGAAACGTAGATTGTTCAGGAGTATCTGTTAGTAGTTTACATTTTGGTTATATTTACTTTAATAAATTTTTATTCGTGTAAAGCTAGTAAAATAAATTGGTCATAAATTCATCATATTTGCAAAGTTTGTGTATCTTAGTATTCTAAATTTGATGGATTTTTTGGAAAACAGTAGTCGTCAGAAGTGATGCTTTTTGGGTGATATCACCCTAAACAACCGCCAAGGTTTGTCAATGATTTTAGCTATATGTGAAACTTGTCCACCTGCAATTAAATAGAAGCTTAATTTGATAGCAATTTTTAAATTGTATCATACCTAAATTTTGATGAAGTTATTTTTAGAAATAAATAGTGACTAAGAGCTCAGTGCTTCTTTTGCAATGTGCTGTAAAATAAAGTTGTAAGAAAACCTAATTTGATTTGTAAAACTGAAATCGTGTGATCGCATTCAAAGGTAACTTGGTTTGACGACGTCGATTTAAACAAATAGAATAAAATAAGCGGTTTTCCCTTTCAACAGTCATTTGTTTGACTGGCGAAAAGCTTGTCCATGTAGCGTGAAATTCATGCACTGGTTCCAGACATAGCTTGTAACCGAATCTGAGGGAGCTGGGTCAAGGCTCTGTAGCGGGAGATGCTGGCTCGCCTCCCGTCACAGTCAATGCCGCTTCAATGCTCTCGCGGGCCTAAAACACATATTTGGCCTAGGGAATTCCGTTTAATTTCAGCAGCTGAAAGCAAACATAGCAGTCAGACAAACAAAACTTATAAGTACTATGCAGAAAAATCTGATGTAATACATTCACATGACTTTCTCTATTCTCTATCGTTTATTAGTGTGTACATAAATTATTCTTACACAAGCTTATTTTTCAATCTACTACATTTTAATCCAAATAAACCTTTGCAGAAGTAGCTCCATACATTACACATTTTGATATAGATACAAACGGAACAGCGACGGTCAAGTATTTAACTGGACGTTATATGCTGGCCTTAAAATTCCATACTATTTTCATGCGAGAAACACTGAATGTTGAAAGGAATTGAAGAGAATGACCAAGAAATGAAGAATTCGAACCTTGAATAACGGTATCTCAGAAACGGCTTATATCACACTGACTTATTTTAAATAAATTCTGTGTTTTAAACAGATGTGCATTTTTGTGTAGTACGTATTTGCCTATCACTTAACGTTTACCAGTTATGCAAGATTATACAAAATTCTCTCCGAATGAAGAGGACTGCATAGGTTATTCCTGGAAAATTCTAAAAACACACGTTGTCATATAATTATCTTTAATATATGGTATTTTAATCAAAATCGTTGAGCCATTTTTTAGAAAATAAAAAATGTCGAAAAATGTTCCATGCAAAGGGTAGTTTGGGGTGCGGAATTTTCTTGAAAATCTTCGTGACACATCTTTGGAAGATATTGAACCAAAATACCAAATTTGGTATCCATCCTAGTTTTCACACACATGGACATGTTTCTAAAATGCTTTATTTGTATTCAGGGCGTATTTTCGGTGAAATCTAGGCATCCAATTTTTGTGTGGAATGCAATATTTCCCCTATTTACTATACGTAGTAGAGAAACTAAAAATTGGTTTGGAAATAACAGTTTCAAAATTAGAAATGATGTTTTTAATTACAAATATGGCATGGGGCCATTCATTAGAAGAAAAAGTCGCTCTATTAGGTTGATACAGAAATGCATTAAGAATTTATAACCAGCCAAGGACTTTCTCTACCCAATATTATTTGTTTTCATAGATGATTGCAGAATATTCATACAAAAGCTTATTTTCTCTACTTCTTGTTAAAAATGTTAAAACATTCGGCAGAAATTGTTTCAGTACGCTTTTTTTTCGTATATTTATAGCGGGCTGAAACGACTGACAAGCGATTTAAAATGAAGGTAGATGCATCTTAAATTTGAAGTTGCATGCACCCTATATGCATTGAAGAAGAAACATCATGTAAACACTGTATATGTACACCATATGTGGCATTTTCTGGCCGGCCTCTAAACGTTTTTAAAACTCGTTTATATTATCATCGTACAGCTAAAAAACAGATGTCACATAAAATTCTTCACGAATTTGTTGTTCTACTATATTCTCCAGATGTTTCAAGATTATTATATTTTAAAGTAAACTCCGCGTCATTCCTGAGAATGGAGAAGTGAAATTCAGATCACGCTTGAAGAAAACAGATAAAATCCGTCTTTTTAACACGATTTCGTCTTAAAAATCCACCCTATAGGTTTTTATCTTGATTGAACGTTGCCACTTATTCAAATGTTTCCTTCAAAGCATGAAACTTTTTATAGGGCATCCCTCTGATATGGCACTCTTCCATATTGCGTGCTTTGCATTGTTACATCTAAAATAAGCACCAAAGGCGGAGTAGTATGAAACATCAATATTTACTGAAATACTCAGAGAGAAAAAATCTGATGTGATACATTCGCATACTTTCTTTACCCTCTATCTTTATTAGTGGATCTACAAACCATTCTTACTAAAGCTTTGTACCTACTACATTTCAACCCAATTAAACCATAAATAGCTACATTATACATTTTGTAATTGACAGGAAAAGAACGCGATAGTCAAATGTTTAAAAACTGGACTCTGTATGCTGGCTTTAAATTCCATACTGTATCCATGTAATTGCGAGAAACAACTGAATGTTGACAGGACTTTAAGAGAATGACCAAGTAATGAACAATTGGAACCATCAATAACGGATATCTCAGAAATGGCTTATGCTACAAAAACTTAGCTGAAATAAATTGTGTGTTTTAAAGAGATTACAGTTTTTTCTGTGGTACGTTTCGTCTATCACATAACGTTTACAGTTATACAAGATTACACAAAATTCCTTCCAAATGAAGTAGAATTCACAGGCTATTCCCAGAAAATTCAATTATTTGTCATGTAAATGTCTTTAATATATGATATTTTAATCAAAATCGAACAACGTTTCATGTAAAGAGTAGCTGGGGTGGGGTGACGTTGCCCCCCATAACTAAATTAGCTACTTGTTAATTTTAAATACAGTTTTAAAATTATTTGTACAAAAAATATAGTAATATTATAGCGTGGATAGACGAAACAATGCTATAATATTATAAGGCATATATGCGAATTTGTTATGGGTACAGAAATTTTAGTGGTTGTACTACATCATATTTTCTAACTCACTAAAAATACTACTGTTTCATAATTAAGTTTGAGAAATAAATACAGCGAAAATTAGTAATATTTAAGTGAAGAAGCATATGTGAAGCTTTTAAGTAATAGTTGTAATAGACTCTTATGTCTTTCATTAAGAAGAAACTTTTTCAGTGTGTTGCATATGTAAATGAAAACAAAACGTAAGGATGTTTATTATTAACTCAGAGAATAAAGGGATAATGAAAACAGAATGTTAGCGTCGTTAAAGCACCGAGATTTCGAGAGATACTCGTAAAATTGCCGGAAGCGGATGTACCGCCTATGATGTGTTTTAGTGCTGGCATGTTGTATGTTTTTTTCCTTTCTTTGTTTTTAATTACCGCCAGAAATATTGTGGTGGTATTTATCATAAAACCATTTTACGATCAGCATTTTAATGGTAGTATGAATATTTGGAAATAAAATTTGATTTTGAAAAAGCTTTATTTCTCCCCAGCAAGTTATTTTAATGCGTTTCCTTCACATGTGATGCAGCTAATTACGTAAAAAACAAATAATTGTTGAAGTCTGATTCAACTTTCAACTTCGTCTATTTACAGGCTGTGTGGAAGTTGGATTATCAATAGCGGTTTACTAGAAAGACAAAAATTAAAAATCTCATGTGTTGCGCTCACATGAGCTTCTCTACTCTTGTACATACCTTACAACCGCTTATTCTCCGTATACTTCATGTTAATCGAGATGTGATTGCTAATTTTCTTATAGGTGCAAGGGGAACATGATAGGCTTTAAGTGATAGTCAAATCCTTTAAGAGCTGGTTGCTATGTGGAGCATTCCATTCTCTTTGCATGTACAAGACGTAAAAAAAATTCTGATGTGTTACACTCACATGACTTTCTCTACTCTTGTACAAACTAATTTTACAAACGCTTATTCTGCATATGCTTTATGTTAATCGAGATGTTAATCTTATTGCTAATTTTCTTGTAGATGCAAGGGGAATTGCTAGGCTTTAAGCGATAGTCAAATATTTTAAAAGCTGGTTGCTATGTGGAGTATTCCATTCTCTTTGCATTACAAGGACAAAAAAAATGAATAACGAATTCCCATTTGAGAAAAAGTATAAATTTTGGAAAATTTAAGGGAAAAACAAGCAATATCTCGAAAATGGTTCACTCAACAACAAAAAATGTATCTGACACAAATTGTGTATTTTAACGCGATCTACATTTTTTGTGTAGCAAAATTTTGTCTATCTCTTATAGTTTACCAGTTATGCAAAATCGTTCACAATGAAGAATACTTTTGGAGACATTCCCACAAAATTCAAGATATACATTTTATTTGTCATGAATGTATCTTAAATATATAATATTTTAATCAAAATCGTTAGAGCCATTTTTGAGAAAATTAAAATGTTCAAAAAATGTTTCATGTAAAGGTTAATCTGGGGTGGGGGGATTTTCTTAAAAACCTTTTTGTAGCATCCCTGGAAGATACTGAACCTAAATACCAAGTTTGGTGCTTATCCGACTGTTCGTTTCTGAGTTATGCTGTTCACACACAGACACACACACACACACTCACGGATATGTTTTCAAAATTGCTTTTTTTTGGATTCAGGAGGCCTCAAAACGTGTATTTCCGGTGAAATCTCGATATCGAATTTTTGATTGCAATGCAATACTTGTCCTACTTGCTATACGTAGTAGAGAAAGTAAAAAGGAATAACGAATTCTCATTTTAGTAAAAGTATAGGTATTGGAAAATTCAAACAAATAACAAGGAATATCTCGGAAATGGTTCACTCGACAAAAAAACTGTATATGACATAAATTGTGTATTTTAGCAAGACCCACATTGTCTGTGTACAGAAATTTTCTCTATCTCTTACGGTTTTCCAGTTATGCAAAAGCCATTCGCAATGAAGAGAATTTCGGGGCATACATTCAAGACATACATTTCGTTTGTCATGAAAATATCTTAAACATATGATATTTTAATCAAAATTGTTAGAGCCATTTTTGAAAAAGACAAAATTTTCGAAAAATGTTCCACGTAAAGGGTAGTCTGGCATGGGGGGATTTTCTTGAAAATCTTCGTGTCGCGTCTTTGAAAGGTACTTAAATTAAATACCAAGTTTGGTATTTATCCGGCTTTACGTTTTTGAGTTATGCTGGCAACAGACACACAGACACACACGGAGCTTTTTCAAAATATGCTTTTTTGGGGGATTCAGGAGGCCTCAAAACATGTATTCGGTATCGAATTTTTAGGTGGAATGCAATACTTCCCGTACTTACTATACGTAGTAGGTAAGTAAAAAGTAAGTGCTATATGCCTTTAAGATAGGATATCCCGTGAGAAATGTTTTTACTGTATCACGTAGCAAGCTTTTTACTTATTTTGAAGGGCTTGTATTTTAGATGGCCCAAAAGATCTAAACCTTTTCTATTATTGATTCCTAAATAAATAAAGGACCAAGCAGGATTTTCATTACCTAGATATTGCAATACGAGAATGTTGGAAGTCATAGAGGAATATACTTACTTAGATGGCTTTGACTTGCGCTATTCTTATTGTTACTCGCAGAGAATGCAGAGAATGTACGTAAAGCCAATATACATTGACATTTACCTTGTAACAGCTAAGCCATGGAGGAATGCTAAACATATAGAACACACAACGAAACAAAGGATATAGCATCGTACGTGTAACTACAATATGTATGTGATATTTACTTGTTTTGTCAAATACTGCAAATATATGCAGTGAAGTGTTGTGGATTAAAATCCTCAAGTGACCCCCCCCCCCCATTCTAATTCTACAGATATGTAAAATGAAGTTTCTGAATGCCAAAACCTTTTCATAACCCTTATGCAAGTAAGGTTTGCTATATTTCCTCGATATGTCGTAATCAAGTTCATTACCAGCGTGTACTATTCAAGTCAGTTTATTTGCTGTAGATTCTATACAGAATTTCGTGAATGTAAATGCTATTACAATTACGTAACGCTATAAAAATATTTTAACATGTTGCAACACTTGAGGCAGTGTTTTTAACGCTTAAATGATTTCAGTTTAATTATATAATATATAAATTCAATAACAGCCCGCCTTAAAGCAATATGTGTATGTAACAATATATAAAAAGTGTATATTACAGTCATTGTATGTGTTTATATTATTTTATACATGTGTAATAATGTTATGTGAATGTATTACGTAATTTAATAATGTAGGAAGTACGTCAAAAGTTGTTAACAATGAGGTAACAATGAGGTAACCTTGAGGCAATAATGAATTTGAAAGTTTAACAATACCACTTGTAATTCTTGGAAGCAATAATGTAATTTTTGTGACAGTTTATAAAATAGCCAATAAACAACCAGAAAAAGCTTTAGTTAAATGAAGGTATTCTATTGGACTAGGATTAGCCAATCAGAAACTAAAATGAAGCAAAATTTACAAATTCAGAAGTCAGTTGATTGTAGACAGCGCTCATAACTGTACGCGTTGCTTGTAGACAATGTTCCTAACCGGACGTGAGATGCGTCCTCGAGAAATTTAATACATATTCGTGTGAGACGAAAATAGTTTTACGTGTTAAAAAGTGCAAGTAATTAACAAAAGAATCTCACAGCTCGCTATATCAGTGAAGTGTTATTTAAATCGTATCAAGCATTAATAAAAGGAGTGAAATAAAATTATAATCTGTGTAAGCCTACATCTTCAGTCACACCACTCCCTGCTAAGACATTCATGTCTCTAAAAATAAATACCTACGCAGCCGAGGCAAACATAAATATATAATATTTAAAGAAACAATCAAATTACAAAGTTAATATTTTTAAACTTGGGGCGAAGGCTACCGGAAACTATTTACCATACGTGCGTTTGCTACTACTTCGATTTCGGCTCCCCAATAGTCGAAATATAATACATCTTTTTCAAACGTAGCATACGTAGCAGCAACAAATCTTCTTCATACTTTGATCATCACAGAGTAAAATGAAAACGCAGTATAAAATTTTACGATCCCTCAGTCATGTAAGCATTTGACAAGTAGAATTGTCCTCAGTTGGATTTTAAATGTTATGCCAGATAATCTTCTTCACTGCATGGATTAGACAAATTTCCTGTTCCTTCTTCCTTTGTTCAGCTTCACTTTTTCCTTGGACATCCAATATCTCTTCTACCTCGTGGTCGATACTCTTGTATTATCAGATTCTTTCGTTATTCATCCTAATCAGGTGCTGGTTCAAATACCCCTTGGACTCTTCAATGTATACATGGTTCTTCCCGTGTATCTTCATTTCGAAAGAGCTCTCATCTGGTACAACCTTTTACGCTTCTCAAAAATCTTATTTTTGCTACTTGTAATTTACTTGTATCTTTCTCGCTCATAATCCATGACTCACTGCCATGCATCAACGTTGGAACAGTCATTGTTTTATAAAATTTAATTTTTGTATCTTTTGTAGTTTCATTTTGGAAGGTCTTGTTATTGTTTCACGTATTTGGTGAAACTTATTTTATCTCTCTCAAAACTTATAGTTTGCTTTCTATAATAATTTTAGATCTTTTAGCATATTTTACTTTGTATGCATTCACTGTTGATTTACTTGTTGATATTTTCATGTTTTAATTACTTCCTATAACATTCAACTTTTAGACGGAGCGTTTCAAGTCATTTGCAACCCTTTTTTATTAATATATCATCAGCACCTAATAAAATATTAAAATAATTTCTACGTATTTGTACACCTGAATTTATATGATGTCTCTTCCAAATTTTCATAGGATCATCAATATAGATACTGAATATTGTTGGCGATAGACTACATCCTTGTTTAACACCCTTATTTGTGATAATTTGTTTCATTTTTGATGTGCCAGTATTTATAATTATATTAGTTACTCTAAACAGAGTTTTAATTACTTAAATTAAGTGTATGGAGTATATATATATATATATTCATTATGTTCTATAGATTATCTCTATGTACATAATCGAAAGCTTTCTCGAAGTAAATAAATGTTATATGCGTTTTAAGATTGACTTCTAGTCTTTTTCTAAAATCATTCTTAAAGTAAATACATTATCACTGCCCAAACGATATTTATTATAAATTTTAATTCCTATCATATTGGCATATTTATTTGATGCTTTTAGTGTGTTTTGATTTAGATAAAAGAAATAACTGTGTCATCAGAAATTACTTAACGACATTTGCAATCATCAACTGATAAGATCATTTTAGTCTATGATTATAGGCTATACGCCATGTCCAAAAATCATTAAATGAATACCTTGAAAGGCGGAGAATCCCCTTGTTAGCAAGCTTATATTCTAAGTTGCATTATTAGCCCCAAATAGTTTATTTTCAAGTTATTTACATGCCATTATGTCGTGGACATTTAAATAAAAATCGCTAGAAACATTTTTGTGAAAACTAAAAATAAGAACAATGTAAAGGAAAATTTTCCTAATAATTGTCTGTTAGAGAGGAAGATTTTGTTAAAATATGCGCCTTGCACACATAAAAGATGCCTGATTTAAGTATGGCATTTCCTATGTATCCGAGTTTTCGTTTTTGAGTTATGCTGTTCATAGACAGGCCGACTGACACAGATGCACTGGTTTACAGACACACGGACATGAATATACAGTGTAAACGGTGTTTCTTCTCGATGTAAATGCGTACTTCTGATGAATTCTCCATATTGAAATCTTGAGTAAAATGCAGCATTATGTAACATTTCTCTATAAAAATCGCATTCGCGTGACTTTCTCTACTCTTCTACGAACTGAAAAGCTTATTCTTCTGTCTACTTCTTGTTAATCAATATAAACTTTTATTACGCATTTATACATTGGTTGTAGGTATAATAAGGATATACAGTAGGCTAAAGCTATAGTCAGATTTTTAAAAAGAGCAACGCTATCTGATATCCCATGCTCCTTGTACCGCCACGAAAAAAAAAACGAATAACGACCTGTCACTTGAAGAAAGAAAACATAAAAGTATTTTAAAATCCAAACAAAACAATAACGCATATCTTGGAAATGGTTAACGCCCAAAAATAATGTATTTAATATAATGTGTGTGCTTTAACAACATCCACATTTTATGTGTAGCAACATATTGTCTATCTCTTTGAGTTTACCTACTATACAAAAATTGTTCAGAATGAAGAAGACTTAACAGGCTATTCCCAGAAAATGGAAGTAAGGATTTTACTTTTAATAAAAATATCTTAAACATAATTTTAATCAAAGTCGTTAAATCCAATTTTTATAAAATCAAAAAGAACAAACTACTTTCCATGTAAAAGGTAGTTTGGAGTGGAAGAATTGTCATCAAAATCTTCGCATCGCATTCTTGGAAGCCACTGAACCTAAATACCAAGTTTGGTATTTAACCAACTTTTCGTTTTTGAGCTATGTTGTTCATAGACATACACACAGATATTTTTCTAAAACTGTCTTTGGATTCAGGAAGCTTCAAAACGTGTATTTCCAGTGAGATGTGGGTATCGTTTAGGTAGAATGTAATACTTCCTCTACTTGCTATACGTGGGTAAGTAGTAGAGAAAGTAAAAATCAAAATGAAGTGTGTCATCTGTAAAAGAAAACTTGAGATTTTGAAATTGTTGTCAAAAAATTGAAATCATTCTAGTCTTTTAAAAAAACGGCAATAGAAGACCAGTAATTTAAGGGGACAAGGTATTCTAAACGCATGGAAATTACACCTTAAGTGTGTTAAATCACCACTGCTCTTAAAGTTCTCAAAGGTTTTTCCTGAAATTTTATGAATTATTCTATAAATCATGATAATTATTTCAAGTGGTTGTTTGCAATGATAACTTATATAGTTGAGTCCGTAAAAAGTAGAAAAACAATAAAATTTACTCTTAAAACATGTGAATTCATGTACCTTTTTCTCTGATACTACTTGCAATACAGAATCATGCTTTTGCATACTTGTTCTTAGTATAATCAGCTATCTTCCGAACCTCAATTATTTATTTATGTATCAGTTCATTAGAAGTTGAAAAACCAATTATTTGCAAAGTCAAAAAAGTAAAAATGTAGAAAATTTGCAATTTTGTTGCCTTCTTAATATCACTAATATACATTATAAGATTATGATTGTGGTTCAGAAAGTTTAACTATGTGTTATACACATGCACTGAAAATTTCAGCTCTCCACCTCTGAGAAGAAGGTGCATAAGTATCCAAAAATGTTGTTTTGAGAAAACTGAACTATAAGTTTGAACATTAAAATTCTGAGTCCCTTCAGGGTCATAATCATCTGCGCCTTCATTCCTGGATTGCTTCAGCTTTTCTGATTGCCTTCTGTTGGTCCTGGCCTCTTTTGTTAATTGTTGAACTGCTCGCTGGACATGATATAGTCGTTCGTTGTTGAAGGGGACGAAAATGTTTTAAAAAGGGGCGTTGCATGAGAGTTTTAAAGAAATGCAGACTAGTATTTAAATGGTATTTAAATGTCTTAAAACCTCTTAACTCCCAAAAGTGTATATTTTCTGAAACTGGAAATAATAGAGCTTTTATTAATGCCTAAAACAAAACATGTGATTATTTATCATTTCACAGTACCTTGTCCCCTTAAATCTTTAAACTCCACATTACCGGAAATTACAAAATTGATTGTTTTTTTTTCTTTACCGTTCGTATGATTTTAATTACAACACTTGAAGCGAGCTTACAAACGACAGATCAGCAGACAACCACGCGTTCTCACCCAGGTTCGGCCCCCTGTGAATATTTTACAATGCCATCCACATTACATCAAATTTTGAACGCCATATTTCGCAATTTTCCCCCCGAAACGTACACACGTACACGTTTAACTGCTAATTACAACAATAACTTATTGTTATTAACGCATAAAGTTGAAGAGAAAGCTCGGTGCTGCAATAATTTTTGTTGTTATTTTCTATGATCGTGTTTATCAACATTATATAAAGTATCCCGATGATGAAGTGCCCCATAGTGATTTATGATAAAGCTGCAGCTGTCAGATACCGCCCCCGCACCCACCCCTGCAAGCATCATACAGGGGTGTGATATTAATTATTATGCTCATTTTCAGTAACTGTTAATTAATGGCGTAATTGTACAGAGGGGTTGCCACCGGCAATACCCCTTTTGGAAGAGTTCAAAGAATGTGCCAGTTTATGTATTTTTATCCGCATTTATGATGTTAATGTTTGCGTATTGATGTTATCTATTGTGATATGAATAAAATTCTGATTTATGATCGTTAATACCGTGGTTTTTACATTTAACTGCGATAGTAGCTTATCTACGCATTGCATAATTCTAAAAAAAATTAATTTATTACAACAAAATTCCCTTTCCTATTTTTACATCCTTTAGGATATAAAATTATTCCAACCAATACTCTTCATTATAGTATAAGGCACCTTGATGGATATGATAAGACACGGACTCGTGAACGGGAGGTCTTCGGTTGAAATCCCGCCAGGACCGTCCTCCCTGACTGAGGTTTTTCCAGGTTTTCCTCGGTCCTCATAACTGGCCTATGCCGGTGAGATACCCTAAACTTAAGCCTGCAACGTTTCCTTCCCAAGTTTTCTTTCCCAATTAGCATTTCAGGGGACAAGGTACTGAAATGGTAAAAAATCACATTCTTTGTTTTAGGCACCAATAAAATTTCTATTATTTCCAGTTTCAGAAAATATATACTCTTAGGGGTTAAGAGTCTTTTAAGACATTTAAATACCATTTAAATGCTAGTCTGCATTCCTTTAAAACAGTCATGCAACGCCCCTTTTTAGAACATTTTTGTATCTTTCAACAACGAACGACTATATCATGCCCAGCGAGCAGTTCAGCAATTAACAAAAGAGGCCAGGACCAAGAGAAGGCAATCAGAAAAGCTGAAGCAATCCAGGAATGAAGTTGCAGATGATTATGACCCTGGAATGTACTGAAGTATATCAGAATTTTAATGTTCAAACTTTAAATTCAGTTTTCTCAAAACAACATTTTTAGATACTGATGTACCTTTTTCTCAGAAAGTATGAGACGTACAGAGCTGAAATGTTCAGTACATGTATACGACATATAGTTAAACATTTTGAACCACAGTCATAATTTTATAATGTATATTAGTGATATTAAGAAAGCAACAACGTTGCAAATTTTCCACATTTTTACTTTTTGACCTTGCAAATAATTGGTTTTTCAATTTCTAGTAAACTGATATACATAACTAAGTAATTGATGTTAAGAAGATAGATTATTATACTAAGAATTAGCATGCAAAAGTTGCAAGCAGTATGAGAGAAAAAGGTACACGAATTCGCATGTTTTAAGAGTAAATTTTATTATTTTATGTTGAATCAAATACTTTTTACGGACTCAACTACATAAGCTATCAATTCAAGCAACCACTTGAAATAATTATCATGATTTATATAATAGTTCATAAAACGTTCAGGAAAAACTACTGAAAACCTTAAGAGCAGTGTAACTTAACACACAGTGTAATTTCCATGTCCCCTCGCCAGTTCACTGGTAAAAATGGGCGTTAAACACTACTTAAAAAATCCGATGTGTTACATTCACGTGATTCACATTCAGCTTATCCTTCTATCTACTTTACGTTATTCGAGATAAACGTTTGTATAAATGCTTTTATTACATATTTCCCTGTAAATACAATGGAAATAGGGGACTACGGTAGAGTTAAGCGGTGGGCAAATCTTTTAAGAGCTGGTTGCTATGTGATGGATTTGAAATTCCGCTCTCTTTACTTGACCACGAAAAAAGAAAGTAAAAGAAATCGGATGTGTTACACTCGCATGACTTTCTCTACTCTTGTACAAATTAATTTTACAAACGCTTACTCTCCAACTATTTCAAGTTAATCGAGAAAAATATTTGCTAACTTTTTGTAGTTGCAAGAGTAATATGGTAAGTTTTAAGCGATAGTCAAATGTTTTAAGCGCTGGTTGTTATGTGGAGCATTCCATTCTCTTTGCATGTCCAGGACATAAAACAACGAATAGCGAATTACCATTTGAGAAAAATTATAGGTATTGGAAAATTCAAACAAATAGCAAGGAATATCTCGGACATAAATTGTGTGCTTTAACGGGCTCTACATTTTTGTGTAGTGAAATGTTGTCTATCTCTTATGGTTTACCAGTTATGCAAAAGCCATTCTGAAAGAAGAAGACTTTTGGGGATATTCACAGAAAATTCAAGATATACGTTTTATTCATGAAAATATCCTAAATATACGATATTTTATGATATTTTTTAGAAAATCACAAATTTTCGAAAAATATTCCATGTAAAGGGTAGTCTAGGATGAGGGATTTTCTTGAACATCTGCATGTCCCAACTTTGAAAGCTACTGAACCTAAATACCAAGTTTGGTATTTATTTAACTTTAGGTTTTTGAGTTATACTGTTCACGGACACACACACACGCATAGACCTTTTCCTAAAAATGCTTTTGTTTTGGATTCAGGGAGCCACAAAAAATGTATTTTCGGTGAAATATCGATATTGCATTTTTCAGTGGATTGCAATACTTCCCTTACTTACTATACGTAGTAGAGAAAGTAATAAATGTCAATGGAAAGTGAAAGTCCTGTGAATGTATAACTTAAGACTTTTTGTAGTAATGTTGTTCACACAATTCAGGGAACCTCAAACGTGAATATTCAGTTAAATATCTGTATTAATTATTAGTGAAATACAGTAATTTCTCTACCTGCCACATTTAAGTGGCACAGAAATTAAAAACGCATACAGATGTATCTTTTTGATTACTCCACAACACAAAAACAAAATACTAAATTAAAATTCATTGTGCCAGTGCAATGGGAGAAACAACTGAGCAAATGTTTTAAAGTGTATGGTTTTAAATACCCTCTTGTATCGCAATATTCGCTAACTCAGGGGATAATTTACACAGAGCGGTTCATCAGTTCAATTAAATAGTGAGTAAATATAATCAGCAGATTCCGCCGACCAAAAACAAAAGCAATCACATTCTGTGACAAACATCGTACTAGATCTAAATTATAATTAACAGCAACATAATGGAACAAGTGCAGAACTTTAAATATTTGGGTTCCATGTTTCACTCTGTATCCACCAAGCAAATTAGTGAAAATTGCACAATGAAAAGAACAGATAAAAGAACTGTCCAATCTCCAAAAACGAAACTTTTAAGGTATTTAGTTGGGAAAAGCTGGAGGACTTAACAAACAATACAAATATCCGAGAACAGCTAAATATATCCAACTTGACACTTGTAAAAATGATATATATGAGCATATGTTACGGTTAGATACAGAAAGGTGAAGCTGGTGAAAGATGAAATATTGTAGCACAAGAAACAGGGCCTCTGACTACCAAGAACATATCCGTTATGATTTGCTTTTTCCAATACTTTATCATACTTTTTATATGTAAGTCAGCATTCTTTTGTTTCTCCTGATGTGCAAAGAGTATGGAACTTCAAAGCCAGCATATAGTGACTCGCTCTTAAATGCACATTTCCCAACTAGCATGAAATAGATCGAAATATAAGCTTTGTAAGAATATATATAAAATAAATATAAAAATAAGCGATAGTGGATAAGGAAAGTTGTATAAATTTAACACATTAGATTTTTTCTATAATTTATTAACAGGATTATGCAATTTTCATCAATTAAGCAATACTTGCAATTAAATTAAAATCGCAGTGTTAAATATGATATATAGCACCTACATTTTGGACATCTGGGAAAATAAAATGTTTGTAGAAAAAGTATGAATGCATAACACCAATCTAATTGCCGTATATTTAACAGATATATAATAATACCCATAAATGTATGTTTTGAGGATTTAGAAGCCGCATAACAATAATGTATAGGTGCATTTTAATATTATCAAGATGAGATCTCCTTAAAATTTGTGGTGACTATGAAAGATTCTGTACTTAGGAATATTTCCTTTGTAGTCTTAAGAAATTATTATTATTATAAATATAAGTATAAATGCATTTTCTGTATTAAACAGTATAGTAGGTATAAGAGATTAAAACACATTTAATATTGCATGACATATTTAACGCCCGAGGGTTGCTGAGAGTGAAAATTTTCACAAAATTTTCAGTATACTTTGATCTCGTGTGGCATACAATACTTTTATCTACTCTTAAACGTAAATCAGAGTAACTATTTTAAAGAAATGTGTGTGTGTGTGTGTGTGTGTGTGTGTGTGTGTGTCCAGAGTGCATTCATTATTGGTCGCTAATATATCTGGTTTACTATAATGTGTTAAAGTGTACAAGCCAGAAACGATATGATTGCAAAAATAAATTTTAATCCATTACCTCTGATTAAAAGCAGTATTTCGGTACTAGGAACGACGAAACAAAAGATACTTCATAAGTAGTATCGAAAGCATTTTATTTATGTCACATTTGTAGTTTGTTGAGTATTTTAATTGGCTAAAACTATTCTTCCCCTCGCTGATTATATTGCCTTTTTATCTCTTTAAAAAATTTACCTAAGTCCGTAAATGATTTTCTCACTAATGTTTCTCGAGAGTGTAAACCAAGTAACACGCGCATGTATTGCCTCTGCAGCGATATAAGTGTGTGGGTCGCCGCCGGGTAATGCTCCGCGGCCAATAGACTCGCATCAACCGCCAACACAATACAACCGTTCTCGCTCTCTGCGGCACTAGGCCAATTCGCACATAACCTGTTTATCTACTTTCACTCTTCACTCTCAATATCGTTGTTGCGATCCGAGATGAGACTTGCAGATAAAAAAAGAAAAAAAACTGCAAGCACTTCGCGTTCGCTTCCCCGATTACATAACCAACCCGCATCCGCGACGCAAATCAACGATATCAACTACTGTGCATTTGTTTCGCAAATTTGTTTCTGTCGAATGTAAATATTCAATGAGCATTATTGTATACTGTGAACTAAGAAAGTAAGGACTGTTAGAATGGAAAAATCTGAATTGCTGCATTCAGAGATTTTTCCTATTCACTCTTCACCATACTGTTCTTACAAAAACTTATTTTTCTATCTACTTCTTGTTAATTTAAAATGAATTTGCATTTTCACATTTCTTTTTATATATAATATGGATGCAGTAGGCTAAACCGATACTCGTTAAAAAAAAACGATATGTGATGGCTTAAATCTCATTCTCTACATATGAGCACGAGAAAAAAGAAAGAAAGAAACCAATAGCGACTTGCCACTTGAAATATATTTGAAAATCAGTAACAAAGAATACCTCGGAAATGGTTAACGCCTAAAAACCTTTTTATTTGACATAAGTTCTGCATTTTAATAAGATCTACAATTATTTTCGTGCATTCTCTAGGTATTTCTTACAAAAGTCATTTATAATGAGGGGACCTCACAGGCTGTTCTCCAAAAATTCAAGATCTATATTTTATTTCGCATGCAAAATCTCAAAATTATGGTATTTTAATATAAATCATTTGATTCTGCTTTGACAAAATAAAAAATAACTAACATTTTCCGTGAAGGGTAGTTTGAGGGATTTTCTTAAAAAAAATCGTTTCACATCCTTAGAAGATGCTGAACTTAATTACCAAGTTTGGTATTTAACCAACTTTTCGTTTTTTGAGTTATGCTGTTCACAAACGCGTGGAAACAAAGAAACACACAGAGCTTTTTCAAAAATACCTTTTCCTGGATTCAGGGTTCCTCAAAACGTGTATATTCAGTGAAATATCGATATCAATTTTTTGAGTGGAGACATACAGATAAATAGCAGAGAAAATAAAAAGTATTGCAAAGATCAAAAATTGTGTATCTTGATTTTAAGAAAGAGTTTTAATTCTAGTGTCTATAATGCTTTGGCCCAGGTGTTTGTAGCTTTAAAACATGGACGCAATTTTATTCTAGCGATTGTAATAAATATGATTTTTCCTCACACTTACCTTCGCTGACGATCAGGTTATAATCTGTAATTCTGAAATCAATTTGTAGAAAGCAGTACATAAAGTGAATGAAGTAGCAATGAAATATAATATGAATCCACAACTAAAATAGCATTTTAGGCAAAGAAGTACAAAATCGAAAATTGTTTCAGGAAATAATATAGTAGAATAAGCAGAAGAATGTAAATTTTGAGGGTGTCATATAAAAATAGCACTGATCAAGCTAAGAAGTAGAAATTATTTGAGTGGCATTTTAAGGAATTTGCTAAAAAATAAAACAAGAAGAGACGTAGTAATAAAATTACATAAAGTGATATCAGTGCCAAAACTATACATAGTAGTGAAATTTGGATTATGACTAAATAAATAAATAAAAACAGACTCCAAGTAAGTGAAATGAAAATCATAAGGGTAATTGCAGTGTATAAAAACCCGACCATAAAATAAAAGAAGAAATAACAGAAGAATTGGAGGTATATCACCTAGATGTTAAAGCAGAGCATAAAAAAGTGGATAAGAGATTGAGAAGTTATCACATTAGTTTATGAATTATAAACCAAGAGGAAGAGAAGTATGGGAAGACCTATTAAAAGATGGCATGAACAAGATGTGTACATACCATAGGCAGAAATGTCTACAGCATGAAGGAAGAAGAGAAAGGAAACAGTGACGCCATCGGAGAATAACATTTTTCAAACATAGTGCAAAGATGTGAATTTTACACACCCTCTAAAAGATTATATTGCTAAAATATGTTCTTTTCGGATATTTTAGACTTTGCGTAGTGCTTAGAGAAATACCATTTTCTAAACATTCAACGAACAATAAAAAGATATGACAGTGTAGTCATATAACTGGAATGTGTATTATAAATGCTGTATGTTGCTGTCGCTCTATGTACTTGGCAAGAATCAGAATAAATTTTCCTTGTATCGCCATAAATACAAAATTAAACGCTCAGACTTGGCGTGCTTGTCTGAACATAAGATTATGCACAATAACTACAGGCTTCAACCACAGTAACAAAGTTGGTCCAAGGTTATACAATGTAATGATAAAATATCTTATGTGTTACATTGTCATGAGCTTCTCTATCCTTCTCTAGTTTTATTAGTGTGTACACAAACTATTCTTACTAAAGCTTATTTTTCTATCTATTACATATACCTACTACTTTTTAATCCAAATAGACCTTTGCAGAAATAGCTACTTTACATATTTCGTTATCGATACAAAGAAAACAACGATGGTTAAGTGAAACTGGACACTATACGCTGGCCTTAAAATTCCATACTGTTTTCATGCAATCACGAGAAACAGCTTAAAATCGATGGGACTTAAAAAGAATGAAAGTATTGAAGAATTTCCATCTTTAATAAAGGATATCTGACAAACGATTTATGCCGTAAAAAACTTATTTTAAATAAATTTTGTATTTTAAAGAGACCTACATTTTTTGTGTGGTAGTTTTTCGTCTATCGCTTAACATTTATCAGTTATACAAGATTATACAAAATTCCTTCGAAACGAAGAGGACTTCCTAGGCTATTCCCATAGAATTCAAGATATACATTCTATTTGCCATGTAAATATTTTCTATATATGCTATTTTAATCAAAATCGTTAGAGCCATTTTCAGAAAATCAAAATTTTCGAAAAATGTTATATGTAAAGGGTAGCTGTGGTGGGGGTTTTCTTGAAAATCTTCGTGCCGCATCCTTGGAAGATACTGAACTCAAATCCCAAGTTTGGTATTTATCCGACTTTTCGCTTTTGAGTCATGTTATACACAGACTCACACACAGACGGACATGTTTCCAAAAGGCTTTATTTGGATTGAGGGGGCCTCAAAGCATGCACTTCCGGTGAAATCTCGTTATCGAATTTTTGGGTGGAATGCAATGCCTTCTCTACCTTCTATGCACGTGGTAGAGAAAATAAAAACATCATGCGTTACATTTAATGACTTTCTGTACCCACTGTCGTTTTCTTTTATATATCGTCTTCAAAGTATGCTTACAGAAGCTTGTGTTTATATCCACTTCATGTTAATCCAAAGAAACGTTACTAGTTTCAATGCACACTCCATTCTGGCACAAGGAGTATACAGACGGTTGAAGCGATAGCTAAATCTTTAGCAAGCGCGTCCCTATGTGATGGCTTTGAAATGCCATAATCTTAGCATAACATCACGAGAAACAAATGAAAGCTGACCTAGCACTTAAAATGCAAATCATTGGCAAATACAGACCAAGGGAACATTTATTAGACTAAATTGCGTGAGATTTACATTTCTTGTCCATATTGTTACATGCTGGGTGGATGACCTAAAAGTTCACGTAAAAATTAAATTAATTTCTAATACCCAGCATGTACATTGAGGGGACGTACTTGGCTACGGAGTCCGAAACGTAGTGTGGACGTTAAGAGGAAGGCGTGGGTTTTACTGTGCAAAATCCATAACACAAATCTACTTACACATTCCTAGATTTATTTCCCAATCGCTTGGAGTTCCTACAGTATTAAAAATGGAAGGTGGTAGGAGATGTCCACCGATCCAAAGTCCGGATTACACACGCGGTCCGTTACTCACGGAATCCAAACTGAGAGTGACGCTATCCCCCACTACTCGTGGCTAGCAAAGCTACCAGCCAGGAGTGACGTAAACAACAATGTGTCTGGTAATGACAATGTAGAACAATAATGTAACCCCCCAAATTATTAATACGCCACATCATGTTATGATTTACCAGTTACACAAATTATAAGAATTCGAATTGAGGAAGACTTCCTAGGCTCTTACTAGAAAATTCAATATATACATTTTATTAGTCAGTCAAATATCCTAAATGTGTGGTATTTTAATCAAAGGCAGACCATTTTTGAGAAAATAAAAAATAATGAAAATGTTCCATGTAAAGGGCAGTTTGGATTGGGGGATTTCCTTATCCATCTTCGGAAAATGCTTAAGTTAGTACCGAGGATGGTATTTGTGCATTTACTTTTTGAGATATTGTTCACACAAACACACACAACTTTTTAACGCTTTTTACTTTCTCTACCATGTACGTAGTAGGTAGAGAAGGTATTGCATTCCACCAAAAAATTCGATACCGAGATTTCACCGAAAATGCATGTTTTGAGGCTTCCCGAATCTAATAAAAGTATTTTTAGAAAAAGGTCCGTGTGTGCGCGCATAACAGCATAACTCAAAACCGAAAAGTTGGATATGCCAAATTTGGTATTTAAGTTCAGTGTCTGCCAAAGATGCAACCCGAAGATTTTCAGGAAAATTCTCCCATCCCAGGTACCCTTTACGTGAAACATGCTTCAAAATTTTCGATTTTCTAAAAATGGCTCTTAACGATTATGATTAAAATTCCATATATCGAAGATATTTATATCACAGATAAAATGTATATCTTGAATTTTATGGGAATAGCCTGTGAAGTCCTCTTTATTCGGAAAGAATTTAGTACAATCTTATATAAACGGTAAACGTTAAGCGATGACGAAAACACACTACACAAAAAATGTATTTTTTATAGTTCCATTATATCCCGCCTTTAACTACATTGGTCTTATCGGCGGCCTTTCCTTTGGAACTTACTGCCTATTGGCAATGGTGTTAACTCCTATTCTCTCGTCGTTGGGTTTCGTGCACTTTTGGTTTTTTAATCATTAGATCATACACACATTCATTCATACTTCCAGACTCTGAGGAGAATAGGGATTAATCCTAGCTAGAGAAAAATCCTCACCCGCAGCAGGGAATCAATCCTGGAATCCCTCGCATGGCAGGCAGTTGCTCTACCAACTGAGCTATGGGGCCAGCCATACAAAACATGGAGATCTCTTTAAAAACAGGTGATTTATTTTAAGTAACCTTTTTGGGACAACATCCATTATCCAGATATCCGTTCTGCTTCGATTTGTGATTCTTTTGAGGTCCTGTCGATTTTCAGTTTTTTTTTCTCGATGTCATGAAAACAGTATGAAATTTTAAGACCAGCGTATGGCGTCCAGTTCTAAAATAGTTTTCGCTACTCCCTTTTGCATTTGTTATGAGATGTGGAATGCAGCTATTTCCGGAAATATCGATTAAAATGAAGTGGATAGGAAACTAAACTTTCATAAGAATAATTTGTATACTCACTAATAAGCGATAGAGGTTAGAAAAAATAATGTGAATGTAACACATCAAATTTTTTATTTAGTTGCCTCAAAATATGTATTGCCGGCGCAATCTTGATATCGAACTTTTAGGTGTTCTACTGTGTGTAACCAGATTTGCAGAACATTTTTAAATTAAAAAATCAGCTTTACCTTCTAAGGTTAACGTCGAGGAATGCGTTTAGGAGGTAGACTGGCCACTGGGTAGAATCTGCTTATGAGAGAACAGGTCTCGTTCGTGCCCAAGCATTTTAAAAGAACGGCTCTTCTAAGAAACAGTGTCGAAATCTTTGTTTTGTATTCCCATGCATGAGCGAAGGTAGCCAGGTGCATGGTTCCATAGCCAATTTCATTGCAGCCATAACCAGTGAAGAAATAGGTAATGCGTGCAGCGCCCCATGAGGCGAACAAATGAATGAAGTCACGCTTGCATGTTTTAATACTCTTTGCGGCCATATTTTTGCTGCAAGTTCTTGCAACTCGGCTTTTCATTTTGTGCTTTATTATGTTGTTTAATTGATTCCATTTTATATGGTGAGTCAAAAACACATGCTCCAAGGAGTAAAAGTAACAAGAGTTTTAAATAGTTATATATATAGTTCGTGACTGAAATGAGACTTTTTTCGGTTGGAAAGGTTTTATCAATAAGTATGCTCATGATGTAACATACTAAAGTAGAATTGTTTTCCTTGTAAAGCTAAGATATGAGTGACTTTTGAGGCAACTTAGAATGGCAGTTATTAAACGAAAACTCTACTTCTCAAAATCATTTGTACTAATTAGGACGATGTTGCTAGTCAATGGTGGCTTGTAATCACACATTTGCAATTTGAAGTAGGTTTATTTATTTTTAAGAGGAGTTGTATCTTATTTTGACTGTTGGGGAGCCGAACTTGAAGTAGTTGCAAACACACTATGGTAAAAAGCTTTCGGTAGCCTTCGCCCCAAGTTTAAAAATATAAACTTTGTAATTTTCACTGTTTCTTTAAACATTATATATATATATATATATATATATATATATATATATATGTTTGCCTCGCTGCGTCAGTATTATTGTTAGAGACGTGGATTTCTTTGCAGGGAGTAGTGCGGCTAAAAATGTAGGCTTACACAGATTATAATTTGTACTTCACTCCATTTATTAATTCTTTAAACGATTAAATAACACTTCTCTGATATAGAGAGCTGTGAGATTCTTTTATTAATTACTTGCACTTTTTAACGCGTAAATTGTAAATTTTACTCCATTTCAGTTTCCGATTAGCTAATCCTACTCCAATAGAATACTTTTAATTAACTTAAGCTTTTTTCTGGTTGTTGATTGGCTATTTATAAACTGTCTCAAAAATTACATTATTGCTGCTCCAAGCATTATTAAACATTCTAATTCATTATTGCCTCAAGGCTACCTCATTGTTACCTCATTGTTAGCAACTTTTAACCTATTATTCTCACAGCTCCTACATTATTAAATTACGTAATACATTCACATAACATTATTGAACATGTACATAATAATATAAACATTAATACTATGACTTACATGCATTTTATATATTATATTATACACATATTGCTTTAAGTCGGGCTGTTATTAAATTTTATATTATATAATTTGATTGAAATCATTTAAGTGTTAAAAATACTGCCTCAAATTATCTCGCACATGGCTGGTTTGCAGACCAATGTTTGCTGGAACATTTTTGCTTCTACTATCGTATACTTTCAATAATTTCAATTTGCAATATTATCATACAACTTGTGTAGAGAGGTTTTTGGATAATTTATTTTCAGATTGAATACTTATTCAAATGTAGTGTTTATTACATCAACCATTTCCGCATTTCATAAGCTGTTTGCATGAGTACCAACCATACCCGCAATTTTCTTCATTTCCACAAAAGTCACTGAAACCATTCTTAGTACCTTTGTGATTGCATAACACTTGAAATGTCTGAAAAAATATATTCCTATTAATGATCAGATTACTGTCATATACATTTATACCATTATGCAAAAATACCATGACTTTAGCAATGAATTTAACCCACTGTCAACATCTGTAAAATCTTTAGCACAATCTTCACAAGTCATTAATTCTTCTTTCTAAATACAAAGAATTCGCATCCTAAGAATAATTCAGAGAAGATAATATTATAAACTGTGAAGAACGCTAGGTGGTCTACTTTACATGCTTACACTCTCAAGGTTATAAATATTTAATAAGAAATGAAAGTCTTGAAAGCAAGCTGTCTCATAAAATATACAGATCTAGAAACAGTCACATAAAATATCAGGAGTAACCTGGAAAAACGCCAACTGTTCTTCCCCAGGGCATTTAAAGCTAATTTACAGCGTTTAAGAGCCCAGCGCTGACATCATTAATATTCTATGGCTTTTCCGTACCGCTGTATTTGCAATTGGCAAATACAAACATGAACACTAATGAACCGAAAATAAACCTTTAGGGTTTTAGCTTTCACAGAGGTTCAAAATCCCGCATCTCAAACTCTATTCTGGAGACCGCACTGAAGATGACAGAAAAGCGGTGTAAAGTCTCATAAAAATTACAGAAACATAGTCCCCTTCAAAAGTTACTATAAATTTTGTCATTTATTTCAATCAAAATCCCTATAGCCATTGTTTATAAAATAGACATTAAGGTTCCACCTTGGCGAGGAAGAATTTCCTGAAAATTGGTCAGCCACTGTTTAAGGATACCAAGCTAAGACTTTCAGAAAATTCTTCCTCCCCAAACAGTCTTTGGCACCTTAATGCATTTTTTTATCAAAATGGCTGCAATAATTTTGATTAAAATATGTTTGCGATATGTGAGAGATAAAAACTATATCTTTTTGAACTTTTTTAAATGCCTTTGAAGCCATTTTCATTCTTATTAAGTTTTATTATCTAAGAAACTATAAAAGAAAGACAAAATCTCGCTGTAGCTGCATTGTAGCTCATGTTGGAATACACAGTTATCATACAAAAACATTTTCTGTAACATTAACCATTTCCGAAAGTTCGCTTGTTTTATTTTCTAAGCAGTAGGTTTTAGACGTTATATGCTGGGTCTTTAGTTTCTCGTGAGTTTACAAATAGTATGTAATATCCACAATTATGTCGACGTATTTTTTAACAACTATCTGTCTCCTAAGGGTTTCTGGCAAATATTTATCCCGATTAACAGGAGTAGAAAGAAGAATAGTCTGTGTATAAAATTTTGTAAAATTATTTAAATATGTTACACTTTACACCATAAGATATACTTGGATGATTATCCCTTGGAACACGTATCTCAATTTATGTACCTAGGATGTAAATACATCTAAAATAAAAGTAGGATATATGGGAAACTGGCAAAATATCAATCAATTTGCCATAGAATGCATAGAACCTAGAAAATAAAACAAGAAAAGAGACAACTACATCTTCAAAATGGTAGCGAGATCTGGATCGTAAAAATGGATCGAATTCACATAAATAATGATTCAGTTATAAGAGGGGTTAATATGAAAACCAATAAATTAATCAATTAAAGTACATAGAAATAAATGATATGAACACGTTCAAAGAATGAAGGAATGAAGAATTCTAAAATGACATTATATGTAAGCCTAATACAGAGAGGGAAAAGCAGGTAGACCACGAAAGAGATGGATTAATTCACTCTAAGGACAAAGCAGGACGATAACCTAATTCTTGGAATGAAGAGAAAGAAGACCTGCTGTGTATAGACAAGCAAACGCATTTGATAGTTGGGCACATATACTTTATGAAATATCATGAACCAAAGAGGCATACCTCAAAATCTAATAAGAGTTATAAAGATAGAAGTGTATAATAGTACCAATAACATACATTTGGGTTTCAACAGGGATGCAGCTCACCTTAAAGTTCTAATTTATTTTTTGATAAAGAATATAGACATGTCAGCTAGTAAATGTTAATATACAAAATAATTTTAAACAAAAACCATTAATGAGAAGTTAATGAAACGCATAGGATCAAACTTAATCTCTGACAATGAAAATAGCTTGCATATAGCACTTTTTTAATTAAAAACATTTTAAAAATTATAACCTTAATATTTCTGCAGAGAAAAACAAAGTGTATGCATTAAGGCAAATAGCCAATAAGGTGCAAAAATAAAACTAGTAGAGGAAATTAATCTAAATTTATAGGTGTCACATATATATATTTGGAGAAATAAATATACAACATAAGCTGTAGAAATTTAAGTGTGAAAAAATAAAAAGAACTTCGAAGAAAACTAGAATAGAAACTAATATTTTACAAAGCAATGGATGTAAATAGTTGTCTATATGAAGTGTCACCTGGAAGGAATTAAAATCCAAGAAAACCTACAAGGGTACGCGAAGTATTTGCGGCACGGCTCATGAACGGGTGGTATGCGATTCAAATCCCGCCAGAACCGCTCTCACTGTCTGAGGTTTTCTTTTTTAGGTTTTCCTCAGTCCTCATAACTGGCAAACCTCAAGTAGGTACCCTAAACTTAGGTCATGAATGTTTCCTCCACAAATTTCATTTCCTAATTATCATTTCACGCATCACCACTGTCACCGTATGTGGTGCGGTATATAAACAAATCGGGCATTAAACACTACTCAAAGAATATGATGTGTTGCACTCACATGACTTTCTCTACTCCTGTACAAAGTATTTTTACAAACGTTTATTCTCCACCTACTTCATGTTAAGCGAGATAAACATTTGCATAAACTATCTTATTGCTAACTTTCTTGTAGGTGCAAGGGAATATGGTAGTATTTATGCGATAGTCAAATCTTTTAAGAGCTGGTTACTATATGGAGCATTCCATTCTCTTTGTATGTCCAGGACATAAAAAAAAGAATACCGAATTCCCATTTGAGGAAAAGTATAAGTATTGGAAAATTGAAGCAAATAACAAGGAATATCTCAGAAGTGGTTCCCTCGGCAAAAAAAAAAAAAAAAATTATTTGACATATGTATATTGTGGGTTTCACGAGATCTACATTTTTTGTGTAGTAAAATTTTATCTATCTCTTACGGATTTCCAGTTAGGCAAAGTTCATTCAGAATAAAGAGGACTTTCGTGGACATTCCCAGAAAATTCAAGATATACATTTCATTTAACATGAAAATATCTTAAACATATGATATTTTAACCAAAAACGTTAAGAGCCATGTTTGGACAATAAACATTTTCAAAAATGTTCCATATAGAGGGTAGGGGGTGAGGGGGTTTCTTGAAAATCTTCGTGTAGCATCTTTGAAAGATACTGAAGCTAAGTACTAAGTTTAGTACTTATCCCACTTTCCGTTTTTGAGTTATGCTGTTCACACACACAGACGGACTTTTTTCTAAAAATCATTTGCTTTATTCAGGGAGCCTCAAAACATGTATTTCCGGTGGAATCTCGGTATCGAATTTTTGGGTGGAATACAATACTTCCCTTACTTACTATAGGTAGTAGAGTAAATAATACGTAAGAAGCGAAACAAGAAAAACAATTGAAATATTGACTCGAAATCATTGAGCAGAAATATTTTAAATAAAACTAAAAAGCTAATTTATAGTTCAGGAGTACAAAATATATTGCTCTATGGAGCAGAAATGTGGACAGTGAATAGGTAACAAGAAAGAAAATTACTAACAGAGATGGATTTTTGACAGAAGGGATAAAATTAGAAATACAAAAACTCGGGGAATAATGAATGTAAATAAGAATGTATTGGAAATAATAGAACAGAGAAGATTAAAATGGTTCAACGATATGAAAAGAATGGGAAATGATAGAATAGTAAGAATGGTAAGCTGAAGGAAACAGAGGAGGGGAAAGGCCAAGAGAACAATGGCTGGATGAGGTCCGAAGACGCATGCCGTCTAGAGGACTGACAGATGAAGATGCAGAGGATAAGGATTTGTGGAGAAATAAAATTATGAATGGGTTGTAGGAAAACTACTGTGGTAGAGAATTCCTAAATAAGAAATGGTAATGGTGAAATGGCGTATACCACACACACACACATATACATATACACATAGGCATATAAATTAATATTAAACAAGAATTGTACAAAAGGAGATTGTTACTTAGATAAGTGAGAGACGGGCGAGTTAGCTAATTCCAGTTGAAAGATAACTCTAGGTAGAGCACACCTTTAACCAAGCTAATGAGGAGCTTTAAACAATAAGGAGAAACAGAAACAGACAGATATAAAAAGGAAAGAGACAGAGATGTTGAATCTGCTTCCGGTCGCGTCACTGGTACGTGTATGCGAAATCTTTTGGAACAGAATATTCTCATACATAATAAGGTAACGCGGTCTGAGGACCAATTAGAAATGTCGCTACATTTTAAGGTGCAAAGGTAAGCGTCACTAGGCTTAGGTATAAAAGGGGAAAGCAAGCCCCAGATTTTCACTCTCTTATAGAATCTCGTCGACACACAGTGATACTTTCTGGACGACAAATGCATGTGTGTGCATTAGGGTGGGAAGCGTGTGCAGTTAGATTAGGCTCCTAATTATTTATTATAAGTGTGGAAATTGTTAGAATGGAAAAAGCTAGTCGCCATATGTATTTATTTGATAATAAATCACATTTTTTTAAGGGAAATGCAGTGTATTTTAATTTGCCTCACCTAAAAAAGCCCTGAGACCCGTGAAATTAGTTAGATAGATAATTGATTAGGAATGGAGAAAACAGAAGCCGTTGAGCAACAATAGCCGAAGACAAGAACACTGCAGCAAAGGGAATCAACCAGAGGAACGTTTTACAGCTACAAATGATGCGCAACGCTTTCCCGCTACAATGGGTAAAGAAAGCAATGTGACTGTAAAACATGGGATATTTTTATTCAGAGAGCTTATAAACACGCTGAAATAGTGACGGGGTAGAGTAAGTAAAGCAGTTAAGGAAAAATACTCGTGCATGTATCAGGGCACAGAGTTTAAACTTGCGATTGTCGATACTAAAGACATATCAAGAGAGCAGGTGAAGTGAAAACGAAATTCGCCCGCCACATGTTGCTTTGTGTGAATTGCGTTCCTATTTCACGCTAACAAAGAAAAAAGGAGAGGAAAAAGCTTGCTTTGCTTTGGCAGTCCTTGATGTAATTATATAAACCTTACAAACTGCGAGTGTAGGTATTTCTTTTAAATCCTCTGCTTTTATTTTATTAAAGTACTTTTCGCGCTAATGACACAGAACAAGAGCTTTGGCTTTTTTTAAAAAAAAAGAAGGGAGAACAAAAACATGTAAGCATAAACACAAAATGGTGAGAAGAAGAGGGTGGCTGAAGGAGAAAGAGAGAGATGCAGGTTTTTAAAGTTAATTCTCACCTCTAGCGGAAAAACAAAGAGTGCTTGTTATCACAACGGCTGGCATGAAATTTATATCTCCTTTACAAAAACAGGACAAAAAGCCCCTCAGGGAAATATGTTATCATTTGGTACATTATCCGGTGTCCCACATGGACCCCCTATTGATCACTGCCTCAACTTAACTGGGTAAAACAGTTAACTATGGCTTCGTTTCGCCGGTTTCTTATGCAAACTGACACGCACTGCGTATATCCGCAACACAACAAAACAAGTGGGCATCATCAAACTTGCCAAAGGTAGCCTTTTCTCATAACTACCAATTCTTGATGCTGTTAGTTCCAGTACAAAGAAAAACTTCTGATGTGTTAAGAGTCACACTGCTTTCATTTATTTTTCTAAACTTCTACAAACTATTCTTGCTTTATTACTTTCTCTACTACGTATGGTAAGTAGGGGAAGTATTGCATTCCACCCAAAAATTCGATACCGAGATTTCACCGGAAATATATGTTTTGAGACCCCCTGAATCCAAAAAAAAGCATTTTTGAAAACATGTGCAGGTGTGTCTGTGTGTCTGTCTGTGTGTCTATCTGTGTGTCTGTGAACAGCATAACTCAGAAACGAACAGTCGGAAAAACACCAAACTTGGTATCTAGGTTCAGTATCTTCCAGAGATGCGACACGAAGGTTTTCAAGAAAATCCCCCACCCCAGATTACCCTTTACATGGAACATTTTTCGAAAATTTTAATTTTCTCAAAACTGGCTCTAACGATTTTGATTAAAATATCATATATTTAAGATATTTTCATGACAAATAAAATGTATATCTCGAATTTCCTGGGAATGTCTCTAAAAGTATTCTTCATTGTGAACGACTTCTGCATAGCTCGTAAACCATAAGAGATAGACAAAATTTTACTACCCAAAAAATGTAGATCGCGTTAAAATACACTTTTTTTTGTTGAGTGAACCATTTTCGAGATATTGCTTGTTATTCCCTTAAATTTTCCAATACTTATTCTTTTTCTCAAATTCGTTATTCATTTTTTTGTCCTTGTATTGCAAAGAGAATGGAATACTCCACATAGCAACCAGCTCTTAAAGTATTTGACTATCGCTTAAAGCCTACCAATTCCCCTTGCATCTACAAGAAAATTAGCAATAAGATTAACATCTCAATATCTCGATTAACATGAAACATATGGAGAATAAGCATTTGTAAAAATAGTTTGTACAAGAGTAGAGAAAGTCATGTGAGTGTAACACATCAGATTTTTTTTGTTATGCAACTGGAAAACCTTAAGAGATCGACGTGAATCTGCTGAAGAATGAAATATATCTCTAATTAAAATATACAATTTATATCCAGTAATTTTTTCGTAAGGGTAATAGTTTCGTTTTTAATGTTTGTTTCCCTAGGTAGAAAGTTCTTCTTCGTTTGAAAATTTGTAATTTTTTTCCTCCCTATGTTGATTAACAACCATTCCATTTTATACAACCGTTGAACGGTGTTTCCGTTCTTGCATGCAACTAAGTCCGTCTTGCCTCATTTGAAAGCGTTTCTAGACAAACGTTTATCGTGATTTATCGTAAAGGGAGAGAAACATTGGTAATTGTAAAGTGGTAATGGGTAGTCAAGTCGCATGAGCGCTGCACATCAGATTTGTTTATATTTCATTTATTGATAAGAAAACGTTGTTTTAAATTGCTCCTAATTTTATTTCAGTTCACAGCGTAGTCTTACGCATATAATTAGCCACAGGAAAGTTAGCAGCTTTGTTAGTCTTTGTAGGTTTATTTTTGGTATTTTCCTAAAAATTGTTGTTTTTAGAAGTTATATAGTAAGTTCAGTTTGCTTTTTTCTAACTACAGTCATGACGATCTCGCAGTTATTAACGTGGCCAAAGCACTTGATGTGCAGAGCATGGTCTCCTGCTGGCCAGCCAGCCCACCTACAACTTTCACTTGTTTCACAGTAATATTGCTATGAGCTCAATATTGCGCTCACCGCTACCGTTACAAGTGGTCCTTATGCAGCACACTGGAAACATTTCTAATCGTGCTCTGTCAAGCATGGCACCAAACCCCAATCCTTAGCCAACTGGTGATATGATCGTAATAGACTTCAGCCTGCTAGGTACTCGAAATGTTCTATCATGCACAACCATCATAATTATATGATAAGGATAAAGGAATAACATGGTGCTTTTTTTTAAATAGGCAGTGGATATTTGTTTCAGATTCTCTAGTATTGACTTTATATGCAAAAGAGAAAGGCTTGCCGTTATAAGCACAGAATATCTAAAGTATACTCTTGGTTAACGACATTTAGTTGGATATCGGAGCACTTGTATGACGTAAGGGCACAAAAACAGAGAGCAGCGTGTGTTACTCGGTTTTTCTTATCTGGGACTGCGGAGATACATCATACATCCTTGATGCTGCAGCACCTATTTACCTGTTTGATCATGTAATGCCTGTGATGTTATTTTGTTAGTTTTCCTAATCATTAATTACTTGGATGTTTTCAAACTTTCGCATTGAATTACTATTACCTTTGCAATAATTATTTCTGAGTTTCAGACGGGAGGATGAAAATGTTGACAGAAGTTTTAACCACTGGTAGATTTTACTTAGAAGGTATACGCCATTAGTTCTCTTAAGTACGAACAGATCCAAGCAATCATTGTAAAATATAAATGGTAATTTCACACGAGCTCCTTCAGCCAATGTACGGTCTCTTTGATGTCTTATTTACCAATCAGAATTAAACGTAATCGATAGTATTAAGGATTGTTGCTCAAAAAACAATAACTGATAGCTTTTATCTCCTATATTCATTTTTATTCATATAAACTCTGCTTCGATTCAATTATCTCTCTACCTCTCAAAGAAGTTCTCATTCAAAAACATATTGTTCAGTTGAATTTTAATTCAGATTTACGGTTCTGCTTGGAATAAAAACGAATAAAATTAATGTATGTTTTCAGAAACATGAAATAGGTAAATCGCTTCAGTGATTATACTAAAAATACAAAGAAAAAGGTATCGTTCTCGCAATGTATTTATCTTACCGAATTCCTCTCTTGCTTTCATAGGTAAAGCTTTTAAACTCATGTTTGTTGTCATTATATGATTATTTCGGGCCCGTCGGTCTCGAAATAATTATCATACCGACAAACATTCTTTAACCTAATTATAAACTACCGAAAAACCATCAGCACTTGTAATATTGCTGAATATACCATTGGAGAAGTAGGTTTGTTGCTGCTAAATATGGAAACCCGATTTGATGTAGGAGTTGTATTGTAATTCAAATGTTGGGGAGCCGAACTTGAAGTAGTTGCAACCGCACGTATGGTAAAAATTTTCCGGTAGCCTTCGCCCTAAATGTACTTTCCGGTTGCCTTTGCCCCCCCCAAAAAAAATGTTTTAAAAAATATTAACTTTGTAATTTTTACTGTTTCTTTAAATATTATATATTTATGTTTGCCTCGGCTGCGTCAAAATTTATATTTTTTTAGAGACATGAATGTCTTAGCAGGGAGTGGTGCGACTGAAGAATGTAGACTTACATTATAATTTTACTTCACTCCTTTTATTAATGCTTGACGCGATTTAAATAACACTTCACTGATATAGAGAGAGAGCTGTGAGATTTTTTTTATTAATTACTTGCACTTTTTAACACGTAAACTATTTTCGTCCCACACTGAATACGTATTAAATTTCTCGAGGACGCATCTCGCGTCCGGTTAGAAACGCTGTCTACAAGCAACCGACTTCTGAATTTGTAAAATTTGCCCTATTTCAGTTTCTGATTGGCTAATCCTACTCCAATAGAATACTTTCATTTAACTTAAGTTTTTTTTCTGGTTGTTGATTGGCTACTGTCTCAAAAATTACATTATTGTTTCCAAGAATGACTAGTAGCATTATTAAACCTTCTAATTCATTATTGCCTCAAGGCTACCTCATTCTTGGCAACTTCTAATCTATTATTCTCACAGCTCCTACATAATTAAATTACGTAATACATTCACATAACATGATTACACATGTATGCAGTAATATAAACATATACAATGACTGTAATATACACTTTTATGTCTTGTTATATACTTATATTGCTTTAAGTCGGGCTGTTATTGAATTTATATATTATATAATAGGACTGAAATCATTTATAAAAAAACTGCCTCACTATATAATATCTACTATCTGTTCACGACATTTTAGTTAGTGGATGGGGGAGCCCTTCGAAGCAGGTAGGGGTTTCGTTACTGGAAGGAGGTAGTGTTTACTTGATATAAGGCAAAGGACGATAGTGAAAGACTGTTTGCCGTTTTCTACAAAACGCTTCACGCGCAGTAGGATTTCAGCATACTGTATGCCCCTCACATCACTAAAGGTTTTAAACGTTAAAACAAGCTACTTTCCAGGTACAATTCTTCGCAATAAAATGAATTGAAATTTCTAATACCGTTTTACTGTGTGCATGTCCGTATGGTTATAAATTAAGCATTGATTATTGAATGTTTTTGTTTATTCTCTAAATAGGTGCAACAATTAAGCAATTATTACTGTTCTAATTGCAAGTACAACATACTGTTACAAATTTTACCTAATAAAGTTTTCTTCTACTATTCTGATTTCCTCGTGTTAAAAAGTGAGGCAGTTTTACTATCCCGTGTTGTAAGGGTAACATTGTGCATATGAATGGAATTCTGTGGACATGTTACAGGTTACAGTGCCTAGCTATAAAACAGACTAGTTGTATTGCACTACATTGCAACTTGTTCACTTATTAACTGTTTCCAGAAACCCCAACAAGATTGATAACAAAATGTATGCTCTTAAAAGAAATGTATTTTAAACCCTTTTCACGCTATAACAATTGAAAAATTCCTCCTAAATATTCGATGCACTTTCTCTTGCCTGGTACTTTTACGACGTTTGTTACAACTTACATTAAATATTCCTTCACTTTAGGGAATATTAATAAAAACGATAGATATACGCCAGTTTCTCTCTTTAACTCGTCCCCTTTTAATGGAAAATACTTGCATGCTTCCAGTATTGTCGTTATTAGCTATTTTACAATATTTGACATTTTTTCTCCACAGTGGCCATGTATAAACGGTAAGTTGGAAAGTTAAATCAGACTTGAAAAATTGAGTGCTATGTGCAGGATTCGAACAACGGACATCTTAAGCTGCCCATGTCAATCCCCGTAGGAGGGGGTTCAACCTCCTCAGCTGCCAAGGTACGCAGCTGTGGGCCGCTAGCAGAAGGCCAGAAGTAACATCACTAGAAGTACGTCGGGCCGAACATCTGAGCCCCTTCCGCCGGGCAGTTCTTCGGAGTGGGTTGAACTCGGTGGGACACTGCTTCCTAATACGTACGCATATTCAGCTGAGGCTGTCAGACGCCTGCGGTACCAGCCTGAAGAACCAAAACAATGTCGATCCCACGGTGTTGTTAGGTAGTCTTCCCTTTAGCGTTGACACGCCTAAGTGGCGTATCCACTTCCATCCCTGCATAAGAAATCAGCATTGACGTAATGGAAAAACACAGGAGGGAGAGCGGAGCCAGTTGATATCTTCCCTGAGCTTTGTAAGTGGAGATTAGACTCCAGTTAGACTTCGCTCTTCTTTAATTGTCTATGTCTATGCTCTTACTGCTTGCGGTAGTACCATGGCTATCATGGTAGCTCAAGGGTAAGAGCGTCGACGCGTGAATCAAAGATCTGTGATTCGACTCTTGACTGTAACGTTGAATTGTTCAAATCCGATTCAATTTTCCAACTTAAAGCCTACACATGGCCAGTGTGGAAGAGCAATTAACCACATCGAAAATGTTCAAAAAAGGAAGAGAAACTGGTTAGGCCATTGGCTCAGGACAAACCGTCTAAGAGATACACTGGAAGGAATAGCAAATGGGAAGTTTTAGTACAGAAGGAGATACCAGAAGAGGGACGAATGAAGGAGGCTTTGTAGAGAAAGATCTGTTCTAGAAAACACTGACTAATTGATTGATCAATCAGTCGATTCATTACCGTTTGAAGCTAATGAATGCATGTTTCGCTTTCACAGATAACTTTCTGCAGTTCTATTCTGAGATGTTGTAGCTTATTGATTTTCAACCCATGTTGCCACGATTATTTTTGTCTGAAAAGGTTATCAGTCATGGAAAATCTCCTTCTGTAGCATTTAACGTGTTAACAACTACAGAGAGGGTGAATCGAATGAATGGAGTTACATAACTGATCTGAAGTCCGTTGGCTGTACTCGTCTTTGTGGCTTCGAAATAAATCAGTAACAAATACTTGTATCCAAAGGAGGAAGCATTGTTAAAGACAGTTTTTGCCTTAAAAATGCCACCTTTGTCACCATAGACAGGAAAGGAAACAGCATCAGAAGAGCTGTTTTGAACGGTTGCCTCAATTAACCTATAATACGTTCAGCACTGGTTTTTGTAGAAAAATATGGAACTTCGGAACCGGTATTTAGATTCCCCTTTTGAAAGTTCAATTACTATTCAGACCAGTTTCGATAAAGAAAAATGTAATATCATGACCAACTCAATTGTAAGTGGTCTTGAAGTAAGTACAATGACAGCAGTAAATTGTGCTAACCCAAGGAGTTACTGATTTGTTGCTTACCATAGAAGGAATCAATATTGGTATATTACAGCGTAATATAATTTACAAAAGGTGTGTCGCAGTTCTCATGGCTCGTGTTATCTTATTTGTTGAGCGCCTCTTGTTTTATTATTTTTTAATTTGGGTTCTTTGTCCTCCGGCTAGCTATTATATCTCAGTCGAGCAAGTGTCTCTAAGCAGGGCGTGTAAACGAAAAGGAGTTGTTGCTAAAAGATAACACTGATAAAATAATTTGTTTCTACGGTTTTATTGCCGTCACACTTAATTAATAATTCACATATTTAATCTTTATACACGCCTGACTGAAACTGTGATATTTCCGAATGTAACTACAGTCATAATAGTCGCCGCACACCAATTACTTCGCGTACCTTACATTTTTGTAACTAACTCTGCGACGTGCACCTCGTGAGAGATTCTTCCAAACTGCCCGATACTTGCTTATGGCTCGAGAATATATACTTCTTCACCCCGAATTGCCTAAACATTATAATAGAGCTGCTGTTGGTCACCAAATCGCGCCCATTTTAGCGTCTGTCTTGGTCAGCCAATCACTATTACTAACATATCTGCTCTAGGGAAGATATTCCCTCCATTTTTAAAAACGGCACGCCTCCCTGACGTCATTTGTTTTTCACTTCTTAGTGATAAACAACTCACCCGTTCAGTTTATTGTTACCCACTTCTATTGTCAGTTTCAGTGAGGCCGTGTAAACTTATTTTCTAACAATACTTATGGCTAACAAACATCTAAAATCCTGTTTATACAATAATATTAATTTACACTACAATCGCTCTGGCATTCACAGTGTTGTGATATAAAATATTGCCTCAAAGGTCATACATAAACTAAATATAATATCTGAAGAATATAAATTAAAGATCTCTCTACAGAAAACGAAAGTTATGGCTTTCATAGGGGGCATTCAGACAGAAGAAAATCATAATAATAACAATAATAATAATGATAATAATAATAATAACGTTTTAGAACAAGTGGGAAATTACAAATATTTAGGATGTGACTACCTACGAGTATGATAAAGACATCAGTATTAAAACAAAACGTTTTCAGACTATATGTGTCACTATTGCCAGGAGTCTAAAAAGTAAAACAAGAAAAAAACCAATAAAATTATCTAAGAAGATGGATGTGCCAATTTTACTGTATGGATGCGAAACATGCACTCTAAAGAAAATCTGATATGACATATTCACATGGCTTTCTCTACGCTCTATCGCTTATTACTGGGTATACAAATTATTATTTCGAAAGTTTATTTCCATTTTAATCGAGATAAACCTTTCCGGAAACAGCTGCATTACACATTTCGTTACAGATACAAAGAGAATAGCGATAGTCAAATGTTTAAGAACTGAACGCAATATACTGGCCTTAAAATTCCATGCTCTGCATACAATCGCGATAAACAACCAAATATTGAAAGGACTTGAAACGAATGACAAAAACTATTGAACAATTCGAACCATTAATAACGCTTATCTCTGAAATAACTGATGCCACAAAAAAAATATTTGAAATGAATTGTGTATTTTTAAATCTACATTTTTTGTGGAATACATTTTCGTCTGTTGCTTAACGTTTACCAGCTACACAGGATATACAGAATTCCTTCCGAATGAAGTGGACTTTACAGGCTGTTCCCAGAAAATTCAACATATGCATTTTATTTGTCATCTAAATATCTTTAATATATGGTATTTTAATCAAAATCGTTAGGGCCATTTTTGAGGAAATAAAAACTTTCGAAAAACGTCCCATGTAAAGGGTAAATTGGGGTGGGGGAATTTTCTAGAAAATCTTCGTGTCGCATCTTTGGATGGTATTGATCCGAGATTTCGTTTTTGAGTAATGCTGCTCACAGATATAAACACACGCACCTTCCGCTAAACCTTTTTCTTTTGGATTCAGGGGCTTCAAAACATGTATTTTCGGTAAAATCTCGGTATCTAATTTTTGGGTGAAATGCAATATCTTCTCTACCTACTATGTAGGTGGTAAAGAAAGACAAAAACGATGTTAGGAGAATACAGTCAGAGGAAATAAATTTTCTTACAGGGGTAAAAGGATGCACAAGATTGGACAGATATAAAAACGAGGATATAGGAATGAACTAAACCTACTCGTAGTTATAGAGAAGATAAAAGAATGCAGACTTATTGGTTAAACCATCTGAGTGGAGTGAATAAGGAACGACTCCAGAAACAGGCTCTGATATATACATCACGAGGGAGAAGAGGTGTTGGTCGATCAAGAGCAAGATGGCGAATTGTGGACGGAACAGGAAATTCTCGTCCTCCACGAAGAGAAGGAAAAGAAGAAGAAGATGACCAAATGATTGGTTATAGGAATATTGGTGCTAACGGAAATGCAACGTAAGAGACAGAGAAGAAAGACGAGTAAAGTAGCAATGTTTACGTAATGTTAATGGATTGTATAAGAAAAATCTGGTGTGTTACACTCACAAGACTTTCTCTACTCTTATACAAACTATTTTTACAAACGCTTATTCTCCATCTACTCCATGTTAATAGAGATAAACATTTGCAGACTCTGTCTTATTGCTAATTTTGTTGTAGATGTAAGGGGAATATATATTTACAAGGGCAGTATCGAAATACAGTAGCCTTTAAGCACATACATATCTCTTAATAGCTGGCTTCTAGGTGCAGCACCATTCCCTTTCCCACAGATTAATACTCTTTGCATATCCAAGACAAAAAATGAATAACGAATTCCCATTTGAGAAAATAAGTATTGAAAAATTTAAGGGAATAACAAGCAATATCTCGAAAATGGTTCACCCAACAAAAAAAATGAATATGACATAAATTGTGTATTTTAACGCGATCTACATTTTTGTGTAGTAAAATTTTGTCTATCTCTTATGGTTTACCAGTTATGCAAAAGTCGCTCACAATGAAGAATACTTTTGGAGACATTCCCAGAAAATTCAAGATATACATTTTATTTGTCATGAAAATATCTTAAACATATGATATTTTCATCAAAATCGTTAGAGCCATTTTTGAGAAAATTAAAATTTTCGAAAAATGTTCTATGTAAAGGGTACGCTGGGGTGGGGGAATTTTGTTGAAAACCTTCGTGTCGCATCCTTGGAAGATACTGAACCTAAATACCAAGTTTGGTGTTTATCCGACTGTTCGTTTCCGAGTTATGCTGTTCACAGACAGATAGACAGACAGACACACAGACATACACACGGACATGATTCCAAAAATGCTTTTTTTGGATTCAGGGGATTTCAAATCATGTATTTCCGGTGAAATCTCGGTATCGAATTTTTGGGTGGAATACAATACTTCCCCTACTTACTATACGTAATAGAGAAAGTAAAAATGAATCTTATTATCTTCTCTACTACATATCTATAGTAGGGGAAGTATTGCAGATCGCAAAAAAATTCGATACAGAGATTTCACCGGTAATGCACGTTTTGAGACTCCCTGAACCTCCCCTCTCCCCCAAAAAATTTTAGAATGTGTGTGTGTGTGTGTGTGTGTGTGTGTGTGTGTGAACAGCATAACTCAAAAACTCAGTATTTAATTTCCGTATCTTAAAAGCATACGATACAAAGATTTTCAAAAAACTTCCCCACCCCAAGCTACTCTTCATATGGAAGTTTTTTCGAAAAGTTTGATTTTCTCAAAAATGGACGTATCCATTTTGATTAAAATACTAGATGTTTAGGACATTTTCATGAAAAATTAAATGTTTACCTTCAGTTTTCTGGGAATAGCCTTGTAGTCCTCCATTCTGAATGACTTTTGCGTAATTAGTAATTAGTAAACCATAAGAAATATGCAAAATCTTACTACACAAAACATTTAGATCCTGTTAATGCAAGGCATTTATGTCCAATAACGTTTTTTAAGAGGTAACCATCTCAGAGATATTCCTTGAAATTGGTTTGAATTTTCAAATAAATAAAGTTTTAAAATAGAAAGCCATTCGTTTTTTTTATTTCTTTTCTTTGTATGCAAAGGGAACGGAATTTCAAAGCCATCACATAGATACTAGCTCTTAAAACATTTGACTATCGCTTAAGCCTATATTCCTCCATACCCATTGTATCTACAAGGAAATATGCAATAACTCCATTTCTACAAATGCTTATCTCGATTAACATGAAGTAGATAGAAGAATAAGCGTTTGTAAGAATAGTTTGTCGAATAATGACTGGAGAAAGTCATGCGAATGTAACAAAAGATTTTTTTATTTTCTTTATTACGTATATTGCATTCCACCAAAAATTCGATACCGAGATTTCACCGGATGTAAATCCGTGGATGTGTGTCTGTGAAAAGCATAACTCATAAATAAAAAGTCGGATCCCCAACCGAGTGGAAAGTCCCCCCAACCCATGGAACTTTTTCGAAAATTTTGATTTTCTCAAAAATGGCTCTAACGATTTTTATTAAAATACCATATATTTAATATATTTTCATGACAAATGAAATGTATATCTTGAATTTTCTTGAAATCTCCCCGAAAGTCCTCTTCATGCTGAATGGCTTTTCCATAACTGGTAAACCATAAGAGATGGACAAAATTTTTCTACACAA
Source organism: Deroplatys truncata (assembly GCA_030765065.1). Taxonomy (NCBI): domain Eukaryota; kingdom Metazoa; phylum Arthropoda; class Insecta; order Mantodea; family Mantidae; genus Deroplatys; species Deroplatys truncata. The sequence goes on from CM060975.1 coordinate 109,675,385, forward strand.
AAAATGTAGAGCCCGTTAAAACTTACAGTTTATGTCATATACATTGGTTTTTGGTTAGTGAACCATTTCCGAGATATTCCTTGTTATTTGTTTGAATTTTCCAATACTTTTTTTCTCAAATGGGAATTCGTTATTCGTTTTTTTATATCCTGGACATGCAAAGAGAATGGAATGCTCCACATAGCAACCAGCTCTTAAAAGATTTGACTGTCGCTTAAAGCCTACCATGTTCCCCTTGCAACTACGAGAAAATTAGCAATAAAATTGCTAATATTAAATAGTTGGAGAATAACCGATTATAAAAATAGTTTGTATAAGAGTAGGGAAAGTCATGTGAGTGTAACACATCAGATGTTTTTACTTTTCTTCTTGCCTCGGCTAGTAGGTCCGTTTCTCAGGAGGTACCAGAGAAAGCATAACAGCGGTGCACTTGGTCAGAAGTTATTGATTTTATTTACCTTCCTTGTTACGTTAGCCAAAAAGTATTGCTTCATCTCATTCAGATTTTTCTCAATAGTACTGCAGCAGAAGGTGTTCAAAGCACAAATTTTCTTTGCATCTGGTTGACTTAAATTTTAAATGGAAAATCGTATAATGCATCTAATTAGAAAATTAAGTCATTTATGATGTGCTTATTTTGGATATATGCACTGTCTGTTGTCCTATGGGAATGTTATCTGGGGTTTGTCACAAAGGACGTAGAAGTCTACAGCATACAATGAAATAATAGTAAAAATTATTGAAAATGTGCACATGTGATACTTTGTTACCTTACCTGTACTTTGTCTATGGATATATGAAGTAGTTTGTTTTACATATCAAAATCAGATTATCATACATATAGCACAAGAAACTCGAAAAAATTACAATATCATCGATTAGCCAAAAGCATTATCAGTGTCTCTCATAAGATAGAAACTTATACACTAAATTACCAACAAAGTTATGGAAATTTCGACAAAATTGTAAATAAGATACTATTAAATACCATGCCATTTACAATAGATGAACATTTAAATTTGAATTTGAATATGTTATAGTATTATTTCCTAAGGCACTGGCTTATTTATTAACCAATAGTACACAACAGTTAAATAGCTAAGTTCAGATATGTATAATTAGAAATTTAAGGTAACATTAACATTATCAGTGTATTAATTCTTTTGTAATATTTCCTATTGTCATATTTGTATTTAAGTTTACTAAATCATGAATACGTGTATTCTTACGGTGAATCAATCACCACTTGCAAACTGCATTTCCTTTGTTTTCATTACTTTTAATAATGGGAGTTACTTCCAATAATACGAGGGGCGTCCAATAAGTAAGTATCCGTATTTTGTAAAAAAACATCACACACAATTCATCATATTGAAGTAATTTTATTTATATTGAACAATTCTTCTGTTACTTCTCTATATAGTCAACATGTCTTTCCAAACATTTTTGGGGACGTGACAGAAGTTTTTCCAAGCCAGCGTTGTACCAGGTCGGGTCATGTGCTCGCAAACAGCTGTTAAAAGTGCTTACCTTTGAGTTGGAGGAACATGTGAAAATCACTTGAGGCAAGCTTCGGTGAATACGGAGGATACGAGAAAACTTCCAATTTGAATCTTGACCCAGGCGGAGCTTAGAGGATTCAACTGGGAAGCTTTCTCGTATCGTCTTCCTTCACCAGATATTTTCTCAAGTGATTTTCACACTAGCTCAAAGGTCATCTTGGAGGTAAGCACTTTAACATAGTGACAAAGATCAATCAAAAGTGAACAGGACCCGGCCTGGCGCAACACTGGCTTGGAAAAATTTGTGTCACGACCCAAAAATGCTTGGAAGGACATATTAACTGTATAGAAAAGTGATAGAAGGATTGTACAATATAAATAAAATTAATTCAACATGATCAGTTGTGTGTAATGCTTTTATAAAATAGGGAAACTTACTTATTGGACGACCCTCGTAGGCTCTGCGTAATGCCTAAGCGTTAATGATAAGTCACGATGGATAATAAAACCACTCGGAAATTAAATCTGGGTGGGCTCACTAGAGCAGTAATTAAATTCAGAGCTAAATTGAGTAAAATCATCACGTAAACTGCGCTTATCACTGTTTTAATTATATTTATATATACCACATCACTGTTATTCTTTCCACAATGAGTGATGTGTGCGTAACTGCAGTAAGCATATATCCCTTGCAGTGTAAATATTTCGTTAAATTATCGTATTCCATTAATTTAAACCCTTGAATATTCCACTTCGTATTATATATGTGGTGGAATAACTTTGCAGTCCTTTTCAGCCCTGGAGGATGTCCAAATCTACAAAATTTTCGTTAACAGTTTCTGTGTCTAGGCATCAATATTTATTTTCATTTATTAATCTGGTTCAAACTCAGCTTGCCAAATGGCCCGTATTTACAAATATAACTGATAAGACTATTATATTCTTTCTAACATAAAAATTAACACTATCATATAACTACATATAAATATTAAATTATGAAATCCATAAAAGAAACATATTATTGCCAAAATTAATAAAAATCATTATATAGGTACTTTTCTAAATTTAAGTTATATTACCACTTTCCATTTCAAAAGATACCAATAACTAAACTAAAAGAATAGAAAATTCTATGTTTAATATGTAGAAATAATAAATGAATACCATAGTTTGTAGTTCTGGCGTGTTTTTTATACATTTCTTCCTTTAGATTTTAAATTTTACTAAAATTAAAATTAAATTTAAAATTTCACATATTTTTCAAATTGTGTATGTATGTGTTTATAGAATTATTTCACATGCCTTCATTAAATCAATGTTTTGGATATAATACCTAAAGTTCTGTGAAAATAAATTTTGATATGGTGCAGCTATTAAAGTTTTTACTGAAATTCTTCATTAACGCCTTAGTTTCTGCGAGTTCCAATTTTCATTTCTCCGTCAATTTAAATCACATGGCGGTGACATTTTCACGTGTTACATAATAAAAAGTTCAGTATATTAAACGCTCATAAAATAATTGTGTAAACTTCACGCATGAAAGAATTGAAAAGTGGGTGCAAATTTCAAAGAATTATAAAACCAATGATATGAAAACCTAGAAAAACGTCAGAACACGTAAACTGTTTATTTTTCTACATATTAAAATGACAATACATATATATATGTTCCATTTATTTACGAATGTCCTGGTTACTATACCACGTTATCCAAAAATAAGGTCGATAATTTAATTTATCAACACTATAACATGTTATGAAGTATGTGACATGGATTAGTAGATCTCTTGAAAAACTTTTTATCTACACCAATCTCGAACCTATTGGTAGGGTCGATTATCTCTGCTTCTGGTTTTATTCTGTTGATGGTCAGCAGTGAACTCCTTCATAAACCTGCATTCCCTTTTCACGTAATCTTTAGCGAGAAACAATCGCTTGAATAGATGTTCTCCCTGAAAGCGGTTTTCCAGCTCTGCATACGCACTGCAGTGTGCTACTGAAGTAGTATATTTTTATTAGCTCCACGTATGGACGCCAATTTGAAGATGTTATATTATTGTAGGAGTTGTATTATATTTCAACTGTTGAGGAACCGAACTTGTAGTAGTTGCAACCGCACGTATAGTAAACAGTTTCCGGTAGCCTTCGCCCCAAATGTATTTTTACTGCTTCTTTATATATTATATATTTATGTTTGCCTCGGCTGCGTCAGTATTTGTTAGAGACACGTTTCTCTTAGCAGGGTTGTGGTGCGACTAAGAATGTAGGCTTACACAGATTATAATTTTACTTCACTCCTTTTATTAATGCTTGATACGATTTATACAACACTTAGAGAGCTGTGAGATTCTTTTATTAATTATTTGCACTTTTTAACACGTAAACTATTTTTCGTTTCACACGAATACGTATTAAATCTCTTGAGGATGCGTTTTGCGTCTGGTTAGTAACGCTGTCTACAACCAACTGAATTGATTTCAACCGCCTAAACTTGTAAATTTCTGTATTTCAAGTCTCTGATTGCCTCAAGGTTACCTCATTATTACCTCATTATTAGCAACTTTTAACCTATTATTCTCACAGCTCCTACGTTATTAAATTACGTAATACATTCATATAACATTATTGAACATGTATACAATAATATAAGCATATGCAATGACTGTTACATACATTTTACAAATTATTACATACACATATTGCTTCAAGGCGGGCTGTTATTGAATTTATATATTATATAATTTGACTGAAATCATTTAAGTGTTAAAAACACTGCCTCACTACTACTCGAGGAATATCCAGGAAGAGAGTGCGCAGAAACAACCATTACATCTTTAACCATGTATCTCCATCCAGACTGCTCAGCCATTTCACAGTGCAATTGCGTAAAGTTGGAAATTGCAAACATAATTCAAACCTTAGTTCTTGTCCAAGTAGGAACACTAAGCTGTGTACTCTTTATTTCGCAAAATTTGTTTTGGGGTGGATTTTGAAGCGTAGGGGATTCGATACCGATCCAGTGAATCTTTTTTTTTTTTTGGACGCTCTTTAACTGCTGTAGTCCTTAACGTCCCGTTCTATATTGTGCGTAAAAGACCGGTCATTTTGCTCAAAGGCCTCCCTACAAGCTTGACGTTCTTTTACGTGTCGTAAATCTACGACACGGGACCACCAACATTACTCCCCTTCCGAAGAAAGCCATACTAAGGATTTTTACGCCCGAAAAGAGGCTAGCATGGTTGCCACTACACCACGAAGGACGACATATCCAGTGAATCGGGATATTGCACCGACGTCCTATGGTAGAGCGCCCCCAAGACGGAGGGCTGAGATGAAGGGAGACACCGGGCAGCCAGAACCAGGAGTGGCGGCACAGCATTAACAGGTACAGATCCATATATACACACCCCAGCAATCGGACAGACAGACCGGGGACTCCGTCCCCCACAGGGTCCAACGCTGCCCCAGCAACAAGCCGAAGGCCGAGGATCGGAAAAAGTGCACAGAGAGCATCCTTTTCCTCTGCCACGCTGCACCAAAACGCCATCGCCGACACTTTCAACCCTGAAATAGACCAAATAGGGTAAAGGTTGAATAAAATGATTAATGGAACGAAATGAAAAGATATGAAATTGGGGTCATCCTCCCTGGTGTAATGGTTACCATGCTAGTCTCTGGTTCCCGAGGTCGCGGGATCAAACCTGGCGGAGGGCGATGGACTTTTTCGGGCGTAAAAATCCTTAGCATGGCTTCCTTCGGAAGAGAAGTAAAGCGGTGGTCCGGTGTCGTAGATTTACGGGGCGTAAAAGAATCTCAAGCCTGTTAAAGAGACCTCTGAGTAAAATTACCGGTCTTTCACGACCAATATAAAATGGGGCGCTAAGGACCACAGCGATTTAAGACCACACTCAATTCAATTTTTAATTTTTAGGAAATTCGGGGAATGTATGAAACCACTCAGCATTCGCCTGACGACCCGGGAAAATCTGCGAAAAACCACATGAGCCAGCTGGTTCAGTAAAATTTGTCTTAGTGTTGCGTCCCGTGTTCCAGTCTTCGGAGGAGCGGAGAAGAAGGTAATAAAAACTTTATAGGAAACATCTTAATTATTTTTGAAAAGACATCTATAAGGTAAGCGCACCAAAAGTCTGTGCCTGAGGTGTCTGGTGTCTTTGACAACTTCCTTAAAAATCAAGTCAAACCCATGTTCTAGCTACATCAGTTTTTCATGCCATAATTTCAAGTGGCATGAATCATCCAGCAAGTGTTGTTTACTGTTGGTGTTTATTTGCTGAACTGTCTCCCAAGTATTATAAAATAATTTTGAATTTATGGCAAGTGTAAACCAGGAAGTTAGGGTAATCACTAGGCATTTGTAGGATAGCCTTTCAGCACTTCGAACCAGTTTGTCAGCTCTGAACATAAATACTTTGGCAGCAGACTGTAAGAGATAAATCAAAAACGGACCGATGAACTGGTTATTAACTGATACTAAAGTAATCTGATGTATTGCATTCATATGACGTTCGGCAGACACTATCGTTTATTCTTATAAATCTCCTACAAACTTTTTATAAAAAAAATTATTTTTCTGTTTGCTTCATGCTAATCAAGATAAACGTTTATAGAAATGCTTTCATTATACACATTTCGACGTAGATACAATGGGAATAAGGAAGGCGAGCGATAATCAAATCTTTAAAAAGCGGGTCGTTTTGCAGCTTCATACTCATTCCTTGATACAGTGAGAAACAACTGAATGGTGGCTGCATTTCAAAAAATCACGAAAGTATTGAAAAAATCATATCAATAGGAAAGAATATCACGGAACTGGTTGATGCACAAAATTTTTTTGAAATAAATTGAGTGTTTTAAAGAGATCTACATTTTTCATGTACTATATTTATGTAATTTCTTGTGGTTTACCAGCAATAAATTTTCCGAAATTCATTCAGAATGAGGAGGAACTCGGAGCTATTCAACATATACATTTTCTTAATTATGTAAATATCTTGCTAATACAGGTAGTCGAGGCCATTAAGGCACGGACTCGTGAACGGGACATCCACGAATCAAATCCGTTCTACCTGACGGAGGATTTTCCAGATTTTCCCCATTACTCTTCTTCTTCTTCAAAACACGGTTTAGGCAAGACGATCTATTCCCAGGCTAATTTTCAAATTGAGCCCTGCATCTTCTTCGGGTTTGAGTTTTATATTTATTTATGGACGCTCTTTAATTACTATGGTTCTTAGCGTCCCATTCTATATTGGGCGTGAAAGACCGGAAAGTTTGCTCAGGGGCCTCTTTATCAGGTTTGAGTTTCTTTTACGTGCCGTAAATCTACTACATGGGACCAACGGCTTTACTTCCCTTGCGAAGGAAGACATGCTAAAGATTTTTACGCCCGAAAAAGTCCATCGCCCTCCGCTGAGATTGCACCCTCGACCTCGGGAACTAGAGGTAGCATGGTACCACTAGATCACGGAGGACGACCCATTTCTTCGGGGTCGTCCAATCCTCTGTTACCAAATGGCCTACAAAAAAATGCTTGTCTATGAAATCTATAAGGAGCCATCCTTAATACATGATCTTTCCATTTTTCTGGTATTTTTCTATTTACTCGACTAAATGTATATTCTTCTAGTAGCTGTTTCCCAATGTATAGCTGGCAAATGCCGGGAAGGTACTCTACACTTAGACCTGGAGCGTTTCCTTCCCAAATATAATTTCCCTTCTTGTATCACCAGTGTCACCGCTTGTGATGTCGCATGTAGTAAGAATGGGCATTAAACCCTGCACAAAAATGTAAATATCCTTAAAATATGCCATTTCAAAGAAAATAATTGAAGCCATTTTTTAAAAAAAAAAATAAGCCAAGTTTTCCTTCAAAGGATAGTTTGGATGATGTTCAAGTTAAACACCAAGTTTGGTATTTAACCGAGTTTTAGTTTTCAGTAATTTGATTCAAAGACGCGCGTGCTCGGATACTTTTCTAAAAATATTTTGACGTGATACATTCACATGACTTGATCTGCCCTCTACCGCTTATTAGTGGGTACACAAATTATTCTTACTCAGCCTTATTTACTTTCTCTACTACGTATAGTAAGTAGGGGAAGTATTGCATTCCACCCAAAAATTCCATACCGAGATTTCACCGGAAATATATGTTATGACACTCCCTGAATCCAAAAAAAGCATTTTTGGAAACATTTCCGTGTATGTGGCTGTGTGTGTGTGTGTGTGTGTGTGTCTATGAACAGCATAACTCAGAAACGAACAGTCGGATAAACACCAAACTTGGTATTTAGGTTCAGTATCTTCCAGAGATGCGACACGAAGGATTTCAAGAAAATCCCCCAACCCAGATTACCCTTTACATTTGGAAGCCACTTTGCATTAGTTTGTGTAATGGATAAGCCATGACAGATAGACGAAAACTTACTACATAAAATGTAGTTCCCTTTAAAGCTCACAATTTATTTCAAATAACTTTTTAGTGACATAAGCCATTTCAGATATATCCATTATTATTCGTTTAAATTGTTTAAATAGTTGTGATTTTTACCTTCTCTATACGTACAGTAAGTAGGGGAAGAATTGTATTCCACTCAAAAATCCGATACCGAGATTCCACCGGAAATATATGTTTTGAGGCCCGCTGTATCCAAAAAAGCATTTTTGGAAACATGTCCGTGTGTGTATGTGTGTGTGTGTCTGTCTGTCTGTCTGTCTGTGAACAGCATAACTCAGTCGGATAAACACCAAACTTGGTATTTAGGTTCAGTATCTTCCAGAGATGCAACACGAAGGTTTTCAAGAAAATCCCCCCACCTCAGATTACCCTTTACATGGAACATTTTTCGAAAATTTCAATTTTTCAAAAATGGTTCTAACGATTTTGATTAAAATATCATATGTTTAAGATATTTTTATGACAAATGAAATGTATATCTCAAATTTTCTGGGAATGTCTCCAAAAGTATTCTTCATTGTGAACGACTTTTGCATAACTTAAGAGTTAAGAGAATGACCAAGAAATAAACAGTTGGAACCTTTGGTAACGGATATCTCAGAAACGTCTTATGCCACAAAAAAACTTATTTTAAATAAATTGTGAGTTTTAAAGAGTTCTACATTTTTTTAGTATTATGTATTCGTATATCGCTTAACGTTTACCGGTTATACAAGATTATACAAAATTCCCTGTCGAATGAAGAGGACTTCATAGGCTATTCCCAGAAAATTCAAGATATACGTTTTATTCGCCATGTAAATATATTTAATATATGGTATTTTAATCAAAATCGTTGCAGCCATTGTTTATAAAATAAACAAATTCAAAAATTGTTCCATGCAAAGGCTAGTTTGGAGTGAGGGGTTTTAGTTGATAAACTTTGTGACGCATCGTTGGAAGATATTGAACCTAAATAGCTATTTTGGCATTCATCCGACTTTTAATTTTTTAGTTATACTGTACACAGATACACACACACACACACACACACACACACACACACTGACATGTTTCCGTAAATGGTTATTTGGTTTCAGGCACCACAAAAGAATGTATTTATGGTGAAATCTCGGTTTCGAATTTTTGGGTGGACTGCAATACTTCAGTTTTAATCCCAGAGGATAAATAGCATATGATTATAAACAAATGGTGTTACTTAATTACATAGTCTGCTATCAGAAAAACTGAGGTGTGGACAGCTTTAAGTTCTGTAATTATTAATGAGTGTGTACTTTTTCTTTATTTTTTATTTTGGCTTCAAGGTTGTTCATGTTTAAATCTCATTAGTTTTTTACAGAAGCTTTCAGGTAATTAAAAGCGTGCACTTAGGCACCTGGCCACACCCTGGGCCCACTATAACCAACTAGCAAATAAGACGACTGTCTCCTGTTATTAGTAGCCTCTAGATTTACGAGAATAATGGATGTAGCATAGGGAGAGCTTCCGTGAATATACGTTTTATAACTCACAGTGGTATTATCTTAGAATGGCTGTCTCATTAATCTTTTTAGTGTGCACTTATGAACTAAAGCTTCTGCTTCAATTCTCTTTAAGTAATTAACAACTATAATTTATATATGGCGATGTTTCTTAATACCCTTATACACTTTGATTATTTAGCAACATAAATGCACTACGAGGGGCACTATTTATATTTTGAGCCTAATAATTAAAACAAAGTAATTTCTGATTGAAAACTGCTTTATTGTTTTTTCAAAATATTCTCCTTTATGATCAATACACTTTGCATCCGTTTGAACCATTTGTCAAAGCATTTATTCCAGTCTTCTTGAGACACCTTCAAAACATGGTTTTTGAAGGCATCAACGGCTTCTTCTGCCAACGAAAATCGTTGTCCACGCAATTTATTCTTGATGTTCGGGAACAAAAATAAGTCATTGGGTGCCAAATCAGGACTGTATGGCGGATGATCCATCAATTCGATTTTTTGAGCCTTCAAATACTCTGTTGTTAGACGAGATGTGTGTGCGCTCGCATTGTCTTGATGAAGAACAATCCTACGGTTCTTGTTGGTTTTCCTTACTTCACGGAAGACTTCCGGCAAACAAATGAGTGTGCACTATTCGGCATTGACCGTTCCTCTAAAGACACTGTTGCCACATGGCCAGTTTTGCTAAAAAAAAGCAGGCGACCATTTGCTTCGAAGTGCTTCGAGTGCGAACAACTTTTGTTGGATTTGCTTCATCTTGAAACACCCATACAGTCGACTGCTGTTTACGTTCCGGCTCATACGTATAGATCCATGATTCGTCACCTGTTACTATCTTATATACGCCTTTTGAGGCACTGCCATTGTATTTCTTGAGCACTTCTGTACACCAATCGACACGAGCATCCTTTTGAGATTGCGTGAAATTATGTGGGATCCAACGAGATCAAACCTTTCTCACGGCTAAATAATCATGCAATATTTTATATATGCTGGTGGAACTAATGCCTAGGGTTGCCTCAATCTCACAATATGTCGCACGACCATCTTTTATTATTAGCTTTTGCACAGCATCAATGTTTTCTGGCACAACAACTGATTTTAGGCGACCTTCACGAACTTCATCATTGAGCGAACGGCGACCACGATTAAATTCCTTATACCAGCGTTTCACAGTGGCAAAGGATGGAGCTTCGTCGCCAAATGTGGAAGTTAGTTGATCGACGCACTCTTGTCTTGATAATCCACGTCGAAATTCGTAATAAATCATTGCACGAACATTTTCACGAGTTAATTCCATGTTTTTGTTGACATACAATTTTCAAGTTAGTGTAAACATAACAAATGACGCTCTGTTGACAAAATGTTTTAAGTAGATTATGGTCAAAAATGTCAAACTTTCCATTGAAAACGTCAGATGGCACCTACAGCATTCAGGGTTGCCAAGGCTCAAAATATAAATAGTGCCCCTCGTATTGTTAATGTTGAACTACCCAGCGGCACGGTAAGTTGTTGCCGCCATTTGGTTTCCTTCCTTTTGTTTCCTCTATCATCTACCCAAGGTAGATGTAGCATCGTAGTATGATGATAGTTTGCACTGGAACTGAACGTTTTGATTTCTTCTGCGTTTAAAAAGACTACAGCAACAACAGATTTGTGTATGTATATGAGGGGGGGTACCAAGTTTGAAACTTAAATCAAGTATTTTTAAACGATTCAAGGCCAAGGTTTCCCCTTTCCATACAAACTTCTATGGAACAATTGTCATTGTCTTTGATTTTCTCAAAATGTTCTCTATTATTTTGAGTTAACCTTGGGAGCTTGAAATCTTTTTTTCTTTCTTTAGTTCCATTTATACCCCACCTTTAACTACATTGGTCTTATCGGCGGTCTTTCCTTTGGAACTTATTGCCTATTGGTAATGGTGTTAACTCGCATCCTCTTGTCGTTGGGTTTCTTGCACTTTTGGTTTTTAACCATTAGATCAACACACACATTCACACTCTCATCCATATTTCCAGACTCTGGGGAAGATGGGGATTAATCTTGGTTAGAGAAACATTCCCATCCCCCAGCCGGGAATCGAATCCGGGATCCCTCACACAGCAGGCAGTTGCTCTACCTTGAAATCTTGTTATGAGAAATGACATTAAATATGTATCAGTAACTAGCCTCTGAGGTTATCTTCATTCCTAATTAATTTTATACAAGATAAGAGATACAAAAAAGGGATACAAAATTTTACTTCAGAAAAAGTGTGTAATTGGATAAGATATGCAATTTATATTTCTCCACATTTTAACCCTATATCTTGAAATTTTAAGTGGGCTTTCATGTGTTTGCTATGATCCATGCAAAGCCTATGTAATATCATGGCTGGTTTAGAATACCTTCTAGCATTACGTGTATATTACTCAAATGACCCCGTTTCAGTTAATATGTATCATCATTATATCAACAAGGAGGTGGAAAATTATACCTTTATGTAACACTTTGTATAATAGGTACAGAGATAAATGGTATGGATAGAGAAAGTCATGTGCATATTGCATATCAGAGTTTTATAATTTAATCTCAGGATAAAAGTTCCTCCCACAAAGCAGACTTAAGATCAAAGATCATGTAACCATATTCTTCAATTATCTCATACAGAGGTGGACAAAAGTATTCGTATACAGTTTTAAAAATTCTAGTAGCAGCCAAATTAATGGAGATAAAATTCTCATTTTTAATAGATAGAAAGAACAAATAGTATTGCAGTTTACTTGTTTTGGCAGCTTTAAATATCTTGCATATTATTAGTTTTATAATTTTTTGAAAAATATAGCGATTTTTAAACTTTTTATGCGGTATACAGAATCATTTTTATGCATTAAATAGAGCGATGTTTTTTGTTCGATACCTGATTTTTCGGTGAAAATATATTTTCATTTGTAGGAAGAATAACATGTCAAAGTCAGGGATTTTAAACGTTTTCCCTAAACTTCCTCATTAATGCCTTAAATTTTACGACTTCACAAATTTACTTCTCCGCCAGTTTAAATCATACGTCGATTAAAATATCAGGAAGTACACACAAAAATTACACTACTAAGTGCATATAAAATAATTTTGTAAACACCATAGATGAAAAGGTTGAGAAATCTGTGCTGTATTCAAAACATTATAAAAGTAATAAAATGAAAACTTTTGAAAAAAGTGCAATACCATTTGTTCTTTCTGTGTATTATAAAAGAGAATTTTATCTCCATTAATTTGGCTGCGAGAATTTTTTAACGTGAAGTGGAATACTTTCGTCCGACTCTGTATTTGAAAACGGAATGTTACTGGCAAACATCTATTGCGTTTCAAAATGAAGGACTTTAAGTCAGAAACAAACTTGAAACTCCATTAGTGTTGTTAAAAATAAATTTGATGGAAAAATGTTACAGTATGCTTTACAAAATAACGAAGTTTATTATCATGGATTGTTATTACGTTAAATTAACAAATCAACAGTCATTCAAGAAGTCCTTGGGTTAATGTCTGCTTTTTTGCAAACTAATTCCTGGAAATAATGGTTTTGCCTCTACAAACACAAATTGGCCTTATTGGTGTTATTATGAACGTAATGGAGAACGTTCCAGTGGAATGGAAATACTGGGAGCTCTAAACGGATTTAGGAATGAGAAGCTGGTACTCCAAAGTGATTTTCTGAATTAATTACGCTTTTCTGAAAATGGAAATACAGCACATTGCCTGTAGTAGCATAGTGGCTGTGTTCATTATAAAATTTCTGTTGGCACTCCATAATTCACCACCTGCCCTGATTAATGTCAGATTTTCTGCAATGTATATAGCAGCTGCAGGATAAACTTGTCTCTGCTCAAATTCTGTATGAATGCTAGTAAGGATTTAAGTCCTGAGAATAATGTTTGGGAAAGTTGCTAACCAATTTTATAGAAGGAAAGAGAAATTATAATGTAGAAGTGGAGCTATTCACCTAGAATGTGCTTATAAATTTATTATAAAGGATAATATAATATCTTATATAAATGTTGGACATGCTAATTTATATTTATTAGTTATTCTATGCCAAGCATTACACCCGGAAGTTTCTCCAAAATAATATTTAGTGCAGATACACAGCCTTCCGAAGTTACTTTTCGCAGCTACATGATTTGGTGCCTTTGTTTTATTAAGCCAAAAGCAGTTGCCCATTTCCTACAAAACACACAAGTTGGAACCTTTTCGAAGTATTTACGAGGTGCATAATTGGTAAAGTAAAACTGTCAAATGAAGAAGAAAAATATTTAGTATTAAGGTGACGCGAGTATAATAAAGGACCAAATTTGAAAATGTGAGTGTTTAACGGGAAGTGTAAAATTGTAAAGGCATTTAGATTGTAGGCTTATAGGAAGGTAGAATTTAGAATTCTGTATTACTAAAGTATTAGTTATGTCTCATTGCCTTCAGTTTAATTAAAAGCAAAATAGGCAAAACGAGTCCTACTGGAACTATCATATATTTGTTTCCAAATTTCCTAGCTGCTAACTGAAGTAACATTTAATTTATAAGCTGTGTACCAAGAGTTAGGCTAATGTGACTATAGAAAGGATTATCTATCAATGAATTAAGCTCATGCGTTTAACTCAAAACTAAAGCTATTTATATGATGAAGTGCTTCTGTCCTTAACTGCCTACCAATTAGTAAGCTTATTCTTAGGCTTACATACCTTTACCCATTGTCTCATACTTAATGATAAAACTATTGCATATCGTTGTCTTATAAAGTGATACTGGTTGCTTTTAGCAGTATATTTTTGTATAAAAAATTTAATTATTACATTAATTTAATTGTAAAACATTGATCGACGTGTTTATGACGTTCCATTTAGCGACACGTTTGAAAGTATCTCAAAAGGAGCATCAGTGATGTAAGTCCAATCTAAATGGCGCCCAGCACGTGGTTACTCCCTTATATAATAGGAACAGAGGCTTACTCAAGTAAAAGATGGAAAATTCTACTTAACGAGTTTCTTATTTTGTGATGACACATATTGAAAACTGCTGTTGACTTTGGTATTAAGCCTTAACCTGAATATATGCGAACGCCGAACTTTAAAGGATGTTATATCTGCACGAGTATTCGAAACAGTCTATTGTCATATTATATTACTAGCCAGTTGCATTAAACATACATTTCATAAAGGAAGTTGCATCCCTTTATACTGTGACTCCTAATACGTGCCTTCGCTCAAAATTGCTTAACACTATGCTAAATTATAAAATATAAGAGTTTATAATCTTTCATTACTTAGGGTACAGAAACCATAGCTTTCTCATTTTTAAAACTACTCTCTTTCTGTTTTACAAGTTTATAATACCCACTTGTAAATAAATTCCCTGTTAGAAGAAAAACGTGTAGATGTAATTATTAGAAACACAAGCGTAATACCTCCAGAGAAAGAAACGATATAAACAAATCCCAGGCTCTGAGCTTCTTTCCAATGTGAACTGATTAATTCCACTTGATAAAAACACAATAAAGTCTCGGGTTCCCAAACCTTTTTAAAATAAAAATTAAGATAAATGTTAGCATTGTGTAGGTCAAGCACTGAGTTCAGTTCTCATTGTGACAGAAGATGGCTTGCAATAAAACAAGATACTGTTGTTCCCTTTATTACCAGTTTGTAGCTAGTCTATAACAGCGCTGGAGAAGGTATGATTTGCGGATATCATATACACGGTGGCCACTAAGTGAGGGGCAAATGTATGTTTGAATGTGTTAAATTATGTGATTATGCTCGCTTGTATTTCGCGGTGCATCTGTCTTATGTCCTGCGTCTGCAGCCATCTTTTATCTGCACATTGCTAGATAAAATGACGCAAACGAGACTGTATATGGAGAAATGAGTGAAATGTATTCAATTGTAGTCCGTGTCGGAGGTTAGACGGAACCATATGCACCATCATACCAAAAGTGCATACAGTCATTCGGATAAACAAGCTATTCGATGAAACAGAAAGTGTGTGTGATCCAAAGAAGACTGAGTTGGGTCTGTTCGTACACAACAGAATCAAGAACATGTGCTGAGGAATTCACCTTAAAAATCGAAGTCGCAACATCGACTATCTGCCAAGATAGGTATCAAGCGGACCAGTATCCAAAAAATCGTGCATGACTTGAAAATGTACCCATACCGATGAAGGCTATTACACGCACTAAACGAAGATGATTTCGATCGACGCCTTGAATTCGTGGAGACCTGGCTGTAGATGCTGGAAGATGATCCACCTTGTTTCGTACGACGAGGGCAAATTTCAGTGTTGGGTTCTGTTAACAGACATATCAACGTGAAATCCCAAGTGTTACTGGTCAACACGATTACCTGTCTCCGGGAGTGGGCAAGTGTAGGCAGGAGTGACATACCTGGGCTTAATCGGACTTTTTTTTTCGATGCGCATGTCGCTGGAGAAACGTACCTGGATCTGCTACGCAACAACGTTAGGCCTCTCTTACAAGCACGAGTTGACTTTGAAGATTTGTGGTGGCAGCAAGATGGAGCTCCGCCATATTACGCTCTGACAGTACGAGAAAGCACTGATGAGTGCTTTTCAAGAATGTAGATTGGACGTCTATTGAATGACTCCCAAGATCCCCCGACCTAACTCATCGACAATTTTTTCTTTGGGGAATTTTAATGGATAAAGTTTACAAGCATACAAAAAGAAGCTCACCTGCGCCACGTTATTACTCAGAAATTCAATTTAATTCCCAGGGTAGTCTGCAGAATGGCATGTGAAAACGTCCAATTAAGACTTCAAGCCTGCGTCGACTTGACTAGCCCAAGTAGGCCACTATGTATAAAATCGATAAATAGAGTTTTCATATATTTCACAGATTCCTCAGGGTAATAAAATAAGAAATAAAATTCTTTGTATGGATTTTTATTCCTCGTCAAACATTTTCCCCTTTCTTCGCGGCCACCCAGTAGATCTACTGACGATAATAAACCTTTCTGTGCATTATTTGTTAACCTTTCTGTATAACACCATATGCTATGTCTATGAGTATGCTATGACTATTTAAAATATTTTAATAAATAACTTACTTTATTTTAATGCTCCTTACCAAAGCAGTAATTTTGTAGAACTTGTGTTTTGTTCTCCCAAAGATTAACACTGCCGTAAACTCAATTTTGTGTTGGAATGTCGATTTACAAGAGTAAATCAGATTTTCCACTGCTTTAAATTATATTTGTTGTTTACGTGCGGTTTGTGATAGGACTAGTTAACGGAGAGGTCCCTTGCACCTCGACTCCAAACAGATCTTTTATGCGTGCACCCCGAGAGGAACGGGTGGCAGGAGACGTGTGGGCTGCAGAGCCAGGCCGGCGCAAGTCCAGTTCCAGGCTTGACCACCCGGCCATTCGAGGGTTGCTTGGAGACATCCCTCTGGTGGGACCGCTGAAAAACGACCCAGTAGTGAAGGCTCGATAGACTCCCCTCTAGCAGGGCCGAGAAGAAGTTCCAAATCGCAAGCCTCTGTGCCATCTTCCGGACAGCGACCATACCAGAGCCCCGGAGTCAACCTGGAACATAAAAGGGAAATGAAATGAGAGAAATCGGGAGAGAGGAATTCCGTGGAAGAATACACCACTCCAAAAATAAAACATGGTAAGAGTGGGCGGTCACCGCGAATCGCACCCAGGACCTCCCGAATATGAACCTCAGACGTTACCGCGGAGCCATGTCGCTCAGTGCGGTTTCCGATGATACATCTCTTGAAGTTAAACAGAATTAGACGTGGTCTATGCCAAAATCGATTGCGCGCCATCAGATGTAAGAAATTGTGTAGTATAATATAAGAGAACAGAGCACGTCGTACATCATTATTGAGTAGTAAATGAGATAAGCCCAAAGGACCCATCGTTTACTGGCACATCAAGCAACATTAATCACTAATGGAGTTTCTTCGTGGGTTGGGGTAAGCGATGCAAACAATGGAGTTTTTGTTCAAACTTGGTGCCTTTTAAAAAAAATAGGAAGACAAAAAGGTTCTCACTTCCCATCGTGCCTTGCGTGTGATTATTTTCTTGTAGGGCTTCCGCTTCTGACGATCCCAAACAGGTAAAATCGATTTTGCTGGAAATTTGTTAATAAGGCAAATTTAGGACGTACAATTCGTAGTACCTTATGCAGGTAGTGAAACTTGAAAATATTACTAGGTCAGAAATCATAATTTCTGCATTTAAATATTTGTACAGCTAAGCACAAAATTGCCTTTCCAATATAGGGAGTTTTGTTTAGTTCCATTTATACCCCGCTTTTAACTACATTGGTCTTACCGACGGCCTTTCCTTTGGAACGTATTGCCTTTTGGCAATGGTGTTAACTCGTGTAACTTTTGTCGTTGGGTTTCTTGCACTTTTGGTTTTTTAATCATTAGATCACACACACACATTCATTCATACTTCCAGACTCTGGGGAGGATAGGGGGATTAACCTTGGCTAGAGAAAAATGCCCACCCCCGGGTCCTCTCGCACAGCAGGCAGTTGCTCTACCGACTGAGCTACGGGGCCAGCCCGTCTCCCTTTCGTTTCTTCTTAAACATTCAACTTTTAACCATAGAACCATGTTAGCCCTTCACTACAAGAAATAGAGAAGAGCAATACGAACTTGGAGTGCTTACTTTCAACCTCATGTGATAGAGACCAAACAGCCCGTTGAAATCTTTGGTAAGACCGAAAGACCAAATCCGTTCATAGCAAAGCTTGCCAAGTTCGAATGGGCCTATGGGAGCTGATGATTCAGATATTTTTATGTGGTTTATAGAAACGTTCTGTATGCAGTAAAATTATTGTAGAAAAAATAACTTAAAATATCACATTAATATTTAAAATTAATGAAAAATTATTTTGGTAAATACTTATATGGCTTACATTAATAAACTGCCTTTTTTAACACCTGTTGTAAGTAATTCATTGGAGCACAGGAAGAAATAATCCGTGGATTAAAATATTCAAGAAAACAGGCTGAAATAACGACTATTACAGCCTTCTTTTTGTTCCCTTTCTTTCTTTGTTTCCTTTTTTCTTTCTGTCTCGTTTTGGTTTTGTTTGCTCCCCTTATTACCATTACAGATCCTGCTTATAATGAATTATTATTAAATATTATCTGTTAACGCATAAAAATACGCAAAAAAATACTAAAACATATTTAGTAACAAAATCAAAATAGCAAAGACCACGACTGTCCGTGTCTTGTAAGACAGAGGGATACTCAGGTAAACGCCTGTCTATATCTGATTCCATTCAACCTGTTCAAAAGCTGCAACATTGGCGCTCAAAATTATATCGAATGAAACATTTTGGATGTTTTCCTTTATCCACTCCCTATATTTGTTTCAGTGGATATGCTCCTTTAGCTGCTATGAAGTATTTATGTCAGAGAAACCCGCCATTTCTAAGCTTATATCTCGCTCCTGAACCGTGCCAGTTCTATAGGTTATAAGGTCAAAAGCGATACCATAACGTTAGAAAACGTATAGGGTTATTTCTGATGCTATAGCCCAGAGCGGGCCAAGGCCTACCGCACAGCTACTGCGTGCTCTACCTTCGCCCTTAGACGGTATCATGAGCAAAGTGCAGTAGTGCGAGTGGTTATGTGATCAACATGCCACTCTCCTCACCTTCGACTGTTGTGGTCTTTCATTCCTAAAAGCCACTACTTTTCCTTCAAGCAGTTCCTCAATTGGTCCTCAAAGACGGAACGAATTCTTACCAAATCTCTTAGTAAGGGAAAGATCCCCATAGCATACCGGATTGAACTCAGATTCTTTCGCACTTCAGCGCTTTGGAGACAGCGATTATCTGGACAAGCTGTTATTTTCATCCAGTTAGGACAGACTAGGTCATCTACTGCATTCAGTTCTATCGACTTAGATGCAAGGATCAAAGCATTTTGTCACGGAATTATCCCTTTTAATGCCCTTCAAGTCCCTCTTTTCAGTACAACTGTATTATTGGTTTCAATAATTTAATCTTTTAATAATTAAATATGGATAAACTTAATATTATGAGTAGTTAAATTAAAGAAGTGTTTATTTTATCTTCTAATCACCTTAATTAAATAAATTTCATAATAATAAAAACTTAATTCACCCACATGACTTTCTCTGTCCATTACAACCTTTTAATGGCTCATAATCAGGCAGAGGGGTTTAGTAAGTAAACAGACAATCGTTTTACCGCACGGAGTATAGGTGACATTAGGTACTGTGAAGAACACATTCCTCCCCAACCCACAGACGGTTTCGTTGCGACTGTACCATTTATTCGATGCATTTATAGACCATTTGAAAGTGGGAATATGTCTTAAGTAAAGAAGAGTTCATGCACAAAAAACCTAATCACAATAAACATCATTTGTAGCGGAATTTGGCATTGAACACTTCAGCACAAATGGCGAAACCATCACATTAGAGCTCAAAGGACACTCAATGAAACACAAGGAACATGTGATATTAGAAAGGAACGATGACGAAAGTGGAATTTCAACCTCCTCAGCTCCAAACTATGGATCAGAATTTTTCGACAATCTGTGTCATACGCTAATAAAAATGGCCTTAGAAATGTACAGTTTTAGATGTAAAAGAAAAGTCAATGTAACTCAGATTTCTTATATTAAGCCTTATTTAAATCATGAGATAACTTTATTATACACCATCAATAGTTAAGCATACATGCTTTTTTTCCTTCTAATACTCCCTAACTCTGGTGTAGCTGCTACGGGTGTGCTACCTATTTGTTTACAACAAACATACAAGTTCACAAGCGCTCCCACCTTCTCAAGCCACCAACCCTCGGCTTATTCCTAACTTGGTGGTTTACTTACTAAACCCCTCTGCCTGCTCATAATACTATAGTAGCCATTATGGCTCTTCTATTCACGTTGTATCACTTAGGATAAATAATATGTTAGACATAATCCCATGATAGATTTTGTTATAATTACGACATTGAAAACAAAACTATTCGGTAGAGCCCTGCCTGCTGTACGAGGGGTCCCGGGTTCGATTCCTGGCTGGGGTGGGAATTTTTCTCTAGCCAAGATTATTCCCTTTCCTTCCCAGAGTCTGGAAGTATAAATGAAAGTGTGAATGGTGGTACACTCTAATGATTAAAACCCAAAAAGTGCAAGAAGCCCAACAACAAGAGAATACGAGTTAACACCATTTAGGCAATAAGTCCAAAGCTAAAGCCGCCGATAAGACCATTGTAATTAAAGGTGGGGTATAAATGGAACTAAAAAAACAAAACAAAACCATACGCTTATCGTAAGTCACATTTTTGTTGCTCATGAGGGGAAAACAAGAATCGCGCAAGATGCTTTACAGATGGCACATGACGATGCAACGTGTTAAAACTTAAATGTAAAAACATTAATATTTCAACGAGCACTGCATTTTGTGTATTAAGCTTTTATCCATATCTTATCACTTGTCGTAGTGCAAGATCATACAAAATGTATTCAGAATGAAGACAACTTCTATACGTAGACAATTCAAGATATGATTACTCGTACATCTTATTTCTTATAAAAATATACTAAACATAAGGTATTTTAATCAAAATCGTTACAGGAATTTTTGAGAAAACGAAAAAGGTAAAAGTACGTATCCGGGACCCCCGGAATCGAGGCAGAGCACCGCACGCAGGCCAGTCGACCCCTGGGAGGGAAGGATGAGGGGAAAGACCAGATCCGGATGCCGACGGTGGCAAGTATAAACGGGGTTACTAATGTTTCCAGATAGAGCGCAACCGCCGCCTCACGGTCCCTGCCTACAAGCCGCCAACCTCCAGGGTCCCCCGGAGCGGAGCCCCACGCTGAGGACAGACTTAAGTGAGCAGCGATATCAGGAAAGAAACCTTTACAGAGCTCAAGCCACCGCCCAGCCACAATCCGCCGAACATCGTCGCCTGGTCCTACAACGCTGAAACAGACGACAGGGAAGATGATGGGTACAGGAAATGAGAGTAAGGAGGTCCTCCGAGGTGTAATGGTTACCATGCTAGCCTCTAGTTCCGGAGGTCGCGGGTTCAAACAGAGCGGAGGGCGGTGAATTTGTTTCGGCGTAAAAATCTTTAGCATGGTTTCCTTCGGAAGGGACACGGTGGTCATGTGTCGTAGATTCATGGCACGTAAAAGAACCTCAAGCCTGATAAAGGAGAACTCTGAGCAAAATTATCGGTCTTTCTCGCCCAACATAAAATGGGATGCTAAGGATCATAGCAGTTAAAAAGCGTACATGTATAAAACTCCAATTTAATTTTTACCCTAGCATTTGCCTGGTCACCCGCGGAAACCACGAAAAACCACAGCGGGCGGTCGTCGGAGATCGACCCCGGGACCTCCCGAATACGGTCCACAGACGTAACCGCCTGAGCCATTCCGCTCGGTAAGAAAATGAAAAGCAACAAACCCGTAAGGTGTAGTATGGGTTAGGGAATGTTTTAAAAACTTAACGTAAATACAAAGGTACTGTTTTTATTTATTTTTTGTTTTTTTTCTTTTATTTTGTCGGGTTTAGGCCTTCTCATAACGTTGAAATCTCTATATTGAATTTTTGGATGGAAATACAACACCTCATCTAACTTTATACATACAGCGAATAACTGAACATGAGTTGATTTATAACAGCAAAGCATATAAAATGTACAAAAATCTTTTCAGCGTAATCAGAGTTGCAGACCTATTACCACATGTCCCGTAAGTGGCGAACTAATCTTGAAAGCCCCAGCATCACGTGTCATAAATATGGTTTGGCCTGCATGTGCTGGAGCAGTTGATGACCATACCGGGTATAGCTGTCACGGGTTTTGCAAATTAATGTAACCATCTTGCTCGCTTGCCAACTGCGAAAAACATGCATAATACATGGACAGAAAAACCCTACTGGATTTATTGCCACAACAGCATTTTGACACATGATATACGGGAATAAAATGAAATGCAAGTGTGAAATTATGTACGTAAGCGGTCCTAGCCAAACGCGGCATGATGCTTGTCCAAGAATGGAAATCTAATTTCCTTTTCTTGTGCTTGATTTACATGCCTCATACAACAAGGTATCTAGAAGCTCTAAAATCTGCAATCTCATTGTTGCAGACATTTACTGTCTTCTGGAGGTAAAAGAGGTTACGTCTATTATCCCAATTTGTTCAATTAAAATACAAGAAATAATACAATACGAGATGCATTTTTAAGTACCGAGTATAAAGAGAAGGAAACTTATTTTTAAATATTTTATTGTAATTTGATTCTACGAATTCTATGTTACTTATGTACATAGTTTTCTCTATTAATGAGGTTCTTATCAAAATAAGGCACTTACTTTTATATTTCTTCTTCACTGATGGATAGTGGCTATGTGGAAAGCTATATCTGTACTTCTTTGAGGTCTTCACTGAAATTCTTGCTATCAAGATCTTCAAATAAAGAAACAGATAAACATCGCATATGCCAAAGCAGAGCTGTAAAGTGCATGTTCAAGTAATTTTCAGTATTCGCTTTGTTGGAAACTATTTGAATATCCATCTCAGCCCTGAATTGACATTTTAATTAGCTTTCTTTTTCTGTTTTCTTTTAACGAGTGCCTCTTCCAATGGTTGTCCATTTTTACTGTTGTAGTAGCCACAAAAATGATTAAAACAATGGTGGGGATAATAGCGCAGTATAAAGTTCTGTGGGTAGAATGCCATGTAGAAATGTAGTATTGACAGATTGTACTAGCGTACAAACTGTCGTGAGTGTTCTTTTCCAAAGAGGTAAACATGAACATCTAGCTGAGCAGCTAACCAACAGTATATACGGGCGTATTCCAAAACTAAGGTCATAATAACTTGTTCATAATAACAACATCTCTCATGAGACAAGGTGTTTATTGACAATAATATGTGCCTACATATATACGAGTACTTTTCCACATAACCGCCGTTCACATCTATACACCTGCTGTAACGCTGCACCAGCTTCTTTAACCCCTCGACGTAGAAGTCTGCCGCCTGGGGCTTGAACCAGTTGGTAACGCTTGCCTTGAGTTCATCGTTGGTTTGAAATCGTTGTCCATCCAGCCACCGTTTCAAATGCAAGAAGAGCGGTGGGAGGATGATGCCAGACGACAGTTTCCCGCGGCGTCGATTTTGGATCGCACATCTCAGTTTGGTAAGCGTTGCACAGTACACGTCAACTGTAATTGTTGACCCACGGTCCATGAAATCAATAAAAAGGACGCCCTTTTAGTCCCAAAACACGGCAGTCATCATTTTGCGATTCGTGTACGGCGATTGCTTACACTTTTTTGGTTTGGGTAAACCGGAATGGCGCCACTGCATTGGCTGTTGTTTCGATTCTGCATTGGTGTACGCTATCCATGTCTCATCGCCCACAACAATGTGGGAAATCAAACCATCTCCATCTTGTCTATAGCGCTCTAAAAACTGCTGTGCACTACGCATTCGTTGCTTTTTGTGTTGACCGGTGAGTAGTTTTGGCACCCACCTCGCACAAAGTTTCCGATATCCAAGCTGTGCAGTAACAATACTGTAAGGTGAGAATTCGAGCAACATTTTGAAATTCACCAGCCAGGTCACTAAGCATCAACCGCCGATCATTTCGAAGTTTTTGTTTCACTTGCTCAACGATGTCATCGGTCCGAATACTGGGCCTACCACTCCGCTGTTCATATTGCACATTTGTGTGGCCATTTCGAAATTCTCGTCACCAGTGTCGAATCTGTTTGTCACTCATTATGTTCGGCCCATACACGAAGCGTAACTCACGGTGGATATCAGCAGCTGACGACCCTTTTGGCAGCAAAAGTCTAATCATACCGCGCACTTCACAGCTGGCGAAATCTACGATTGTCGCGGCCATTGCGACCTGCTCTCACCGACTGGCAAACTATACACAACAGAGGACACCAACACTGCGGTAGGTTCCTCAGGAGTCGGAAGACAGCGCTGCAGGTGTGAAACGTCATTCAGGCCTACCATCCGTTAAATATTGTTCACCGGAACTTTGTTTTGGAATACGCGTAAAAAGGCAGTATTTACACTCCTAAAAATACGTCAAGCAAATTCAGAGATACCTTAACCAACAAAAACATTTTCGTGATACACTACCTAGTTTTAGATACAAGCTTTTTTTCTGCTGCTGAATATCTGGGTTTAAATCCCAGAGAAGGGGATTGATCTCAGCTTGAACGAAAGGTAAATTCTGTGGAAGATCTTGGGAAGAAAGAAAAGAAAATGTTAGTAAATTGCATCATTACATACGTGATGCAGTGCAAACTTGTATGATAAGAGACCTCGCAGTTCTATAATACACGCACAAACGATACATATATAATGCCAAACCATAAAATCTGTAAAACATATCACGATTCCACAATGAAGAAAGTTAAAATTTGGAATACGCATTTTTACACTCTCTTTACTTTTGCATTCCACCAAAAAATTCGATGCCAAGATTTCACCGGATATGCAGATTTTGAGGCCTCCTGAATTCCCCCCAAAAAGCATTTTTAGGAAACGGTCTGTGGGTCGTGTGACTGTGTCTATGAACAGCATACCTCAAAAGCTAAAACTCGGAAAAATACCAAACTTGGTATTTAGGTTCAGTGTCTTTCAAAGATGCGACACGAAGATTTTCAAAAAAAATTCCCCAACCCAAACTACCCTTTACATGTAACATTTTTCGAAATGTTTTATTTTCTCAAAAATGGCTCTAACGATTTTGATTAAAATATCATATATTTAAGATATTTTCATGACAAATAAAATGCATATCTTGAACTTTCTGGGAATGTCTCCAAAAGTGTTCTTCTTTCTGAATGGCTTTTCCATAAATGGTAAACCGTAGGAGATAGACAAAATGTTTCTATACAAAAAATATATATCTCATTAAAACACACAATTTATGTCATATAAATATTTTGTACAGTGTGCCATTTCCGAGATATTCCTTGTTATTTGTTTGAATTTTTCAAAACTTAGACTTTTTCTCAAATGGGAATTTGTTTATTTTTTTTAAATGTCCTGGATATACAAAGAGAATGAAATGCTCCACATAGCAACCAGCTCTTAAAATATTTAGCTATCGCTTAAAGCCTACCATATTCCCTTTGCATCTACAAGAAAAGTAGCAATAAGATTAATATCTCGATATCTCGATTAACATGAAGTAGCTGGAGAATAAGCGTTTGTAAAAATAGTTTGTACAAAAGTAGAGAAAGTCATGTGAGAGTAACACATGAGATATTTTGTTAGTATATTATGCGACGAGCTAGCAACTGATAATAAGTACTATATCTATTTTGGGTTACCCTAAATTTAAATGCATAAGCTACAAATAGTGGAAAGGAAAACCATACATGGTTTTAGTCAGCCAATTGTAATTTTGTGTCAACGTCAGAGAAGTATGCACTCTGTCATGTTTAACGCACATCTGTCTGCCGCGTCTTTGTGGTTGCTAGCTACCTGAGCACCCTCTACCACTCCCTTAAACATTTCCGCGACGACTATGGGTAGTGTGATGCGTGCTGCATGTTTAGTGACTCGGTCAATAAACACATTCTCACTTACCCTGATTTAGCAGCATTCACTCTGATGTAGATCTCAAAGATATACAGAGATGGTCTTCACCACAGGCGGAATCGTTGTATGACAAAAGGATATATTAGCTGGCGACCGTTAAGAAAAATGTCTCGGTAACAGAGACAACGTGGTGGGGACTAGATTTAAAGTATGTAAGATCCAATGAGAATATTTTGAAAATATTGTATACGGTTTTTTCCTCTCTCCCACTCTTTCTTATAATTTAGTTTGTTTCCAAAAGCCAAATTAGTTACAAGTAAATAAGTTGCTAGTTTCAATATAAGGGCAATATCAGAGAAAAGATATTGCGATGGACTTCAGTTCTGTCATTATCAGTGTCAATATTCCTTGCAGGCCCTCGCAGCCGTGGTCGCTAGAGTGTGTAGTTTCGGCGCTCCGCCAAGCTGAGGGTCGTGGTTTCGAGTCCCGCCATAGGCATGTGTGTGTGTGTGTGTGTGTGTGTAACTGCGATAAAGAGCGGTAATGAAGAACAGTAAAATCACAGTAATGATAAACTAGGTAAACAAGGGAATTTAAAAAAATCCTAAGCAACTGCCCATAGCGGACCAAGCCCTGCCGCACGCCTGCTGCACCCTCTGATTCAGTCTAACAGTACATCGTGGACCAGATGCTGTAGTTGGGGTGGCATGCGGTGGGTACTCCGAATCCTACCAGCCGCTTAAGTGAGGTCCTTAAACTTGTATGCCGTTACTTTTCCATAAAGTAACTCCTGAACTGCTCACGAAACTGAGATCAGTCTGTATCAGACCCATGATCGAACCCGGTTCTGCTTGCTCCATAGGCACCAATACTACCGCATTGCTACCGGGACTTTCACCTCCTCAAGTACCTCGGAGGTAACACGGACCGCCCAGAAGGTGCCCCCACCAGAAAAATGACTCCATTCCTCTTTTGGTCTGACAGAGGTGAAGAAGGTCAAGCATAGCAGTTGGTGGGCGTCATGTCTTAGTAACTGTATTTCTTTATTTCGCTTCATGACATCTAAATTATTATTTTCTTTGTTTATAATCTATTCTCTTTAAACAGGATACCAGCACATTTGTGTTGAAGGCAATGGATAGGGAGATATACTGCCAAAATGCCTACTGACTGATACTGTGGCCTTCTAAATTAATAGTTTCGACAAAAATGCAACTTTAATTGTGAAGATCACCAAAATCTCTAGGTCAAACATTAGGAAATATCCGTAAGGAAAACCTGATTTAACAATCCCCAGTCGTTTAATCATACGAACAGAAGAGAGATTAGAAGAACTAAAGTTATAGAGCCACTTCAGAAAGCACAGATTTTGGTAATCCATACGGAATTTACCAAATAAAGATTATAAGCAGTGTGAAGAAACTTCTAGGATGTGGGGCCAAATGTAGGAACATACCCCTAAATTTAGGGGCATTTGTGATTTCTTACAACCGTTTGGAGGTACTGCTGGATTTCATAAATTGATACGGTAAAAGCTTATAGTTTCTTAAAAGCCTGAATCTATCCGGCTGCTTTCTTTGAGGCTGTTGAGTATTAATTGCAAATTTTGAAAATGAATTACAAAAATCAATCCATCTTTTAAATATAATTCGAAAGGATTATAATTTTAAGATATCAATAAATAAAACGAAGACAATGGCATTCCATGGGAAATACCCAGTAAGATGCGAAGTAGCAATTAAAAATCGGGTCTTGGATCAAGTTCAGCGTTTCAACTATTTAGGAAGTTATATTGCTTTTATCCAAGATAAGGACATAGATATTAAATTACAGAAATATCAGAGTATCTGCGGTACTATAAGCAGAACATTAAAAATCACACGAAGAGAAACAAAAATTAAATTTTATAAGATGATGGATATACCTATTCTATTATATGGCAGTGAATTCTGGATGAAGAAAAAAGATTGTAGTCATGTTCAGGCTACAGAAATGAAATTTTTACGAACAGTTAAAGGTTGCACTAAATTGTAAAGGATCCCTAATGAAGTAATTAGGCAAGAACTGAATATTTTTTCAGTGAAGAAGAACAAAAACAAAACTGGAAAGAACATTTGGAAAGAATGGACGAAAGAAGAATTCCAAAGATGGCCTTACAATATAAACCTATAAAGGCCAGTTAAAACTAGGAATTGAGGCCGGAAGAGATCGATAGGCCTAATCCTTGAAAGGTAGAAGAAGAAGAAAAGCCTAAAAGATAATCGTTTGTAAATTATTGTCACCAACAGTAACTCTGGAAGAAGTCGTGATTAAAATTCGTTACCATCTGTACCAAATTAAATCTTTTGACAAAAATAGATAACAAATGTTAGTAGAAACTATGTATTTATATTTGCCTTACATGAACCTATATTCAGTTTTACTCTACGCAATCCTTGTCAATATTAGGTTAAAAGTTATCGCAGGGAGTTTTGGTAGAACATACAGACCTTTAAACGTTATTGTAGGAAATCGAACAAAACGCAGTTGGCAGCACTGAACTTTATAATTAAATGCGCTGTTTCGTCATTTTGAATATTGTAAACGGGTTTTTAAATATTAAAAATGAGATTTAATTAAGTTATTGTGCTGACATGAAAAAATGCGTTTTAATCTCCACTTAAAGAGATTATATTCACTTCTATTTAGAAACAGGTTAACGATGTGGTTTGATTTCATTGTAAATTAACCACAAAACTCTATACGTTTCACCTTATTTGCTCTGAAGTGCTTTTCTCTAGAGTACCTCTAGTTACAATAATCTGTATCAGAGTGTATCATAGGCCAGTAATATTCTAATTTTGTAGCAGTAAAATGCAACGAGATACTTTGGTCCTTTCTTGCGGCTATAGCGGATACTTAATGACATTTCAAGACTACGAATTAAAAAAGGGAGCTTAAAGACTTTAAGATGTTGATATATCCTATTTCTCTTATGGTTTTGTTGCACATCAAGCTTCTTCTTTTTACTTCATCATCGTCATCAATACTTTAATGGTTTGTTGTATGCAGTCAGAGAACATATTAGTATAATAGGCTTAGTCGATAATAAGTGTTTATACAACATAGACATATTGCTTATTGAAATTATAGGACTATTTAAAAAGCTTAAACATTTAAATCTATATTATTATTTAAAAATTCATTATCATAAAAAGGACTATTTGTCAAATAACCAGAGACAATCCGATTAAACGCCTTCTCTAATTCATAAACATGGATAGAAATTTGTTCCCTATTCTTACTACCACGATCGGAACATTATCCATTGTTTTAGACAATCTACACTTGGGTATATCGAACAGATTGTTACTTCTAGTAGCAATCAGTCCACATTGGTATGATTCGGACAAAAGTTTGGACAATTGGATTGTAAAACCAGCAAGAAACATACAGACTAACCTAAACGTTTCCTATTATTTTTTCAACCTCTTACATAGCAATTTACTATACCAATATAGAACTCAAACTATACGATATCTTCCAACTTTTATATATGTCCTCCACATCTAAACCTTTATCAACCTGGACAAAACTTGGGCTTAGGACCCAGAAACATTTGCGAAGGCGACTCACGATTAATCTGTCATAGATTCCGGGCTCAACTTGTTATATTGATTAGTGACGCATTATTGTGTGCATTAAATTTAATAAAATACTGAAATGAATGCTTAACCCTTAAGCTTTGTTATATTTTATTTGTAAATTGCTTTAGAAAATTTCATATTTAAAAATGCTTCTGGTTTTAGGTACGTCCATACAGTGATATAATTCCTTATACAGCTGTCCACGACCTAAGGATAAACTGGTGAAAAAAAATATGGGTCGTGTTTTGTAAGTGTACACTTTTCTAAGTGCACTAAGGGTAATAGTTCTCAAGCTATAGTGCAAGTAAAGGCGTGGTAGGTGTTTAGCGCTACGCTTTTACCACCCAGCTGCTGATAACATTCTGCGGGCTGGCCCCACTACTCGGCTAACGGTCATCTTGCCTACGTTGGGAACTGAGGGCTTTATGGGACTGTAAAGGAAAGGAAGAGCATTGATAGTTGACCTTCAGTCAGGTAACCGGCTTAAGGGTGTTATCAGCAGCAGGCTGCTAAGTGTGTAGCGCTGATTTCCTGCTTTTTCATTAGTTAACGCTTGGAAACTGTTACTACACGTACTACAAGTGTGCCATAAACTTTTTGTCTCCAACTTGTGGAGCAGAATCCTCGAGAGAACGGTTTTTTTACGATACTGTATATAGACATAGCGTATAAAAGGTGTATATAAAGGCTTTAAAACTTATTTATCTATAGCTCATATAGGTTTAACAGTAGGTAGAGTAATAGCATGAAATCTTTGAGGTTTTTACATAACCTTTGTATTAATAATTGCTCATGATTAATCTTCTTCCGGTTTATTGTGTTTAGAATATGATAATTGGGAAACATTTTATGGAAAAACTGTGGGATAATGTGACTTAGGTAGGCTGGAAGAAAGATAAACTTACTAAATTAAGAAGTTTTTGTTAAATCATGTCTCAAATCTGTGATAATTGCTCCTCCAAATAGGCACCCAGATGCACTTGCTTTTACTCCATCTGTATACGATTATTCCTAACATTACCCAGGACCACAGCAAGCAGTGCATAGGTCATAATCATTTCAGGCAAAGTGGAAATTTGCAAATTGCTTTTAGTACGTGCAAAGATCCCTGTTGCATCAAAACATTCCTGTACCTTCCGAGCTTACATTTGCGAACTTCTTAGCATGGTATAATTCGTGGTAGTTAATGGATCGTCTTATGGAATAATGGCATGTTAATTACGTGACATCCACTCACTCCAAAGTTATTAAAGGTAATTACGTCAAACCCTAACGCCGGTAATAAGGACACTAAAACGTTTGGTAATTAAATTCATTTTTCCCCTTGTGCCCGAAGTTTGATGCCGGAACCTGTCGCAATGAGTATGAAATTGGGCCCTAAGAGCTATTAACATTTAAGATTCGATGGTTGCAAGGATGAAAGTGTAAAACCGCTGTGTCTACTCAAGGTCGTTCTTGCTTTTATCTAATGTACCCCAAGTTAAACACAAATCGCACAGAAAATACACATGTATTTTAAGGCCCAATTAAGTCACTTCGTTAAGACTATATTACTTAATATAGTACGTGGTCTAATAGTCACTTATTTGTTGGGATATGCACTGAGGGGTCCTGAAGGCCGGTAAATGGATGCAATTTGTCTGCTAACTATACGTTAATCATGCAGATCCAACCTGGTTTATGGTGGGAGAACTTTCCTGAAAGTCTTCGCCCGGTATACTTAAACGGTTCCTGACTCAAGTTTGGTATTCGGCATTTATTTTTTGTTTTCAGGTTATGTTAACACACACACACACACACACACACACACACACACACACACGCGACGAGATCGTTATGGTACG
The DNA here is from genome assembly GCA_030765065.1 of Deroplatys truncata. Lineage (NCBI taxonomy): Eukaryota > Metazoa > Arthropoda > Insecta > Mantodea > Mantidae > Deroplatys > Deroplatys truncata. Next base: position 109,706,907 of record CM060975.1, read on the forward strand.
GATACCTGAACGGAAGATCTGTGATTCAAATCCCGGCAGGGCATTTCTCCTTAAGTGAGGTTTTTTTAGAGGTTTTCCTCAGTCGTCTTAAATAACAAATGACGGAAGGTACTCTAAACTTAGGTGTGGGATGTTCCTTCCCAAATTTCCTTTCCGAAATACCTTTCATGTATACCACCAGTGTTACCCTCGGTGGTGCCTGCCGTATGAAGTAAGAGCTGGCGTAACCGAGCGGGATAGCTCAGCGGATACGTCTGTGGCCCGTATTCGGGAGGTCCCAGGATCAATCCCCGGCGACCGCCTACTATATCCCATGGGTTTTTCGTGGTTTCCCCGAATCGCCAAGCGAATGTTGGGGTGGTTCATCTTCTACCACGACTCTCCTTCCTCTCATTTCCTGTACACATCATCTTACTTTCATCTGTTTCAGCTTTGTAGGACCAGGCGACGGTGTTCGGCAGGTTGCGACTGGGTGGTGACTTGCGCTCTGTAAAGATTTTTTCCTTGGCGTCGCTGCGGTACCGCTCAATTAGGTCTCTCCCCAGCGTGGGGCTCCACTCCCGGGACCCTGGAGGTTGGTGGCTTGTGGGCAGGGACCTGCGGTGTCGGATGCGTTCTATCTGGAAACGTTAGAGAACCCCGTCCATGCTTGCACCCGTCGGCATCCGGATCTGGTCGCCCCTCGGTCTCTCCTCTCATCCTTCCCTCTCAAAGTCACAATAGGCCGACTGGCCTGCGTGCGATGCTCTGCCCCGTTTCTGCCCCCCCCGTGATACGTACCTTTACCAAGAGCGGGCGTAGATTGCCTCTGTGGCCTGGTGGTTAGCATGTCAGCTTCCAAATCCAGAGGTCTCGGGTTGGCCTCCGGGCTGGGGGATAGGAATTTCTCTTTTAACCAGAATTATTACCCATATTCCCTAGATTCTGGAAGTATGAGTGAGAATGTAAGTATGTGCGTTTGTAAAATTAATGTCTAAATAGAAAATCCAAAGTAAACAAACCCCAATATTAACACAATAGTAAACGAGTGAACATCATTACCAATCAGCAATTGTTCCAAAGACAAAGCTGCCAATAGGTCCTTAGATGTCAAAGTGGCATATAAATAAAAAAAGGGTCACACTCAATGTACTGCACTCACATGACTTTCTCTAATCTTGTACAAACTATTTTTACAAACCCGTGTTCTCCACCTACTTCATATTAATCGATATAAACATTTGCAGAAACTTATTCCTAATTTTCTTACAGGTGCAAGGGGAAACTTTTAAGAGCTGGTTGCTATGTGGAGCAATTCATCCTCACTGCATGTCCAGGACGTTACAAAAAAAAAAAAAAAAAAAACGAATTCCCATTTGAGAAAAAGTATAAGTATTGGAAAATTCAAACAAATAACAAAGAATATCTTGGAAATAGTTCACTCTACAAAAACAATGCAATTGAACATAAATTGTGTGTTTTAACGAAATCTACATTTTTTGTAGTAAAAATGTTGTCTATCTCTTACGGTTTACCGGTTATGCAAAAGTCATTCAGAATGAAGAGGACTCTTGGAGACATTCCCAGAAAATTCAATATATACATTTCATTTACCCAATAAAAAAATATCACAAATATAATGTATTTTAATCCAAATCTTAGAGACATTTTTGAGAAAATCAAAATTTTCTACAAATGTTCCATGTAGCGAGTAGTCTGGGGTGGGGGATTTTCTTGTAAATCTTCGTGTCGCATGTTTGAAAGATACTGAACCCAAATACCAAGTTTGGTATTTATCCGACTTTTAGTTTTTGAGTTATGCTGTTCACATACCACAAACGGACATTTCTAAAAATGCTTTATTTATTTCAGAGCGCCTCAAAACATGCATTTCCGGTGAAATCTCGGAATAGAATTTTTGGGTGGAATGCAATGATTCATCCCATTGCTATATGTAGGAGAGAAAGTAATAAACACACCGACCGCCTCCCACTTAGGCGGCCCGTGTTCGATATCCCAGGGGCCCATATGTCGGCCAAGCGGCGTCTGGGCGGGTTTTTCTCCGAGCTCTTCGGTTTGCTCCGCCATTCATTCCGCCAATTGCTCCATCATCATCTTTCCTGTCATCCATTTCACTTTCATTTCATAAGTTCTTCCTCACTCTCATATCTGGCTAGGGCCTATCCCCCTTCCGAGTTCATTCTCTCATTCAGTGTTCGTCCGCTTATCGACATGTCTCAGACCCTAGGCGCGGTTGTAGGTCCTAGGAGGTGTAAACCCTACATAAGAAGAAATTAAAATTCAATTGAGCTTTTTATATGCACCTCTTTAACTTCTTAGCGTCCCATTCTATATTGGGCGTGAAAGAGCGGTAATTTTGCTCAGAGGCCACTTTATCAGGCTTGAGGTTCTTTTACGTGCCGTAAATCTACGACACGGGACCACCGGCTTTACTTCCCTTCCGAAGGAAGCCATGCTAAAGATTTTTACCTCGAAAAAATCCATCGCTCTCCGTCGGGTTTGAATCCGCGTCCTCGGCAATTAGAGCTAGCATGGTAACCACTATACCATGGAGGACGACACATAAGAGGAAGGAAAGTAAGTAAAACATAAATCTCGCTTTCAAATTGTGAGTGCAATACAATACCATCTCTACCTGCAATAAATAGTGAGGCAGTGTTTTTAACACTTAAATGATTTCAGTCAAATTATATAATATATAAATTCAATAACAGCCCTCCTTAAAGCAATATGTGTATAAACAATATATAAAAATCTGATGTGTTACACTCACATGACTTTCTCTACTCTTGTACAAACTATTTTTACAAACGCTTATTCTCCATATGCTTCATGTTAATGGAGATGTTAATCTTATTGCAAATTTTCTTGTAGATGCAAGGGGAATATGGTAGGTTTTAAGCGACAGTCAAATATTTTAAGAGCTGGTTGCTATATGGCGCATTGCATTCTCTTTGCATGTCCAGGACAAAAAAAAAATGAATAACGAAATTGAGAAAAAGTATAAGTATTGGAAAGTTTAAGGGAATAACAAGCAATATCTCGAAAACGGTTCACTCAACAAAAGAAATGTATATAACATAAATTGTGTATTTTAACGCGATCTACATTTTTTGTGTAGTAAAATTTTGTCTATCTCTTATGGTTTACCAGTTATGCAAAAGTCGTTCACAATGAAGAATACTTTTGGAGACATTCCCAGGAAATTAAGATATACATTTTATTTGTCATAAAATATCTTAAACATACGATATTTTAATCAAAATCGTTAGAGCCATTTTTGAGAAAATTAAAGTTTTCGAAAAATCTTCCATGTAAAGGGTAGTCTGGGGTGGGGGATTTTCTTGAAAACCTTTGTGTCGCATCCTTGGAAGATACTGAACCTAAATACCAAGTTTGGTGTTCATCCGACTGTTCGTTTCTGAGTCATGCTGTTCACAGACACACGCACACACACACACACACACACACACCAACACACACACACACGGGCATCTTTGCAAAAATGCTTCTTTTGGATTCAGGGGTCTCAAAACATATATTTCCGATGAAATCTCGGTATCGAATTTTTGGGTGGAATACAGTACTTCCCCTACTTACTATACGTAGTAGAGAAAGTAAAAAGTGTATGTTACAGTCACTGTATATGTTTATATTATTGTATACATGTGTAATAATGTTATGTGAATGTATTATGTAATTAATAATGTAGGAGCTGTGAGAATAATAGGTTAAAAGTTGCTAACAATGAGGTAACAATGAGGTAGCCTTGAGGCAGTAATGAATTAGAAGGTGTAATAATGCTACTAGTCATTCTTTGTCGCCGTATCGTTCGTGTTATCTTATTTGCTGAGCGCCTGTTATTGTTTTACTATTTTGAATTTTGAGTTCTTTGTCCTCCGGCTAGCTATTATCACTCAGTCGAGCAAATCTCTTGAACAGGGTGTGTAAACGGCAAGGAGTTGTTACTAAAGATAACGCTGATAAAAGAATTTGTTTTTACACTTTTATTGCCGTCACACTTCATTAATTTCACATATTTACTCTTGATACACGCCCGGCTGAAACTGTTATATTTTCGAATGTAACTATAATCACTTATTTGCCGCACATTATTAATTCGAGTATTTCACATTTTTGTAACTAGCTTTACGATGCGAGAGATTCTGCAGAATTGCGCGACGTGTAACCCGTGGATGATTCTGTTGAACTGCGCGACGTGTAACCCGTGAATGATTCTGTTGAACTGCGCGATACTTGTCTCTGGCTTTAGAATTTATACTCCCTCACCCCAATATGCCTAAAGATTATAATCGAGCTGCTATTGGTTAATAAAGCGCGCCAACATTAGCGTCTATTTTTTATCCAATCAAAATTACGAACACATATGCTCTAGGGAAGATATTCCCTCCATTCTACAGAAAAGCGCGCTACTCTGACGTCATTTGTTTGTCTCTTATAATTGATACACAACTCACCCCCTCGCTCATTGTTACCCGCTCCTATTGTCAGTTTCAGTGAGGTCGTGTAAACGTATTTCCTGACAATGCCTATAATTAACAAACATCTCAAATCATTGTCATACAATAATGCTACTTTACACTACAATCACTCTGGCATTCACAGTGTTGTGATATATAATACTGCCTCATCTTGGAAACAATAATGTAATTTTTGAGACAGTTTATAAAATAGCCAATCAACAACCAGACAGAAGCTTAAGTTAAATGAAATTATTCTATATGAGTAGGATTAGCCAATCAGAAACTGAAATAGGTCAAATTGTACAAATTCAGAAGTCAGTTGGTAGCAGACAGTGTTCCTAACCGGACGCGAGATACGTCCTCGAGAAATTTAATACGTATTTTGTGTGAGACAAAAATAGTTTACGTGTTAAAAAGTGCAAGTAATTAAATAAAACATCTCACAGCTCTCTCTCCCCCTCTCTCTCTCTCTCTCTCTCTCTCTCTCTCTATATATATATATATATATATATATATATATCTGTGAAGTGTTATTTAAATCGCGTCAAGCATTAATAAATGGAGTGAAGAAAAACTTAAAATCTGTGTAAGTCTACATTCTTCAGTCGCACCACTCCCTGCTAAGACATTCATGTCTCTAAAAAAATATAAATACTGACGCAGCCGAGGCAAACATAAATATATAATATGTAAAAAACAGTCAAAATTACAAAGTTAATATTTTTTTAAACATTTGGGGCGAAGGTTACCGGAAACGTTTTACCATACGTGCGGTTGCAACTACTTCAAGTTCGGCTCCCCAACAGTCGAAATATAATGCACCTTCTTCAAACTTGCTTTCCATACATAACAGCAACAAACCTTTTTCAGTAGGTGGTAGAGAAAGTAAAAATTAATTTTTTGTGCGTAGTGTCCATAACGTTTTATGAAAAGGGGCCCAAGAGGATAGCATCAATAAACATGTGCAAATTCTTTCATCGTCTCCATGTATGCAATTCTGTAGCCAATTTTGCACTGAATCGTAGTTATTTTAAATCGAAAAGTTTAAACATATAGTAGATGTAGCTGAACATCGCTTCCTACAATACAGTGTAGGAAATAATCGTAAAATTGTAGAGTTTGCAGCATCCAGGCAGTTGCTGGCCCATGGCAACAGAAACATACATATCTTAGCGGTCGAAGAATGCGGGTTTGAGAGCAATGTTGCGAGGTTAAGAATAAGTTAGATGGTTACAGTTAACCACTGGCCGGCCATGTGCTATAAAGTGCGGTAGTGGGACATGAACCAGTAAAAGCTGTTACCCCGTCGTAATGAAGTCCGCCTCTAACTTATGCGTCCAAAGTTAATGAACCGCCTCCAACTGTCCCCAACTCTAGACCACTCTGTAACAAGTGTTGTTATAGGCTTCATTATATCGCCACAACCCGGAGAAGGGGGCTGTTCGATACTATTTGTTTCACCGCTTCTTGGGCCCACGGTTATATGCCTTTTTTGGGACACATAACATCGAGCCTGCCCATATCTACCAAGGGAGTATAGGTTTTATAAACTTTAGGAAATAAAATGAAAGTTCATAATAATATGCGAAAGGTCCGGGGGAAAACAACTATCCCATTTTCGTCCTCCGTGGTTTAGTGGTTATCATGCTAGCCTCTAGATCCAGAGTTCGCGGGTTCAAACCCTGCGGAGGGCGATGGATTTTTTCGGGCATAAAAATCCTTAGCATGGCTTCCTTCGGTAGGGAAGTAAAACTGGTGGTCCCATGTCGTAGTAGATTTACGGCACGCAAAAGAATCTCAAGCCTGATAAAGAGGCCTCTGAGCAAAATTTTCTCTGAGAAAGGTTATTGAAAGTTGAGTCTTAAAATTACAATCACACAACAACTAGAAAACTTAACAATGATGAACAAACATGTGTTAAATTATATTATAAAACTCCTCATCTTTTCATTCCTCACAAAAATAATTAAACGTTGTATTGATGGATCTGTAACAAAGGGTTGAAACTAAGATAGGGCTATTTTTGAAAGTTTAAGTACGTATTATATTTGCTTGGACCAAAAACACTAAATTTTTGTTATTTTTCTATCCACGTTACGTAGAATGTAGAATTGTTTATCGGAGGGGCACACCTCCTGCACTGCGACCATTGTGATCTACTGTGGCTGCACCCCCCCCGAAGGAACCGCAGGAGGTCCCAGGTCCGCAGGCAGACAGGCTTACAGTCCCTAACATTTCCAGTTTGAACAATCGCGCACCAGTGGCGAGGAATCCCAAGAGGGCGATCAGTGAACCCTAAGGGACAGCTCACTCTGGTGTTCACGGGGAGAAATCTTTCCAACGCGCATGCATCCACGCCATCCACCCGACACCGCCAGCACCGCAGGAACTGTAACCACACATGAAAGTGAAATGGAGTTGAAATGAGAGGAAATGGTGCAAAGCAGAAATCGTGGTAGAATACACCACCTAGGCATTCGCCTTGGCGACCATGGTCTGAGTGGGCGGTCACCAGGAATTGAACCCAGGAGCTCCCGAATGCGGGCCACAGTCTTTACCGCCTGAGCCATCCCGCTCGGTCCACGTTATGTAACCCTTGATATACGTTTGCCAGGGATCATTTCAAAATAAGCAATAAGTGCTTAGTTACATAAAGTATTCGGTAACACCATTCAAATATATTCGTGGTAACAAACTCTTGTGATGGAAAGAAATAAAGAATCGCCGTCAAGCATGCCCGTTAAATGATGTACTTACGCTTGGGAAGGGTGTAAACTTACTACACTGAATATTTCATAAGCGACTAGATGGCATACGAGGGGCGTTCTAAAACCTATCGGCCAAGAAAACACAATATTAAAGGGCATTGTTTCGTTTCTTCCTTCTTTCTACATAGTCACCTTTTAATTTAATACATTTTCCAACAAACTGCCAACTTTTTAATACCCTCAGTAGAATAAGATTTCTCCAGCTAAGCAAAATAAGTATCAGCTGTGTATCCGCTTCAACGTCATTCTTTGACGTGTATCTTCGTTCACCCAGTCATTTCTTCAGGCTCGGGAACAAAAAGAATAGGTGGAACCTAATGGAGTATAGTGGATGTGAAAGCACTTGGAAGCGAAGATCATGCAGCCTTAGAACAACAATCTCAGACTTGTGAGAAGGCGCATTATCGTGATAAAAGAAAAATTGCTTTTTCGAAAGGTGTGAAAATTTATCCTGAATAGCATAGCTATGACTTTTCCTGCAGATGGAACCGTTTCTGCTTTCTTTAGTGCACTTTCACCTTTTGACACCCACTTTTTGGACTACTCCTTCGTCTCTAGCGTGTAATAATGAATCCCTGTTTCGTCTACTGCTGTGAGACGTCCGATAAATTCACTGGAATTGCGTTTAAACAAGTTTAAGCACTTGAGAAACGTGCGTTTTTGGTCCATTGTTAGCAAACGCGGCACCCATCGAGCGGAAAGCTTTATCATACACAAAACTTCGTGCAAAATGTGGTGGACATGAACTATCGAGGAACTTGCGATGTCAGCCAATTTGTGTACATAGGATATGAATGTAAGACCCCATTTAAATTCAGCAGTCTAGTTTTTACGGTTGGAAACGAAGGGAAAGAAAGAATCCTTTAATGTCGAATCTAACTAATTTTGTATTTTTGTTGGGGTTAATCACTTCAAAACGAGTACTTTATCGCAGCTCGTATTTCAATTTTATTTACTTTTTAGAAAAATTAGTTTAACTATTACACGATCATAACAAACAAGTGACCACACTTGTGAAAAATTTAACATTGCACCATGTCTAACAATGATCAAATATGCGGTATACTCGTGGAGGGAGAGCATAACTCGCAGTGTGTCCGATATATTAATATATGATTTAATATATGAACTCTGGTGATACTGATAATTATCTTGTGTTTTAGTTGTTACTCTTAAAGTTTATCTTTATTTCTTGCCACGGCTGCTGTTATTTGGGTTTCTGGTAAAGCTTGTATAACTTAGCAGGGTGTGATACGGGAAGGAAGGTAAAAAGTAACAACTGTAACAATAGATTAAGTTATTGAAGAACACTATGCTTTAATGGCACACGCATTGAATGTCTTAGTAATAATCTACACAGTTCTTAAGTTAGTTGGAGCTGTAGAACGGTCTAGCCCTACCACGTTCGTAAGCCAAACTTGCGGTCGCTGAGCAATGAAGTATTTTATACGTGCTCTAGAAATAATTGTAGTATTTATCACACGTTCCTATAGACCTTTAAATCGATAACCTTTCACCGTTCCTACTACATTATAAGAAGTAAATAATATCGCCTGCTTCTGAGAGCTTACATGTATCTTATTCACATCGCAGCACTTTATACCCAACCGCCCTGGCTGATGGAGACGCTAGAACTAACCTTTCTTCCCTTGAAGATTTTAAGCATACTCTTCCTTAAAATTTCATTGTCTGTCTTCGTTCAGCTTGGAACCTTCCAGAAGACTTACCCGGCTATTGTTCTACGTTTGCAAGCATGTGGCCTCTCTACAAACATATGTTATTTTCGCTTGTCGCGTTTTTCTGTTTCACAAAGGCTCAAGGTCTGGCTTTTATGACCTTCCCGTAAAGTCCTTTTTGCCTGGGCCCTAATTTTAACACAAAGATATGTTTGTCGGCTTTTAACAAGAATTCCACAGCTCCAGCTACACTTGCACATACATAAAACTTATGCCTTAACTCCTATTTATACCACAAGTATTTTTCTTATTAATACAATTTCACATTATAATTCACATTATTATATATATGGCATATATAACCATAGTTACTGTCTCAAATATGTTGGACATCGTCATGACATCTCTGAGTCAGGCCGGTAATTCTAGGACTCCCCTCTCAAATTATGTAGTTTGGTGACCCTACACTTTTCCTTTAGTAAACTTTTATCTATCTCTTACGGTTTCCTTACAGAATATTTAGACAAATAATGGAACTTGACGCACTAGTCACAATATATACATTGTATTTCTCATGCCAATGTATCAGAAATATCCTTCCGGCTTCCTTGGAAGATGCTGAACTTAATGTACCAAGTTTTTCCTTTTTTTATCCGATATTCCGTTTTTGAGTTATGCTATTAACAAACACGCACACAATTTGTTGTTCAAGGAGCTCAAAATGTGTATTTTCGGTGAAATAGCGTATCGAATTTTTGGGTGGAATAGGTATGTAGGACTGGTATATATGGAATAGGTATGTAGGTGGAAGAGGGATAGGATTAGTGAGCGCAGGGGACACGTAGCACCTCGACCTCCAATGGATCTTTTGTGCATACACCCCCGGGAGGAATGGATGAGGTGAGAGAACCGCAGGAGAGCATGGGTTGCAGAGCGAGTCCGGTGTAAGTCGACAGAGAAGTGCAGAGTTCCTAACAGATCAGGTTTGACCACCCGGCCACGGAAGGTTCGCTCGGAGACGTCCCTCTAGTGCAACCGGGAGAAATATGACCAGAGCGGAGGCTCGACAGGCTTCCCTCTAGCAGGGCCAAGAAGAATCGCAAGCCTCTTGCTATTTGTCCGACGCCGACCGAACCATAGCCCCGGAGTCAACCTGAAACGGAAATGAAATGAGAGGAAATACATGATAGAATACACCACTCCGACATTCACATTTGTCAGTAGGGAAAACCACGAAAACTCTTTGATCGAAGTGTCGGGCCCCGGGAACTGAACCCGAGACCTCCCGAATGCGAGCCTGACACGTTACCAAGGAGCCATCTCATCGGTTGCCGTAGGTGAGTGGTAGAAAAACTAATGAATTGTAATAGATAGAAATAGTGGTGTGACTGGCACACGTCAAATGTTTGTTTGTATAGTAGGCACATTCATTCAATGAATATCTCACTCAAAGCAGCAATGTAGCAACAGCAATATTGGCTACGGTAGTTCTGATTTAAAAATAATCCGGTTAGCCCATCCTGGAGTAAATACATGGGTAATTCATATTTCAAACAAAGGAGCATCATAATGCCATCCGGAGTTACAAACACCGCCTGTAGCGACTGTTTGCAAAAATTCCGCACGTTGAAAGGTTTTATGCACATGAGGTTTGCCAACACAAAACGAAAATTTTTTTTTGCCTCCCTCACAAAATGGCCGGCATGGGCCTTCACGCGTATCTCTATGCAGATTTTCACTAATCACAAGCGCTATTCGCACGGGACGTGACAGAGAAGCGAAATATGGCAACCATGTGCCCGTTGTGTGACGCAACTATGCTTTAAAAATGAGCAGCCTTGAGTTATCAGCGTCGAGTTTTAAGGTCCGCGGTGCAAAGCCATTGACTGGCACAAAGTGTGGCTAACGGATTCATGCCATTGGGAAGAAAACCTTGACTGGCTGGCGACTGATGCATTTCGCAAATGAGCATCGCTGCAAGTCGCCGGTTACTTTCAACGGGAGTCAGTGACAAAGTTATATCATTTTCTCTACTCGTTCTTCTACAAACTATTTACTTCTTGTCCATTGAGATAAACTTTTATTTCGCATTTACACATTCCGTTATAGTATAAGAAGTAAACTAAAGCTTGTCAGAGGTTTTAAAATGCTTGCCGCTCTGTGAAATTCTATGCTCTTTGTATGACCACGAATAAAATCGAATAGCGACTTACCATTTGAAAAGCGTATAAGTATTTGAAAATAAAAACCAATAGCAAAGAATATCACGGGTGTTTAACGTCAAAAACAGAGAGAGAGAGAGAGAGAGAGAGAGAGAGAATAATTTTTTTTGTGCCGTAGGATTTTTACTTTCTCTACTACGTATAGTAAGTAGGGGAAGTAATGTATTCCACCCAAAAATTGGATACCGAGATTTCACCGGAAATATATGTTTTGAGACCTCCTGAATCCAACAAAAAGCATTTTTGGAAACATTTCCGTGTGTGTGTCTGTGTCTGTGTCTGTGTGTGTGTCTGTGAACAGCATAACTCAGAAACGAACAGTCGGATAAACACCAAACTTGGTATTTAGGTTCAGTATCTTCCAGAAATGCGACACGAAGGTTTTCAAGAAAATCCCCCCACTGCAGATTATCCTTTACATGGAACATTTTTCGAAAATTTTAATTTTCTCAAAAATGGCTCTAACGATTTTGATTACAATATCATATGTTTAAGATATTTTCATAACAAATTAAGTGTATATCTCGAATTTTCTGGGAATGTCTCAAAAAGTATTCTTCATTGTGAACGACTTTTGCATAACTGGTAAACCATAAGAGATAGACAAACGTTTACTACACAAAAAATGTAGATCGCGTTAAAATACACAATTTATGTCATATACATTTTTTTTTGAGTGAACCATTTTCGAGATATTGCTTGTTATTCTCTTAAACTTTTCAATACTTTTTCTCAAATGGGAATTCGTTATTCATTTTTTTTGTCTTGGATATGCAAAGAGTATTAATCTGTGGCAAAGAGAATGGTGCTGCACATAGCAACCAGCTACTAAGAGATGTGTCAATTCTTAAAGGTTACTGTATTTCTATATTGCCCTTGCAAATACAAAACATGGGGAACATAGTAGGCCTTAAGTGATAGAACTGGTCGCTATGTGTAAAGTGTAATTCTCTTTGCATGTAAAAAGATCGTTTCTGCAAATGTTTATCTCGATTAATATGAAGTAGATGGAGAATAAGGGTTTGTAAAAACAATTTGTACAAGAGTAGAGAAAGTCATGTGAGTGTAACACATCACAGTTTTTATCTTGTACGGTTAACCAGTTATACAAAAGTCCTTCAAAATGTGGAGAACTTAGGTTATTCCCTGAAAACTGTCATATGAATTCCTTAAAATCACTTGCTAGAGATTTGGGTTAAAAAATTTGATTTTTTTTTGGTAATAGATCATAAATTGCACAAAGAACATACCTATGTAATTTGTTTTTATGTGGACCTTTAAAGGGATTTTATGGTCCAGAGATGTTATAGTATATTGGTATGTAACAATGTGCTCATATTGTTTATGGCCATTTCCCATAAGTTTTATTTTTTTAAACTTCAAGCACACTTTTCTCAAAATCGATTTAACATAGAAGTTTGAAATGTTTTGTGATTGTACAGAATGTGTAATTGCATTTAGTAGGTTAAACATTCTGATCATAAATTACATGGTTTCTAGGAAAAAATTGTAAATTTAAAAATATTACATCAAGAAATTATTTTCTTGTAACTATTTATTTAAAATTAAATTAGTTCCACAAATGGACAAATAGTTAACCGCTATCTTAAGCTGCTTATAAAACTCATAAAAATGGTTGAGTTGTGGTGTTTATTTTCAGATAAAAGTGTACCATAAATGAAAGTAAAAGTATTTTTTTAGAAATTATATTACGAAATTTAAACATTTTATACTTAAAATATTTAAGGCTAGCTAAAAAATCTTGATACCGGTATACTCAGAAAACCTTCTTTAATGAGAGCAGTAAAAGGTTCATTGTCCTAGATGGTGTAATTTAAGAGGAAGCTGGCTTTCTTTCAATTGAGAAAAAGTGTAAAAATACCCTGCGATCTCTACCAAATGTCCTTAAACTTCTGGCATTTTAATAAAAGCCATTAGTCTTTTTGAGAAAAGAAAAAATAAGCAAAAAATGGTCCATAAAAAGAGCAGTTTAGGTTGTAGATATTTTCTTGAAAATATTGGTAGATGTGAACTACAATAAAAGCTTGGTATTTAACCGATTTTCCGTTCTTGGGTTATGCTGTTGGGCGGCGCCGTGGCCGAGTGGTTAGACCGCTCGCCTCTCACCGGGTTCAATCCCAGGGACCCGCATGTAGGATTTGTGGTGGACAAAGCGGAGTCTGGGCGGGTTTTCTCCGGGTTCTCCGGTTTCCCCGCCATTCATTCCACCAACTGCTCCCTCATCGCCTTTCCTTTAATTCATTTCACCATCCTTTCGTTTCATCTACTTCCTTCCTCCCATACCAGGCATCGGGCTGATCACCCATCCTGGATATTCTGTCTGATCCATGAGTGTCTGCTCCTCGACGGGCCTGTAATTCCTGGGAGGGGGTGTAAGTCCTACATAAGAGGAGGTTAAACAGAGAAAGAAGAAGAGTTATGCTGTTCAAAGACAAATACACAGGCGTGCGCAAAGAGTAACAAAACATGCATTTCCGGGGGAATCTCAGTATCGAATTTTTAGGTTGAATGTAACACTTTCTCTACTGTCTTTAGGTAAGTTGTAGAAAAGTAAAAATTGAAATTCCTCGCTTATTACTACGTTGTATAACAAAAGTTTATGATCATAATGTTTCTGAAAAGCTTTGTTTACAACATTTCGATACACTGAATACGTTTACGTAAACCGATTACACACGTGAAACAATACTGTTCGATCGCATAACAAGCATAAGGAAGAGACAGAAGTTTCTATAGTGTTAAATATTTTAGTTGTGTTTTAATTTGTTTTAACAGCCTAGAAGAATCACCGTTATTACCAGTTTTCAAAATATCACTTTACATCTAAGTTGCACAGAGAGAGGGAGAAGGAGGGGGAATGAGTGTGGGAGAGAGAATATAAACATAGACAGGGAGGAATATGGATGCATTGAGAGCTGAAAGAGAAAAGAGCAGGATAATGGGAGAAGGAGAGCAAAACTAAGGTGGAGAGAAATAGAGAGGGAGATTTCTGTATTTAACGCATAAACGCGAGCAGACCTGCGGGTTTTGTTGGTTTACAATATGAATAATAATGGAGAACTTCAAGGAAGAAGGAGATACAAAATAAATACTTCTGCTTTATTCTAAAGCTAGGTGAACTTTGTAGTTTTTGCATCCCTTTAGAGAAACGTGAACTCTTCCACGACTTTGTCTACTTACCTAAATTTCAAATATAACTCTTATGTCTTACACATCTTGATATACATTGATTAACGAGAAATATAATTGATTTCGCACTATGCAATATGGACTTCACTACATGCAACATGCGAGAACACAGTCATCGCAAAACCAGTTTTGCAGTGATGAACACATGCGAGAAAGGAAGAATCCCATATTTTTATACTTGTTTACTTTCTCAGCATCTCAAAAATATAATATTTTAATCAAATTCGTTAGAGCGATTTAGGAGAATATGTAATAAAACAAAAAAAATTATTGTAAAGAATTACTTGGGATGGGGAAAAGTTAATGGAAATCTTCGGTTTGCATCCTTGAAAGATACTGGGTGGGGAGATTAAAATTCCTTCCCACCAATGTTACATTTCCTAAATTCACGACCCATTATCTCAGGAAGTATTTAAGGTACTGAAACGGCAACTCTAGGCCGAGCCCGAGAACTGTAATTCTAGATAATTTATTAATTAACTTTTATTGATGTTAAATCGTACTATGTAAATATCTTTTTCTCATACTGCTTGTATATTTTAAGAAGGGTGATTTAACGTTATGTATCTATCTAGGTTACTAATATTAGTAGAGTTATAAATGGTTTAATGTAAATAATTTAAGCGCTATGTTAAAATACTGTCCACGATGGAATGTTTTAGCTACAGGAATAGTGCTTTCGAAGGCAGAAAACCTAGTTTTATTACCTCTCTTCAGTCGCAGTGCCATTATTCCTACAGCGAGAGTGTAGAGCCTTTGTCCCATTATTTGATAATTCCCCGTGACCAAGTGAGCGAGAAAGATAGCCTAATGGTAAATGTAGGAAAAGCCGCGATTTATATTAAACTTGGACCAATGAGATCCCTGGAAGTTTATTCGAAATAGTTAGACGCGTCGAGTCGCGCTAAAAATGGACCAATAGGAAAGGAAGCAGCCTCAGAAGCCTGAGACTATAAATGGATCTGTTTGGGGAAAATTCGGGACAGTTTTTGTCATGTGTGGTCAGGGAGAGATGCTGCAGGATGTGTGAGATATCGCGCCAAAAAGGGAATCAAGTCAGTTTTGTCATGTCAGTTTAGCATTGCATTTTATTGGACAGTTTATGTCATGTGTGGTCAGGGAGAGATGCTGCAGGATGTGTGAGATATCGCGCCAAAACAGGGAATCAAGATAGTTTAGAAACACACCTAAGATCCGCTACTCGTAAAGAGATAATAAGCATATTTAAACTTCGTGTCATATCCGCGCCATAGTTTAACAGCGGTGGACAGTATTTTACAGCGGCAATACCAGTTTTGTATACTACGAGTGTTAATTAAATAAAAAGAAACGGCAGTGTCATCTTTTCATAAACAAAGCAAGTCTATGTCTTCCTATATCACCACCCGAGATCTACGTTTTCCTTTACCGAGGATAAGTCCATGCTCCCATATAGTTTAAGGAAAATTACTGCAGCTAGCCGAGGATAAATTGAAGAGAACCAACACACTGAGAACTTCTGGAACCAACGGGAGAAGCATCAAGGTAAGCCTAACAGCACGGATGAGGAGGTGACAGCCGCAAACTGGCTCCCAAACATTAAGATCGCCGCAGTACGCACTAAAATTTTTTGGATGTAGATTTATGCTTTATAAGTTTGGTCCACTTTTATCGAATATGTTTGTTTATTATGCAAGTTAGGACTTTTTTTTTATCGATTTTACAATCCTTTTCTTAAAAGTTACCAACAATTGTTTATAAAAAACAACCAAACACGTTATTAACATCAAATTAGATCCACAACGACACTCATAGGTTTTTTATTATCCTAAAATTTCATTTAGCTATCTTCAGTATTTCATAAAATATCATTAAAGAACACACTATTCAAAACAAAAGTGGAGAAAACCACATGGTTTGACTATACAGAAACCTCCATAGGCATTTAACAGTACAACAGCTTTGTACCGAGGGGGATGGCTCAGGCGGTTACGTCTATGGTCCGCATTCGGGAGGTCCCGGAATCGATTCCCGATAACCGCCCACTCTGACCCATGAGTTTTTCGTGGTTTCCCGGTTCGCCAAGCGAATGCTAGAGTGGTTCATCTTCTACCATCACTCTCCTTCCTCTCATTTCCTGTACCCATCATCTTATTCTTTTTCCGGGTTGTAGGACCAGGCGACGGTGTTGGGCGGTGGCTTGCGCTCTGTAAAAGGTTTCTTCTCCCTCGTCACTGCGGTACCGCTCAGTTAGATCTCTCCTCAGCGTGGGGCTGCGCTCCGGAGGACCCTGGAGGTTGGTGGCTTGTGAGCAGGGACCGCGCGGCGTTGGATGTGTTCTATCTGCAAACGTTAGGGACCCTGTCCATGCTTGCGCCCGCCGGCATCCGGATCTGGTCCCCTTCGGGTCTCTCTCCTCATCCTTCCCTCCTAGGGGTCACATGCTTTGTGGAGCAAAATGTCCCCTAATAGGTGGTCTAGAATATATCTCTCTATTCCAAAGTGTGCAGAGGATGTATGATTGTTTTTGTGACATGGTGCAGAAATCAAAGTACAAAATGGCAGATGCAGTATCATTTTAAAAAATGTTTAAATTATAAGTGCTGTGCCTACATGATCTCTTGACGGGGCATTGTAATTTACGGAAACATCTACATACAATGAGAATCTTTAGAGGGGAAACAGTATGCAGGCTGTGTAACAAAGAGGATGAAAGTTTCTCTTATATAGTCTTCAAATGTGAAGCACTGTTTAGGAAAAGATATTAAGTTTTGGGTCTGATACTCCCAAGTGATGGTTTTCCTAAAGAAAGTATTTAATAAACTACTTAAACTACTGTACCTAATTAAAGGGATAGGACTATTTAACAAAAACAATAGTGTTAGGAGATAATACGATGAGGGACCAATAAGTAAGTTTTATATTTTATAAGAAACATTACACACAATTGATCATGTTTAACTAATTTTATTTACATTGTACAATTCTTTTGTTACTTTTCTACATAGTCAACATGTGTTTCCAAGAATTTTTGGGGATGTTGCAATGGTTCCGCTGTTTCTCCCAAAACACAACACTGGAGCAAGGCAGCGAAACCATGCAGACGCTTAAGAAAGGTTTGACTGAGTTAGGGAACCCCGGCCAAGCGAAAAGGGAAGCCCTAACGAGTGCCGTAGGGGAAAACAAAATGGAAACCAGAAGTCTCAAAAATATACTACTATTGATAAGTTTTTTTTGGGTACTTTAATGATAATAATAAACAAACATTAATAACCAGAACCGTAAAGCAACCTTAAAAGAATAACTGTAAAACAAAGATGGCTTAAATAGTAAACCAACCAAAACCAATTGAGCAGAGCAGTAAGGCAAGTTTTAAATACAGCAAAAAGTAAGTAAAACCAAAAATTCAACAAAAAAATTTAGAAAGTTTATAAAACAAGACCACTATAAACATCAGACCAATATATTTAATTATGTTTATCTAGTCAAAGACTTGCTAAGAATGTTGATCAAGACCCAAACAGAGTTTTATGAATTTCTAGTAACAGTGAGCTTCAAAGTCCAGCTGAGCTAGATGTACTTTACAACCCAACCGTTTTCAGTTACAAAAGTTCAGCATGATTGGGTTCAGCATGATTGGGTTTTAACTGCAATTACCGCTCTCATAATTAACACAACAGAATTTCTGTAATTTTAAACTAACTATGCACTGAAAATCACGTACTGAAAATATAACTCAGCTAGAAAAGAACCAAAACACACTAAACATATGAACAATTCCAAGAGCCAGTCACTTTACGAATTCGTATTTTAAAACACACATTACGTTTTCCGCCCCAAAATTCACTCACCATTACCAGGATACAAACTGATAACAAAGCCTACCTTTACATAAGGCCGATCCACAAATAATCACAAAAGACGTTCCTTAAATCCATTACAAAAACTTCCACAATCCGGATGAGTTGTTGCCGGGCAGAGAGCTATCCCTGCTGCGACAGAAATCCACCACTCACCGCGTACGGCCAAAGCACATGCCACGTAAGCAAACCAGAGAGGAGAAAAAAGAGAGCACCAAAGAGTGCGTTAAGCAAGGGGACAAGCAACGTAAAGTGACTGGCTGAATGTATAACACAGATACAAAACATAAAAGGAACACATAACAGCACAATGTGACACAAGTTTTTCCAAGCCAGTGTTGTACCAGGTCGGATCCTGTGCTCGCAAACAGCTGTTCACTGATTTGGCTTCATCATCGATGTTAAAAGTGCTTACCTTTAAGTTGGAGGAACATGTGAAAATCACTTGACAGCTGGTTACGAGCACAGGACCCGACTTCTGGTTCACTTCTGATTCATCTTCGTCACGGTGTTAAAGTGCTTACCTCCAAGATGACCTTTGAGTCTAGGGAACATGTGAAAATCACTTGGGAAAAGATCTGGCGAATATGGAGGATGCGAGAAAACTTCCCAGTTGAATCTTCTGAGCTCCGCCTGGGTCAAGTTTCAACTGGAAAGTTTTCTCGTAATCTCTGTATTCACCGGAGCTTGCCCCAAGTGATTTTCACATGTTCCTCCAACTCAAAGGTAAGCACTTTTAACACCGATGATGAAGTCAAATCAGTGAATAGCTGGTTCCGAGTACAGGACCCGACCTGGTACAACACTGGCTTGGAAAAACTTGTGTCACGTCCCCAAAACATGTTGGCTATGTAGAAAAATAACAGAAGGGTTGTACAATATAAATAAAATTACTTCAACATGATCAATTGTGTGTAATGTATTTTATAAAATAGGGAAACTTACTTATTGGACGACCCTCGTACAACAAACCCTTAGTTTTTCAGTGTTAAGGGCAATTACACTCCGACTCCATCGCTACGATAGTCAAATCCACGATAGTAAAATGTGCGTTGAATTAAAGAGAAAATTTCAATTTATAAGTTGCAAAATAATAAATAAATAAAAATGTTTTTTTAGCAGCTTTTGCTATTTAGTCTCCCCTTAAATGACTTTTAGGAGCATTTATAAATTGGGGGGGGGTTTAGAAGACCTCAAATGTCTTTTTTCAGTAAAAACTGGATGTCATAGTTCGGGTGAAATACTTCTTCTACAATGGTATAGAAAGTAAAAATAGAGCATATATGCAAAATGAATTTAATCCTACAGAGAAGCGTGCTATGCAATTTTTATTTTAATTTAGCGACAGTAAGAGAAGGTGAGTGGGATTCCTGCCGTAGTTTAAAAATAACTGTGAAAGTGAAGTGAATAAAAATTAATAAATAAACCAAGTAAAACTGGTTTTTTTACACATGCGCAGTCGATTCTGCAAGCAACTGAGTAACATAACAACTCTAATTGCATTTAGCTTCCTTCATGACTTTTAATTTCCATTTTGGGTTACCGCATTTCCGAGGCTTTGATACATATTTAACTACGCAAACACAGGCGCACGTACACCTGCGCTGCGTGTCCAGATAAAATATGCGCACTCACATGCGCAAACACAAAAAAGGTCTCGCAGTAGCACGTCCACAGAGTTCACGAAATATCATCTGCTTATGTAAACAATTAACCAACAACGGTATAACAACAATAAGGCTGTGAGATATGGTAGTAACCTCTGCATCCAAACCATGGGAACAAAGAATCCTATTTTGTTTTTAAATGCTGGCTTATTTTCCTTTTATGACGTGTCGTACAAAGCTCTGTTTTAGGTTTGTTCTTCAGTAAACATGCTTGTAACAGCAATAGTTTCCAAACAGTAATAAAATCTGGTTTCCCCAAACGAAATCTACCATTGTGCATGTGGGTTTATTTTCCAAAAATAATAGCGACATGAGACAGTGGAAGTGTGCGGATATTGAGAAAGTTTTGGGTTCTAAAACACACGATTGTGGTCGAGAATCAGACGTTTCTAAAATACAAAGCACCTTTAATACATGCGGTCAGTTCGATTCAAGCCTTACGATAAACTAGAAAAGGGCCAATTATTTTCAAACGGAGCAGTTTATTTAACAGAAAAGTAATTAAATAGCCCATTTTAATGGCAAAACTCGGAGAAGCTACGAGAGCTGTCCCAGAAGTACCCGACCTAACACAGAAAACATAAAAATTTTGGGAAAAAACATGTTTATTTCTCTACACAGCCTCCTTTCACCTCGATACACTTTTCCCACCGATGTTCAATAGCTTCCATATCCTGTTTATAGTGAGAACCGTCGAGTTCTGCAAAATAGCCATCAACTGCAAACTCTACCCCTTCATTGTTGGCAAATCTTTTAACACCAATCCTTTTCTTCAACTCTGGAAACAGAAAATAATCAGAGGAGTCTAAGTCTGGCTAATAGGGTGCATGAGGAAGCAATTCTAACTTTAACTCATTGATTTTGGCCATGGCGATAATGGATGTGTGAACTGGTGCATTGTCTTGATGAAACAGCACTTTCTTTTTCGCTAAATGTAGCCGTTTATGCTTTATTTCATCATTCAAACGCTGCAATAAGTTTGTACTCTACTCGCCATTGATATCTTTTCCTTTTTGAAGATAATAAAAAAAATTATCCTACACGCATCCCCCCCAAAAAAACTGACGCCATGTCCTTGCCTGCGGATGGAACTGTCTTCGCCTTCTTTGGAGCCGATTCTCCCCTTTCAATCCACTATTTTGACTGTTTCTTCTTCTCAGGTGTGAAGCGATGGACCCATCTTTCATCCATGGTTATGAATCGACGCAAAAACTCGGCTTTATTGCAGCGAAACATCGCCATACACTCGACTGAAACATCCTCGCGACGTTGCTTTTGTTCCATTGTAAGTAACCCGGCACCCAATCTTGCGCACAACTTTCTCATACTTAAATTTTCAGTTAGTGTGCGATGTACAGCACTTTTTGAAATGCCTACGATGTCTGCTAGCTCGTGCACTTTCAATCGACGGTCATCCAATACCATTTTGTGGAATTTCTTCACAATTTCTGGCGTGGTCAGCGCATTTGGTCGACCACTGCGATGTTCGTCTTGGCAGCTCGTAGCGGCCTCGCTTAAACTCTGCCACCTAATATTTTACTGTTGTAAACGAAGGAGCAGACTCCCTCAGAGTAGAATCTAACTCAGCTTTAGTATTAGTTGGACTAAGACCTTTCAAATGAAAGTATTGTATCGCATAACGATGGCCAGTTTTATCCTTGTTTACATATTCGCTGAGGGAGTTCACTATTAATGGCTAACAAACAATTACTAAAGAACGTAGCAACTTCAAACTTAAGCTTTATAAGGGTGGTACTTTCTACCGTAGTCATTTTTTTGAAACAACAACCGCTATATATATATATATATATATATATATATATATATATATATATATATGTCAGGTCGGGTACTTCTGGTAGTGCCCTCGTATCATATCCGTTGAAATACTCGATACCTTGATTTGCTAAGGAGGAATGAAGGGTGAAACTTAGCCCACTTTTAGTTAAAATGTGCAAATTTGAATTTTTGTGTCAAAATATACCAGGCACTTCAATGATTGACATATATGTAAGGTTTCAAACAAATGTATGCTTTCTAGCTACCCTCATTGTATCATAGTCAAGGTTTCTACCATTTATTAGTAAATAACCATTTCCCCACGCTTTAATTCTCATTAAGCTCGTATGCCTATATTCACAAATAATTGGCATATAGAAATTACATACTAGGAGCCCCAAACTCTTACCATGAAAAGAAAAACAAAACCCGGAATCCGTTATTAAGTTTGAACGTTTGAAATAAAAAATGTGATGTGTTACATTCACGTGATTTTCTCTACCCTCTATCATTATTCCCACGAAAGTTTATTTTCTTGTGTACTGCATTTTAATCGAGATAAACCTTTGAAGAAATAGCTACATTACACATTTCGTTATAGGTACAAAGGGAACAGCGACAGTCAAACTTAAGAACCTGACGCTATATGCTGGCCTGAAAATTCCATACTGTGTCCATGCAATCGCTGGAAACAGCTGAAAATCGACAGGACTTTAAAAGAATGGCTAAGTATTGAACAATTCCAACAATTAATAACGTTTTCTCGGAATGGATTATGTTTAAAAAAGTATTTGACATAAATTGTGTGTTTTAAAACGATCCACATTTTTTGTGTTGTACGTACGTTTTCGTCTATCGCTTACCAGCTTACCAGTTATACAAGATTATGCAAAATTCATTGCGAATAAGAGGACTTCACATTCCCAAAAAATTCGAGCTGTACATTTTATTTGTCATGTAAATATCTTTATTATATAATATTTGAATCAAAATCGTTAGCCATTTTTTAAAAACTCAAGAATTTTGAAAAATGTTCCATGTAAAGGTAGTTAGGGTGGGGGATTTTCTTGAAAATCTTCGTATCGCATCTTTTGGAGGTACTGAATATAAATATTAAGTGTGGTATTTATTCGACTCATGCATGTCCCATGTCTCCAATTTCAGGATTGTAATTGAAGTGGAATTTGGAGGGTTGCTGTTAAGTTTCCTTTGCCCTGTGCATCTATTGCGGCACGCTCTTTTGTTCTCATCACTTTGCTGAACACCCCATCTACATTTATAAACACAAAATAATGGTCCTTATCTGTCGAATGACTTTACAGTATTCTTCAGTGTCCTAAAGTAATGAGTCCCTATATACATTTTGAATAAAATATTCTTGGTCGAACCGAAGCCTTTTCTTTTGTGAGATGAACTATAATGCAGTCCCGGTGTCTTGAGAACAAATTTCCGTAGCTGGAACAAATAGACGAGAAGGAATAGGCGAAGCCTAGCAAACTTACTGCTATTTCTTCAAGCTCCTTTCAGTTTGCTCTCCAGCGAGTTACTGAGGAGCTTCTCCCTCTATCCCACTCCCTCCCATTTGCCGAATAAGTCCTAGCATATAGATGTGCAGAATATGTGTCCAATCCCGCGTGATACAGCTGGCCGAGCCATGCGCGGGAGATACGAGAATGCATAGGCCAAGCATTGGAAGAGCCTTTGACTGGCTACTCTTCGAGAAAGTTCGTCATCTGCATTCTGATAAATTCTGGAATATTACATTAACGTGTCTCCCTAGCTACATGGGACTATAAAAAGACAACAGAAAATGAATGAGTCAGTTGCGAGATAATGCAAGCGAGTTAGAAGCCATTTGGTCAGCTGCAGCTGTGTTTTTAAAGTAAGTACGGATAATTTTTTTGAAAAATAACAAAACATTATTTTCCAAATACTTTACTACTCGTTTATTACCTTACACTACTTCTCCATAGTCACCGCTGTTATTCAGGTACTTGTGTAACAGGAAACCAGTTTTTGTATGGCTTCGTCAAAGAATGATGCCGCCTGTGATGAAAGCCAAGTCTGCACTTCTTGCTTCACAATATCATCGTCGTTGAAATGTTTGAATTTCTTCAGAAGAAGAAACAGATGAAAATCGCTTGGTGCCAAATCCGAACTGTTGTGTAACAAGAAGTGCAGACTTGGCCTTTATCACAGGCAGCATCATTCTTTGACAAAGGCATACAAAAACTGTTACAACAAGTGCCTCAATAACGGCGATGACTATATGGAGAAGTAGGTAAGGTATAAGGTAAAGAATAATAAAGTATTTGGAAAGTAACGTTCTGTTATTTTTTAAAAATTATCGGCACTTACTTTCAAAACGTGCCTCGTATTTCCACGATACTTCGTACTATGAGAGTAACGGCTTTGAAGGGACTTCGGAATTCCCAAAAAGACAAGCGAGTGAGTTAAAGGATAATTAAGTGTTGTATTAAGGCCAAACTCAATTAGAAAGGTAATTTTTGTGATAATATATAGAAATAGTCGTTCAACTGCTACACTTAGAAATGTTTTATCTATTATTCAAGTCAGAGCTCGCACTGCCAAATTTTATGACGATCGGCGTTTCCTGAAAGCAAATTTTCGCGATGCTGGAGAAAATGGAGTCAATCACAACAAAAAAGCGATAGCCATTATAGTTGGTAGTGATGAGGAGTTCAAAAGCTGGTGGATGATGGAGTTGCCTGCATCACGACGCGTACCCGTTTCATCCCATCTGATAGCATTCAGCGGACAAGGCTTAGTGGGTCAGTGAACAGTGTATAAGCGGATATGACATGCGGCAATGCGTCAGGCTAAACTCGAGCTGCTGCCTGGACTCAGTTTCTGCCGGCTTATTCCCGTCTTCCCATGATTATGAGCTCTACCCCCAAAATACCGCTTTTTCTGGCGGTAACAAGATCATCACGAGACTCTAGTTCCGCTTTTTTATTTAAGTTTCTTTGTTCTGAGTGTTCGATCTCCTCCAAGAGATAACATAAGCCACGCATTAACATTGCATGTATTAAATAATCAACTAAGGGCCGGTTTCACCAACAGATACTACATTTTAACACATCGTTAAACTGATTTAACACTAACAAATTCTGTTTGATCAAATAATGTTAACTTTAACAATGTGTTAAAGTCGGTGTTAAGTTAACATCGCCGTACCCTTGTGTTAAGGCGTTTAATAAATGTTAGATGTTGGAAAATGGCTGCCGCAAACCAAGCTGTTTGTTACAATTGGCATTTTTTAATTTAATTTCTAATAGAAGGGGAGTCGTACGTTATAATAAATTTTAAACCCTGCAAAACGAGGAATTTTTAAAGCGACATAGGGTTCATGAGCATGGTTTTAAGGGAAACACGAGAGGTTAGAATACTACTAACAAAGGTATGCCCCTTTTTTCCTATGCTACAAGTGTTAATTAGGTACTTAAATTTATGCGACTAACATTTTTCATTTACTTGATGGGTGATAATGTTTGCATTTCCAAAGCTAATGCTTGTGGGTTTATCCGGAAGGTTTCCAAAACAATCAGCGATAACACATTTTTGTCCACTTTAGCTTCAATGCAGTACCTACCACCGTATTAAACGCTCTTTACACCTAACGTTCCTGGTACTGCTTTATGTTAGCATAAAATTGCCGCAGAACTTGCTTACTGGACGCGTTTATTAATTAAATTACTCGTGAATGTTGTACCGGGCTGCAATCTGTAAGACCGTCAGCTTTTTCACACTTAATAATAGTCTATACTTATTAACCGCAAGCGGTGAAGCCGTTATTTCAGTTGACATCGCGATTCTAACCTGAAACAATCGGGTACCTCACATGGCAATTGCCATGAATATAAATAGTTGTCTGCTACTGACACAGAGCGCTGTGATACGTAGACAAAAGTGCATCGGAGCACGTTCAGAAGCAATGTACTTCGGCCACCACCTTAGCTAGCGTTAACAGTTGTCTGTGACGTTAACAAATGTTAGCGCAAGTTGCTGTAAAAGCTTGATGAAACGCAAAAGTTTTAAGATTATGTTAAACTTTAAACACATTCTTAACAAACAAGACGTTAGAGTATTTTTAGTATTGGTTGATGAAACCGGCTCTAAGTGTTTGAAAGGAATAGATTTTCAATCCACTTCGTGAAGAAATAATTTATTAATCAATAATCAATCGTTTTGTTTGATATTGCAGATGACTAAATTTACTCATTAAATATATAGCAGGCAAGAAAATTAGGTTGCGGTTGAAGAAGATAGTTTGTTACGTTATTTGCATCACGCTTTGGGCGTCAATTTGAAGTAGGTTGTATTGAAGGGATGTATTATATTTCAACTGTTGGGGAACCAAACTTGAAATTCGTTGCAACCACACGTATGGTACCCGGTACCCGGTAACCGTTGCCCCAATTTTTAAAAATATTAACTTTGTAATTTGGCTGTTTCTTTAAATATTTAATATTTATGTTTGCCTCGGCTGCGTTAGTATTTATTTTTAGAGACACGTTTCTCTTAGCAGGGTTTTGGTACGACTAAGAATGTAGGGTTACACGGATTATAATTTTACTTCACTCCTTTTATTAATACTTGATACGATTTAAATAACACTTCACTGATATAGAGAGCTGTGAGATTCTTTAATTAATTACTTGCACTTTTTAACACGTAAAACTATTTTCGTCTCACACGAATACGTATTAAATTTCTTGAGGACGTGTCTCGCGTCTGGTTAGTAACGTTGTCTGCAACCAACTGAACTGATTTCAACCGCCTAAACTTGTAAATTTCTGTATTTCAAGTCTCTGATTGGCTAACCCTACTCCAATAGAATACTTTCATTTAACTAAAGCTTCTTCTGGTTGTTGATTGGCTATTTTTAAACTTTCTCAAAATGTACATTATTGCTTCCAAGAATCACAAGTAACGTTTAAACTTTCTAAGTCATTATTGCCTCAAGGTTACATCATTGTTACCTCATTGTTAGCAACTTTTAACCTATTATTCACGCAGCTCCTACTTATTAAATTATGTAATACATTCACATAACATCATTACACATGGATACAATAATATAAACATATACAATGATTGTAATATACACTTTTTATATATTGTTACACACATATTGCTTTAAGGTGGGCTGTTATTGAATTTATATTTTATATAATTAGACTGAAATATTTTTAAGTGTTAAAAATACTACCTCACGGTAAGAAAATTACCCAATAATTTGTTAGCATAAACATAAGTTTACACAAGATAGTGACGTGAGTTGGAAGCATGCAACTAAAGTTCGACACAACTATATCGCGTTAATTGTTTGCAGAACAAGGTCGTTGATATTCTAATCTTATCTAGTTGTGTCTTCTGGGAGACGTTTGGCATCATTCCATTTGAAAAAGGTTTAACTTTATGCTAGAAATACAACGCCCTACCCCGTTCCCCTGAAAGTGTAAAATATTGTTATGCAAGTTGATACTCTGTATTCACTCTTAGATTGATCCGCGTCAAAACAAACCCAGGTGACCAGTGCACCGCTATAATGTATCCTTCCGCATTCGCACTAGAAATACTGTTACAGTTTCAGACCATGTGGCCAGTACAAACGGCACGTAGTGCAAAAAAGAACAGAGTCTTTATTTCGACAACTGAAAAGGTGACTAGTATATTCTGTTAAGGGTTAAGGATGATAAGATTGATAGTTACAACAAAATAAACGTTTGCACATATAATAATAGTTAATTCTAAAATAAATAAGTGAAAAATAAACTAACAGGTATGCGATAACTTAATTCATTCGCTCTCTAGAAGCGGCACTTTATTAACTGTTGGCGGCTTATTTTAAAAAAGAAATTGTGCATTGTTACGCGAATTGCATTCTTCTCAAAATCACTACATTCTTGCATCGCGTATTTCATATGCTTCCCCCCTCCCGGGTGTAACCACTTTTGCCGTTTCAGATTTTTCTGCACAAGCACTGTTTATACTTGTCCTCGAAACACCTGAACTTAGAAGTTAATTTCACAATTTCTTTCGCGGAAAGTGTTTGATGTTTATCACATAACTTATAATAAAGATTCAACACTATTGTTTTTTCACCACTAGTAAATGTTTGCGCGGCTAATGCATTTGTAATTTCGACGAAAACACAGGAGCAAATTCACCGTCCTCCATGATACTAAACACAACTACTGGTTTCTGGCTGTAAATAATATTCTGTGCCTACCCGGATGTCAGGTGACTCATACGAATTGCATCATGGGACTTGTAGCTCTGCTTTACGGTATAAATCAGCGTTAAATAAAACCTTAGGTATTTTTATAGAATATTATACTATTTAAGGATAAATTCATTCTAAAATTCAGAGTATTAGCATGGGACTACTTTCCTGCGCGCATTGCTACCGTGTTGCACCACAGTGCACTGACCACGTGGGTTTGTTTTGCCGCGGATCAACCTAAGAGTGAATACAGAGTAGTATCAAATGTTGTTATGCTGTGTAGCTATGTTATTTCTTATCAATTGTCGGAATCAATTGTTGGTACTCTATGTTACATGTTTTCGCAGTCGAGTTTTAATTTGTAGCCAATGCAGATGAGAGCGGTCATATTTACACTATTGAGGAGCGCTTAGTGACAAGCGTGTGGGTACATGAACGACAACACACAGGGCAGACAATGAGACAGATTATGGGAGCATTCCAGAAAAGATTTAATAAGGCCCCATCGCGAAAAGCAATACTACTGGCTTGGGAAAGACATGCTTTTGGTTTTGGCAGTGTTAAAAACAGGCCGCGGAGAGGAAGGAAGAAGACACGAGAAGAAGCATGTGCCGGTGTCTCTGCTTCAATTGAACAATCTCCTATTAAGTCGACACATGCTTTTGTATACCGAGGACAACAATGCGAGATAACATGAAAAAGGCCTAAAGACCTTTTAGACCGAGCTCGTAAATGAGTTATCGGATAGAGACCGCAATGAGAGCAATGAGAGCGTTTTAGCATGCCCTGTTTTGTTAACTCAATTTCCAAATACAGTGAACCGTGCCAGGGTTATGTTTTCAAGGAGTGTGCAATTTTTCGAAACTCAGTGCTAGAAATATTGTCTTTTGGGCTAAAGAGAATCTTCATTATACAGTCGAGTTAGAAAGGAACCGGCCTCACGTAACGATGAACTTACATCTGCTTGAACCGTACTTTTTTGAAGGGACTGTGAATGACACAAATTATTTACACATGTGTCAAAAACATCGTTAATGCCTCAGCTTAAGGAAAGGGGCCACACAGAATGCATATGGTTGCAGCAAGATGGAGCACCTCCTCACTATGCTCTTGCAGTGCGCGATTTCCTAAATGAACACTTTCCAGAACGGTGGATAGGTCGTGGTTCATCAGCAATACCATGAAGTCCTGAACTCACCACGCTTGACAACACGTTATGGAAGGTCATTAAGGCCCATGTTTCTGCACGTCGTTATGCTACAAACGAAGAACCGCGCAATGCTGTTGGGGATACATTTCGCATTATAACACCGGACATGCTCAAGAATATGTCTAGAGGAACATTGAGGCGTATGGAACTGTGTTTACAGCATGATGGGGAACATACAGATATATTGAACACTGATGAAGGTTTTGTATGATGCCTCACTGTTGGAAGATGTATTGTCTTTACGTTGTATGCACCACGCTTTGGGCGCCAATTTGAAGTAAGTTGTTGCTTCACGAATGGAAAACCAATTTGAGAAGGTTGTTTATTTTAGGAGTTGTATTTTGACTGTTGGGGAGCCGAACTTGAAGTAGTTGCAACCGCACGTATGGTACCCGGTAGCCTTCGCCCCAAGTTTAAAAAAATATTAACTCTGTAATTTGACTGTTTCTTTAAATATTATATATTTATGTTTGCCTCGACTGCGTCAGTATTAATTTGTAGAGACATGAATATCTTAACAAGGCGTAGTGCGGCTGAAGAATTTAGGCTTACACAGATTATAATTTTTACTTCACTACATTTATTAATCCTTGACACGATTTAAATAACACTTCACTGATATAGAGAGCTGTGGGATTACTTATTAATTACTTGCACATTATAACTCGTAAACTATTTTTGTCTCACAGTGAATACTATTAAACTTCTCGAGGACGCGTCTCGCGTCCGGCTAGGAACGCTGTCTGCTAGCAACTGAATTCTGAATTTGTACAGTTTGCCCTATTTCGGTTTCTGATTGGCTATTCCTACTCTAATAGTATACTTTTATTTAACTTAAGCTTTTTTCTTGTAGTTGATTGGCTATTTTATAAAATGTCTCAAAAATTACATTATTGTTGCTCCAAGAATTACCAGTAGTATTATTAAACTTTCTAATTCATTATTGCCTCAAGGTTACCTCATTGTTAGCAACATTTGACCTATTATTCTCACAGCTCCTACATTATTAAATTACGTAATACATTCACATAACATTATTTAACATGTACATAATAATATACACATTAATAAAATGACTTTTACATACATTTTATATTATATTATACATATATTGCTTTAAGGCGGGCAGTTATTAAATTTATATATTATATAATTGGACTGAAATCATTTAAGTGTTAAAAATACTGCCTCAACATTTAATACGTAAGTGCTTGTGCTAAAATAAATCAATTAGCATTCGATACTAGAGGTACAGGGACTTCTCGCCCACCCTGTAGATTCGCAATATGTATTGAATATTTAACCCATAATTTGTTTCGAAACGTGTTGTGTAAGTAAACTTTTAGTGTCTCTAACGAACATAAATTACACACATCTAATTCCCATGAGCAGTTAGGCATTAATCTTTAGCGCTGTTGTCCCAGGAGCGATTTCATTGTGCTCAAAATATTTGCTTAGCTGCAGAATAGCAAAACACAGAGTATGTGTATATGCGATAGCGATATTATTTGTTGGTATACTAAATAGCTACTCACCTGGTATGTTGGGTATATGCTGCAGTATAAACAAATGTCTAGTCCCATTAAATTTCACTTTTAGTGTTTGCTTGTCTCAACCTTTGTATTGGTTATAGAGCAGAATTTTGTATTGGGAGAGTTTGAGCGGAAAATCAGTATGGTACACATTTACTTTTCAAGTATAATTAAACAGAAGTCGCTGAGGTGGTTCTTATTTTGATCTAAACGCAAGACATTGTGAAATATCAGCAATTATTGGATTCTTTTTCTGCCGATTTAATTTTTCAAAGCCGTGTCAGCACTATTTTGTGTTGTTAAGCTGTAGGTTTTCGTCAGCATAAGCTAATATATTACCGTGTGCAATTCATAAGCAAGGAACACTCAACTCGTTTGCAAATGGGATTTCATTCCATTTGCACAGGTAGCTGAGTGAGAGTGTACCTCTCAGAAAGTGAAACGGTTAAACCCCAGGGAGATATTTAACGTAATTTTTTAGACAGCGAGGCAGAACCTCTAACACAGTGCACACGAGCTAAAAGTTTTAGATTATCGCACTCGTGAGTTAGAAACAAATATCCGTTTTTTTTTGTTTTTTTTTGTATTTTTTCTAAAACCGGGTCAAAGAATGTTTTATGAAATATATGTTGCAGGCATTATTAAGGTAAAAATATGTCTTGTCTTCAGTTTTCATTGAATAGTATTGGAAGTGTCCTGCGCCGTCGGGTAGTGGTTTTGAGCAAAGCACTCCGGTTCCCAGCCACGGAATGCGCTACTCGCCCAAGCCTATCCATGGGGATGCGGCATAGAATCGGTGCCCATTCAGCATCGTGATGCATTTGAAAAGCTACAATAGGTGGCAATCTGTAGAACAAGACAACCAGCCTTCCGCTGGAGGAAGTATGCTGAGGACCATAGCATCCTCCAGCATCAATTGGATAATTGTTTACTTCCCCCGTGAGCATGAGCCCGGAAGTCGGGTTGGTCGGTATCAGAAATGTTGTGTTACAGTTATTATAATATGTGAAGTTCCATTCATTCTCATTGAGTACCATGCTAGCCACGAGATCGCGGAGGGCAATGAATTTTTTCGGGCGTAAGAATCCTTAGTATGGCTTCCTTCGGAAGAGAAGTAAAACCGGTGGTCCCGTATCATAGATTTAAGACACGTAAAAGAACCTCAAGCCTGAAAAAGAGGCATCTGAGCAAAATTTCCTGTCTTTCATGCCCAATATGGAATAGGATGCTAAAAACCATAGCATATAGTTAAAGAGCGTCCATAAATAAAACTGAATTAAATTTTTATTCTCATTGAATTGAATATAGCTGGGAAACTATAAGACAAAGATAAAAACTCATTATACAAAACATGTATAACCCTTTTACTTTCTCTACCACGTACATATAGGTAGAAAAGGTATTACATTCCACCCAAAAATTCTATATTGAGATTTCACGGAAATATATGTTTTGAGGCCCCCTGAAAAGCTGGGTAAATGCCAAACTTGGTATTTAGATTCAATATCTTTCAAACATGCAACTCGAAGATTTTCAAGAAAATCTCTGCACCTAAAACTACGTTTTGGAACATTTTTCAAATTTTATATTTTTTAAGAAATGGCTCTAACGATTTTGATTAAAATACCTTAAGATATTTATATCACAAATAAAATGTATATTATGAATTTTCTGGGAATAGTCTGTGAAGTGCTCTTTATTCAGAAAAAACTTTTTATTATCTTGCATAACTCGTAAACGTTAATCGATCAACGAAAACGTACTAATAAAAAATGTAGATCTCATTAAAACACACAATTTGTTTTAAATAATTTTTGTGGCATAAACCATTTCTGAGATATCCGTTATTAAGCTTTCGAATTGTTCATTCCTTCGTTATTTTCTTAAAGTCCCGTCAAATTCAGTTGTTTCTCGCGATTGCATGGAAACAGTGTTGAATTTTAAAGCTAGAGCATAGCGACCAGTTCTTAAACATTTGACTACCGCTGTTTCCTTTGTATCTATAACGAAATGTGTAATGTTTGTAACTGTTTCTGCAAAGGTTTGTTTGGATTGAAATGTAATAGATAGGAAAATAAGCTAAAGTTGTGCTTGAATATTTTTTCTCTTGCATTTTAGCTATTTAGGTGATATTTCTTGATGTTGGTTTTAAATTTCCAATATAGTAATGTTGTTACTACGTTCCGAGTCGTGCAAAATAAAAAAGAGAGAGATCACGTATTCAGTCCGCCGAAATAAATATTTTAGGTATGTAAGGGGATGCACTTGAGCTGACAAAATAAGAAATGAATCAATACGATCAGATTTGAATATTGTATCAGTAAACGATAAGATTGATAAAAATAAAAGAAATTGTAAAGAACATGTCGATAGAATGGCAGATAATAGAATACCAAAAAATCTGATGTGTTACACTCACATGACTTTCTCTACTCTTGTACAAACTATTTTTACAAACGCTTATTCTCCATATGCTTCATGTTAATCGAGATATCGAGATGTTAATCTTATTTCTAATTTTCTTTTAGATGCAAGGGGAATATGGTAGGCTTTAAGCGATAGTCAAATATTTTAAGAGCTGGTTGCTATGTGGAGTGTTCCATTCTCTTTGTATGTCCAGGACAAAAAAAAATGAATAACGAATTCCCATTTGAGAAAAAGTATAAGTATTGGATAATTTAAGGGAATAACAAGAAATGTCTCGAAAATGGTTCATTCAACAACAAAAAGTTATGTGTCATAAATTGTGTATTTTAGCGCGATCTACAGTTTTTGTGTAGTAAAATCTTGTCTATCTCTTATGATTTACCAGTTATGCAAAAGTCGTTCACAATGAAGAATACTTTTGGAGACATTCCCAGAAAATACAAGATACACATTTTATTTGTCATAAAAGTATCTTAAATATGTGATACTTTAGTCGAAATCGTTACAACCATTTTTGAGAAAATTAAAATTTTCGAAAAATGTTCCATGTAAAGGGTAATGTGGGGTGGGGGATATTCTTGAAAACCTTCGTGTCACATCTCTGGAAGATACTGAACCTAAATACCAAGTTTGGTGTTTATCCGACTGTTCGTTTCTGAGTTATGCTGTTCACAGACACACACACACACACACACACACACATACACACACACACGGACATGTTTCCAAAAATGCTTTTTTTGGATTCAGAAGGCCTCAAAACATGTATTTCCTGTGAAATCTCGGTATTGAATTTTTGAGTGGAATGCAATACTTCCCCTACTTACTATACGTAGTAGAGAAAGTAAAACGATAATAAATTACCAACCGACTGGGAGAAGTTTAGAAAGACCACGCAAGAGATAGCGAGAGACTGGAACAGATGATATCACCTAATCCTTGAAAGGAGAAGAAGAATAATATAGTAAGTAATACACATTTGAAATACAGTGTCCCAGTTTGTGTTTTCCAGCAAGCCTTGCAAAGAGAATGCAAAAAAGCAGTTGGACAACGTAGCCACGTATGTGTTCCTTTGTATCTGCAACAGAGGGTGGGTATATTTAGAGACTTTCAGCAATATTTATTACGATTTCCTAACAAACGTTTTATGAGTAATATGAAGAATAGATATCAGATAAAATGCTGGGGTCGACGACTGTAACAGACTTGATTTTTTAACTAGCGAATCCAAGTTCCCACTGCATCCGCAATGCAAATAATTTGCTGTTCCAAAGAGCTATTTGCTGTACCACGAAGCTCAGTAACAGCTATTTCACTGAAATTGAAGTTTAAGTATTTCATCACATCATCAGTGTAAATCATGGAACATTTGACTTCACAGAAAAACTAGGCAATAACAGGTATGGGGGGAGTAAATGAAGTATCTAGTGCTAATTCTGCGGAAACGGCCGCCCCTCTATGGAAATGGGGCAAGTTGAGGGAAGTGCCTACCCCAAGTCCGGGGCACCACGTAACGTATATTTGCAATTTATCAAATAAACGTGTTGTTATACGATACATGGCACGTTGAAGTTCATTTTACGTTGCACAACGAGCTGAAATATGGCCCCTAAGAGCAATTAATAACTGCAGCGACATGGTTTAACTCCTTACTCTACATTAGTGGCACCTCTCTGTGGAGATAATTACGTAGGCGAGAGCGCACGCCAAGGTTCTAAAACTGTGGAGCTCGACTCCACGTGCCTTACATTAACATTACAGCAACTAGGTCGTCGTGGTCTATTTGGTTTAATGTATACAGGTAGTTGAACCTAAGGTTATTTTTAGTACGGATGGGAGGTCAATACATCGATACGTTCCATACCAACAAGCGAAGGAGTTTGGTTTCAACAGATTTTTTGTTTGCAGAATGCACGAGTTATCTCCTCGTTATTAAATCTCTGGATAAAGTTGCATTTCTACACTTCTTAAATTCCACTACGGTTTTGGTCCCTAAAGTAGAAGAAGTGTTACATTCAACCGAAAAATTCGATATACTTTGAATAAAATACACAGAAAAATGTCTTCAAAAGCGAAAAGAGCGACAAATCTCAGATTACCTAAATTATATTAATCTCAGAAATAACTATCATAAAACCTAAAACTTTGTATGTTCGTAGATATCTAAAAGTTAGGTATGTTAGAGTTAACAGTTGAGCAAATTATGTAACTATGTAATGTTAGCATTTAAAGTGGTCACTGATGGCTGTAAACCTGAAAGTTGTTTCGTAAATGACTGGTCTGAATTTTAATATATTCGAAAAAAATTTGGAACAACTGTGCAAAAATATACACGTTTCAAAATGTACTAAAAGTGTAGAGTTATATATAATTATATGTACATAATTACATACTATAGAGGGGCCATTCCGCAAATTGGGCAGAGCGCCGCACATAGGCCAATGGGCCCTTTGGGCTTCTACCGTGACCCCTTGGGAGAGAGAGATGAGGAGAGAGACAGGAAGGGTGACCAGATCCGGGTGACGAAGTGTGCAAGCAGGGACGGGATCCCTAACTTTTCTAGCCCGAAAATATCCGAAAGCGCTGAAGCCCACCCGCAAGCCCCTGATCCCCCGAAGGGGCTCTCTTCCAAGAGCACCCGGGGACGGGGCCTAGCTGAGCAGTTTAACCGATGCCATGAAGAAGCTCCTACAAAGCGCATCTCCACCGCCCAGCCGCCACACGCCGAATACCAAAATTAAATTGAGTTTTATTTATGTACGCTCTTTAACTGATATGGTTCTTAGCGTCTCATTCTATACTGGACGTGAAAGACTGGTAATTTTGCTCAGAGGCCCCTTTATCAGGCTTGAGGTTCTTTTACGTGCCGTAAATCTACGATACGGGATCGACGGCAGTACTTCCCCTCCGAAAGAAGCCATGCTAAGGATTTTTACGCCCGAAAAAATCCATCGCCCACGCCGGGTTTGAATCCGCGACCTCGGGTACTAGAAGTTAACATGGTAAAAAGTACACTACGTAGGACGAACCGAACTCCGTCGTCTGGTACTTCAACCTTGAAACAGATGTAGATGATGATGAAGGAAATGGGGCACCGGAAGGTCATGGTAGAAGAGGACCCACCCCGGCATTCGCCTTCCGACCCGGGGGAACCACAAAAAACCTATGGTTAGAGTGGGCGGTCACCGGTAATCGAATCCGGGACCTCCCGAATTCGAGTCTCACGCGTTACCGCGGAGCCATCTTGCATAATTTTGAAATAAAATAATTTTTTCCTCAAAACTTGAAATATAGCATTTTCTGTGTTCATGGTTTTAGTTTTCACACGTTCGTTTTAGTGTATATCGTTAAATGGTGCAACTGATATGTGGTCAGAAAACTTCCAGTGTTATATCGAAAACATTTCATAAAATGTAATTTTGGAAAAAGAATGTTTTAGTCATTATTGGGTTATAACATTTCCTCGTAGGCATATTCAAGCTTAAATCATGGATATAAAACTAGAACAGGTAATGATACTCCTCTTTCACTGATGATCAAATTGCTTCCAGTAATTGAAACATAATACTTTTGTTTAAAAGCAGATGTTTATCCATTTTAAATCTATCTATCCCCTCAAATATGCAAAGTAAAAATCCTCAACAAATTCTCCCGCGATCAACAACTTTTTTCTAGTGGTATTTAATGCCCGTACTTAATACAACTGCACCACAGGCGGTGGATACTGATAATACGAGGGCTAATCAAAAAGTCTTTGCCCCTATTTTTTTTCGGTCAAATTATGAGTGTAAAACAAAAACCAACATATACATTCGAAGTAGTGGACTTTTAATGGGCCGGTCCTCCTGGGTTTTCAGCTGCTGCTGTCAGTGCATTCAAAATGGAAGGTGTTCTCAACACGTCCACGGCTTACGAGCAACGAAGTGTGGTCCGTTTTCTATGGAGTAAGGGACGAACGCCCGTCGAGATTCACAGGGAAATGCAGCCATCATATGGGGAAAGGTGGCTTGTTTTGAGAAGTGTGAGATGGTGGTGTTCTGAGTTCGAAAATGGCCGTGCAAATCTGCATGACAATGAGCGTGCGTGGAGACCGCGTGTATCGCTGACTGATGACAATATTGCCCGCGCGGATGCGATGGTGAAAGCAGAGCGGCGCGGGCGCATCAAAGACATTGCTCAGGAGCTCGACATTTCTTTTGGGAGTGCTTTCAACATCATTCACGAGTGCTTAGGGTACAGGAAGGTTTCATGTCGATGGGTTCCTAAGTAGTTGGATGGCAAGCGAATGATTGTTCTTTGAATCATCTGCAACGATATGCCGAGGAAGGTGACAATTTCCTGGATCGAATTGTTACTGGCGATGAAACTGGGTACTGCATTACACGCCGGACTCAAAACAGCAGAGTATGATGTGGAAACATCCGCAGTCTCCTGTGAAAAAGAAATTCCGTACTACGCCATCTGTTCACAAAGTTAACGACATTCGGGGATTGCCGTGGACAGCTCGTGCTGGATTTCATGCCGCGAGGTGCCACCATCAATACCGACAGATATTGTTCCACACTGTCAATTCTGTGGGTTACGATCAGAAAGTAGTGCCGCGGGATTCTCGATGTTGACAACGTGATCATCCTCCACGACAATGGGAGACCACATGTGGCAAACAAGATCGTCGGCAGGCTAAGGAACTTTCACTGGGAGTTTCTAGAGCATCCACCATACAGCCCGGATCTTGCCCATAGCGATTTCCATCTTTTCAGTCCGCTGAAGAAGTTCCTGGCAGGACAGCGATTCACTTGCGACGACGAAGCCAAGACAACAGTGCGACAGTGGTTCCGTAGTCAGACGGCCGACTTCTACCGCAGCAGCATCGCAAAATTAGTGCTGCCGCCGATGGGACAAATGTCTGAACCGGCACGGGGACTATTCGGAAAAATAGTGAAAGCTACAAGGAATAATATCTACATGTTTAGTTCGCTCTATGTATCTTATGTTACCAGAAAAAATAGGGGCAAAGACTTTCTGATTTGCCCTCGTACATGCAATAAAATGATAATTGGGTAAGAAACGTTCTAGGTCTAAATTTGGAGTACCTCCCCGGTATTTTATGCAAACATTTATCACAATTAACCTGTATAGACAGAAGAATAACTTTTGCAAGAGTAGTTTGTAAAGACTTTATAAAAATATAGAGTTAGAGAAAGCCATGTGAGTGTAAAATATCAAATTGTTCGTTTAATATGCAGAATTAAATAATGAAGTTAAAAATAACACAAACGTTTCTATCGGTTCTTTGGTAATGTGAGTCAGTTGTGGTAAACAAAAGACTTCAATTCTGTAGACGCCTTTCTGTACCTACCATCCGCTTGAGTACCTTGCTGATAAATGGCACTAGTTACATAGACGTTTATCTCTACTATTTGTTTTAGTTCTATTGAAGTATTCATAAAAGAGAATTATAGTCACAATGTCGATACCTAGCGAGGTAGCGCCGCGGTAACGTATGCGACTCGAAATCGAGAGGTCCCGGGTTCGATCCCCGGGAAGGCCCTCTCTGACTCATGGGTTTTTCGTGGTTTCCTCGGGTGGGAAGGCGAATGCTGCGGTGGTTCATCCTCTACCACGACTCTCCTGCCCCTAATTTCCTGTACCTATCATATTCCTTGTCATCTATTTCAGGGTTGTATGCCCACGCGACGGTGGCCAGTATTCGATACCCGGGTTGGGCGGTGCATGCGCGCTTTGCAGAGGTTTCTTCCTGAGGGGACCCCCTCCCGGCCTTTTCGGGCAGAAGCTCTTCGGGGACCCTCCCGCGGAGGCTCGTGTCTATGGGTGGGCCCAGGCGACTTTGGATGTGTTCAATTGGAAACATTAGGGACCCCGTCCATGCTTGCGGCCGTCGTCATCCGGACCTGATCGCCCTTCGGGTTTCTCCCTTCCACATCCCTCCCTCCCGGGGGATCACGGTAGAACCACAAGGGGCAGGATGGCCTGCTGCGTTACTCTACTTCTGTATCGTGCCCCTTCTGTACAATGTCGGGATTTCAACTCGGAATATCCCTATTCCAGCCACAGACACTAATGCTTGATCAATCTTGCGCTGTGCCAAAATCTATCTGTTTGAATTTTCTCTTATTTAGAGAGGTTTTAGCTATTAAGAGAGAATATATAGTATCGCAAATTCTTAATAAAATGCATTCACGATAATCTGATTCTAGCACAAATCGTATTGAAAACCTAAATATAATAAAATATAGTGTTTGGTGTGTGGTGGTGCGAATACCTGTTTATCGATTTGTGTTTGGGGGTGGCCGCCCCGGAGCTCCATCTGTCCAGGGTTAGTTATGCTGACTAGAGATAACGTCAACACATCTGAACACATTGTCGCTCTACCGTTCTAATGAGCGAGCAGATAACTTTGTTTATTGACGCACCCCGAAATGATTTCCTGATCGTCAAATTCTTTGCCCAAATCCAAAGTGTGCACCACGTGATAAAAAATGATAGATCGGTTTATTTCCAATGGCTTCGATCTCTAGCTGTTTCAGGTGCTGAGGTAAATGAGATTTGATATTCCACGCATGAGCTGGACCAGGAGCGAGTGCCAGTTAAGGTGCCGAAAGAGAGAGCCTAACATTTCATTAGTTTGTGCATAGAGTAGTAAATGTTAAACAGTATTGCAAAAGTTACTAGGAATGTAATAAAAATTGCTTAATTGAACTGTTCTTCACTGCAGTAATAGGTTCTTTACTATAAACCTATCCTTTTTCATTCTTCCCTCTTTTCTCCCGCATATGAACCCCTTATCTTAATACCTAGTGTTTTTGTCCCTCATATACAGTGGGAGCCACAAAAACTACGAAACGGCTGCGCGGTGTTTTTCCTGTCCGCGTCCTCGGCGCTTGTTGCCGTCTGCCGCTATCATAGAAAAGCGCGGATAAAACCATACAGCATTTTTAAAACTACTTTTAAAGGCTTTACTTACCAACGTTATGAAAGGAGATGCTGAAACAGACCACCGTCGTGGTCCATACATTTTTGGTATCTCTTTAGGAAACTTCCCATCACTCGCCATAGTTCACGTTGAGAAATTCTGGCAATTTCCTGGCGGATATTTTGTTTTAATACTTCCAGGATGTGTGGATTTGTCTTGTACAGTTTGTTTTAAGTTACCCCAGAGATAGAAATCGCATGGGGTTAGGTCAGGGGACCAAAGGGGCCACAAATATCTACTAATAATTCTGTCCTCAAACGCACATTCAATTGTTTTCATCGAAATATTGGCCGTTTAAGCTGTTGCAGAATCTTGTTGAAAAAGGCGAAATCACGCTCCCTGGCTGTTAATTCTTTAAAAAAAAAACGGGGGGCAAAATTGTATTCACGTGTGTACTGGCGTCAACTATTGACTCGAAAAAAAATGGCGAGTGATGAATAGTTTCCTATAGAGGTGCCAAAAATGTATGGCCAGTTTCAGCATCTGCTTTCATAAAGTTGGTAAGTAAAGCCTTTAATAGTAGTTTTAAAAAAATGTTATGGTTTCATCCACGCCTTTCTATGATAGCGGCAGACGGCAACGAACGCGGATAAGAAAAATACCGCGCAGGTGGTTCGTAGCTTTTTGGCTCTCTCTGTATATGCCGCCTTTAACACTGTCATATCGATGGCTTTGCCTTTTGAAAACAAAAGCATTGATGTCCAGTGGTTTATCTACTACTATATATCTTTGGGTTTGTTTACGTTGGATTTTCTTTATAAACAATAAATTCACATACGTGCAGACACACATACGTGCATTCTTATTCATAATTCTAAACGCTAGTGTGGATGGGCACTAATTCTGACTAAAGAAAGACTCCCATCTGCCAGCCGGGAATCGAACCGGGGACCTCTGGATTTGGAAGCTAGCATGCTAACCACCAGATCACAGGCATCTGTGCCTACTGTTGAACCTCATATTTATTCACTTCTACGTTTTCGCAGATATATGCTAATGTTTTGGGCACCAAGCTTTGTCCATTAATATTTAGCTCAATTATACGTTTTCTCGTTAATACGCCCATATTTCTGGTCCCCATATCAATTTACTTACTCATTTATACATTATGGTTATGCTATGCTAAGATATATTATACATGGTTTCGGTATACTGTATTCTTGCTGTCGCAGCACAAAGCAGTAGGCATGTTGGGCGAGGCATCAATATTTTTGGAACACATTATTGCTACGCACGTGTTAACAATACGAATGGCCAAGGTCATTCTTCCCCAGGTTGTATCTGATGACGGTGATGAAGAAGTAAGCCTAAATAATAAAAGTGTTCCAGTATGCATGAGGCAATTCCAGCTCTAGAAATTACACAACGATTTCTATAATCGCAAAACTTACGTAATGAAAGTGTCCCCAGTGTGCATAAGAAAATTCAAACTTGAAAAATTAAACAACCATTTCTATCATCGTAAAGTCTAAATAAAATAATGACAGCATTTCTGTGATTAGTGCACATAATCACCCCCAGGGTATAACTGTGGGGAAAAATTAGAGAAACAAATTATTAAAAATTTACGATTTTTTTTAAACCAGTGTAAAGAATCAGTGCTGACATGCATTTAAGTAGTGTAAATAGTATATAAGGTATATATTTTATGTGTTTGTTTCATTTATTGTTTTCTTATATTAAACAGTACATACGATAATTGATTTGAGTAATAATTTAAAAATAACTATTTCGGTTATATAATAAAATCACTTTTGCGTTTTCTGTTTTATACATAATTTATTCGTCTCCCTTCGAACACTATCTATGTCTTCCTCCCCAAATTGTTCATCAATTACTATCTGTTCATCCTCATACGTACTTCAAACGCCTCCAAAGGTTTCCTCACTTCGTCGCAGTGTAATACAATGTCATTCTCCACACAAAGCACTTCTTAGTTCCTACAACCAAGATTCCGCAGAAAATAGTCCGTTTTCCTCCCTCCCCACCTCCTTATTTAAATTTTCCACTGCCAGCTATGCTCTCTTGGTAAGAGTTCATGGTACTACTTTAGTAATTTTCAATATCTAAAGCTGTCCACTTTCCTCACTACATCATCTTAACTTCTTTTTTTTTCTTTCTTCCTTCTACCTTCTCTACCGTTTACTTAAGACAGAAGTACTGTTTCATGTCAACCAAATATGTGATACCCAGCTTTCAGCGAAAACACGTGTTTTGAGGTCCTGTAAACTCCCCCCATCTCCCAAATCATTTTAGAAGAAGCCATTCGCACGCGTGCGTGCGGGTGTATGAACAATATAGCTAAAAAAACGAGAAGTCAGATAATAATCATAAACTAGTATTTAAATCCAGCATCTTCCAAGGATGCAACACGAAGATCTTCAAGAAATTGCTCCCATCCCAAACTAGCTATATATGGGAAAATATTTGTTTTTTATATTTAAAAGCTTTATTCCGCAAAATCAGTTCAAACAGTTTCAGTTACATTGTTTAAATTTTCAACATATAACTCTTATTGTCAAAATTCATAACTACTTGCCGGACACTTACTTATTTATACTTTGTTAACACTTATTTCTTTTTGTAATTTAGCAAAATAAGGTTTTCACAAGGCCAGACTTTTTAACAAAAAATAATATTTGAGACACTGATATGAAGAATGAAATTTATAATTATCTTGAACTTTCATCCAATTGCTAAGATGTCCTCTTTATTCTGATTGAATCTTGTTTAACTGGGTAACCGTAAGACGTCAACAAATATTTACTACAAGAAAATGGAGACCTCCTTAAAGCATACAGTTTATTTCAAATAAAATTGTTTGTGGCATTAACCATTTCCGATATATTCGTTGCTAATGGTTTGAATTTTCCATCATTGATTCTTTGAATGTTAAATCACCATTCTATAGGCTCTCGTGATGTCATGCAAAGAGCGTGAACTTTTAAAGCCAGCATAAGTAACCCACTTTTTAAACATTTGACTCTCAGCTTCCTATATTCCTCTTGAGAGAAAAATAAATTTTTAAGGGATGGTTTTTAGAACAGGTATAACAATAAATTGTAGTGGGTAGAGAAAGTAACACATCAGAGATTTTTTCGATTGATCCTTCTCCGTACTATTGCCATTTAGCTTCATTTATGCGCTTTCCTCTTCCGCTAGAAGCCTCATATCATTTGATTTGAAAGTAAGTCTTATTTTCTCCTTTTTGACTTAGATTACTCAGTAGCTTCCTCTCTTACCAATCCACATAAATTATATTCTGATTCTCCAAAACTTCCTCCTTTTTCTCTAATTGTATCATCCGCCGATTGTTTGTAGCTTTTCCATTTCTTGAGATTTCAACGGAATACTTGTTGTAGACTACTGAACCTAAAAAGCATTTTTGGTGAAAGGTCCGCGTGTATGTGTTTTCATTCTCTCAAAATACGGCTTAAATGATTTAATTAAAATACCATTTTATTAATAAAATGTACATATTGAATTATCTGTAAATAACTTGCGAAGTCCTCTACATATTGCTTGAATTTTGTACAATTAAGTATAACTGGTAAATCATAAGAGGCATAGAAACTACCCTATTACAGCAAGTAGTAATTTGTGTTAAAAGCGTCCTTCGCAATTTTCGAAATGTTCCATATTGTAGGTTTACACTTTTCGAATTACATCAGGTAACAGGAATGGTTTAAAGCTTGCGATTCTTCTTTTTCCTTTCCATTGCAAGAGATGGTTGTCACCACTAAATATCTGAATGCTATATGTAACTAGGCACTATTGCTTAATTTGAAAAAATTAAAATTAAATTGAGTTTTATTTATGGACGCTCATTAATTACTGTGATCATAGTGCCCCATTCTATGTTGGACGTGAAAGATTGGAAATTTTGCTCAGGGGCCTCTTTATCAGTCTTGAGGTTTTTCTACGTACCGTAAATCTACGACACAGGACATACCGACTTTACTTACCTTCCGAAGGAAGCAATGCTAAGGATTTTTACGCTCGAAAAGTCCATCGCCCTCCGCCAGGAGTAAACACGATACCTCGGGAAGCAGAGGCTAGCAATTTGAAAGCATTCCTAGGCAAAAGTATA
The DNA here is from genome assembly GCA_030765065.1 of Deroplatys truncata. Taxonomy (NCBI): domain Eukaryota; kingdom Metazoa; phylum Arthropoda; class Insecta; order Mantodea; family Mantidae; genus Deroplatys; species Deroplatys truncata. The sequence continues at coordinate 109,751,055 of CM060975.1, forward strand.
ACATGAATAGCGCAATGTGGAGAGAACAAACTGTTTTATATGTAATATTGTAACTGATAAATGTGGCTGCTAATGGGTACAGAAAGTTGTGGAGTGTTCACCTCATATTTTACCTCCCTTATGGGTTTGAAGTAAGAGAAGTTCAATAAGAATAAAGAGAAATTTGCACATATTCACAGTAAATTCAAAGTAATATAAAAATATCAATCTTGTGGATATTTGGACGAAAATTATTATACCGAGTTCCGAAAAAGAAGGAAAGAAATAATCCTTGTTTGAGATAGAGGAAATTTCTTTACAATCTTTACCTTAAATATTTTTGTCTGATGAACAATGAAATAATGCATTCCTGTGGCTTCTTTTTACTTTCTCTACTACGTATAGTAAGTAGGGGAAGTATTGCATTCGACCCAAAAATTCGATACCGAGATTTCACCGGAAATACATGTTTTGAGACTCCCTGAATCCAAAAAAAAGCATTTTTGGAAACATGTCCGTGTGTGTGTGTGTGTGTGTGTGTGTGTCTGTGAACAGCATAACTCAGAAACGAACAGTCGGATAAACACCAAACTTGGTATTTAGTTTCAGTATCTTCCAGAGATGCGACACGAAGGTTTTCAAGAAAATCCCCCCACCCCAGACTACCCTTTACATGGAACATTTTTCGAAAAGTTTAATTTTCTCAAAAATGGCTCTAACGATTTTGATTAAAATATCATATGTTTAAGGTATTTTCATGACAAATGAAATGTACATCTCGAATTTTCTGGGAATGTCTCCAAAAGTGTTCTTCATTCTGAACGACTTTTGCATAACTGGTAAACCATAAGAGATAGACATAATTTTACTGCACAAAAAATGTAGATCGCGTTACAATACACAATTTATGTCATATACATTTTTTTGTTGAGTGAACCGTTTTCGAGATATTGCTTGTTATTCCCTTAAATTTTCCAATACTTGTACTTTTTCTCAAATTAGTTACTCATTTTTACTTTCTCTACTACGTATAGTAAGTAGGGGAAGTATTGCATTCCACCCAAAAATTCGATACCGAGATTTCACCGGAAATACACGTTTTGAGACCTCCTGAATCCAAAAAAAGCATTTTTGGAAACATGTCCGTGTGTGTGTGTCTGTGTGTGTGTCTGTGTGTGTCTGTGTGTGTGTGTGTGTCTGTGTGTCTGTGAACAGCATAACTCAAAAACGAACAATCGGATAAGCACCAAACTTGGTATTTAGGCTCCGTATCTTCCAGAGATGCGACACGAAGGTTTTCAAGAAAATCCCCCCACCCCAGATTACCCTTTACATGGAAGATTTTTCGAAAATTTTAATTTTCTCAAAAATGGCTCTAACGATTTTGATGAAAATATCATATGTTTAGGGTAGTTTCATGAGAAATGAAATGTATATCTCGAATTTTCTGGGAATGTCTCCAAAAGTATTCTTCATTGTGAACGACTTTTGCATAACTGGTAAACCGTAAGAGATAGACAAAATTTTACTACACAAAAAATGTAGATCGCGTTAAAATACACAACTTATGTCATATACATTTCTTTTGTTGAGTGAACCGTTTTCGAGATATTGCTTGTTATTTCCTTAAATTTTCCAATACTTATACTTTTTCTCAAATGCGTTATTCATTTTTTTATGTCCTGGACATGCAAAGAGAATGGAATGCGTCACATAGCAACCAGCGTTAAAATATTTGACTATCGCTTAAAAGCTACCATATTTTCCTTGCATCTACAAGAAAATTACCAATAAGATTGACATCTCGATATCTCGATTAACATGAAGCATATGGAGAATAGGCGTTTGTAAAATTAGGTTGTACAAGAGTAGAGAAAGTCATGTGAGTGTAACACATCAGATTTTTTGTGTTCTGTTCGTAATCTAATCAGTGCTTTACCGGATTCAGGGGGCCTTAAAAGTAAGTCACGGTGTCAGATTTCTGAGTCGAATACAATACATTCAGTACATTCTAGTGCTGAGTGAGATGGCTCCGCAGTAAGTGTGAGACTCGCATTCGCGAGGTCCCGGGTTCGATTCCCGGCGACCGGCCACTCTGACCATCGGTTTTTCGTAGTTTGCGCTAGTCAGTAGGCGAATGCTGGAGTGGTTTCTCATCTGTCATGTTTTCCTTTCTATCATTTCCCTTTCATTCCGTTTCCTTTTCATCCTATAGGTTTCGTGGCGTATGGCGGTGCCGGATAAATGGCGCGGAAGCTTGCCCAAAAGAAACGGTACTCCCGGTGGACACTAGAGAGCTCCTAGGACGACGGATCGTTGATCGCCTTCTCTAGGTAGTTTTTGTCGTCCTCCGTGGTATAATGGTTACCATTATCCTCTAGTTCCCGAAGACGCGGGCTCAAACCCGGCAGAGGGCGATGGATTTTGTTGGTCCTCCTTCGGAAGGGAAGTAAAGAGTGGTCCCGTATCGTAGATTTACGGCACATAAAATAACCTCGTCTGATAAAGAGGCCTCTGAACAAAATTACCGGTCTATCACGCCCAATATAGAATGGGACGCTAAGGACCACAGTTAAAGAGCGTCCATAAATAAAACTGTATGTAACTTTTCTAGACAGCTCCAGCAGCTCGTCGGGTCTTCGAGCCTGGAACTGTTAGGGACTTACGCGCGTCTCTGAGGGCTCTCTGACTGTAGCTTAGGAATAAGATGATAATGAAGTAATTGGAGAATAAGTGTTTGTAAAAATAGTTTTTTCAAAAGTAGAAAAAGTCATGTGAGTACAACACATAAAATTTCTTTATTTAATCATGGGTCCTCAAAACGTGTATTTCCAAATCTCTATATCGAATTTTTAGTAGGAATGCAATAGCTCCTCTGGTTACTACAGAGTAATGGAGAAAGTAAAAATAGAACATCGCGAATAAGTTCACTGTCAAAGACAGCATTATGCAAGTATTTTTGGCTGTCTACCACTCTTAACTTTTCCAGCAAACACTCTTGGCTCCAACTTGATGGGAATTTCAACAAGAGCACTCTAAGACTTGTACCTCGAGGTCATTCGACCGCAGCTATGAGAGACGTATCTTGTCAAGTTTTTCTGTTGAACACGAGTGTTTATGACATTGCTACGTTTATGTGATGATGGAGTGCCTCAGATTATCTAGGAGAAGCAATAGTGGCGTTAAGAAGCCGAATCAGGCAACTGTGCAGGCCTTCGGAATCTCAGTGCAGCCAGCCGTGAGCTTGCATTCAAGGTATGTGATGCATAACAGAGATGCACATGGCGATCACTGCTCATTTAACCGTGAAGCGGCAATATCACTATCGTTTGAGCGTGCCATCCAACGACAGTTATGAGGAACGATCACTATGTATACAGCTGATTTCGGTTATGCTCTAGGTCAAGAACTCGTTCATTTTTACAGCATGCTGTATACTGGGTATGCAACACCAGATATTCCAGTAAATACAACATCGCTCAAAGCTATGAGCTATGGGCCTTAATTCATATTATATTCGCTGACAAAGAAGAAAGGGATTGACATTTCCCGGAGAGAGCAAGAGGCGCCGTTGCCGCTTATCGCGACCACATGGAGAGCGCGTAAGAATTGTGTACGAAGACAAATGGGTTGCAGCTGTATTGTAGGGCGGGTATTATTTATATTCGTATATGAAGACAATTATACAGAGAGAGCCAAAAAACTACGAACCAGCTGCGCGATGGTTTTCCTGTCCAAGTCCTCGGCGCTCGTAGCCATCTGCCGCTATCATAGAAAGGCGCGGATGAAACCATAATTTTTAAAATTGCTTTTAAAGGCTTTACTTACCAACTTCACGAGGAGATGTTGAAGCTGGCCACCGTTGTTGTCCATACATTTATGGCACCATTTTTTTTGAGTCAATAGTTCAAGCCCGTGAATACGTGAATACAATTTGCTCCCCCCTTTTTAGAGAATTAACTGACAGAGAGCATGATTTTGCCTTTTTTTTAAAATGACTCTGCAACAGCTCATACAGCCAATATTTCGATGAGAACAATTGAAAGTGCGTTTGAGAACAGAATTATTAGTAGAGATTTGTGGCCCCCTCGGTCCCCCGACCTAACCTCCTGCGATTTCTATCTCTGGGACAACTTAAAACATAAAGTATACAGACAAAGCCACACACCCTGGAAGAATTAAAACAAAATATCCGCCAGGAAATTGCGTGCATTTCTCAACGTGAACTACGGCGCGAGTGATGGATAGTTTCCTAAAGAGGTGCCAAAAATGTATGGACAACGACGGTGGCCAGTGGTTTACACATCCCTGGGGGGAGGCGGGACCCATAAAGCGCTCGCAGCCCAGGAGACGAAGGTTTCCTCAGAGCATCCTGTTCCGCTGCCATGCACATCCTGAAAGAGACGGAAGCAGATGGAAGGTGAAGTGAAATGAGGATGAAGATGAAATGGAGGGACAGGAAATTCCGGGGATGTAATGATTCTTCCCAGCATTCGCATGGCGACCCGGGGAATTCCCGAAAAAAAAACCGCGACCTCCCGAATGAGGGCACAGACGTTACCGCCTGAGCCATCTCACTCGGTCGTACCGGAAGTAACTCTGCTTCAACCGAAGCGGTTTTTTTTAAGTGCAATAGAAGTAAACAACGCTGGGGTTACGCTTACTTCTCAATGTGCTTTGTCGCAGTAACAAACGTGTAGCTGTTTCAAGTATAAGATTGTGCACGAGAGTCTCATGAAGCTTATCGACAGTAAATCGTCTATTTGGGCAAACATCAGGTTGTCAACGCTTTTGTTTTCAGCTCTCCCCTGAGACAAAAGACGTCTGCATTAGCGCTGTCTATCGCTACGAAACAAACGACATCATTAATGTACTTCCTTTTCGCTCATAAAATGTTTCTTGCACATATGATTATAAACCCTATTGTGTGTATTAGACCGGAAAGGTTATCTTGTTAGCTTACGGAACGTGTATTAACATTGTTTTGTAAATCTGCCGCATACTCATTTAGGGACTCGTGAGCTGCTGCACTACGGAACTGATATTTTGTACACAAAAGTTTGAAGAAAGCCTGTCCACGCACTTCAGCTTCGGTTCTAACCAAGGATAGTCTGTATGTATCCTCTTATAAGTTATCGGGTTTTATTCTTATGGGGAACTGACATTTATATTATCGACGCCTGAGAAAATTCGTTGAAAAAAAATCTGTGTTGCACTCACATAACTTTCTCTACTCTTGTACAGACTATTTTTACAAAAGCTTATTCTCCATCTACTTTATGTTAATCTTATTACTAATTTTCTTGCAGATGCAAGGGGAATATAATAGACTTTAAGCTATAGTCAAATCTTTTAAGAGCTGGTTGCATCTCCGGTACATAAAAAACAAATAACGAATTCCCATTTGAGAAAAAGTATAAGTATTGGGAAATTCAAACAAATAACAAGGAATACCTCGGAAATGGTTCACTCGACAAAAAAAAGTATATGACATAAATTGTGTATTTAAACGAGATCTACATTTTCGTGTGGTAAAATTTTGTCTCTCTCTCTCTCTTACGGTTTATCAGTTATTCAAAAACCATTTAGAATGAAGAGGTCATTGTGGAACATTCCAGAAAATTCAAGATATACATTTCGTTTCCCATAAAAATATCTTAAATATATTATATTTTAATCAAATTCGTTAGAGCCATTTTAAGAAAATCAAAGGTTTCGAAAAATGTTGCATGTAAAGGGTAGTTTGGCTGGGGTATTTCCTTGAAAATCTAGTGTATCTTTGAAAAATGCTGGACCTAAATACGAAGTTTGATATTTGTCCGACTATTCGTTTTTTTCAGTTATGCTGTTCACAGACATACCGACAAGCATGCCTCAAAGCATGTATTTCTGGTGAAATCTCGGTATCGAAATTTTGGGTTGAATGGAATACTTCCCCTACTTGCTATAGGTACATACGAAAGTTAAAAAAGTTACAAAGTTACGGGTTCTTCTCAAAATAGTTTTAAAAATCTGATATAATACATTCACATGACTTTCTCTGCCCTCTATTGTTTATTATTGCGTATAAAAACTATTCATACTAAAGTTTATTTTTATATCTATTACGTTTCAATCCAAATAAACCTTTGCAGAAATAGCTACATTACACATTTCGTTATAGATTCAAAGAGAACAGCGATAGTAAAATGTTTAAGAACTAGGCGCTATATCCTGGCCTTTAAACTCCATATTGTTTCCATGCAATCCAGGGAGACGCTGAATCTGTAAGGACCTCAAAGAATGCCCAAGAAATTCACAATTCGAACCATTAATAATGGATATCTAAGAAATGACTTATACCACAAAAAATTATTTGAAATGTATTGTGTATTTTAAAGAGATCTATCTTTTTTGTATAATACGTTTTCGTCTATCGCTTAATGTTATACAAGATTTTACAAAATTCCTTCTGAATGAAGAGGGCTTCACAGGCTATTCCCAGAAAATTCAAGATATACATTATATTTCTTATGTAAATATCTTTAATACTGGTATTTTAATCAAAATCGTTAGATTATTTTTCAGAAAATCAAAATCAGTTCCTCGTAAAGGGTAGTTGGGGTGGGGAATGTTTTTAAAAATCTTCGTGTCGTATCTTTGGAATGTACTGAATGTAAATACCACATTTGGTATTTATCCAACTTTTCGTTTTTGAGTTATGCTGTATACAGACACACACACACAGGGGCCTTTTTCTAAAAATATTTGTTTTAGATTCCAGAAAGCCTCAAAACATGTATTTTCAGTGAAATCTCGCTATCGAATTTTTGGATGGAATACCTTCCCTACCTAGTAGGTATGTACATGGTAGAAAAGGTAAAAATTGACAATACCATTGAATTGTTTGCATCATTAAAACGAACGCACCAGAAATTCAGTACGATCCTTTATTTTTATTTACACTGGATAGGAGCGGTTAATCACTCCTAATAAAGTACACGGTCAAACAAGAGTTACCTATCAAGTTGCATTGCTATAGTAAACCATGTTTTTAATTCATTAAACGATAAAAGCCACAAATAGCTAAAAGCGCCTAGTCAACAACTAACTCTGCAAGGTGGATGTTATTTTATGTGTAGGTTTTGTTTGAACTACATTAAGTAGTATGTAGCAGGTAACTGCCACGGGCGCGCAGTACATAAGTAGGTTTTGTATGGCATTTTAGTAAGAAATACAAGATATCCATAGTCTTTACAACCAAATTACTACAAATAAACAAGAAGTTGTATTCTTCTGGATTCCGTCCCACTGTGGAATATCAGGAAACGAGGAAGCAGATGGGGAAGCCAAAAAAGCAACTTTGCTACCTCCAGTGGAAGAATTGCCAGTGCCCTACAGAGATGCTCAAAGTTATTTTTTTAGCAGACCAACTGCCAAATGGAAGCAAGACTGGGTCATTAAAACATCAAGCAAACTCCACATAGGAAAGGCCTCACAAAACCCTGCACATTGCATACTCTAAAAAGAAAAGATCAACTGATTATATCACGTTTACGAATAGGTCATTCACGCCTAACCCATTTCCTCTTACTCGCCAAAGATTGAATGGGAATTTTAATGTGATCTGATACTGGAGCTTTTGAAGCGAGTTGCCGACCGTTTGAAGACAAAGAATGAAACTGATTATGAATCGTAGCACTCGAAACTATAACAACTGAATTGTTATACCTGCTAACATCTGCAGTATCAAAGTTACGGTTCCGCAATAAAAGAAACTAGAAGGTAGCTTCCCTGAGTCGCTAAAATGTTCCTCGGGAAGAGCCCTCACGATAGCCGCAAAATCTTACTCTCACAAGCGCGTCACTAGGCGCTTAAAATCACATACGTAAGTATCGCTGACGGTACCAGCGAGAGAGTAACTCTCTGATTTAGATGCCCGCCTCTATATTATTTTAGCCACGACTACATCAGAATTACTCTCACCAAATTTCGGGTTAATATTCACCGTTCTTCATTGGCGTCTCTGACATTGGCCAAGAGGAGGCCTTGCCAAAACCTCGAAATATCTTTCATTTCTCTTTTTCAGAATTTCTGTTTACGGGACTGTATAAGCGTACTGGCCTTATAACCTAAATGCGTTTCCAGAAATCCTTATGCTAATGAGTAGGATATATAGGAGAGAGCTGGCGCAGTTTTTTGCGTTTATATGGGAAAGGATAGGGAAAACGAGGCTAGATGCGACGGTTCAAGGTGGAAAATGCGTTTATATGGGGGAGATAGGGAATACGAGGACTGACGCTAGGCTAGACAGTGGTAGGAGGGAGAGTGCGCTTTATATGAGAGAGGTAGAGGAATATGAGGAGAAGTGCTAGGCTAGACAGAGGCTGAGTAATGTATGGTTTATATGAGCGGTATAGGAAAACGCGGAGATGTGTTAGGCTAGACAGGGCTTGAAACGTAGTGCATGGTTTATATGAGAGATATAGGAAAACGAGGAAAGGTGTTAGGCTAGACAGAAGTCGAGGAGTAGAGTATGGTTTATATGAGAAGTATAGGAAAACGAGGAGAGGTATTAGGTTAGGAGAATTGAGTTTGTGTTTATAAGGAGAGACGAGAAAACGGAGAGAGATCCTATGCTAGGATAGACAGGTGTTAAAGTTAGGTTAGATAGGAAACCAAGGAGTGATACTCAGCTAGAGGGGGGCAGGAGGGAATGAGCTTTTGAGAGGTAGGGGATACGGGGAGTGGTGTTAGACTAGACAGAGGTTTAGAGTATGCGTTTATATGTATGAGAAGTATAGGAACAGGAAGAGGGGTGCTAGACTAGTCAGAGGTTGAGGAGTAGAGTATAGTTTATATGAGAGGTATAGGAAAACGAGGAGAGGAGTTAGACTAGACAGAGGTCGAGGAGCAGAGTATGGTTTATGTGAGAGTCATAGGTAAACGAGAGAGGCGTTAGGCTAGACAGAGCTAGAGGAGTAGAGTATGGTTTATATGAGAGGTATAGGAACAGGAGGAGAGGTGTTAGGCTAGACAGGTAGTGTAGCAGTAGGAATATGGACTTATATACAGGAGAGATAGGGAATATGAGGTGCTAGACTTGAAAGCGACTTTAGACGTGAACTTAGTGGAAAACTGTTTCATGTCAATGTTCTAGACATACCCATCACGTAACCTATTCAGGGAAAAGGTGACTCGTTCAGGGGAAAAAGGTGACTGCTCAGGGAAAAAGGAGGTCCACAAAGGGAAAAAGTTGACTAGCAAAGGGAAAAAGTTGACTAGCAAAGGGAAAAACGTGACCAGCAAAGGGAAAAAGGCGACCAGCAAAGGGAAAAATGTGACCAGCAAAGGGAAAAAGGTGAGCCATAAAGGTAAAAAGGTGACCTGCAACGGGAAAAGCTAACCCACTAACACTAACAGGTAAGTAATTCAGCTAGTATTGCAAGAGGTTGACTGCATCATAGCAGTGTATGATTTCACATGTAATTCAGCTAGTATCGTATGTATTTAGGCTAATTCATCTAGTAACACAGAATAGATTCCAGAGGCTAACTGCATCATGGCTCTGCATAATTTCACAGATAATTCAGCTAGTATCGTAGGTATTTAGACTAATTCAGCTAGTATCACAAGAGGATAGATTCTAGGGTTGGGTATAGCTTAGTGTCGTATTTCACAGGTAATTCAGCTAGTATCGTAGGTATTTAGGCTAATTCAGCTAGTATCACAGGAGGCTAGATTCCAGGGTTGGGTATAGCATAGTTTCATATTTCACAGGTAATTCAGAGGGTATCGTAGGTATTTAGGATAATTCAAGTAACATAGGTGTTTAGAGTAATTAAGCAAGTATCACAGGAGGCTAGATTCCAGGGTTGGGTATAGCATAGTTTCGTATTTCAGAGGGTATCGTAGGTATTTAGGATAATTCAAGTAACATAGGTGTTTAGAGTAATTAAGCAAGCATTACAGGAGGGTAGGTTCCAGGGGTTGGTTATAACCTAGCTTCGTATTTCACAGATAGTTCAGGTAATATCGTAAGTATTTGAGGTAATCGACAGAGCTTCACAGATATTATTGATAATTTCGATCAGAGATTTGTATCACAGCTATTTAAGGTAAATGCAGATGATTCAGGTTGTATCAATGGTATTTGAGTCATCTTAACAGGTAATTCAGATAGTATCACAGGTGCTCGTGCTAATTTAGAGCAGGAATTCGTATCAGAGCTAGTTAAAGTAATTTCACATGATTCGGATAGTATCACAGGTATTTAAATCATTTTCATAGCCAATTCAGCTAGTATCGTGAGCATTTAAGCTAATTCAGCTAGTATCACAGGAGGCTAGATTCCAGAGGCTAACTGCATCATAGCTATGCATGATTTCACAGCTAATTCAGCTAGTATCGTAGGTATTTAAATCATTTTCATAGCCAATTCAGCTAGTATCGTGAGCATTTAAGCTAATTCAGCTAGTATCACAGGAGGCTAGATTCCAGAGGCTAACTGCATCATAGCTATGCATGATTTCACAGCTAATTCAGCTAGTATCGTAGGTATTTAGGCTAATTCAGGTAGTATCACAGGAGGCTAGATTCCAGGGTTGGGTATAGCATAGTTTCGTATTTCAGAGGGTATCGTAGGTATTTAGGATAATTCAAGTAACATAGCTGCTTAGAGTAATTAAGCAAGCATTACAGGAGGGTAGGTTCCAGGGGTTGGTTATAGCCTAGTTTCGTATTTTACAGATAGTTCAGGTAATATCATAAGTATTTGGATAATCAGCATAGTTTCACAGATGCTCGTAATAATTTCTATCAGAGATTTGTATCACGGCTATTTAAGGTAAATGCAGCTGATTCAGGTTGTATCAATGGTATTTGAGTCATTTTAACACATAATTCTGATAGTATCACAGGTGTTCGTACTAATTTAGAGTAGGAATTCGTATCTGAGCTAGTTAATGTAATTTCACTTGATTCGAGTAGTATCACAGGTATTTAAGTCATTTTAACAGGCAATTCAACTGGTATCACAGGTACTCATGGTAATATAGAGAGTAATTCGATTATAAAACTTTTCTCATCCAGCGTTACAACAATTTATATACTTTTTTCTAAATCTTACAAATTTTTATATGTTAAACAGTTATTGTACGATGCAGAGAGGGATAAACTGTATATGGTTTACAAACTGAAAAGCTTTACGTCAACATACCTTTATTTCAGTTCGTTATAGATGTCTCTCCCCTTTTATCTAGGCTTGAGACTAGCACTAGGATTGCTCCTAATGGCAGGGTTACCACCTTCCCTTCCATCTTCTTGTTTCTTCATCAGGCGTCAGCTATCTGCATATACAGCACACAGATAACCTTCTTTTTAAGATTGTAGACTCACGAGAAAATCTTTATCTTTAACTTACATTCTTTTAAGCACTGTTTGTAATGGCGTAATGTCCATACGCATATGTCGTTATCCCATCCTCAGCAATAATTCTTTTATCATCAAACGGAGTCAATGCAATTTTATTCACTTGCACTGTAGCAAGAGCATGCTTTCGTGATAGGATCAGATTCATAGGTGTTCTGATGATTTCACAGGTTTTAAGACAGTCTGTATAGCTGTCAAACGAAATGTACTGCTTAATAGCGCTACGTTTTATACCTTTAATCTTTTTTATCATTGACCCTTGAATATCTAAGGCATACATCTTAGGACGTAGTCCAACAAAGCGTAGGATGATTTTGCTATTAGCCTCATCTTTAAATTTTCCCAATACCTTCTTGTTCTGAGAAGAGTAACATATATGGTTGGCAGGGTAATCAGATGTATCGAGATGCTCAAGAAAACGTAGCTTGTCCTGGTACACATCTTCAGTTGTTACACGATGAATGAACGAATCAGTGTCCATATACATAAGCTTGAGGTTTTCAGCTCCATAATAAGGCAACAAAACGTCGTAATGATAGTTATACATTAATGTCTTGGAGATGTCCAACACACTCATACCAATGTATATAGGCTTGTTGAATACAATCTGACGAGAGGCCATATGTACAGCAGCTAGATTATCAGCATATATCGTCCTGTCGATAAACGTAGGCTTGGCGATCAGCTTCTCTAGAGTTTTTTCATTGGTCACCAGTCGTATATCCATACGGTTACGCAGGTTCTCCATAGTTTTTCCAAACATAGCGTTGTTAAAGAGCTTGTAGAGATCCTTCTCGAAATCATTTGCAGCTTGTTGTCGTAGCCTGTTGTTAAATTCCACATAAGGTTTCAACCACTGAGACTGTCGGAATTGTAGCACACGATGGATTTTTGTTAGTCGTAGTCCATGACTAAGAGCTTGCTTCAAAGCCATGTAATGCACTACATACTTCTTTCGAGGTCCAAGATGAGGTATCAGTTTCTTTGTAGATGATTCCAATGGTTTCATACACTCTGGCAGGAAAGGTAGATCGTTGTGTAGATCGTGAAGTTCAGCAGGATACTCGATGTCGACTTCTAATATGTACCCATGAGGATCATCTTCTTGTAGTGTTTCTAAGTTGATTTCTTCAGGCGACACCCACTGAAATCCACCAAAAGGAAGGGCGTGACACATTGCCCACCCATATTGGTTATTAGCGTCCTCGTATGTGATAAATTGGGTTGGTCTCGACGGATCAAACTTATCCATATAAGTGTTATTAGCCTCAGCATACCGATGGGAAACTTGGCATAAACCTCCTCTTATACCTGATTCCACCATGAGTAGTTGATCATAATCTTGTAACAGCTCTAACTTAATTCCAGTATACAGTAACATAGCGTCCCATGTTAGACCTGGAGAGGTAAAATAATGGGCGGGATCGACTTTGTGTGTTTTAAGGGTTTGCTCTCTGAACGTCTCAAAGACGTCAGCTAGAAGAAGTACATCCGAAGTTAAGTAGAGATCGCTGTACTCTCCCAGGTTTCTCACATTAAACAGCTCCCATACATTTCTAGCATGATCGTAGTCAGCATCAGTAATTTCTTCTTCATTTAATCTATTGTAGAAGGAGTCCTTAGGAGGCAAGCAGGTCTCGTTCAGGGCATCCCATGACGTAACAAAATCATATGGAAATACACCCTTACGGGTCATCAACTTCAATTTGTCTTCTCCAAAGTACTTTAGCGTTTCAGGATACGAGGTTAGATTTTATACCAACTTATCCAAGCTTGTACTGAGGAATCGGAAGCTATCCACAAATCGAAGCTTTATATCTCCTACATACTTGGTGAATGAGATATAGCTTTCTTCAGAGTTAGGAATTACCTCCACACGTTCACTTGTACAACCCAGCTCCTTAACAATGAAATGAGAGTCATATCCGCTAAGGTTATGCATGAAGACTGGTATATATTTAGGTGTTTTACAGGCTAAATTACATTCATTATGAAGACTTCCACGATATTCACCGCTGATGTGATCATGGTCGCGTACTTTGTAGTTTTCTCCTGTAAAGCCTTTTCCACACAAGTAGCATGCCGTAGAAGACTCAAAATCCTTTTGCTGTTGTTCCGTAAGTTTCAGAGGCTTAGTAGATTTGTATATGCCATCAATCATTTTTGCAAGATATGTCAGGTACAGCATAAACTTCTGAGCAGCATCTGCACCACGATACACATAGGGCTGCTTAGGAAGACCAGTTTCGAGATGTTCAACACTGGATGTAGGCTTCACGTAAACACAGAAGCTCATTGGTGTGTGCTCTTGATAAGGGGTTGTATAGGAGGTTTCAGGATTGGGTATACACGTATGGCATGGAGTGAGAATACTCTCAAAATCAGCATAGACGACATAAGGTACTTTCAGCATCCTCTCAACATTTTTAAACTGAACAATTGATTTCTCCTTGGTAGGCATAACTACCCTCGCAACACCATGTTGAATACAGACGGCTACATGTTCTTGCAGTTTTTCCTGTCCACTTAGTCCATATCGATCATCAAAATGTGTAAAGCAGCGCTTACAAGTATAAACCCGTCCATTATGGTTAGTTTTCTGGCGTCGAACGAGTTTCTCAAAATTCTTTATGTATACGTAGTGATGTTTTCCACTACTATCATTCAATAGTAGCAGGTCGCGATGTTCAGGTAGTTCAATATCAGCAACCTTTATCGGATACACTTCGTGCTTCTCATCCAGCCCAAACACGTTAATAGACATATTGTTAAACTTCTCAAATTTAGGTATTTGAGAAAGTGGAGTAGGGTAGGAAACACAGCTGAAGTCGTACTTATCTTGAAGTTGTTTGTATTTGTTCACACGCTGTGCATCCTTCCCTATGAATTTGGCCAGTATAGAGTACATGAAACATTTCTCGTCGCTAAAGTTCTGGATGTTTATACATGCTTTCCTTGCTTCAACAGCTGACGGTAGTGGTATGTAGCTACTTCCTCGTAACGGGTTGTACTTGTTGATACGAAGTCGAACTCCTTCCACAGCAAGCAAAGCCCAGCTGCTACCCTTAAGCTGAGACTCCTCCATTTCAGTCACCAATTTCTTGAATTTCACTTCCATCGTTGAGTCCAGATCAGTTTCCAGGAAAACAGCTTGATTCCGTGTTTTAAATGTTTTGTCACAGGTTTCTCCAATACTGTTAACAAATCGACACTCAGCCAGCAGATTAATTTTAACACTCTTATGAATGCTAAGCTCTTTATGCACAGCATGGATTATACGTTGTTTTGTCTCTTGCAGATACATATTTAGGTCCTTAGCTGATTCGCATCGTATAAAATACGATTTCAATCGTCCTTCGAATGAAGTTTCGTATTCTTTCATATCGCAGTCCTCCACTGTTGACAGCAACTGATGTTTAGTTGGCTCCAATCTTCTTTTCTTCTGAGGGCTGCTTATTTCACATATATCTTCGTGTCGCTGTCCCTTATAACAATCTTTGAAGGTTACATTACAATGTTTACATTTGAAGAGCTTCTTGCAGCTCATCTCGTGTCTTCTCTTGTCATAACCTCGGAGGAACTTCTTCCCACATTTTCCGCATGCATATCCAGTAGCGCTTGGAATAATATCCTTATACGCTGAGTTATTCATCTTTATTCTTGATGTAATAACGTATTAATCACTGATCAATGAAATGTAGACCTCTTCACCTTGACACCACTTTAGAAAGCTGATTATTCTTGGAGAGAACACGATGTTAACACCTCAAGACTAATTAGCACAATGAAGTCCAATGCCCTAGATCACCATATTTATAGAGGGAGCACGAACCTTTTAGATCAATCATAAACTCGCTCCATAACCACCTGTATATGATCGCTCAACGTGTACTAAACCCCAGCCATATAACCTCAAGTCTAGAGACAGGATGTTTATGACGTCACACCCAGAGACAGGATGTCTGGCAGCATCAAACACGTTTAAACTCGTCTCATAACTACCTGCTTATGCTGTCACACCAGCAAGAGAAGTATTCCCACACGCTCATTCAGACATATATTTCAAATTCAAGCCCACCACCACCATCACCACCTATTGTACCAAGGTTAATTCAAGCTGTATTATCACAATACTTAAAAGTAAAAGCTTAAAAGGAAACCTAGAAGATTTCCCCCCCTTATTTACTTAATTATTTCATGTTTTTATTCCCTTTTCAATTCTTCCTTTCCATCTTCTCACAGAAAGACCATTACATTTCACTACAATCATGAGAAAAGCAATTTTTCCAGAGTTACACAGATTCTAAGCTTCTAAATCGAACCCGGTAATACTTTTAATAAATGTAGTTTAGCTCCCCAATATCAGCATCTACCATTTAATCTTTACTCGAACCTGATATGATCCATAAGCTTGAAGATATATGAAATCACCCTTCGGGATTCGATCTGAGTACTTTAAAGTAATATTTGTCACGATAACGACATTTAAGGACTAGATACTCTGTTTGCGTTTACCTTGACATGTTTATCTAAATTAAATTACGAGTTATTAAATTTTTGCAAGTAAATTTCATTGAATCGGTATTCGAACCCAGAACACCAGGAACAGGATAATTTATAATATTAGTCTGACATGTTAAACAAAGTTGTATGCAGTTACATCATCGATCTAAGTGATATATTCTAGTGTACAGAGGAAAATTAAGAAAGTCATTAAAAGATGGGGAATCGAACCAAGCACAACTGATTGACAATTATATACAGCATTAATCACCCATCATAGAAGCTATCAATCATGCTTTGCTACACTCCTCTACCTCACTTAGTTCCCGAGATAATGAAAATTTAAAAATTAAGGATCGAACCCAGAACGTCAGGTATCTAATTACACATTTACAAGATACTACCTAATATCATAAACGCAATAAAGTTTATTTGGCGTCTTTATCTTAATTGGTTTAGGAGTTATTAAATTTATAAGTAAATTCCATCGAATCAGTATTCGAACCCAGAACACCAAGAACAAAATAATTTATAATATGAGTTTGGTATGCTTAAAGGTGCTGTATGTAGTTACAGCATCAATGTAACTGATATTTTCTAGAGTATAGAGTAAAATTAAGGAAGTCATTAAAAAATCGGGATTCGAACTAGAGACAACTGATTAAACATTATATACAGTATTAATTACACATTATAACAGCTATCAAACATGCTTTGGTCCATTCATCTAGCTTTCTTAGTTTCCGAGATAATGAAGTTTTTAAAATTAAGGATCGAACCCAGGACACCAGGTACCAAAATATACATCCACAAGAAACTAGCTAATGACATTAATGTAATAAAGTTTATTTGGCGTCTTTATCTTAATTAGTCTCTGAGTTATTAGAAGATGAATTTGCATTCACTCCTAGGATTCGAACCCAGGCATCCCGGTCAACTTGGAACAAGGTCCTAATGACGCGGCGCATTCCAAAGAATTGATTAGTTTTTATCCCATTGTTCTATCTCTTTTCATTCAGGAGATATAAGCGATTAAACAGTAGAAATAGAATGGGCGGAGCTTGCCGGCATAGATCAAAGAACTTTATCAGATGTCGGCATCTCTCTGTGCGCTCAAACCGGTATTCTATTTCTACTGTTTAATCGCTTATATCTCCTGAATGAAAAGAGATAGAACAATGGGATAAAAACTAATCAATTCTTTGGAATGCGCCGCGTCATTAGGACCTTGTTCCAAGTTGACCGGGATGCCTGGGTTCGAATCCTAGGAGTGAATGCAAATTCATCTTCTAATAACTCAGAGACTAATTAAGATAAAGACGCCAAATAAACTTTATTACATTAATGTCATTAGCTAGTTTCTTGTGGATGTATATTTTGGTACCTGGTGTCCTGGGTTCGATCCTTAATTTTAAAAACTTCATTATCTCGGAAACTAAGAAAGCTAGATGAATGGACCAAAGCATGTTTGATAGCTGTTATAATGTGTAATTAATACTGTATATAATGTTTAATCAGTTGTCTCTAGTTCGAATCCCGATTTTTTAATGACTTCCTTAATTTTACTCTATACTCTAGAAAATATCAGTTACATTGATGCTGTAACTACATACAGCACCTTTAAGCATACCAAACTCATATTATAAATTATTTTGTTCTTGGTGTTCTGGGTTCGAATACTGATTCGATGGAATTTACTTATAAATTTAATAACTCCTAAACCAATTAAGATAAAGACGCCAAATAAACTTTATTGCGTTTATGATATTAGGTAGTATCTTGTAAATGTGTAATTAGATACCTGACGTTCTGGGTTCGATCCTTAATTTTTAAATTTTCATTATCTCGGGAACTAAGTGAGGTAGAGGAGTGTAGCAAAGCATGATTGATAGCTTCTATGATGGGTGATTAATGCTGTATATAATTGTCAATCAGTTGTGCTTGGTTCGATTCCCCATCTTTTAATGACTTTCTTAATTTTCCTCTGTACACTAGAATATATCACTTAGATCGATGATGTAACTGCATACAACTTTGTTTAACATGTCAGACTAATATTATAAATTATCCTGTTCCTGGTGTTCTGGGTTCGAATACCGATTCAATGAAATTTACTTGCAAAAATTTAATAACTCGTAATTTAATTTAGATAAACATGTCAAGGTAAACGCAAACAGAGTATCTAGTCCTTAAATGTCGTTATCGTGACAAATATTACTTTAAAGTACTCAGATCGAATCCCGAAGGGTGATTTCATATATCTTCAAGCTTATGGATCATATCAGGTTCGAGTAAAGATTAAATGGTAGATGCTGATATTGGGGAGCTAAAATACATTTATTAAAAGTATTACCGGGTTCGATTTAGAAGCTTAGAATCTGTGTAACTCTGGAAAAATTGCTTTTCTCATGATTGTAGTGAAATGTAATGGTCTTTCTGTGAGAAGATGGAAAGGAAGAATTGAAAAGGGAATAAAAACATGAAATAATTAAGTAAATAAGGGGGGGAAATCTTCTAGGTTTCCTTTTAAGCTTTTACTTTTAAGTATTGTGATAATACAGCTTGAATTAACCTTGGTACAATAGGTGGTGATGGTGGTGGTGGGCTTGAATTTGAAATATATGTCTGAATGAGCGTGTGGGAATACTTCTCTTGCTGGTGTGACAGCATAAGCAGGTAGTTATGAGACGAGTTTAAACGTGTTTGATGCTGCCAGACATCCTGTCTCTGGGTGTGACGTCATAAACATCCTGTCTCTAGACTTGAGGTTATATGGCTGGGGTTTAGTACACGTTGAGCGATCATATACAGGTGGTTATGGAGCGAGTTTATGATTGATCTAAAAGGTTCGTGCTCCCTCTATAAATATGGTGATCTAGGGCATTGGACTTCATTGTGCTAATTAGTCTTGAGGTGTTAACATCGTGTTCTCTCCAAGAATAATCAGCTTTCTAAAGTGGTGTCAAGGTGAAGAGGTCTACATTTCATTGATCAGTGATTAATACGTTATTACATCAAGAATAAAGATGAATAACTCAGCGTATAAGGATATTATTCCAAGCGCTACTGGATATGCATGCGGAAAATGTGGGAAGAAGTTCCTCCGAGGTTATGACAAGAGAAGACACGAGATGAGCTGCAAGAAGCTCTTCAAATGTAAACATTGTAATGTAACCTTCAAAGATTGTTATAAGGGACAGCGACACGAAGATATATGTGAAATAAGCAGCCCTCAGAAGAAAAGAAGATTGGAGCCAACTAAACATCAGTTGCTGTCAACAGTGGAGGACTGCGATATGAAAGAATACGAAACTTCATTCGAAGGACGATTGAAATCGTATTTTATACGATGCGAATCAGCTAAGGACCTAAATATGTATCTGCAAGAGACAAAACAACGTATAATCCATGCTGTGCATAAAGAGCTTAGCATTCATAAGAGTGTTAAAATTAATCTGCTGGCTGAGTGTCGATTTGTTAACAGTATTGGAGAAACCTGTGACAAAACATTTAAAACACGGAATCAAGCTGTTTTCCTGGAAACTGATCTGGACTCAACGATGGAAGTGAAATTCAAGAAATTGGTGACTGAAATGGAGGAGTCTCAGCTTAAGGGTAGCAGCTGGGCTTTGCTTGCTGTGGAAGGAGTTCGACTTCGTATCAACAAGTACAACCCGTTACGAGGAAGTAGCTACATACCACTACCGTCAGCTGTTGAAGCAAGGAAAGCATGTATAAACATCCAGAACTTTAGCGACGAGAAATGTTTCATGTACTCTATACTGGCCAAATTCATAGGGAAGGATGCACAGCGTGTGAACAAATACAAACAACTTCAAGATAAGTACGACTTCAGCTGTGTTTCCTACCCTACTCCACTTTCTCAAATACCTAAATTTGAGAAGTTTAACAATATGTCTATTAACGTGTTTGGGCTGGATGAGAAGCACGAAGTGTATCCGATAAAGGTTGCTGATATTGAACTACCTGAACATCGCGACCTGCTACTATTGAATGATAGTAGTGGAAAACATCACTACGTATACATAAAGAATTTTGAGAAACTCGTTCGACGCCAGAAAACTAACCATAATGGACGGGTTTATACTTGTAAGCGCTGCTTTACACATTTTGATGATCGATATGGACTAAGTGGACAGGAAAAACTGCAAGAACATGTAGCCGTCTGTATTCAACATGGTGTTGCGAGGGTAGTTATGCCTACCAAGGAGAAATCAATTGTTCAGTTTAAAAATGTTGAGAGGATGCTGAAAGTACCTTATGTCGTCTATGCTGATTTTGAGAGTATTCTCACTCCATGCCATACGTGTATACCCAATCCTGAAACCTCCTATACAACCCCTTATCAAGAGCACACACCAATGAGCTTCTGTGTTTACGTGAAGCCTACATCCAGTGTTGAACATCTCGAAACTGGTCTTCCTAAGCAGCCCTATGTGTATCGTGGTGCAGATGCTGCTCAGAAGTTTATGCTGTACCTGACATATCTTGCAAAAATGATTGATGGCATATACAAATCTACTAAGCCTCTGAAACTTACGGAACAACAGCAAAAGGATTTTGAGTCTTCTACGGCATGCTACTTGTGTGGAAAAGGCTTTACAGGAGAAAACTACAAAGTACGCGACCATGATCACATCAGCGGTGAATATCGTGGAAGTCTTCATAATGAATGTAATTTAGCCTGTAAAACACCTAAATATATACCAGTCTTCATGCATAACCTTAGCGGATATGACTCTCATTTCATTGTTAAGGAGCTGGGTTGTACAAGTGAACGTGTGGAGGTAATTCCTAACTCTGAAGAAAGCTATATCTCATTCACCAAGTATGTAGGAGATATAAAGCTTCGATTTGTGGATAGCTTCCGATTCCTCAGTACAAGCTTGGATAAGTTGGTAAAAAATCTAACCTCGTATCCTGAAACGCTAAAGTACTTTGGAGAAGACAAATTGAAGTTGATGACCCGTAAGGGTGTATTTCCATATGATTTTGTTACGTCATGGGATGCCCTGAACGAGACCTGCTTGCCTCCTAAGGACTCCTTCTACAATAGATTAAATGAAGAAGAAATTACTGATGCTGACTACGATCATGCTAGAAATGTATGGGAGCTGTTTAATGTGAGAAACCTGGGAGAGTACAGCGATCTCTACTTAACTTCGGATGTACTTCTTCTAGCTGACGTCTTTGAGACGTTCAGAGAGCAAACCCTTAAAACACACAAAGTCGATCCCGCCCATTATTTTACCTCTCCAGGTCTAACATGGGACGCTATGTTACTGTATACTGGAATTAAGTTAGAGCTGTTACAAGATTATGATCAACTACTCATGGTGGAATCAGGTATAAGAGGAGGTTTATGCCAAGTTTCCCATCGGTATGCTGAGGCTAATAACACTTATATGGATAAGTTTGATCCGTCGAGACCAACCCAATTTATCACATACGAGGACGCTAATAACCAATATGGGTGGGCAATGTGTCACGCCCTTCCTTTTGGTGGATTTCAGTGGGTGTCGCCTGAAGAAATCAACTTAGAAACACTACAAGAAGATGATCCTCATGGGTACATATTAGAAGTCGACATCGAGTATCCTGCTGAACTTCACGATCTACACAACGATCTACCTTTCCTGCCAGAGTGTATGAAACCATTGGAATCATCTACAAAGAAACTGATACCTCATCTTGGACCTCGAAAGAAGTATGTAGTGCATTACATGGCTTTGAAGCAAGCTCTTAGTCATGGACTACGACTAACAAAAATCCATCGTGTGCTACAATTTCGACAGTCTCAGTGGTTGAAACCTTATGTGGAATTTAACAACAGGCTACGACAACAAGCTGCAAATGATTTCGAGAAGGATCTCTACAAGCTCTTTAACAACGCTATGTTTGGAAAAACTATGGAGAACCTGCGTAACCGTATGGATATACGACTGGTGACCAATGAAAAAACTCTAGAGAAGCTGATCGCCAAGCCTACGTTTATCGACAGGACGATATATGCTGATAATCTAGCTGCTGTACATATGGCCTCTCGTCAGATTGTATTCAACAAGCCTATATACATTGGTATGAGTGTGTTGGACATCTCCAAGACATTAATGTATAACTATCATTACGACGTTTTGTTGCCTTATTATGGAGCTGAAAACCTGAAGCTTATGTATATGGACACTGATTCGTTCATTCATCGTGTAACAACTGAAGATGTGTACCAGGACAAGCTACGTTTTCTTGAGCATCTCGATACATCTGATTACCCTGCCAACCATATATGTTACTCTTCTCAGAACAAGAAGGTATTGGGAAAATTTAAAGATGAGGCTAATAGCAAAATCATCCTACGCTTTGTTGGACTACGTCCTAAGATGTATGCCTTAGATATTCAAGGGTCAATGATAAAAAAGATTAAAGGTATAAAACGTAGCGCTATTAAGCAGTACATTTCGTTTGACAGCTATACAGACTGTCTTAAAACCTGTGAAATCATCAGAACACCTATGAATCTGATCCTATCACGAAAGCATGCTCTTGCTACAGTGCAAGTGAATAAAATTGCATTGACTCCGTTTGATGATAAAAGAATTATTGCTGAGGATGGGATAACGACATATGCGTATGGACATTACGCCATTACAAACAGTGCTTAAAAGAATGTAAGTTAAAGATAAAGATTTTCTCGTGAGTCTACAATCTTAAAAAGAAGGTTATCTGTGTGCTGTATATGCAGATAGCTGACGCCTGATGAAGAAACAAGAAGATGGAAGGGAAGGTGGTAACCCTGCCATTAGGAGCAATCCTAGTGCTAGTCTCAAGCCTAGATAAAAGGGGAGAGACATCTATAACGAACTGAAATAAAGGTATGTTGACGTAAAGCTTTTCAGTTTGTAAACCATATACAGTTTATCCCTCTCTGCATCGTACAATAACTGTTTAACATATAAAAATTTGTAAGATTTAGAAAAAAGTATATAAATTGTTGTAACGCTGGATGAGAAAAGTTTTATAATCGAATTACTCTCTATATTACCATGAGTACCTGTGATACCAGTTGAATTGCCTGTTAAAATGACTTAAATACCTGTGATACTACTCGAATCAAGTGAAATTACATTAACTAGCTCAGATACGAATTCCTACTCTAAATTAGTACGAACACCTGTGATACTATCAGAATTATGTGTTAAAATGACTCAAATACCATTGATACAACCTGAATCAGCTGCATTTACCTTAAATAGCCGTGATACAAATCTCTGATAGAAATTATTACGAGCATCTGTGAAACTATGCTGATTATCCAAATACTTATGATATTACCTGAACTATCTGTAAAATACGAAACTAGGCTATAACCAACCCCTGGAACCTACCCTCCTGTAATGCTTGCTTAATTACTCTAAGCAGCTATGTTACTTGAATTATCCTAAATACCTACGATACCCTCTGAAATACGAAACTATGCTATACCCAACCCTGGAATCTAGCCTCCTGTGATACTACCTGAATTAGCCTAAATACCTACGATACTAGCTGAATTAGCTGTGAAATCATGCATAGCTATGATGCAGTTAGCCTCTGGAATCTAGCCTCCTGTGATACTAGCTGAATTAGCTTAAATGCTCACGATACTAGCTGAATTGGCTATGAAAATGATTTAAATACCTACGATACTAGCTGAATTAGCTGTGAAATCATGCATAGCTATGATGCAGTTAGCCTCTGGAATCTAGCCTCCTGTGATACTAGCTGAATTAGCTTAAATGCTCACGATACTAGCTGAATTGGCTATGAAAATGATTTAAATACCTGTGATACTATCCGAATCATGTGAAATTACTTTAACTAGCTCTGATACGAATTCCTGCTCTAAATTAGCACGAGCACCTGTGATACTATCTGAATTACCTGTTAAGATGACTCAAATACCATTGATACAACCTGAATCATCTGCATTTACCTTAAATAGCTGTGATACAAATCTCTGATCGAAATTATCAATAATATCTGTGAAGCTCTGTCGATTACCTCAAATACTTACGATATTACCTGAACTATCTGTGAAATACGAAGCTAGGTTATAACCAACCCCTGGAACCTACCCTCCTGTAATGCTTGCTTAATTACTCTAAACACCTATGTTACTTGAATTATCCTAAATACCTACGATACCCTCTGAAATACGAAACTATGCTATACCCAACCCTGGAATCTAGCCTCCTGTGATACTTGCTTAATTACTCTAAACACCTATGTTACTTGAATTATCCTAAATACCTACGATACCCTCTGAATTACCTGTGAAATATGAAACTATGCTATACCCAACCCTGGAATCTAGCCTCCTGTGATACTAGCTGAATTAGCCTAAATACCTACGATACTAGCTGAATTACCTGTGAAATACGACACTAAGCTATACCCAACCCTAGAATCTATCCTCTTGTGATACTAGCTGAATTAGTCTAAATACCTACGATACTAGCTGAATTATCTGTGAAATTATGCAGAGCCATGATGCAGTTAGCCTCTGGAATCTATTCTGTGTTACTAGATGAATTAGCCTAAATACATACGATACTAGCTGAATTACATGTGAAATCATACACTGCTATGATGCAGTCAACCTCTTGCAATACTAGCTGAATTACTTACCTGTTAGTGTTAGTGGGTTAGCTTTTCCCGTTGCAGGTCACCTTTTTACCTTTATGGCTCACCTTTTTCCCTTTGCTGGTCACATTTTTCCCTTTGCTGGTCGCCTTTTTCCCTTTGCTGGTCACGTTTTTCCCTTTGCTAGTCAACTTTTTCCCTTTGCTAGTCAACTTTTTCCCTTTGTGGACCTCCTTTTTCCCTGAGCAGTCACCTTTTTCCCCTGAACGAGTCACCTTTTCCCTGAATAGGTTACGTGATGGGTATGTCTAGAACATTGACATGAAACAGTTTTCCACTAAGTTCACGTCTAAAGTCGCTTTCAAGTCTAGCACCTCATATTCCCTATCTCTCCTGTATATAAGTCCATATTCCTACTGCTACACTACCTGTCTAGCCTAACACCTCTCCTCCTGTTCCTATACCTCTCATATAAACCATACTCTACTCCTCTAGCTCTGTCTAGCCTAACGCCTCTCTCGTTTACCTATGACTCTCACATAAACCATACTCTGCTCCTCGACCTCTGTCTAGTCTAACTCCTCTCCTCGTTTTCCTATACCTCTCATATAAACTATACTCTACTCCTCAACCTCTGACTAGTCTAGCACCCCTCTTCCTGTTCCTATACTTCTCATACATATAAACGCATACTCTAAACCTCTGTCTAGTCTAACACCACTCCCCGTATCCCCTACCTCTCAAAAGCTCATTCCCTCCTGCCCCCCTCTAGCTGAGTATCACTCCTTGGTTTCCTATCTAACCTAACTTTAACACCTGTCTATCCTAGCATAGGATCTCTCTCCGTTTTCTCGTCTCTCCTTATAAACACAAACTCAATTCTCCTAACCTAATACCTCTCCTCGTTTTCCTATACTTCTCATATAAACCATACTCTACTCCTCGACTTCTGTCTAGCCTAACACCTTTCCTCGTTTTCCTATATCTCTCATATAAACCATGCACTACGTTTCAAGCCCTGTCTAGCCTAACACATCTCCGCGTTTTCCTATACCGCTCATATAAACCATACATTACTCAGCCTCTGTCTAGCCTAGCACTTCTCCTCATATTCCTCTACCTCTCTCATATAAAGCGCACTCTCCCTCCTACCACTGTCTAGCCTAGCGTCAGTCCTCGTATTCCCTATCTCCCCCATATAAACGCATTTTCCACCTTGAACCGTCGCATCTAGCCTCGTTTTCCCTATCCTTTCCCATATAAACGCAAAAAACTGCGCCAGCTCTCTCCTATATATCCTACTCTAATGTGTTCTCTATCGGCTGATACTAATGACTTTCATTACATGGCTCGCTAATTACCTCGTATTTGGGGACAAACATTTCAATTCAGGCTTGTTGCATAATACATTGATTTAATATATGCAAATTTTTATTGCAATTGTTTATCTATTTTATTGTTATTTCGTCATTTAATTATCTATATTTGTCCGTCAATAATTGCGGTATTACAACAATTGTTTTGTTTTGTTTCAGGTAAGCAGACTGGATGAATATCAGTATCCCTTTTGAAGAAAAAAAGGTAGTGTATTCGTCATTGATATTTAAATTAATTGTAGTAAATATTTTGGTATGTTACTTGTGGCATATGGCTGCTTCGAATCACTAAGTTTCGGTGACCTTAGAGTACTCCTTTCGTTTATAAATGCTTAGAAAGGAATCAGATAGGTAAGGTTGATAGGATCCCTTACGACCAAGTTGTATTACAGATGCAACCAGTAATTCCAATCCTCGTTAGTGTGCAGCCCTCATACACAATTTAATTACTTTTGTTAACCACTAAATTGTCCACTGAATGTATCACTGTAAAGCATGTATAAAATTGAACAAACGGTACAATTTCCAGTAATGAAAGGAAAAGCATCTGAGATTTCTCCTTCGTTCTTTAAATATTTTCAGAAGATCTAGAAACTGAGTTGAGGAATGCAAGTAAACCACAATCATCACTAGATGCGTAGTCTGTTATTTGCTGATGACCAGGTCATAATAGTGTAAGAAAAGGATGATGTAGAATGTATGCTCTGTAAGCATTTGAAGATAAATTCAAATAGTATATAAGTATATAACAATTGTATAAAAGGGAGAAAATCTTAAGTAAATGAGATGTGAATAAAAATCTGTGGAAAAATTCACTTACCTGGGTTACATAACTGTTAGATGAGGTATTCATGAAAAAAATATATTAGTACAGAATAGTTGAGCCAGAAAGTCAATTAGATCGTTAAATAGCACTGTTTAAAGTACCTAATCTTCATCCTAAGAAGTGTGGTAGAACCTACATTGGGTCAGAACATTAAACATACTCGTACATGCAAAAATGCAAAAGCAATTGATGGAAATGGATAGGTTACGAAGAAGCATGGAAAATCTGGAATGTATGGATATAACAAGTAATGTTATTAAAATAAAATAAAGCAAATATTCATAGAACAGAGAACGAATGTAGAAACGTACAACGAATGTTGGAAGAAAGGTTGACTTATCAATTAGGACGAGCCTGGTAGGAAGAAGTATAAAAGAGGATGGAAGACTTGGAGTGAAGGGAGGAAGAGATTAGGAGCACAATGGTAATAGATACACTTAGTTGCATTTATGCTGCAAAATAATTTCTTAATTGGAAGTAAAAAATTTAGAATTGTACTATTTACAGAAGAATGAATGTCATTAAAATGTACAATAGCAATAGTAGTAACAATAGAAATTTAGGTGAAAAGTTGGCTGGAAAGCAAATATAGACCATCATTTAAACAGGAGATGCGACACGAAGGTTTTCAAGAAAATCCCCCCACCCCAGACTACCCTTTACATGGAACATTTTTGAAAATTTTATTTTTCTCAAAAATGGCTCTAAGGATTGTGATTTAAATATCATATGTTTAAGATATTTTCATGACAAATGAAACGTATATCTCGAATTTTCTGGGAATGTCTCCAAAAGTATTCTTCATTGTGAACGACTTTTGCATAACTGATAAACCATAAGAGATACATAAAATTTTACCACATAAAAATGTAGATCGCGTTAAAATACACAATTTATGTCACATACATTTTTTTGTTGAGTGAACTATTTTCGAGATATTGCTTGTTATTCCCTTAAATTTTCCAATACTTGCACTTTTTCTCAAATTCGTTATTCATTTCTTTTTTTACTTTCTCTACTACTTATAGTATATTAGTATGTAGTATACTATACTACGTATAGTAAGTAGGGGAAGTATTGCATTCCACCCAAAATTTCGATACCGAGATTTCACCGGAAATACATGTTTTCAGACTCACTGAATCCAAAAAAAGCATTTTTGGAAACATGTCCGTGTGTGTGTGTGTCTGTCTGTGTGTCTGGTGTCTGTCTGTGTGTCTGTCTGTGTGTCTGTGAACAGCATAACTCAAAAATGAAGAGTCGGATAAACACCAAACTTGGAATTTAGGTTCAGTATCTTTCATAGATGCGACACAAAGGTTTTCAAGAAAATCCCCCCACCCCAGACTACCCTTTACATGGACAATTTTTCGAAAATTTTAATTTTCTCAAAAACGGCTCTAACGATTTTGATTAAAATATCATATGTTTAAGATATTGTCATGACAAATAAAATGTATATCTCGAATTTTCTGGGAATGTCTCCAAAAGTATTCTTCATTATGAACGACTTTTTCATAACTGGTAAACCATAAGAGATAGACAAAATTTTACTACACAAAAAATGTAGATCGCGTTAAAATCACAATTTATGTCATATACATTTCTTTTGTTGAGTGAACCGTTTGCGAGATATTGCTTGTTATTCCCTTAAATTTTCCAATACTTGTACTTTTTCTCAAATTCGTTATTCATTTTTTTTATGTCCTGGACATGCAAAGAGAATGGAATGCGCCACATAGCAACCAGCGTTAAAATATTTGACTATCGCTTAAAACCTACCATATTCCCCTTGCATCTACAAGAAAATTATCAATAAGATTGACATCTCGATATCTCCATTAACATGAAGCATCTGGAGAATAAGCGTTTGTAAAAGTAGTTTGTACAAGAGTAGAGAAAGTCATGTGAGTGTAACACATCAGATTTTTGTCCTGGTAATGCTAAGAGAATGGAATACTCCACATAGCAACCAGCTCTTAAAAGATTTGACTATAGCTTAATGCCTACCAATTCCCCTTGCATCTACAAGAAAATTAGCAATAAGATTAACATCTCGATATATCGATTAACATGAAGCATATGGAGAATAAACGCTTGTAAAAATAGTTTGTACAAGAGTAGAGAAAGTCATGTGAGTGTGGCACATCAGAATTTTTTTTTGTACGAATAAGTGCATGTTTTGATCGGAAGTCAGTTTATGTGTAATCCACCAGCAACAGCATTTTTAACGCCTAACTATTGATGTAGAGTGTTTCGCATTTGACTCATACCAATGCCCAATGTCGCCCGAACAAATTCATAAGACGTCGGTCGATCTTCTTCAAGCATTGCTCGAACAGCGGCAATATTTTCATCGTAACAACAGTTTTTGGGCGAAAAACGAAATTCAGCACTAGGAAAAACCCAATCTCTTTTGAATTCCCTGTACCAAGTATAAATCGCCTTCTTCGCCAAATGCATTTGTAAACCGATCTTCACATTATCTAGGCGTTAATGAGGGTTTCAAATCGTAAAATATCACAGCCCGGAAATGTCCTCTAACCAAATTCATTTTTGGGTGAACACAAAATGATAATTAAAACTATTAGAGAAAAACTAAAACAAACTACATGGCAAAGCTCGCAAAACGTTAGAAAGTAGCTGTCAAACATAAACAAATTTAATTTGTTTTTATAAACCTGGTATTCTAAAAATTTCCAGTATCGTCCTCGTAAAATATTTGTTTACAACTGTTAAGAATGCAAGTAAACGGCTAACATTTATTGAAATTCTTTTTCATTATTTGAACTCCCAAATTATCATTTTACTTTCTCGAGTATAATTAAATTGCATCACAATTAAAACTCAAATATTTGTAGGTAGTGTGATTTTTTGCCTCTCTCCCCCCGTCTTTTATTACGAAATTCCTATTTTCGCGATGAATTTAGCCTTCGAATTTTGCTATAAAATAATAAAAGCTGTTAGATATTATCTCTTGATTTTTATACTATTTATTCAGGTAACATTATATCATCAGGAACCGCTAGCCTCTTTACCGACAAAGAAAATTTCAATAAGCAGCATCCGGGATTCGAACTCTGATATGCATAATCGGCGTGGATCCGTAACATGAGCGCGCACGTTCTTCAAATATCTGCAGCACAGTTTTTGTTCATCAGACTGTACATCCTGTGCACGGCTTTCAGCTGAACGGGCACATTATTCACCGTCGTGACAGCACATAGGTTCGAGCCCTGGCAGGAGCAAACGCTTTCCCACACTTTGCATTGGCTTGGCTTCATACAGAGGCAGCAAAACACTTTACTAGGAAATCCCTTTAGCGTTTAATAGCACAGAGGTTCGAGCAAAACGAATCATTGCAAACCTTTCATAGTAAAGATGCATAAGTGCATTCTTACATTTGCATATTGAAAACGAGAGTCATAAAAGCAGAAGATAATACAGAGGTTTCTTTAGTCTTAACTAGCATCAACAATTTGGAAACGGATCCCGGGTGACAAGAAGTGTATAAATAAACTATTCGTGTGTTCCTTAAAAAGAAGCGAAACTCTTTTCTACGGTTTTACATTAGTAAAGAATTCCCCTCTAATAGGCGTATTGCTTTGGAATTCCAGGACGTGGGGGACTACGGGTTTGAACTGCTCAAACCCGTTGTATGTGGGGGAGGGGGAGCGAGAGAGAGAAGTAAGTAGAATTTTAGGCAAAAGTAATATTTTAAGCACCTAAAAGTGTTACCAAATTATTAAATTAAGCACTAAATTAAACCCTACTTTTAATTATGCCTTAAATTAATTTACATTTGAATACACATGCAGGTTATTAATAATAAGCAGCGCGGTACATTACCAAGATTTGCTCCAAATTTCTCCACATTTAAGAAGCGTGTGAAGATGATGATGGTGGTGGTTGGAGCAGGAAATTTGCTAGTATTAACTAGTGTTAACAGTAGCCTTTTAATGAATTATAACTACTCTCTGAGAGTTAGCATAAACTTGAAGTTTAAAAGTTCTGAGACTTTGGAAGAATCTATATTGCTATGCCCCTTACGATTGTTGTACGTTTTTAATACTGGAGTTTATTAATTGCAGAACGTCTGCATTGATTTTTCGCCGTAATTTATGGTATTAATTTCGACAACAGACTCTGGTGACAAAACGTTTCTGCAATGGTCATTTCGAATACACCTGCAACACTTCAGTCTTGATAGACCTGGTTCGAGAACATCTAATTAACTCGCCACAGATTTCCTGTGCCGGTTAAGCCAAGAGACTTAAGGTGATTTGTCGTGACTGCGAAGAAATCGCGGATACAACCATACAGAATGCACGTAGTGCAAGGTACAGCGATTGTGTTAGTGTCAGGATTTCCAAATTCTTCTGACCGTAAGCCCATTTAGTCTTTAGCTCAGAAGAACTGTTTCTTAAACAGTACTTACCTCGATTAAAATGGTGAAGTTTTTCGTAAATCGTCATGGTCTTCATGCACAGGTGCAATAAAACCTAGGGGCATTTATACTTTCCATTTTTTATTAAAATGATAAAATTTTACGTGAATCGTCATGAAATTCACGCACAGTTACAATAAAACATAGGGACATATTTATAAGTCTCCATCTTTGATCAAAATTGTAGCGTTTCAT
This sequence comes from Deroplatys truncata, assembly GCA_030765065.1. NCBI lineage: Eukaryota > Metazoa > Arthropoda > Insecta > Mantodea > Mantidae > Deroplatys > Deroplatys truncata. The sequence goes on from CM060975.1 coordinate 109,782,430, forward strand.
ATGTATCACCATGATTTTCACGCACAGCCACAATAAAACATAGGGACATATTTATAAGCGTCCATCTTTAATTAAAATCGTAAGGTTTTACATGTCATATCATGATCTTCACGCACAGTCACAATAAAACATAGGGACATATTTTTAAGTCTCCATCTTTGATTGAAATTATAAGTTTTATGTGCATCACCATGATCTTCACGTACAGTTACAATTAAACATAGGGACATATTCATAAGTCTATATCTTTGATTGAAATTGTAACGTTTTACAGGTATTACCATGATCTTCACGCATAGTTACAATAAAACATAGGGACATATTTATAAGTCCCCATCGTTGATTAAAATCTTAACGTTTTACGTGCAACCATGATCTTCACGCATAGTTACAATAAAACATAGAGACATATTCATACGTCTCCATCTTGAGGGAAGAGCTCCAACGCTTATGGACGGACTGATACAAACTAGCACGGTTAATAGTAATATTCAAATAAATGCAAAGCATTTTATTTCAGAGTTCTCATGGTTATCTCTTGGATCAGTACTTACAATTCTGAAGGACGACGCTTGTGTAATGGACTCCCTTTGTGGCAGATGTAGTCGAGGTCCGTGGTTCGATCCCGACAGCATCATTTGCTCAGCAGGGCATTCTTCTCATGGCTGAATGTCTTTGAAGCAGCGCTGGCAGCTGTTACCAGGGGTTCGATACCAGTCTGCTGTAAGGGGAGACAGCTGCCTAAAGGGGTCACAGAGAAAATTCTCGATGGGAGTTTTTCTGTCAGGACTTTATAGTGCATCACTGTGGGATTGTCCTCTCGTGTTGGAGTAGTTCCATTCACATGACAGCCACACATGCAAGTACAATGTTCGCTTATTAAGTTAAATAGAGGGTAAATAATTTTTAAGCTTTAAGGTTTTATTATATTATGCTATTTGGACTAAAACAGGTGCAATTATATGTTGAAACCATACGTCTTATCTCTACTCATAATTTATTCACACAGTTGTTCTACGAATGCCACACAAAAATATTCTAATCATAATAAATATTTCCAGAACACATGCCACCAGAACACATTTTATTGTAAGTAAACGGGAGTATAGAGGAATGTGAGAGGACAGCAATGTATTCAAAAACAAATCGAGAAATGCTGGCCTTCAAGAACGTATTATTTTATGAAAAAGAATCGCCACAACTGTCAAAATGAATCGCTTAAATTTTTCAAAAAGTAAAATAATTGAAACTAATATTTGGAAATGATAAATGCCCATAAAAGTGTTCATTGGACATAAAGAACATATTTAAGGAGATACACCTACAGTTTCCTGTAGTAAGTATTTGTCTCTCTCATGGTTTCCATTACATAAAGAACTATGAGAACAAAGTATAGCACTTCGCAGGCATTTACAGAAAATTCAAGATATACACTTTGGTGTCATAATATATTTTATACACTTCATCATCACAATAATAATGTGTATGTACAAAGGTCCGTTCCGAACACACAAGATTAGAAGCTTATCCCTCCTCTGTCTGATTGTTAACCTTATGTGAAAACTGAGCCATGAAAATTTTATATAGAGGGATTATTGGTATATCAGATTATAAGTTTTTTAAGCATTTTTTAGAAATTAAAAATATACCAAAATATTCCTATGCAAAGAGTTTCTAGGAATTGCATTTGCGAAAATATAAAAATCTGTTTTCTTAATCTAACAACGTCACATTTTGTATAGACCATTGGAATGCAATGCAGACGCCACATGTGGGTGAGTATGGTACTTTACATTGAATCAGCATTGAGAACTGATGCTCTTATTAACTTATAGATCTAAATTTTGGATTTTAACACAGTACTCTGTGTAGTGAAGCACTAGTTATTTCTGTCTCAAAAGTGCATTTTAGGTTTTCAAGAACAACGTAAAGAATCTGATTTGGAGTGTTTAAGAAGTGCCTATTAGTTTGCATATAAAACGTCAATATTTATTTTATACAAAAGCCCAAAGGTCTTTAAATCAAAAAATTGATATTCTAATGACGAAAATTTCAGAAAAATGTCTGAAAAGTGTAACATGAATATTTTTACTTTCTCTACTACATGTAGTAAGTAGGGGAAGTATTGTATTCCACCCAAAAATTCGATACCGAGATTTCACCGGAAATATATGTTTTGAGACACCCTGAATCCAAAAAAAGCATTTTTGGAAACATGTCCGTGTGTGTATCTCTGTGTGTGTGTGTGTGTGTGTGTGTCTGTGAACAGCATAACTCAGAAACAAACAGTCGGATAAATACCAAACTTGATATTTAGGTTCAGTACCTTCCAGAGATGCGACACGAAGGTTTTCAAGAAAATCCCCCACCCCAGATTACCCTTTACAGGGAACATTTTTTCGAAATTTTAATATTCTCAAAAATGGCTATAACGATTTTGTTTAAAATATCATATGTTTAAGATATTTTCATGACAAATGAAAATCTCGAACTTTCTGGGAATGTCTCCAAAGTATACTTCATTGTGAACGACTTTTGCATAACTGGTAAACCATAAGAGATAGACAAAATTTTACTACACAAAAAATGTAGATCGCGTTAAAATACACAATTTATGTCATACATTTTTTGTTGAGTGAACCATTTTCAAGATATTGCTTGTTATTCCCTTAAATTTTCCAATACTTATACTTTTTCTCAAATGGGAATTTGTTATTCGTTTTTTTATGTCCTGGACATGCAAAGAGAATGGAATGCTCCACATAGCAACCAGCGCTTAAAAGATTTGACTATTGCTTAAATACTATCATATTCTCCTTGCATCTACAAGAAAATTAGCAATAGGATTAACATCTCTATTAACATGAAGCATATGGAGAATAAGCGTTTGTAAGAACAGTTTGTACAAGAGTAGAAAAAGTCATGTGTATGCATCACATCAGATTTTTAGTATTACAAGGTTCTGAAAAGTACGTATTAAGAAAAAAGAATTTAAAAATTCAACAATGATTTAAAACGCTTATTTATAGACATCCCTTTAAATAGGGGCATTATGCTGGAAATATCCAAGTAACTGTATGTAACTATAGGGTGTGAAGATAATAAAAATGTTAAAAATAGAATAGTCTTTCTATCACATTTCGTCGATGAATTTCCTTAAAATATATCTGACTTAAATAAACGAGTGTAAACATTGGCACTCATAAAATTTTCATTTTTGTTTTATGCTGTTTCACACTCACGCACAAGTATGTATTTCATTATCTCTTTTTCGTAAGTGGAACATACACAGGAAGCGACTGATACATTTATTTCAAACGTTACGCCATTTTGGCCAATGGGCATGAAATCAGAAACTGACATCCTCTCACGCAACACCCCGAATATGGGCAGCGAAAGTTGGTAACCCTGGGCAACGGTAATCTGACGTCCAACATAGTACTAAATCTCTGTTCAAACAGTGCAGACAGCTGTCAGCGAGGCTGTTGACTTTTTCGCCTTACTATTTCGCTTACTAAACATAGGTTCTTTTCCTTAAGCACCGTTTGGGCCACGGAAAACTTATGCAACACTGAAAGCTTTTTGCAGCAACGCTAGGACATTTGCAGTTTAAAGTTGATGGCGGGCTAACTGCAATAATTGCATCATGTCCAAGAGTTTCATACAGAGCAAACACTTTCTCCAAATTTGGTGCTGGTTTATTTAGCTTGTCCATGAACCCAATTTCATCTCTTTTTGCTTTCTCTACTACGTATAGTAGATAAGTAGGGGAAGTATTGTATTCCACCCAAAAATTCGATACCAAAAGTTCACCGTAAATGCATGCCCCCTGAATCCAAAAAAAAAAAAACATTTTTAGAAAAACGAAAAGTCGAATAAGTACCAAACTTCTAAAAGGCTTTAAAGAAAAGTAGGAACAAGTTTCTTTAAATATACTCCTTCTCCTTTTAATTAATTAAAAAAAGATATGAATTTAGTGCGTTTAATAAATAAGCTTCAACAACTTAACGTATTCTCCTGATAAACAAGAGACGCTACCTTTTTACTTTCTCTACTACGTATAGTAAGTAGGGGCAGTATTGCATTCCACTAAAAATTTCGATACCGAGATTTCACCGGAAATACGTGTTTTGAGGTCCCTGAATCCAAAAAAAACGTTTTTGGAAACATGTCCGTGTGTATGTGTGTCTGTCCGTCTTGATGCCTGTGAACAGCATAACTCAGAAACGAACAGTCGGATAAACATCAAAGTTGGTATTTAGGTTCAGTATCTTCCAGATGCGACACGACGGTTTTCAAGAAAATTCCCCCACCCCAGATTACCCTTTACATGGAACATTTTTCGAAAATTTTAATTTTCTCAAAAATGTCAGTAACGATTTAGATTAAAATATAATATATTTAAGATACTTTCATGGCAGATAAAATGTATATCTCTAATTTTCTGGGAATGTCTCCAAAAGTATTCTTCATTGTGAACGACTTTTGCATAACTGGTAAACCATAAGAGATGGACAAAATTTTACTACGCAAAAAACGTAGATCGCGTTAACATACACGATTTATGTCATATACATTTTTTTTTCTTGAGTGAACCATTTCCGAGATATTGCTTGTTATTTCCAATACTTATACTTTTTTTTTCAAATGGGAATTCGTTATTCATTTGTTTTTGTCCTGGTAATGCAAAGAGAATGGAATACTCCACATAGCAACCACCTCTTAATATATTTGACTATCGCTTAAAGCTTAGCAATTCCCCTTGTATGTACAAGAAAATTAGCAATAAGATTAACATCTCAATATCTCGATTAACATGAAGCATATGGAGAATAAGCGTTTGTAAAAATAGTTTGTACAAGAGTAGAGAAAGTCGTGTGAGTGTAATACAGCAGAATTTTTATTCAGTGGAGGCAGAAAAATAACGTAAACGTTATTTTGAAACAGTTCTGATAATGAAACTGTATCAAACAAGTAACTACAGGACTAGCTATACAATGCTACCGTATGACAGTTACATGTATTTGTATAGTGTGAAACCCTGGATTGTCCTAGCTTTGTGCTTCCAAGTACCAATACAGGACAACATCACAAGAAATCTTCCGCCCAATCAGGTTTAATTGTATTGTTGGACGCTTGCGATACGAATACGAAAGGCAACTACCAGAGATCTGTTTTGGAACATATAATCATAGCATCCAGCAAATTGATACAAGTCGGTTAATAAAATACTGATGGGCGAGAGTATCGTGTATCGTCGCTAACAGTTCGTTACGAATGCGTGTGTGCGTAAAAGAAGCAGCATAGTCTTCCACAACTCTTGGAACGAAACGAAGATTCACGACTTGATGCGAAAGAACCCGAGACAGGCAAGTAACAAGTGGACCAAGGTTATGCATAAATAACTGAAGATGTGCTATTTTGAAACGGTTATTTGAAAACAAATACAGCATAAAGTGAACCAAGACCCGTAACAATAATTTATTTCCGGAAACACTGCATTAAAATTTTCCAGGTGATAATATGTGTAACAAAAATACATGTGAAGTTTTACTTTAGCTTGATTTCCTCAGTCAGTCATAACCAGAAGTGTAGTCAGTGGCATATCACTTTAAAAACTCCAAATGGAAGAGAAACCTTACTTTTATGAGTAATATGCAGAAAGAACAAACCATATTATAGTTGACGTGTTCTAGCTTTTTTCAAAATATTTATTTTATTAATTTCATATATTTTTTTTAAATTTCGCCGATTTATCATCTTTGGTATTTGTAAAATTATTTTAGGTACATGTTTTGGAGCATACCTGACTATGTCATCGACATATTATTTAAATTGTTGAGGAATAAACTAGTGAAGTCGTAAAATCTGAAGCACTAATGAGAAACTTCACTAAAAACGTTCATAATTTCTTACTTAAAATTTTCCTCCATCAGATCAAACCCCAGTTTAACAGCAATTTCAGGTATTATACCAAAAATATTGATCACTAAATGCATACAGAATAATTTTATAAGCACCACACACAACAAATGTTGAAAAATCGATGGAAGTTTTAAAACAAACTATAAAACTGATTAAATAGAACAACTTTGGAAAACACCAAAACAAGTTAACTGCAATTTTGTTTGTTCTTTCTGCATATTTAAAATGTCAATTTTGTTTCCCATAATTTGGCTGCTAGAATTTTTACTTTCTCTACCACGTATAGTAAGTAGGAGAAGTATTGTATTCCACCCAAAAATTCGATACCGAGATTTCACCGGAAATACATGTTTTGAGACCCCCTGAATAAAAAAAGAATTTTTAGAAAATGTCCGTGTATGTGTCTGTGGACAGCATAATTCAGAAACGAACAGTCGGATAAACACCAAACTTGGTATTTAGGTTCAGTATCTTCCACGAAGGTTTTCAAGAGAATCCCCCCTCCCCAGATTACCCTTTACATTGTAACATTTTTCGAAACTTTTAATTTTCTCAGAAATGGCTCTAACGATTCTGATTAAAATATCATATGTTTAAGATATTTTCATGACAAATAAAATGTATATCTCGAATTTTCTGGGAATGTCTCCAAAAGTAATCTTCATTGTGAACGACTTTTGCATTACTGGTAAACCATAAGAGATAGACAAATGTTTACTACACAGAAAATGTAGATCGCGTTAAAATACACAATTTATGTCATATACATTTTTTTTGGTTGAGTGAACCGTTTTCGAGATATTGCTAGTTATTCCCTTAAATTTTCCAATGCTTATACTTTTTCTCAAATTCGTTATTCACTTTTTATGTCCTGGACATGCAAAGAGAATGGAATGCGCCACATAGCAACCAGCGCTTAAAAGATTTGACTATCGCTTAAATACTACCATATTCCCCTTGCATCTACAAGAAAATTAGCAATAAGATTAACATCTCGATATCTCGATTAACATGAAGCATATGGAGAATAAGCGTTTGTAACAATAGTTTGTACAAGAGTAGAGAAAGTCATGTGAGTGTAACACATTAGATTTTTTTATAGTAGAGACGAATACTTTGTGGAGTCACTGTATAAGCAGCTGATGACGATCCTATCTTGACTACGTGAACGTAAGAGAAGGTTAAGAAATCATATCAAGCAAAGTAGAGAAGGGGAAGCAACATAGAGAAGCTCTGAAAAAGGAATTGCCATGTGGAGTAGCGTCAAAGTTATCTAAGAATAATCTGAAATAACCAAGAGATTGTATCCATAAGATGTTTGTGGCTTATTTTTCTCTGTCACACAGTACCCTAGCATTATTCGCAGTCATGACTTGAGACGATACCGCGAGGGTAGAGTATGCAAATTACATCGAAATTAGCTCTAACCTACATAGATAACATCGGCACTGACGGTCGACATCAGCTCGTATTTATATCTGCTCGCACCAAAAGATTCCTGCCGCCTTCTGCAAAACGGGCAACAGTTGAGTTAGTGCCGAAATTGAGGCACATAACGTTTCTGGGCTTGCTAGGTATACTGCATTCAAAACTTGGTCAAATTAAGCTCGATTTAGTAATTTGAGAAGGCTTTAAATAATATTATATGGCAATTGTTTCAAATACATTCTCTGAAACTTCTCTTCAAGGGTAAAATGCCATTAGATCAAAAATTATTCTGGAGAATTATCCCTTAGAACCGACTGAGGCAGTATTTTTTATCCCTTAACTGCTATCAATTCAATTATACAATATAAAAATAATATCCCGCCTATAAGCGATCAGTAACTGCTAAAAGGTGTATATTACAACCATTGTATTATGTATGAAATATTATGTGAATGTATTCCTTAATTTAGAAACGCAGGAGCTGTGAGGATAGAAGCAAGCTATTTTTATAGCAAACATTGTCATAAAGTGGAAAGCAGAGGGTGGCAAACTATAAGTTGTAACTTTGGCAGAACAATAAGTTAGAAAGCTAAGGAAGGCTACAGACAGTCGATGGAAAAATACTGATGTAACGTCAAAAAGTTTGTAATAGTCACGTGGGTGCAAGAAGCCAATGAAAGTCAAACTAAAAGTGTTCTGCGAGAGTAAGCTTAGCCAATCAGAAAATATAAACATTAAATGTTAAACTTTTAAGCTGTGGACGCTAAGAGATAGCGCATCCAAGCCAAGTCAGTTCAGTAGATGAAGCTCAGAGTGTGCAGATGTGAAATATTAGTGCAGTGCGGAGAAGATAAATTTTGACCTTTCAAAATGTAGTTAGGAGCATATAATTATTACAACCGCAAAATTCATTTCATTTTATATTTGCAGAGATATAAATTTCTGTGGTTTGTAATTTTTAACGCGAATAAAGAACTTAAGAAATTCTCTGTAAACTGCAGTTCGTTAGCACACTTATAGAAGTGAATATCTTACAACTCCATATGTAAATACTTCAGTAATTTGTTATTACTTTATATATTATTCAATGGCCTTCAAGAAGTAATAAATAAGTGATAATTTAAAACTATGACTTGTGTAAAGTGTATGAAACTATTCTACAGCCGTACCACTCTTGTTAAGAGATACTTGCTCTACCAAATATATATAAAACTGACGCAGCCGAGGAATAATTTTAAATTGAATTATACTTAATTAAAAATTACAAATCACTACATATAAACTTCATTACGAACACACACACATACACATACGAGATACAAACGCAAGATCTCCCAATCCAAGTACACATAATGTGAAATAAAACTAATAAATAACGAGGATATACATTATAAATTGACAAAATATACATTAATTTGTGGTAAGATACATAGTACCCAAAAATAGAACAGAAACAAGAATTACATCATACAAGGCAGTGACAATGCAAATATTCAGACAGGTGAGATTTGGGTCACTACAAAAAGAATAACAATTTAAAATTTTAAGAAAAATTAAAGGGTCCACCAAATGGGACCACATGTCCAATGATCGAGTTAAAGCAGAACGTAGAACGAAACTTAAACACAAAATAACTGTTACAAACACATCCAAGAAGTGGAAGAAGTAAGAATCTCAAAAATGACATTAAAATATAAACCTATTGCAGAGGGGGAAACGTACAGATCATGAAAGGGAGTGATGATGAAACAGACAGATAGTCTTATCCTTGAAGCAAAGAAGAGGAAAAAAGAAACCTTCCTACTTTATCTGACCAGGAAGCTTTTATTGGACCATACACCATGAATTTGACATCAGATACCTTTGAAGAAACGATGACTTATGTTGATAACCAAACTGAAGGAGGTTTATTTTAGGAGGAGTTGTATTGTAGTTCGACTGTTGGGGAGCCAAACTTGATGAAGTAACTGCCCCATGTATGCTACAAAGTTTCCGGTGGCCTTCGCCCCAATGTTTAGGAATCAACTTTGTATTTTTATGTTTCTTTAAATATTATATATATTTTTGTTTGCCTCGGCTGCGTCAGTATTAATTTGTAGAAACATGTATCTCTTATCAGAGGGTGATGCGGCTAAAGAATGCAAGTTTACACAAATTATAATTTTTACTTCACTCCTTTTATTAATCCTTCACACGAGTAAATAACACTTCACTAATATAGAGAGCTGTGAGATTATTTATTAATTACTTGCATTTTATAACACGTAAAGTTTATAATATTCTCGCCGTAATGAATTTTCGTCTCACACTGGATACGTACAGTGCTCAGGTACGTTGCCTTCTAGCGACTGCCGTTTACCGCTTAAATTTGTAAATTTTTCTATTTCAAGTCTCTGATTGGCTAATCCTATTCCAATAGAATACTAATATTTAACTTTCAGCTTTTCTGGTTTTTTATTGACTATTTATAAACTGTTTTAAAATATTACATTATTGTTCCAAGAATTACTAGTAGCAATATTAAACTCTCTAATTCATTATTGCCTTAAGGTTATCTCATTGTTACCTCATTAGCAACTTTTGGGCTCTATTCTCACAGCTCCATCATTATTAAATTATTTATTACATTCACATAACATTATTATACATGTACACAATAATATAAACATTAATACAATGACTATTACATACATTTTATGTATTATATTATACACATATTGCCTTAAGGCGGGCTGCTATTATATTTTATGTTATATAATTAGACTGAAATCATTTAAGTGTTAAAAATACTGCCTCAAAACATAAGATGGATTTTAAGAATGGAGCTTCATGTGAAGTTACAGGGCTCAAGAATACAAAGGTGTTGAACATTTGCTTGATATTTTTAAGTGTTTGATATTTTTCTTTAGCTGCAGTAGTTAAAATTATTAACATTTATAAAGGACCTTTACGAAAAATGAATTAATATTTAAAACCTTACGTAAAATTCAGCCAAAAATGAAATGAAATAAAATATAATTCATATTTATTTATTATACAATCTAAATAAAAACTATACTTTCATCTTCCAAAATTTAATCGTAAATTGCGACACGGGACCATTGGATTTACTTCCCTTCCGAAGGAAGCCATGCTAAGGATTTTTACACCCGAAAAAATCCATCGCCCTCAGCCGGGTTTGAAACCGCGACCTCGGAAACTAGACCGCATGTGTGGGTATGTGAACAAATGTTGCATAAATACGAAATGGTATTTAAGTTCAGTATCTTAATAGATGCGATTCGAAGACATCCCAACCCAAACAACTCTTTACATAGAAAATGTTGATTTTCTTTAAAATGTCTCCTAACGATTTTGATGAAAATACCATAATAACTTGACTGCCTTCCGGTGCAGGCCGAGTCACGTTTGATAAAATTACCGACATTTCACCCTTCATGTTGAGGGTTTTTTCTGGGCACTGGCCTTCACCGGAAGACAGTCAAGTTAAAGTGCGTTTAAGATATTGGTATGACAACAAAGCGTATAACTTGAAGTTTCTGGGAATTGCCTGTGAAGTCCTCGTCATTCGAAGGCACTTTGTACAATCTTGTATAACGAATAAACCATAAGAGATAGATCAAAACATACTACACATAAAATGAAGTAAGCTCTTTAAAGCTCACAATTTATTTCAAATAACTTTTAGTGGCATCAGCCATTTTCGAGATATTCGCTACTACTGGTGTTGCTTTTGTCATTTTTAAGTGCTGTCACATTCGGTTGTTTTCATGCAAATAGTAAAGGATTTCAAGGCCAGCACACAGCAATTCGCTTTTGAACATTTTACTTCGGTATCCTATATCCCTCTTATACATTCAGTGAAATTTTTAAACCTTTATCTCGGTTAACAGGTCGCAGAGATAAAAAAAAGTTTTATAAAAATACTTTATACTATCTAGATAAAATTAAACAATAGTGGATAGAGAATAGCATGTGATTGTGGCACATACGCTTTTTAAATCCATTCTATCAGAGTAGCCACCCTCTATTTATTGCACTTTTTGAAAACATTAAAATAAATATACAAATGGTCAAAATTGAATTTATGACCATTTTCAAGCACCTGTTCACTTTATCTCGAAACGTATCCACAGTGTAATTTATGTTATTACATCCTGTGAATCCAGTGGAAGAATCATAAATACAATCCTTTAAACCAGAGTGAGATCTCGATGGATAGTTTGAAAACGTTCAGGGTTTCTTTATTTTATAGAAATGTAAGAAAAGACTTTGAAAAACAGGCGCATGGTAACTGTACGTTTACTATTGCAGTTAGCTAATACAGCTCTTGAGGGAGATCACGGCTGCCGCGGAGCAAAATGCACGCTTAGTTTCCGATCTAGATTGCGAATGCACTACTACTGCATTACGAGAATGTTATCAGCATTAGTTTCTGGTATTTAAGTCACAAGAGTGTTCTTACTCGTATTTGCAGCGAAAAATTATAATGCTTATAGAAAGAAGATGAAGACAAACACATTATAAAAGCAAAATAAGCTTTTTTACTTCACAATTCAGGCAAATGCGACGAAAACTATATATAATGAATTAGAAAACCAACTAAACGTTCTTAATTTTATTTAAATATCCAATTAAAGAAAATCCAATGATACGAATATATAAAACAAAATTGCTAAACGAGATGTTTATTGAAGAAGGTATAGATCAGCTACTGTTATATAATAGTATACTATGCAAACAAGACTATAATTGTTAGTAATTAAAACACGCGTATGTTTGTGAATCGAGCGTAGCGAGTAGATGGCAGTACTGTTAAGTCCCCGCCGTATTTATTGATTTTTGCAGGTAACGTGAAAGCAACACAAATTGAGGAAAAGTAAATGAACTGAATTTTTTATAATAATAAAATTACAATGAAAATAATTTATTTTATTTTAAATTTAATGATTTATCTGCGGAATTGATTCCGGTGGACTGCTATTTTGAAGGTATTCGAAAGTATGGGCGATAGGGGAGCTGCACGCGCCGCCGAGTAAGATCATGAGTCACTGAAGTATTATCGATGCTATAGCAGTTCAGATACGTCACATATAATCGGTGTATTATGGTATGGTCGTCCAAAAACACTTACTCATTCTGTAGGTGAAGTAAAGTTCACAAAGACTGCCTCTGTAGTCGAGTGGTCCCGGTTTCGGTTCGGCTGGTGAGGGAAAATTTGTGTTTAATTTGGGAGCTGTGAGAATAGAAGCATGCTGCTTTCTGTAGCAAATAGAATTATAAAGTAAAATCCGACAGTTGCTAACAATGAGGAAACCTTGAGACAACAATAAATTAGAAAGTTTAATAAAGGCTAATAATAATTCTTGGAACAATAATGCAATATTTAAAACAGTTTATAAATAGCCAATCAAAAACTAGAAAAAGCTTAAGTTAAATAACGGTATTCTATTGGAGTTGGATTAGCCAATCAGAGACTTGAAATAGGGAAAATATACAAATTCAGGCGGCAGACGCTACAAGATAGCGTTTCCAAGCAGATCGATATGGTACGCGTTCAGTGTGAGACATGAAATTTCATTGCGGTGAGAATAATATAAAGTTTACCTGTTAAAAGTGCAATTAACAATAATCTCACAGCTCTACAGTAGGATATATCAGTGAAGTGTTATTTAATCGTGTGAAGGATTAATAAACAAAGTACAACACAATTATAATTTGTGTAAGCCTTCATTCCTTATCCGTACCCGCCCTGCTAAGAGATGCGTGCTTTACAAATCACTACTGACGAATACGAGCCATACATACACATATATTATTTAAATAAACATTAAAATAAAAATGTTGATTCTAAAACGTGGGGCGAAGGCCACCGGAAAAGTGAACGTGGGGGCGAAACACTGATATTGTGTTTAATTTCTTATCCAACGCAGAGCGTGAAAGTGTTAATGTGAGTGTGTTTCTTAATGAAAATCACTAAAAACCAATAGTTTAAAAAGTCAACGAGTCAGTTGTTTATAAACTCAGAGCTCCCGAAATGGCCACAGACAAATTAAACAATTAAAAACAGGGGGTGTTGCACAAAACTTTTCTTTCCTAAAATAAACTTTTATCATAATTCTTACTCCTCTCTGTGCACTCGTCTCACTTCTTAATCAGATGACATCTTTACCCCTTCTATTCGGCATTTTGCGATTGCTTGTTTATAAATCGTGTGCGTACATGGATTTCTGGACACGCGAGGTTATCTGGTTTCACGTGCTAAAGTTTGAGAACGTTAAACGGTTCTTGATATCGGAGACCGAAGTCTCACCCATCGTTTCCGCTTTTCATAAAAATCTAATCTCTGTCTGTCGGACAAGTAATGTTCTGCCGAAAACTGTTACTACATTTTACGGCGACCACATATTACAAGCCCTTCCGAGGGACGTTATTGCCTTTCCCACGCAACTTTGGATAATTTACCACCGGTCCCTACAAGAAGATTGCACATTACACACCGCAGATGCACCCCCTCCGCCCCTAAGTTATGGGCCCAAGACCTTACATGTAGATGCAGCGTAATCTTGGTGGGTCTTCCCAGCACCTGTTCCTCTAATATTGGAAGAGTCGAACAGATGGCACTCCCGGCGGAAACAGTTGAAGGATCACTGCGCACACAGCGAAACAAGCCTTCTAAAGGTGTTCTCTTCGGTTATTTGCACGAAGCCAAAGCAAAATGTTTTTAGAATGTACTCTCGGGACAGAGAAATCCTGAAGGGAAAGAAAATAATTCTCGTCTCAGAGAATGTAATCTTGTATTGCTTTCATCGCCACCAATGAAAAAATAGCTCTTTTATACCAAGAAGTAAAACAGAAGATTTGATATGTAGTTATTAAATACAAAATCTTTAAGTAAACAACGCAATGGCCCATTAGCAATACTGAGTCTTACTTTCGGGAGAAACTAAGGTTGAACTCCTTATTCCGACCAATCTGACTAGAGCCTAGCCGCACCGGTACATCCCGGCTTGGTATATAATACCACAACACAAAGCCCACAAAGAGGCAATGTAATATTTTGTGTGGAGTGTGAAATTATAGTGCATAAACGTTACGTTGCGATGAAGTCAGTAAAGGCGCTTGGAAGCATTTGAAAAGTGGATTTGGAAAATAATAGAGTGTGTGAAGTCGACAGACAAAACAAGTAACAAAGCATTTTTAGGAAGAGGGGTGAGGTAGTACAATACTGAAAGCGACCAGGAAGGGAAAAATATATTCACCAGGACAATGGATGAGAACAAATATCTGCTAAGAGGTGCAAAGCACTGGTGAATAGAAAGAAGATTTGAGGCAGAAGATGTCAGATGAGACGCAGTATTTAGATAAATTGTCCAAGAGCAGAGACGATAAAGAGGAAAAATTAGAGGAAACCGGGTTTACGTTGAAATACCTGGCCTTGGACAGAAAACTGCGATAAATTGCTAAAATTTTCATTTCTGTAACAGGGCTAAAATATACATTGACTGACACGTAACTTTATATTTTCTATAAGTACGAAGACATTCACGGCCGGAGTTAATCGATACAATATTAAAATCTTCCGGGCTGAAAGGCCGTGGTCTAAGAGTAACCTGTCCTGTCCTGGGTGTTACACTCTTGAAGATGGCAACCAAAGAGTTAACCGAAATATCGGGTCTAGTTATTTTACCCTTAGACCACGGCCTTCCAGCTCGGAAGATTTTAGTATTTTATCGTTTATATTTTCTGTTTTATAATAACTGAAAGTATTTCAATTATTTTTGTACGTGTATCTAATACCCTCAATTGGTGGCTGAATTGGAGCTCATCATTTATGAGTTATAAATAAAGAAATTTATCTTTAAGCCTTAGTATTTACTTACACCGTCGGAATTGCATTCTAATATCGACCGGCTTTTGAGGGAGTAATAGATTGGTTGTTGATAATTTTTCATTAGTCTGTGGTGGTATTGGGTAATTTCAACTATAGTGGTGTACTACTGAAGCCCTGGATGCTGGCTCTAGGTTCGCTGCTTCTCTTCTTCCTGTCGTCATCGTCGTTGTGTTGCCCTGAAGTGTCTATATTTGCCTAGATACTCTTACCTCGGGTCGGGAGTTAAATAAAGTCACGTGTTACCCATTGTCTAGATTTATTCCAGTTAAATAAAGAATAATGAAGCTTCTAGCCAGTTATATGTTGTATTAGTCCGGACCATTTTGCAATTCTCCGAATTACATATTATTTCCGTTAACTCCCCGCTGCTTTGTCAAGTTCAAAGTTAAATCTATATCTAAGTTCACAGGCTTCCCACTCGCACAAACCTCTCTTGAAGATCAGAATTGGAAGAAGTGTTTTTCGGAATTGTCCACCTTTCATGCTCTGCCAGAGAGACTGTTTAAGTTTCCCACCTCTAATATATAACGTGTTCTCCCAGTGGCTACTGTGTTTGGTGTCATGAAAATAAAGTCATTCAACTCGACTACATTGATAATTCCAATTTATCTCTGTCTTTTTCTAATATTACCTGTCTTTCTCTCTCAAGTCACTATTTTTCCTAACCCCTTGGCTATTCCTTCACTTATTTAGCGTACTTCCTTTTTCTTCAGCTACCCTGTGTATTCCAGTTGCTAATTACCTTTCTCTGTTAGCCAGGTTTCTTTGCAAATTTTACCCTTTTACAATAAGGTTCGGTATGCATACATAATATTCCTATATCATAATTATTATTTACCTACTTACGTACTGTTCTTACCTGTTTTCTTATTGTGTATTCTTTCTTATTTGTTTTCTCTTTTATTCTATTTCCTACTATTATATGTTTATTTCCTACAGCTATTTTAATTTTCTCTAATATTTATCATTTATATTATTTCTTTATTTAATATGAGGAAGATGCATCCTATAGTGTGATTTTCTGTATTACTATAAAAATCATATTAAATAGAACATTCCCGTGCTATATTGCATTGCATTTTCCTTGTTTTTAATTAAATACTACATACGATTCAGGTAAAGGTTTATTCTACGCTATAATTTTGTTTGCAAATATTTGCTAATTTTAAATAATTCTAACCCTTTAGAAGCTTAAATTAGTGTCCGAAGCTTTTACAGTATTATTTTTAGTGGTGCACTGCAGAGCAACTCTCATGTTCATTCCCTTTTATTTGCTTTCTTCTTGTTTTCCGTTTTGATCAAGTGTAATAGAACGTATGTGCCCTGTGGGACACACACTCAAATTATTTAACGGGAGGGGATTAGCAAGTTCATTTAACAGAAGATTTAGCAGATTGTTAATGTTAACACGGTTGCTGATACTGTTTTGTTGTTAAATTCCCTGTTAAATTACGCTAACAGTTGAGTAAAGGTGGCCTCCAGAGCGGGTGCACAAAGCACCAGATTAGGTAAAGTGCGAGTTAGCGAGTGTTTGGAACGTGTAAATCTTGCTATTAGCCCTGATGAAAGCAGAGTTTACTTTCCTCTCTCTTTCACTACATAAGATTATTTACGTGTGTTTGAAGAATAAAAACAAAGCAAAGCCCTGTGAGGTGTCGCCTTTATTGTTAAAACTCCACCGTGCGGGAGAAATAATAACTTTGAAGACTAGTCCATTCATACGCCGCGTGTTTGATATTTACCAATAAAGTTTCACAGTACCTTGGATATCGACCAATCACAGTCGTTTGTTTTATAATGTGCCTGCAAGGATGCGATTTTATGGGATAAACGTTAGCTAGTTAAAATAACTGTGAAGGCATTCACGGCCGGAGTTAATCGATAAAATTATTGTAAAATCTTCCGGGTTGGAAGGCCATGGTGTAAGGGCACCCGATGTTTCGGTCAATTTTTTGGTTGCTATCTTCAAGAGCGAAATACCTAGATAACTTGACAACGACTGGGCAGATGCTTCACGATTTATAGCTCACGCCAAGGTCAGAACTGGCTCATGATTGGTGAGTCTGCAGTACCGTGTCATGCCTGGTATCCATCTGCGGTTGAGCTTTTTAAGGGATGTAATGGATTGGTTTTTGGATAATTTTTCGTTAGTCTGTAGTGGTGTGCTCTGAAGCCCGGGATGCTAACTCAAGTTTCGCTGCTTCTCTTCTTCCCGTCGTCGTCGTTTTACTCTGAAGTGTCTATATTTACCAGATACTCTTATCTCGAGTGGGATAGTGAGGTTAAATAAAGTATTACCCCTTGTCTAGATTTATTCTAGTTAAATAAACAACAATAATGAAGCTACTAGCCAGTTACATATTATATTAGTCGGACCACTTTGCATTCTCCCGAATTACATATTATTTCCCGTTAACTCCCCACTTCTTGTCAAGTTCTAACTTAAATCAATATATGTCCCCGTTTCCCACTCGCACACACCAATCTTGAAGATCAGAATTGAAAAAAAGATTTCTCGGAATTGCCCACTTTTTATACTCTGCTAAAGAGGCATTCATTTTCCAGCCTGTAATACACAACGTGTTTTCCTATTGGCTGCTGCGTTTGATGTCTTATGCAAATAAAGTCATTCAACGTTACTACATCGATAATTCCAAGTCATCGGTTAGCTCGTTACTTAACCATAATGGTAGCAGTATACACTTCAGTTTCGATTATCGAAAACCAGCAAATTGCTCAACTTTGAAAATACAACTTTCAAAAGCGTATTTCTAATCAGTGCACATCCAAATATCGTCAATTTTCAAATTAATTATTTTCTTGAAAGCGTGTGTCTTTATTGCGATTGATATTAACTTATTTTAATTTTAAATTATTTTCTATTTCCACTGTTGGTAGTATTGTGACATATGCAAGCATTGTTAAGTGTGTATGTGCCCTTGGCCGCCTGGATGGGGGATTACGTAAGAGTGGTGGGGGTAGCAAGCTTAGATAGCGTCCCCACGCTGTAGTAGCGTGGCTTGGCTTGGCTTGGCAGTCAGTGAGTAGAGTCGTACCGGGCAGGTCGTGTTGTTACGACAGTATTAGTTAGTAATTCGTAACTCGTTCAATTTTCATTAATTTAGTAGATATGCCATGATGTAACTACCGACATAATGGTGACTTTACCATTTTATTTTACCAGTGCTGATTTTAAACAACACAAGAAATAAATTGTTGTTTAATATGTTATATTTTATTCATGGTTTATTAATTTTTATTTTCTCTGCTGCATACTCCACTAGTTCTACTACCATTACCCTACTACTACTCTATTAGTAGGTAGAGAAGATATTGCATTCCACCCAAAAATTCGATACTGATATTTAACCAAAAATACATGTTTTGAGATTCTTTAACCCCAAAAAAGCGTTTTTAGAAAAAGCTCCTATATATGCGTGTATGTGTATATATGTGTCTACGCACAAAAAACGAAAAGTCGGTTAAGTACAAAGTTGGTATTTAGGTAGCTTCTAAGCATGCGACACAAAGATTTTCAAGAAAATTCCGCACCTCAAACTGCACTTTACACGAACCTTTTGTGAATGTTATATTTTCTAAACAATGGCTCTAACGATTTTGATTAAAATATTATTTACACTACAAATAAAATGTATATCCTGAATTCTCTATGAATAGTCTGTGTAGTTCTCTTCATTCGAAAGGAATTTTGTATAATCTTGTGTAACTGTTAAACGTTAAGCATAGAGGAAAACGTGCTACACAAAAACTGTAGATCTCTTTAAAACGCAAGGTTTATTTAAAAATATTTTTCGCAGCACCAGCCGTTTCCGAGATATCCGTTATTAATGGCTGAAATTGTTCATTCTTTCAAAGTCCTTTCAATTTTCAGGTGTTTCTCTCGATGTCATGGAAAGAGTAAGGAATTTTAAGGCCAGCATATAGGATCTAGTTCTAAAACATATGACTGTCGCTATTCCCTGCGTATCTATAAACGAAATGTGTAGTGCAGCCACTTCCGCAAAGGTTAATGTCGATTAAAATGAATAGACAGGAATATAAACTTTCGCAAGAATAGTTTATATACCCAGTAATAAGCGATAGAGAGTAGAGAAATTCATGTGAGTGTTTAAAATTGCTTTTACTTGTATCTTCAAATGACATTATGGTCAATAATGAATCTGCTCCTGTGTATACACAAACAAAGACGGAAAGCGAAAGCCATATGGGGTCGTTGCATAGAACTACGTGCGTAGTTGATATAGCTCTCGGAACGTTTTATTAACGTGTGCCTGGAAATTAGCTCCGGGATACCTCGTACTCGCAGTAGAATCCATGATTTGGGATAGTTAGTATTACAGCTCAATGGCTCGGTAAATTTACCATTTAAAATTGCGGTACTGCAACTTTGAAACAAATGAGTAGCCAACGTAATAGCCTGTACAGGCCATTTGAAACACGGCGTTCGTCAGGTATTGTGAAAACTGCAGAGATTCGAACTTCTTTAATAAGGCCGGCACACAATTTATTTATTGTAGAATACAAGATCGCTTTTAACAGTTTATTCTGCGTATAAATGCATCGTGTGATAGCACATGAGGTTCTGAGATTATCGAATAAGTTTTGCGGGTGAGTAGAAATTTAAATTGAGTTTTATTTATGGACGCTCTTTAACTGCTGTGGTTCTTAGCGTCCCTTTCTATATTGGGCGTGAAATGTGGTAATTTTGCTCAGAGGCCTCTTTATCAGGCTTGAGGTTCTTTTACGTGCCGTAAACGTACGACACGGGACCACCGACTTTACTTCGCTTCCGAAGGAAGCCATGCTAAAGAGTTTTTATGCCCGAAAAAATCCATTGCCCTCCGCGGGTTTGAACCCGCGACCTACTAAAGCATTGTTGGAAATTTTAATTAAGGGATGATTTTTACGTAGGGATTTATACATTAATTTAGCTTACTTTTCTACATTTTAGTGTAGGATGCACAGAAATGTTTGATATTTTAAGATACATTTTAACTCTGTTAAATGTAAAATAATTTCGGGAACTAGAGGCTAGCAAGGTAACCACTATACCACGGAGGACGACGCGAGTGCGTAGCACGAGCTACCCCGGCAACATTAAAATTCACGAAATCCATGACTCATTTTCTCTGGAACTAATCTAGATATCACAGTATAATTTCTCTGAATATAGATTCATATTTGATGTATCTATGTACTGATACAGTACTTTCATCAGTGCATTTATCTTAGCAGATGAGGAAACAGTTTTGAAAGAATCTTATATGATACATTCACACAGCCTTCCTGTATAAAACATTCTTATTTTTCTATCTACTTCTTGTTAATTGAGATAAACGCATTTTTGTAGGTACAAGAGGAATACAGGAGACAGAAGCGATACTTAAATCTTTAAAAAGCTGATCGTTATATTTTGGTTTTGAAATTTCATGCGCATTGCTTAGCAACGCAAGAAACTAACGAACGGTGACTTAGGACGTGAAAAAGGTACAAACTATTTGGAAATTCAAACCAATTACAACGAATATCTCGGAAATAGTTAATGTTACAAACTATATTTGAACTAAATAATTTGGTTTTAAGGATTTGTCTATCTTAGTGTACCAAATCCATTAAGAATTAAGTGTGCTTCACAGGCTTCAAGATATGTATTTTAAATGTCATGTAGTTACCTTAAACATAAAATCGTAGGATATTTTTAAGAAACTCAAAAACAATGAACATTTTTCTATGTAAAGATGGATTACGGGGTAACTTTTCTTGAAAATCTTTGTAATGCATCTTTGAAAGATGCTGAAAAATGCTAAGTTTGGTACTTATCCGAACGCTTCGTTTTTAATTTATGCTGTTCACACACACACTTACACTTAAGCGAGCGCATTGTTATAAAAATATCCTTTTTTTAATTTGGTGGCCTAAAAACCAGAGTTTCTGATGAAATCTCAATATCGAATTTTGGGTGGATAGTTTTTGCATTTACTATAAGTGGTAAGGAAAGTAAAAATGATTTTCTATTTTTTATATATTTACTTATTAAAATGTTTAAAACATAAAAATGAGGCTTATCTCATCCATCGTAAATTTATATTATTTGGAAAATGCCATGAACACATGAAACAAGTTTAAAAAGTGTTAGCATACAAGATATCAATTTTTCAGAAAACGCAATTTAAATAGTTACTGCAAATGTCCAAGAGAAACTTTGATAACAAACAAGTTCAAGGCTGGTCACACCGAAAATGGTGCCATTATATGCAATAGAGTTTCCTCTAAATATTAAATCAAACACAGTCGTGTATTGCAACATTAGTACCAGCTGTCATTTATGAAACAATGCCAACTCAAAAGTAAAAGTAAAACTTATAGCTTTTGCAGAATAAATATCTAAACCCTATAGAAGAAACAGTAATTTCTAAAGTAAATAAATTAAATCATAACGTTTGATCAAAATATATCCAAGCTATCCTTCTTTATTGAATATCCCGCAATCGAATCAGGGTGTGATTCGATTGCGGGATAGGGAATCCTCTGGTTGCAATAACTACCCTGCAATCAAGCAACGAATGGTTGATATTCAAAACGATCTGGACCGCTATTCGCCCATGTCGTGTTTAAGTCATAAAAATGGAATAGTCTTTAAAATGATTTAGTAAGAAAGACAACAATAGTTGATAGCTATACTTATCCTTTATCATGTTTCATTTTCCATGTTGGGTTCCAAATTCTCTTTGGGTTCTGGTGTGGGTCTGGGTTCATGACGTTAAGCAATGTATTCATATTTTATCTAAGCAGCCCATTGCTACTTCCCCAGGAATTTACTATCGCATCATTGGCAAATCAAAAACAATTAAATACTTTTGTACATATTATATACTTAAGGACTTAGAACACAACTTTCAGGTACTCTAAATTGTATCATTTCTTTTCGTCACTATCTTGAAATAGGAAGCTAAACTTCTAATCGTAATTATTCGTCTATTCAAAGGTTGGAGTTATATCTCCTGTGTTAAAAATATTATGGTTTGCATTCACATGCCTTTCTCTGCCCCCTATAATTTATTTCTATATTGCTTCTACAACATATTCTTACGAAAGCATATTTTTCTTTCTACTTCACGTTAATCGAGATAAACATTTGCAGAAATACTTTCATTTCACATTTCGTTCTAAGTACAAGGAGAATAGAGGATAGCGACAGCACTTTAAAGAACAACAAATATTGAAAAATTCAAACCAGTAATGATAGATATCTCGGAAATGGCTAATGCTGCTACAAAAAAGTTAGTTGAAATAAACTGTGTTTTAAAGAGATGTACATTTTTGTGCAGAGGTTTTTATCTTCTCTTAAGGCAATCAGTTACGGCTTACGAGCCAAAATCCGATTTATGCGAAACTAAAGAGCCTTGATTGTTTTTCGTTTATAGCAATAAAATATCAGCCAAACTGTAAACTGCAGGAAGAACAACTGTGAAGTTATATTGCAGTATATCAAATAGCATTAACAATTAAAAGCAAAATTATGTGCAAGACGACGAGTCTACCGATACCGAGCGTTTGAACGCTAGCTGTCTATGCCCAAGGTAACGGTTTCCACCACGGTCATCCAGGACAATGACAATTAATAGGGCTTAAATACGAATGACTTGTGTCGGTATTGTGGTTGACTCAGGAGAATGGCTTTGTCCTTGAACTGCAAGCGTCCACTGGACTACTAATAGCTAGCTTCTTGCCTATGCAAATAGTGTAAGACCAGCAGTTCAAAAGTATTGCCAACAACTGCAGTTTCACATGTGTATGCTCATAATTATATTGTTTTACATGTATGCAGGTTTTACAGGTTTACTTATTGAAAGTATGATCATAATTGTTTTGTTTGATGTGTTGATGTAATGTATTACTGATGCTACTTCGCGTAATATTTATTGTTCCGGTAAAGAGAGGATAAGTACCTAAGTACTAATAGAGCACTCTATATATAATAGAGTGAGAGGGAAGAACAATACAGCGCTGGCTCTAGTTCGCTTACGTCAACCACAAGGTCATAGCTAAACTCCTGAGTCAAACACAGTAGATTTATTGACACTTTAAAGAATTATTGTGAGAGGGATAACAGTCCGGCATACCGGCTACGCTGATATTACTGAGACAGTTGCTAATGTCGTTCACTAGCTTAAGATTTATTATTATTGTTATTATTATAGAGCATTCTGTCCGAAAATGAAGGTGACTTTACAGGTAATTTCCAGAAAATTCAAGATATAGGTACGCTATATTTGTGATGTAAATATCTTAATTATATGATATTTTAAATATAATCATTAGAGCTATTTTAGAAAAGCAAAGTTTTCGACAAAATCTTTCATGTAAAGTTGTAGTTTGGGGTGTGAGGATTGTCTTGAAAATCTTCGTGTCGCATCTTAGTGAGATGATGAACTTAAATACCAAGTTTGATATTGTCGCAGTTCTCCATGGCTAGTGTTATCTTATTTGTTAAGCGCCTCTTGTTTTATTATTTTTAAATTTGGGGTTCTTTGTCCTCCGGCTAGCTAATAACTTACTCGAACACGTGTCTCTAAGTAGGGTGTGTAAACGGAAAGGAGTTGTTGCTAAAAAATAACAGTGATGAAAAAAAATTGTTTCTACACTTTTATTGCCGTCACACTTAATTACTAATTCACATATTTATTCTTTATGTACGCCTGACTGAAACTGTAATATTTCCGAATGTAACTACAGTCGTAATAGTAGCCGCACACCAATTACTTCGCGTACTTTACCTTTTTGTAACTAACTCTTCCAAACTGTGTTAGGTGCACCTCGTGAGAGATTCTTCCGAACTGTGCGAAACTTGCTTATGGCTCGAGAATATATACTCCTTCATCTCGAATTGCCTAAACATTATAATAGAGCTGCTATTGGTTACCAAATTGCGCCCACTTTAGCGTCTGTTTTGGTCAGGTCAATCACTACTACTAAACATATGTGCTCTGGGGAAGATATTCCCTCCATTTCTAAAAAGGCACGCTAACCTGACGTCGTTTGTTTGTCTCTTCTTAGTGATAAACAACTCACCCCATCGGTTTATTGTTACCCACTTCTGTTGTCAGTTTCAGTGAGGCAGTGTAAACTTATTTCCTAACAATACTTATGGCTAACAAACATCTAAAATCCTGTACATACAATAATATTAATTTACACTACAATCACTTTGGCGTTCACAGCATGTTATGATATAAAATACTGCCTCAATATTTATTCGAGATTTCGTTTTTGAGATATGCTGCTCACAAATACACATACAGGCGCGTGCGTGGACCCTTTTCTAAACATTTTTTATTTTTTTTTTTTTTGTTCAGGGCCTCTTAAAGAATGTATTTCCGGAGAAATCTCAATATTAAAATTTTTAGTGAAATACAATACCTTCTCTACCTGCTATGTATGTGGCAGACAAAGTAATAATGAAAAATGCAACAAACATTCGGATGGGATCTCTTATTGGATATATTAAGTGAAGACGCATTACTTTAGTTGAAAATAAGTTGGACAAGGAAGACATTCGGTCGTTACACGGTTTGCAGAGCCGGCGACAGAGGGCATACAAGTAATGGGGCGCCGACTTGGCGCACCGCAACCCTTGCGTGCAGCCCGAAGCGCATCCATCCTGATGACTATTTACGAGTTTCCCGCGGTAGGTACCTGGTGCCAGGCACGGCAGGGTTTGGTACACCTCCGGGAATTCCTTTAGTAATATTTCAATCATACCGCTATTATACCCATACTTTTGTATACGGGGGTTTTCCACGCCCCCTCTACACCTCATAGTCCCTCCCCCTTTTTTGTCGTACAAATATTACTCAGCCGTTTATCAAACCGTAAACATTTGAAAATTAACTTCTGCTTTCCAGGAAAACATGCAATAAGCTCCAAAATAATGACTTAAAATTATATTTTAGAACAAGTATTCTAATTTCGCTTCTTGAGTTAACATACGTACTATAAATAACCAATTTTAAGCAAAGAACTAAATTACCTGGTTACCATGAAATAAATATCAGTGGTCTTAATCAAAAACACTGTTTTACTATAAACATAAATGGGAAGAAAATAAATATAAGCACAGGGTATAATAGATACATGAGAGAACCAATAAGCACTGCGGTTTATTTTGCACTTTCAGGTTTAACAAAATCATAGTGCCTGCTTTACTCCATTTTCTCCTAAAACAAAATGAAGTTACAGACGTATAACATAGGTTGTGAAACACAAGCATAACAATTATAGTTCTGTGGTGGTAAACAAGGCATTCAAGGGAAAAATCTCAATTTAAACTTTCAAAGTCCGATTTATGAGAAACTACAAAATCTTGATTGTATTTCGTTTATAACAATAAAATATCAGCGAAACTGTAAACAGCAGGAAGAACAAGTGTAAATTATATTATACTATATCAAACTGCATTAACAATTTAAGACAAAGTTACATGCAAGACGACGTGTCTTCTGCACGAGAATAATAAAAGAAGACTACAGCACAAGTTTCGAATATCCGTTTCTGTATACCCATAAGAATCTTGTCATCCTGGATGGGCAAGCGTTCGAGCGCTGGCTTTCAATGCCCAAAGTAACAGCTTCGACCACGGACATCCAGGACAATTGCGTTCAATATTGATACTTTTAAAGAACTCCTGCAGGAGGGACAAGAATCCGGCATACTGGCGATATTACTGTGATAGTTGCTAACGTCGATTATTATCATTGTCATATATAATATACAATCCCGCAACCCAAACTACTCTTTATATGGAACAAGATTCGTTATTTTTTATTTTCTCAAAAATGACTAACGATTTTGATTAAAATGACATATTATTTACGCTATTTTTAATGATAAAACTGTGACCGCGCCTGCGATGCTAACTGCGGACTGCCGGTAAGTGCCTCCCGCCCGGGGCCCGGGTGAGCCTGCGAAGGGCTGTCGGAACAATAGCCAGCGCGGAAGCAATAGAACAATAGCGACTGCGGAATAACAAGCCCCTTTATGTGCCGATTACTTCTTCCGGACCCCTCTTTTCGGCATGTTCTAGTACGTTCTTGTTCTTGAAAGCTTCGCTCTGTATGCGAGGCCTATATAAGGGACTGTTGTCGCCAGCACGAGTAGTGTTGAGTTCAATTGAGTTGAATGCCGTTAGAAGTGATGAAGTGAAAAGTGAACAGTGGAAGTGGAAGTGGACAGTGCACAGTGCAGTTTAATTGTGAGCTGTAACGCAGTTGTGTCAGTTGTGAATCGTGCGGTTCAGCATTTCAGTAGATTTGATTCGACGGATCAGTTGTGTTATATTCCGAGTGTGTGAAAAAGTGGCTCAAGTGTAAGGGTTGTGTTACGTTGAGTGCATTTTGATAAATTGTGTGCTTTTGCAGTAACTCGTGTTCTCATTTGTTACAATCCTGATTTTTCTGCGAATAGCATATGGAGTGTTCTTCATTCTGAATGATCTTTGTGTAATTGATAAACCATAAGAGAGTTACTACACAAAAATTCTGATGTGAAACATTCACATGACATTTTCTACCCATGTTTTATTACTGGGTACACAAATTATTGTTATTAGAGCTTATTTTTCTATCTAGTACGTTTTAATCCAAATAAACCTTTGTAAAATTAGCTACATTGCACATTTCGTTATAGATACTAAGAGAACAGCAATAATCAAATGTTTGTGAACTGGACGCTATATGCTGCCTTAAAATTCCATACTATTTCCATGCAATCGCGAGAAACAACTGAATGTTGACAGGACTTTTACAGAACAAATCTTATTTTAAATAAATTGTGTATTTTAAGGAGATCTACATTTTTTGCGCAGTAGGCTGTTTGAAACTCGACGTTTATTAGTTACACAAGATTATACAATTTTTTTTCCAAATGAAGTGGACTTCACAGGCTATTCCCAGAAAATTCAAGATATACATTTTGGTTTTCATGTAAATATCTTAAATTTATGGCATTTAAATCAAAATCGTTACAGCCATTTTTTAGAAAATTAAAAATTTCGAAAATCTTCCATGTCTGAGGTGGGAGATTTTCTTAGAAATCTTCGTGTTGCATCTTTGGTAGAAATTGAAGCTAAATACCAAGTTTGGTATTTACTCGACTTTTTGCTTTTGAGTTATGCTGTTCACACACACACACACACTCACACATAGACAGACATGGCCCTTTTTCTAAGAATGCCTTATTTTTTGTTTTAGGGTGCCTCAAAACATGTATACCCGGTGAAATCTCGATATCGATTTATTTTGGATGGAATACGTTTCCCCCACTTAACATGCGTAGTAGAAAAAGTAAAAATGCAAATTTCATGAAGGTACACAACCTATATCAGTTTTTTTTTTCTGGCGTTAATAATTTACGAAATATTCTTTATTATTGGTTTGAATTTTCAAATACTTTAGCTTTTTTCAAGTGGCACATCACTATTCGTTTTTTCTCGTATTCAAACGAGTTCATAGAATTTCAAAGCCATCAAATAGCAATCCACATTTTAAAAATCT
Source organism: Deroplatys truncata (assembly GCA_030765065.1). Taxonomy (NCBI): domain Eukaryota; kingdom Metazoa; phylum Arthropoda; class Insecta; order Mantodea; family Mantidae; genus Deroplatys; species Deroplatys truncata. The sequence continues at coordinate 109,810,249 of CM060975.1, forward strand.
GACTATCACTTTAGCTTACTGCATCCTTCTTTACAACAAGATGTGTAGATGTGTAAGTAATGAAAGTTTATCTCGATTATTAAGAAAATAGACGGAAGAATAAGAAAGACAGGTGAATGAAACACATGCAATTTTATAAGTCGCCAATAGTTGTATTCGTCTTCCTATTTTTACACTACATTAGTTTTCCGTCCAAGGACAAGTACTTTAGATTTATACTATTTCTGTAAATGTCAACAACGGAAAATAATCTAGTGTCCTTTGAAAGAGTTAATGTTATTTACGACTACTCGACTGCAAACACGTCTTTTGCAGATTGCTGAATTACTGTAAACTCTATTTAAAATTGAGGCCACTCTTGACAGAATATATTTCATTCGCTGAAATATACTTACCAGCTGTTATGTGAAAGTTCGAGTATATCGCAAGGAAATACCTCAGCAAGAGAGGTAGAGAGTGGTTGAAACACAGTCTACAGTGTGGGACGGTGATAGCTTTGACCATTATACCTCTGCGAGAGTCAAAGGAGGTTAAAGTTTTGCAGAGTGTATATACATGTATCTTTGATAACGCATCACGCTCTTTGACCATCTGTTGATGGGATTCGCCTGGGACATTCGTTGTGTCTCTTACAGCTCAGCGTGTTTCACTCTTGTGTTTATCAACAATCTCGAAATCTGATATATTGCATCCACATGACCTTCTCTATTCGCTCTTCCATAAACTATTCTTACAATATGTTATTCTTCTGTATACTTCTTGTTAATCACAAATAAAACTTTTTATTTCACGTTCGTTCTAGGTTAAAAAATCTTATGTGTCACACTCACACGAGTTTCTCTACTCTTCTAAAAACTATTTTTACAAATGCTTATTCTCCATCTACTTCATGTTAATCGAGATAAACGTTTGCAGACTCTATCTTATTGCTAATTTTCTTGTAGGTGCAAGGGGAATATGGTAGGCTTTAAGCGATAGTCAAATATTTTAACAGCTGGTTGCTATGTGAAGCATTGCATTCTCTTTGCATTACCAGGACGTAAAAAACATAAAGCATTTTTGGAAACATGTCCGTGTGTATGTCTTGTGTGTCTGTGTCTGTCTGTCTGTCTGTCTGTCTGTGAACAATCATAACTCAAAAACGAAAAGTCGGATAAACACCAAACTCGGTATTTAGGTTCAGTATCTTCCAGAGATGCGACACGAAGGTTTTCAAGAAAATACCCCCACCCCAGATTATTCTTTACATGGAGCATTTTTCGAAAATTTTAATTTTCTCAAAAATGGCTCTAACGATTTTGATTAAAATGTCATATATTTCAGATATTTTAATGACAAATAAAATGTATATCTTAATTTTCTGGGAATGACTCCAAAAGAGTTCTTCATTGTGAACGACGTTTGTATAACTGGTAAACCATAAGAGATAGACAAAATTTTACTACACAAAAAATGTACATTTTTTTTTGAGTGAACCATTTTTAAGATATTGCTTGTTATTCCCTTAAATTTTCCAATACTTATACTTTTTCTGAAATGGTAATTCGTTATTCATTTCTTTTGTCCTGGTAATACAAAGAGAATGGAATACTCCACATAGCAACCATCTCTTAAAACCTACCATATTCCCCTTGCATCTACAGGAAAATTAGCAATAAGATTAACATCTCGATATCTCGATTAACATGAAGCATATGGAGAATAAGCGTTTGTAAAAATAGTTTGTACAAGAGTAGAGAAAGTCATGTGAGTGTAACACATCAGTTTTTTTTAATGTGAAAGGTAGTTTGGGAAGGAGTATTTTCTTGGACATCTCATATGGCGTCCTTGAAAGACGCTGAGATTAAATACCAAGTTTTGTATTGCAATCGGTTGCATTAATATTCAGTTAAATATCGAGATTGGTATTTAACATTATTGTACAGAACATGACAAAAACATGGATAATGAACCAATAATTATCCTCATTAAAAAGTAGAATGAGCCAGAAGATAATTTAGAGAAGAAGCATCAAATACCTGATTTGATGGATTACTTTAATAGAAATTATGTATCCGTTCAACAGGAAAAACACCGGCTATATACCTATTCCCCAGGTTGTGGAGTAAGTACACTTTAAGAAGTAATACGGGAATAGCACATGATATGAGCCAGCATGATTATAATAAGCTCCATTTCCCATTGCTGAAGCTTATTACAGTCCCCATAGGGTTACAGAAGGAATAGCGAGAGAAGAGGTAGTGGCAATTCAACGGAGGGGACACTTTGCCACTGCGACCAACTAGATCTATTGTGACTATTACCCCGGGAGGCAGGGATGAAGCGAAAGAGCCGCAGGAGGTCGCAGGGCCACAGAGACGCATGGAAGTCCCTAATATTTCCAGTTTGAAACACCCGCCTGCACCAGTAGCCGCGAAGAATCCGGCGAAGGACATTTAAGTGACCCTAGCGAAGCTACCATGCCATCTGTCCGACACTAGCCGCACTACGGAACCCGGAGACACTACCTGAAAGACAAAAGGGAGCAAGATGAAATGATAGGAAATGAGAAAAAGGAAAATCGTGGCGGAATACATCACACCAGCATTCACCTAGGCGACCAGAGGAAAACCACGAAAACCCCCATGGCCAGAAGACACCGAGAAACCAACCCGGGACCTCCCGAATGCGTGTCATAGACGTTGCCTTTTGATCTCGGTAGGAATAGCGAGAATGTACATACGTGTCACATTCAAAGCTGTATACGGACCATATTCTGGAGATGCATGAAACAAAGTACTAATCTATATGAGAAGTATTGATTGTAATTTCTTGGTTTGGTTCCTGTATTCAAACACTGATGGCAATAAAACTTCTGTTTTTTATGTGTTTGAATTTCGAGCAACTAGTCTCGGTTTGTCAGAATAATGGTCGATTTGTAGTCGAGAAAACGTACAAACACTTACCAAAAAAATACCGATTAAACATCAAAGTATAACTGAAATTATGGTTCTTACGAAACAGTGAAATGCAACTAAGGGTAAACCATAAGGTATACACGTTATTATTCACTATTCCTCGAAAATGGAAAACTAGAAAAATTTTGGTTAATTTTATTATTTGCATATTTTGTATTATTATTATTATTATTATTATTATTATTATTATTATTATTATTATTATTATATTCATCATTATCAGGAAATCAGAGAGACCACCACAAAAATGCTGAAACGGGGTAACTTTAATATCAGCGAAATATTTAAATTGAAAAGTAGTTTATGGCAGTCACGTTTGCTTCGACCTCGGTTTTCCTTACCGGTATTATACGAGCTCTAGAACAAAGCTACCTGTTAGTTTTGCTGCACCCACCTCATTAAAATATAAGGTATAAGAAAAATATTCCCATTAAGGGGAGATGAAAAAACTATTCCGCCAATATTAAATCTGCTAAATTAATGACCTATTTCTCAGAAAGTCTTCAAGGAAGTAGATGGATGTCTTCTACGTTCATTAATCCACTTTATCAAATAACTTTGTTTATTAAGGAAGATAAGATTATTTTCTTAATTGTATTTATTACTTTCTCTCTCTAGAGAAGGTATTGCATTCCACACAAAAGTTTGATATCAAGATTTCACTAGAAATACAGGTTTTGAGGCCCCTAGAAATCGAAAAGAAGCATTTTTAGAAAGTCCGTTTGTGTGCCTGTGAACAGCATAACTTAAGAATGAAAAGTCGGAGAAAACTTCCTTCTACCTTAAAGATGTTAACACGAAGATTTTTTAGAAAATCTCACCACCCTTAACTTCATGGAAGATTTTACGATCTAACGATTTTGATAAAAAAAATGTATTAATGGTATTTACATGTCAAAATGTATATCTTGATTTATCTGGAAAGCCTTTGAAGTCCTCTTCGTTTGGGCAGGAATTTTATGTATAATGTATGATAAGTAAACGTAAGCGATAGACGAAAACGTACTACAAAAAAGTGTATACTCTTTAAAACACACAATTCCGAGGTATCCGTTGTTAATGGTTCGAATTGTTCATTATCTGCTTATTCTCTTAATGTCCTGTAAATGTTCAGTTGTTTCTCGCGATTGTATGGAAAGAGTATGGAATTTTAAAGCAGCGTATAGCGTATCCTTTTTAAACATTTTATTATCGCTGTTCCCTTTGTATCTGTAACGAAATGTGTAATGTAGGTATTTCTGCAAAGGTTTATTTGAATTAAAATAAATAGGCAGAAAAATAACTTTAATAAAAACCGTTTGTATGCTCACTAATAACGATAGAGTGTAGAGAATGTCATGCGAATGATTCACATCAGATTTTTGAAAAATATTTTTAAAATATGGGTATTGTACATACATATATATATATATTTATTTATTTATTGAGAAGGTTTTGTTGCTGCTACGTATGGAAAAGCCGATTTGAAGAGGCATTGTAGTTCAACTGTTCGGGAGCCAACTTGTAGTAGTTGCAACCTCACGTATAGTAAACAGTTTCCGGCAGCCTTCGCCCCAAATGTACTTTCAGGTGACCTTTGCCCCAAGTTTAAAAAAAATCTGATGTGGTACACTCACATAACTTTCTCTACTTGTACAAACTATTTTTACAAACTCTTATTCTCCATCTATTTCATATTAATCCAGATAAACGTTTGCAGAAACGATCTTTTGACATACCGCCCAGTTCTAAAAATATTTGACCATCGCTTAAGGCGTACTACGTTCCCCTTGTTTTGTAATTGCGAGGGCAATATAGAAATACAGTAGCCTTTAAGCATCGACATATCTCTTAATAGCTGGTTTCTAGGTGCATCACCATTCTCTTTGCCACAAATTAATACTCTTTGCATATCCAAGACAAAAAAATTAATAACGAATTCCCTTTGAGAAAATAAATATTGAAAAATTATGGGGAATAACAAGCAATATATCGAAAATGGTTCACTCAACAAAAATAATGTATATGACATAAATTGTGTATTTTAACGCGATCTACATTTTTTGTGTAGTAAAATTTTGTCTATCTCTTATGGTTTAACAGTTATGCAAAAGTCGTTCACAATGAGGAATACTTTTGGAGACATTCCCAGAAAATTCAAGATATACATTTTATTTGTCATGAAAGTATCTTAAATATGTGATATTTTAATCAAAATCGTTAGAGTCATTTTTGAGAAAATTAAAATTTCCGAAAAATGTTCCGTGTAAGGGCTAATCTGGGGTGGAGGGGATTTTCTTGAAAACCTTTGTGTCGCATCTCTGGAAGATACTGAACCTAAATACCAAATTTGGTGTTTATCCGACTGTTCGTTTCTGAGTTATGCTGTTCACACACACAGACGCCCACACACACAGACACACACACGGGCATGTTTCCAAAAATGCTTTTTTTTTATTCAGGGGGTCTCAAAACATATTTCCGGTGAATTCTCGGTATCGAATTTTTGATGGAATACATATTTCCCCTACTTAATATACGTAGTAGAGAAAGTAAAAATATTAACTTTGTAATTTAACTGTTTCTTTAAATATTATATATTTATGTTTGCCTCGGATGCGTCAGTATTTGTTAGAGACACGTTTCTTTTAGCAGGGTTTTGGTGCGACAAGAATGTGGGCTTACACAGATTATAGTTTTACTTCACTCCTTTTATTAATGCTTGACACGATTTAATTAACACTACAATGATATAAAGATCTGTGAGATTCTTTTTATTAATTAATTACCCTTTTTAACATGTAAACTTATTTTTCGTCTCACACGAACGTATAAAATCTCTCAAGGATATGTCTCGCGTCCGGTCAGGAACACTGTTTGCAGGCAACTGAATTGATTTCAAGTGTATAAACTTGTAAATTTCTGTATTTGAAGTCTCTGATTGGCTAATCCTACTCCAATAGAATACCTTCATTTAACTAAAGCTTTTTCTGGTTGTTGGCTATTTTTAAACTGTCTCAAGATTTACGTTATTGTTGCTCCAATAATGACTAGTAGCATTTAAACTTTCAAATTCATTATTGCCTCAAGGTTTCCTCATTGTTAGGAACTTTTAACTTATTATTCTCACAGCTCCTACATTATTAAATTACGTAATATATTCACATAACATTATTACACATGGATACAATAATACAAACATATACAATGACTTTTACATAGATGTTTAGAAATTATTACGTACATATATTGCTTCAAGGCGGTCTGTTATTGAATTTATATATTATATAATTAGACTTAAATCATTTTAGTGTTAAAATACATATATATACTGAGGCAGTATAATTATATATATAATTATAAATACATATTAAATTAAAGAAGAGATTCCGATTAACAAGACTGCACAAAAGACTAAAAATATAATTTTTTTTTTAATTTTTGCTGTTTAGTCCTCCAATAATTCGTTTTACCATGGTACGTATGTCCTAACTGAGCAAACAATGCTTAATTGATGTAATTCTGTTATATATTTTTGTCATTACCTTAATTTCTTCTACCTTAACTTACGTTTTCGTGCTTCACGTTCTTCCACAATTTTTAGAAAGTTCTTCCAATAATTGAAACGAGTATATTTCTCACTGGCATAAGACGTCTTATACGCAAGACGTTTGCACACATTCTTCCCTTCGTCTTTCCGTCAAGGGGCGAAGCGAAGAGCGTGGAAATTATTTTGACTCCGACGTCAGAGTTCTTTCTTGGAGCCATTTTAAACGCGAGTAGACAGGTCGCGGTTGTCAGTGTCACCGTTTTCGCTTTGGACGTTTCCCATTAAATTAAAATGTTGTGAGTGCATCGCTCATGATGGAGTGTCAACCTCCTACCCCCCTTTTCCCACCAGGTCCCCGAAGGCAAGCCGTAACAAAGGGAGGTTGACGACGTTGATCGGCGTAGGTTGAAAATGGTGGCGCGATTTTCTACCAGGAGGTTGCTCTTATGAGATTTAAAATATCCGGTTACACAAAGAGATGGTATATACAGCGGATTTTGTGTGCTAACGTTACCAGGTACCCTTTCAAAAGGTATAATGTCTTTAGCACGTCGTCTCTCAAGAAATTAACAACAGCTCGAGGATTAAGTCCTTTGGGTGCTGATCGCTTTAAATAAACTTCACAACACGTCAGCTACATTTCACAAGTACAGCCGATGTAGTGCTTAAGTCGTATCTCCTTCACTACCGCAATCATTAGCGATGTCAAGAACAGAATGCAGTAAAATCTTCTCAGAAGCACGGTATTCTACATATTAAAGCGTAAGAATATACAGTATTCTATTTTAAATCACATGGTAATCCCCGTATATTTATTGTACTATTAACCGCTTTAAACGTCCAATTTTCAGATAAAACTTACTGCGCACAGCGAGCAAGTTGGTTACGCGGTACCATTCGCTAGGTCCCGAGTTCGATTCCCGTCGACCGTCCACTCGGAACCGTGGTTTTTTGTAGTTTTCCCTGGTGGTACAACAATTTTGAGTAGGTATTGTAAAATAATAGTGATGAAGATGATAACGGTATTTCGAAAAGCAGCTATAGAGTCCTGCTATCGTGCGATGACTCGATGAAAGCAGCAGAAATGGGGCGGGGTTACTTAGAACAGTGTATTTGTTCGTCTAGTGATGATGGGCAATAGATACAGCTCCTAGATGCTAGAATGAGGTGAAGGACAGGAATCAGGCCTGAACTGACTGCTGAAGCATTTGCCTTCGAAATCTAACGATGAACCTAAGTTAATCTGAAAATGCATATTTTTGCGTAAAGTATTGTTATATCATTATATGGTATTAATAATAATAATAATATAATAATAATAATACAAGTTTCAGTTTCATTTCCACTGGTTTATATAACACTGCTAGTTATTTTATTAATTAGTTTGAAAATTAATTTAGTATTCTCTTTTTCTGGCTTGAAGCTACTTAGTTTTGGATATATCAGTAACATTCAAAACCATATGTACAAAGACATATTCGTATTTTAAGCATCCGATGTGTTGCACTCACATGAGTTTCTCTACTCTTTTACAAATTATTTTTACAAACGCTTATTCACTAACTACTTCATGTTAATCGAGATAAATATTTGCAGAATCTACCCTTTTGCCAATTTTCCTTGTAGGTGCAAAGGAAATATGGTAGGCTTTAAGCGATAGTCAAATATTTTAACAGCTGGTTGCTATGTGGAGCATTCCGTTCTCTTTGCATGTCCAGGATATAAAAAAAACGAATAACGAATTCCCATTTGAGAAAAAGTATTGGAAAATTCAAACAAATAACACAACTCCACAAACTCCACAAAAAAATGTATATGACATAAACCGTGTGCTTTAACGAGCTCTACATTTTCTACGAAGAAAACTTTTGTCTATGTCTAACGGTTTACCCGTTATGCAAAACACGAAACCTAGGACCACACTTGAAAGATGAGATCGAATCGGAATGATAGGGAAACGAGGGAAAGGAAATCGTAATAGATAAGAAACTACCTCGGCATTCTTTAGTACTAATTGTACTGAGTATAATAAATTATTTAATACATTGAAGAGGCTGCTACTAAGTTACCACGTGTGATATTTTTTTTCGGCCCGAAGCTTCGTGGGCAAATATTGGGATGTAATGATGCCATTTCTAGAAAGCGGGTTTCACCTCACAGCAGTAATATTAACAGTACAACCACTGTGAACGATGCACATGACTTCTGCTAGTGTTTCCGTTTTCAGCGCCCTCACCCAATCTTATTAGACTGCGGGTTTCAAACTCAAGTACCAAGCAACCAAATACCTTCGAAAGGTATTATAACAACATAGTTATATACTAACTATTGCTATATACTAACAAAGAACACTCCAATTATACGAGAATCCGGGATTTTGTTCGAGTTTCAGAGGTAGCTGACAGATGCTTTACATATTAGAAATGTACACATCTTTTAGCGAAAGTGATATTTAGCCGCTCTCGAGCGTTAAGTTTTGAACGGTCGCCTTGTGTTCTGTGTGCGGATGGAATATGAGCACTGATGAAGCTGGTAACATCAGCATAATTAACAGCCATGACACCTTCTCTTTCTTTCTTAGTTGTTTCTCTTCCTTATTCTTTTATTCTTCTTCACAACTTCCATTTTATCTGTAACTTTTGTTTTTTTTCTGTATTAGCTAGATATGAATTAATGTAAGTAATTACATTTTATAATGAGCAGTGTAATTGGGCCTGTTATGTTCATAATAATAAATAAATGAATAAATAGTCCTAGGAAATGCAACTCGCAATTTTGAAATCTTCCAGATAAAGCATTCGAGGTATAACATACAGGGTTATTCAAAAAGAAGGAACAGGCTTAATATTTATATATGATGAGGCGGCAATAGATGGCGACACATGCACTACACCACTGCATAGAGAAACGTACAAAATGTTGTTTTATATTTTCAAAATGAGCACCATTTTTTATGCGAGGACGACAACCATCTTCTACGAATTTTTTGTATCAATTGTAAATTTTTATGATGAGGCGGCTCGTTGTTGAACTTACAACGAAATGCATGTTGCAGTGATACAATGGATTCACTCTTTGCATAATGCAGCACATAAAACGACTTTTCTTGTACGTCTCCATTTTCTCGTAAAAAATACAGCGCCGCTGTAGGCACTGAATGAAACTAATAGGTGGGGCTTAAAATTTTGAACTTTCCTCTATTCAATGATGCTTCGTATGTGTCGCTATCTATTGTCGTTCATTAAAAATGAATATTTAAAATATGTTCCTTCTTTTTGAATAACCCAGTATAATAACATCTGCGCCCTCTAATACGAGTAGGAGAAGTGTCAGATAGGCGTTAATGGTTTGGTTCAGGTAGGGGGGGATTTCATAAAAATTATAGGAGCAGAGTATTTCCAAATCAGTCCATGAAAGCATATTAATACGGAAAATAAATAGCTGAGACAGTGGGGTAAAGAAATAGACAACTTGTGCTACGACACTTAATTGCTTCCCTTACGGCCGCAGTAAACCGTGTATGGAAAAACGAGTTTTGTTTTTCGTAAGCAAGCAGAAGACCGTTCTCAGTTCAGTGCCCTCTATATCGCACATTATGCTTGACTTGCTACTTCATCCATGTACGACGTTAAGAGAGAATAAAAAAATAAAAAAGATACTAACCTGAGGTCATAAATTTGAGGCAAACCATTAATCCTACTTAAAAAGTTTCTGTGGAGGTGTAAATAATGAAATATTGCGTGGCACATGGCTGAAAATTTCAAAAGTGTGCAAATTAATTTTCCCTCGTGTAGCTCGTGTGAAGTTGATAATGAGATGCACGGTGTTTCAAGCATCACTCGGCCACATGCTTCATTTGCACTGAGTATTCACCACGTTCCATGTGATGCTATGGTCGAAAGGCGGTGGCTGGTGTTTTAGTTTCCTGCAAAGGGTCAACAAAACCATTTTCCCTTCAACTAGTTATTTAAGGTTCTAATTGTAAACCCCTCGTTCTTTACTTTTTATTCCCTTCTCCTAATTTAGGAGAATAGTGAAACTATCAAAATGTTCTGCACTAGCTGACTTACCCGACGTGATCGAGCGAGATGGAACGGTGGTAACGTGTGCTACTCGCATTCGGGAGGTCCCGGTTTCCAATCCCAGCGACCGCCCACTCTGATCCATGGGTTTTTCGTGGTTTCCCCGGGGCGACAGGCGAATGCGGGTATGGTTCATCTTCTAGCGTTACTCTCCTGCCCCTCATTTTCTGTACCCATCATGTTCCTTGTCACCTGTTTAGGGTTGTAGGACCAGGCGACGTCGTTCGGTGGGTTGTGGCTAGATGGTGGTTGTCGCTTTAGTAGAGGTTACTTCCTGATGTCTTTCCAGGGACAGCTCGGGCAGACGCTCGTTTGGGGACGCCTCGGAGCCTATTGGTAGTCCTGGGCGGAGTTTGATGCGTTCAACCTGCAAACATTAGGGAACCCGCCCATGCTTGCGCCAGTCATCAACCGGATCTAGTTGCCCTTCGAATGTCTCCCGTCATCCCTCCCTCCCAGGTGTCATGGTAGAAGTACAAGAGTTCGGATGCCTGCTGCTGTGTTCTGCCCCTATTTCGGCGGCTCCTTCGTTCGTCAATAGATTTACCTTTACCTTTGACCCGGTTAACTTTTCAAACTAGAATGACAAACTAATTAATTTCATTTACCTCCTACCGTTCGTTATGGAATTATTGTGGTATGATTTAGAGTTAATCCTGCCCTTTAACCCTTATAATTGTAATTTTGCACATTCCAGCTATTCCTAATAATAGATGAAAAGTTCCCGATATTCACTCAAAAGGATGTGAAACATCAGCATCTAACTTTTTTTAACCTCCCTCCGATAGTCTTCATATTCTGGAAATGCTTGCTTAGCCTATAAATACCCTTTAGCCGTGGAGCAAGCATCGGTCGAGATGGTCCAGTAGTTTTAGATACACTACGTGATCAAAAGTATCCGGACATCTGACTGAAAATGACGTACAAGTTCGTGGCGCCCTCCATCGGTAATACTGGAAGTCAATATGGTATTGGCCCACCCTTAGCCTTGATGACAGCGTTCACTCTCGCAGGAATACTTTCAATCAGGTGCTGGAAGGTTTCTTGGGGAATGGCAGCCCATTCTTCACGGATAGCGGAACTGAGGGGAAGTATCGATGTAGGTCGGTGAGGCCAGGCATGAAGTCGGCGTTCCAAAATATCCCAAAGGTGTCCTATAGGATTCAAGTCAGGACTCTGTGCAGGCCAGTCCATTACAGGGATGTTATTGTGTAACCACTCCGCCACAGCCGTGCAGTATGAAGAGGTGCTCGATCGTGTTGAAAGATGCAATCGCCATCCCCGAATTGCTCTTCAACAGTGGGAAGCAAGAAGGTGCTTAAAATATCAATGTAGGTCTGCGCTGTGATACATTTCGCACTGGAATAACTATTATTTAGCTGTATGAAATATGAATTTAGTGTAAATATAATACAAGAAAGTTAACACCAAGGCTGAGAATTCCAAAACAAATCAAGCCTATAGCTAGATGTCAGTTGGTTAAGAAAATGATTAATTTTAAGCATTATAATTTAATCTATAAAACTAAAAATTTTGGTCATTAAAAAGAAGCCTCTCATGTGTTACATTAACATGACTTTCTCTACACACACTTCTACAAGCTATTCCTACAAAAGCTTATTTTTCTATCTGCTTTATCTTAAACGAGATAAGCATTTGCAAACATGGTTTTACTACACATTTCGTAGTAGGTATAAGGAGAATACACTCGACTTAAACGATTCAAATCGTTTAAGTCCGAATTAAATTAAATTAAATTGAGTTTTATTTATGGACGCTCTATAACTGCTGTGGTCCTTAACATCCCATCCTATATTGTGCGTGAAAGACCGGTAATTTTTCTCAGAGGCTTGAGGTTCTTTTACGTGCCGTAAATCTACAACACGGGACCACCGGTTTTACTTCCCTTCCGAAGGAAGCCATGCTAAGGATTTTTACGCCCGAAAAAAAATGTATGGCCCTCCGCTGGGTTTTAACCCGCGACCTCGGGAACTAGAGGCTAGTATAGCATGGTAACCACTACACCACGGAGGACGACTCGTTTAAATCCGGTCGGTATATGATGACTTTGAAATTTCGTTCTCTTTGCTTGACCACGAGGAAGAAAAATGCCAATAGTGGCTTAGTAGTTGGAAAAAATATGAAGTACATTATTCATAATTTAAACCAATAATAAGGAATATCTTGGAAATAGCTAACGCTACTAAAATTTTATATGGAATATATATTGTGTTTTAATGAGATCTACATATTTGTCTATCCCTTACGGTTTGTGAGCTATACCTACAGAATTAATTCAGAATTAAGAGGACTTCACAGGCTATTCGTAGAAAATTTATGATATACATTTTATTTTTCATTTGAATATCTTAAGCTTATGGCATTTTAATCAAAATTGTTGAAACTATTTTTAGAAATAAAAGATAACAAAACTTTTTCCATGTAAAGGGTAGTTTGGGGTAGGGGTTTTCTTTTAAGATCTTCATGTTGCATAATTGGAGGACGCTGAACTTAGATACCAAGTTTAGTATTTATCCGACATTTCCTTTTTGAGTTATGCTGTTCACAAATGGACACATACCCACACAAGAATTTTTTTTCTAAATGGGCTGTGTCTTGGATTCAGGGAGCCTCAAAACGTATGTTTCCAATAAAATCTCGGTATCTAATTCTTTAGTAGAATCAATATTTCCTCTACTTATATAGATTATCAGCAGAGATAGAAATAAAAAGCTTCTCTATAGCCCCCGCTTAACTTAGGCATCCCCCATGACGAAAATATGCCGAATATTTTCTCCTCTGCATCTCTGCGAAAATCTTAATTTTTATTTCAACAAAATTATTTCGATGTTTTGAATCAAAATAGTCTAAAATAACCTCATGAAATCATGACCAACAAAATACAATTAACTTTTTCCAGCCCAATAGTACAATTTGGCGCCCTTATGCCATTCTTGTTATTGAAAGGGGGCTTACAAATAACGGACCGGGAAGAATTAACCAACGAAAATTTTCTGTGTTTATTGGTACATATATCAGACTTTGAGTTTATTGATACTAACAGCTTAAGATAAATAAAAACGTTTTAATACAAAATATGCAAAAAAAACTGTGCTCCACTACAGTGCTGCCGAAGTCCTGTCAACATCCACCACGCCACAGCTCCAGTCAACAACAGGAATGGGTGAGGCATTTTCCGGATACACAGGAGGAATGTTGTGTGCTTTAGAAATTCCTGGTATATTGGAAAATACCATTTATAAAAAGAAGGAAGCATGTTTTCCTTATGGGTATAAATGAACTCATCACAGCAAAGCATTTCCTTCAAGACCACTTCTATAAGAGTGGGGTTTTCTGGGAAGATTATTATTTATGTGTCCTATATAAGCTGGATGGTGATGCCAAACCACTCGTTGTGAAAATAAACTCTGGGGAAAACTCAGGTAAAGAAGTCTGTCCGTTATGTTCAACCACAAATCCTTGAACAAAATTTCCAATGTTGTAACAGGATTTCACACCTCTGCAGGAATGTTTCCTTGTGGACGCTATATCCGCAAAACTGATTAGTTCTCATTAGTTATATTATGGAAGGCCGTAAGTCAGTTGAGGAGCATACGGAAAAATTAGTCAATAACTAACTTAAACCAATCCACATTTGTTTCAAATTTTAATGAAGGAACCAAAGAAAATAAATGTTTTAACATAGACTTATTTTTTTAAGTTTAATGCACTTTAACCTGTCAACGATGAATGAATGAAATAAGTGAAATGTTGCTCAAACAAGGCCGAAGTCCTTAGAGTTACCGACATTCTTCGATTGAGCCTTAGTTATTTATTATGGTTAAAGTAAAAATCAAATAGATAACTAGATTTAAGTACCAGATGAGCATACAATTTTATATTGACTGAGTATTTAATGAAAAAGGAAGCAAAAATGTAATTTAAAACTTTAGAAAATATAATAAAACAATATTATTTTATATAATAAAAGATACTAAGTACTTGTCCATACTTATAACAAGATAAAAACAGCAAGTGCAGCGTTAGTAACGCTATCCATAGCCCGATACAACAATGAATAGCGTATAGAATAGGAACGTAAGGGTGTAGCGATAAGGGCCGATATTGACTATACAAGAAAAATTACGCATGTCTCGTGAACATGTACTTTATTTCTGCAACATTATTTATAAGATATAGAACTGACTTATATAATTGAAATATCTTTGTTAAATCATTACTGCAAAACGATACGTCACAATGTGCACATGGATAAAGTTCTATGTCAATTTATTGCAATAAATTACAACCCGCAACTTTGTATCTTGTAGTTTATATAAGGGAATAAGTGCCGCGAATATTTCATTAAACGATTGATTTGATATAGGTGGCTCTTGCTGTAGCAGTTTCTTCTCACATTTTGCAATACAACGTTTATGTGTTTCGGTGTTGACATATCTTCGCACATTACTCGATGTACTGTGCGCAGAAGCAATTGTGCTATTGCACGGTTTGCAATAAAGGCTTTCATTAGTAATACAGATAGCAATTTCCCCATATTCCAATTAATAGTTGTTGGCTTTTTTACCCTTTTCAACTGTACAGGTAACACTCTCGTTGTAAACATTCGGCTACAGGGCGCCTCTAAACAAAAGTAGCGACTCCGATGTCGCAGCCCTAACCATCAGTGTCCACCCTGTAGTGCCGTATGAGTAAGAACGGGCGTAAAATGTCAACAAAAGGCCTATATCACCTGCTGTTCTTTTCTATACTCGTCTTGATGTTCCATATTTGAACTATGGGATCACTGAAACTGCACATTTTTTTTCTTGTGTTCAAAAATTAAAATTAATACTATAATTTTTGTATGGATATGTGCACACGAAGTTTACTTTCTAAATCGTGGTAACTTTTATTATTTACAACCATATTTTATTATGGATCTTCTAAAAGTGCGCCTATTGAAAGACACAAAATATTCGGGCAGTTAATTCAAACTATCTTAAAGGGTTCGGGAAACGGAGTACAAAATTCTTGCTCTTTAAACTAGTCGTTGCAAACTTCCTTGTACTTCCACATTAAGAGCAATAATGCAGAACATTAAATGCACCTGTTAACGACCTTCAAAGTAAACTCTGAGACTATCAATGTTTAAGCTAGCAATGTTGAGGAAGTCGATGCATTCCATTAGCAAATCCTGCAGTCACGTGCCTCAATGCATTGATAATATCTTCTCTTCCATGTAAACGATTTCCAAGCAATGAAGCTCTCAATGTGAATATAAACTCATGATCACGGGATAAAAGGTCTGGTGAATGTAGTCGACGCTATGGTATAGTCTTTTAAGCTTAGCTGAGGCGTTAAGAAATTCCTCCATTGCTACTGGTCGCATTTGTATCGCACGTCACTCCATGTAAAACAAATAAAGGTTCTTTAATTGTTTGAAATACAGTACATAAAATCTATAGTAATGTTTTTTTAAATACCTTCAGCGAAAAAACGTTTGTGATAATAAATTAATATAGCCAAATATTAATTTGTTACTGAAGCAAAAATCATTATTAATTAAAGTTTGTTGTCATAGTTCAGCAATATGTTTTCTGCAATTTATTAAAATGCTTTAATTTGGTGTTGTTGAAAACGGGAGTATATGTTATACATAAATAATCTTTAAAGACGCGGAATATGTACTTGGTTTTCCGTTTTGCTTAGCTAATAAGCTGCAGACTACTTAATGCTTTCATATATTGAGGCAGTATTTTTAACACTTAAATGATTTTAGTCAAATTATATAATGTAAAATATAATAACAGCCCGCCTTAAAGCAATATGTGTATGTAACAATATATAAAAAGTGTATATTACAGTAATTGCATATGTTTATATTATTGTATACATGTAATAATGTTATCTGAATGTATTACGTAATTTGATAGTGTAGGAGCTGTGAGAATAATAGGTTAAAGGTTGCTATCAATGAGGTACCCTTGAGACAATGGGTAAGAAAGTGTAATAATGCTACTAGTCATTATTGGAGCAACAATAATGTAATTTTTGTGATAGTTTATAAAATAACCAATCAACAACCAGAAAAAACCTTAAGTTAAATAAAAGTATTCTATTGGATTAGGAATAGCCAATCAGAGACTTGAAATACAGAAATTTACAAATTTTAGGCGGTAGAAATCAAGGCAGTTGTTTGTAGACAGCTCTCATAACTGGATGCGTTGTTTGCAGGCAGTGTTCCTAACCAGACGCGAGTTGCGTCCTCGAGAAATTTAATACGTATTCGTGTGAGACGAAAATAGTTTATGTGTTAAAAAGTTCAAGTAATTATAAAAGAATCTCAGGGCTCTCTATATAAATGAAGTGATATTTAAATCGTATCAAGCATTAATAAAAGGAGTGAAGTAAAATTATAATCTGTGTAAGCCTACATTCTTTAGTCACACCACCCCCTCCTAAGACATTCATGTCTCTAAAAATAATACTGACGCAGCCGAGGCAAACATAAATATGTAATATTTAAAGAAACAGTCAGATTACAAAGTTAATATTTTTTTAAATTTGGGACGAAGGCTAATGGGTACCATACGTGCGGTTGCAACTACTTCAAGTTCGGCTCCCGAACAGTCGAAATATAATACACCTTCTTCAAATTGGCTTTCCATACGTGAAGCTACAAGCCTTCTTCAAATTGGCTCCAAAGCGTGGGGCAAAATAACAATGTAATAAATAATAATAATTACTACCTTCTTCAATATTTACTAGAAATACCTTACAAAAGAATGCTACCGAAATAGTTCTTTCTCCTGCATTCATTTAATGAGTCGTAGAAAAGTATTTTCATGTTCACATCAACTTAAAAATGTTTTATTCTAATCTGTTTAGTAAGAATAAAAGCCTAATCCTACAAATACTGTTAGACTGAAAAATGTCTTAAAACTTCCCTGTTTAGAAACAAAAACCATTTTATGGGGATTAGGATACTGATTCTCTTGGACTTCCAGCATATCACTGCTGTTCCAATCTACTGCCACCGCCGTTCCCATCAAACGCTGTATTACCTTTTCTGTGTACCACTACTGAATGAGTTTGACGGGACTTGGCTTAGGCAGAAAAAGAGCTTTCCCATGACTTAGCAAGCAACCCTCGCTGAATCATCTCCTTATCGATTGACATATGCAGCATGAAAAATTCCACTCCGGCCAAAATGAAATTGCAAATAGATATTGGTTCAAGGTGTGTAAAATGTTATAGGTCGTTTCTGCAAGTTTCATCGCTTAACAAAAATTTCGCTTTTCCAGCAATACAGGATGTATCTTTGATGTCATATATTTGGGAGACGTGTTCCTGACATCAAAACAGTAAAAAAAAGTTCATATGTACATGGGTCTGAAAATCAACCGTTTCGTTGTTATAGGTCAATGAAGATGTATGCCATAAGTGAACCGACGGATATGCACTACACGTATGGCCGAGCAGACGGCAATGCAGCACGAGCACGTGAACTTTATGCATAAAGGTACCCTGACAGTCAGTTACCGTGTGCAAGAACATTCGCACGAATTCACCAACGCTTTAGAGAGAATGACCCATTTGAGAGGAGTACTAGGGATGTTGGGAGATCAAGAGCGGTACGAGGCATTGAGCTTGAAGATCGAGTTCTTCGTGCTGTGGATGCAGGCCCATCACAAAGCATAAGACGTATGGCTGTAAGGGAAAGAATTAGTCATATGACTATCTGGAGAATTATGCATGAAAATCTTCTGTACCTGTATTACCTTCAACGTGTGCAAGGATTAAATGAGGCGGACTTTGAGCCAAGAAGACGTTTCTGTAAACGCATGTTACAGCAGTGCGCTGTGTTCATAAATTTCCTAGCCTGTATCTTATTCACGAATGAGGCTGGTTTTACTCACGACGGCATCTTCAATTTTCATAACACACATAACTCGGCATTTGAAAATCCTAATGAAGTACGACAGGACAACCATCAACAGAGGTTCTCTCTCAACGTTTGGGGTGGAATCATTCCTGATCACCATATTGGTATCTACTTCTTCCCTTCGCGTCTGAATGGACAAACCTCTCTTCAGTTTCTCAGAAATGACTTGCATCACTTAACTGATCATGTGCCTCTGGACATCAACCAACGAAGTGGTTTTTACACAATGGTGCTCCAGCTCATTTCAGTATGATGGTTCGTAAGTTTTTGAATTATAGATTTCCGCAAAGATGGATTGGTCTAAGGGGACCCATTGCATGGCCTGCTCGATCACCTGATTTGAATCCAATGGATTTGTTCGTCTGGGGGACATTTGAAGTTCTTGGTTTATACGACTGCTGTACCTGATGTTGACATTTTGAGAGCACATTTCCAAACTAGATTTAACCAAATCCGAAACACACCAGGAATTTTCAACAGAGTACGTCAGAGCATGTAACACAGGCTTACTGCATGCATCGAAGCAAGAGGAAGCACTTCGTGCAATTTTTGTAACTTTCGATTTTGTGTTGTAACTCTGAAATAATAGATTTTCAGACCCATGTTCATATGAACTTTTTTTACTATTTTGATGTCAAGGAACACGTCCCCCAAACATATGACACCAATAAAAATACACCCTGTATAAATGGCAACGCAGCAAGAAATAAGAGTTATCCCTTATATGTGCCAGAGTGTGTGTTGAGTGGTTCGTTGTTCTCTGAGACCAACCGCTGTCGTCTACCATTTCGCCTTGACGAAGTGAAATGAATCGGAATGTTTGGATGCATGAAAGGATGTTCTTGTGCACGTAATAATGTTTTCCGTAATTAAATAATTTGAAAAATGAAAGAATTAGTATTTACGTATTTCAGGATTAAAGCAGGATTATATGTGTATAATATAATACATAAAATGTATGTAACTGTCATTGTATTAATGTTTACATCATTTTGTACATGTATAATAATGTTATGTGAATGTATTAAGTAATTTAAAATATAGAAGCTGTGAGAATAGAGGCCGAATGTTGCTAACAATGAGGTAAGCTTGAGGTAATAATGAATTGGAAAGTTTAATAATGCTACTAGTAATTCTTGGAAACAATAATGTAATATTTTAAAACAGTTTATAAATAGCCAATCAACAACCAGAAAAGCTGAAAGTAAAATAAAAGTATTCTATTGGAGTAGGATTAGCCAATCGGAGACTTGAAATAGAAAATTTTACAAATTTAAGAAGTAAACGGCAGTCGCTAGAAGTCAACGTACCTGAGCAGTTCGTTCGTTCAATACGTATTCAGTGTGAGACGAAAATTCATTACGGCGAGAATATTATAAAGTTTACGTGTTAAAAAGAGCAAGTAATTAATAAATAATCTCACAGCTCTCTATATCAGTGAAGTGTTATTTAATCGTGTGAAGGATTAATAAAAGGAGTGAAGTAAAAAATTATAATTTGCGTAAACCTACATTCTTTAGCCGTATCACCCCCTGATAAGAGATACAGTTTCTACAAATTCATACTGACGCAGCCGAGGCAAACATAAATATATATATATATAATATTTAAAGAAACATAAAAATACAAATTTGATTCCTAAACGTTGGGGCGAAGGCTACCGGGAACTTTGTATCATACGTGGCGCAGTTACTTCATCAAGTTTGGCTCCCCAACAGTCGAACTACAATACAACTCCTCCTAAAATAAAACCTTCTTCACATTATCGGATGAAAACAATGTTAACGCTTTTAAAACAAAAACTCAAATAAAATGCTGCAGTTTTCCTAAATAAAGGAACGAAAATCAAATATTATTGTATATTACTCAGCTAAAATAAAACTAATGGTCTGCTTGTCATAAATGAAAGTCACAGTGTTCCCTAAATAAAACAGAAACGATATATGTGTATTCTTTAGAGATAAAAATAAAATTAATACTCTCCTGGAAATACAGGGAAATGTTCGCTTCTCCCTAAACAAAGAGTATGAAGAGCGAAATATTCGTGTCCGTCACAGAGTTGATATACAACTAATCAATATCTATAGTGTTCCGTAAACAAATATTTCGGGGATCGACACGTGCTAAACGCCACGTATTACTGTATTCACGTTTAAAAACAGTCCAAAACAAGACTAAATGAAACACTTATGACATCAACTTAGACTTGACGCGACGCGCTAAAACATTTAAGTCTAACGCGTGGTATTAAAAGGACTTAACTTGACTTAGCCTAATGTAGCATAAGAGTTTGTCAAAGGCTACGTTCCACATTCATAAGACTAATTTGAACCAATCGGCGTGGAGCAAAGGCTTTTTACCTCCTCTACCACTTGCTTAGTAAGTAGCGAAGGTATTGCATTCCATCCAAATATTCGATACCGAGATTTCGCTAAAAATGTATATTTTGAGGCCTCCTGAATCTAAATAAAGTATCTTTGAAAACATTGTCGCTGTGTGTGTCTGTGAACAGCACAACTCAAGAAAGAAAAGTCGGATAAATACAAGTTTCTCAAGAAAAGCCCCCACCCAAATGGTCCTTACATTTTTCAAAAATTGTAATTTTCTAAAATATGGCTCTAACGATTTTGATTAAAATACCATATATCAAACATATTTACATAACAAATAAAATGTATATCCTGAAATTTCCTGGAGTAGCCTGTAAATTTCTCTTCATTCCAAAGAAATTTTCTATAATCTTGTATAACTGGTAAACGTTAAGCGATAGACGAAAACATACTATACATAAAATGTAGATCTGTTTAAAACACACAGTTTATTTTAGATAAGCTTTTTGTGGCATAAGCCAGTTCTGAGATATCCGTTATTAATGCTCGAATTGTTCCTTTCTTAATCATTCTTTAAAGTCCTTTCAACATTCAGTTACCGAGCGGAATGGCTCAGGCGGTAAAGTCTGTGGCCCGCATTCGGGAGATCCCAGGTTCAAATCCCGTGGGCCGACCATCTGTTCTGAGGCTTTTTCGTGGTTTTCCTCAGTCGCCAAGGTAAATACCGGATTGGATATTTAGTACCACGACCCAAAGTTCCATCTTAAGTCTAAAACAATAGTAAAATGAAGAATAAGTGGCAGTAGCGAATGCTATGCCATCTATCTACAGACAATGTAAGCAGTTAGACTCAACGGCATCCTAATGCCATCTGCACGGCATGAAGCAGAGGTTACAGTGATGAGACCTGGCTAACTGTCAATCACATATCGTTCTAAGAGATATCCACCAACAGATCCGTCGCGATATGACCAAGGAGTTAAAGCGACGTAAAGTAAAATAGAATAAAAAAAACACTCAGTTGTTTATCGCGATTGCTTGGAAACAGTATGGAATTTTAAGATTACCGTATAGAATCCAGTTCTTAAACATTTGACTGTCGCTGTTCTCTTTGTAACTGTTTTCGAAATGTGTAATGTAGCTATTTCTGAAAAGCCTTTTTTGGATTAAAACGTAGAAATATGAAAATAAGCTTTAGTATGAATAGAGTATACAATAGAGGGTAGAGAAAGTAATTGAATCTCATCAGATTTTTATATTGTTCTCTGAAAATCATTTGCAATTTTATGCTTTTTTTTCATTTGTTTTGTAAACATCTTCCAGGAAACAGAACAGATTCACATCTAATCTGTAGCAATAAAGTTGAAGTTTTATTTAAATTAAATCTGTTACATGGCGTCACGTTAAGTTACTTTGCCCTAAGGTCATCCTAATACAAGCTTTAGTCTTTGCATGCGGTTAATGTAGAACAAATACCTATCAAAACAAACTATAACGCCCAGAAATTAAAGACAGTTGTGACATTGCCATCAGCTTTAAGGTCTTATGTCTTGAAAATTTCAGATCGCCTTGAAGATTTACCAGGATACTTGAATCAGATGAGATGAAAGGGTTTAATGCGCCAACCAGCACCTCGCCATGGTGGCTCAGCGGTAAGACCACCGGCACGGAGAGTTGAAATCCGCGACATTTACATTTACTTTTTTTTTTAAGTCTGATTGAACTTTCCATTAAAACACATATCGTTTAAATGATGATTTATAATAAATTACATAAAATAGACTAAATTTCTGAGTAATTCAGAGCAATATGCAACTGTTTTATGGATTTATTAACAAACCAAATCATCCTTTAAGGCTGAGTGCTACAATAGACAACAGTTGTGATGAACCTTCCACCGGCACGGTTAACCGAGATCGTTAAAGTACGGACTCGTGAACGGAGGTCTGCGGTTAAAATCCCACCAGGACTGTCCTCACTGACTGAGGCTTTTTCCAGGTTTTCCTTAGTCTGCACAACGGTAAACTCCGGGGAGGTACCCTAAACTTAGCGCTGGAACGTTTACTTCTGAAATTTCCTACCCAGTTATTACTTCAATGTCATGCATCACAAGTGTCTCATCTGTGGTGCATAGACGCAAACCTGAGCACACGTGTTAACCCATTTAGTTCCATGACAGTTAATTTACAAAAGTACAACTATATGGCATCAATTGGTGTTTCAAAGTTAACAACATTAAACAAAATTATATTTTTATTATATTTATGTACCTTTAAAGGTGCGTTAGAATTAAATTATTTTCTATTGGTGCATTATTCATAATAAACAGATGCAAAAACGTGCCCGCCTTGGTGGATGAATTGGTGTAATGGTCTCTCGGCCCACGTTCTACCTGTAATGATTAATAGTTTCTTAATATTATTTCTATATCTCAAAACAAACAAAAAACGGGCAAAGAAGACAGATGCCTCGTCTGAAAATGTTCAGAATACAGCCTCAACTGCACTTCGGTGTGTCTGCATACAGATCGTAACCATATTTTCCTTCGTTATTGATGACCGTTACCTTTTTGTCTGATGACCTGGCACGAACTGCATGCACGAGACCACGCGACGCTAATCAGTTGAAACTAACATGTAAATACCTGCAGACAGTATTACTACCTCAGTGACCTTTCGCTTTGTACCTGCACTGCCCCTTTGAACAGAAGTGATGCGGCAACTTCTTTTGCAGCTATGCGGAAACAAAATCGAAAAGGACGGCTTGTTTGACCCAACTGATATATTGTGACGCAGATATGGGCCTCAGCTTTTGCGTAAAGGCCTCGACGCCTTACCGGCCGACCAACCGACTGATGGGAGTGAGGAGATAATTCGACAGCGTAAGCATCATAAGCGTTATCGAGAGATAACTGGATTGTTCTGGAAGATTCGTTCTCCTCGCCTCCCGAACATTCTAGAACGCTGTGGAATATCCCAGCTGCTATATAAGCGAGAGTTCGCCAGTGAGCCAGTAAGTGAGATAGTGAGTGCGTTTCTGATGCGACAAAATTGCTGTCCTTCGAGTGAGTTTGTGACGTACCGTGAGTTCTGCTACTGTAGGAGATTAGAGAGGTGTATGACTACCCAACAAGTGAAGCCGAAGAAAGAGAGGCTGTTTTGCTCCCGTTTCAAACGCACAATGAAAAGTGAAGCGACAGGGAAAGTTGAACTAGATCACATTAGTGACAGTGAAAACTGGACAAAGTAGTCACAATATGTGTGTGTATGAGGTGTGTTCAAAAAGTAACGGGAATTTTTGTTTTTCTTAAAGAATTGTTATTCAAGCATCAACTTTGTGCCCTTCAAAGTAATATCCCTCAGATATTATACACTTGTGCCAGCGCTTTTTCCAATCTTGGAAGCACTTCTGGAACTCACTTTCCGTTATGGTGTTCAGCGATTCTGTTATCTCATCAATGGTGACAAAACGTCGTCCTTTCATGGTTCTCTCCAGCCTCGGGAATAGAAAGAAGTCGCAGGGGGCCATGTCCGACGAATACGGTGGCTGACGCAGCATAACGGTTTTGTTTTTTTGTCAAAAAGTGACGAGCATTGAGATGTGAGCGGGTGCATTATCGTGATGCAATTTCCACGAGTGGTTTTGCCACAATTCTGGTCGTTTTCTTCGGATTGGTTCACGCAAACGGCGCATAACTTCCAGCTAGTATTCCTAATTGACCGTACGACTATATGACTCGTCCGTTAACTTAATTTAAGTATTTTTACTTAAAATCTAAATTCAATTAAATTATTATAAAATAGTATTTACTTCATTCAGGCGGCGCCGTGGCCGAGTGGTTAGACCGCTCGCCTCCCACCGAGACGGCCCGGGTTCAATCTTCTCCGGGTTCTCCGGTTTCCCCCGCCATTCATTCCGCCAACTGCTCCATCATCACCTTTCCTTTCATCCATTTCACCAACATTTCGTTTCATCTACTTCTTTCATCCCATACCAGGCATCGGGCTGATCACTCATCCTGGATGCTCTGTCAGATCCATGAGTGTCTGCTCCTCGACGGGCCTCTGACCCCAGGCACCAGCTTGTAAGTCCTGGGGGGTGTAAGTCCTATATAAGAGGAGGGTAAACAGATAATGAATGAATTTACTTCATTCAACCATTCATACCAGCCCTCAATTAAAAGACTAATGATTATGCTACCTTTGCACAGTCAAAATACTGCGGCCCTTCAAACTAACTCCTGATGCACTATTCCATTGTAATCGAAGAAAACGGTGAGAAGAACCTTCACATGGGATCCAACTTGTCGAATTTTTTTCGGTCTTGGCGCTTCAGGCAGTTTCCATTGGGATGATTGGGGCTTAGTTTCGACGTCATACCCATATATCCAAGTTTCCTCACCTGTTATAACCTCTTTAGAATTTTTGGATCGCTTTCGTCTTCATTCAGCAATTTCTGAGCGATGTCTACGAGACATCGTTTATGATCGAAACTTAACAATTTTGGAACAAACTTTGTGCTACATGTTTCATGCCCAAAACATCCCAAAAATTGCTTGGCATGAGCTAAAGGATATGCCGACATCATCAGCAACCTCTCTGATGGTATTTAGTTGATTTTCCAGTACCATTTTCTTTACTTCTTCCACATTGTCATCAGTAACTGATATGCTGGGGCTAGACGCGATCGTCGCCTTCAAAGTCTTCTCGGCCCTCTTTGAAACATTTATACCATCCGTAAACTCTTGTCTTACTCATAGTACAGAGAGAGCCAAAAAACCACGAACCGGTTGCGCGGTGATTTTCCTGTGCGCGTCCTCGGCGCTCGTTCCCGTCTGCCGCTATCATAGAAAGGCGCGGATGAAACCATACAACATTTTTAAAGCTACTTTTGAAGGCTTTACTTACCAACTTTATGAAAGGGTATGCTGAAACTGGCCACCGTCGTTGTCCATCCATTTTTGGCACCTCTTTAGGAAACTATCCATTACTCGCCGTAGTTCATGTTGAGAAATGCTGGAAATTTCCTGGCGGATATTTTGTTTTAATTCTTCCAGGATGTATGGGTTTGTCTTGTACACTTTTTTTTAAGTTACCCCAGAGATAGAAATCGCTGAGGGTTAGGTCGGGGGACCGAGGTGGCTACAAATCTCTACTAATAATTCTGACCTTAAACACAGCTTCATAAAGCTTGTAAGTAAAGCCTCTAAAAGTAGTTTTAAAAATGTTGTGTGGTTTCATCCGCGCCTTTTCTGTGTTAGCGGTAGACGGCAACGAGCGCCGAGGACGCGTACAGCAAAAAACACCACCCAACCGGTTCGTAGTCATTTGGCTCTCTCTGTAGATTCGCCAAAATCCACAGTCAACATTTTGAATGCGGTGCTGCACTTATTACGTTTTTCAAGCAAAATTTAATGCAAATTCTTTGATTCACCTTTTTCGAAAGTAAAAATTCGCCAAGCCCTCGAAAACACGTATAACTTTTTCGATTGTCAAAAATAAAGTAATTATTCAGAACAGCTGAAAATGCAAACATACATCAGGAACGTGTGTACCAACAAGATAAAAAACAAAGGTTTGAACATCGGATGTATAAAGCTCACGAAATTAAAAAATTCCCGTTATTTTTTTATCACACCTCGTGTATGTATATATTCCCCTTCCACCTGGGTAAGTGTGTTAATTTCTTAGGAGTATTACAACCAGTTTTTATTTGTGGATTGAGGTTACGGCTGTAGTAAATGCGAAGTCACTGCAAGCAAAGAAAAGAAGGCTCATAAAGAGCATTTGCTGAACTCTGGTTGCCGTTTCATTCGCCCCCTTTTGTATAAGAAACTATAGCCTTGACGTTTCCTCCAAGACGTGGTGAAACTTAATTTCCTTCTCTTGGAATATTTATCCAGGCGAATCTCCGTCAGACAGACATCCGTAGCAATGCATTCTCATTGGCTGGCGGGGCTGTCGCTGCCGTAATAAGAAGTTATATGCTTTCATCTTGCTCCAACTTGAACAAAAACATTTGCTAATTTCATTTGGATTACGGATTACCGAGATGCGCGCTAGAGGGAGGTGGAAGGGAAAGAAAAATACGGGATATGAGGCTGAAAAATACACGCGAGGGATGGGGGGGGGCCGAGAGGTTGGAAGGTTTAACAGCATATCCTGGGGCGAATTTTGTCCCTGGAAGAAACATGGCTAAGTACCTAACTTGTTGCTAGATTAGCCAACTTCACGTACAAGCAAGGCGCTATCATACACCATGTTCTGTCATGCAGAAGAATTCCTGAGTAACGGCACAAACTTTTATTTACTTAACCCCCAGCTTAACAGGTTTAATGTTAATTACTAAGTTTTTATTAAACGCATGCACCGTAGCAATAAATAAAAAAAGCTAGAATGGAAATTGCCCTGGGCTTAAGTCTGTCGTAAGCAAGGAATGGAAAAACGTAGTGCTGATCTAGCTGAGATTCCAGAAATTGTATTTATAATATTTTATACATTTACATTTTTTCACATAAGCTCTCGTTAATACTTACGTCACGAGGGATTACATTATATATATACATATATATATTCATTACCTTTCATTTTAGGATACACAAACCCCATCATTATACTGATTATACATATCCGTTAAGAATGAGCAGAGCCAAAGACTTTTATTTTCTTAAACATCTTCCTGTAATAGATAAAGGTCTCCGCCCAAGATTTCGATATTAAGATTTCACTGGATATTTTAGTAAAGAGCCATTTGTGGCTCTGTGTGTGTGTGTGGTGCATAAATATCAAACTTCTTATCTAAGTTCATCTTCCAGAGATGCGGTATGAAGATTTTTAACAAAACTCTCCCACATCAAACTACCCGTTATATGGAAAAACTGTTCTAATTTATTTTCTCAAAAATATCCTTAAAATGCTATACATTTAGGATATTTGTTAGATTCATAAAATTCTTACCTCAAATTTTCTGCTAATAGCCTTTGAAGTGCTGCTCATTCTGACTGAATTTTGTAAGACGTGTATTTAAAATGTCACACGAAGAGTATGGAATTTCAAAGCTAGCACATAACAACCTACTTTTTAAATATTTGACGGTTGCTTCAGTCTTCTGTATTCCCATTTTACCTAAACGAAATGTGTAATGGAAGCATTTCTACAGATGTTTATCTAGTTTAATGTGAAGTAGATATAAACAAAAGCTTATCTAAGATTAGTCTGTAGAAGATACGCAAATAAACCATAGTGGGTAGAGAAAGCCATGTAATTGTAGCACATCAGATTTTTATCTACGAAAAAAGTAGACGGTTGACAAGCGAAATACAAGTACTTCTTCCTCTTCTTCAAATGCTAATGTGTATTAACTTCCGAGAAAAAGCTGTGAGAAGAAAAGGAAGGAGGTGAGGGCAAGTATGGGACAGACTATAAGAAATGAGAAAGATGGAGAGGGAAAGAAAGGGATAGTTAATGAAATTTCTCCCTTCCTCCCAGACTCCCTACCAGTTTTAACCATGCCCGCCCGAATTCATATTGTACTATTTGCAATACATATGTGTGACTTTAATTACTGCTCGGGTAATTGACCCTGTCATATACCTTTTGTAGTACAAAATATAAGAAAAGCTTTGGTAACCTAACTATACCAACAAATATGTAAGATGGAGACAACCTATCGTACGAGCTCAGTGGCATAAATTAAGTCTAATCGGCCGTAATGCGCATTGAAAGCCACCCATTTCCGTACATGAAAGTCACTTTAGCTATTGCTAATTTGCAGTTCTCGACTATGTGAACTAAACTTTGGTCATCCCTGAGAAGGGCATCAGTGTTAATCTCTGGGCACACTCGCGACATTGTTGCACCTCGACTTGAAATACTTACCCAAGTGCAACGTCCTAGATGCAGCCCTGGCCAAAAAGTCACTCGTATAAATGATTAGCGAAATTCCAACGTGACTGCGCTTGCCAAGGACAGTACAGCTTGCCAACCAAAACGCGCACACTCTCAATCAATAAACGTTGTATAACAAAGCGCTGCAGTGCCCGAATTACAGCACAACACTGACACTTGGACCGTAAATATGGTTAGGGCTTTTCAGACGGCCCGGAAAATTGCGCTAAAGTTGCAAACTCGTGGAAAACACGAACTCGTGTCAGGCTCGATTGCTTTTTCCTGCACGACAAATGGCTTGCAGCACCTGTTTAGTTCTGCTGTACAAATATGCAGCGCGTTCTCCTAATTCTGTCTCTCATGACAACAGGGACATAGAAAGCTGGTACATTTTTATTTTCACCCTTTGTTGGACTGATTCGATGGCGTTACGCAGTTTCAATAAGCATTGAATGCATCTCTAACTTAGACCGGTAAACTTTATTGTCGGATTGCTAATCTTTTTGTGTCCTTTCAGAACCTGCTTATTTTCAACCAAAATCAGTTTTTCGGGCACTACCGCATATCCTTAAATTTGACTGCCTATTGCAGATCAGTTGAATGCCATTGGCCAGGATTTCAATGCCGTAACTGAGTTGGGTCGAGCTTTTAGCAAGTGCACAATAAAGAATGGGGTGGGCCCGTGGAAAATAAACGGCGGCTGGCGCGTGTAGATTTTATTGTGATGTAGCACTTTGATGTAGTACAAGTTTTTAATTTTAAAACGGAAACAGAAACGTTACGAGTAAAGTGCGAATTTATGCAACCCTTAGATTATTTGTGTCATCCCAGTTGATCCAGCCAATCTCCTCCTTAGAGATTTCTGTTACTCGTAACTGAATATTACTTTTTGAATAAATATCTTAAATATGTGGTATTTTAATCATAATGAATATAGTCGTTTTTGAGAAAATCGAAAATAATGAACAATTTTCCATGTAAAAGGT
Organism: Deroplatys truncata; assembly: GCA_030765065.1. Taxonomy (NCBI): domain Eukaryota; kingdom Metazoa; phylum Arthropoda; class Insecta; order Mantodea; family Mantidae; genus Deroplatys; species Deroplatys truncata. Next base: position 109,839,967 of record CM060975.1, read on the forward strand.
AGTTTGTGTTAAACTACAAATAATAAGGAATATCTTGGAAATGGTTCACTCGACAAAACAAATGTAGATATGACATAAATTCTGTGTTTTAACGAAATCTACATTTTTGTGTAGGAAACGTTCATCTCTTACGGTTTACCTGTTATGGAAAAGCCATTCAGAATAAAGAGGACTTTTGAGACATTCCCAGAAATTCAAGAAATGCATTTCATTTGTCATGAGAATATCCTAAATATATGATATTTTAATCAAAATCGTTAGAGCTATTTTTGATAAATTCAAAATTTTCGAAAAATGCTCTATGCAAAGGGTAGTCTGGGGTGGGGGGATTCTCTTGACAATCTTTATGTCGCATCTTTGAAAGATACTAAACCTAAATACCAAGTTTGGTATTTATCCGACTTTTCGTTTTTCAGTTATGCTGTTCACAGACACAAATCCACACACACACACACACACACACACACACACACACACACAGACACACACACACACACACACACACTCACACACAGAGGTCTTTTTCTAAAAATGCTTTTTTTGGATTCAGGGAGCCTCAAACATTTTTTTCCGATGAAATCTCGGTATCGTGTTAACTCTTGCCGTTGGGTTTCTTGCACTTTTGGTTTTTTAATCATTAGATCACACACACAATCATTCATACTTCCAGACTCTGGGGAGGATAGGGATTAATCTTGGTTAGAGAAAAATTCCCACACCCAGGCGGGAATCGAACCCGGACTCTTCGCACAGCACGCAATCACGGGATCAGCATCTAATACACTGTATCTGTAACGAAATGTGTAATGGGGGTATTTTCGGAAAGATTTATCTCATTAAAATGAAGTAGATAGAAAAATAAACTTTCGTAAGAATAGTTTGTAATCCCATTTATAAACGATAGAGGTTAGAGAAAATCATGTGAATGTAACAAATCAGATTTTTACATCCCTTTACTTGTACAATAACTGATCAAGTAAGACGCATGCTATAGACGCATAGTTATTTATACAGGTTCCTCAATTCTTCTCTTTCCTTCACCGTTAAGCGAGAATGCGTTTGAATTACGGACCAATTTTGTTCCCTTCCTGCTCGACGACGGTTGGTGACGGATTCCTTAAATTGCAAGAGCCCAGGGAGTTGGTGTGCGCCGCTTTGAAACTATGCATATAACTTTTGTGACGTGGAGCGAGCGTGTGGAATGCTTTCTCACATCACCAGCAGAGAATGCACACGGACACTATATGATGTAGTTACTCATAATCATCGCCATCAAGATGGACATTGCTGGGCGAACCTTTCGCTAGGAATGTTTGTGTCTGCGGAATGTGCCTCGGCCAAGGCTGGAACTCGTGAACGCTTCAATTACTGCAATAATGGAGGTTTATCCTACAACTCGGTCCCCGGGGGTGCTCTTCTTTGACGTGGGATTAAGGAGAAGGCGTAAATAACGCTGGAATTTTAATGTCCAGTGTGTAGCCATAGCCGATGAACATTTTCCACATTAAACATAATGAAATATATCCGCAATATTGAGGAGCATAGGTAACAAATTAATTTAAAAAGTTATAAGAAAAATATTGTGGTTCAAAGCTTTTTAACGTATTGTCAGCGTAGCATTATTCAACAGTAACCAGGAGATGTTGCCTAAATAGATAAATTTGTGCGAACACGCTTCGAGTACACCAAAAAGCTAGTAAATATATATTCTCTCCTTTTCTCCTCTCTCTCATTTTGTTTTGTTTGTGAGGAATTCTAAACTAGAATCCTAGACAACTTTGTTTTTCTAGATCTACCACTCTACTACTGCTACTACGTACTACTATTTCTAATATTAATAATTATTATTATAGGATAAATAAAAGAGTGTTGCTCCGAATTTCTTTAACTTAACCCAATGTGCCCCTGACAAAAACCCTGGTTCGTGGCTTGTTTCATAAATAACTTAATGTTTAAATCACTTGAAAACCAAACCTTTTGTTTTGGTTTAATTTTTTTACTTAATGTTGCCTGGATAATTTAATTATTATTCCTGAAGTTGAGAAATATGGTTGTAGCTCCACGTATAGGTGCCAATTTGAAGAAGGTTTACTTTGAAGGAGGAGTTGTATTGTAGTTCTACTGTTGCGGAGCCAAACTTGATGAAGGGATTGCCCCACGTATGGTACAAAGTTTCCGGTGGCCTTCGCCCCAACGTTTAGGAATCAACTTTCTATTTTAATGTTTCTTTAAATATTATATATATTTATGTTTGCCTCGGCTGCGGCAGTATTAATTTGTAAAAATATGTATCTCTTAATAGGGGATGCTGCGGCTAAAGAATGTAGGCTTACACAAATTATAATTTTTACTTCACTCCGTTTGTTAATCCTTCACACGATTAAATAACACTTCACTGATATAGAGAGCTGTGAGATTATTTATTAATTACTTGCACTTTTTAACACATAAACGTTATAATACTCTCGCCATAATGAATTTTCGTCTCACACTGAATACGTACCGAGCGAATGAACTGCTCAGGTATGTTGCCTTCTAGCGACTGGCATTTACCGCTTAAATTTGTAAATTTCTCTTATTTCAAGACTCTGATTGGCTAATCCTATTCCAATAGAATACTTTTAGTTAGCCGTTAGCCTTTAGCCTTCTATTTAGCCTTGCTATTTATAAACTGTTTTTAATATTACATTATTATTGCAAGAATTACTAGTAGCATTATTAAACTTTCCAATACATTATTGCCTCAAAGTTACCTTACTGTTAGCAACTTTCAGCTTCTATTATCGCAGCTCCTATATTGTTAAATTACCTAATACATTCACATAATATTATATATGTACATAATCATATAAACATAATACAAGACTGTTACATACATTTTATATGTTATTTGTACACATATTGCTTTAAGACGGGCTGTTTTATATTTTATATTATATAATTAGACTGAAATCATTTAAGTGTTTAAAATACTGCCTCAAAGTAAATCTGGAAAGTCTGTGTTCCTACATTCAAGAGAGTGATTTTCGAGGCATTCATTTTCAAGATGCAATAAATAGGAATTTGCATAATTTTGCTCGTGTGGTAACGCACGTGCCTGGTAATTAGAACTATCTAGGTTCTGATGTCCATTATACTTCAATTCTTAGCAAGTAATACCTTAATACCTATACGATATCAATATATACTTTAACTGGGTCAGATGAGTTTCAATGATAAGGCATTGGTGCTTAAAACAAAAACCTAATGAACCATTTTCCTTGCACAACCAATATTAAGTTTACTAGATATAAATATCCCATAATCAAATAAACCTTTACAAATGGAAATTGTGCTATGATGTGTTTTTCTGGAGAGAAAGGGGAAAAAACACACACATTTGGCTTGGATTCAAACCAGGGTAGTTTACACTACACCGCATTATGCTTACTTATAAAAGCTCTATTAGTGCAGATTAAACATCGAGAACTGAATATGAACCAATGATGACAGAATGAAGCAAAAGGCTCGCGCGCAGAGATGTCAGTGTGAATCGACAGCAGAAACGAGCGGAACATAGACAAATTTACACTTCGAGAGTCTGCTCATTTCCTCCAGTTTTTGTGGGGTGGGGGATTTCTAACGTGTACAGATCCCGACGTCGACTTGTCGAAAACATTAGAGAACAACATAGTGAAGCCGTGCATCCAAGGGCTTTATACCTGAAAACGTGTCTTCCCCATATTTATCTCATTAGGCAACATTCTCTAGGAGGCTATTGGTATCATAATATGGTCGCGCATTAAGGTAAAACACATTGACATTTGGCCAATTCTGATTTATCCGTTCGCGCACGTGTAGACATGGGATGACGCAGCGTTTCTACATGCGCTGGCAATGTTATGGTGATAAAGAGTAAACGAAACATCCATTTTCTAACAGTATCCGACTATTAATGATAACCAATAAAATCGAACTTTGTTAATAATTTGATGCTGATACGCCATAAGAGTGAGGTGCAAAAGCGGTGAAATGTCGTCCTCCGTGGACTAGTGGTACCGTGCTAGCTTCTAGTTCCCAAGATCGCGGGTTCAAACCCGGCAGCGCGCGATGGATTTTTTCGGCCGTAAAAAGCCTTATCATGGCTTCCTTCGGAAGGGACGTAAAGCCAGTGGTCCCGTGTCGTAGATTTACGGCACGTAAAAGAACCTCAAACCAGATAAAGAGGCCTATGAGCAAAATTATCGGTCTTTCACGTCCAATATAGAATGGGACGCTAAGGACCAACAGCAGTTTAAGAGCGTCGATAAATAAAACTCAAAAAAATCTGATGTGCTACACTCACATGACTTTCTATACTCTTGTACAAACTATTTTTATAAATGCTTACTCTCCATTCATGTTAATCCAGATATCGAGATGTTAACCTTGTTGCTAATTTTCTTGTAGATGCAAGGGGAATTGGTAAGCTTTAAGCGATAGTCAAATATTTTAAGAGCTGGGTGCTATGTGGAGTATTCCATTCTCTTTACATTACCAGCACAAAAGAAAAATGAATAACGAATTCCCATTTGAGAAAAAGTATAAGTATTCGAATATCTCGAAAATGGTTCACTCAAAAAAATGTATATGACATAAATTGTGTATTTTAACGCGATCTACGTTTTTTGTGTAGTAAAATTTTGTCTATCTCTTATGATTTACCAGTTACGCAAAAGTCGTTTACAATGAAGAATACTTTTGGAGACATTCCAGAAAATTCAAGATATACATTTTATTTGTCATGAAAGTATCTTAAATATATGATATTTTAATGAAAATCGTTAGAGCCATTTTGAGAAAATTAAAATTTTCGAAAAATGTTCCATGTAAAGGGTAACCTGGGGTGGGGGGATTCTCTTGAAAACCTTCGTGTCGCATCTCTGGAAGATGTTGAGCCTAAATACCAAGTTTGGTGCTTATCCGACTGCTCGTTTCTGAGTTATGCTGTTCACAGACACACAGACACACACACGGACATGATTCCAAAAATGCTGTTTTATTATTCAGGAGGCCTCAAAATATGTATTTCCGGTGAAATCTCGGTATATAATTTTTGGGTGGAATACAATACTTCCCCTACTTACTATACGTAGTAGAGAAAGTAAAAAGCGATGAAATAATCAAAGTGGGAGAAGAAATTGAATGTGTCTCTGTAGCTATTGCGCTAGCACTATCAGCTTGAGAATTTTTGGGGGGTGGGGGTGTGAGAAGACATAGCAGTTAGGTCATAAGAACCATAAAAGAATCTTCAAAGCTATAATGAAATGTGTAACTTTAAAATAATCACATAGAGATTTTTTTTTAAATGAAGCTTCTCTGGGAAGTGTACAAAAATTGCTCGGTGTTAATACATTAAACTCGAGAAGTGTTTTAGTTGAATTATGTGTTAATAAATGGAATGGATGTCATTTTTCAGACCAAAAATGCTTTCTTATTTACAGTAGTAGCAGAGGAAATGCTTTTTTCGTACCAGGTAGCGAAACATCTTATAAAAATAAAAAAAAGAAATACCTGAATTTTCCCTGCTTCGCAATAAATATCTCTCCGAGCAGCCGCAAGAATTACTGCAGGGAATGGTACTGCCATACATCTTGATTCAGACGATGAAAAATTGAAAACTAATCGAGATATCGCTTCCCTCTCTGCTTAAAGTAACGAATTTTTGGTGGCGCCAATATTTCGGCCCCATGGACTATAAATCCGGTTGTGAGTCGAGCCACTTGGTGCGTGGTAACCTTTGCCACTTGTTACACTTTGAAATAAAACGGGGGTGCTTGACATCGATATCGTATAGCGTACCTAGGGGGCGACACACGCCAATTTAGTGCCGCAACCCTCCGCTATCAGCGCTCCACACGGCACCACACAATCCATTGGACCGAAAAGTATATTATACCCTCCCCAGCGTTTTAAACACAATATAATAACGGCATGGCATATCTTTACTGAACACTACATTACCTGGAGCAACGGCGCACCGATACCTGCTAGTTCAACACGCGGACCTAGATGTCACGGCATGCAGCGTCAGAGCCGCCGAAATAGTTCGATAGATCGATTGCCGTTACGTCGTTTGCTTACAATTAACGGTTTAAGGGATATGCGTCCATTGATTTAGCGTAACTTACGCGGTACAAAAATGCGTTCTGCTCTTTTTATATGCAGAAGAATGAGATAAATGTTATTCATAAAACAGCTCCATAGAAATGTTAACATGAGCTCATGAAACCAAAGAATGTAACTTAAAATTTGAGGGAAAAGTGTTTCAATTTATTTTTCAATCAAACTTAATGATGTAGCTCATATCAGAAATCATTACTTACCTCTATAGGAGAAAATACCAAGTAAAATAAAATGAGTTTAACTTTAACCTCTCATATTTGCTGCCTGGAACAAGAAAAAAAAGGTGCGCTTATGTTTTAACTTCATCTGACTGGACAAAATTGACCATTATCAGCTGTGACAGAAATGTAAGTTGGATATTTCTTCAACTTTAGTAATGTTTCTGGCATACAACCAGGCATACAAAACAAAACTTTTGAGAATCAGCGGAAAATAATTGACAAGAATAAATATTTTACAGTGAATTTCAAGCATTTTTCTCTAACACCATAAACCTCAATGAAGCTAATTGGCCTATAAGTATATTCCTAAGTATCTTCTTCACAAGTTGCACATATTCTATAAAAAATCACGCCTTTAAATTTCAAAAAACCGGCAGGATACCCTATCATTCATTCCCTCTGCTTACCATCGCTTTCACATAAATCCAGTCGTGAAGAAGCCTACCCAAAGACAAAGTCTTAAAGAGCAATGTAGGTACATAGAGATAAATCTGTACTCCTTAATACACGGTGATGTTTTTCAAGAGAGTGTTGAAAAATACTAAAACCGCACCACAATGAGTTTGTGCTACAAGTAATATTAAGTGCAGCGTTGTCATTATGTTTCAATACTAATTTTTAAAACGTAGTTGTACTATTTCTATCTGAACAATATTACGAGTAAGAATTGTTGACAGAATCTCCTTATAAAACACAGAGAAAGAAAAAGCCTTTAAATGTTATTATAAATGCTCCACGTGTGTTTTGAAATAGTGTGTAAATATATGCTTAAATTTAGAATTATGTAGAGTACTTTACTGCTTAATAAGATTGCTGTAAAACAAAATATGGCGGCAAGAAGCGTTTAAGAATTTTCTATGCTAACTCTATGCCATGTCGGTAGTTAATTCAAATTGTTGATATTAGCAAGACTTAACTTAAACAAAACGAAAATTAATGTTTTCGTTGTTGCCAATCACCGTTTTATTTTATGTGGGCCCATTTCGTCCTTCACTACAGACTCGATAGCAAATATCCAGACGATTAGTGTTCACTGCTCTAGGCTATTGACTACGAGCCCGAGATCAGCTAGCAATGGATATCTGACTGGTTTCAGTAACCGATTAAAAGGGTTAAAAGATTAAGGTACACAAATATGATTCATGGCATGTACCATCACTACTTGTACCAATTTTCTAGTGAGTCCCTCAGTACAAAGTATATCTGTTACTTAGAGATGGAAACCCCTAAATGTACTTGAAAATGCCACACAATATTATTTGACATCGATTATATATTTTTGGTGGACCACCTATAATACGCTGTTTACATGTGATGTAACTGAACTGTAATGGCATCCATAATACTTCAGCGACTCATTACGATCTTACTCGGCGGCGCGCGCAGCTCCCCTATCGCCCATACCGTTTAAAACCTTCAAAGCAGCAATCCCAACTTCAGACATTCCACTAGGATCCATTCCCCAGGTAAACAATGAAATATGTGAATTTATATTGCTTATTGTAATTTTAATATTCTTATAAATAGTCGATTTTCTTTTCTACAATATGTCTTGCTTTCATGTTACCTGCAAAAAATCAATAAATACGACTCATTAGTACTGCTATCTGTTGCACTACTAGCAAACACAAAGTTCTGTGTTCGTATGAAAATTATCAAACGAGCCACGGCTCGTTTCGTAAATATACTCGGTCTTAATAACTACCATTATAGTCTTGTTGTATAATGTACTATTATAGTTTAGCAGTAAATAAAACACTCAGCAATTATAAAGGTTTAACAGGCGCTTTATAGCAAATCCGAGATATAGATATATGTTGTCGTGAATTATCTTTGGGTACTGCAAACGCATGCATACAGGTTTACATAGCAGAGCAGTCTCAAAAACAGAAACATACTTATACTGGTGAGCTCCGAAGGAAGGTTCTGGAGTTTTGGAGAACAATATAATATACATAAATAATTGTAGATGTAAGTGTCTGTTTATTTATGTCTGTGTCTGTGTACATATACGATTATACCTGCAGGGTGTAAATTATATGTGTCCACAACAATGTGTGATACAGAGGAACGTATAACAAAATATCTTAATGTGTTATGGTCATAAACTTTCTGAGCCCACTATAACTCACTTTTATGTGTGTTCTACAAATGATTCGTAAAAAAGTTTTTATTTTGCTGCTACTGGTTAATCACGGTCAATATTTTCCGGAGTGGTTTAAATACTTTTTTCAGCTATATTTAAACATGCAGGGAGCGTATGACAGTTTTAAAAAGTTGTACTAACGAACTTAATGCTTTTAATACTCTTTGCATGGTCTTATGAGAAACAAAATAATGGTGTGAAATGGACAATTTTTAAAGCATTGTTTAACAAAATTGTATATTCTAAAAGTTATACATTTTTTACTTTCTCTACTACGTATAGTAAGTAGGGGAAGTATTGTATTCCACCCAAAAATTCGATACCGAGATTTCACCGGAATATATATGTTTTGAGGACCCCTGAATCCCAAAAAAAGCATTTTTGGAAACATTTTCGTGTGTGTGTCTGTCTGTGAACAGCATAACTCAGAAACGAACAGTCGGATAAACACCAAATTTGGTATTTAGGTTCAGTATCTTCCAGAGATGCGACATGAAAGTTTTCAAGAAAATCCCCCCACCTCAGATTACCCTTTACATGGAACATTTTTCGAAAATTTTAATTTTCTCAAAAATGGCTCTAACGATTGTTATTAAAATATCATATATTTAAGATATATTTATGACTAAAAAATGTATATATCGAATTTTCTGGAATGTCTCCAAAAGTATTCTTCATTGTGAACGACTTTTGCATAACTGGTAAACCATAAGAGATAGACAAACTTTTACTACACAAAAATGTGGATCCCGTTAAAACACACAATTTATGTCATACACGTTTTTTTTTTCTTTTTCTTGTTGAGTGAACCATTTTCAGATATTGCTTGTTATTCCCTTAAATTTTCCAATACATATACTTTTTCTCAAATGGGAATTCGTTATTCATTTTTTTGTCCTGGTAATGCAAAGAGAATGGAATACTCCTCATAGCAACCAGCTCTTAAACGCTTAAAGCCTACCAATTCCCCTTGCATCTACAAGAAAGTTAGCTATAAGATTAACAGCTCGATATCTCGATTAACATGAAGCATATGGAGAATAAGCGTTTGTAAAAATAGTTTGTGCAAGAGCAGAGAAAATCATGTGAGTGTAACACATCAATTTTTTTTAATTTCGTTACGCGAAAGTCGTGTGTTTTCTGTTTCAATCGTGGAGAAGTGAGTAACTATGGACTGCACTGAAGGAGAGCTGTTGGAAAATCGGGGTTTTTATTCAATTATCTCATAATTGAGTAAATAAGCTGTGAGCTGACGTCACTGTACTTAAGTGTCTGATTGGATATTAGGTTTTAAAATAATAATTCACCTATGAATTCGCAGCTTTATTACAACTACATTATGAATTCATGGCTTAATGTTATATGATGTTAACGAAACCTTATGTACCTTTGTAATAATTTAAATTATTTAGTTTTTTCTTTACTTTATATGATTTTTTTTAATTTTTATTTATGTCTTAGAATAATCTTGGCATTTTAGTTAAAATACCTATATATTTAGCACTTAAGTGGATCAAATCATTTACTAGCAAATTAGAATCAGCGCTTAATACTATAAGCAGATGTAGTAGTGTCCTGTTTAGGGTCAGGTGAGGTGTCGGCACATCGGCGCCTACCTCCCAATGAAAGCCGTGAGACCGTCTCATTTCTGCGGCAGACATCGCGTGACAGCGAACGCCACCTTATCACTAGTGCACTATAACGCAGTGCGCCATATTTTTTCTTTGGCTAAAAAGTTTTCACATTACACGGAATTTGTCTGTAATTAGAGGTCTCACCTCGGAAGGTATTTCCGTGCGTGTGGTTATTTTGGCCCTGTCGAGAATGAATTGCATAATATTTGATATTTATGTCTTTTTACTCTCGGCATGAATAATTTAAATGCTAAATTATTGCTGTTATCATAAATCTCTTTCCTGTGCATGGCTGACCGGCATCACAATCCAGAATGATAGCCTACTAATGTCTGTTCGTATTATACGCATTTGCATTACGTTTTACTCCCGTAAATTACACACACAATAAGAAGCAAAACTGTATTAGAAGATAACGTTCCGAAACAAGTGTCACATTTCAAGGACCTTGGCTATCATTGTAACTTAGGACCAAGAACAGAATATAAACACAAAAATTCCAGGCATTCTATGGAGCAATCAAACGAACCTTTAAAAATAAGGCAAGACGACACACACCTAAGATTTTATGCAGCCATGACAACACCAGTAACATACTGTGGAATGCTGTGGCATGCTCACTTCCAAATCCAGAGGTCCCAAGTTCGATTCCCGGCTGGAGAGTGGGAATTTTTCTTTAGCCAGGATTAATGCCATTCCTCTCTAGAGAAAGCATGGATGGCAGTGTGAATGTGTATGTGACTTTAATTTAATAACCAAACAGTAATGCCAACCCAAAGATTAAGCCCACTGAAAGCGAGTGAACATCACTGCTGATGAGCAATTGTTCTAAAGGTAAAATTCTGATGTATTGCAGTCACATAACTTTCTCTACTCTTGTACAAACTATTTTTACAAATGCTTATTCTCTATCTACTTCATGTTAATGGAGATAAGCATTTGCAGAAAATATCTTATTGCTAATTTTCTTGCATGTACAAGAGGAATATGGTAGACTTTAAGCGATAGTCAAATCTTTAAGAGCTGGTTGCTATGTGGAGTATTTCATTCTCTTTGAATTACCAGGACATAAAAAAAGAATAACAAACTCCCGTTTGAGAAGAAATATAAGTGTTAGAAAATTCGAAAAAATAACAAGGAATATCTCAGAAATGGTTCACTCCACAAACAAAAATAGATATAAGACATAAAATGTGCGTTTTAACTAGATCTACATTTTTTGTAGAAAAACTTTGTCTATCTCTTACGGTTTACCAGTTATACAAAAGCCATTCAGAATGAAATTCCCAGAAAATTCAAGATGTACATTTCATTTGTCGCAAAAATATATTAAGTATATGATCTTTTAATCAAAATCCATAGTCAGTTTTTACAAAATCAAAATTTATGAAAAGTGTTCTGTGTGAAGTTAGTCTGGGGTGAGGGGATTTTCTTAAAAATCTTCCTGTCGCATCTTTGAAAGATACTGAACCTAAATACCTAGCCTGCTATTTATCCGACGTTTCGTTTTTAATTATGCTTTTCACAGACACACACGGACCTCTTTCTAAATATGCTTTTTTGGATTCAGGGGGCCTCAAAACATGTATATCCGGTAAAATCTCGGTATCCAATTTTTTGGTGGAATGCAATACTTCCCCTACTTACCATACGTAGTAGAGAAAGTAAAAAAGCCGCCAATATGTCTTTAGATGTTAAAGGCGGCATATAAATGGAACATGTGTGTATGTGTGTGTATGTGTGTGTGTGTGTGTGTGTGTGTGTGTGTGTGTGTGTGTGTGTGAAGCATGTACTGGCAAAGAAAAAGACGAGAGTTTCTCCATTTAGTAAAGGGTTATACGAGAGAAATGAGACAATTGGTGAAGAATTGAAGGTAAAACAATTACTACAGAAAATAGAGGAATACAGAAAAAATGAGTTAAACACTCAAATCATATGCCAGCTTACTTAAACAAACCCTATATTATTGACCAAGGGGACGAAAACCTGAGCTTTTAGAAAAGTCAAATGTTTACCATAAGGCAGCATATCATTACGCCAGCTGAAGAAATTCTCATATGGGAATTACGACTCTAATTTTAAATAGCAAAAATCCCAACAGGATAGCTGTCCATTTTCAAGAAATAACAAAGAGGTGCAGGTTACATCCCACCCAAAAATCGCCTACCGAAATTTCACCAGAAATACATGTTTCGAGGCTCCTTTAATAAAAAAAGCATTTTTAGAAAAAGGATGTGTATGTGTGTGTCTGTGCGTGATAAATACGAAACTTGGTATTTTGATTTAGCATCTTCCAAGTTACTATTTACATGGAACACTTTCCGGAATTTTTTTATTTTCTAAAAAATAGCTTTCACAATTTTGATTAAAATATCTTATATTAAAGATATTTACAAGGCAAATAAAAGTACAACTTGAATTTTCTGGGAATAGCCTGTGAATTCCTCTTCATTCGGAAGGAATTTTTTATATTCTTGTATAACTGGTAAACGATAAGCGATAGCCAAAAACGTAAAATAGTTCTCTTTAAAACATACAATTTATTTAAAATAACTGTTTTTGTGACATCATCCATTGCCGAGATATCCGTTAGTAAGGTTCCGTATACTCAATACCTTGTCATTCTTTTTAAGTCCTGTCAATTTTCACTTGTTTCTCGCGATTGCATGGAACCAGTATGGGATTTTAAGGTAGCGTATAGCGAGCAACTCTTAAATATTTGACTTTTCTAACGAAATACGTAATGCAACTTATTCTGAAAAGGTTTATCTCAATTAAAATGAAGTAGACAGAAAAATAAAATTTCGTTAGAATAATTTGTATACTCAATAATAAACGAATGAGGGCAAAGAAGGTCATGTGAATGTAACAAATCAGATTTTTAAGTATATGTTAGCCAGAATAGTTGTAAAAGGTAGGGATTACTTTATTTATAATTTTCTATACCGCTGTATACAATGCTGAAAGGTTATTATAGGTTGTCCATAGCAATGTGTTTAAGTACAATTATTAACGTTAAATAGTAGTTGAAGGAACATCATACAGAATTTGATAAACTTACCCCTTTAAATTCAAACAGCACCTCACATGAAGTGATGAATACCTTAAATGCTCACAGTAGGGTTCATAATACATTTTGTGTAACCCTACCATTAAAAATCTGATGATCCATTCACATGACTTTCTCTACCCTCTATCGTTTATTAGTGGGTATACAAATTATTCTTACACAAGCTTATTTTTCTATCTACTTAACTTTAATCCAAATAAACCTTTGTAGAAATAGCTATATTACATATTTCGTTATAGACACAAAGAGAACAACGATAGTCAAATGTTTAAGAACCGGACACTATACGCTGGCCTTGAAATCCCATACTGTTTTACTGTTCCCAGCAATCGCGATTAACAACTGAATGTTGACAGGACTTTAAGAGAATGACCAAGAAATGAACAATTCGAACCTTTAATAAGGATATGTAGAAACGGTTTATGCTAGAAAAAAGACTTATTTTAAATAAATTAGGCTTTTAAAAGAGATTACATTTTTCTGTAGTACGTCTTCGCCTATCGTTTAACGTTTACCAGTTATACAACATTATAGAAAATTCCTTCCGAATGAAGAGGACCTCATAGGGTATTCCCAGAAAATTTAAGATATACATTGTATTTGTTATACAAACACATAAGATTACACAATTACTCAGCATGTTGTACTGATAATTGGCTACAGTATAGCCCGTAACACCTGGTTACTTCTCTCCCAGGAAGGGACTGCATGCAAGTGCCTGTGTTGCTTTTATCGGTTCAATACGTCAGGTACTAACAAATGAAATGCAGAGAGGAGCTAACGTCTCATTTACAAACATATGACAACGCTCTTATTTGTCAGCTATGGGTGCCGAATTATTTAATGAGTTATTTAACACAAATTTAAAATTGATTTAAATGTATCCAAATATATTCAAATGTATCCTAATATAACACCCCTGAAAATTCACTCGTACCATAATAATGATTATCCATTTGTTGCACAACTAACCATTCTACTCTCTGTCCATTTCCTTGGAAGGTGTTCGCTCGACTCGAAGTTGACAGTCGAGTACACTGTCAGCGGTGATTTATATTTCTCACTGACAACATACCTGCGTTACTTAAACACGTTTTGCGCATTCCGATGCTGCGTAAATTAAACAATTTCATTGGAAGTAACCTATCGCTTGAAAACCAGAGCCGATAATGAAGTGTTTTTATGCCATTAAATCACGATGCTTAAGTGGAGAAGTAACGCAAATGTTTGGTTCATTGGGGGACAAGAACCGATTGCATGGGGCTCGTATGAAAACCGTAGAAAGCTCCCTAGAGTACACCTTCGCAGCTTTGTGACGATTTCAAGTTGCAGTTAACTGCTTGTTCCTTGTTTTACGACTCTGCAAGCAAACAATACCCAGCAATTCCAATAAGAGTAAAACCCTGCCTTTTACAAGCCATACAATTTTTATGGGCTTGCAGTGGCGTGCGAGTAAGACATTTGCGAAACAAATTGAGAGATTGTGTAACGGCTTTCCGAGTAATTATTATCAGCAAAGTGCTGGTTCACTTGTTGCACGGATGTCCATTGTAGCAAAATGTGTTATAATAATATGTAGAGAAGTTTACGTTAGGTGGATTGCAAACCTTCATTGCTTTCTGTTTGTGCTAAATGACTCCATCGTATTATCTAATTACGTGGCAAGAGAGTTTCGCTATTCGTCTGTCTTTTTTTTTTTTTTTTTTTCTATTTGGCCAGAGTAGTTCCAGTATTTAAAACAGAGCGAGGTAACACCGCGTTAACGTGTGCCACTTGCATTCGGGAGATTCTCGGTTCGACCCCTGACCACCTCCCACTCTAATCCATGGGTTTTTCGTGGTTTCCCCGGGCTTACATGCGAATGTTGTGGTGGTTCCTCTTCTTCCACGACTTTCCTGTACTGTCATCTTCTGCTTCAGGTTGTAGGACGAGGCAATGGTGCTTGGGGGGTTGGCTGGGCAGTGCAGTGTAGAGGTTTCTTCTCTAGCGTCGTATGCTTTATATCTGGAAATGTTAGGGATCCTGTCCATGGTTACGCCCATTGTCATCCGGATCTGTTGGCCCTTCGGACCTCTCCCCTGATCCCTCCCTCTCAGGGATCATGTTAGAAGCTCTGGTCCGGTTTCGGGGACGCCACCGTAATATGTATCTTTATCTTTACTTTTCAATATGAATGAATGATTTATTGCCTACTTTGAACAATGGAGTTGCTTATTATTTCTCTTCCCCTTAGCTTTAACATTCCGTTGTATATATAATGGGGAAGTAAAATTTTCCACTATTTACTCCTTTTGCCTTGTTACCCTTTTTCTGTATCTTCTCCAATTTGCTTCACGTCTCTTTTACCACTCTCACCTAATTTTTCCTAAATATTTTCCCACTTTCTCCATATATTCATTTTATCTTGTACCTATTAAAAATATTCCTATCTTTTAGCTCTATTGGTAAATTTTTCCATTTCTCTAGTATTAAATTCTCTCTTCCTTTATCCGTGGCCTCGCATTCCAGAATATAATGCCAATTGACATGTAACCATTACATTTAGTACATCTACCCCCCTTCTTCTCCCTGTTAGACCAATTAAATTCATTACACCAGTCCTCGCCCATACATACCCATTCTGGCCTCTTTGTGGCATACTTCGATATATCTTTCCTTTACTCATTCCGTTTTAAAATTAATGACCTTTTTTTCCTAGAAACTACTTATAATTTCTTTCTTTTCAATATCGTCCATTCTTGTTCAAATTTCTTTCCAGAAACCCTTACTTTTGTTGTTTCTGTCTGCCCATGTTTTTCCCAATCCTATTTCTTCCAATGTTGTCTGTTCCTTGCAGTATTTAAATATTGTATTTTCAGAACAGACCATCGAATTATAATATACACAGCTTTAAAGAATCTAAAAAATAAGCGTTTTCCTTCATTTGTTAGATATAGTTACTTGGTTTGTGAAATTTATATGCCTTAAACAAACATTTAAAGAGACAGAATAACATAATGATTCCATGACCATCTAAACCAACACCGACTCGGGTAGTTGAGGAGTTCAAGGGAGATCTGCGGTTCAAATCCCGCCAGGAACGTCTTCCCTTACTGAAGCCTTTTCCAGGTTTTCCTACATCTTTTTAACTGGCTGAGACGAGGAGGTATCCTAAACTTAGACCTAGAGCGTTTCCTTCTCTATTTCCTTTCGCAATTATCATTTCATTTCGTGTATCATCAGTGTCCATAGCCTGTGTTGTCGTATGTAGTAAGAAGGGTGTTAAACGCTCTAAAAATCATAAACTGTGATTATTTTACTCATTACTTTACGCTCACCTGCTTACATTATGCATTATTATTATTATTATTATTATTATTATTATTATTATTATTCGAAAGCTTCACTTCATCCATTTATTGTAAAGACAAAAATCTGATGTGTTAGACTCACATAACTTTCTCTAGTCTTGTACAAAATATTTTTATAAACGCTTATTCTTCATCTACTTAATGTTAATCGAGATCTTATTGCTAATTTTCTTGTGGGTGCAAGGGGAATATTAAGCAATAGTTAAATCTTTTAAGAGCTGGTTGCTATGTGGAACATTCCATTAGGACATAAAAAAACAAATAAGGAATTCCCATTTGAGATAAAGTATAAGTATTGGAAAATTCAAACGAATAACAAGGAATATTTCTGAAATGGTCCACTCCACACGAAAAATGTATGACATAAATTGTGTGTTTTAGCGAGCTCTAGACATTTTGTGTAGAACATTTTTGTCTATCTCGGACGGTTTACCAGTTATGCAAAAGCCATCCAGAAAGAAGACAACTTCTGGGGACATTCCATTTAAGATATACATTTTATTTGTCATGAAAATATCTTAAATACACGATATTTTTATCAAAACGTTAGAAGTCAAATTTCGAAAAATGTTCCATGTAAATTATAGTTTGGGGTGGGGGAATTTCTTGAAAATCTTTGTGTCGCATCTTTGATAAATACTGAACCTAAATACCAAGTTTGATATTTATCCGACCTTTCGTTTTTCAGTTATGCTGTTCACAGACTTGCACGCGGATATTTTTCTAAAAGTGCTTTTTTGGATTCGGGGCGCCTCAAAACATGTATTTCCGGTGAAATCACGGTATCGAATTTTTGGGTGGAATACAATACTTCCCCTACTTACTATACGTAGTATAGTAAGTCTTATTCGCAGACTTATAAGGTAACTTATAATGAAGTTGATCCAGTCTTAAGGCAACATTCAGGTAAAAATAACATTTGCTATAATTATGCAGAATGATAGTTCGATGCATAAGGTTTTTATTTAATGTGTTTTGCATTTAATTTTCTGTAAAAGATGAAGCTCACTTACTACTACAAATAAAACAATTTTAATCTAAAACGTTTATACTTTTTAAAAACAATAATTTCTTATGCTTCTGATCTTTCACATTCTTTTTGCGTGAATATCAAGGGAGTTTTCATCCGTTGTTAGGAATAGCCGATGCCATACCTACTATTATAGGGAGTAAAAGTGGGGATGAACCATAAAAATATCATTGTACAATATTTTCATGGCTGCCCCGTAGCTCATCGGTTAAGCCTCTGCCTGCTGTGTAAAGGTCCCGGGTTCCATTCCCGGCTGGAGGGCGGAATTTTTTCTCTAGCCACGATTATTCCCTATCCTGTCCAGAGTCTGGAAGCATGAATGAATGTGTGTATGAATGATCCAATGATTAAAATTCAAAGTTTAGTAGAAACACAACGACAAGCGAATACGAGTTAACACCATTGCCTGTAGGAATAATATGTTCCAAAGGAATGGTCGCCGATAAGACCATTGCGGATAAAGACGGGGTATAAACAGAACAAACAAACAACAATATTTTCATAAAGAATGGAGAGAACGGTTTAGAAAGGCTTTCCTTAGTTAGCTATTACATTTTTTTGTGTTTGATAAGACGAATCGATGACCATTACATTATGTTGACAGTGAATCAGACAGTTTTTATAATTATAGCACTACAAGAATGAATAAAGAAATGCTTTTTGTAATTGAATTTAATCTCTAATATTTAATACTATAAAAACAAAATTCCAAAACAGTTTACTGTAGGGAATAAGCACATACAGGTCAGTGTTTTCCTCGTTACGAACGGTTCAGAATCCAGCTCCAATCACAAAACTTTTAATTCACGGGCATTGCTCAATCCAATTAAAGAAAGTGAAACAAACCATAGACGCAGTTGTGTTTCCCCACGTCAGTTGGACCTAGTTGGTGAAGAAACAAGACGCCAGAGTTTTACGGCCCTTCGCCATAAAAACCTCTGCCGTAATTTGTTCCTATAGCAACCTGGCGCAGAAATCACAATTGATCAAGTATTTTCAATTTGAACTCGATTACGAGGGTTTTATGAACATGCCGAGTTCAAACCGTGAAATTGCGTAGAATGAGTTACTGTGTATATCACGCGTTTTAATGCCGCTAAATTCGCTTATGGTGTCAGAAGGAAAAGCCAATGAATTATGTTCGGTATAAACGCAGGGGCTCAGTTGTAATTGTGGCACCAAACACGGCTTTCGTGTACATTATTGTGCGACCACCGTCGTTTTTTTGTTTTGAAATTAAAATGCATTCATCGCAAATGTTAATTTTCGTACTTTATTCCGCGTTATTATGCAAGCCATACGGAACATTCTAATACGTGCATATTTCATATTGTGAAACTGTTTCTGCTGGGATATGCAGAATATCTTAATAGAAAGTGATTTTTCTATTCACGTTGCGTTAATCACCAAATGATTTCCAAGAGAAAAATAAATACACCTAACATAATATGAAAACTTTAGCCAACAGTTTATGCATCAAATCGATTTTTATCAAAAACAAGTTCGTGAAAAACATAATACTAGAAATTTCACATTTTCAAACATATTTCAGTGCGGAAAACTTCAACCTGGTAAAACTTACTACGTACAGTAAAATAATATTTTGTAAACTGCTAATGCTAGCAAGAAAGATTACATCAATGACATTTACAGGGTGGACAATTTAAGTTGAAACTTTACAATATCTCGAAAACTAAGCATTGTAGAAAGAAATGTCTTGCTTGATATTATGGGGGAAAGTAAATGAAATTAGTCGTGTTTTGTTTGCAGGACGTTATGATGGTCATTTTAGATTCAATTTATTTTTTTTAAATAGGAACCTACGTTTTATATGTTGTTTTCTCATTAGAAAATGGTTAATAAAAAGCTGTTTAATCTGTGATGAGCTATAAGGAAATTAAATAAAATAATGTTGGTTTCCAATTACGAAACGTAACTTGACCCTCAAATGACCATCCAGGGATGGTCCACCATTCATTGCGCTCTTCGTACACAGCCATTCCAGAATTTTCGTTGTTATCTACATTGGTGTAAGAACGATATCAAAGTGCTTTATACAAATGTTATTTAGTTCATTATGAGGAGTGAGAAAACAACATAAAAAAGGTAGGTTTCCATTTATAAAAAAAATTAAAGTGACCCTAATGGAATTCACAATGTTTTCCAAATAAAACACGACTAATAGCATTTACATTCCTGCATAATATCAACCAACTTATATTCCAGACATTTCTTTCTACAACCCTTAGTTTTGGAGATATTGCACAGTCTCAAATTAAATAGTTCACCTTGTTTATGTGGAATAAAATTGAAGCCCAAAATTAATTTTCGATTTTGGATGAACAATTCATAAGGTTTTAAGCTATGTTGAAGCCTAAAATCATATTTGTTAACTTTTTGCTGTATGCTCGTATGTGCATATGAAGTAATTGCCAAATCGATTGGATCGAATGGATCTTTTCGGGCGTAAAAATCCTTAGCATGACTTCCTTTGGAAGGGAAGTGTAGCCGGTGGTACCGTGTCGTAGATTTACGGCACGTAAAAGAACCTCAAGCCTGATAAAGAGGCCTCTGAGCAAAATTACCGGTCCTTCACGCCCAACTTTTGTTATATTTAATTATTGAGCCCCACGTTTGGGAGCCAATTTGCGACGGTATTACTTATAATGTTTGTGTATTTGTGTTTACTCCACGTGGTGAAGCCATTTTGTGACGTGATTCTTTGTTAGGTTTGTTAGCTCCATCCGGTGTTAGCAATTTGCGGCAGTATTAGTGTTTGTTTGAAAGAATGCCACTGTTATTTTATTTAATTTTGGTTCACTGTCCTCCGGCTAGCTATGATCTTTTTGGTCGAGCACTTCTCTTTATACAGGTTGTGTAAACGGAAAGGAGTCATTTATCCAAAGATAACACTGATGAAAGAACTTATTTTACACTTTTTATTGTCGAACACATTCACTATCACATTTACACTTTGATCTTGACACTCGCCAAACTGAAACGTTATAATAACTTCATTACTGATCATTCTTAATTCGAATACTTCAACTTTCTGTGTAATTAACTTTACAACACTTGAGATTTTTCATAACTCTGCTGGACTGAAGGCGACGTGTAACGTACAAATATTTTCGCTGGACTGACGGACTGAAGGACTTTACCTCTAACCTAGCCCTTTTTATACTCCTACACCCCGATATGCCTAAAGATTATAACCGAGCTGCTATTGGTTAATAAAACGCGCCAACATTAGCGTCTATTTTTATATCCAATGAAAATTATGAACACATATGTTCCAGCAAATTCTAAAGAAAAACGCGCCAATATTACGTAACTTCCTCGTCTCTAATAATGATAAACAGCTCACCCCCACGCTGCATTATTGCACGCTATTATTGTCAGTTTCAGTAAGGCCGTATAAACTTACTTCTCAACAATAATTACAATCAACAAACATCTCAAATCAATGTCACACAAAAATGCATATTCATACTATAATCGCTCTTTACATTTAAATAATTTGTGATATAAATTACTGCATCAATATAGAATGGGACGGTAAGAACCATGGTAGGTAAGGAACGTCCATTAATAAAACTCAATGTAATTTATTTATTTTAGATAGCAGGGAAGATTTTGTTGTGAAATACTCGTAAATATGTGTGGATATCCTCACAAAAAATCGTATGTGTTATTTCACATGGCTTACTCTACACCATCGTTTGTTAGTGTCTATACAAATATTCTTACGAATTAATTTTTGTATCTACTTCATTTTAATTCAAATAAGCCTTTGCAGAAATACCTAAATTGCACATTTCGTTATAGATACTAAGGAAGTAACGACAGTCAAATGTTTGAAAGCTGGACACTATATGCTGGGCTAAAAATTCCATCTCTTTCCATGCAATCGCGAGAAACAACTGAATGTCAACAGGACTATAAAAGAATGACAGGCTATTGAACAACTTGAACCATTAATAACGGATATCCCGGAAATGGATTATGCCACAAACAATTATTTGAAATAAATTGTGTGTTTTAAAGAGATCTATAGTTTTTTTGTGTAGTAAATTTTCGTTTGTCGCTTAACGTTTACCTGTTATACCTTCCTTACAAATGAAGAGAACCAACAGCCTGTTCCCAGAAACTTCTAGATTTACATTTTTTTACCATGTAAACATATTTAATATATGACATTTTAATAAAGTAGACATTTTTGGAATTCAAAACTTTCGAAAAATGTTCCATGTAAAGTTGGTGTGTGTGTGAATTTTCTTGAAAATCTTCGTATCGCATCTTTGAAAGATACTGAACTTAAATACGAAATTTTCTATTTATCCGACATTTTCCATGTTCATAGACGCACAGATACACACATACCTTTTTTCTAAATACGGGTGGAATACAATACTTTCTTTATTTACTGTAAGTACGTAGTAAGGTAAAAATAGCCGCATTGAGGATCAGAGTAAAAATAATTAATCTTTTCAGAAAATCGGCTGTGTTGTGGATATGAATCCCAGTGAATACAGTGTACAGTGATTGTATGCTGTATTCACTCATCCGATGCTGAAATATGTATTGTAATTAGAGAGGAGAAGTCCATGGGGTGATGTGAACATTTAGGAAATTGTATCACAGTGTTTCATTCAATCTTAAGTTTATTAAAAAACGTTAAAGCGCAATAATTTGAACACATTCTATTATATTGCTAAAGTTAGATTTTTCGTTTGGTCATAAGCTATGAGAAGAAATTGCTAGCTGTTATAATTTGAGGCAGTATTTTAACACTTGAATATCTTCAATTAAATTATATATATATATATATATATATATATCAGTCTACCTTGAAGCAATACGCATGTAATAATTTGTAAATATGTATGTAACAGTCATTGCAAATGCTTATATTATTGTAAACATGTTCAATAATGTTATGTGAATGCATTATATAGCTTAATAGTGTAAGAGCTGTGAGAATAATAAGTTTAAAGTTGTTAACAATGAGGTAACAATGAGGTAACCTTGAGGTAATAATGAGTTTGAGAGTTTAAATGTTACTAGTCATGATTAGGGCAGCAATAACGTAAATTTTGTGACAGTTTTAAAATAGCCAATCAACAGCCAGAAAAAGCTTTAATTAAATGCAGGTATTCTATTGGACTAGGATTAGCCAATCAGAGACTTGAAATACAGAAGCTTACGGGTTTGAACGGTTGAAATCTTTCAGTTGCTGGCAGACCTTGGTAGTGACCGGATGGAAGTTGTGTTCTCTAAAGAAATATTATGTATTCCTGTGAATCGTAAAATTAAATATACGCGTTAACAAAGTGCAAGTTTTAAATTCAAGAATCTCACAGCTCTTAATATCAGTGTAGTGCTATTAAATTTGTGCCAAGGATTAATAAAAAGAAGTGAATTTAAACTTAAAAGCTGTGTAAGCCTTGTCGTACCACGCCCTGTCTAAGAGATACGTGACTCTAAAACAATACTGAAGCAGCCGAGGCAAACATAAACATAAATAATATCTATAGAAGCAGTTTAATAACAAAGTTAATTAATATTTTTTAAACTTGAAGCGTAACAACAACAAAAATACTTGTTCAAATCGGCTTCACATACGTAGTAGCATATTACGTAACAAACAATCCACTTCAAATTGACGTCCATACGTGGAGCTAAATAAACAAAACTCCAACGTAAAGACAATATCTTCTATAAGTTGACTCCCATACGTGGGGCAGTTAAATTAAAGTAACTATTCTACTACTACAAGCTTAGTGCATATTTAAGTTTAAATTTGGTCTTGAATAACGGCATGCCTATATTCAGCGTTTCAGGATAGGATAGGACTAGAAAGACAGGGAGACTTAGCACCTCGACCTATGCAGACCTTTTGTACCTAGGCCCCTGACGGGGGGATGTAGTGAAAGGAGACAGAGGGCGGCCGCACAGGAGGTACAACAGACATAGGGCAGGATCCCTACCGGTTACAGGTTTTAAACTTCCGGGTGGCAGCTGGCACAGCCGCCTCCTCACCTCTGTGAGCTTACACAGCCCTTGGGAACCCGAGACCCGGAAGTTGCCTCCATTCCGGGGGACGAAAGTTTACTCAGAGCATCCTTTTACCCTTGCATGCACACGCCGAGACCTCTTGCCGACACTTGCAACGCTGAAAGAGGCCAAGCAGATGAAAGGTGAAGTGAAATGAAAATGGACGTGAGATGAAGGGACAGGAAATTCGGGGGGTAAAGATCCTTGCAACATTCGCCTAGCGACCCGGAGAAACCCTTGAAAGTAACCATGAGTCAGGAAGGTCGGCCGCGGGAATCGTACCCACGACCTCAAGAATGCGGCCACAGACATTATTACCTTCCCGGTTATTCAGTATATTCTGAACGCTACTAACGTAATAGAAGACGGAGGGGAACCTTTGCTATAAACAGTCAGTAATTACGTGTAGTAAGGGGAACAAAATAAAAACAAATAACTATTACGTTATGCCAACGTTATTAAATTTAACGTAATATGGTAACGACCTATTTCACCGTGCTAGTGTGGTAAATATTTAGAGTAGTGTAGTAATGAGCTATTTTACCGCACTAGTGCGGAAGATTTTAAGCAGTGTTGGTATAATCTATAGTGCAGCAAACTTAGGAACATAATTACAGGTGCTTTTAAGGCTGCATTATAATAGCTAATTTGTTAATAATAAATATAATACAAGAAAGACATCCTCACATCTAGTACCGGTGATATATAAGTTTCTCTTCGTAGTTAGTCTTAAAATTGCTGTTTTGACAAAAATACATTAAAAGGTATAATGTTTGTTTAACGTAATTTAGAACTACGTACGCAAGATTTAATTTTTATCCCAAATATTTTGAATTACAGCAGAGGAATTTTGGAATACCAAAAATTCGAAACGTCCATCACAAAAACGTGGCGCTCAGTCATGTCCTACTTACAGGGGTAGCGGAGGTCGTTAAAACACGCATTCGGGAATGGTAGATCCCCGGTTCAAACCTCGCAATGGCCGTCATCCGATTGGGGCTTTCTATAGATCATAATTGTTCTCAGTCCTTATAACTAGCCAATTCTGGGGAGATCCTACCCTAAAATCAAACTTATTGGCTTTTCTTTCCAAATTTAATTTACCAATTACCAATTCGTTTCTTGTATCACCAGCGTCCTCCTTCTGTGATACCGTATGCAGTAAGAATGGGCGTAAAACACTACTTAAAGATAATAAATCATGTAAATTCAAAACTCTGCCCCTGACTCATAGAAACATTTTATGTGCACCTGTTCATAGCATAAGAGAAGAACTTATATAAACAAACGTAAACATATACAGGAAAAACACACTTTCAAACGTCATATCACAAGTCTGATTAGCTAGGTACGTGACATCTAGTCGGTATAAAAGCTAATGTTTATGCCAAAGTTTTGTGACATTGTTAATGGCAGATATTTAGATGGTGTCTCATGAGTAATGTCGGTTTTTAAGCAAAACTTTACTTGAAACGTTTTCTGACAAGAAATTATACTGCTCCTCAAAGTAGAGACCACCAGATTCTATGGTTTTTAGCCATTTTTCAGCGAGGTTTATTATCTCGCGACGGTACCAGCCTCTGGTTTTTATGCGAAGAATTCGGTGAGACCCACTTCTACAGCTTCAATGTTTTCGGAATTTCCTCCACGAAAGAAATGGGCCATGGATCAAAACAGATGGTAATCTGCAGGCGCAAGTTCAGGGCTGTATGCTGGGTGTGGTAGCAGTTCAACTCCTTTCAATTCCTGACTTTTTGTCATGGTTGTTCGTGCAGTATGGAGTGTTGCATTGTCCTGCTGCAAGAAAACTATTTCGGTTAACTAATGTTGGATATCTCTGTCTCAAAATTTCATGAACTCCTTCTAGATGTTGAGAATAAAGATTCGCATTGACTGCACGCCCGTTTGGAACAAACTCCCAGTGAATCACTCCTTCAAAATTCCACCAACACACACATTACTTTGGGGCCGAACCGATTCTCTTAACGATGGCTTTGGCAGGTTGACGGAGACTGAGCCTCTGTTTCGAAGTGTCAGGGTTGCGGTAATAGACCCATTTTTCATCTCATGTGACAATACTCCTGATAAATCTATCATCCAAGAGATTACCGATAAGCCGACAACAGATATCCACTCTACGTTGAGTTGTTGAGGTGTCAATTCATGAGGTACAGAATTACAGCTTCTGCTTGATTTTTCAAGTTTCTTTATCTGGCAACGTATGATATCTTTTGATGGATCAAATACTTCTGACAGCCTACGAGTATTTTTTGCGGATTCTCTTCCAAATCTCTGCTTGTATTCTCAATATACCATAATTTAGGTCTTCCAGAACGTGGTAAATCTTTAGTGTCTTCTTCTCCAGTGTTGATACGTTCCTTGTGCCATACGAACCCTCTCCTTCCACTTTCTTATTTTTCGAGCCGCGGCAGCAGCTTTATAATTTTGTTTACAGTAGTGCTTTAGAAGGATTTTAATCTCAAATTTTACAGCTTCCATTTTGTGATTGTGTATTAACAACTAACGACTGACACATTCTTGCAATAAACGCAATACTAGCCATGGCATCCTGTAAGTAGCACTGGCGAATCAAAGAAAACCAATTCTATGTTATAAAACACCAAACTTATAAACCTACATTACTGATGAGACAACCTAATAGAAACGAGGCTACATAATGAGAATTGTATTTCTTTGTTAATTCTTTGCTTCTTTACATCACTACAGTTCCTCTTCCAGAACAGATGAACATCGAACTTCTCTCCTGGTCAAAGATATTGTTTTGCATCATCTTTGGTGATGATTTGCCTAAACTTTTCGGAAGAATGTGTACCAACATAAGCATGTGTATTTTACAGCACAGTGGAGCGCTTGTGCCTTCCGCCCGTTTATGGAGCTCGAACTGAAGACGCTGGCTTACTCCCGTAGCAACGCTCTGGAAGGCCATATGTAATTATAATCTGGACTACCGCTCCTTCTTCATCTTCTAGTACGTATCGCTCGCACTGGCTTTTGGTCGACTGACACAACGGAATTTGCTTATTTTTCTCTTCGGTTCTCTCACTCGTCCGCTGTTCACTGTTTGTCCCCTTTATATAGACGTCTAGTTATCCAGTACGTTTTTCTATGAAAGAAAATTCTGACTTAAAGCTATAAAAGCCCTGTTATAGAAGCTTCTGTAGCTATACAGCCACCAACCGCCACCCACACCAATAATATATCTGAGAATCAAAACAGTGATCTCTGTGTTTAAAACTACAAATAATATTACTCTCATTTTATACACATAAAGTAAACCAGAAATGCTTACAGTTGCAAGGAACTATTTTATATCAAAAAAATCCTGACAAGAACTATTCTTTTTCTTCTTTACTTTCTCTACCATGTAAACAATACGTAGAGAAGGTATTGCATATTCGACACCGAGACTTTACCGGAAATCATGTTTTGAGGACCCCTTAATACAAATAAAAGCTTTTTGAGAAAAAAGAACCATGTATATGTCTGTGAACGGCATAGCTCAAAACAAAAAGTAAATACCAAGCTTGGTATTTAGGTTGAGTATCTTCCAAAGATACAACACAAAGAGTTTCAATAAAATCCCCCCACCCCAAACTACCCTTTACGTGCAACATTTTTCTTATTTTTTTTATTTTCTAAAAGGTAACTTACGATTTTGCTTAAAATAGGACGCATTTAAACCATATTTACATGACAAATAAAATATATATCTTGAATTTTCTGGGAATAGGCAGTGTAGTTCTCTTCATTCGGAAGGAGTTTTGTATAATCTTGCATAACTGATAAACGTTAAGTGAAAGACAAAAACAAATAATGCATGTGGATCCTTTTAAAACACACAATTTATTTCAAATAGCTTTTTTGTGGGATCAGTTTTTTCGAGATATCCGTTATTAATGGTTCGAATTGTTGAACTTAGCCATTGTTTTAAAGTCCTGACGATTTTCAGTTGTTTCTCGCGATTGCATGGAAGGATATAGAATTTTAAGCCCAGCATGTACCGTCCAGTTCTATAACATTTGACTATCGCTGTTCCTTTGTATCTATGTCGAAATATGTAATGCAGGGATTTCCGGAAAGTTTATCTTGATTAAAATGAAGTAGATAGGAAAATAAACTTTCGTAAGAATAATTTGTATACCCACTATTAAGCAATAGAGGGTAGAGAAAGTCATGTGAATGTAGCACATCAGAATTTTCTTGTTTATTTTTCTATTATAAGACATAATTTCTTTTCTCTTAATCGGGTAAAATGCGTTTAATGCTGAAATGTAATTTCCTAGCTCTGTACATATCTAATAGTAAATACCTTCTCTATCTTCATACAGCACACCAGCTAAGACGTAATGTTAATCTGAGTGCTTAAGCAAACTACACCAAAACCACTGAAACTAAACTCAGCCAGTGCATCAGTCTACAGAGAACTAACAGAGATGAGCACAAATTCAAAGCAAACCGACCGAGCACACAGCTACCCAACCTAGACAATTCATAAACTGTTCAACCAAACAATATCTATTCTTATCTAGCCTCCATCGACACAGAATGTTTTATAATTCTAGGCAACAATTTATCTACAAAAAAAAACTCGCCCCAATTCAATTAAGGAATCCAGGTAGTGTAACATGATAAAATTTGACATTTTGTGTTCTGGATGTGCATAAATTTTGTGATATTTCCAGATTCAGAAAATGGTGGTTTATTGCGCCCCCACTTAAACCATTAAAAGAGCATTTAAATGACCTCTTTAACTTCTGTGATCGTGTCAGGGCCTTTAATTTTATTGACTCTATGTATTCGTTTTTTGGATTTTACTTATTTTCAGTAACATTTACTGCCGCATTAATACGAGGCGTGTTTTTAAAGTAAGTACCGTATTTTGCCTTTGCAACGCTGATTTGAGCATGCGCGATCACTACCTCCATTCATTAGGCGGCTGTGAGCGATCGTCACTTTGTGCTTTCCTGTAGTTAGAGCGTTTCGAAATGTTCAAAATAATCGAACGACCCGCCGACTGTGAAATCAGATCAGTGATTCGTTTTTTGGATACGAGAAATGTTACGCTAGTACACATTCATCACCAATTGTGCGAGGTTTATGGGGAAACAATAATGAGTGACGATCGCCCACTCTTCTGTTTGTTTTTCGTCTTTGTTATCCAAGCCTCAGATCCGTAGAGCAGTACAGGTACAGTGGTGTCTTACAAAATTTAAGTTGCGTATCTTTTAATTTCTTTTTGTTTGGCATTCTTTAATCGTTCCACAGATACCCTAAAAATTTACCAATTTATTCATTATCTGTATTGTAAACAAATGAAATGTCACAGCCCAGGTAGTTAGAAGGATTTAATTTTTACTCTTCTTCTTTCGCTTATTACCCTCCTCTTTGTAAAACTTACAAGCCACTGACTCGGGTCAGTAGCCTGTCGAGGAAAACGTGAACAATAGATCACAGTATATCCAGGATGGGTAATCAGTTATTACCCAATTCTGCGTTTTTGGTATTAAGAACACTTTATTCGGAGCAATTACTATACTTTTAACTGACCGAAAACTAAATATCCAATCCAATTCTCTACCAACATTTATTTTGATTCTTTGGTCATCCTGCCTGGCATGGCGATGAAGGAGAAGGAAATTAAATAATGACGAAAAACTAGTGATGAAAGGTGTGATAGGAAAATTCCCGGATCATATTATCCAACCCAGCCTAGAAACCGAGAAAAAGCGCAAAAAAACCTTCGGTCAGATTGGTCGGCCCCGGGATTTAGAACCCGGGACCTCGCAAATGCAGGCCACAAACGTTACCGTCTCAGCCATTCCACTCGGTGATTTACTTGCCAATTATTTTATTTCCTGCCAAATAAGATAAAAAAAACTACTTTTTATCTTATCTGGTGTTTTTTCTGGGAATGGCTTTGTTTTTGTTAATATGTTTGAATTATATTTTTGGCAAATTTCATTTAAATTAAAGATATTTGGTTGTGTATTATTATTGTTATTTTCCATCGAGACTTTTGATTTTAGAAATGGATGTTTATTAATGTTTATATATCTGTTACTCTTTACTGTCTTCCTAGCTAGCCAGTATTGCTTGATCATCGGCAAATAGTATTGTGTTTAAAGGTAATTGTCCCTAGCACTAGTTGTATTTTAATTCCATGTGCCATTCTTTAATTTTTTTCTAGATATAAATTGAACAAAAGGGGGAGAGGGAATACCCTTGTCTTACCAGGTTGGCCATCAGCGCCACTGGAAAGCAATAAAGACAAACAGTCAAACAGAGTTTACTGTGTTAATGGGACAATATCAGTGAGACTGCAACTATTTCAGAGAATATCAATACTTGAAACTCCTTACTCATTAGACGGTCCAATATTCATCTCTTTAATGATATTCTCCGCAGTAGTTCCCAAGCAAGTGAATCAAAATATTTCTCGAAATCCATAAATCCAACATAAGGGGAAAAGTTAAGCTCGTAAAGTTTTCTAGCGCTGTAATTAATAATTATGATTACATTATCTATCAAGTTTAAACCCTTTCTGATCTTCAAGAAGCACTGTTTCTATCATGCATTTCTGTTTTGCACAACGACCTAAACAATCAACATTAAATACAGCATAATATGAAACAAATCAAGCTGTGTTTTTTTACTTTCTCTACTACGTATAGTAAGTAGGGGAAGTATTGTATTCCACCCAAGAATGCGATACCGAGATTTCACCGGAAATATATGTTTTGAGGGCCTCTGAATCCAAAAAAAGCATTTTTGGAAAAATGTCCGTATGTGTGTGTGTGTCTGTGAACAGCATAACTCATAAACGAACAGTCGGATAAACACTAAACTTGGTATTTAGGTTCAGTATCTTCCAGAGATACGACACGAAGGTTTTCAAGAAAATCCCCCACCCCAGATTACCCTTTACATGGAAAATTTCTGGAAAATTTTAATTTTCTCAAAAATGGCTCTAACAACTTTGATTAAAGTATCATATGTTTAAGATACTTTCATGACAAATAAAATGTATATCTCGAATTTTCTGGGAATGTCTCCTAAAGTATTCTTCATTGTGAATGACTTTTGCATAACTAGTAAACTATAAGAGAAAATGTAGATCGCGTTAAAATACACAATGTATGCCATATACATTTTTTGTTGTTGAGTGAACCATATTCGAGATATTGCTTGTTATTCCCTTAAATTCTCGAATACTTATACTTTTTCTCAAATGGGAATTCGTTATTCATTTTTTTTATCCTGGTAATGCAAAGAGAATGGAATACTCCAAGTAGTAACCAGCTCTTAAATATTTGACTATAGCTTAAAGCCCACCAATTCCCCTTGTATCTACAAGAAAATTAGCCATAAGATTAACATCTCATATCTCGATTAACATGAAGCATATGGAGAATAAGCGTCTGTAAACATAGTTTGTACAAGAGTAGAGAAAGTCATGTGAGTGTAACACATCAGATTTTATTATTGTAAAGTGTTGTCAGAAGTTGTATGTTGCAAAGCATACAGTACGGAAAGTTACTATTCAAGCATGTAGGTCCATTTTCCATAATATAAGTAAAATTGTTTATATTGTGGAGCAACAAATGGCATATTTTGATATAAAGGTATTAAGTGTTCTAACAGAGGCTTCATCTTTCTTTTTTCATTCCTTTCTATATTCCTGAGATCCTATTTTACGCCTAATGCCTAATTGCACATGGATTTTGAAAGTATACTTATATATTTTACACTTGCATAACGTAACCTAATTAGCATAGTGAAAATGTGGGAATTAAAGTCCACCTTACCAGTGCTACATTTCCGCTGCCACGGATAGCATATTTTGGATCGTCTTGATCCAGAAGGCCGGGACAACAATATTAACGGGACGAGCTCTAGTGGATGTTACCTCATTATGGTTTATAACAGTGCCAGTGTTTACTTTGCCTCTTCTGGCGGTGCTGTAGAAACAAGTGCACCTAGTGTAAAATCTAGTTACGGTATCAACATGAAAGGGAAAGCTATGAAAACATGATCGCGCAATTTGAAATTGTTTGCTTCCCTTGCTGGGACATAATAACCATTGGTCTACAGTTTTATTATAAAATGTCCAGTTCTCTGCCATCCTCTGGTCGGAAAGATGGTCAGATGGTCGACTATAGCTGGACATGTTCTTGTATGCGTATGGAATTTATTTTGAAATATACAAATCAACTGCCTCCCTCTAGAACTACAATTCACGTTATTGTGCACAGTTTTGAATTTGCGAGTTGAGTGAAAAAATAAAAATGCTAAGAAGTACTCTCATAACAGAAGAGAAGTTAAACGAACTTGAGGAAGGCCCTGAATTGCCGCAACCAATAGGAATTTCGGTGTTCTCTACACCGGGTGTTTCAGAAATACTTTTACAAATTTCGGGTATGGGTTCTTCACACCAAAAGAAGGGAAAAGTTCATATGAACATATGTCCCATAATCCTTGGTTTTCGCTTTATTCCTGTCACAAGGAAGGTGCGAGTTCAACGGCCTTCGGAGTCCAACCTCAAAACTTCATTTCTCTATGCATTCATAGAAGGCGTTGACCCATTGAACTACATACGGTAGATGGCGAAGTGTTGCCATGGAGACTTGTTTACGTTTGTCATTTGTCATTAGTATGTCTTCAACGTTTCAATTGTGCACATGTAGTGAGTTAACTGCACGTGTTTCGTTCCACCATGGCTGGATATTCATTTCTTGAACAGGCAGACATGATTTTTATGTATGGTTGCGCGAATGATAATGGACGCGAGGCTGCACGGTTCTATCAGATGGAGTTTCCAGACCGAAGACAACCGAGTCATCCAAGTTTTGTCGCTGTTTATCGTCGCCTTGCTGATAAATGGGATAAATGCCTGGCTACGGCAGATTTTAGTCGCTTTGTTCGAGATGCAGTGACTGGTATCTACCATGACCGATGGATAGGCAGAGTAGGCAGTTCCATGGCCTGCACGTTCTCCCGACCTCAATCCTGTGGATTTTTACCTCTGGGGGCATCTTAAATCATTGGTTTATGGAGCAGCCATCCCGGATGCAGAAACGTTTCATCGACGTGTCATGAAAGCCTGCGAAACCATTCGATACCATCCCGGAGTTTTTGACAGGGTGCGACATTCCATGATTCGACGAGTACAGGCATGCATAGAAGCAAGAGGAGAACATTTCAAGCATTTATTATGAGTTTTGTGTGTTATAAGTGTACCACTGTGTTGAACACCTCCTAACGAGAAAACAAAGGATTATGGGATATATGTTCATATAAACCTTTTCCTTCTTGTGGTGTAAGGAACCCATACCCGAGGTTTGTAAAAGTATTTCTGAAACATTCTGTATATAAAGCAATGCAGCTATGAAATTAAAATCGTACAACTATACAGGAACCCTTTATTTAAGCCAGACGATCGATAAATACGTATAGGTACTTATTGCTTCCTTTCAACTTAATGGTATTCTAACACTCAAAACTCTCGCTTTTGTTGTTTGAAGACTAGTGCTGACCTATGTCCCTCTGAACAGATCTGAACAGATTGTGGCTTTTACTTATAGATGGATAGTCTGAAGGAGGAATTAGGAAAACAACAAATTCTCGCACAGTGGAATATTGTGGTGTATTATTAACTTTATTGTCATCACCAGACGCACTGTTGTGCTGTATTTTTGCTACCACACGTAGCATTGTTGTGTTTCTTTAGTCATATTTCGGCTTAACGGTGTATCCATTCGGTGCGGACCACGTCAAGGGAAAGATCTTTTTGAAGTTGTCTGGTATGACGTCAACGCTGTCTGGTTTCGGTTAGATATGAATGTTGGGATCATTCTAGTGGAAGTGTTCATTGGAGCCAGACGGTGTGTGGCCGGTGTACGGTTTAGTGGCATCTCCCCCCACCTTTTTCCTTTGTTCAATATGTAGAGTCGCCAGACGTATTGTGAATAAATTCCAAGTATGTAAAGATAATGTGTGTTATGTAATTTTTCAATGAAGTATAAAACCCACGCCTTCCACTTAATTTCCACACCAAGGTCTCGGACTTTCGCTGCCAACGAGTTGCGCCACCCCCATGTACGTGTTAGGGTGATATAAATTCATTCCTTTTTCTGTAACCTTTTGGCCTTCACCCCAACATGTAACAATATCTAAATGCAGACATAAGGAACATAGTCACCGAGTGAGATGGCGCCGCGGTAACTGTGTGACTCACATTCAGCAGCTTGCGGCTTCGATCCTCGGCGACCGCTCACTGTGACCCATGGGTTTTCCATGATTTCCCCAGGGTTGGCAGGCGAATACTGGGGTGGTTTCTTCTCTACTACGACTTCCTTTCTATAATTTCCCTTTCATTCCGTTTCCTTCTCATCTTTCAGGGGAGTTGTTCGGATTGGGTTGGTCTCGACGGGGCACTGGTTCCCGATACCCATGGGAGATTGGGTACGTCTCAATGGGTTTCCATACCGGCGGGGTTGTGAGACGCCCCAATGTCCTCCGGTACCGCCCTGGATAACCGGTAGATGACATGCTAGATTGCTGTCGGCCCTTCCGAGGTTTTCGGAGTCGCCCTTTCGGGATGACGCGCGTAAGTGTCGTATCCAGTTCCATCTCCGCGTAAGCCAGGTATGGCCTCATAGGAAAACCCCAATTGGAGAGCCACTCGTCTGGCGCTAACCCAGGAGGGGGACTTGGGCTTTGGCTCTTGTCCTGGTAGATTCTTCACAGTTGATTGATTGTGCTTCTAGGTACTCCCCGTGAACAACAAAGAGCTGCTTGATTGATGGGTCGTTCATTGCCCTCTGTTGGGACTCCAACAGTGGGACAAGTCTGCGAGCTTGGAAATGTTGAGGTCTTCCGCGCGTCTCTGTAGCCTGTCAGCCTACGTCCTGTAGCCTCCTGTTGTTACTTCACCTCATCCCTCACGCAATAGGTCTATCCAGGTCGCAGCGCGCGGGGTGTCCCCCTCAGATCCATCACCTATATATTGAAGCAATAGCAAAATGCCGCGATGGTGCGAGAATTATGACACACGAATATAGTTGCCACCTTTTCTCGTTGTCCCCAGTATCTGCTGTTGATTCTGCTGCCGGCTGCGTCAATGGTAGAGCTATGAGTGTTTTCCTTCGGGGTATGCTGGATGTATTGTGAAGAACACCATCGTTTTAAATTGACTGAGAAATTTATTGTGAACTAATATTTGAGTTCCTGAAGTGAGTTGCGGACCGTTTGAAATGAAGACTGGCTCTGAATTGTAGCACTCGAAAATATAACACCTGAATTATTATACCTGTTAACTTCTACAGGATCAAAGTTACGGTTGGAAAGTTACTGTTTCAGCAGTAAATGAAACTAGAAGGTAATCTACCGTGAGCCGCTAAAATACTTATCGGCAAGATCCTTCTGGCTAGCCGCTACTCACACGAGCGCGTCACTGAGCGCTTAAAATATCACACGAGTGGTAAGTACCGTGCTCGGTACCAGAAATTTCCAGAATTGGCCTATATGCCTGTTGAAGCGTACTCAACTCACAACCTAACTGCCTTCCAGGAACTTTTAACGCTAATGCGTTCAGTATTCTGACTTTTTAACCTGGCTCCTAATTACCTCCAACTTTCCGGACAAACATTATAACTCAAACTTGTTACATTATACACTGATTTAATATACGGTAATTATTTCTTTATGTTAGTATTATTTTTATAGTGGTACCTCCTTGGTAGGACCTCACTACGTTGATGATGATGGATGCTGTATTACGCACCTGTAGGTCATCTTGAAACCCGTACTCTGGTGAGGTATCTCGACGTTCTCGTAGACTGGAATCTGAGGATCGTATATCTGTATTCCTGTGTGTTAATTTGTTGTAATTATTATTTTATAATTGTGCCACGGCCACTGTATTTGTGTCGGAGTGCACTTGTGTCTTGTCAGAGTTAGGTATGGAGAAGGTTAAAATATTTTACACACAAGTATTCTGTTAATTATTTCACTTGTATTTTAGATAAACCACATATGATATTCACAATTCACTATTATCTTTGTCATGTTAAAATATGTATAATTGATAGGCATTAAATGCGTAGTTTTAGCGTCTATTTAGAGACAAGCTTATACACTACCTTCCTGCTCGAACACTGACAAGCTTCTGTTAGCGTTCCCTTCAATCGTTCTTCTTAACGTACGTATTTGAACTATAGGTATGTATCAATGTACTTGATTGGCGCTACCATCCAATAGCATCCATCGCTACATGCTTACGTATATACCATGTGCACGTTATGAATAAATGTGTTTTTAACATCTTCTTAATTATTATACGTACAAATTATCAAAAAATACATAACACTATAACTTAGAACAAAATATTAAAGAAAGAAATTATTAATGTGTTGATGCTGAGAAGCTGCGAATTAGATATCTTATTACATTAATGAGTTATTGTATTAGTTTGCTCTTGGCTAGTATTGTATGTTGCTTCATGCTTTATTTAATTATTTATATTTGTCATATCTAAGAAGTATACTCACTAATATTATTGCAGTCGAACTTGTTTGTGTGAAACAAAGTATATTTTCACAAATCAAACGGGAAATACAATTTCAGTATCTTGCGTGAGGTAAGAGTTTAACAGTGGAGTTGAAGCCCAGGCGCTACCGGCTGCGGCATCTTAGTGGCCGAGATATAAAACACCGCCTGTGTGGTCAAGTTTTATAATAAAAGCTGTTTATGTACTGCAATATCCACAAACTATCGTAACCAGACTTACAGGAAAAGAAACCACCAAGTTTTGACGCAAATGACGTAACTGTGCTATGTTGTGCCACTGTCTATATTCAAGGACAAGCAAGATTTTTAACTAGATTTCATCACACGACTGGCACTACCCTGGAGGAAAAAATCCTAAATCAATTGATTACATATACTTTTTACTTTCTCTACTACGTATAGTAAGTAGGGGAAGTATTGTATTCCACCCAAAAATTCGATACCGGGAGATTTCACCGGAAATACATGTTTTGAGGCCTCCTGAAGCCAAAAAAAGTATTTTTGGAAACATGTCCCTGTGTGTATCTGTGTGTCTGTGAACAGCATAACTCAGAAACGAACAGTCGGATAAACACCAAACTTGGTATTTAGGTTCAGTATCTTCCAGAGATGTGACACGAAGGTTTTCAAGAAAATCCCCCTACCCCAGATTACCCTTTACATGGAACATTTTTCGAAAATTTTAATTTTCTCAAAAATGGCTCAACGATTTTGATTAAAATATCATATGTTTAAGATGCTTTCATGACAAATAAAACGTATATCTTGAATTTTCTGGGAATGTCCCCAAAAGTGTTCTTCATTGTGAGCGACGTTTGCATAACTGGTAAACCATAAGAGATAGACAAAATTTTACTACACCAAAAATGTAGATCGCGTTAAAATCAATTTATGTCATATACATTTTTATTGTTGAGTGAACCATTTTCAAGATTTTGCTTGTTATTCCCTTAAATTTTCCAATACTTATACTTTTTCTCAAATGGGAATTCGTTATTGTTATTCTTTTTTTGTCCTGGTATTGCAAAGCGAATGGAATACTCCACATAGCAACCAGCTCTTAAAATATTTGGCTATCGCTTAAAGCCTACCAATTCCCCTTGCATCTACAAGAAAATTAGCAATAAGATTAACATCTCGGTATCTCGATTAACATGAAGCATATGGAAAATAAGCGTTTGTAAAAATAGTTTGTACAAGAGTAGAGAAAGTCATGTGAGTGTAACGCATCAGATGTTTTGATATATAACTCCAGAAATAATAGTTCACTCTTGCAACAGCTGGTGTTGAATTCAATTTTGAGTGTATCCAGATACAGTATCAAGTTAACGGGTTTTCTCGATGCACTAACGCGGCGTGTTGCCGTCATTTGTCTCGATCTGTATCTTCAACTGCATGAGACATTGTTAATACAATTATTGTAGTTTTTGTAGAGGCGCGTTTCTCCCTTGGAAGCCCTTCACTCTGAATATCCGGCCGGCACTTGAGAATCTGTAATCTGTGTCGGCGGAGAACAAGGGGGAAGTCTCTCATACAAATTGGAAAATGGTGCATGCAGTTTTAATAGAGGCGGGCAAGCCACTACTTTGTCCCAGCTGTTCTGTGGAGCTCTCGTCTCTTGGAATGGGAATGGAGCTTTCTGCTCGAGTGGTGCATGGCAACAGTGGCGTGCAATGCAGCCACCTCAACAATACTCACACAGGTCACATCGCAAGTTTCCATCTCGTATGGTTTATTTGCTCTGGGCATCAAAATTATTTTATAGTCGCTTATATGACGCGCAGCTTCGAAAAAAAGAATCGGTATAATTTTCAGATATTCGACAATCCTTTCGCTTGCAACTTTATTTGGTTCAGTTGGTATACTTGAGATGTGTTTCTTCTCTCTGATTACGGTCACCAGCCATTTAACATTTTTTAGTTGCGTAGTATTCCAATTTCCTGAGGTACATGTGTTTGTCCCACCCTGCATTCACAGAAAGGCAAGAGGAACTATTTCAGGATTTCACAGCGCGCTACAAACCTGAACGACACAGGTATATTTGTATAAGCTGTTTATAAACGCTGATGCCAAATCCAAAATTAAAACCAAAATGAGGCTGAAGCTAAGACATAGGCCATTCAGAAGACAGGGACTACATCCTAGAGTACACAGAATTCGTCTTTAGGGAAGAAACTTAGATGACAGCGCTTTGACAGATATAACAGTAATTAGCACTTTAATGTTTAATTCTGAAGAGAGTTGATAATGGAAGCAAATATGCCACTAGCGTTTATATTTATGTCATGGAATAGAAAATGAAACAAAAATACTGGGGGGGGGGTTACCTCCGCGCTAAAAAATAAGAAAAAATGTTCAGTAAGCATATATCTAACGTTTTTCGCAAGAAAATTAGCTGCTTTATAACTGTTATAAAAGAGCGTAACATAAGCTCTTGCATATTTCGTGTTCATATATGTATGGCAGTAAGCAAAATGTGCAAAAGACTGCTTCCAAATCCAGAAGATCCGGATTCAGCTCACGGCTGGAGTTACAGATATTTCCTTAGCCATTATGTTTCCCAATTATCTACAGTCTGAAATTATGAATGTCTGAGTGTGTGGTTTTAATGTTTTAACAGAAAAGAAAAGTAACAAAACCCGACGTTTAAGACTAAGTATAAATTAGTGAACATCATTGCCGACGAGCAAGTGTTTCAAAGATAATGTGAACTGAAATGTGACATTTCAATGAAACATAAAAGCATACTAGCAAACTAAGACTTCGTTTCGCAATTATACGAGCAAAATAACATCACTTTTAACACGTGTGTAAAATATCAATAATATTTTATTGATTCCTTAAACTATCAGAGATGACGTTTAGAATGCGACCGGTCACAGGGAAATGTTAAAAAGCGAGCTCTCAGATGTTTTGATCTGATTCGCTAGCAGTCATTTTCAGCGAAATTATTTTGAACGCGTTTTACCTTACTCCAGGCAATGAAGCGATCAAATGCTATACCATATTACTTTCTGGATATTTTGAGTAAATACTTCTAGTGTAAGTATTTTTTTCCGTGGCTTCTCTAATTTCACCCGGCTCTTCCATTAGAGTTTCTTCTAAATTCATAATTTCCGCCATTTAATCTTTATGTAGACTATTCTAGGCAAACGATTGACGTATAGAAAGCAGAATGCTGCCAATATAACATATAGGTTAACTCTAAAACGAATTGCGATAAATTGAAGTATGACGATTTGTATTGTGAGCAGATAATGCGAGCGCCATGAGATATTAATCATGTAAAAAGACATAGTGAAAAGTTAAACCTAATCAAACCAATTCGAGTTATTAAATATGTGCAAATACAAAGGGTAATTGCCATGTGATTGGACTTGAAATCAAAGTTGGTCCGATGAAGATTATCGCATCAGTGCACTCATGCGCACTGTGTTAGAGGTTCTATTTTGGGCCATGCTGTCTAAAAAAGTTATTTTTTTTCGGCAAATAGGCTGTGAAGTCCTCTTCATCCTGAAGGAATGTTATATAATTTTGTATTACTGGTAAACTATAAGAGATAGAGCAAAAAACCTTCCGTACAAGAATGTGGTGTTCTTTAAAACAAGTGATTGTATAATCTTCTGTGATATTAATAATTTCGGAGATGTTCTTTGTTGTCGGTTTGAATATTTCGTACATTTTTTCAAGTACCTACTTGATTAACTTTCTTTTGTTTCTCATGATGTCACACAAAGAGTATGGAATTTCAAAGTTAATACATACCTTTCCGCGTTTTAAAGATTTAATTATTGCTTCAGCCTCCTCTATACCCTTTTGTAGTGAAAGCTAAAGGTGCAGACAAACGGAGGGGGCTCCCATTACCAGGGCAGAGCACCGCACGCTGATCAGCCGGCTTCTGCCGTGACACCCGGGAGGGAGGGATGAGGGGAGCTACCTGGAGGGTGACCAGATCTAGATGACGACGGGCGCAAGCCCAGAAGGGGTCCTTAATGTTTCCATATTGAACGCCTCTAACGCGTTTCCATATTGAACGCCATTCCATTCTTCCAGAGCCCCTGGGGTTCCCTGAAGGAGCTCCCTCCCGAAAACACCCAGAGGCGGGTTCCAACCAAGCAGTCCCTGGAGGACGTCAGCCACCGCTCAGACGCAACCCGCCGTACACTGTCACCTGGTTCTACAACCGTGAAACAGAAGACAAGGAAGATGATGGATACCGGAAATGGGGGGCCGGAGAGTCGTGGTAGATGAACCATTCCAGCATTCGCCTGCCGACTTGGGGAAACCACGAAAAACCCTTGGGTCAGAGTGAGCGGTCGCCGGGGATGGAACCCGGGACCACCGGAATGCGAATCGCACATATTGTCGCGGCACTATCTTGCCCGGTTATTATGTAATCAAACTATCTACAAACGTTTATCTCGATTAACATTTAGTAGGTAGAAAAATAAACTTTTCTAAGAATAATTGCAGAAGAGATCCAAAAATAAGCTATAGAGTGTTGAAAAATTAATTTCAATGAAACGTAACATATAACATTTTTTTCTACTTCCTATCTATAGGATGACTTTTAAGTCCACCGACAAACTTCAGGGGATGATTTCTGACTGGAAATGGAGCACAAAAGCACATATCACCTTGTGTCCGGAAATGTATAGTTTCCACGGTAGATGGCACTGGCGACATTCTCTATAACTTGCAGTGTGCGTTTTGTGTGTTGCGGATAGTGAGATTTAAGCAACGTAGAGGCACAATGGTCCGGTATTCTTTCCAGGAACAAGTCGAGGCGGTGTTCATGTATGGTCAAACTGGTGGAAACGGTCTAGAGGCAGCACGGATGTACCGAGCCGCGTACCCTGATAGCCCCGCCACATCACACAACATTTGGAGCCTTTTTTCGGCGTTTGTGTAAGCATAGGCCCTTTGAGAGAGACGAACGTTCAGGGCGGCCGCGGACTGTGCGTACACCAGATGTGGAGGAACATGTTCTCAATGATATAGAGAACAATCCTGGTACAAGTTGCAGGCAATTGGCCCGCCAACGGTGTAAGCCATCTGTACTCTATATGACAACCACTACTATACCTATCACCGGTAGACTTTCCTCCACGGGAGAGATTTTGTCGCTGGTTTGTGCAACAGGCCATCACCATTATGGGATTTCTGTATTCAGTTCTCTTCACCGACGCAGTGATTTTTGGTAGATATGGCATCATTGATGCATAATCGTCATTTGTGGGCTACACAAAATCCTCACGGAATGGTTGAAGCGTCTCATCAGCAGCGGTTCAGCATCAATGTTTGGGCAGGAATTATTGGCGACCGCCTACTTGGACCAGTTCATCTTCCACAAAGCCTGAACGGAGAAACGCATCTGGACTTCCTGCAAAATACTCTGCCTCCATTGCTGGAGAATGTGTCTTTAGCAATACGACAGGCAATGTGGCTGCAGCACGATATGGTCAGCCCACCTCCACATTAATGTTCGCCGACACCCCAACATCTTCCCCAGACGTTGGATAGGACGTGGAAGCCTTGTTGCATGGTCTGCTCGATCACCGGACTTGAACTCCTTGGATTTTTACTTGTGGGGGCATTTGAAAAGCATTGTGTAGGGTGAGCCTTTCTTGATGTTCAGGCCCTTCAGCAGCGTGTCCACTTACCATGTGACGATATTCGGTACATTCGAATGAGTGAGGCAATCCATGATGCGTGCATTGCATCCCATGAAGGCTACCTTGAATATCTGTTGTGACATGGACGGGATTCAGTCCATATACTGTGTGCCAGGGCTCTTTGTTTGATGTCGGTCTTCAGTGTCATCTACTGTAGAAACTATGCATTTCCGATGAGGCAGTGTTTTTAACACTTATATGATTTCAGTCTAAATATATAATATATAAATTCAATAACAGCCCGCCTTAAAGCAATATGTGTGTAACAATATATAAAAAGTGTATATTACAACATTGTATATGTTTATATTATTGTATCTATGTGTAATAATGTTATGTGAATGTATTATGTAATTTAATAATGTAGGAGCTGTGAGAATAATAGGTTAAAAGTTGCTAACAATGAGGTAACAATGAGATAACCTTGAGGCAATAATGAATTTGAAAGTTTAACAATACTACTTGTGATTCTTGGAAGCAATAATGTAATTTTAGTGACAGTTTATCAAAATAGCCAATCAACAACCAGAAAAAGCTTTAGTTAAATGAAGTTATTCTATTGGATTATGAATAGCCAATCAGAGACTTTAAATATAGAAATTTACAAGTTTAGGCGGTTGAAATCAGTTCAGTTGGTTGCAGATAGCGTTACTAACCAGACGCAAAAAGTGTCCTCAATAAATTTAATACGTATTCGTGTGAGACGAAAATAGTTTTACGTGTTCAAAAGTGCAAGTAATTAATTAAAGAATCTCACAGCTCTCTATATCAGTGAAGTGTTATTTAAATCGTATCAAGTATTTATAAAAGGAGTGAAGTAAAATTATAATCTCTGTAAGCCTACATTCTTGTCGCACCACAACCCTGCTAAGAGAAACGTGTCTCTAACAAATACTGACGCAACCGAGGCAAACATAAATGCATAATATTTAAAGAAACAGTAAAAATACATTTGGGGCGAAGGCTACCGAGTACCATACGTGCGGTTGCAACTACTACAAGTTCGGTTCCCCAACATAAGAACTACAATACATCCCCTACTTCACCGGACACAAGGTGATATGAACTTTTGTGCTTCATTTCCAGGCCGAAATCACCCTCTGAAGTTTATCGTTGGACTTCAAACTCACCTGTACAGGAGTCAGAGAGATGTTGTATTCCACCAAAGACTGAACATCGAGAATTCATTCGAAATACAGGTTTTGAGATCCACCGAACAAAAATACTTTTCTTGTTTTGAATTTCCTCGCAGCGTTTCTCTCATCCTGCTAAGCCTAAATTAACCTGCCAAATGAACGGAATGCGCAGTACGCGTGTATACGCTTAACAGGTCCTGGTCAGCAATGTTGCGTGTTGAATTAATATCTCGTCAATTCTAAGTAATTTTCTGGATTTTTGGGCATTTTTACGTTGGTACTTTGCTTCACAAAAGGTAGTATAAACAAACTTGGAGTTTACGACAGACATTCTCTACCCTGCCAGCTTTCATCTCATGCACTACGAGTATATTCAGTGTTAGATAAACCTCATCCCTTTCATTCTCTCACTAATGGGCCAACTTTACGGTATATGAAACTTTCTGA
Organism: Deroplatys truncata; assembly: GCA_030765065.1. Taxonomy (NCBI): domain Eukaryota; kingdom Metazoa; phylum Arthropoda; class Insecta; order Mantodea; family Mantidae; genus Deroplatys; species Deroplatys truncata. The sequence goes on from CM060975.1 coordinate 109,883,465, forward strand.
TTTAGTTTATTTCGCCTATCCATCATTATAGCATACTAAAGTTGGAAGTACTAGCTTATGCGGTTACGCGGCACCTGTGTTCCAGTCATGAAGTGAACTTCCAACGTTGCTGAATATTGTTTCTATAGTCTTATTTTATAGGCTTCACGTGTGATTAAACGCTCCGTCTTCAGCGATTCTCGCTTCTTCAATACAGCCGCTGCGAAGTGTTTTAAAAGAGTGAAGAGTAGTAACACGCAAGGCAGAGTCCAATGGATCGCGTGCCGAGAGTGCTGCAGTGTGTTGTCGTACTGTCATAGTGTACAAGATAATATTGCGCTTTCTGTGCTATACCTCAGGTAGGCATATAGAGGCCACGGAAGGAGGTGCGTCAAATAGCTACTGAAAAAGCAGAAGAATAAGCTAAAAACACAGGCATAGAAGAAGCATCTCTGCATACACACATAGTTGATTAAAATTCGGCGGGAGGGTATAAATATATTCTATTATTTATTTTGATTTTCATTAGAAGTGGAATACAACCCTGACCGGTTAACACAGATATAGATCCACCTCTTACTTAATGTATTCGTGGTGTAATGGTTTGTGCAGTCGCATGCCACACGGAAATTCTGCTTAGATTTCTCACCGGGTTTCTATATTGTGTTGCACCCTATTAAGCCTTATATGGGTTAAACATATTTTAATCAATTGCAATTTTGCTGAAGGAAATAATTATGCTTTTGATTTTAAAAGTATTGCAACAAATTGAGAATTTTTATTAACATCTGAAAACCACTGTCATGCGCTCGGAAATGTTATTTTTCCCCAACATTCCTTAAGATGGTTTCCAAATTAAATGAATACTAAAACAACAATAAAATGTAAATAAAACCTTGGAGAATTTCATGGGTGTACAAAACATCCTATCACACAACCTAATGACAAAGTCCCACAAATGTAGGCTTGCAAAATGCACACTGATGTTTAGGATGAAATGATTCTATCGGTTTTGTTGGTATTTTTAAATGACGATGAAGTAAATGAAAATCCTAAATTAACAATGCGGAGCCCTCCTCTGTGGTGGGAGGTAGCGCTTCTGCCTCACATTTAAGAGGTTCTGAGATCCATTCTCGATTAGGATGTGTTGCCCTTTTTTTTCAAGGTTTTCTCTTATTCTGAGAAGACAAAGGTAGGGTAACTATAAGCTCATTTGAACGTCACTTTTCTCATTTCATTCATTCATCGTCCACTATGACCTACCGGGTTAAAGCACGTTACACTTAAAAATAAATAAATAGACAATCAATGCAAACAAATGCTAAGCAAATGTTAATGGATGTAATTTGTTTTCTAAAATGTTCAATAAACACCAAATTATAACACACAAACACACCAAGTACCTGAGATGTAATGCTATTTATGCCTTTTCGAAGCAGTTAAGTATAGTTCAATAAAGGCAAATAACTATAATTTTTGTGCACGCTCTCTAAAACAGATGCTTGTTGGGCTGTTAGCACGCCGAAAAACAGTACTTTAGCGGCGTAATAAATAAAATCCAGTGTCTTTGTTTTTTCACGTAAATAAGTCAGTATCACATCTTCGTTCACAAGAAAAATGCTGCTTACCTTGCACCAGTCTTTAAATGCAATATTCTTCTTCTCATACTGCAATGTCTCTGTCTCGGATTGAAATTTTCTTTGGATTTTCATACCTATTTTCAGTCACGAGCTTGTTTTTTAGAAATAAGCTCTGCCATCTACATCCGCATCTCGTATTGTTACGGTCAAAGTTTCCTAGGAGGCGTTGGTACGGTTCATAGCGTAGGAATCAGGCGGCTGTGAGAATATGTCAATGAATGACTGACTATGCTTTTTATATTTATACTATTCATACTTGTTTCATATTTAATATGATTTAGAGCGATTTTACTAAAAACTACTATATGTAACACATATGCAAGTGCTTTAGCAGCTTATGACTGGTCCGAAATACTTAATTCGTCCTCTAAAGCCTTATTTTGCGTACTTGATACTAAATAGCTATTTATTCACTGCTGGAAAAATAAAGCAACTCATATAAAATGGTTTTGGCCAAGTATCTATTGTGAATTCCCAGGGATATATTGCACACTTCCTCTTTATACCATAATTATGGCACATTGCTGATGCTAACAAGCAGCTTATTGAATGTCCATGACCCCAGTTCCTCTTCGGCACAAATCCGACTCTTAGAACCGGATTGCATAACATTTCACCACTTCAGTTTTTTACCCCAGCTTTCTAGCAAGTCACGATATAACTGTTGTCATTAACGACAAATCAATTATTTCTTGACAGAGATTGATCTCTGCGCTCCGGCTTGGCGATGAAATGTTTCTGCAGCCTCTACCATTAAAATGACATTAAAAGAAGCTTGTTTCAGATGCCAAGATATATATACACATAGCACGTGCTGACTTTAAAAAATGGACTCATCCGTGGAATTGATTATCGATTTGCACTGCCCGCATCATCCCTCCCTTCTTTCTTTTCGTAGTCTATTTGATGCAATACAAAACAAAATATGTCTACATTAACTTTTTAAAAAATCTTAGGTTGTATTTACATGACTTTCACTACTAATTCTTTTACGAACTATACTTACAAATGTTTATCCTTTTACCTACTTGATGAGTTGTAATTTTTATACAAATTTTCTGTGGAACACACTCATTATATTTCCAGTCTCTATGGAGGATAGGGATGATTCTTAAAAGAAAATGTCCTTCACCCCTGCCGGGAATCCAACTCGGAGGTTCTAGATTAAGGAACCAGTACACTAACCACTCAAATTCAAAGCAGTCCTTCACAGTTTTATTTGCGTAAAAAATGTGTTCTTGTTGGAAAGATGTGCAAGCAGTGGAAATGTTAGTTACAACTACATGTTAATTAATGCGACTGATATTCCATTTTACAAGAGTGCAATCATTATGTAATTCATTTTCAGAAATGAGCCACTGGCATAAAGCTCTGATTAATTAATTGTGCTGCCCTGAAAGTGTGTATGTATACACTTCACTGAATTCAGAGAATATCTGTAATCAAAAATAGCCATTTTGTTTTTTTTAGGATTGGAGCAGATGCTTTTGCAACAGAAAAACTTCCTACATTGAGCGATTCAAATAATGCTTAACGTAACTTCTGTATAAGCTTAAGGCTATTATATTATTAGTAGAATAATTATTACGTAATTTCCCAAATTCATTTCATATATACACATTGTTATTTTAATGTTGAAGTAATCATTATATCATAGTTTGTATAATAAATCATGGGTAAGTTTAGTTCACAGTATACAAAATTAATTATAATACCACAACTAGTAATTATGATAAATGGCTGTTAATTTCTTATCAACGTTTTACTTACTTTCGATAGCTACCGATTCTTAAAGGGGTGGATGAGATACAGTAAAGGTCACAATTAAAAGAATCAGAATGCTTCCAAAATGTTACACGACACTAAAATCCAGTGCACCGAAAGATGACGTCACAGTGCGTTTAGTTGCCAACCCCAAGGCAAGAACTTATTCTGTTCTTATGTTAGCTCCAAACAACGTCCTGAGCGCAAGTATTTAAATAAGAGAACGTTATTACAAATCACTGAATGTGCGTCATATATTAGTGCTGCATAGTTTTCCTCGTCGCTGGAACGTATGTTCAGGTATCTGACCAGCGGCAGTCCTTATTTAAAAGAACTGACTGTTCCTTTTATCTACTGCAGAGAAAGAAAGTACTGTAATCCGTCGAAAAATTCTATGTCGATATTTTACCAGAAATATACGTTTTGAAGCCCCTTTGAACAACAAACAAACAAAAAAGCAGTTTTAGAGAAAGGTCCATGTGTTTGTGTTGTATGCATCTGAGAACAGTATAACCCCAAAACAAAATGTACGATAAATACCAAACTTTGCATTTAGATTCAGCATCTTCCAAAGAAGCGACACGAATGTTTGCAAGAAAATCCCCCCCACGAACTAATCTTCAATTGGAAGATTTTTCTAAATTTTTTATTTTCTCAAAAATGGCTTAAACGATTTTGATTAACATGCCATCTGTTTAAGTTATTTACATGACAAATAAAATGTATACATTGAATAATGTGGGAATAGCCTGTGAAGCCTTCCTCAGTTTTGTTAGCCATTTCCGAGATATTTGTTTTATTGTTTTGAATTTTCAATACTTACCGTCGCTATTCAGTTTTTCGCGACTTCATGAAAAGAGTATGGAATTTCTAGGCCAGCATATAGTTTTTAAACATCTGCTAGTCGATTTGGTGTTGTCTATTCCTCCTGTACTCTCAACAAAATGTGTAGCTAATGAAACTATTTCTGCAAAGGCTTATCTCCATTGACATGAAGTAGACAGAAAAATAAACTTTTGTAAAAATTGTTTGTAAAAGTTGTATAAAAATAGACAATAGTAGGTAGGGAAAATCATGTGAATGTAACATATATTTTTAAATGACCGGAATACAAGATAATTTACATTAACGGACAGCACGAGAAGTTTTATTCGTCAAACAAAATTTATCAAATCCAATTGAATGTCAAATCCAGGAGCTTTGAAGAAACAGAAAATTTTTACCAATTGCGACACAAAGTTATCGAATAAAATGTTTCAAAAAAAAAGACGTAACAAATGAATTCAGTGCCGAAACGGAAGAAAATAATGCACCTATGTTAACCATAGCGCCACTGTTTCCCTGGTATCTGCTCGAGTATTCGGAGAAAGTTTTTATTTTACACCCGGGGCTGCAGTTTTGAAACTCGCAACATTTTTCTTCCCCCACCACCCCTTACTCAGACAGACTTTTGCTAGAGTTTTGCGAGAGCGAAAGACTAAAGATGAAGAGAGACTGTGGCAGTGATGTTGGAAATATGGTTCGTGACCCTTAATACGAAGCTCGGATATTTTCCAGGAAATGTAAAACCAGACTTAGTGCTTTTGTTTCGTCTGCAGCACTGGATTCAGCCATTGTCTCTTATATCCTTCACTTTTTGCTTGTTTCGTCGTATTGCCTATAAGTAAAATGTTGTTTCTCTAACCTTAGAGCGGTTTCTGACGCATTGCACGAATTTCAAAACTTATTCGCTATACTGGTCTTGTGTTATTGCTCTCAAGAGAAAACGATATCGTTCTCCGATGATATCAGGGTATCTGGCAGGTAAAAATATCTTCTCCGAAAATATTGCTTTATAAAACCCACACCTTTTGGCCGAATAATACAGCACTTTCTACTGTGAGATTTTGAACCAGCAGAGGTCATAGTGTACTTTAAAATATTCGAAAACAGCGCTTTGTCATTATTTTTAATGTCTTATACGCATTAAGCGTTTGCAAAAGGTGGATTTCTGATACCACTCATTTGTTTTCAACAAGGACATATGAAATGGGAAATACGAGTAGAAGAGAAGAAAATCGATGAAAATCCGAACTGAACTTCTCTCCTTTAATAGAGAGACTCCAAAAAATTTTATCGATGTGCTCGTCAGATTGAAAGACAGAATACGAGGTGTAACAATAAAGAAACCGACTGATGCTCTAAATCTTTACTGAAAAAACTTGCACAATTGAAATGTAGTCCCCTCCTCGTCCCTGCACCACTCCATGCGAATTTTCCACAGTTGGTAGCAGTGCTGCAGGTCGTTTTCTGTTATGCTGTTGAGGAGTCTCGTCGCTTTTTCCTTCACTTCATCCACGGATTCCTTTGAGCGCAGGCTTCACTTTTGAGGAGAGAAAAGTCGCATGGTGGTAGCTCAGGCGAATACGGTGGATGTCCCATCACTGGAATGTTGGTTATTCGACAAAAACCTCTTCACAGACATCGCGTAATGGGCCAGTGCGTTATCCTGATGCAGAATCCAAGAGCGATTCTTCCACAGTTCTGGTCTCCTTCGTCGCACACGTTCACGGAGGGTCTTGACAACAGTTGCATAATAAACTTGATTGACAGTCTGACCCTTTAGGCGGTCTTCTCGAACAACCTTCTCCACATTCTCTTCAGGTTTCGAAGTGGCAGGACGGCCCGATTTCGGATCGTCTTCGACGTCTTCCATGCCGTTCTTGATCCTTGAACCCACTCGAAAACTTGCGTACGAGATAGACACTGATCATCATAAACTTTTTCAACAAATCGTAAGTTTCTGTTGCGGGTTTTCCAAGTTTTGTGCGGAATTTGAGGTTAACACGTTGTTCTACTTTAGAGCGTAGCATAATTCCGACGCAGCTCAGATACACGACCCGTTTCTAAAAAGGCTCACAGTCAGACTAACCACCACAGCGACATGTGATTTTGTATACATGTCAGGGAGAGTCCCAAGGCCACCCTTCCACTCTTCTCTTTGTCATCGACGAAGCCGGAAATACGGACCACGATCACTCCGGTTTCTTTATTGCCACACCTCGTAGTTGTGTACCACCTGGCAATGAAGTATTTGCAGTAAAATTTAATCATCTTTTAATTTTTTATTTAATTTTTTTGTAGGGCGGCCCCACACCCGCCGCCCCTGGGTGGTGATCATTCGCAGAGGCTACCAATGCACATGATGTTAGTAAACTAAACATGCAGTGGCAAAGGTGGTGTTTGTTACTGAACGATTCGTACAAATATTCAAGGAGGAGTCTGAAACAAGCCAATGGAGCGCCAGCAGGAGCGCGGCGTTGGCAGATGGTTTATGCGCGTGACAAATACAGAGGGAGACAAGACATACAGCGTGAAGCAAAATACGGCCAGTGTAGCAGTCACCCCGATCACTTGGCGCGGAGCCCAGCGGTCATGCTTTCATCATTGTTAAACACTTAATTAAAACCACAACACTTATAATACTAACTTTGAAACTTTAGACTTATATAAAGAATACCTTCGCGTGTAAATACACTGTCTAAAAGGTAAATTACAAACAACAAATTCAGAACTGTATTGACACGTCTTCACTTCGTTGGTATCGGAACTCAACAGCTCTAAGCTCGTGCAAACAGAGCTCATAAACACAACGCTGCTGATGGTGCTGTACAACAATCAAGGTCTTCCAGCAACCCTTATAAATATCTGCTTTGACACATGACTAAAGTACCAAACATTGCAGAGACACGGTTTTTGGACAGTCTGATTCAAAAAAGGTATCCCTGCTCAGCTATAATACTATAAATGATGATTACTTTGCAATTTGAACAGTGCAATTGAAAAGTAGAAATCGTAGTCTACAGCGAGATCGCGCGGCGCTTGAACTAGGCAACCTCGCACTAGCGCCAATGGCTGAGCTACTTTCACCAGCGTTATCTAGCTCCGCCTCAGATTCCTTCTCGTTTTGTCAGATATTGGTAGGTAGGTTCCGCTTCAGCACCCCGGGTAGTAAGCTACTGTTTACTTGCTGGTATGCAGAGCATGCGAGGTGTCAAACACTAAGCGGACACTGAAATTGAGTCTTGCTACTAGGAATGTTTCTACCTTATTCTCCCTCGCTTCATATCCTTCTTCCTCTTTCAGGTCGCAGGGCTAGGCGCAGTGGACAGTGATGTGTGGCGTAAGCTTTGAGGGGAAATAGTTCCTTAAATGACAATTGATGACTCATTTAAATGTATTCCCGAGTATCGGGAACCTCCATAAACTAGCTATTGTGTTACTCTCGTCCCTTTCTAGAAGCTTGCAGAATTCCGGGAACAAACATTTGAAGGAGTCTAAGTCCAGTGCTATTTCTAATGTTTGTTGCCATCTCTGACTTGGATATGAAAAGGGAATGAAGAAGCTGGCTGGTACGTTAAGTTAGAAGATTTTGAGTCAGTTGGGCTCGCAGATGCGGTTAACTCTCTGACGGTTTTTCCATGTTTCTTTTTTTAACAAGCTGCTGAGTGTTGTAGCGCGTGTTGTATATGGGTGGCTCTCGGAAGGGAAGTATGTGTTTCACCCCTATGTTTTGAATTCTAGCGATGTAATTAAGCATATAGAAATAGCATCTATCCTAATGCATATTTGAGGATACATACATACATACATACATACATACATACATACATACATACATACATACATACATACATACACACACGCACACGCACGCACGCGCACACACACACACAGGTGCAGAAATCCTCTCAGACACGTAAGACACGTTCTTATACTCATTATGCCATACGTTATTGCAAGTAGTATAAGCCTACAGTGATTTATGTATATTTTATGTAGGTTTTGATTTTCTGACTGAGTTCAGGTCAGTAAAGGCATAGACTGGAAATATGATGATGGATGCCCAAACATTAACCGCTAAAGCAAAGTAAACGTATATTATTACTAGTATTATTATTAAGACATTCTTATGTTATTTGCTGTTATTTAAATGAAATGAGCTAATATTATTTAATTTCTGATTTGTTGCAGGTAAGCGATGCGATTGTTTCCAAGCACGTTTTAGACCTTACGCTGGATATTGGTACGTTGATGTATTTTCTTTACCATAAGATTTAGTTAAAATTGGATTTGAAGCAGTTAACATGTAGGGAAGTTGTCCAAATGCATTTATATACTATAAAAATGAAGCAGCCAACTCGTGACTGTGTGACATCACAAGAAATATCTCATTGAGAAGCATGAGAGTGGAGAGGAAAGAGTGGAAGCCTACTCGTCACCTTATTGTTATATTCTTGCGTCATGCAGTGTCACAAGTCACCGCGATGACTGATCCTGCTTCAAAATGTAAATGGGGACAAAAAATGTTTGCATATAATAGTACAGAAATGCACATTTCATGCTTTCGGAAGTTAGAGAGCTTTTGTCTAAAGGTAATTTAGGGTTTTACGAGATGTTTATTGGAGTTAGCATGATTTCTATGATAAAACATGGGATGTGTTGGAAATTACTGTGGTGATAGTCGTACCCGTTGTGCATCTGTTATAGTTCTCAAACAAAATTCTTTCCTTCTACAATCATCTTCAGAGGTTTATTTTTCGCATCTTTGTGAGAACTTTACACAATGTTAAAATAGCTTACCAGTAATAGCGTTACTCTTTTCCTTGTTTCACTTTCTGAAGAATCCTTGACTTTTAAAGACTGTTTACTACTTCATTTGATAATCTAATGCAGGCGTTATCGCCGGAACAATGTTTTTAACCATTCTCTAGTCGTGTTCTTCAGTTTGCTTATCTCCAAGGAGTAATTATTTTAGCACGCATCACCGCAGAGTCCGGCTATTGCAAAGCTCGAAGTTGGAGGGAGAATGGGTGGAAATGACGCCGAGTGATACAAACAGACGTTGCTTAACTATTTTAAGGAAAGCATCTTCAACATTTACGGTCGAACTCAGTATTTTAAGCTATCAAAATGACGCATGAACGTATATTTATATGTATTTTTCGATCATTGAAATGCGCTAAGTTCTTAGCTTTTAAGTCCTTTTCGCAAGTTACACACTTCAATTTTTCCTCAGGCTCCACTACAGGTAGATGAATGAAAAATATGCGTAGTTATTATTTATAATGAGCTTGCATTAAAGTTTAAAAATGTAGTCTCCGAATTCATTTTTGTCCCAAATACGACGATGAGTGCCAATGAATCTCTAACCTAAACAACGAAAGGAATTAAACGAAAATTTGCTCAAGGAAAAATATGTTGTGTTACATTCACATGACTTTCTCTACTTTCTATAGATGTTACTTTCTCTACCAGGTATACCTAGTAGGTAGAGAAGGTATAACATTGCACTGAAAAATTCGATGCCCAGATTTCAGCGGAAATACATGTTTTGAGGTGCCTTGAATAAAAAAATTTAGAAAAAGGTTCGTGTTCGTGTGTCTATGAACAGCATAACTCAAAAATTAAAAGTGGGATAATATTGAACTTGGTATTTAGATTCGGTACCTTCCAAAGATGTGACACGAGGATTTTCAAGAATATCCCCCAACCCAAACTACCCTTTACACGCAACATTTTTCAAAAATTTTGATTTTGAAAAAATGACTAACGATTTTGATTAAAATACCATATTACAAATACTTACATAGCAAATAAAATTTATGTCTTGAAATTTCTGTAATAGCCTGAGAAGTCCTCTTCATTCAGAAGAAATTTTGTATAACTTTCTGTAACTGCTAAACGTTAAGCGGTAGGCCAAAACGTACAACACAAAAAATGTAGATCTCTTTAATTATTCTACAAACTATTCTTAAAAAAAACCTTAATTTTCTATCCACTTCACGTTAATCGAAATAAACGTTGCACAAGTAATTTCATTGGACATTTCAATTTGGGTATACAAGGGAACACATAGGGCAGTTAGAGTCGGTCGCTGTACCTTTTGAAATTCCGTATTCTTTGCATGACACTATGTGAAGCAAATTAATACAAAAAACAAGGCACTGTAAAACTCAAACCATTCGCAATGAGTATCTCTGAAATTCTTAACATTAATAAATTTAGCGTTTTAACTAGGTAAATAAATTTTTATGCAGTAAATAATATACATATATTTCTATTTTTATGGTTTACGAGTTATACCAAATTATGAAGAGGATTTCATAGCCTATTCGCTGAAAAACTAAGATACAAATTGTATTTATCATGCAAATATCCGAATCTTGTCATTAAATCCTTGATGAGGAAATCTAAAATATCGAAAAACATTTCTATGTAAAGGGTAGTTTGTTCTGAGGTAATTTTCTTGAAAATCTTCATGTCGCATTCTTTCGGAGATGCTGAACTTAAATACCAAGTTTAATATTAATTTAACATTTCTATATTGGCCTACACACATCCAGATATTTTTGAAAAGCTTCAGCAGAGCTCAAAAAGTGTATTTATGGTGAGCTACGTACATAAAATTGTTGAATGGAACACAGTACTTCTACCAGTCATAAAGAATTGCTAGAGAAAGTAAAAGTTATAATCAACTTCTTACAACAATCATATAATATTTCAGAATGTAACATACACTGCTTTTCTGAAAAGGTTCGCATATGTAGATATGCTTTTTACTTTTTAATGCAAAAACAATAAACGACAAGCATATTGATTAAAAAGAATAATCATTTAATCATCTTTAAAAATCTGACGTGATATTCACATGGCTTTCTCTACCCTCTATTGTTTATTAGTGGGCATACAATGAATTCTTGCTAAAATTTATTTATCTACTACATTTTAATCCAAATAAAACCTCTCCAGAAATACCTACATTACACATTTCGTTATACATACAAAGAGAACAGCAATATTCAAATGTTTAAGAACTGCAGCAATATGCCGGTCTTAAATACCATGCTGTTTCTATGTAATCGCAAGAAACAACTGCATGTTGACAGGACTTAGAGAATGACCAAGATATGTACAATTCCAATCTTTAATAATGGATATCTCAGGAATGGCTTATGCCACAAAAAACTTATTTGGGTGCTTTAAAAAGGTCCACATTTTTTGTTAAGTATGTTTTCGTCTATCGCTTAACTTTTACCAGTTATACAAGATTATACAAAATTTCTTCCAAATGAAGTGCACTTCACAGTCTACTCCTAGAAAATTCAAGATATATATGTTATTTGTAATGTGAATATCTTTAATTTACGGCATTTTAATCAAAACCGTTAGAGCCGTTATTAGAAAATCAAAATTTTCCAGAAATCTTCCATGTAAAGGGTAGTATGGGGTAGAGCAATTTTTTTTGAAAATCTTCGTGTTGCATCTTTGAAATATAAATACCAAGTTTGGTATTTATCCGATTGTTCGTTTTTGAGTTGTGCTCTTTATAGACGTGGATATTTTTTTGGATTTAGCGGGTCGCAAAACATATATTACCGGTGAAATCTCGGTATCGAATTTTTGGGCGAAATGTAATACCTTCTCTACCTACTATGTACGTGTAGAGAAAGTAAAAAGTGCAGTACTTGGTTATTTATATAGTATACCTTAGAAGGTATGACCGATTAACTGAAACCAGCGTTTTTTTCTTTGGATTTAATTAACCATTATTGCTTTTGAATGTTAGTGCAAGAAATAAATTACAAAGTTGTTTAATTAAATGTGCTGTGTGACACACATGTAATGAAAGAAGTAAAACAATGCGAAATTGTTGTGCATGGTGCAAGACTTAAATAAGATTGCCTTCGTAGTGAAGGACATTAGGTAGAAAGGACAGTTAGGTGGCTTTTACTTATACCTTATGGACACTATAACAATTACTAACAGATTCCAGCGGCCATTAACGTAGCCCCTCACATATTGCAGGCTGTTATGAAATTAAATTTATGTATGTGGAGTCCATTAATGTCCACTGGAATTTGTTAGTAATTGCTGGTGACCACGGGCGATATAAAACCAGTATGATTGTCCTTTGTACTGCATTATCGCAGCGAGAAACGCAAGGTTTATAGTTTTGCTACGATTCAGTCGCCTGAAAACAAAGAGAATATATCTTTCAAAGTTTTTCTGTAGATCAGAGGTAACAAAATAACGGAAATGTTCCAAGTTAAGACTGAAGAGTCAGCTAAAATGACGGCTTTAATTTTCATAACCTCCACAGAAATACGCCTGTGAAGATGTTCGTAAATAGTCCGCAGCCGAGTGCACGCAAATGTGTTTGTTTTTATTTGAAGTTAGCAGAAACTCTTTATCATGTGTTCCAAACCAGTCCTGGGTAAGCCAATCTGTTTTTTGGTTTGAATTCTAGTCCGACACACACGCATTAGCATATACAAAGGTCAGGCCTAGGTGAGGGGCGAAAGGGTAGGAGTGGTAAGCATTTCACTTAAGTGACTGGAAGGCATGCTTCGCAACGACGGTCCACAACAGCCCCTTGATGAGTCCGTTTTATTTTGGTTTGATGTCAAAAGTCTGACACTCGTACATTAAGCTATGAACAAGGGTCGGTTTCAGGCTCAGCAACGAAGGAAAAAGGAGAGTAAGACAAACATTAAGTGGAGTCCTAGACCCAGTAAGGCGTGGCGTGGCAGAGGCGGTTTATGCTTCCTTACCAACATAAACCACTGCGCATTATGTCGGCACGATTCCATGCACCCGACTGTGTATACCTACAGGATGGATCATTTAAGTTGAGACTGCACAATATCTCCAAAACTAAGGTTTGTAGAAAGAAATGACTTTAATAACAGTTGCTTGATATTATGGGGGAAAGTAAATGCCTTAATCATGTTTTGTTTGGAAGACGTCATGATGGTCATTTTAGAGTAAATTTAATTTTTTAAAATGGGAACCTACAATTATGGTCAATTTAAATTGACTCTAAGATAACCACTACAGCGTCCTCCAAATAAAACACGACTAACAGCATTTATTTCCCCCAACTTTTATTCAAGACATTTCTTTCTACAACGCTTATTTCTGGAGATGTTGTACAGTCTCAACTTAAATTTTCCGCCCTGTATACTTTCTTGAAACAGTACTTCCGAGTCTATATATTACGTACAATCCAGCTAAAGTTATTGGCTTGTATCTGCACTAATATAGCTGCAGGATAGAAAGCAAGGTAATACAGATCCTTTCAGCTCAGAAAGAAGCCCTGGTAATAATCCGAGATAGGAATCCCGGTCCTTTAAGTTGAAAGCTCTTGAGCAATTGGGTAAATCCAGGGATAGAATAAGGGACATATCCACTGAAGGTGGTACAGACAATTGCACATCGGGCTAGCCTTTTCAAGCTTTCCAATGTTCTCCAGACATAAACTAGTGAAATACCACCACACCCACCATACTCACCGTACACTCCAATCCATTTCTGATATTGACCCCACCCTTCTATGTGACTGTTTAGCTCGGGAAAAAAAAGTTTTCAGTAGTGATTGGAATAAAGCGTGGGAAGGGAAAGGGATGAAGGAGTGAAGGAAGGAGGAAGGTGGAGGGAGATTTTCTAACTGTGCAACTTTTCCGAGGAACACGCAGCAGTCCGGGTTCATATTGGGAAAGTTCGCAGCGGACCACTTTCCCTGATTATTATACATAGTACTTCTACTTGCGGTTCTCTGCTGATGTAATTTGGGAAGAGCTTAGTTTACACGCTGCAAACAACAGGATTCCTAGGTAGCTGGCCCGGCCACCGTGACTGTGGCGATTAGGTGCACCAGTTCTCAACTTCCCTTCTTGTAGTTACAGTTAAAACAAGTGGAGGAACATCTACGAGTGTGATACCGTGAAAACAGTTGTGCATCTCATGTAAATACCTTCTCTAGCAACTTCATTTTAAGCCTCTCTACGACGAATTTCCTCTTTTCCAACAACCTACCGTAGGTAAAGAAGATACTGAATTCAATTTTAAAAAATGTGATGTATTACATTCACGTCGTTGATTAGTGATTATAAAACTATTCTTACTAAAGCTTATTTTTCTATCTACTTCATTTTAATGCATATAAAACTGTGCACAAATAGCTATATTACACGTTTCATACAAAGGAAACAGCGATAGTTGAATGTTTAAGAAACTGGGTGTCGTATACCGGCCTTAAAACTCTACACTCTTTCTATGACATCGCGAGAAGCAACTGAAACTCCACAGGACTTTAAAAGAATGACAAGATATTGAACAATTCGAACCATTAATAATGGATATCTCGGAAATGGGTTATGCCACAAAAAAGTTATTTGAAAAAAAAAAATTTTTTCAAATAGAGTTGCATTTTTTTTGTGTGTGTTTTTTTAACATATTTTACGTTTTCGTCTATCGCTTAAGTTTACCAGTTATACAAGAATGTACAAAATCCCTTCCTAATGAAGAGGACTTTACAGGCTAACTCCAGAAAACTCCAGATATACGAGTACATTTTATTTGTCATGAAAATATTTTTAATATATGGTAGGTATTTTAATCAGAATTGTTAGAGCCATTTTTTAGAAAACAAAAATGTCGACAAAATGTCCCTGTAAAGGGTAATTGGGGGTGGGTTATTTTCTTGAAAATCTTCGTGTCTCTCTATGTAAAATACTGAACTTAATACCTAGTTTGAAATTTTTCCGAGTTTCGTTTGTTTCTTTTTTATTTTTTCGAGTTTATGATGTTCACAGACACATTCACACACGAGCCTTTTTCTAAAAATCCCTTTCTGGACTTTAGGGAGGTTCAAAACATGTTTTTCCGGTGAAATCTTGACATCGAATTTTTGGATGGAATACAGTACTTCCCCTACTTACTATTCGTAGTACAGAAAATAATTAGATACCTACCAAAATTTCTGAACATTTATCTTTCGAGTTCTCATTTTTTCGCGTGTGTATGTGGGAGGTGAGGGTGTGTGAAAGAGAGAGAGAGTAGCATGTTTAAAGTAGTCTGATGTGCCACATTACATTACTTTCTCCACTCACTCTTCTACAAACTATTCTTACAAATGCTTATTCCTCTATCCACTTCTTGTTAATCAAATAAATCTTCATTAGAAATGTAGACATTTCTTTGTATGTAAGCAGTCTAAAGCGATAGAATTTTTAAAAAGTGGTTATGTGATGGCCTTGAATTTCTATGTCCTTAAACGGCCACGAGAAACAACCGAATAGAAACTTACCACTTGAGAAAATCATAAGTATTCGAAAATTCAAGCTAATAACAAAGACTATCTCAGAAAAGGTTAACGCCACAAAAAAATTAGTTTAGGATAAACTGTGCGCTTTAACGAGGTGTATATTTGTATGGTAAGACTTGCCTACCCCTTATGGTTCATCTATCACGCAAAAGTCATTCGAACTAAAGATAACTTCACCTATTCGCAGGAAATGCAAAATATACTTGTTAATTGTCATACAAATATGTTAAACATATGGTATTTTGATCAAAATCGTTAGAGGCGTTTTTGAGAAAAACAAAAATAAGAAAAATTTCCATATAAAGGATTGTTTGGGGTTGGGAAATTTTCTAGAAAGTCTTCGTGTCGGATGCTTGGAAGATGCTGAAGTTAGATATCAAGTATAGTAATTCATCGACTTATTACTTTCTCTACTAAGTATAGTAAGTTGGGAAGTACTGAATTTCAACCAAAATCTCGATGCCGAGATTTCACTGGAAATAAATGTTTTGTGGTGCCCCTAAACCATAATAAAACATTTTTGCAAATATGTCCGTGTGTCTATATGTTTCTGTGAGCAGTATAACTCAAAAACGAAAAGTCGGATGAATACCAAATTTGATTTAGTATGTTCCAAGGACGCGACACGAAAATTTTTCAAGAATAACCCCCACATCCAACTATACTTTACATGGAACATTTTTCGTAAATTTGGATTTTCTTTAAAGTGCCTCTAACAATTTTGATTAATGTACCACATATGAAAGATATTTACATGAAAAATAAAACATATATATTGAATTTTCTGGGAATAGCCTGGGAAGTCCTCTTCATTTGGAAGGAATTTTGTATAATCTTGTATATCTTGTAAACGTTAAGCGATAGAAGAAAATGTACCACAAAAAGTATATCTGTTCAAAACAAACAATTTATTTAAAATAAGTTTTCTGTGGCATAAGCTGCTTCTGAGATAATCCGTTATTAAAGATTCGAATGGTTCAATACTTGTCATTCTTTTAAAGCCCCATCAATTTTCAGTTGTTTCTCGCGATGTCATGGAAACAGTATGGAATTTTAAGGCCAGCATATAGCGTCCAGTTCTTAAACATTTGACTATCGCTATCCCGTTTGTATCTATAACGAACTGTGTAATGTAGCTATTTTTGTAAAGGTTTATTTGGATTAAATGTAGTAGATAGAAATATAAGCTTTAGTAAGGATAGTTTGTATACCCACAAATAAAGATAGAGGGTAGAGAATGTCATATGAATATATAATATCTGATTTTTTTGAGTGCTGTTCACAAACACACACAGGAATCTTTTTCTAAAAATCAGATGTGATACATTCACATGCCTTTCTCTACCCGTATCTTTATTATAGTGTGTATACAAACTATTCTTACCAAAGCTTATTTTTCTATGTATGTCTTACATTTTAATCCAAATAAACCTTTGCAGAAATAGCTACATTACACATTTGGTTAGGATACAAAGAGAAGAGTGGTAGTCAAATGTTTAAGAACTGGACGCTATATGCTGGCTTTAAAATTCCATACTGTTTCCATGCAATCGTGAGAGACAACTGAATGTTGACAAGACTTCAATAGAATGACGAAGTAAAGAACAGCTGAAACCTTTAATAACGGATATCTCAGAAATGACTAATGCTACAAAAAACTTATTTGAAATAAACTGTGTTTTACACAGATCTTAATTTTTTGTGTGGTACGTTTTCGTCTATAGCTTAACGTATACCAGTTATACATTATACAAAATGCATATGGAGGATTTCACAAGCTATTCCCAGAAAATTCAAGATATACATTTTATTTTCATGTAAACATCCTTCATATGTGGTATTTTAATCAAAATCGTTAGAGCCATTTTTTTAGAAAATCAAAATTTTCGAAAAACGCTCTATTTAAAGGGTAGTTTTTGGTGGGGGAATTTTCTTGGAAATCTTCGTGTTACATCTTTGAAAGGTACTGAATCTATATACCAAGTTTGGGGATTATCCGACTTTTCGTTTTTTAGTTATGGTGTTCAAAGACACACAGGGACCTTTTCCTAGAAAATTGTTTTTATTTATTTAAGGTGCATGAAAACATTGTTTCGGTTAGAATCTCGATATAGAGTTTTTGAGTGGAATGCAATACCTTCTCTACCTAATATGTACATGACAGATTAAATGAAAATGCTATTTTTTTTGGTTCAGGGGGTCTCAAAATATGCATTTTTTGGTGGATTACAATACTTAGCGCGTGTAGCTTTAAAGTAGAGAAAGTAATGGTTTTCCGAATGTGTGATTAAACATTTTTGGGGCCATAGATTTGTGGAGCAATATGCGCCGGTAGCCTAGTTAGCCCGAGGAATACAACCTTAGAGCCCAGTGCATTGATATGAGTTGAACGAATAGGGTAAGTCATGTAAATGCCATTGCTGACTTTATAATGAGAGATTAGAGAGGCAGAGAACACTAAATGCAGTTCCTTCGGTCACATTAATGTTCTTATTAAGAAAGACCTCGTTTCTTACGAATGCCTGTTTAATATTCAAACCTGACACCATTTGGAAGCACAGCGCGAACCCTCGCGAGCTTAACCGCGTAATATTAAATTCCTGTTAAATTCCTCTCAAAGGTGGAAGCACGTTAACCTTCTGTAGAAGGCTGTATATATTTTTTATTGTTATTATCGACCAGACGTCGAGATATCGACACTCGGGATCTTTGAGGGTGCGACGAAGAATGCAGTGCCGGTAACTATCTCCGATAAAAGTTGCACGGTGCAGTAGTGGGGGAAAATGAGAACCCGTTTTCTTCGATCGCGCTGAGTAAAGTGCACGGAAAGGGCACCAAGTTCGTTGTGTGATTAAAAGTGCAGAAAGAACGGCTGGGAGGGGCAGAACACAGAACAAGAAGCTCTGGCGAGAACCAGCGAAGACCTCACTTTAGTCTGAGATCTGTTTTCTTTCGTGATCGTCATCGAGTTGGTTCCTTCATCCCTCGTGATTATCATCTGTGTTATCTGGGAGGTACCTTCTGTCCTTAATGATGTGTGTTTATGAATTTGGAAGCATATCTTAGAGCTTATTTTGCATAACATAGGATTTTGTATTTCGTTTTTAGATAACCTTTCCACAAAATACGCTGAGTTACCGTAAACCTAAAATCACGTGGCCAAAGTTCTGCGCATTCGTCACTTTCGGGTAGCGAAGATTTTAGCGGTTCCTCCTTGGTAGGAACCCACTAAGTTGATGATGATGGACCATTGGGAGATGATGGATGCTGTATTACGCACCTGTAGGTCGTCTTAATGCCCTTATTTTTGTGATGTATCACGACGTTCTCGTAGACTGGAATCTGATGATCGTATCTCTGTATTAATGTGTGTGTTATATGTTGTAATTATTATTTTATAATTGTGCCACGCCTGCTGTATTTTGAGTCGGAGAGCAATTGTGTCTTTTCAGGGTTAGGTATGGAGAATGTTAAAATATTTTGCACACACGTATTCTGTTAACTATTTCACTTGTAGTTTAGTTAAACCACATGTAGATATTCATAATTCACTATTACCTCATTTATGTTAAAATATGTATAACTGGCAGACTTTAAATACGTAGCTTTACCCTATATTTAGAGACGAGCTTATACACTATCTTCTTGCTCGAAGACTTACAAGCTTCTGTTAGCGTTCCCTTCAACCGTTTCCTTAACGTACGTATTTGAATTATAGGCATGTATCAATGTACCTGATTGGTGATACTATCCAATAACATCCAATAACAGTTTATGTTTTATATATAATATGTTTACAAACTTCCATTGTCTTAATTATGAATCCAAGGTTTGTTACATGCTTCCGTAGATACTACTGCATTTCTCGTAATTTTTATTACTGGTTATATAGCTAACAATAGCCTTTCTCTCTATATTACATTTATCATGTGTACATTGTGAATATATGCGTTTTTAACATCCTCTTAATTATTATACGTACAATATTAGCAGAAAATACATAACACGTAAAACTTATAACAAAATATTAAAGAAAAATCTGATGTGTTACACTCACATGACTTTCTCTACTCTTGTACAAACTGTTTTTACAAACGCTTAATCTCCATATGCTTCATGTTAATCGAGATATCGAGATGTCAATCTTATTGATAATTTTCTTGTAGATACAAGGGGAATATGGTAAGTTTTAAGCGATAGTCAAATATTTTATCGCTGGTTGCTATGTGGCGCATTCCATTCTCTTTGCATGTCCAGGACAAAAAAATGAATAACGAATTTGAGAAAAAGTATAAGTATTGGAAAATTTAAGGTAATAACAAGCAATATCTCGCAAACGGTTCACTCAACAAAAGAAATGTATATGACATAAATTGTGTATTTTAACGCGATCTACATTTTTCGTGTAGTAAACTTTTGTCTATCTCTTATGGTTTACCAGTTATGAAAAAGTCGTTCATAATGAAGAACACTTTTGGAGACATTGCCAGAAAATTCGAGATATACATTTTATTTGTCATGACAATATCTTAAACATATGATAGCTTAATCAAAATCGTTAGAGCCGTTTTTGAGAAAATTAAAATTTTCGAAAAATGTTCCATGTAAAGGGTAGTCTGGGGTGGGGGGATTTTCTTGAAAACCTTCGTGTCGCATCTCTGGAAGATACTGAACCTAAATACCAAGTTTGGTGTTTATCCCACTGTTCGTTTCTGAGTTATGCTGTTCACAGACACACAGACAGACACACACACATGTTTCCAAAAATGCTCTTTTTGGATTCAGGGGATCTCAAAACATATATTTCCGGTGAAATCTCGGTATCGAATTTTTGGGTGGAATACAATACTTCCCCTACTTACTATACGTAGTAGAGAAAGTAAAAAAGTTATTAATTTGTTGATGCTGTGAAGCTGTGAATTAGATATCTCATTACATCAATGAGTTACTGTATTAGTTTGCTCGTGGCTAGTACTGTATGTTGCTTCAAGATACCAACGTCACACAACACTCTGACTGGTATAGTGTGAAGGTGTAAAGTAGTAAAAATCGTATCAGGAGAGAATCAAAGAATACTTTGCTTTAACATAACGATGGGATTCTGCTCCATGGGGCTATTGCTGAGGGAAATTAATGAAAATCAAGTACACAAAACTAAGTCAGAATTCGTGAAACATAGCATCTTTTCGGAACGGAAATACTGTCGGTAGCCCTCGATGCTTAAATTGCATATTTAAATCAAATCTAAAATTCTCCAAGCCCAGATCCCGAGTTACTTATTTTATTAAAGCTTTTGCATAGCTTATTGTGAATTACGTAAGCGCTAATACCGCACGATATACATCACTCTACCTAACGATAAACCAATAATGTAACACAACTTTCTGTCTTATTTACGTGAAGGTTTAGGTAAATTTCATGAAGCAGGAAAATAACGACGGACTTCAACATAAACAGTAATCAAATTCTGCGGCAAACCGTTACCAGAATATAAACTCATGGAAAGCTAGTAGGCATGTCAGAGTTTCTGCGACTATAACCTCAGAGCATCAGATCTCTATAGCTTCTTCATTTAACAAAAATACAATGTGCAGACCTGGTAGCTTAATTAATGTGAGTTAAGTATAGAATTCTCTAAACATGGTTCCTGAATTCCTCTTCATGTATTATCGTGATGGATAATTATATGCCTTAAAAATCTGATGTGTTACACTCACATGACTTTCTCTACTCTTGTACAAACTATTTTTACAAACGCTTATTCTCCATATGCTTCATGTTAATCGAGATGTTAATCTTATTGCTAATTTTCTTGTAGGTGCAAGAGGAATATGGTAGGCTTTAAGTGATAGTCAAATATTTTAAGAGCTGGTTGCTATGTGGAGCATTCCATTCTCTTTGCATGTCCAAGACATAAAAAATCGAATAACGAATTCCCATTGAGAAACCTGAGTATTGGAAAATTCAAACAAATAACAAGCAATACTTCGAAAATGGTTCACTCAACAAAAGAATGTATATGACATAAGTTGTGTATTGTACATTTTTTGTGTAGTAAAATTTTGTCTATCTCTTATGGTTTACCAGTTATGCAGAAGTCGTTCACAATGAAGAATACTTTTGGAGACATTCCCAGAAAATTCAAGTTATACATTTTGTCATGAAGGTAACTTAAACATATGATACTTTACTCAAAATCATTAGAGCCAATTTTGAGAAAATAAAAATTTTCGAAAAATGTTCCATGTAAAGGGTAATCTTGAAAACCTTCGTGTCGCATCTCTGGAAGATACTGAACCTAAATACCAAGTTTGGTGTTTATCCAACTGTTCGTTTCTGAGTTATGCTGTTCACAGGCACACACACACACGGACATGTTTCCAAAAAAGCTTTCAGGGGGTCTCAAAACATATATTTCCGATGAAATCTCGTTATCGAATTTTTGGGTTGAATACAATATTTCCCCTACTTACTATACGTAGTAGAGAAAGTAAAAACGTTTTTCAATGCCTCCAAATGGCGCTGTAAAGTAAGTTATACAAATCATGTTGTTGACACCGTATTCAGCGATGGGGATAAAAACTCTATATGCGATATTGTGTAACGTGACAATATACTATACCGTATCAGAGAACTTCCCAAGATCGCGGGTTCAAACCCGGCGGAGGGCGATGGATTTTTTCGGGCGTAAAAATCCTTAGCATGGCTTCCTTCGGAAGGGAAGTAAAGCCGGTGGTCCCGTGTCGTAGATTTACGGCACGTAAAAGAACCTCAAGCCTGATAAAGAGGCCTCTGAACAAAATTATCGGTCTTTCATGCCCAATATAGAATGGGACGCTAAGGACCATAGTAGTTAAAGAGCGTCCATAAATAAAACTCAATTTAATTTGTATCAGAAAACACGATGTTGCAAAAGCTCCTTATGTATTCAAAATGTCTGTGTTCCTGTATACACTACGTGATCAAAAGTATCCGGACACATGGCTGAAAATGACGTACAAGTTCGTGGTACCCTCCATGGGTAATGCTGGAAGTCAATATGGTGTTGGCCCACACTTAGCCTTGATGACAGCGTTCACTCTCTCAGGCATACTTTCAATCAGGTGCTGGAAGGTTTCTAGGGGAATGGCAGCCTATTCTTCACGGAGTGCGTAACTGAGGAGAGGTATCGTTGTAGGTCGGTGAGGTCTGGCACGAAGTCGGCGTTCCAAAAACACCCCAAAAGTGTTCTATAGGATTCAAGTCAGGACTCTGTGCAGGCCAGTCCATTATAGGGATGTTATTGTTGTGTAACCACTCCGCCACAGCCCGTGCAGTATGAACAGGTGCTCGATTGATCATGTTGAAAGATGCAATTGCCATCCCCGAATTGTTTTTCAACAGTGGGAAGCAAGGTGCTTAAAATAGCAATGTAGGTCTGCGCTGTGATCGTGCCACGCAAAACAACAAGGGGTGCAAGCCCCCTCTAGGAAAAACACGACCACACCATAACACCACCATCTTCGAATTTCACTGTTGGCACTACACACGCTGGCAGATGACGTTCACCGGGCATTCGCCTTACCCACACCCTGCCATCGGATCGCCACATTGTGTACCGTGATTCGTCGCTCCTCACAACGTTTTGCCACTGTTCTATCGTGTAATGTTGACGCTCCTTACACCAAGCGAGTAGTCGTTTGGCATTTTCCTGCGTGATGTGTGGCTTATGAGCATCCGCTCTACCATGGAATCCAAGGTTTCTCACCTCACGCCTAACTGTCATAGTACTTGGAGTGGATCCTGATGTAGTTTGGAATTCCTGTGAGCTGGTCTGGATAGATGTCTGCCTATTACACTTTACGACCGTCGTCAAATGTCGGCGGTCTCTGTCAGTCAACAGACGAGGTCGGCCTGTATGCTTTTGTGCTATACATGTCCCTTCACGTTTCCACTTAACTATCACATCAGAAACAGTGGACCTGGGGATGTTTAGGAGCGTGGAAATCTCGCGTACAGACTTCTGACACAAGTGACACCCAAACACCTGACCACGTTCAAAGTCCGTGAGTTCCACGGAGCGTCCCATTCTACTGTTTCACGATGTCTATTGACTACTGAGGTCGCGGATAATGAGTACCAAGCAGTAGGTGGCAGCACTATATACCTAAGATGAAAAACGTATGTTTGTGGGGTGTCCGGATAGTTTTGATCACATAGTGTATGTAGATATTGGTTATATGGCGGAGGGGACACCTCGCACACTGCAGCCAGCATAGATCTATTGTGGCTACCAAGGAAGGGATGAAGGGACTATAGGCCATAGGCAGACAAGTCACAGAGAAGCGCAGAAATCCCTAAACGTTCTAGGCTCGTAGACCGTCTCACTGTTGGAGCTGCCAAGAGGGGTCATCCAAGCAAGGGCTACCCGGGTAAGAGCCGAAACCCATACCCCCTCTAACCCTGGGACAGTGCCAGCCGAGTGGCTCTCCATCCGTGGGGATTTCCCATGAGGCCAATACCTTGAGTCTAAAAAGGGCCCCCTGCTTGCGCAGGAGATGGAAGTGGATACGCCACTTACGCGCGTCGTCCCCGAAGGGCGACCACCGAAAACCTTGGTGGGGTCAACAGCAATCTAGCATGCCGTCTACCGGCTCTCCAGGGCGGTACCGGAGGACATTGAGGCGTCTCACAACCCCGGCTGCATGGAAAAGCATACATTCGTACCCAATCTCTCACGGGCATCGGGAACAACTGCCCCATCGAGACCAATCCAATCCGAACGGCTCCCCGAGGGGAGGGGCTCGAACGTTCAGCCCGACATACGTCTAGTAACGTCAGAAGTACCACGAGTGCTAACGGCAGCTGAAGGGGTCGGAACCCCCCCCCCTACGGAGCCAAGAAGGGACAACGAACTACTCGTCCACCAAGCAGTCCTAGTGTCCACGGAGTACTCCTTCATTTGAGCAAGCATCCACGGCATCTGTCCGGCACCGCCATACGCCACGAGTCCTGGAAGCACACCTGAAAGATGAGAAGTAAACGAAATGAAACGAAAATGATGGAAAAGTAACCGTGAGAAATCACCCCAGCATTCGTCTACCGACTAGGAAAAACCACGAAAAACCCAAGGTCAGAGTAGGCGGTCGAATCGAACCGCGGATCTCCCGATGCGAGGCTCAAACGTTACCACGAAGCCATCTCACTCGTTTCCTATATGTATACTTACAAGTATATTTGTACAAGTACTAACAGAACCGGCAGCTCAATAGCGTTATTGCAGATACTTCTGCTTCACATCACTCCCTCCATCCACCTCCACACTCTTACATCCCCTTTCTCTGCCACGGATCTCTGAGATCTCTTCCCCTCTCTAATCTTATCTCGCTCTCACCCCCTTCTACTCAAACATGTACCTGTTGTGTATGCATGTTATGTGATAAAAATTACATACTCTATTTACTTTGATAGCTTATTTACTACATAAATCACATAGATTAAATCGAAATCCACATTAACTTAAAAGTCAAAGCATTTGGCGGTTGTACAATTTTAGAGTAATCTGTTATGTAATCCGTTTGCTTGCATCACTGTAATTAAAGCTAATTCGCCAATATAAAATAATAAAAATTTGGTAAAACTTCCTGAACATTAATTTTAAAGAATTTTTATAAGTGACACAAATTGGCAAAATACGTATGCATATAAAAGTTTGTTATGTTGTTATTTTTCGAGATGTTTTTAATGTGGGGCCCAAAGTTTGCTATGAACCAATTTTCACACAAATCGACTATGGTTTTCTTGAGTGAAAAGATGTGTGTGTGTGTGTGTGTGTGTGTGTGTGTGTGTGTGTGTGTGTGTAAAAGAAAGCAAAACTTTTAACGCAGTTTTTAACTTTTAAGGCAGTCCATTATGCATGATAAAGTCAATTAGCTTCATAAATCGAAAACTACTAGAAAATGTTGGTTTATTTTAGATCACTTTCTTGCCTGCTTTCGGATAAGACTGTCAGCTCTTCTGATTGACATTTTAGGGTGTTGACAGTTGGTATTTTTTCCATTTTTTGCTTTTTCTACTACGTACTTACAGTAAGTAGGGGAAGTATTGTATTCCACTCAAAAATTCGGTACCGAATTTTATCGGAAATACATCTATTGGGGCTTCCTGAATTTAAAAAAATTAGAAACAGATCCACGTGCGCGCGTGTGTAAATGAGAGAAAGAGAGACAGAAAAAAAAGAAAGAAAGAACAGTGAAATTCAAAAACGAAGGTCGGTTAAATACCATACTTGATATTTAACCTACCTTCCAAAGATACAACACGAAGATTTTCAAGAAAATTCATCCAGCCCAAACAATTCTTTACATGGAAATTCTTTTAAAAAAATGCTTTTCTCAAAATGCTTGGCTCAAACAATTTTGATTAAAATATCATACATTTAAAATATTTTCGTAACGAATGAAATCTATATCTTGAATTTTCTGGAAATGACCTCTTGAAGTCCTCTTCAATGTGAATGACCTTTGTATAGTTGATAAACCGTAAAGACAAAATCTTGTAAATCTCGTAGATCTCGTTAGAGCAAAAGGTTTGTTATATATATACATTTTGAGGGGGGAGAGTTAACCGTTTCTGAGACATTCCTTGTTGTTGGTTTGAATTTTTTCCCCTGGACATGCAAATAACATGGAAATTCAAAGCCATCACATAGAGACACGGTATTTAAAAATCTGACTATCGCTTTATCTACTGTATACCCTATGAAATGTGTATATAGGTTAACAATAAGTAGATACAAGGATGAATTTTTGCAAGAATAGTGTGCAGAAGAGTGAGCACAGAAAGTCATGTGAGTGGCATCAGATTTTTCGTTTTGATTTGCACGTATGATGTTCCCACACACGCAAATTAGCACGGACCGTTTTAAGTTCTTTTGTTGACTTCAGGGATACTCCCAATATCGAATGTTTGCGTCGAGAGGTATCTAAAGAGTAAAAAAGAGTAAAAATATAAAGCTTATAAGGAAATGTAAGGATTTAATATACTTGTAGAGCATTTCAGATTTCCGGATGAAGCTGAGGTGTTAGGGAAAAAAAAAAACGAACGTACCCTAAAGCGAAAATCGCGATGGCAGTGTAGATTACATTATCAGAGGTAACCACTCGACGCTGCTGGTTGTAACATTCCTGAAACTGATGTTCCATTTACTCATCAAACACAAGCGTGTGTGTGCGTGTCTTGCTTCTCGATTTTAGCTGATGAACGTATATCGTGACTGCTAAGGCATAAAGTGGCAAGCTTATTGTGACGTCTTTATTAGTAGTAGTGTGTAGTAGGTGTTGTCTTTATTGTATTGTTATTTTTACGTTGTTATTTGTCCCACATTTTGGGAGCCAATTTGAAGTAGTTTTGTATTGTAGTTCAACTGTTGGGAGCCGAACTTGAAGTTCGTTGCAACCGCACTATAGTACCCGCTTTCCGGTAGCATTCGCCCCAAATGTACTTTCTAATGGCCTTTGCCCCCCCCCAAAAAATTAAAAAATATTAACTTTGTAATTTTTTTTACTGTTTTTTTAAATATTATATATTTATGTTTGCCTCGGCTGCGACAGTATTATTGTTAGAGACATGGATTTCTTAGCGACTGAAGAATATAGGCTTACACAGATTATAATTTTTAATTCACTCCTTTTATTAATGCTTGACACGATTTAAATAACACTTCACTGATATAGAGAGCTGCGAGTTTCTTTTTGTTAATTACTTGCACTTTTTAACACGTAAACTATTTTCGTCTCACACTGAATACGTATTAAACTTCTCGAGGACACATCTCGTGTCCGATTAGGAACACTGTCTACAACCAATGCGTCTAGTTATGAGCGCTGTCTGCAAGCAACTGACTTCTAGATTTATAAATTTTGCTATGTTTATGATTGGCTAATCCTACTCCAATAGAATACCTTCATTTAACTTTATCTTTTTTCTGGTTGTTGATTGGCTATTTTATAAACTCACAAAAATTACATTATTGTTGCTCCAAGAATGACTAGTATTATTACTATACTTGCATACTCATTATTAGCTCTAGGTTACCTCATTGTTAGCAACTTTTAACCTATTACTCTCACAGCTCCTACTTTATTAAATTACGTAATACATTCACATAAGATTGTTACACATGTATACAATAATATAAACATATACAATGACTGTAATATACACTCTATATATATATTGTTACATACACATTTTGCTTTAAGGTGGGCTGTTATTGTATTTTATATTACATAATTTGACTGAAATCATTTTAAGTGTTAAAACTTACTGCCTCAAGTGGTAGTGGTAGTATAACCTATGTTGTCGCCAATTACATTTCATAAGCATAGTAAAATTATAAGCAAATTTTCGCTCTTCATGTAGAAATGTTATCTAGCGTTTATAATGCATTTATGTTCATGTAACGTATTTTATAAATTTGAAAACAAAAATGTAAACGTTTCTATACTATACACAATCCACTATTTTAAAGAACTGGTAGAATCCGCTAAGAGT
Source organism: Deroplatys truncata (assembly GCA_030765065.1). Classification (NCBI taxonomy): domain Eukaryota; kingdom Metazoa; phylum Arthropoda; class Insecta; order Mantodea; family Mantidae; genus Deroplatys; species Deroplatys truncata. Next base: position 109,911,530 of record CM060975.1, read on the forward strand.
ATCCGTATAGTGATGAAAACTCTATCCCTCTCTATTCCTGATACTATTTTCACAACGGAAAGAGACAAAGAACGTACATAAGGAGACCACAAGAACAATGTATAATGGCTTTACAAATAGGAATAAAAACTAATGCGTAGAACTAGCGACAATGCAGTTAAATAGGCACATAAAGGACATGTAATACTGTGTTTCTCAATTTTGGATGAATAACATAAATTAATGTGTATAATGGAATGGAAAGGTAGAATCAGACGACTGAAAAATTCAATGCCATAGCCAAGACTTGAACCACGGATCTCTCGGTCTGCGTCCAGGTGCTCTAACCACTGGGCTACCATGGCAGCTTGCCGGTAGGACATCAAATTCCCCAACTTTTTCGCATGAGGTTCCACACGGGCTGTGTGGAAGAACAATTAATTGCATGTATAATGGAATGTTTAAATATGTTTTCTTTTTACTTTCTCTACTACGTATAGTAAGTAGGGGAAGTATTGTATTCCACCCAAAATTTCGATACCGAGATTTCACCGGAAATACATGTTTTGAGACCTCCTGAATCCAAAAAAAACATTTTTGGAAACATGTCCGTGTGTGTGTCTGTGTGTCTGTGTGTGTGTCTGTGAACAGCATAACTCAGAAACGAACAGTCGGATAAACACCAAACTTGGTATTTGGGTTCAGTATCTTCCAAGGATGCGACACGAAGGCTTTCAAGAAAATCCCCCATCCCAGAGTACCCTTTACATGGAAGATTTTTCGAAAATTTTAATTTTCTCAAAAATGGCTCTAACGATTTTGATTAAAATATCATATGTTTAAGATATGTTTATGACAATTAAAATGTATATCTTGAATTTCCTGGGAATGATTCCAAAAGTATTCTTTATTGTGAACGACTTTTGCATAACTGGTAAACCATAAGACATAGACAAAATTTTACTACACAAAAAATGTAGATCGCGTTAAAATACACAATTTATGTCATATACATTTTTTTTGTTGAGTGAACCATTTTTGAGATATTACTTGTTATTTTCTTAAATTTTTCAATACTTTTCTCAAATGGGAATTCGTTATTCATTTTTTTGTCTTCGATATTCAAAGAATATTAATTGTGGCAAAGCGAATGGTGCTGCACCTAGCAACAGCTAATAAGAGATATGTATGTGTTTAAAGGCTACTGTATTTGTATATTGCCCTTGTAAATATATATTCCTCTTACATCTACAAGAAAATTAGCAATAAGATAGAGTCTGCAAATGTTTATCTCGATTAACATGAAGCATATGGAGAATAAGCGTTTGTATAAATAGTTCGTACAAGAGTAGAGAAAGTCATGTGAGTGTAAGACGTCAGATTTTTTTATTTCGTATGAATGCATGCAACATTTTCACTCCATAGTGGTTAAATGGATTGCTATAAAGCACGGTGTGTTACATATGTAAATCCGAATAGGCTCTATATCATTTGATGGCGCAATTATTGTTGGGAGGGTATAAATAATTAAATAAAGAAATAATAGTAAGATTCATAAATAATTGCCATAAAGGATTTCCGTATATTAAATCAAGGTATATGCAACAAGCTTGTGCTGAAAAGATTTGTCCAAGGAAAATATCAGTAGTGAGTCATGTTAAGCAAAGACATTAGCGACAGCCGAAGTAGCCAACACGGTAGTATAAAAGTTCTTGGAATTCAGTTAAGTTATAAGCTCAGTACGTTTGAACCGTCACATAGACCAGAATTCTGAAAAAGAAGAAGGGGAATGAAATTCTAAGAGTTGGGCAGGTACTCATAGCAACAAGCTATCAGACGTACACGTAGGATCTTTTAAGTATTGCCAGTGCAAGAAGGGACGTTGGTGAGGTAGGTTAAGGTAGGTGGAGCTTAAGTGATAAGAAAGCGTGTAATCTAAATTAGAGACACTCTTTTCGTGCACACATTCTTGCATGCATTCGTCACTCTGGATACTTGTGAAGACTGGTGTGTTATTTTAAGCGCTCAGTGACACGCTAGTATGAGTACGATTTAGCAGCTGTTGCGAGGGATCTTGCTAGTAAGCGTGTTAGTGTCTCACGATAATTTACACTTCTAGTATATTTTATTGCAAAAACAGTTATTTTAAGCCGTAAAATTGATACTGCAGAAGTTAGGTAGTATAATAGTTTAATTGTTATAGTTTAGAGTGCTACGATTTATAATCAGTTTCATTCTTTATCTTCAAACGGTCGGAAACTCGCTTCAACAGCTTAAGTATTAGGTCATATTAAGTTTCTCAGTCAATTTAAACTGGTGTTATCCTTTCACATTACACTCACGCATACCTTGAGACAGTATTCATAAATCTACCACTGGAGCAGCTGGCACACGAGACAACAAAACGAGCTATCTGGTAACGACATTAGAAGCGGTAAAGTATACTGCTTCAAAATTGTCGCTCATCGCGCAGCTTTAAAAATTCAGATCAAAATTGGCGCCTCATCGTGATGTCTGGAAGTTATCACATATTAATAGTAACTTTACATTTCCCCTTGCCTCTCCTACCCTACACTTCTCACTGAGATGTAAGCTGAGAACCTGGCGCAAAAGAGACTTGCTCTCTGACATCACAGAGTATTCAGTTCACTGACACTGCTTTAGTTATTTTTCCGAAAAGCATTTAAATAGAGAAAGAGCTCAACAAAGTCTAAATACTTATTAGTTATTATTATTAGTTTCGTGAAAAACCTTTAGCCTAAGTTTATAAGAGTAAGAAGTCTGTCAATGTATATTATTTATAAAACCTCAATAGGATGAATATGTAGGAAGTGTATAAATTTTTTGTTACTAATATTAGTGTACATAAGCCCTTAGATCCATTGCTCTTGTGGACGCATTACAGACATTTAAGGTCCTCAGCTGTATTTCGATATGTGTTGACATTATTTTGTCGAAGATTTTAGGCGATAGAAAAGATACTGGGAATTCAGATTGTATTGATGCATATATTAATTTACACCAAACTATATAGTAGTAGTAGTAGTAGTAGTAGTAGTAGTAGTAGTAGTAGTAGTAGTAATAGTAGTAGTAGTAGTAGTAGTAGTAGTAGTAGTAGTAGTAGTGGTATTTATTAAGTACGTAGCATTACATTAATTGTATAACACAATCGCATGGGTCATAAGACCGTACATGCTCTCCAAATAATACCTGGTCTGTAAAGTGAACATTGCAGAATCGACCACAAAACAACCATTTTATAATCACCACAATATATACATACACATAAAGTAAATATGCTCTGAATCACACACACACACATTCACGCACACAAGTGCTCAAGCACCACATATATTTAAAGAAAATTTACATAAACATCTTATCTCTTAGTACACCTACTTCCATTAAGTATGTGCCCAAGCTTGGCCAGTTTTTGGCTGTTTAGAATCGAGTCCCAGCATGCTGTCCTTCGTCTGTTGGAATCCAAAAATACTTCCGGTAATATTTTTTTCCCTACTACCGTCCGTCTGCACGCATGCTGCCAAAATATGCGTCCAGTCTTCTTGTTCCCCGCATAATGGGCAAATCCTCCTGCCGTCATCATCAACAATCTTGCGAGCTTTCCACCCTCCCAACCTAAGCCATGCTATTCCCGTCCTCTGTTCTATACCCAATTCCAAAATATATGTTTCCCTAGCCCACCTAGTTTTTATTTCATGTTGTAGCTATATTGATAGTATAAACTCCCATTACCTCACATATCAAAATTAATATGAGGGTAAATTAAATCATGCGTTCATGTAACATGAAACTTCCGTATTTTACTGCACCAAGCAATTAAGTTTATAATCCAGATCAGCAGTTATATGGATAGTAAAAACATTAAAGTTTCCGTTCCTTTCACAAAATATGCATTTTTATATTAGAAAATGACCTGAAAAATAGAAGTGAGACAATGTTTGCAATAGTGCATATAGTTTGATGTTACTTCATATACTTCTGGAGTTTAGTGCAATGGAGTGAACTTTAACGTAGTACTTTTCTGTGCATACATGTTCAGTACACGTGCATAAATACACATTTTCTGTTTTCCAGATAAAATGAATGCATCCAGCAGTTAAGACCCATTACATTAGAAGGTCTGGGCCGTTACCTCTGTTTTCTGTCTCCCCCTCCCCCTTTTAGTGGCACGATCTATGGTTCCGGGTAACATTTGAACCCAATGGCGCATTCACTCCATTACTTGGACCGGCTTCCTCGCAACGAAAATGGACGCCGGCTGGCCGCGGCCAGCTCTAATAATGTTAGGTTACGAGGACTGTACTGCGCCATCAGGAAACTAATAAAATAGAGGCCATTGAGCATGAAATGCCATCAAACGCCCATTAGGGTACACTTTTTCCTCATTTTTTCCTTCACATATTGTTTGTGTTGCCATTATTGCACGAGTTAAAGATATTCTCGCGGTTGGAGCGGCAGTAACAGCGGTTTTCTGAAGGGTGCTTCAGCTCCACATAGAGTTCAGGCGCGCTCAAAAAGTTTCCAAGGAAAAATTGTCAACCCACTTCTGCCACCAAAATGTAATGTGTGGTCCTCTAGCAAAGCAGGCATAATATGATGTGAATAAGTAGAAAGGTTTTGGCTGGTATTTGAAATTGTATCCTAAGATAATTTCTTGGCTTGCAGGTCATTTCTGTACACCACAGGAGAAAAAAGTCCACACATATGTATTGTACATAATAAGTTCGTTTTTGTGAAAACGTGTTCTTTTCTCAAATGCTTGGAAATTTTAGATTGTCGTCAGACGAGTAGCGCCTGTTGAGCGCACTAATGCATTCCAGCAAGGAGCTTGTACATTAGAAGTGTCCATAGTGACAGAGGAAATATTGACAAGTAGTGAAAATGAGACATTTTAATTCCATTCATATATTATTTTGCTTCAACACCTCAAACTCGGAACACATTCACATATAATACCTGCAAAATGGAAATAAAACGACACGATTTAGGCAGAGAAGTACAAAGTTTTAATTGTAAGAAGCATAAGCTTTAGCAAAGCTTGACAAACAAGAATATAACATAAAACTCCAGAAGAGCTTTCATGTGTCAACTCATATGCTGTGAAACTGCGTCCTCTATATATGGTCAACTTATAAGCTATACATACTACAGCGAAGCTCTGAAATGATTTTGGTCGGTCGCACATGCGCGCGCGTGCATGTAATCGGAGTCTTGATAGCAGAACACCTCCGTCAGCAACGAAAGTTAAGCTCCTAACTATGAACAATTTGGCTTTAACATTACAACCCTAGATCTCCAACTACAACTACAATATCCACCAGATGCACCGTAACCGACAGCTGTTGAGCAGCACAATTACTTAAATTACAATTACCACCCTGTAACCTCAAACCTACCCCACTCTCGCGGTAAAACCTTAAACGGATGGGTACACAGCAAATGCACTTGGGCTGGCCATCAACCCCTAACTGTGGAAACAACTGGATTGATACAAGTAATTAAAACGCACTTAGGGGCAAGGATTGCTGATCGAGTCTTGGGTGAGGGTAGAATGGATAGCTTCATGACAGCTCTTTGAGAACAAAGGTTTAAGCATCGCGAATAAGTACCAGTAGGTCTACCAGGTCTTGCCCATGTTTCCCGTTTCAACGATTTTCAGATATGTGAACTTGCTCTCAAGACTTCGGAACATTGTAGCTATATTGATGGAATAGCGAATGCTAAAGAATTGATGTTATCTATGGTGTGTTTAAAGATAGTTTTAAATAATTTTAATGACTGAAAGAGTTTTAGCAAGGAATTTCCCAAGGAGTTCTCAGTAAGCTGTGCTAATAACAAAGGGGGAAAAAACCTCGAACTATTTTTTCTCCCCACAAAGACTCAGAGAAGTAATCAATATAATGGTTTTAATAGTGCATTGGTCACCAGGCAGCCATTTTATTAGTATATTGAAGGTTAGTTCCAATTTTAGAGCTGTTTTTCTCCAATATAATTTTTGATTTTGCATCACATAAACAGCTTAAACATCAATAAAAATTAATTTACAAGTATAATTTGTTCTTTTTCTTTTCTTTAAACAATAAAAAGTTCGGATTTTACTAAAAAGCTATTCGTTAAACTGAAAAGTAGTTTAAAAATTAATTTTCAAAACTTAACATTAGTAATAATGTATGCAGGAATACAATTTTTCTATGCACTTCAATATTTTGAAACGTATAATAGTACAAATCTTTAAATAGTGTAGTAAATATTTTTGTCAATATCTACAAAATTAAACGATCTGTAACATTTCAAAGTAAGTGAATAAAAAATGGCAAAATTGACATAACTGCTAAACCCTAAAAGATATAGACATGAAATTACACTGGGGTAACACTTGGATGCTCCAAAATGCCTACCTTGGTAGTTCAAAAATGTATATGTAAGTATACCTCTCACTTAGTAGAAATTGTTTTGCAGATTCTTGTTTACACCAATTAAAGTTTGCATTAATACGAACATGTATTCAATTAGGGCAAGTACCGACAGAGCCAATGAACTAAGAACTTCCTGCACGGTGTTTTCTTACTGGGCGTATGAACGCATGATTCGCGCTGCTGCTGTAATCCAGGTCACGCTACTGACGCGGCTTTGCTCTTCTCTGGCTCTGCAGTATTGAGTTGACATTGATATTGTGTAGGTCAGTTATTTATTATTTTGTCCTGTATTTAGTCACAAAATATATTGAGGTATATGTTCTCCACTACGCTGCGTGTATTTATTTGTGATTTGTATGTGTTAACTCAGTCAGCTCATCAAGCAAACATATTTAATACTTTTCTCTGACGAGGCTTGGTTCCACCTCCATGGATATGTCAATACACAAAATGTGGTTATTGTAGCTCTAACAACCCTAATATTGTTCATGAAGTACCCCTTCATGACGAAAAAAATGGGTGTATGATGCGCTACGAGCAGGGAAAGAGCTATGGGGCCAATTTTTGTTTCCGAGTCAACAGCTGACGCCCCTACATGCGTGAATGCAATTTTGCCCCCTTTTTTTAGAGAATTAACGGATAGGGGGCATAATTTTGCCTTTTTTCAACAAGATTCTGTCACAGCTCATACGCCAATTTTCGATGAGAATCATTGAAAGTGTATATGAGGACAGAATTGTTAGTAGAGATTTGTGGCCTCCTCGGTCCCTCCACCTAACCCCCTGCGATTTCTATCTCTGGGTGAATTAAAATATAATCTACAAGGCAAACTTACACAGCCTGGAAGAATTAAAACAAAGTATCCACCAGGAATTTAGCCGCATTTCTCAATGTGGACTACGGCGAGTGATGGATAATTTCCTGAAGAAGTGTATGGACAACGATGACCAGTTGCAGCACCTCCTTTTATTAAGTTGGTAAATAAAGCTTTAAAAATGTAATGGTTGCATCCGCGTCATTCTATGATAGTCGCAGACGGCAACGAGCGCCGATAACGCGAACAGGAAAAACACCGCGGAGCTAGTTCTTAATTCATTGGCTCTCCCGGTATAAACTGAAAGCATGCTGAAGCACTTTTAGTTCGAACAATTGCTTCCAGGTACGCTCAATTCCTTTTGAAAACCCGTGTTGCAGTTAGGCTTCACGCGCGTTAAACATTTTAACGGAATTAAACAAGTTTGCTCCATTAATTATATATATAATTTTAAAGCTAAATAATTTCAACTTTGAAAGCCAGGGCAGATATGCTGAAAGCTAATATTTGCAGTTTCCTTTAGCAACACATTTATTCTGTAGCAAAATGTTTACGGTCGTCAACTCGCAGAAGCCGTACAGAAGTTATTTTGCAGCGCATGATACCACAGAAGAGAGAAAGAGCCTTGGAGAAGATTGGTAGGATATTTTAATGGGACGTTTAATTAGTCACGCCTTGATAGGCCCGGCTGGCTTGGGCCAGAGGGCACCCCCCCTCTCCCCATCACACGTCGTGCTGCCCCTACAAACTGATCCGTCATACGGACTGGCCCAGATATTCTCTTTCACTCCATGTGTTTTGTTTCCTGCAGTCAATTGTTTCTGAGGGTCTAATACGTCACGTGTCCCAAATAATACGTGTTGCATTGCAAACCTCAATGAATAGAGTTCAGTTGACAATGACCTTTCGAAGGGCTAATTACTGAGAATTATACAGCAAGGATATTAAAATATTCATATAAATAAGTTATATTTACAGCACACGATGGTTCTCAAAACGTGTGCTTTCCATTTTCTTCCCTACATTCGCCAAAACAGGGTTTCAGAATCTCTCTAATCTCAGATACAGTATGTATATTTGTAGAGCGGTCATATGAACGAAGAAAGCGAAACAGGCTCTCTGAGAGTACCGACTTCTCCCAACACATTGCCGCTGCTTTGCTTTTAGATTTAGGAACAAGTTGACTTTGTCCCCAAGTAAGGGGCCATTCATAATGAAAAGTAAGCATTAACATAACGACGTAAAACTTAAGCATAAACCTACGTCATTCACAACAACAAACGGAAACAAAAACAGCAGTCAATAGCAAGAGAGCGTGAAACAGCGTAACTAATATGGCGGCTTGTGCGGTGACTACCGACAATACGCACGACAAAAGAGGTTATGTACATGAATCAAAATGAACACGAGCTAGCTACCTGAATAAAGGACGTTAACCCTCTCCAGCCCAATGCTAAATGCGGCATCATTATGTATATTTGTTGCTCGAAGTTGGATAACAAGCCTAACTTGCAAGCCTTAAATTTTCATCATTCTCTATCTTTGTAATATATGCTTCACTAATTGGATACTATCATAGCCTGAAATAAAAAAAATCTTTGTATTAATATATTGAAAAAAAGAGTTCAACTACAGTGCTAACTATCCTCACTCCTGGCAATCACCGTTATTTTTACGTGGGTCCACCCCAACCTTTGCCACAGACTTGGTAACACCGCAGCAGGGATTCGAAATTCGTGCTGGTGACGTTCATTACTGAGCTAATCCGAGCTTAAGGCAAGCTGTGATATCCCCACATACCCTCAGGTTTCACAAATCAGTTTCAACCGAAAATAAATTGGGTGGAGAGGATTAAACTCACAAAAAAGCACCATCTACCATCAGCATTTGTATGTTGTTAATTTTATGGATATCCTAGTGATCCCTGGCCCGTTATGTTATATAGAAATCTAATGGGAGGTGGTATAATGATCGGGGGGGGGGAGATGCATGGAGAATCACTCTCTGATTGCTAGCTTCTTATGTTTAATGTAGACACCAACTTGAAAGCTTGTACCTTACTACCAACCAAGTTTACGTTTAATTCAATGCTTATTTTATGTGTAGGCAATTCAGTGCGAGCGCTTCCATTAGTATATATATATATATATATATATATATATATATATATAATCTGGTGTTTAAGGTTACGTTTCATTCCAAATGAGGCCTAACGTTCACTTTAGTATACCTATACCATAGCCGCTCAGAACATATTATTCCCGAAACATTTGATCAGTTTATAGCAAACTGACAGAACATGCAGCTCTGCTGTTGTTATCGCTTTAAATACGGAGATTCTTCTCCTTCCCGCTTTCTCACTGTTTCTCGTTCTCTCTCGTTCTCCTTACAACTCCATCGCTCTCTTTTTCTCCCTTGCTTTCCTTTCCATTCCTCCACTCTATCTCCCCCTTCATTGTCCGTTCTCTTATCTTTCCTCTCTGCGCAACATACATGCTATTGGATGTTTTGAAAACCAGTGATAAACATATGGGCAGAACGAGTCACTCGTGTGGCGGTATTCAGGTAGTGGTAAGACGCGACACTTCTAGCTGGGAACACTTTGACGCCTCATCTACCGCATTCATAGTCTAATTCTGAATTCTTACTTTCTTACCATCTTCCTACAGTAGGTAGAGGAAGAATTGTATTCTACCCAAATATTTTGTATCTAGATTTAGCGGCAAATAAAGACTTTGAGATCCTCTAAATCAATAAAGTAGAAACAAAAGCGCACGTGTATGTGTGAGGGAGAGAGGGCAACATAGCTCAAATCGGATAAATACCAAATTTGGCACTTAATTTAAACATCTCCCAAGGATGCACCAAGAAGATTTTCAATAAAGTTTCCCGAACTATCCATTATAAAGTAGCGTTTTCATTAATTTTCTCAAAAGTGGCTCTAACATTTTGATTAAAATAACCTATGTTTAAAAGGTTAGTTATAGTTCTGTATAACTGCTGAACCGAAAGAGAGAGTAAGGTGTATACAAAAATTCTGATGTGTTACACTCACATGACTTTCTCTACTCTTGTACAAACTAGTTTTACAAACGCTTATTCTCCATATGCTTCATGTTAATCGAGATGTTAATCGTATAGCTAATTTTCTTGTAGGTGCAAGGCGAATTGGTAGGCTTTAAGCGATAGTCAAATGTTTTAAGAGCTGGTTGCTATGTGGAGTATTCCATTCTCTTTGCATGTCCAGGACATAAAAAAGTGAATAACGAATTCCCATTTGAGAAAAAAATATTAGTATTGGAAAATTTAAGGGAATAAAAAGCAATATCTCGAAAATGGTTCACTCAATAAAAAAATGTATATGATATAAATTGTGTATTTTAACGCGATTTGTGTAGTAACATTTTGTCTATCTCTTATGGTTTACCAGTTATGCAAAGTCGTTCACAATGAAGAATACTTTTGGAGACATTCCCAGAAAATTCGAGATATGCATTTTATTTGTCATGAAAGTATATTAAACATATGATATTTTAATCAAAATCGTTAGATCCATTTCTGAGAAAATTAAAGTTTTCGAAAAACTTTCCATGTAAAGGGTAATCTGGGGTGGGGGGATTTTCTTAAAAACCTTCGTGTCGCAGCTCTGGAAGATACTGAACCTAAGTACCAAGTTTGGTGTTTATCCGACTGTTCTGTTTCTGAGTTATGCTGTTCACAGACAGACAGACAGACACACACACAGACACACACGGACATGTTTCCAAAAGTGTTCTTTTTTGGGGGGGATTCAGGAGGCCTCTAAACATATATTTCCGATGGAATCTTGGAATAGAATTTTTGGGTGGAATACAATACTTCCCCCTACTTACTATACGTAGTAGAGAAAGTAAAAATGTAGACCTCTTTAAAACATAAAATTTATTTGTAATAACCCTTTTTGTGATATCAGTCATTATTACTTGTTATTGGTTTGAATTATTTAATACTTTTGTCATTTTTGAAGTGCTGTCACCGTTCTTTGTTTCTCGCATTGTCATGCAGTTTATAGTGACACGCTTTTCTTTATCGCTATTGCATCCTGCACCATCCCCTTGTACCTACAATAAATGTATACTGATCCTGAAAATGTTCATCTTGATTAACATGAAGAAGTCAGTAAAGCAAATTTCTGTAAGATTAGTATGTAGAAGAGATGTAAAAGTAAAAGATAATGGGTAGAGAAAGTCATACAAATATAAAGCATCTAATGTTTTAACTTTCTCTACCAAGTACCTAGTAGGTAGAGAAGGTATTGCATTCCACCCAAAATTCGACATCCAGATTTCACCGGAAATACATGTTTTGAGGTCACCTGGATTAAAATAAAAACAATCCCTGTGTGTGTGAACAGCATAATTCAAAAACTAAAAGTCGGATAATTACCAAACTACGTATTTAAATTCAGCATCTTCCAAGGATCAACACAAAGATTTTCAAGAAAATCCCCTCAACCCAACTACCTTTTACAAGGAAAATTTGTCTAAAACTTTATTTTCTAAAATATGGCCCTAACGTTTTTGATTAAAATACCATATATTAAAGGCATTTACATGAAAAACAAAATGAATATCTTGAACTTTCTGGGAATAGCCTTTGAAGTCCTTTTCATTCGGAAGGAATTTTGTATAATCTTGTATAACTGGTAAACGTTAAGCGACGGGCGTAAACGGACTACACAAAAAAATGTAGATATCGTTGAAACACACAATTTACTTCAAATACGTTTTTCTGTAGCATAAGCCATTTCTAAGATATCGGTTATTAATGGTACGAATTGTTCATTTCTTGATCATCCTTTAAAGTCCTTTCAACATTCAGTTATTTCTCGCAATTGCATGGAACCTGTATGGGATTTTAAGGCCAGCATATTGCGTCCAGTTCTTAAACATGTGACTATCGCTCTTCCCTTTGTATCTATAACGAAATGTGTAATGCAACCATTTCCGGAAAGATTTGTCTCGATTGAAATGAAGTAGAAAGGAAGATAAACTTTCGTAGGAATAATCTTTTTACCTCTAATAAAGTCATAGAGGTTAAAGAAAGTGAAGTGAATGTATCACATCAGATTTTTTTTTTCCATTTAGGATTGAGGATTTTCCGGATAATCGATACATACTCTATTGTAAGTGAAACAGTTTCCTATGATAGCCGTCGACATCGTTAACGTTACTCTGACATTCATTAAATGCATCGCTGTTTTTCTGACTGTAGAGCTTGATAACGCGAGGAATGTTAACAACGTAATTGCTTTTGCTACACTTTTAATTATGCCACTAATAGAACGATTAAACTTAATGGTGACATATATGGGATCAAGAAAAAGGTACTTACGCCGTTAGCTGTTTCTTTATATGGCTAGATGTTGGGTGACTGGCATTCAAATACTTTAACACTGCAGTTTCCTTCCCCCAGCTTGGTACCTCTTTTAAGTAGTAATTTATTTTCTCTGTAACTGGGCTGCTCTTATCATGATCAAACGCAACTTGAAGTGTTATTAAATTCACTTTCTGCAGACAGATCGCTTTACTTGCATAATCACCTTCCCCTGTAATTTATCTCCTTTTTTTGTTACTTCGTACTTAAAGAAAAGTTCGTTCAGACTCCTGTCAAGGAAGGAATTTACTTGATGTTTGTCAAGAGTCGCAGGCCGGGATTCCTAATGATATACAAGGTTAACAACAGCCATAGTCATTCGTTTCCTTTTTCCTTTTGCTACCACCTACTGCTACCAGGTATTACGTTTCACTCAAAAATTTGATATCGAGATTTCACCAGAAATACATGTTTTGAGACCACTAAATCCCCCCAGCAAAAAAAAAAAAACATTTTTAAAAAAAGATTTCTGTGTGTTTGAACAGCATAACTCAAAAACTAGAAGTTCTCTTGGTATATAAATTCAGTGTCTTTCAAGGATGTGACACGGAGATTTTCAAGAAAATCCCCCCGCCTCAATCTTGGAATATTTTTATTATTGTTTTTTTTAATGTGATGTAATACGTTCGCATAGCTTTCTCTTTATTAGTGGGTATACAAAGCATTCTTACTAAAGCTTATTTTTCTATCTTACTACATTTTAATTCAAATAAACCTTTGCAAAAATAGCTACATTACATATTTCGTTATAAATACAAAGAGAACAGTGGTAGTCAAATGTTTAAGAACTGGACGCTATATGCTGGCCTTAAAATTTCAATTGTTTCCATGCAATCGCGAGAAACAACTGAAAATCGATGGGACTTAAAAGGGATAAGTATTGAACAATTCGAACAATTAATATTCGATATCTTATAAACGCTTATGCCGCACAAAGGCTTATTTAAAATAAATTGTGTGTTTTAAAGAGATGTACATTTTGTATAGTGCGTTTCCGTCTATCGCTTAACGTTTATCTAGTTATGTAATATTACACAACATTTCTTTATATCAAGTGGACTTCACAGGCTATTCCTAGAAAATTCAAGATATGCATTTTATTTGCCATGTAAATATCTTTAGTATATGGTACTTTAATCAAATCCTTAGAGTCATTATCTAGAAAATGAAAACTTTTGAAAAAGTTTCTACGTAGTGTAGTTTGGGTCGGGGGATTTTGTTGAAAATATTCATATCTTTGGAAGTTACTGAATTTAAACAACACGTTTGGTACTTTTCCGGCTTTTCGTTTTTGAGTTATGCTGTTCACAGACACACACATGACCTTTTTCTAAAAATGTTTTGTCTGTATTCAGGGGGCCTCAAAACATGTATTTCCGGTGAAATATTGATATCTAATTTTTGGGTGGAGTGCAACTTCTCTACCTACTACGTACGTGGTAGAGAAAGTAAAATTAGCTTTAACTATTTTAATTAAAACACCCTAATATTTAAGATATTTCTATGACAAACAATAAATATATTATGAATTTGTGGGAATTAGCCCATGAAATGCTCTTCGTTCTGAATGACTTTTGTATAATTAGTCAACCGTAAGAGATAGACAAAATCCTACTCCACAAAAAATGTAGATCTCGCTAAAGTTCACTTTTTGTGTGTGTGTGTGTGTGTTTGTGTGTGTGTGTGTGTGTGTGTTAACCATATCCTTTGTTTATTTGCTTGAATGTTCAATCACTTATTCATGTTTTCTCGTTGTCATGCAAGGAACGGAATTTCAAGGCCAACACATAGCGATCCACTTTTTAAAAATCTGGCTATCGCTTTAGCCATCCTTCTTATTCCTAAAACGAAATGTCTAAAAACAGTTTATCTCGATTAACAAGAAGTATTTAGAAGAATAAACTTTTGGAAGAATTTTTGTAGATGAATGAGTAGATAATGTCATGCGAGTGCAACACGTCAGAATTTATATGAAATTTGCCATATATGCATTATAAATACTGCAACTTAACCACCTATTACCGAATTCCACGCTTGAAACATTTGCAATCTGTAATAATATTATAAGGTGAGAAAATTTGTATGTGTTCACCATTGAAAAGCGGTCCTCTTTCTGACGGACATACGCTATAAGAAACCTTCCAATGTCAAGTCCTAAATTAGTAAAATACCAGGTGAGGGCAGGAATAGCAGGGAGAGGAACAAAGAGTAAAGATGAGAAATGGGAAGGAGAAGGTGACAGAGAAATAATGAGAGACACGCGGTTGAGGAACGAGAGAGAAACACATTTAACATAATAACGCGGTCAGAGCTGCAGGTTCTACTTGCATGTTATAAAATGTGAGAAGGTGTACTTCTTGGTAATTTTTAATTCTACGAAATATTAAAGCATAATGACTCCTAAAATTTTAAATTATAACAACAATTTCGATGTTCTGCATGCGGCTCTTGTCCTTTTATGACGTAAGTACGCAGGGAGTCTGTCTCTTGCGTTTCTCATTTTTATTACATCTCTTTATTACGTTCTAATCATAAGAGCGTAATAATTTATTACTATACATGTGTAATTCGTTAAATTTACTAGCTGTTCTGAAAATAAACGGTGTGTTTTTTTGTATGCATGCTGTTTTTATTAACGCTGGTAGACGAATGCATAAATACAGAGCTAATTTAAAAACATAGGTACTTACCATTAACGCCGCGGTGTATTATCTGGGTTATGAACACGCGTATGCATAGTTGTGTTTTACGTGACAGCTTTAACAAACGTGCAGGGCAAAATACACGAAGTGCAGTATAACCGCTTGAAATGCCTGCAGTTTATCGGCTGCTGCATCCCGCTAGGCCGGTAACTGCTGTGTGCAGTGACGCTATCGAAGCCAGCTGCGGCGCATCTCGTTATTCACCTTCGATCAAATACCGTTTAAAATAACTTCACCAGAATTTATAGTTACAGTAAACAACAAGCAGCAACTTTTAACTAAGAATTAAAAATTAGAATGTTCAAGACAAACAACTGCTTTTTCGGAGAAAAAAAACTGCTCTTAGGAGTCGACGTGTTTATTAAATTAACGTGCTAAAGTCAAAAAGAGCGAGATGAGTTCCTTGTAGATGTTTTCAACAGTCTTAAAAACTCGAAAACTTTGCTCATTGAGGAAACTTTTTTTATATTTACATAATTTATATTGTTGACATTACCGTTAAATATTCCTTGTAAAATTCTCGACTTTACAATATTTTGAGGTCATAGTCAGGTTTCAAATGTTAGATGTGCTGCTCATATTTGGAATATCCTCAGTTCGACTCCCGCTTCGGCCAATCTGACGCTCAATATCGAAATATTAACTAAAAAATAGGCCTCCTTGATATCCAGTGAACACAAAAGCTTTTTTTTAAGATCCATGTGTGAGAGTGTGTGTGTATTTGTGTGTGTCTGTATGAATGTCATAACTCAAAAACGAAAAGTCGGATAATGCCAAATTTTCTATTTAAGTTTAGCATTTTTCAAAGTTTTTAAGAGAGTTTTCCTATCCAAAAGTATTGTTTGCGTTATTTTTATTTTCTCAGAAATTAATAACGACTTTTACCATATATCCTATGCTGACATAAGAAATAAAATGTATACTTTAAGTACTCTGCAGATAGAGACTCTGAAAGTCTCTATATTTAATTGAATGTTGATAATTTTATATACTAGAAAACCTTATAGTATAGAATGTTACTATGGAAAAAAGTAAAGCTGATAAAAATACACATTTTGCATGACATAAATTTCATCCAAATGTGGAAGCTCGGACCTTTCCCAAGCGTTATTTAATGGACATACTTAAAGTTTGTGATTTTGTTTTCCTCTTTTTGCCTCATAAGAGATTGTTACCACGAATAAACATCTGAGCGCTGTTTCTGCATGTTGTAATTAAGCACTTCTTGCTTCATTTGAAATCATTCTTAAGCAAAATATTTTAAGTGACGTTAATGTGGATAACATTTTATATGAATAATATAATGCTCGTACATAACGGATGTATGTGAATTTGCCATTGGTAGAAAAACTGTGTGAGTGTATCACATTAGGCTTTTTATAGTACTTCTCAGTCGCCAAGTGTGTTCCGAATTGAGCATTTCAACACTTCGAACCAGGAGCCGCCGTGTTAGCTCATTGGTTTCGTTCGCAGCTCTCATGCTGTGAATCTGTGGGGAGATTCCCAGCTCTGGGGTGGCGATTTATGTCAGCCTTCACTTCCTAAAAGCTCAAAATGGTTCGGAGTCCACGGTAAAAGCTATACATCATCACTGTCATCCTACCATCGTAGTAACAGACAACAAACACATGCTGGGTACCTACTGCTACTGTAAACAGGTCAAGACATCGCTTGGTGGAACGAGATTTCCCTCAAGGTAATATACCATATGGGGAGCGTTGAAACAACAACACTTCGAAACAATTACCACGCACAAATTAAAAGAAACAGAAATATTTAAATAGCTTAGGAAGGCTCACCTGCTGTGCGGTAGCATGCCAGCCTTCCAATTCAGAGGTTCTTAGTTCGAATTTCATTTGGGGCGAACTATCTTGATACTGGGGTTTTCACTTATCCTCATTTTAAGGCGAATATCGGGCAGTTCTCGGTTAAATGGACTAGGGGATGATTTCATTATCACTCCATTCATTTGATTCATCGTCCCTGCAGATCTTAGTTGCTAAAGAGACGCATTCCAGTTCATTCAAGCTCTCTGCAACGTTTGTTAACAGGGATGGTAAACACTTACAAGAGCGAATAAAATAAAATCACTGACTCAAATACATCAAAGAACCCACACACACCGTTACGATACCTCGTAGCGTTTGGTGACGTTAAATAAGAAACAAAATAAAATAATGACTGCACCTTGCTTTAAAAGATCGGTTCCAGTAAAAATAAGACACTTTTCATTACCAGGAAAGCTACAACGACATGAAGGTGATAATTGTAACGAGAATATCTTAGCCTCGCCCCCTTTGCTAGCCCTCCATGGCAGTCAATAGAATAATGAGTAAGCGAAAGACACACCCGTCCGTTGCACAACGCATCGTAAACACAAGGTTTTCAAAAGAAGGTATAAAGCCAGCTAAAATTGGGATAGACTGCAAAGGAAGTTGACTCTTCCTACTGCCGGTGTTTCTAGACTTCAAAATATTTTTGAAGGAAAGAGAAACTTTGAAAACGAAAGCAGTCAACGGCTACCAACACAAGAGTTGATTGACAAAGCATTTGTGCTGTCTCGCTCTCTTCCCTAACAACTGGAGTTTCTTCCACGGAGGCTATACAGCATGATATTTAAGTCCCTCCACAGTGATGCAATAAGCGGATATGGGAATGTATTTGTGATGCTACAGTGGTGGAATGGTCGGAATGCATTTGGTAAAAGCAGGAAAAGAGGAAACAAATAAAAGTCATAATTAACTTCTCTATTCATAGAAGATGTTGAAAATGCCCCCATTACGCTGAGGGTGTGGATTCACACGTTTAATTTTATTGTTAAACAACACATTGATTACAGTTCCTTTTGCCACTGAATTAGTATAATTTACTACTGCGAATTTCAATTTAACTATTCTTTTTATATTATCTTTATACACTGTTGACTTTGCAGAAAATATAATCCGGGTCAATCACTTGTGGCAGCTTCATGAGTACTAGCCTCACAAATTTATTTATTAAATCGTAAACAGTATCTCGAAATGGAAATCTGCAACTTGGAAACTGCTTCGTAAATTTTTGTTTCGCCTTTTCTGTTATTTACCAGCTTCTCTTAAAACATTCTCCACTAAAACCATACGCTGTTCAATAAAAAACCTTTTCAACTTAACTCAAATGAAAACAGACTTACACACTGGTAGAGACCATCATTCACAAACCTTGTTACAATAAGGATAGTGCCTTGGGTAGGAATGCGACCGCTGTGTCATTGACAGGCACTAAACAATAGTATGGTATCTACTGAAG
Source organism: Deroplatys truncata (assembly GCA_030765065.1). NCBI lineage: Eukaryota > Metazoa > Arthropoda > Insecta > Mantodea > Mantidae > Deroplatys > Deroplatys truncata. Next base: position 109,930,162 of record CM060975.1, read on the forward strand.
GCTACTGACATGAGGTACTGTGGAGCAACTAAAAGAGCATATTGCATGTGGTGCACTATTCTTCACAACTTTGGCTACCGAAAAAAAATTTCTCATTCTGTGCATTCTCACAAACTAGTAGAAAAATTAGAGGAAATGCATTGCTATTTCTAGCACATCATCTGCATTAGGAATAATTAAACAATAAATAGGAGATCGTATTTTGAGGACTCTAATGTCACGTGAAAGCAAAGGCAGAAAACAAAATGTTTAATGGCCCAAATTTCGGGGAAGGGGGACAGTGGAAAGGCACCGTGGTGCATAATTTGGCTAATGTTTACACACGCATTTACCACTTCTGTTTTTTTGGATTTTACTTATCAAAACGCGGTTTGCAAAGTGTCTAAAACACTATTATGTTGTTTAGTTTAAAAACTATAAAACTATGGAAAACACGTTGTTAATTTGAGTTTTGCAAACAGTTAGGATGATTTTTAATTAAATGGGTTAGTAAAATGGGCTCCCGAGGAAAGGCTTATATCTGTTTAAAATTCGTGAATTTTACTATTCTACATAAGAGTACTTCTAATCCGTATATGCATACGTCTGCAAGAGGTATGCTATACATTCCACTGATATGATGGAATTCTTTACCGAAAGAAACGTTATTCTTCCATTTTACACCTATCCCGATGTGTGTAATGTAATTTCTTGCACACCCCTACTGGCTTTCATGGAGTACAATAATCCCTCCAAGATCTAAACGTATTCGCTTCAGAATTTAATTTATTTCATTGTTGTTACTTCTCTAAAATCTTATTACAATGCTCTAAGGAATATATCCTAAGAATAACACAAATGAAATTTCTTGGAAAATGACTATGATGTAAGAAGTTCACTCGTGAATTCAGTAGCAGAGGAAGTTAATACACTGACATGAGAGTGTCCCAGGAAAGCTGCTTGAATATCTTTATGAAGTCGATGGATTCAAAAGCAAAGGATTTTGGCTTTGGGTTCTTTTATTATTACACCTGAGGTATATTTCAAACCTTTAACGAACTATGTGAACCATGTGCATGAGAGATTTTCCTGAAGCCTATAACATACACACATATTTTTAACTCCATCTAGAGTTGAGTATTCTATTAATATAGTTACGAGCATTCCCTTCTGGAGAAAGGGAAACCCCTGGAAAAAGCCTTATCCAGTTAGCTCATCCTAATCGAGATTCGAACTGAGGACCTTTTGAATGTGGGGCAGACATACTACTCGCACACCATGGAAATTGCTTCAGGATTCTTATGTGCGGAAGAGGGAAGAAAAGGCCAAATGACCTTACCTCCACATTAGTAAATAAATAATTGTCGGGCAAAATGGTTGATGTTGAAATGGATTTGGCTCGGATATCTCAAACTCCCAGGTTTGACTCAAAATTGACTGTACCTACGTATGCATTGAGATCGCCACCTTGAACTCGAGACCAGTAGATCAGTGTCAGCCAACTGAACGCTCTATGTCGTCAGTGAGCAAGTTTCTTCTTGCTCTCGGCCCTCAGTATGAGAGCAACTCATTGAGAAGCGAGGCAACGAGTTGCAGTTAGCGAAGAACCAGCGGCCTAAGGAATGTACTGTATGTTGTACTTCATATATATTTGATTTTAAGACGCTAAGTTTCCACTTCCCTTCTCCCTCCACCCCTTGCCAATGAATTCCAGAAACAGAGTTACGTCTCACGACTGTGAAGTGTCATAGGAAAATGAGGGACTCTGCTGTAGAATGGGATATTTTCGGGCTTAAATAAAATAAGCCCGAAATATCTGGGCCTGTACTGCATTTAGCTATACAGAAAATGTTCAAAGTATACTTTTTAAAGTCGCAAATGACCTTTTTAGACAGGACTTATTTTAAACAAAAGAATAATGGTAAATATTTCAGCTTAGTTCCCGAGGTCGCGGGTGCAAATCTGCCGGAGGGCGATGGAGTTTTCCCGGCGTAAAAATCCTTAGCATGGCTTTCTTCGGAAGGGAAGTAAAGCCGGTGGTCCCGTGGCGTAGAATTACGGCACGTAAAAGAACCTCACGCCTGATAAAGAGGCCTCTGAGTAAAATTACAGTCTTTCACGCCCAGTATAGAATGGGACGCGTAGGACCACAGCACTTAAACGGTTTGTAAAGGGTTTTTAAAAAAACAATGCGGGAATAACGTAAATATTTAAAACTCTCTAAACCAATTTTGGTATAAATGTAAATAGACTTAGTTACAAATTCTTGCAATGAATCTTATCATATGCATAATCCACATTTCATCATTGAACTTCCTTCTGGAGCTTTGACCTCGCTGGCTTTGAACCCACGAACTAGTCCAGAACGTTCTCGCTACACTACACTGACAACGTGACTCGCCACTGACAAGTGTCATCTTCTTCCCCACTCGACGTCACAATAACATTCCAGCTACTTGAATATTTGGCTGAGGTGAAATTGTGTGATTTTTGAGAATTATTGCGAAATCATACAGCATATATCAAGATATATAATAAACTGACTACAGGCGGCCAGAGCCTTCCCTCCAACGGCCAGCCAAACCGAGGATTCACACTCCCCCAATGCCTGGGGCAGACACCTGACATGGAGCAGAGAGTGAGAGACCAGAGTGGGTGATCACCACACGCCGGAGATGAGCGCGAGAAAGTGGATAGTAGATGGAGATGAGAGATGAACAGTAGGAAAGGTGATGATGGAGTACCGGTGGAATGAAACATGGCGGGGAAACCGGAGAAAACCCGCCCAGACGCCGCTTTGTCCATCACAAATCCCACAGTTGAGTCCCTGGGATTGAACCGGCCGCCTTAGTGAGAGACGAGCTTTCGGCCACGGTGGCCGCCTATATCATAAACAGGTATAGGAATTCTTAAGCAGTTGGCTTCAAGCTGTCTACACCTAAAACATAGAAATAATGCAAAACTTCAGAGGCCAATGGTAATTAACTGTTCTTCCACTAGAAAGGTTGAATCAGACTGCAAAAATTCAATCTCGGCTATGGCATTGAAGTTTTCAGTTTCTACCATACCATTCAGAGACTAAGGTTCCCTGACAGGAAGGTAAAAACCGATCCGACTGCTGCCTACAAACGCTAAAAGACTATAAGAGGAATGGCAGTGGTTTGTGAGGCAGTATTTTTATCGCTTAATTGATATCAATCTAATTATACAGCATAAAAAATAATAGTCCGCCTATAAGCAATTAATATATACTATAGTATATAAAGTATGTATTATAGCCATTGTATTGTTTATTATATTATAATATATATACCTATGCATGTATAAAATGTTATGTGAATGTATTTCTTAGTTTAATAATGTAGGAGCTATGAGAATAGAAGCAAGCTGCTTTTCGTAGCAAAACAGATCACAAAGTGGAAGCCAAAGTTTGTAACAATAAGCTAACCTTGAGACAACAATAACTTAGAAAGTTAAAAAAAGGCTACCAACAGTTCATGGAGTAATACCGATGTAACATTCAAAACAGTTTGTAAATGGTCACGTGGGTGCAGAAAGTCTAAGTAAAACAGGTGTTCTATTGGAGTAGGTTTAGCCAATCAGAAAATAGAAAGATAAAAATGTAAACATTTAAACTGTGGACGCTAAGAAGTAGCGTGCCCAAGCAGTGGTTTTATGTCAGAGTGTGCAGACGTGAGAATTTAGTGCAGTGCAGATAATAGATAAATTTTGACCTTTTAAAAAAAGATAGGAATAATATCTCACAGTTCCATATTTAGATACGTCAGTAAATTGTTACTCAACTGCCCTGAAGGAGTAATAAAGAAGTAAAAATTTACAATTATAATTTGTGTAACGTGTGTAAAATTATTCTGCAGTCGTAACACCCCTATTTAGAGATACTTGCTCTACCAGATATTACTGACGCAGCCGAGGCATAAATAAATAAATTTAAATACAAAATATGATTAGTAATTAAACTTAAAAAAATTATTACACATACATTTTATTAACACACTACACCGCCCATTTGTTACCTGCGACTTACCTGTCTATTGTCCAGTAATAGTTTCGTTTTATTTCCTTTCTTCCTGGCTTTAATCCTTAGGAAATCCTGGTCAAAAATAAATGTTCATGTACGATAAGTGGTTTTAATAAAAATAATACAGGAACAACATAAATATTTAAAAATCTCTAAACCAATTTTGGCCTAAATGTAAATGAACTTCGTTACAAATTTTCACAATAAATCTTATCCTATCATATGTATAATCCAGATTCCATCATTGAACTTCCTTCTGGAGCATTTGACCTCGCTGGCTTTGAACCCACAAACTAGTCCAGAACGTTCTCGCCAAACTACGTGACTCGCCACTGACAAGTGTCATCTTCTTCCCCACTCGGCGTCACAATAACATAAATGACTTTTACGAACAAAGAGCCTGGGCGAATTTAATTACTGTTTGTAAACTTTCTCCTCTTTGCTGTTCGCGTAATTCACAAGTTTAAAAGCCGTAACTCTGGAGGGTCAAAACAGGACAGAGAAAATATCAACACCGTATTTCACTTCTAAAAATCAAGGTATCTACCTCTTTTTTATTTTCCCTGGTCCCTCTCTCTGAAACTACGAGGGAGCAAAAGTAGGAGGAAAAAGCATCCATTGTCATTTCTCTGTGGCATTGGGTTGGAAACAAAGGATTAAAGCAAATGTTCGTCGTGCCACCATTTCTTATTATTTTCATCAAAAGAAGTTCATAGCCTTTCCAATGGATGAGAAATAATTTTTAGATTGTGCGTGCTTTGAGATCTATCATTTAAAATGGCACACGGCATGTCACAGAACGCATTGTTTGCTTCTTAGTGTTCCAGAGCGTCACGAAACAAAAGAAACTTGTGAGAAACGCTCTCTGTGCGGAGTTTGGGCTCGTTCTGAAGCTATGAAATAAAAATGAAACAACAAACAAATTGAACTAAGATATTGGGTATGAGAAAGGTAAAGATTATTATTAAAATATTTAATTATGAAATTTTACCGTTAGCTTAATTACATGTAACTTTCAAATAAACTTATAGAGTTTACTTATAAGGAGAGTATCAAAACCAATCATGTCAAAACCTACCTCGAAATTTCGTGAACAAAAATGACTGGATATTAAAAATCTGCTTGCAAAAATTAGTTGCCAGCTCGTAAAACCTTAACGCTCATGCGACGGTTTATGTCGCAGCCGGCAGCGCCTGTTCTTCAGCTCCTGCTCTTAGGTGTATACAAGACGTATGTGCCGAAAAAAAATATTGTATCTGCGAAATATGTTTTAGTTGGCACGACTAGTTTTTTAATTTCATTCCTTAATTCCTCCAATATGTGAGTATTTTAAAATTAAACAATAAAGTAAAAAGTCAATATAAGGAAAAAAGCTTATTAAGCATCATAAAGCAATGCAAGTGTAGTAGATTTTGAATATTGTTGTGGAGTTAAAATCAGCATCACGAATCAAGAGTTCGCATCAGTCATACATAGAACCGCTCATGCTCATTATAGAATAATAATAATAATAATAATAATAATAATAATAATAATAATAATAATAATAATAATAATAATAATAATAATAAATAACCCTTGGCGCTACAGTCTTTGAAGGGCCTAGACTGTCACACCAACTGTCGGCCTCACGCCCACATACGCACGGCAGAGATGGGCGATCATTTAACCGATACGGAGAGGTGAAGTGGCCACACATCCCCCAGTTAGAATGTTGGCTTCCGTGGACGGCATCGCTGTCTATTGCAGCTCCTCATAATGCTGACTGGCACCCCTCTATTGGTGGGATCGAACCCGGGCGCAGTCCATGGTCGGATAGAGCTCCACGCTCCAGTTCATCGCGCCACGGCGCAGGGCATAATCCTGTTCCTATAGAACATAAAATTTGGGATACGTACACTATAGATATAACATTTGTTAGTTCAGAATGGCAAAGCATTCGTTAATTTGTATTTAAAACATTATTTTTTTCAATTAATTTAAAATATCTACGCTAATGGTTTAGAGAATGCCTTTCGTGTCCTGTAGGGAAACACGCACTTTTACTTTCTCTATCGCTTACCTAAGGTCGAGGAAGAATTCCATTCGATATCCAGATACCACCAAATACAGGTTTTGAGGCCCTTTAAATAAAAACATTAGAAAAAGTTTACAGCGTAACACAAAAATGAAACGTTGCCTACATACAAAATCTCATAACAAACTCAGATACTTTTAAAGATGATTTTTCAGAAAGTGGGTTATTGTTTGCGTTGACATGGCGCATAAAATGTATATGTATCTTCAATTTTCTACCCATGGAATTAGCTATTATTCTCGCTGATTTTTTTTTATGTATTTTGGAAACCATAAAATAGAATGTAGATCTCATTAATCACCTTATTTCAACCATTCCAAAATCCTAGTCCTCGCATTTTTAAAATTTCTCATTTTCATTTCAATTGAGCCATCTAAGAATAAAAAAAGTGTTTAAAGTCTCAAAATTTAAAAAGTTTTAGGTGGTATGTAGTCCCTTAATTCCAGAGATAATTTGAAATTCTGTAAAACATGCATTATATATGCGATTATCTCCCTAATGCCATGTTTAGCATTATTTTTTACTTTATCTAACACATATCCAACAAGTAGACGCGTTTTATTAAATCCAAAAATTTGCATGTCGAGATTTCACCGGAAATGCAAGTTTTGGGATCCCTGAATCCTAAATAATCATTTGTTTTAGAAAAATGCCCATGAATGTGTGTCTATGTGCACAACGTAAATAAAAAATGAGATGTCAGATAAATACCAAACTTGGTATTTAAATTCAGTATCTTCCAAAAATACAACACGAGGATTTTCAAGAAAATACCCTACCCCCAGACATAATTTTTTTAAATTTTATGTTTTTTTCAAAAATGGCTCTAACATTTTGACTAAAATATCATGTGTTTAAAATACATATCTGACAAATAAAGTTATCTTTAACTTTCTGGGAATAGCCTATGGAACCCTCTTAGTTTGGGAGGAATTTTGTATAATTTAGTGTAGCTGGTAAACTATAAGAGATAGACAAAAGTGTACTATACAAAATTTAGAACTCTTTAGAACACAAAATATACATAAAATAACTTTTTCGTGACGTCAGCCACTTCCAAGTTATTCGTTGTTATTGGTTTGAATTTCAAGTGCTGGTTTGCATTTTTGAGGTACTCCAAACCTTTAGTTGCTTCTCGCGATGCCATGGAAAGAGCATGAAATTTCAAGGCCAGTACATAGCAACCTGTTTGAGAACAACTCACCTTTCCCTTTGTACCTAAAACGAAATATATAATTAAACTATTTACGCAAACTTTGATTGGAATTAACGTGAAATACAATAATAAGCGTTTACAAGAATAGCTTGTACAAGGTTTATAAGAAGATACAATGGTAGTTAGCGAAAGTGAGAATTGGTTGTTGCTTCACGTATGGAAAGTCAATTTGATGAAGGTTAATTTATGAGGAGTTGTATTGTATTTCGACTGTTGGGGAGCCGAACTTGAAATAGTTGTAACCGCACGTATGGTACCCGGTGACCTTCGCCCCAGTGTTTAAGAATCAACTTTGTATTTTAATGTTTTCTTTAAATATTATATATTTATGCTTGCCTCGGCTGCGTCAGTATTTTGTAGAGACATGTTTCTCTTTGCAGGGAGTGGTGCGGCTGAAGAATGTAGGCTTACACAGATTATAATTTTTACTTCACTCCTTTTATTAATCCTTAACACGATTTAAATAACACTTCACTGATATAGAGAGCTGTGAGATTATTTATTAACTACTTGCACTTTTTAACAAGTAAACTTTATAATATTCGCCGTAATGAATTTTCGTCTCGCACTGAATACGTATTTAAACTTCTCGAGGACGCGTCTCGCATCCAGTTAGGAATGCTGTCTACTTGCAACTGACTTCTGAATTTGTGCAATTTACTCCAATAGAATACTTTTATTTAACTTAAGCTTTTTTCTGGTTGTTGATTGGCTATTTATAAACTGTCTCAAAAATTACATTATTGTTGCTCCAAGAATTACTAGTAGCATTATTAAACTTTCCAATTCATTATTTCCTCAAGGTTACCTCATTGTTAGCAACTTTTGACCTATTATTATCAGAGCTCCTATATTGTTAAATTACCTAATACATTCACATAACATTATTAAACACGTACATAATAATATAAGCATAATACAATGACTGTTACATACATTTTATATATTATTTATACACATGTTGCTTTAAGGCGGGCTGTTATTGAATTGTATATTATATAATTAGACTGAAATCATTTAAGTGTTAAGAATACTGCCTCAAAACTTATGTGAATTTAACACGTAAGATTATTCTTATTACATAGGGGACCAAGGCGGTGGACACTGATGATACATGAAATGAAATTATATGATAATTAGGAAAGGAAGTTTGTGAAAGAACCGTTCCAGCCTAAGGGCATTAAGAAGAGGTTTTGTGTACTGCGTGATAAATCTTATGAGTTCCCCTTTCCGAAGCTGCAATGGCTCTTTCATAAGCAGCCAATTAAAAGGCTCGCGCATGGTACTGGTTTGTGAAGAAAAGACGATATAAGCAGGAATAGAATCTGACTTTATTATGTCAAAAATCCTGCAGCTTTCTGTTGATAAATTATGAAGCGAATTTCTGTGGGGCGGAACATTTCGAGCGATTAAATAAATGCGGTAAGCACAATGCGTTTTGAAGACAGCCCACATCGATTACGAAGAGCCAAACCTCGTCATTAAGGGGAAGGTCGAGACATAGGATCCATTGTTTTCTCAGAATTTGCACCCCCGCGCATGCGCGCATAAATACACACACCCACAAAAACCTCCTTTTTTTCGCAATTTAGAAGTCTGGTTGTTGTAGGACTGCTCTTCTTTCCCATTAATCTTAATTAGAGAGAAGCTTAAAACAGCAATATACCCTTGTATAAACACGTTGATTACTGGCGTCCAATTAATTCTCCCAACTCCCTTCTTATTACGAGCAGGGAGAGTCAGAAAGTAAGTTACTCTGTGTTGTTCCCGGGTACATAATCCTGAGAGCGAGTCAGCGACTTTGGTATCCCCCCACCCACCCTTGCAGTGTTGTGAAACATAACAATGCACTGATACTGCACTCACACTGCCTGGATATTTAATACACAGCTTCCCTTAAAGCGGCTTTAACATTTTTGGCTTTTATGACGAGTGTCCTAATGTAAGCGTGGTAGTATGTTAATCCTGGGTAGGGTATATCATGAATATTATTAGATGTAGGCATTATTTTAAATTGATGACATTAAAATAATTTATTTCGTTTGACTATTTCAATCATACGTCACATATGTGGTATTGAGCAATAACGTTTATGCCGCGAATCTCGACCAATCCCGGTACTTTGTCTAATAATACGCTGCTTAATTGGATAAAACGTCAGCGCGTTGCCGAAACGTTATGGCTTCAGTATGCAGTGATTAATGCTTACGTCATACAATTGTGTTTTTAATCAATGCACATTCAAATCTTATCAATGACAAATTAATTATTTTATTGAAAAAAAATGTGTTTCTTTTTTAGTTCCATGTATACTCCGCCTTTAACTACATTGGTCTTATTGGCGGCCTTTCCTTTTGAACTTCTCTTGTGGTTGGGTTTCTTGCACTTTTGGGGTTTTAACCATTAGATCACACACGGATTTACACTCCCATTCATGCTTCCAGACTCTGGGGAGGATAGAGAATAACCTTGGCTAGAGAAAAATTCCCACCCCAAGCCAGGAATCGAACCCGGGACCCCTAACACCGTAGGTAGGTGCTCTACCAACTGAGTTCTGGGGCCAGTCCAATGTATCTTTATTGTGTTCTGATGTTAGCTTATTTTGAGGTTAACTATTCTCTCATTCCCATTGTTGATAGCTTTGTTTTAGTATTCCTTAATATATTTGATTGTTCATTCATTTAATAAGTATGCCGTGGTATGACAGCTGACAGAATGTGATTTGAAACTGAGTTTTATTTATGGGCGCTCTTTAATTACTATGGACCTTAGCGTCCCATTCTATATTGGGCGTGGAGACCGAAAATTTTGCTCAGAGGCCTCTTTATCAGGCTGAGGTTCTTTTATATAGCGTAAATTTACGACATGGGACCACCGGCTATACTTCGCTAAGGATTTTTACGCCCGAAAAATATCCATCCAGGTTTAAACCCGCGACTTTGGGAACTGGAGGCTAGCATGATACTCCTTGACCACGGAGGAAAAAATATGTGATTTGATTTAACAGCTCAAGTAATAAAAGTGGTAATTATTTGTATAATTTGTAACATTTTGTTCATGGAATGGTCTTAACAAACCCCACTAGTGGTTACAAGTTTCATCATAGGGATTACCTATGATAAATGTGAGAGAATGAATCTGCCTTGTACCATGAAGGGCTAAGGCTCAACTATATGAGTAACCTAATCAGTCTCTCAATTGATTTTTACATCTAAACACCTTTTACATTTAAACAGATATTAAAATGATAATTTAAACTGAGTCGTTACTTATTAATTCCCATCACATTAGCGCTAGATGTTAACTAAGGAGCGTTAATGTGATGGGAATTAATAAGTAATGACTCAGTTTAAATTAGCATATGATAACATCACAATAAAAAGTACTTCTGTTCATTATAATCAGATATTAAAATGTTGTATTTATTACTTTCATAAAAAGGGTCCAAAGTGAAATATACACTCTTGGGAATATCTCCAGAAAATTTTGTGGTGAAATTATTAGTCTAAATGGGTTTTAAAAATTAAAGAGCTGCAGCCTGCTAAATGCTACGCCCCCATTTAACTGCAGTGTTTTGGAACTACTATATGTTTACTTATTATTTTTTACAAATTTGTGCGTTCATACTGTAGGAATGGCTTCTCTTTGTATTAGAAGACTGTGAGTTCTTTTTTATGGACCCTCTTTAAATACCGGTAATTTTGCTCAGAGGCCTCCTTATCAGGCTTGAGGTTCTTTTACGTGCCGTAAATCTACGACACGGGACCACTGGCTTTACTTCCCTTTCGAAAGAAGCCATGATAAGGATTTTTACGCGCGAAAAAATCCATCGCCCTCCGCCGGGTTTGAACCCACGACCTTGGAAACATTATGGTACCACTAGTCCACGGAGGACGACAGAAGACACAGACATACCAACATTATTCAAGCTGCAAGCATAGCTTGTTTGGCTGTTTACAGATACAATTAGATAGGCGCAGCCATTTTCTCGTAAACAAGCCCAATGCCGCTGTAGGCATTGAATGGAATTAATAGGTGGACTTAAAACTTCGAACTTTCCTCTATTCAATGATGTGTCGTATGTGTTGCTATCTAGTGTTGTTCGTTATAAATAAATATTTAAAGTCTGTTCCTTCTTTTTTAATAACCCTGTATATAAAGTATTTATATACAGGATTATTAAAAAACCCTGTATTTATCCATGAAAATGGGCAATTGCAGGAAGTTTCTGAATTTAGTAAATAAATAAATAAACTGTAGAACTAGAAATTTTTCTTACACCCTACTAAAACTCCAGCTAATATTTCTCACCATACACTTTTTAGTTTAAAAACAATAAACATTTGGTTTCTCCCACGTACTTAGAGACTATTTTCAATTAGATATGTTGTTATTCGAACAATTTGGTAATTATTATATTTGCCGTTGTAAAGACAGAGGTTGTGGTTTCCCATTTTAGATTGAAAACATGGTCTGTTGTGCACCATATGTTTAATAAAGAGAAAAACTGACCGCAGTGGGCGCCGCATATAGCACAATACTGCTGCAACAGACAGACGACCTAATTTTATAAAAGATTTAAACACGCCATTGCGGTGACATTTGTCGCTCCACTTTCTCTTCACATGACCCCAAAACAATACCTCATGATGTTTCAATTCAACAAGTTTATGTACGTGCAATTAATAAGTTGTTCGCCTTCTCATTACACGCCTCGTAAAACCCTCCCAGACTTGAGCGCGCAAGTGCTAAATTTTATATGGGTCGTTAAGCACCCCCCCACCCCAGGCTTCTCTTTGAAAACTTCTTGTGCCATGAGTTTCTAATAAAACTAGCTATTGCTACACTGCCTAGGTACTGTTCAAGAGGAAAACGTTACTGTCAATGAGCTTTAGAATTTTGGTAATTTGTCTCACGTTCATTTCGTTTTGCATTCACTGCTCTTACTTTCTGTAGAATAATTAAAACTACTAGTTAATTTATCCTCGATTCACTGTAGCAGTACTTTCGGTTCCAAGCTATCGTGGTCATCTATCGTCAAAATCACTCCGAAATAATCTTATTGCACCACTTTCGCAAGTGTATGCATACGTATTCACATACGCAATATCGTCTGTATATTTTCCCATCTGACTGACAGTTTTCTGCACGGTAACTACTTTTCCACAATTATTTGCATGATTTCGCACCTGATTCGCGATGTTACCTGCATATTTTCCCAAATAATTTTCTGAATAGTAACTATTGATTCGGAATTATTTGCATATTATCGCTTCTCATTCCCGATGTTATCTGCGTATTTTTCCACCTAATTCACAATATTCTGTACAGTAACTAATGGTTCGCAATTATTTGTATATTATTGCACGTGATTCCCGAAGTTATCTGCTTACTTTCACTGGTTCACAGTTTTCTGCGTAATACCTACTGATTCGCAATTATCTACATATTATCGCACCTGATTTGGTATGTTACTTGCATGTTTTCCCATCTTAATTCTCATTTTTCTGCATATTAACTATTGATTCTCAATTATTTACATATTATCGCACCTGATTCGTGATGTTAGCTGCATATTTTCCCAACTAATTCCAAATTTTCTGCATAGTAACTATTGAGTTGATACTATTTGCATATTATCACTTGTCATTCACGATGTTATCTGCTTATTTTCCTACTTAATTCACATTTTTCTGTATAGCAACTATTGATTCGCAATTATTTGTATATCATTGCACGTGATTCCCGAAGTTATCTGTTTATTTTCACTAGTTCACAGTTTTCTGCATAATACCTACTGATTCGCAATTATCTACATATTATCGCACCGGGTTTGGGATGTTACTTGCATATTTTCCCATCTTAATTCATGCTTTCCTGCATATTAACTGTTGATTCGCAATTATTTTTACATTATGCATCTCATTCCCGATGTTATGTGTATATTTTCCCATCTGGTTCACAGCTTTCTGCGTAGTACCTATTGATTCCAAATTCTGTGTATATAATCACAGCTGAATCCCGATGCTGCCTGCATATTTTCCCATCCGTTCGCCGCTTTCTGCGTAGAATCTACTGATTCGAAATATTCTGCATACTATACACATCAGATTCCCGATATTGTCTGCATATTTTTGCATCCGTTTGCAGTTTTCTGCATAGAATCTACTGATTCGAAATATTCTGCATACTATCACATCAGATTCCCGATATTGTCTGCACATTTTTGCATCCGTTCGCAGTTTTCTGCATAGAATCTATTGGTTCGAAGTATTCTGCATACTATCACATCTGATTCCAGTTGTTGTCTGCATATTTACGCAACCGTTCGTAGTTTCCACGTAGAACCTACGCATTCGTAATTATCTCATGCTATCGCACCTGGATTCTAATGCTGGTTGCATATTTTTGCTTCTACTTTTCAACTATCTCCGTAACATCCTAAACATTCGCTTTATTGCCTTCGTATTATAGAACCCTGCTTACAGATGCATATCTTTGGTTGCGTTTGCCTACTATTGGTTCGCAGTTGTCTTGATATTATCGCTATTATTTCGTAATGTTATCTGCTTATTTTCACATCTAGTTTGCATTTGTCTGAATAGCATGCCACTCGTAATACGTAATTGTCTTCATATTATTCTAATAAATCCGCAAATTTAACTATGTATTTTCGCACCTAGTTCACAGTTTTCGGCATAGTTTGTGCTGATACGCAGTTGTCCTCGTATCATCGTACCTGATTCCCAATTTTAGCTACATATTTTCGCATTTGGTTGCCAATTTCATCCATATTAATCTATTAATTCCCAAGTGTCTGCATAACCTCTCACTGCATTCAGAGTATATAAAGTACTTAGTTGTAGGGCGCATGTGTGCTAGGGCCTTTAAACCACTGATAGGAGGTAGTATTACCACCTCCAATTAATTTTACTTCGGATAATCGGATGTCATGTGTTTAAAGTTTACCATTTTGTGAATATAGATTACTAAGTAATTAGAATGATAATTTATTCTGGAAAAATTATAAGGTATTACCAACAATTACACATCTTTATAAACCATGAAGTGGAAGAATGTGACAAGTACCCTTTGATACCCTTTGCAAAAGCTTTTCAAACCTGACATAAATTTAAAGCACCGTACTTATTTTGCTGCGGGATGAATGAAAGCGTATGATGTTTGTGCTTAGGTAGTAATAGGTAATAGAAACTGAGGGCAGTATTATAAACGATACGCAATATGGCATCGCTGGCCTCTTTTAAGCACGTTTCAAGAAAGAAAAAAAGAAAGAGAGAGAGAGAAAGCAAGAAAGGCAGACAGTCAGAAAAACATAAACAAAGGGGGAAAAACCAAGTATGCTTTCATTACCAAACAAATAGAAGATTATTTACGCGACAACTGAAAGTGAGATTGGTATAAACAATCTACACCATGTTCACCAATTTTCAAACTTAAAGGACGTTGCGACAAATTCACCACAATAGTGTTTAAAAAATTAGGTTGTCTGTCCGTTGCAGCAGTAATGTGTTGTATGTGGCGCCCAGTGCGGTCATTTTTTCTCTTTATTAAACACATGGTGCACAACAGACTATGTCTCCAATTCAAAAATGGAAAGCCACAAATTCTGTCTCTACAACTGAAAATATCATAATCACCAAGGTGTTCGATTAAAACATATTTGATTGCAAACAGTCTTTTTTTTTGATTCGGGGGGAAGCCAAGCCTTAATTGCTTTTAAATAAAAGTGTATGATGAATAATGTTTTGCTGGATATTTAAAATATGTTAGATACATTTCAGAATCCCTATTTTATTTAGTTCAACATCTTATTTACTTATTTATTTACCCGATAAATTCAACAACTTAACGTAACCCAGCGGGATGGCTTAGGTAGTAACATCTATGGTCCACATTCGGCAGGCCCGAGGTCATATCCCGTAGGCCGGCCAATTTGAAAAATAATAGTAAACATGAAAAATAGATGCTAATAGTGAATACTCTGCCATCTATCCATAGATAATGAAAGCAGGTAGACCGGACGGCACACTAATGCCATCTGCAACAGAGGTACAGTTGCTGTGCACATGCCTCTGTGGACACGCGTCGAAGCTACCATCTGCCCGTCACAGAAGCAGAAGCACAGTTGCTATGCACATGCCTCTGTGAACATGTGACGAAGTAAGAAGATGTGCTGAAACCTAGAAGGTTAACTGTCCGCCCCATATCCATCCACAAGAGATCTCCGATCAGAGATCTGTCCGATATGACCACGTAGTAAAGCAATGTAAAATAAGTAGAAAAAAACGTACCGTAGTTGCGAACTGTTATGGAGGATAAACTAAACAATATACAGTAGATATTCATTTTTTCCTAGAAAAAATAAGATATACTAAGAGATATTGTTGTGAGCATATTAAAGTCACACAAGGAAGAGAACATCAACTTTGGTTAAGTGTGAACACCAGTATTTAGTAAATACATTTGAATTGTTGCATAAGTGATTTATTAATATTATTATTGTGATTCATTCAGTATTGCAGGATGATTACAGTGTTCAGGTATGTCAAAGGTTTTCCTGCCCTAACGAAAAATGCACACCTTACATATGAACACGTGAATATTTCCGGTTTTATGTTCGAATATATGCATATAAGTATAAAATGACATTGTTGGTTTTAATAAGTTTGAGTACACAGATATATCGACTGCAACATTCTCGCGGGTAGGGTAAGGAATTATGGGCTAAGACCAATGAGGAAGTGAAATAATTATCGTTCCTAAAATATCATGTATAATGCCCCTTCCTCTTTCTCTACACGTTCTGGTGTTGTGTAGGCGGACATATCGCCCATTACTCGGCAGAATAAATAACTGAATGTCCCCCTGTTTTGTTGTTTTAGTTGGAGTGATTTACAAGACTGATTAAACGAAAATTTCTAACATAAACTTCTTTATGCGGTGATTTAAAGCGAGTAAAACATCCCAGAATAGCATGGCATAAAAAGCAACCTAATGCGGTGCACCCAAACAGTTTTCTCAACGCATTTCAACCACATGTGTATATGTAATACCTTAAATAGTATAGTAAATATTGTAGTATATTACTTTAAATATTATAGTACTCATTAAAAACTAATTTCGTTATTCTGCTCATATTTTGCTCAGAAAAGATTTAATATTACGTAATAAGTGCTGTTGTATAGAACTTGGAGAAACAATCCTCAAATGTTTGTACTGGAAACACGGGGGAACAATTTCAGAAAACGTAGTAACGAGGGAAGGAAAAGAAAGGAAAAAAAGGCTAAATCACAAACTTTTAAGCATCTTCCGTCAGACGACGCACTTATATGAAGCCGGAATTATAAAGGCAATAATTATCATAATAATTTGAGAAGAATAGTGATATAAAATAAATAATAAAATAATTAATTTCAGTGTATGTATAAAAAAGAGAAGCATTGTGAAAATTGTTGACTGTAAAAGCGACAGAAAGACCAGACAGGTACAGTTTTGTTAATTAGGGACCAGCCTCAGGTAGAAAGGGTAAATACCATTGAAGCAAGTTTTTCCTGGTAAACAGCCGAGTACAGCTGCACTTAGTGGTGAAGGCCACTCTAAGCATCATGACGCTAAGTTTGAGGAGAGCGTTTGAGGGGAGAGAGGGGAAGTTTAGGCGTGGACGGGACGACATTCTCGTCGAGTTGTGAACATTGGCGGCGAACATGCTAGAGGGTAGAACGCTTAGCTGTAGTTAATATTCTTCGGTCTTGGTAAAGACAAAGTATCATCGTATGCATTTAATAGTGATCGGCAAACCTAAAGTATTATTTTAAATCGTGAATAAAATTGTTCCAAGACAGCGTTTGTGTGTTTCTCTGTACACACCCACGCATACCCCGAGGTTAAGGTTTCATGCTGGAGCAGCCGTGGCAAAAGAATAACCAACTGGGAGGAGACAAGCAGCAACCGTGAGGCAAAAATATTGCTTCATTGTTGGAGGCGTAGCGTGGCTGCGTCATATTGCGCCTAAACGTGGGGCAGAAAGTATATATTTGGAGAAATGTAAACATCCGTAAATGGATAAGAAAAAGGACCACCACCATCATCATCATCGAAAAATTCTTCATGCCTTAGAAATGGGTCCCGTTGCGGTTACTCAGAAATGATCCCTTCAACTCTTTTTATACCCGCCTAAGTCTCTCTTTCCTCGTGATTTAAAATCTAAAATAAAACACGTAATTTTCCCACGAGGTGTGCGTTGCTATTTCTCTGTTTTATTATTTATAGTTTCTCATTTTAATTCGTTCTACTAAATTTATTTCTTATTTTATCCTTTTTGGCAATTCCTTGCATTGAATTTTAAAGTTATTCAAAATATATTATATTTTTACCTAGATCTAAATTTCTGTCCACTTAAAAAGTATACAACATTCAATCAGAGCGAAAGTGGTTTTGGAAAAATAAGCATCAATGGAAAACCTTCCAAGTAAAGGAACTTCAGATTTTTTCATTTGGGAAAATTAACAACAGCGAATATTTGGGTGGGATACTTCTTCTATCTGCCTGAGACAAGCACTATAGAAAGTAAAAATACTGTGCTGTAATGCATATTTCTTATTATTATATAAATGTTTTAATTAGAAGTATCCAAACACTAACTTCTCCTTATTTATGATACAAAACATGCGTAGACAAGAGCATCTAAAACCTCAAGTATAATTTTTGCACTATTTTCAATTTGTGTGTAGAATATTTTCCATTCAAAACCTATTCACTTTGTTTACGAAGATTCAGAAAGCTTCATTAACATTTCACAGTCCCGCTATACTCTAGTATGTTATGCAACAAGACTATAATGGTAGTAATTAAGACATGAATATGCTTATGAAACGAACGGTAGTGACAACACTATAATATTAAAATTTTGAATATTTACAAAAATATCTACCTTGTTAATTGTGTGTACTAATATACTGATCGGATGGGAGCATGATGGCAAGACCTTGAGCGTGTTTGCAAGTACTGCAATAGATGGCAGTATTGTTGAGTCCAAGCCGTATTTATTGATTTTTTTGTAGGTAAGGTAGTTTATTAGAATATTAAAATTACAATGAACAGAATTTATTTTATTTTAAATGCATATATTTCATTGTTTATTTGGGAATGGATGTCCAATGGACTGCTGCTTTGAAGGCGTTAAAAGGTATGGACAAGCTGCGCACGCCACCGAGAAATTGAATTGAGTTTTATTTATGGACGCTCTTTAACTGCTGTGGTCCTTATCGTCCCATTCTATATTGGGTTTGAAAGACCGGTAATTTTGCTCAGAGGCCTCTTTATCGGGCTTGAGGTTCTTGTATGTGCCATAAATCTACGACACGTTACCATGCTAAGGATTTTTACGCCCGAAAAAAAATCCATCGCCCTCCGCCGGTTTTGAACCCGCGAACTAGAGGCTAGTATGGTAATCACTACACCACGGAGGTCAACGAAATATAGTGGATGCCATTATAGTTCAGTTACGTCACATATAATCAGCATATTATAGTGTGGTCGACCAAAAATGTATATTACATTTAAATCCAATATGTGTGTGCATAAAATTATATTTAGGGTTTTTTTTCTAAAATAATTTTAACATCATTTCGGAAACGCACCATCGTTCTCAGTAATTTCTTGCGTGTATTGAGTACTAGTATAAGACAAATGGAAAGGAGATTCATTGATATTCTTCGTGTGTGTAAATAAAATTAAATATTTTGAGATTATTCATTCAACAATGTGTGCTACCGCAAGCAATTTCGCCCCAAGGTCCGGCAACGTGTATTAATATGAATGGATGACATAATCGCCCACGTAATTACCATTCCTAAAAGCAACTTCGTAACGGCTGGCATTGTATGTGAGCAACGGAGCGGTGTACCGGCGCCATTTCCGGCTCGGGCTCACAGCCTACTGGCGACCGATTTGCTGTGGTTTTACAAATAACTCCAGAATTAATGCACGTGAAGAAATACAATAGCTGGCATGCAAAAAAAACTGCTGTAAAATCCACCTGCATAATCTCGTGCATTAAGCGGTTAATTTAGTTAATTAAACGCTATTCAGACATGAAACTGCAACCAGTAAATTTACGATGATGTTAATGATGACGTTTTTAATAATAATAATAATAATAATAAACACTAATGGCAGGTATTTGCATTAGATAACCTCATATCACTTACATTTAATTAGTGAGTATATTTTTGCAAAATTAAACACGTACATTTGCAAAACTGGATTAAAATTACGCCTTTATTTATTCTAAAAAGCAAATTCTGCCGTTTTTACTTTCTCTACCACGTACATATCAGGTTGAGACGATATTGCATTCCGCTCAAAAATTCGAATCCGAGATTTCACCGGAAATACATGTTTTGAGGTTCCTTGAATTCAAATAAAGCATTCTTGGAAACACATCCATGTGTGTTTGTGAACAACATAACTCAAAAACGAAAAGTGTGATAAAACCAAGCTTGGTATATGAGTTCAGTATCTTCCAAGGTTGCGATTCAAAGATTTTAAAGAAAATCTACCCACCTGAAACTACCCTTTACATGGAACATTTTTCGAAATTTTTTATTTTCTAACAAATTGCTCTAACGATTTTGATTAAAATATAACATATGAAATATATTTACATCACAAATAAAATGTATATTTCGAATTTTATGCGATTAGCCTGTGAATCTTGTTTATTCGGAAAAAAGTTTGTATAATTCTGTATAACTTGTAAACCATAAGGGATAAATAAAAGTATGCAACATAAAAACTTAGATCTCTTTAAAACACACAATTTGTTTCTAATTACTCTTTTGTGGCATTAGCCATTTCCGTGATATCCGTTATTATTGGTTTATTGTTTTCAATACTTTTGTCTTTTTTACTTTCTCTACAAAGTATAGTAAGTAGAGGAAGTATTGCATTCCACCCAAAAATTCGATACCGAGATTTCACCGGAAATACATGTTTTGAGGCCTGAATCCAAAAAATAGCATTTTTAGAAAACGTATGTGTGTGTGTGTGTGTGTGTGTGTGTGTGTGTGTGTGTGTGTGTGTGTGGATTGTGTCAAAAACGAAAAGTCGGATAAATACCAAGCTTGGTATTTAGGTTCAGTATCTCTCAGAGATGCGACACGAAGATTTACAAGAAAATCCCTCCACCCCAGACTATCCTTTACATGGAAAAGTTTTCGAAAATTTTGATTTTATCGAAAATAGCTCAAAGGATTTTGATTAAAATATCATATGTTTAAGACATTTTCATGACAAATGAAATGTATATCTCGAATTTTCTGGGAATATCCCCAAAAGTCCTCTTTATTCTGAATCGATTTTGCATAACTGGTTAACCGTCAGAGATAGATAAAAATTTTTGTACACAAAAAATGTAGATCTGTTAAAACACACAATTTATATCATATACTTTATTTTTTTGTCGAGCGAACTATTTCCGGGATATCCCTTGTTATTTGTTTGAATTCTCTAATGCTTATACTTTTTCTCAAATGAGAATTCGTTATTCGTTTTTTATGTCCTGGACATGCAAAGAGAATGGAATGCGCCACATAGCAACCAGCGTTAAAATATTTGACTATCGCTTAAAAGCTACCATATTCCCCTTGCATCTACAAGAAAATTACCAATAAGATTAACATCTCATATCTCGATTAACTTGAAATGTGTAATAAAACTACTTCTGCAAAGGATTATTACCATTAACATGAAGTAGATAGGACTGAACTAGTGAACGGAGGGGTCACCTAGCACTGCGTCCCTCAAGGGAGAGGAACGGATAACGAGAAGGAACAGCAGGAGATACACGGGTTGCAGAGCGAAGCAGGCGCAAGTGGACAGAGACACACAGAGTTCCCTAACAGTTGCAGGCTTAACCACGTCCCTTCATTGGGACCGGGGAAACATTTCCAAAGCGCAAGCCTCTGTGCTTTCTCCCCGACACCGACCGAACCAGAGCCCCGGAGTCGGCCTGAAACATGAAATAGGGAAATGAAATACGAGACAATGGGAGAGAGAGGAAAGCCGTGGTAGATTCAGCTTTGTTACCCAGGGAAAACCATGAAAAACTCATGATTAGAGTGGGCGGCCTCTGGAAATTTAGTCGCCCTCCGTGGTGTAATGATTACCCTGCTAGCCTCTAGTTCCCGAAGTCGCGGTCTCAAACCTGGTGGAGAGCGATCGGTTTTTTCGGGCGTAAAAATCCTTAGCATGGCTTCCTTCGGAAGGGAAGTAAAGCCGGTGGTCCCGTGTCGTAGATTTACGGCACGTAAAAGAACCTCAAGCCTGATAAAGAGCCCTCTGAGCAAAATTTAAGGTTTTTCAGGCCCAATATAGAATGGGACGCAAAGGACCATATCAGTTAAAGAGCGTCCATAAATAAAGCTCAATTTAATTTAATTTTACCGGACCTCCCGAATTCCAGCCCCACACGTTAACGCTGAGGCATCTCGCCAGGGGAAGTAGATAAGAAAATAAGCTTTTTGTAAGAATAGTCTGTAGAGGTTGTATAAAAATAAACGATTGTGGGTAGAAAGAAAGTCATGTGAATGTAATACATGTGTGTCTTTTATTCATATGTAAGCATTATCTAGAATTTAAGTTTTACAGAGGGGAAAAGTATCTTTGGTCACAGGACGATGATTCCTAATACCGGACTATCACATTGTCGAAACACCACAGCAAGCTATCAAATGGACTGCGATATCATAAATCCCTCCCCGCCTGTTTCCCTTGGGGACATGTATCGAACATTAGTGCGGAACTGTTTGTGGAACCTGCAGATACATTATGTGAAACTTGTTCCATAAATGTTACCGGTCGGAAGCTTGGATTCATTACGTGAAAATTATGAAGATAGGCGGCAGTTAAATTGCTTTTGTGGCAAATCAGGCTACACGGATCATTATCACCTTATTGTCCAATCAATTTCTTTGTTTCTACATTATTGCTCCACTGCATCCTACAATACCAGGCCATATGTTTTTTTTTTTTTTTTTTTTTTTTTTTTGTTAAAGGTCTGTCAACTGCTTTGGTTTGCGCATGCTCATTTCCTGGAGTGCAAAATATCTCCACACTGGTATGAGCTGGTTGAGCTTATATTTTGGATGATACTACGACAATGATAGGGGAGCTATTTCTGATCAGGCAGCAATAGGCCAAGTAGTAGTAGTACACCGGTTTCACGTCTTTCGCCGTCTTCCGGTTATCCGTCGCCATTATTCTGTATCTCTCCATGCTTCCTCCTCCAACCCTCTTGTTTCCACTATCTGCTGTACTTCACTCCTCCAGGTAATTTTGGTACGAACTCTTTAGCTTCTCTCTGCTAGTCTACTCAAATATTTGTCTTGGAATTCTTCCTTCGTCCAATTGGCTTAGTAAGGTCCTTAATAATTTAAATTTTTTCTGTGGCCTTAGATAATATGAGAGTGTGCTGAGTACATACACAGAAAATCATAGTTTCTATTTCGTGTGTGCGGGCATTTAACAGATGTGAATATAACTTACGAGGCGCAGGGGTATTTCAGTGGATTCGTTAGCAGCTCTCATACTGGGTGTCCATGATTGGATTCCCGCTATGTGATGTCGATTTTAAGTCGCCCTATTCTTCACCTTAGCTAACTCATGTGAAGTATTCCGTGGTTCGGAATCCATGACAAAAGCTATAGGTCTCCTCGTACTTTCGAATCCTCATCGGAGGTAAATACACCGTCTCCAGCTAATAAATGGATCCAGTCATCTCTGGTTGGAACGAAATGCCCCCGAAGGTCATAGACATGTGGTAAGCGTTAGAAATAGTTTGTGTTCTCCTACTCAAGGTCCTCTTGATATAGATACAAACAAAGGTATTCTAAACAATATATAGTGACAAACGGCTGGATTGTTTACTCACAATAGAAATTATGTTGTTCTTACTGTGATGCTGCTTGCTCATATATCTCCAGAGATATTAATTTTAGGACCAATGTTTATAGGTTTTTTATGCATAGTACATGAACCCCAAATACTGCAATTTTATTCAGACTAAATTAATATAGTTTTCTCTAACATACGAAACAGTTGAATTGATCTAATCCGTGCTTATCCTAGCAATTAGGATTAGATTCATATGGGTATTGTGAGTAATAATCATTAAGTTATGACTCTATATCTTGGAACATACTTAATATTTTAATATTTGTATTGCTTTTAGATAAAGAGCATATGCTAGCGATGATTTGTTCATATATATCATTCATCTTGATTGCTGGGACTACAGTGTCGAAATTTTATGTAAAATTTCTCAAGGAAAACTGTAAATACACATAATTTTTTACGAAATTTAGTGAATGTTGTCGTGACTCCCACTGGCATTTACAGAAAGTCAAAAGTGTCATGTAAAAATTTAGAAGTGTTAGCAGGTTTATTGAAATATAAACTAGACATGTACGAGCTAGGATACACAATCAGAAACTATTCCTTAACAACAAATAAAATTATATGTTTTAAATTTGACTGCTGACGTAATGCCCTTGGTTAGCTACACACCGTTCCAGTGCTTCATTTTTGGAGTACCTCCAGGAAGAAATATTCTTGAATGTTGTCAAACAGTAGATCTCCTCCACGGTGTTAAAACGGCGGTTCTTTAGCTTTTACTTCATCTTTGGGAGCAAAAAATGTCACATGGCCATCATGAAGCACCCCATTTATTCTCATTCCAAGAGTTCTGGCAGTTTGTGCGTCTCTAAACATCACAGTAAAAACAGTTCGTGTTTGACTCTCTGGAACAAGTTGTGAAGCAGAGTCTCGAAGCTTTTTCTCCATTTTCTGGAGTGTTTGGCCTTGTGGTTATCATGCTAGCCTCTGGTATCTGACGTTGCGAGTTTAAATCCGGTGGAGAGCAAGTCCTTAGCATGGCTTCCTTTGGAAAGTAGAGCAGTTGGTCTCTTGTACGGTTTATTTGCATCGCTTTGAAAAAAAAATTCTCTGGGTTATATTAATCATCCATTTCACGCCCATAGCGTCCTGCTTCTCTCCCTTGGCGCTATCTATGAGCGATAGGCTAATCATCTGCCACCATGCTCGCCTAATGGTGGAATCAGTAACAGTAGAAGTTCAGCTGATAACTCGTACAGTGAATGGTTGACCTGGTAACGATCTGCCTTTCTGAAAGCAGTATGCTATTCAAGGCACCTCATTAGACCCGTTGCTACGTTGCATGCTTTAGGATTTCATACGTTTCCTTTGCTGGTTTTTCAAGTTTCAGACCGAATTTGATATTGTCTCCAGTTTAAGGCTCATCGTGAGATTTCAAATGCGTGGATGCACATGGCTACAAAAAGGTGTTACATAATCAGGGAATCCATTCGCTTATATCAGTTACAGTCTCGGATATGATTGCATTTTATAAGACCTGCATAAAATATAAGTACGGGCGCGAAATCCGAAGTCGTATCCGCAGAAGAAAATAGTGGGATGAAAATGTGTAAAAACAGATCACTCAGAGGACAGAGCTCCCAGGACAACAGTTGTCGAGCCGGACCGCAGATGATGACCACAAAAAGAGGCAGCGTTCCAATGGGTATATTCGTCGTCAGAGGGGAGGAGCTAAGGTTACCTCGAATAGATGCAATATTTTCTACAAATATCCATTAATTTTTCTTCAGATGTTGAAAAGAAGTCAATAATATTCTCACCAGTATTGTGCACAATTCATTCAAGTCTATTAAGCAATTCATGGGATTGTTTGCCAAGATTTTCACAAGAAAAAAAAGTCTGATGTGTTACACTCACATGACTTTCTCTACTCTTGTACAAACTATTTTTACAAACGCTTATTCTCCATCTACTTCATGTTAATCGAGATAAACATTTGCAGAGTCTATCTTATTGCTAATTTTCTTGTAGATGTAAGGGGAATATATATTTACAAGGGCAATATAGAAATACAGTAGCCTTTAAGCACATACATATCTCTTAATAGCTGGTTGCTAGGTGAAGCACTATTCCCTTTGCCACAGATTAATATTCTTTGCATATCCAAGACAAAAAATGAATAACGAATTCCCATTTGAGAAAATAAGTATTTAAAACTTTAAGGGAATAACAAGTAATATCTCAAAAATGGTTCACTCAACAAAAAAAATGTATATGACATAAATTGCGCATTTTAACGCGATCTACATTTTTTGTGTAGTAAAACTTTGTCTATCTCTTATGGTTTACCAGTTATGCAAAAGTCGTTCACAATGAAGAATACGTTTGGAGACATTCCCAGGAAATTCAAGATATACATTTTATTTGTCATAAAAATATCTTAAACCTATGATATTTTAATCAAAATCTTTAGAGGCATTTTTGAGAAAATTAAAATTTTCGAAAAATGTTCCATGTAAAGGGTAATCTGGGGTGGGGGGATTTTCTTGAAAACCTTCGTGTCGCATCCTTGGAAGATGCTGAACCTAAATACCAAGTTTGGTGTTTATCCGACTGTTCGTTTCTGAGTTATGCTGTTCACAGACAGACACACACAGACACACACACGGACATGTTTCCAAAAATGCTTTTTTTTGGATTCAGGGGGGTCAAAAACATGTATTTCCGGTGAAATCTCGGTATCGAATTTTGGGTGGAATACAATACTTCCCCTACTTACTATACGTAGTAGAGAAAGTAAAAATCTTATGTGTTACATTCACGTGACTTTTGAAGAAAGTGGTTTGTTAGCTCCACGAATGGAAGCCAATTTGAAGAAGTTATTTTGTTGTAGGAGTTTGCACCACGCTTTGGGCGTCAATTTGAAGTAGTTTGTATTGAAGGAGTTGTATTATATTTCAACTGTTGGGGAGCCGAACTTGAAATTCGTTGCAACCACACGTATAGTGCCCGCTTTCCGGTAGCCTTCGCCCCAAATGTACTTTTAGATGGCCTTTGCCCCAAGCTTGAAAAATATTAACTTTGTAATTTGACTGTTTCGTTAAATATTATATATTTATGTTTGCCTCGGCTGCGTCAGTATTATTGCTAGAGACACGTTTCTCTTAGTAGGGTTGTGATGCGACAAGAATGTAGGCTTACACAGATTATAATTTTACTTCACTCCTTTTATGAATGCTTGATACGATTTAAATAACACTTCACTGATACAGAGAGCTGTGGGATTCTTTTTATTAATTAATTACACTTTTTAACTCGTAAACTTATTTTTTGTCTCACACGAATACATATTATATTTCTTGAGGACACTTTTTGCGTCTGGTTAGTAACGCTGTCTACAGGCAACTGAACTCTAAATTTGTAACATTTTCTCCTTTTCAGTTTCTGATTGGCTAATCCTACTCCAATAGAATACCTTCATTTAACTAAAGCTTTTTCTGGTTGTTGATTGGCTATTTTATAAACTGTCACAAAACTTACATTATTGTTGCTCCAATAATGATTAGTAGCATTTAAACTTGAATTTATATATTATATAATTAGACTGAAATTATTTAAGTGTTAAAAATACTGCCTCACTTTCTACCCATACTTCAACAAACCATTCTATCCGCCTCATGCTATTTGAGATAAACATTTGCAGAAGTGGTTTTGTCACACATTTATTGTAGGCAAAAGGGAAATACAGTAGTCAAATCTTTTAAAAGCGGGTCGCTATATGTGGCTTTGAAATTCCGTTCTCTTTGCATTAATAGAAGAAAAAACTGAATAGCTACTTAGAAATTGAAAACAGTGTAAAGTATTTTACAGTTCAAACCAATAATATAGAATAACTTGGAAACGGTTAAAATTAACTATTTTACATAAATTTTGAGTTACATGTTTTGTGATGTTTTTGTCCACCTCTTACGGTTTAGAAGTTATACGAATGCATTCAAAATTAAGAGGATTTCACAGGCTATCCCCAGAAAGTTCAAGATATATGGCTTATTTGTAGTGCTTATTTCTTACATGTGGAATTTTTATCACAATCGTTAGAGCCATTTTCGAGCAAATCAAAATTGACGAAAATATTTCCATGTAACGGATTTAAGGAGGGGGAATTTTTTTGAAAATCTGCGCCTCACATCTTTGAAGGATGTTGAAGTTAAATAGCAAGTTCTGAACCAGACACACACACACACTTCTTCTTTTTTATCTATTTACCCTCCTCTTATGTAGAACTTACACCACCAGGACTTACAGGCGGGTGCCTGGGGTCAGAGGCCCGTCGAGGAGCAGACACTCATGGATCACAGAGAATATCCAGGATGGGTGATCAGCCCGATGCCTGGTATGGGAGGAAGGAAGTAGATGAAACGAAATGATGGTGAAATGGATGAAAGGTGATGATGGAGCAGTTGGTGGAATGAATGGCGGGGGAAACCGGAGAACCCGGAGAAAACCCGCCCAGAGGCCGCTTTGTCCACCACAAATCCCACATGCGGGTCCCTGGGATTGAACCCGGGCTGCCTCGGTGAGAGGCGAGCGGTCTAGCCACTCGGCCACGGCGCTGCCCCATCATTCAAAGGTGCATTTTCGCCCCTACCTCCCAACCAAAATGAACATGCGTATACGTCTCACGTTTGTTTCTGTAAAAATTAAAAATCAATAACTTTCAGTAAAACATAGGCGCTGCATTAAAAAAAAGTGCACAAGTCAACGGTATGCTACGCAAAGCATTATTACATACACACACTCGGACAAATGGAATTCATCGCTTAACTAACGGCGGTAATTTTGTATCTACTGAAAGTAAAATAACGCTAAATGCCAACAATCTGACTAATGAATTAAGCTAGATGTGAACGGACAAGTTTACAGATTAATAACGATTGGTGTTATTTTCAAATACCCACAACATCCAATAAACTTTCACATGTTCATTACCAAACACCACTAATTACAAAAATTGGCATTTTTCAAGCAATGCTTCACCGTAAGAGGATTCCAAAACCAGCACAATAATTCGCTTTAAACAGCAATTTAATGGGAGTCGTTGAGCTTTACAAAATGATACATCAACAAATCAGGTAAATCCTCTCATGATACAAAATATTCAAGTTCATATGTGCAATGTAATTCAAACAGACAGACCTTTTTTTTAAATTAAAATGAGTGAAGGTTCCAATTGGTGGTGGAGAGGATATTTAGTGGCCACACAAAAACTACCATAACTGATCAAGATAAAGTGTGTTCCAGAAGTTTATAAATATTTGTTCAATAGCTATTTAAAAAGTGTAGAAGGAGATTTAAAATATAAGTGACAAATTTTAGTATAAGGAATCATCGTAATGATAAAAGCATGCATAAAAACAACTTATCTATATAAAAAGGTTTAATCTCTTTTAAAAGTTTTACGGACTAGAATATGTAACTAAAGATTAGCGAAAAAAATATTCATGGCGTTAAGAAAAACTGCAATGTGTCTAACTTAAGATGGAGCAAACTTAGAATTTAGTTTTACAAACTGGTGGCTTTGTCTAAGTGCCAGAGGCGAGCAGTGAAACGTGTAACACTAGAGAACAGTGGTGCAGCTGTTAAAAATAATTAAAACAAGAAACTGAAAGGATAAAATAGAATTTATTAATAAAATTCGTTGATCCACAGCAAAAGTAATGTCTCAAGAAAATTTAGATTTATTTTAAGCTTTGTGAACAGGAGAAATTTATGATTAGTCAGAGAGGGGGAGGGACACAGAGGGAGAAGAGAGAAATTTTAAACTTGATGACGATCAGAAATACCCATAACGAGTCAATGAGGATAAGTTTACCACCGTCTTCAGCAAAATCTAAAGATAAAATACGTTATAAATCCCAGTTGTCCTAAACTCGATAAGGGGGATTTGCAGTAGATAATGCAACTCTAAAGTGTATTTGATCCTATTAGATCCTCACGACTACCTTTCTCTTTACGATTCTTCAATTGCAATTATTTTTTTAAGTTTTGATGCTAAAATTGCCCTAATATTCAGTGAGTTGAACTGTTGACTGATGTCTTATCTTATTTTATCATCCTTAACGGAAGACTCGGAGCCGATCCAGAGGGGATGCTGTACCTACACGCCATGAGGGGTCGTCCCCGGGCGACCGGATCCAATAGCGACGGTACAGCAATGACAGGGTCCCTAGACACTCCGACAGACCAGGAACCCAGCCCCACACAGAGGGATTCTGATATCCCGGCAGCCAGCCGAAAGCCGAGAGACGGAGAGAGATACAGAGAGCATCATTTTCCCCTGCCACGCTGCACCGAAACGCCATCGCCGACACATCTGATCCTGAAAGAGATGAAGGATGGGATGAAGGATGAATGAAATGAGCAGCATTCGCTTGACGACCCGGGAAAAACCCCCCAAAAAACGCATGGATCAGAGGATGTAACCCGGGACCTCCCGAATGCGGGCCTACTGTCAGCCATGGCCAGGTGACCTAAGTATCTCCATAGTGAACGATTGTTACTTGAAGTTACCAATAACATTTTAGTTGGTTGCGCTCCTCTCCGCCGCAGCATTCTTTTCCATGAAAATGTATATATTTCGGAATTAAGATACTGAATTTTATATTTTATTTATTTGCCAGTATCTGATGTTTATCAAAACAAACCGAAGCATAAAATATTATTTCTGCAAATGTAAAAAGCTACAACATTAGTGAAACAATTGCTGTGTGCATTTATAGCTAGTTGGCGGGCATTGCTGGATAGATACGTAGGGGAGGAGCCGAAATAATGTTTTAACCTCGCGCGTATCATCCACGATCACATGCTAGGTTGAAAGGGACCCGAAGTATAACTCGACCATAATATTGCACTTCGCTGTTCTGGTTTCCGCGTGTATTCAAATGCAGGTTTCCGCAAGGTCAAGTGCGATAATATCGTGGACGTGTTACAGCTTTCTGCACTTAGTACATAACCTTGGTTTTGGGGGCGCCTGTCATATATGCACCACAAAAACTATGTGCCATTATTTTTTAAACATGGCACTCAGAAGAAGTACCTCTAGTTTGTAATCGCTTTCGTATGAAATCTTTTATTTGTTAATCTTCTAAGTTCTTTTTTAAGTTTCCGTGTTTTTTAACATGGCAGATCAAAAAATGCGGGTATAACAAAAGAAGCGCTTGCACTAAGACTTTTCCCGCCAGTCTCAACTCTGCCATGGTCAGATCAAGCACAGCTAGTGCTGAATTACGTAACCTAGTCCGATCATTGTGCAATATCATGTTTGTGAATGCGATGACTTAATGACAATCTTACAGCGTCACTCGTAATTTTATCAATGACGCTGTTGGTACCACTACTTTAATGTCGTACCCTATGAAACTAGCTCTCCTAACCGCGACGTCATTGCTTTGAAACCTTACCTACGATGGCAATAAAATACGATCATGACTTCCAGGATCTGTTAATGCACATTTGGAAACATATTGATGCAGAGAGAAGATTGAGTTTGTGTCACTATGTCTTTGCTGTCTCCACTGCGGAGAGAGTTTCCTTACACGGCGTATATCTGCCTCTCTCTGTCTCATGAAATACAGAGAGAGCCAAAAGACTACCAACCGGCTGCGCGGTGTTTTTCCTGGCCGCGTCCTCGGCGCTCGTTGCCGTCTGTCGCTATCATAGAAAAGCGCGGATGAAACCATTAAAACTACTTTTAATGGCTTTACTTAACTTTATGAAATTGTGTTTGAGGACAGAATTATTAGTAGAGATTTGTGGCCCCCTTGGTCCCCCGGCCTAACTCCCTGCGATTTCTATCTCTGGGGTAACTTAAAACAAAGTGTACAAGACAAACCCACACACCCTGGAAGAATCAAAACAAAATATCCGCCAGGAAATGCCCAGATTTTCTCAATGTGAACTACGGCGAGTAATGGATAGTTTCCTAAAGAGGTGCCAAAAATGTATGGACAACAACGGTGGCCAGTCCCGCATCTCCTTTCGTAGTTTTTTGGCTCTCCCTGTAAATAGTATCCTCCACACTGCACAGAATATAGGTACGCTAACTACGTAATTACGATATCCTCTCTCTTTATCTCTCTCTCTCTCTCTCTCTCTCTCTCTGTCTCTGCCTTAATTCCAACTTTAAAATTCCAAATACATTTTTGATAACCTACACATGTTTACCAATGATAATCAGACTCAGGTCTACAATCTCATTAAGAATATTACTTTCGTAAGATCGATATAGAAATGCCACCGCTGCAGAAGGCCCCAAGGTCTGCGTGTCTTGCTAATCTCGCTGGATGCCGCGACATGACATCCCGATGTTTTTCTAATACATCCCATAAAGCACGTATATTTATTGTTATAGCAGAGCACAAATGGCGAACGAAGCTTGCTATTTCCAATACCATTTCATGTTATCATATGTAATTTCAACCCATGCTTTCCTCAGTAACGATGCAATCTCCTTGAAACTGTTTTGCTACACATGTATGTTTTTCAATGACAGTTAAATCGTATACATTTCATGAAGCAATATTACATACCTGGAAATAGAATAATGGCACTAGCAATAAAACAACCACCGCTATAAAGTAGAAGCAGATTGTATCTAAAGTAAGTAGTCAGTCATTGTTTTATCGATGTAAGCTTCTTTCATTATTTTTAACAATATATCATTAAGTGATTCAGCGCTCCGTCGTCATTCCAGAGAAAGTGATTTCTATTTCTGTTTCTGAATTCTGCCCCAAAGGTGAAAAGGTTACCATTTGACTTGGTAATGGGTCTTTTTATTACTTCTGTTGCATTGTTCGCTTTCCAAAGACCTTAACTGCAGTGTGTTCATTGGAATTTTTACTTGTATATGCATATTTAAATATTTTTATGTATGGACCTTTTTCTCTCACATGCTGTGAATGTGATGCTGATTTATGTTTCAAGTTGTAATTTAAATTCTATATGGGGAAGACAAAAAGACAGGACGTAGACAGCAGGATTACAAATGACATCAGTTCAGCGTTAACGAAGCATTATGGTATTAAAATAAAGGTTCTAAAAGCGTTTACATTGGGTTCCTCTAACAGGCGAAACATTTCACTGGTCCTAGTTTCTTTGAATAAAAATATATATCAAGAATTGTTATAGTTAGTTTTAGTATTACTGGGACAGTATTTGGTTCACAATATTCAGGATTATAACAGGAATTATTAGCGCTAACATTTGAAATTAATATTTATCTCAAAGCAACTTAGGTTTTCTCTAGAAATACGGGATTATACTAAAAGAATGAACAGACTTTAAACATTTATTTCTAATGAACGAGAATATATGCCTACACATGCCGACACATCACTGAATAGAGAAAAGTTTAAAATTTTATTTTATGTGTTCAAAATTGAGGCAGTATTTTTAGCACTTAAATGATTTCAGTCAAATTATATAATATAAAATATAATAACAGCCCGCCTTAAAGCAATATGTGTATGTAACAATATATAAAAGTGTATACTACAGTCATTGTCAATATTTATATTATTGTATACATGTAATAATGTTATGTGAATGTATTATGTAATTTAATAATGTAGGAGCTGTGAGAATAATAGGTTAAAAGTTGCTAACAATGAGGTAACCTTGAGGCAATAATGAGTAAGATAGTTTAATAATGCTACTAATCATTATTGTAGCAACAATAATGTAAATTTTGAGACAGTTTATATATATCCAATCAACAACCAGAAAAAGCTTTAGTTAAATGAAGGTATTCTATTGGAGTAGGATAAGCCAATCAGGAACTGAAATATAGCAAAATTTATAAATTCAGAGTTCAGTTGGTTGTAGACAGTGTTCCTAACCGGACGCTAGATGCGTCCTCGAGAAATTTAATACGTATTCGTGTGAGACGAAAACAGTTTACGTGTTTTAAAAAGTGCAAGTATTTAATAATAGAATCTTACAGCTCTCTATATCAGTGAAGTGTTATTTAAATCGTAACAATAATTAATAAAAAGGAGTGAATTAAAAATTATAATCTGTGTAAGCCTACATTCTTCAGTCGCACCACTCCCTGCTAAGACATTCATGTCTCTAAAAAAAGGATAAATACTAACGCAGCCGAGGCAAACATAAATATATAATATTTAAAGAAACAGTCAAAATTACAAAGTTAATATTTTTAAATTTGGGACTACTTCTAGTTCAGCTCCCGAACAGTTGAACTACAATACAACTCCTACTTCAAATTGGCTTTCCATACGTGAAGCAACAACGTACTTCAAAATGAGCACTATTTGTTATGCGAGGACGACCAGTCCTTTTCCGTTTTCATACGTAACCATCTTCTAAGAATTTATTGTATCAATTGTAATTTTTTTTTATGACGAGGCGGCTCGTTGTTGAAATTACAACGAAATGCACGCTGCAACGAAACAATGGATTCACTCTTTGCATACTGCAGGACACAAAACGACTTTTCCTGTAACGTCGCCATTTTCTCGTAAACAAACACAGCACCGCTGTAAGCACTGAATGGAACTAATAGGTGGGGCTTAAAACTTTGAACTTTCCTCTATTCAATGATGTTTTGTATGTGTCACTATCTATTGTCGTTCATTAAAAATAAATATTTAAATTCTGTTCCTTTTGTTTGAATAACCCTGTATTCGAGTATTTAAATCCAAAACTTAGCGTGAAGAATGCGCCATATGGGAGAACGAAATCTGATCTGTGTAGCACATACAGTAGTCATATTTTCTTAGGAGTGTCTGTGAAAAATATTGAGAGCGGAAAATAAGCGTACAGATGTGACACAGGTATTACTCTACTGTTTTTTTAAACAAGGACATCATTCTCTGTATTCTGCAGAAACTGTTAAACAGAAATGTCTTGCAAAATTCAAAATACAACAGAAGAACAGTTATAGAATGCAAGCAGGAGGGGCACAGTTTGCCTCCCTTCCCACAAGCCCATTTTGCATTCAAAAGCAGAAGGTGCATAGCCCAAGTATGTGTTTAAAGCTGTATTTTATAAACGTATTATATAAATAGGATGTACGTCATTCCACGAGGTTTTAATTTTTGTTCAAGCTGTTGGACTTTGAATCACGATCAGGATGAATTCTTTGTCAGGAGCTACCATTATTTCATGTTTTCTTGAACGAATGCGCAGGAACGTTAGATTATTAGTAGGATCTAAATCTCGAACCACACTCCTAGCTTTGTCTGAAAGTTGACTGATTAGGCCTGATATTGGACAGTGGTAGTATTATCCGTTGTTATCTTAACAGGAATACATTCAGCGTTAACTACTATGGTCCCAATAACTCCTTTCTGTGACTGAATTCTTTTCAAGGTTTCCTCTACTTCAGTAGCCATTCTATAACACTTCCACTTCAGCTGATTCACAAACAGAAACCCTAGATTGCCCTCGATATACAGAACAGATTGCGGGCAGATTGCTATTAGTCAACCTTCTCACCAAACACAATTTTCTGTTAAACTATCTGTTCGTTAGAGTAATCTGCGGCATGGCTTTGTTTCGGTATCGTCTAGATCAGTGTAAGCCTACTCGGTTACGTGTGAAGTAACATCGTTTCGGAGATGTAGACAAGGGGTGCAGGTGGACAGGTAGGGCAAGGCTTTGTGTCTTAAAACCACTTATTACAAAGTAAATTATGCATTTCACTTGTCTTATGGCCTTCCCATAACACAACTTCATCTTTCCCTTTGTCTTATCTGTCCTACACTTCTTCGCTGAGTTCCCCTTTCTGAGCCGGGAGCAGGAAGAGTCTTGTTCTCTGATGTCACAGAGCATGCAGTTGATTGACACTGATCTAGTGCTCCGATCACCATAGTTAGCCTTCCGCCATTTTTGGTGTTCTTTTTTTCTTCTTCTAAGGGGTGGGGGTGGCCTTCCGGCATTTAGGGATTTAGCTACTGGGAGGAGGTACTGTTCACTTTGTCTGAGGGAAGTGAGGGGTAAAGAAGCGCGAAAGAGGAAAGACTGTTGCTGGTTTTCACTGTACGCACGAGTTCAGCATACTGTGTACCCCTCCCACCAGCTAAAGCTTTATCTGAGAGATAAGCCACCCCATCCCAATAGCTAAAACATCGTTGAATAGACAATACAGTTGACATATATCTATTCCACGTGGTATTGTAGCACACCATTGCAACATTTTTCTAGTATTCGTAATAGCCCGATTCTTTTTCTTTAGACTATGTACATTATATGTTATTCATGCGATAGACCGCTTAAGATAGGAAGAAATATGCAGGTTTAAAAGTACCGATGTTAACTTAATGAGCCCAGAGGTAATACCTATTATGGTGCTTGATGTCATCGCACTAAAGAATGCTGAGTAGCATTCGCAACGAGGTAGCAAATGCTTTGGAATTTATAGCTGTAGCTCAAAGCGGAAAATAATTCCTGATTGACGAAAATCCATTGTCTAACATAGCCGTTCTAAGGTCGTTGGTAGTTGCTGTGCTGAGATGCCCCGGGTTCCAATCCTTTGAATATGGCAACAAAGCGTTGCACGAAATGTCAGGTGTATCCATGTTGATTACTGGATCACTTCCTTCAGCCTCTGAAGCTTGTATTATTTCATCGACCGACTCCGGCCCTGAAAGTCATCCTATATTGTTTAAAGTAGGTATATACTGCTTAAATGATCGCCCACCTCTGCCGTGCGTACATGGGCGTGAGGCCGACAGTCGAATTGGCAGGACCAAGCCCTTCGCGGGTTGTAGCGCCACAGCATTATTTTATATACTGCTTAATCGAAAATATTTTATTTTTTGGATTAGTTGATAAAGAATCGCAATGAAATGATGTCTGGTATTGTCGTGCGAATTATAGTTTTAGTTTGTATGTTTTGCTTTCTCTGGCACTGATCTAGAATAGGTATATGAATATTGTATTCCAGTGAAAAGTAATATAGAAATTTCGCCGGAAAGATATTTTTGAGACCCCCCCCCCAAATAAAAAAGGACTTTCTTACGAAAGTTTTATGCCCGCGCGTCTTGTTTCAGCGTAGCTCAAAAGGGAAAAGTCAGATAAATATAAAGTGTGATATTTAAGTTCAGCATTACCCAAACTGAAACATAAAGTTTTGAAGATCATTTTCCTTACTCCAAACCATGCTTTTAATTGAATTACCATATTATGTTTCAGATATCGATTTCTTAATATAATATACATATATCTTGAATATTCTGGAAATAGTCTGTGAATCCGCTTTCATTTGTCTAAATTCTTTATAATTTGTATTAAGAAACCATAAGAGGTAGACAAAACCTACGACAGGAAAATTGTAAAGCTGATTAAAATAGGTATATATATTTTATCAATTTTTACGTAGCATTAGCCATTTCGCAATATTTCATGTCGTAAATTCACACTTTTCCCACGTGAGAGTGCATCATCTAATAGTCATGCTTGAAAGCTTGCGATTCTTCTTTCTTTTTCCATTGCAAGATCTTGTTACCATGAACAAATATTTGAATTCTGTTTCCGCCTGTTGTATCTGAGCATTTATAAGCATTTCTTGCTTAATTTGAAGTCATTCTTAATCAAAAATACGTAATGAGTAGCGTAACATTGATAGAAGAATTATTTTATATATGAATACCATAATTATAACAGATATGTATGCGTTTATATTGGTAAAGAAAGTCGTGTGAATGCACACATTAGATTTTTACTTGTAACAATATGCTTGATTTTAGTTTTTCTGGAAATAAAAGGTATTGAAATGGCATATAGATGTGAAAAGTGGGTAACAGAAATACGACGTGCAAAGAACGCATTTGTATGCACGTGAGGAAACTGGTTGCCAACAAGAAGGAACATATTCTCGTCAGAAGAGTGGTAAAGTCAGCCCGGACATGGCGCCGAACGATGCATTAATTAACATAGAAATGACTATACCGGCTCCCCCCTCCTCCACCGCCGCTTCATAAACCGCATAATGATATGGTGTACCTCCCCACCACGCAGCCGCTCTGCTTTAAAAATAGGGATTGCAGAGAGAGCTCTTTAACAACGTGTAGCTACACACAAGTTATACCTTGTGTCAAAGAAAACTTGCTGCAACAATTAGACACGCGCAATAAATACACGTTGTATCCCACCGCTGCCACCAAAAATATAACATGCTGGCTCTCACGACATACGCTCTTAAAACAAGGATTACCAGCGCATACTTTAACAATAAATGTAAAGACAAAACTGGTACTACAACATGATGTCTTGTAAAGCGTTTCATACATCAGAACTCTCCCAGCAGGCGCGATCAGATGTGAGTAAAATACGTTTCATATCAGGACAAGTGCCCATAGCAACGGTTGGCGTCATATGGTGCCCTATTCCTTCATTCTTCGTATCACTTTGCATGAGCTCATTTTGGTGGAATAAACGGCGACAGCTTGTCCAGTAGTAAAATGAAAGAGAAAATTACACACTGAAAATCTGGAAAAACTTGGGCACATGTTTATATTTCTCTTATTGAGAGTTTAGACATCAGAAACAAATATCCACCATAGTACGAATGTATACCTGCTGTAGTAATAATAAAAGTTGGTTTGACTGAGAATTTATGTTTGTTACGTTATACATCTAGAGCCACTGTATCGATTGTTGTAAAATGTTTACCTTGGCTGTAAGAGCAATATAATTTCTGTTTTGAACTCTTTGATAAAAAAGTATGATGAAAAATGTAGCTGTGAGTAGCTTATTATTATTATTATTATTATTATTATTATTCAGTATACCTTTGTTTGCATGTATATGAAGAAGACGCTTAAGGGTAATGCATAAACTCGCACTGTGTTTGTTGAATGCGTGTACACAAAATGGAAAATAATATTTTCTGCTAGGGGAAAACAATATCTGAAAATCAAATCTGCCATTTCGTGTGTGGAATAATAGGATTTCATAACTTGTACTTCATAATTTACTGTAAGACAAGAGAATAGATTAAATCGTCAAACAGAAAATAGTAATTGATCATCGTGTTGGACACAAGATTGTGTGCATTACAAATCGCAGGAAATGAATCATTAAATAATTCTGCATCCATAGCTGATATAAGTGAGAACTTAATATGTTCGTAAATGAGAAGTTTGCTTCTCTCCCTGCATTTAATTTGTTATTACCTGGCATGTTGAACCGATAAGATATCCACTTGTATGCATCCCCTTCCTGGGAGCGTTGCGGACTATGAAGTAGCTTATTATCAGCGCAGCATAATAAGTAATTATAGGTTTAGATTTTAATTATTCTATATTTAATAATGCACACAGGTTTTTGCATTCTCGTTGCTCACAGAAAGGAATATAAATGGTTTTATTTTCTCTCGATAAGCCAACTCAATTTGGAATACCGGTATTGCGTTATTTCTATAGAAAATATGTTTTTGTTATTATTGGCATTCGTGTCATAACGAGCCAATTATGGAATTATATTGAATATAGTAGCAG
The DNA here is from genome assembly GCA_030765065.1 of Deroplatys truncata. Classification (NCBI taxonomy): domain Eukaryota; kingdom Metazoa; phylum Arthropoda; class Insecta; order Mantodea; family Mantidae; genus Deroplatys; species Deroplatys truncata. The sequence goes on from CM060975.1 coordinate 109,968,912, forward strand.
CTTTTTATGATAGAATTGTATAAACGTATATTATAATACTTATTATTCAATACATAAAGTAAATCATAATATTGCAGTATGAATTAATGTAGATATTGCAACTAATCCGCCTCTTGATGTTAACACTCAGGCTGTATTGTTTACTCGTATTTTTCTTGTCAAAGAGCTCACAACAGAAAATAATATCTTGCTCTTACAATTAAGACATTTGCTCATGTCTCCCAAATATTAAGTTTGCCACTGATGTATACTGGACATATTTGTCCTGTATAGATGCATACTACCTCCTCCCCAAATATTGGAATCCTTTTTCAAAACATTCTCTAGACGTGTTGAACAGAACTTACTGTTAAACTTGTTATGAATATGAGTTGGGTGAAATGAGTTATCATTTTCAGGATTCGTTAAGTTCAGAAACATCATATAAGATATAACTTAATCATGTAACTAATAAAACGGGTTATGATTATCTTACTTACTTGCTTATTTACTTATAAACAAAATCCTAAGCATAGCATTGAAAAATATTGCATGTGGTCTAGGTTTAATTTTTTATCAATTTCAACTATACTCCGATATATAAAAGTTCAGCTCCCTGCTTACAATGGTTTACCTGCGTAGTCTTTTAGGTCATGGTCTGTACTGACTATCCTTAATTTTGACCCATTTCATACAAATTTAAAATTATCCACAAATCTTATTCAGGCTTTCACTTATAAAACGTAGATGCCTAATATATGCATCAGTTCGTAAAGCTAATAAGTGCTTAGCGAAGGTACCTAAAAAGGATGCATTATTCCGCGATTTTATGGTATATGAAAACGTCCAGGCCGAAAAGACAAAATTCAGAATGTTTACTATATTTGAACTCAACTTCAACAAATTTAATGTTCTTTGGAAGAGGCCAAGGATGATAGTTTTGAGAATTTTATGTCACTAAGAAATAAGTTGCCTTAATTCATAATTGCATTTTAGTGTGCAGTATTTAGAGTTGCTAAAAATTATGGGATATTATTTCCCCATTTCTGATCATAACACCAATGTAGATAGCGTGCTCAGTGGACAGAAGAAGGGAATACTGGCAAACAGTAAAATCAGTTAATGCAATGTTGCAAATACAATATAAAGGATATAAGTTGTAGTGAGTTTGATAAACTTTTTGTGAACAATACCAAATTCCTTTCTTTTGTTCCAGGCTCTGAGAAATAGGATTGTTAATAAAAAACCTAAAGTTGATTGATATTTAATAAATTAAGTGTACTGAATACATTTAATATATTTTTATAATATGTGCTTAGTTAAGGTAAACTACAATAAAGCAGTTCTTCCAAAAGTCTGGATCATTAATTAAATGCGCATTTCTCCTACATTAGCGTTTCATTATGGCTCAAAATTCCATTTCCTTAAATAGATTAAACTAAGCGTAAAAATCCCCTGGTTTTAAATTATAAGATTATGGTAACCCTATTTAAATCACAATATTGTAGATTCTTTTTACCGTGGGTGAAGTTCAATTGAGGTACAAACTATATTTTATTTCCTTTTTAGAAAGCGAAGTTGCTGAACTCTTTTAAAAACAAAAGTGGTTTTATGTCTTCAACAAGATGGCATCCCATTTTATAACTACGGCTTTCTCCAAAATTTGTGCTGTAACGTAACAAACACAAACAAAAGAAATACCTCTCTTTCTGAGATTCTTTAAATATTTATGTTTTATAGACTAGGTCTGTGAGATCATATAGACAACACTGTAATAGATATTAGTAGCGCTTAGATATGAGGGTTATTTGCTAAGTCATGGAATAGTATTTGTTTTTCTCTGAATGGAGCTTTAAATTAATAAAACTTTAATTAATAATTAAATATTTAAATATGATTTTGATTTCCTTCAGACAGTAGTGAACAAACACGTTCGCCAGCAAATAAGTGTCGAGAATGCAAACTCAGTCTTTGTTCTACCTCCTCGGGAATGGAAGCATTTGAGCACCCACTGTACTCACCGAATTTCTCGCCTGCTAATTACGATTTTTGTATCCAAACTGAAAGAGCCTTTACGCGGTAAACGCCGAAAGATACAGAAATACAGTGAGAGGGGTGAGAATGCGGGATTAGGCAAGATGATGCAAATCAAGCTTCGACATTCTGCTCCTTGGCACCAAACAACTGATATTTGAGGCTTATTTATGTAAAAGTGGTGCGCAGAATGTGCTCAAAATCCTATTTATTTATATATGTTTTAATTTTAAGCGCATAATGCGTCAAGATTGATCTTTGTTCGAATGTACTTGTGAAAAGTAGTTTGCAGTTGTCTTTAGAGCTGTACGGTTTCTGTTAATTGCAATTAGCCTTAGAGTTGCCTTCTGTACTGTTCACCTTGGACTTATTGCTCTTTTGCTGCGAGGTGGACTTGAGGTCCCGCAATTTTGTATATCAACGTGGCATTCACCTGTGTGGTTGGGGAAAGCCGCGTGGCACTGCAGCCACTTGTAGGTCGAAATAAGAATTTTAGACTCAATGTTTCCCCACTATAAGTCTCAGTGTTGTCACTGAGCTTGTGTTCAGCTTTGAAGCATTATTTTGTTGTATTGTTATTTGCTCCACGCTTTGGGGGCCAACTTGAAAAAGATTAATTTTAGGAGGAGTTGTATTTTATTTCGACTGTTGGGGAGCCGAACTTGAAGTAGTTGCAACCGCACGTATGGTAAAAAATTTCCGGTAGCCTTCGCCCCAAATGTACCTCCTTTCCGGTGGCCTTCACCCAAGTTTAAAAATATTAACTTTGTAATTTGACTGTTTCTTTAAATATTATATATTTATGTTTGCCTCAGCTGCGTCAGTGTTATTGTTAGAGACGTGTTTCTCTTTGCAGGGTTGTGGTACGACTGAAGAATATAGGGTTACACAGATTATAATTTTTAATTCACTCCTTTTATTAATGTTTGACACGATTTAAATACACTTCACTGATATAGAGAGAGCTGTGAGATTCTTTTAATTATTTACTTGCACTTTTTAACACGTAAACTATTTTCATCTCACACTGAATACGTATTATACTTCTCGAGGACGCATCTCGCGTCTGATTAGTAACACTGTCTGCTAGCAACGCGTCCAGTTATGAGCCACTGACTTGATTTCTATCTCCTAAAATTTGTAAATTTCTGTATTTCAAGTGTCTGATTGGCTATTCCTACTCCAATAGAATACTTTCATTTAACTTAAGCTTTTATTCTGGTTGTTGATTGGCTATTTTATAAACTGTCACAAAATTTATATTATTGTTGCTCCAATAATGACTAGTAGCATTTAAACTTTCTTACTCATTATTGCCTCAAGGTTAACTCATTGTTTACCTCATTGTTAGTAACTTTTAACCTATTATTCTCACAGCTCCTACACTATTAAATTACGTAATACTTCATATAACATTATTGAACACGTATACAATAATATAAACATTTACAATGACTGTAATATACACTTTTTATATATTGTTACATACACATATTGCTTTAAGGCGGACTGTTATTGAATTATATATTATATAATTAGACTGAAATCATTTAAGTGTTAAGAATACTGCCTCAGCTTTACTGACTTTATGTTGAGGAATAAATAAAACATTACAAATCCGTGATTTTAGTTTCCTTTCTCATTTATTTCGCTCTTTGTGTGTTCCCGAAAGCTATTCTGTAGAAAATGTATTTTGTGAAAAAAAATTTCTGATGACGTGACTTAGTAGGTAACCAAGTGGTTGTTTTTTGTGCCGGTAAGTTTTTGAAATTGTTAAGTAGGTGTTGTTAAAGCTTTCAGAATGTTCCGTGCATAAGTATAGAGCGATGTAAACTAAACATGAGGTAGAACTACCAGTAGTTTGGAAACATTTAGGTAATTTTTCCATCAGAAGATGTCGCTCTCTCGAAACGCAGCGTCCCTTGCGCAGGAGTTGGGAAGTTAGTTCGGATACCCTACCATTGTCAGGGTTTTATGGCTGTAGAAGTTTCCAGCACTGCTACGGTCCAAGGATCTTGCCACTTCTTCCCCAATATTACCAACTTATCCCCTCGCATTTGCATACACATTGCATCGCAAGCAAATAACGTTGGGAACAGTTGTGTTGTTCTCGAGGAGGCGGCCTCTATCTGATGATGTCCTTTCTCTCCGGGGAGATTGAGTTGCCCCAGACTTGATGCAATCTGCCCCAGGTGTCCTCCGCGCATCTTAAATATTCCATTCTGGAGGACATCTTGCAACCTGCACTCTTTTTCGTATCGCCGGTAATAAGATAGCAATTCGTAATAGAATCTGGCAACGGCTTCATCAGCATGCATTTCTAAGTATAAAGTTGACCCGAATAGATGTTCCATTCTCATCGCAATGTTCACTAGTGATACAGGGTGTATCACTACTCCATGTTATTTTTTCAGCCAATATTATTTCTGTAAAATAGCGGCCAATCACCACAAATATGCACTAGAACAATTGCTCCGGAAACCTTCGTTCGGAAACGAACTAACCGTAATTGAAACACTTACGACTATGACTCGAATTTGGCTCCAAATAATGTGACACCAGTGCATCTCGCTTTAAGTACAATAAAACATCCCAACAATACGTTCAAACTGGATTGTCAGATTAATCAGCTCATCTGAAATTTATCACAAGATCCCAAATTACTATCTCATACACACTTTGTTGATCTTGGGTGGTTTTAGGTCTGCCTAATTTCATTTTTCTACACATTAACATGTATGTCTGAGGAAGTGGAAAAAGCACAGGTATCCTAAGCATACCTTTGCGGCTAGGTTAATTTATAAAGACGTCTGGCCAGATTGATAAATTAAGGCTATTTTAGTTTAAATCTTCCAAGCAAAACCCAGCGTTACAAATAACCATCTCAAACGATTTTATTTATTTCTAATAAAATATCTGATAGTTTTGGCTAAATTACCACAGTTAATCTTCATCAGATTCTAAAATTTGCATTCTTAAGCCATTGATGTCAACTAAATATTGCTAACATGCTACCCAACTCTGTCCTTCACCTATAGCAAAGAAACTTCTATATCGTTCTGTGATCTCTGAATCCAGAAAATCAGAGAATGTTGATGTGTAGGTTTGTCTACCTGTCTCTCCGTAGAGAGTAAGGCTCTAAAATGGAATGGCAGTAGCAATCTTTAGGTAAATTACATGCCAAGCACTGGTATTCCCCCAAAAAATTTGCGTATTTAAATAATGTTACATACTGTGGTGAGGGCCAAAAGGTTTCCAGAAAATTAATAAATTTAGTCCACCCTAGCACGCACATGGGGGAACGCAACTTGCTACAGCAAGAAGACCGGGACCTTGGTGCATACATTTAGAGGAAGGTATGGGGTTTTACATTACACAAATACATTACGTAACACACATTACCTGGAATTTATTAACAAACGTCTGGCGACTCTACATTATGAACTAGGAAGAGAGGATGGAGGGAGATGTCTCAAGCCACACGCACGGCTTGCTACAACGACCGCTTTCACTAAAGTGACGCTATCTATATCCCCCTTCCAACCGTGTCTAGCCACGCCAGCCAGGGTTGGCGTCATACCAGACGAATTTCAAAGACCCTTTGGTGTGGTCCGCACCAAAAGGAGGGGTCGTTAAGCCGAAAAATCAAAAACACCCAATAATGCTATTTCTAGTATCAACAATGCAACACAACAGTGCATCTGATAATGACAATGAACTTACTGATACACCACAATAAAATGTCTAAGCATTGATTGAATGTAATCCAATTTCTCTTTCCCTTATGTTAATATTTTTCCCCTCACTGAACTGCTCTGTCTTTTGGCACATCATAATGCTTCCGTTATCTTTCCAGTTATCCCGCTTTCTTTCTCTAACAGCAACAGTATGAGTAACTTCGCCTTTCCCCCTTGCCTCACGTGTTTCTCACTGAGTTCCTAGCTGAGAACCAAGAGCAAGAAGAGACACGATCACTGACGTCACAAATCTCAAAGTTGACTGATACTGCTCCAGCGCCTATGAGCTGTCTTTGCATACCTTCTTGGAAAGATATTTAAAACTATGCAGGTCTTAGCCTAACTTATAGACAATTATAATAATTAATGTTAAGTGTATTGAGTAATAAGATTTTCTGGGTAACAGTATTTCAAACCACAGTGATATAGTAAGCCAGAGGTTTTCCCCTTTGTAAGCTCTACAATTAACATCCTCCTACGGTTATTACAACTTGACTCAATAAAAGCCTATATTTAAGAATAATGAAGAATAAATTAACAACAGTGCAGTAAGTAATTTAATAAATACTACAATATATTTGAATGTAACTTGAAATATTTGAAAAATTAATCACACGTCAAAAAATCCGCAACGTAAAATCTAAACTATTAGTTTGAGGAGAGGTCTGAATAATTGTATAACTGAATTAATTATTTCAACTCGTATTAATTTACTGGAAAATGACTAAAGGTTATTTAAATTCATATACACAGAAATGTAAGCATTGTTATCACGACAATAAATCATAATAAATTCAGTTTTGGTTTTCAGAGTAATAAATATTTTTGTATTCCACCCCAAACCTCCAAACTGAACTGAGTACAAACCACGCGTATATTAACGAGCAATTATATGCCTTTTATGAGTTAGGTTTAACTATTGTTGAGGAGCGAGCTTAATTGTGTGGAATAATCCTGAGACGGCTGCTATAACTCTGAGAGCAAATAAGACTGCCTGTCGCCAAGGAATACGTGCCAGTAATAGATATATTTATAATTGCATTATTAATCTAATATGCCTACACACTGTACAGCTATTTATTTGGATAACTATATATTTATCTTATCAACCATCAACAAAGCTAGTAGTGAAATTCGGAGCAAAATAAATTCAAGCCAGGGCAATTAATAGGTTCACTTATGTTATTGAGGTTTATATATTCAATAAATTAATAGATATACAAACAAAACATATGATGTGAGTTCACACACGGCCAATTCACATGGTATGTCCATTCCTTATTGCAGTATTCATATAAAAATATTTTCTACTATTCGCTTTGATATATATATACACATATATATATACATACATACTATGTGATCAAAAGTATGCGGACACCCCCACAAACATACGTTTTTCATCTTAGGTGCATTGTGCTGCCACCTACTGCCTGGTACTCATTATCCGCGACCTCAGTAGTCATTAGACATCGTGAAACAGCAGAATGGGACGCCCCATGGAACTCACGGAATACGAACGTGGTCAGGTGATTGGGTGTCACTTATATCAGAAGTCTGTACGCGAGATTTCCACACTCCTAACCATCCCTAGGTCCACTGTTTCTGATGTGATAGTGAAGTGGAAACGTGAAGGGACATGTACAACACAAAAGCGTACAGGCCGACCTCGTCTGTTGACTGACAGAGACCGCCGACATTTGAAGAGGGTCGTAAAGAGTAATAGGCAGACATCTATCCAGACCATCACACAGAAATTCCAAACTGCATCAGGATCCACTCCAAGTACTATGAAAGTTAGGCGTGAGGTGAGAAACCTTGGATTCCATGGTCGAACGGCTGCTCATAAGCCACACATCACGCAGGAAAATGCCAAACGACGCCTCGTTTGGTGTAAGGAGCGTCAACATTACACGATTGAACAGTGGCAAAACGTTGTGTGGAGTGACGAATCACGGTACACAATGTGGCGATCCGATGGGAGGGTGTGGGTATGGGGAATGCCCGGTGAACGTCATCTGTCAGGGTGTGTAGTGCCAACAGTGAAATTCGGAGGTGGTGGTGTAATGGTGTGGTCGTGTTTTTCCTGCAGGGGGCTTGCACCCCTTGTTGGTTTGCGTGGCACAATCACAGCGCAGACCTACATTGATATTCTAAGCATCTTCTTGCTTCCCACTGTTGAAGAGCAATTCGGGGATGGCGATTGCACATTTCAACACGATCGAGAACTTGTTCATACTGCACGGGTTGTGGCGGAGTGGCTACACGACAATAACATCCCTGTAATGGACTGGCCTGCATAGAGTCCTGACTTGAATCCTGCAGAACACCTTTGGGATGTTTTGGAACGCCGACTTCGTGTCAGGCCTCACCGACCTACATCGATACCTCTCCTCAGTTCCGCACTCTGTGAAGAATGGGCTGCCATTCCCGAAGAAACCTTCCAGCACCTGATTGAAAGTATGCCTGCGAGAGTGAACGCTGTCATCAAGGCTAAGGGTGGGCCAACATCATATTGACTTTCAGCATTACCGATGGAGGGCGCCACGAACTTGTACGTCATTTTCAGCCAGGTGTCCGGATACTTTTGATCACGTAGTGTGTATAATATATATAGGGTGGACCATTAAGTTGAGACTGTACAATGTCTTCAAAACTAAGCGTTGTAGAAAGAAATGTCTTTAATAAAAGTTGCTTGATATTATGGGGGAAAGTAAATGCCATTAGTCGTATTTTATTTGGAGGACGTTGTGATGGTCATTTTAGGGTCATTTAATTTTTCTTAATGAGAACTTACAATTAATGTCAAATTTGATTGAGCTCTACATATTGTTTGCTTGATTTCTCAGTTATGTAAAGACTACTCAGAGAAAATTCAAGATATACATTTTATTTATTATGGCACCGATATCTCATATACATTATATTTTAAACAAAATCGTTATAGCCGTATCCGGCGTAGTTTGGGGTGAGAGAATTTTCTTGAAAAACTTCGTGTGGTATGCTTAACACTGCCTGACTCATTTATGAAATTTCGTATTTAAGAGACTTTTCTTTTTTAATTATGTTGTTCACATACACATGCGTGTGCAGACATGGACCTATTTGAACCATTGCTTTTATGGTTCATTGGACTTACAAATTTTATTTCTGTGGAATCTGGGTACTGAAGTTTTGGGCAGAAAACAATACTTCCTCTAGATAAAGTATGAAAAGAAAGGTTTTAAGGGTCAATTAAAACTACATACAGGATGGAAGGTGACCTATTATGTTTTGAGTGTTTTTCCTTAATTTTTTTCCATATAGTTTTCCGTTCTTGAGATGATTTCTATTTTATTGCAACACAACAAATTCCTGGCTCACTTTGCATTCCATAGGTTAACTTTTAATTCTTCAGCTTTTGCTGCTATGGCAACGAACAAATGAACACTTCCGGTATACAAATAAACAGAAAACTACACATTATTATAAAGTAACCTAAATATCATACGGAATATGAAACTGAGGAAGCATTTACAATAGTACGCAAAGTATTAATAGGAACACTTATTTATAAAGGTAAATAAAAGCTTGAGAGACACAACTTACAAGATTATGCTTCCTTTCTTTGTGAATTACAAAACTCTGTGAATAATTAAAGTAAACAAGAGCAGAAAATTAACGAGAACTTCTTTTTACTGTTTAGAGAAATTGTTCTCCCTCGCCAACACACGTGCTTCACAACGTTTTCTCCAATTCTGCTCCACTCTAAGAAGTATGTCCGGGTTGTTTTTTTACTTCTGTCCGTTGCTCGAAGTATTCTTTCTTCCAACGTTTCTACATCAGGTACTTGTGTAATGTATATGGGAGTTCATATCGCCCCAAAGAAGGAAACAAAACGCTTGGATTTGGATCTGGTGATCTTGGTGACCATCTGATTTGTCCATTCCGAGCGATCCAGCGTTCTACGTACGTGTTGCGTAGTTGCCACACACGTTCTATGTACGGAGGTGCGCCGTTATGTAATAGCCTAATATTATTTCTTACTGTCAGGGAACTTCCTCAAGCATTTCTGAAAGAAAAAACCGGAGAAAGATGTCGCCTGTCAAAACCCGAGGAAGAATCCACGGACCGATTAATGTGTTTCATATGATTCCTGGCGAAACATTTACGGAAAATCTGTGCTGATGGTTGTCTGGTATTATTGTATGTGGATTATCGTAAGCCCAGGTGTGTGCATTATGGTAATTAGTTACTCCATTTCTCGTAAACGTCGCTTTATCCATTGCAAGAATTTTAAGCGGAAAGTCCCCTCCTTGTTAAAGAAACCATCTGGAAAATGCTTTCCTTGGCGCATAATCTGCTTCAAAGAGATACTGGACACACTGAGAATGATCAGGGCGTAGCAGTTCTTCTTTTAATGTTCTCAAAACAGTCCAATGGGATAGGCCAATAGTGCGAGCTATACCGCCGCTGCTGCTTCCAGGATCTTCTTCCACCAAGTGAAGGATTTCTTCTTCTTGTGCAACATTTCTGTGACCAACTCCTTCTACATGAGGAGCTAAAACTCTTTGACAGATGAAAACAAATGTCCTATGATGTGGTGCTCGTCTATTTGGGAATCTTTCTCGATAAATTCCTGCCACATTACGATGTGTTTCACCGTAAATAAGTAGCATTTCAAGATATTCAGCATTAGTAAAGTGAGCCGCAAGCGCAATGAACAACAGCTGCAGTGCGCTTCTTTATAAACAAACAGCAGCAGTTCGTTCCTTCGACATTACAGTGTTGTCATGTGTACTCTCGTGGCTAACAGACTCAACTGAGACAAATTTCGAAAGCTTATAATAATAGTAAGAGTGCGAATTGTTTTAATTCAAAACGTATTTAAACATGCAGAAAATATTTTTCTTTCACTCTCATCTAAGAAATATTTGAAAAATTACTAAAGCTTGTAAAATCTTCATTTAAAATACTCCAAGAAATTTAAGGTTCTTTTAAAGACAAAATAACAAAAATATAAATAGGACAGTAAAACCTAAAATATCTTTGAATGTAAAATAGGGATAAAAAGGAATTTTATCGAATTATTATTAGAAATTGTATATGTTTATAGTAATTTAAATTATTTAAATTTTTCGTTGGTTTAGTTAGTACGCAATTTTCGCGTTTTTCTCAAAAACTGCTATAAAACAGCAAAACTGCACTAAGATATTTTGTTCTATTCATTGGGAAAGTTGAATGCCTCACTGTTGGAAAGCCAATTTGAAGAAGCTGTATTATATTTCCCTGTTGGGGAGCCAAACTTGATGAAATAACTGCCTCACGTATGGTACTAAGTTTCCGGTGGCCTTCGCCCCAACGTTTAGGAATCAACTTTTTATTTTTATGTTTCTTTAAATATTATATATATATATATATATATATATATTTATGTTTGCCTCGGCTGCGTCAGTAATAATTTGTAGAAACATGTATCTGTTATCAGGGAGTAGTGCGGCTGAAGAATGTAGGCTTACACAGATTATAATTTTTACTTCACTCCTTTTATTAATCCTTCACACGATTAAATAACACTTCACTGATATAGATAGCTGTGAAATTATTTATTACTTGCACTTTTAAACACGTAAAGTTTATAATATTCTCGCCGTAATGAATTTTCGTCTCACACTGGATACGCACCGAGCTCAGGTACGTTGCCTTCTAGCGACTGGCTTCTACCGCTTAAATTTGTAAATTTCTCTATTTCAAGTCTCTGATTGGTTAATTTTACTCCAATAGAATACTTTTATCTAACTTTCAGCTTTTCTAGTGTTTGATTGGCTATTTATAAACTGTTTTAAATATTACATTGTTGTTCTAAGAATTACTAGTAGCATTATTAAACTTTCCAATTCATTATTGCCTCAAGGTTACCTCATTGTTAGCCTCTATTCTTAGAGCTCCTACAGTGTTAAATTACTTAATACATTCACATAGCATTATTATACATGTGCACAATAATATAAACATAATACAATGGCTGTTACATACATTTTATATATTATATTATACACATATTGCTTTAAGGCGGGATGCTATTATTCTTTCATATTATATAATTAGACTGATATCATTTAAGTGTTAAAAATACTGCCTCATCATTACAAGAGTCATCCTACTCAACGATGATCATAGGTTAGCTATCCTGTATGTGTTAAAGGATAGATTTTATGGTGGTTAAAAGTAATATGTATTTATATTCTAATTGTAAGCAATTTACATACTAACAATTTATGTTAAGGTTATTGTGACTACAAAATTATGATTAATATTAGCTTTTCTCTTTAAGCCCTGTTGTTTGCGAATCACTGTGGTAATGGATGGAGAAATTCATGTGGGTGTGTTTCCAAGGTATTTTTGCCATTTTAACTGGAGGATTTAATAGAATAAAAGCGTCATTTGGTTGTTAAGGTTCAATACGAGAAGTTTTCGTGGAACCATTACCTGAGATAACCGAGAGTGGAGTTTCGCTAGCGATAGAGTTGTCGATAAGCACCCGCAAGTGTAATTTCGCAGCGAGAATGAACTTTTATCGGGGAAGACATTTCTGCGCGGTGGAGTTGATTACGTATGTAAAACGCTTGCCGAGTGTTTGGGTGTGGAGGGGCTATATTGTTCCGCACATCGCCCGTTGTCACCCCAGCCCACTTGATATGCATGCTTCTGGAAACAGCCGTATAGACGGGGAGACATTTCGGGCAAGACCAAAACCTTGTTTACCCGACAATCTTTCCGAATGTCCCGCAATAACGTTGAGCAAAAGGCCTTTCTGGAACAATCGTATTCGTGCCCCCTCTGACTCTCCTTGTGGGGAACAAATCGCAAAACAACCATTATTCTTTATGCTCAGATATGCCTCAACACAGAACAGTCAACATTCCTCTTTAAAACCTCATACCTACGTAATAGTAGCATTCATATATAATGACTCTACAATTTATTCCAACTGTGGGCTATTTTTTACCCACTTCGTTCAGACCACGGAAAAGCAAATATGATGTTATATTTTGATGACCCTCTCTAGTCATTCATTTATGAAGTATTATTGTATTCCATCCAAAAATTCTATGTCGAGATTTCACAGGAAATATATGTTTTGAGTCCCCTGAACGCAGAAAAAAACATTTTTAGAAAAACGTCCACATGTGTGCGTGTGTGTGAACACCGTAACTCAAAAACGAAAAGTCAAATAAATTTCACACTATGTATTCAAGCTTAATATCTTCCAAAAATGTGACACAAAGATTTTCAGCAAAATCCCTCCACCCCAACTACGTTTTATATGGAAAACCTTTTCGAATTGTTTGATTTTCTAAAAGCTGCCTCTAACGATTTTGATTAAAACACCATATATTAAAGAATATAAACATGTCAAATAAAATTTATATCTGGAAATTTTTGGAAATAGCCTGTAAAGTCCACTTCATTCGGAAGGAATATTGTATAATCTTGTATAACTGGTAAACGTTAAGGGATGGATCTGTTTAAACATTGAAAGTGCTCTTTTGACCCAAGAGGAAATGGATTAAATTAGGAATAATGGCAGATTCCTACTTGAAAATGTATTCCATAAATTAATTAACAAGCCGAATTTCTTCCATTTAATAAACTCAAACTTCAATAATACAGATAATTACAATTTACAAAACCCTTATTCGTTCACCATTCTTTACGGCTTCAATGCTTTAAATTAAATTACAGTAATTACAAAATTGCTTCCTGCTCTCACATTTACCGATATATTTCAAAACTAAAGCAATAAGTCCATAGTTCAGACGATCAATCTTTTCCCGGTGAATTACTAAAGAGAATTTTGAATATGTTAAGCCAAAAATGAATTTAGAAATACCGTCCAGGATGCCTTCTATCTAAACGTTGTCCTGTTGTTTTCCTCGTAACCTAGTTCGCCGTCGAAGAAAGACTGATCAGCCTTGTGAACAGTACGTTGAAGAAAGCTGGAACTGATCCGGCGCCTGCGCAGCCGACGACGACAAATCGCCTGACGTACTGCGTGACTCAAAATAACCGCGCCCTTTCTTCTTGTGTTGTCGTCTGCTTGAGAACTACCTGCCATAGTCGTTTCACTTCTGTTCCCGTACATGTCAGCCTTCCTTTAGTACAGCCCAGTCGCCTAAAGTAGATTTCTCCGGGAAGGGTCAATTTGGCACAACATACAATTTATGTCCAATAACTTTTTTTTGTGACGTCAGGCATTTCCGAAATATACGTATTAATGGTTCGAATTGTTCAATACTTAGCCATTCTTATAAAGTCCTGTCGATTTTCAGTGTTTTTTCGCGATGTCGTGGAAAGAGTGTAGAATTTTAAGGTCAGTGTTAGTGTTCTAAAACATTTGACTATCGCTAGTCCCTTTGTATCTTTAACGAAATGTGTAAGTAGTTATTTCGGAAAGGCTATCTCAAATAAAATGTAGATATTAAAATAAACTTTCATAAGAATAATTCGTGTATCCACTAATAAATTTAACAGGGTAGAGAAAGTGTTGTGAATTTAACACATCAAATTGTTGTGCTATCTGCTTCATGATAATCGAGATAAACACTTTTCGTTGTGGGTACAAGGAGGTAAGAGGGCACCGAATCTATAGTCAGGGGTTTAAAACCGGCTGACTGTGGCTTCTGAACTTCATACTCTTTTCATGACATTGCTAGAAACAAGTCAATGGCGTCAGGACTTTTAAAAAATGACAGAAGTATTAAATAATTGAAGTCAAAGTTAAAAGCATCTCAGGATTGGAGTTGATCCACAAAATACTTATTTGAAATAAAATTGTGTGTTTTAAAGAGATCTACATTTTTTGTGCAGTACATTTTTGTCTGTCTCTTAACTTTTACCAGTTACACAAAACTTATACAAATTTCCCTCCAAATGAAATGACTTCACAGACTATTCCCAGAAAATTCAACATATTAATTTTATTTGTCATGTAAAGTATCTTAAATGTTTGCTATTTTAATCAGAGCCGTTAGAGCAATTTTTGAGAAAATAAAAAATTTCGAAAAAGTTTCCATTTAAATAGTAGTTTGGAATGGAGAGATTTTTTTAAAAACTCCGTTTCGCATTTTTGAAAATGCTGAACCTAAATACCAAGTTTGGTATTTTTCCGACTTTTTGTTTTTGAGTTATGCTGACACAAGTTCAGACAAGTGCACATACACACACACCAAAGAAAGCCTTTTTTTTATTCAGGCGCCTCAAAACATGTATTTCCGGTGAAATCTCGTTATCGCATTTTTTAGCGGAATGCAAGACTTTCTCTGCCTATTAGGACTAGATATTAGGTAGAGCTAGTAAACAGTCTACAAAGAAATTATTTCCATTAAGTGGTACGAGGAAAGGCTGAGTCGGTAGCTTTTCTGCCTCTCATTCGGGAGGACGTAGGCTCAAATCCTGTGAACGGACCAATTTAACTGCGGCTTTGTAGTGTTTCCCATCACGTACAGGTAAACACCGGTTTGGATATTCGTTACCACGACACAGCTTCCACTCACAGAATAAAAGCTTTAGAAATAAGATAAATACTATAATTAAAACAGTACAGAAAGGTGACTGCCTGCTAAATTAAGGCAGAAGTTCAGATACAGAATTCACCCAGGCAGTTGTAACAGGAAGCCATCTATTCGACTAAGGTCATCTATTAGTAACTAACAAAATGTGACTATGCAGCTAAAGCAGCTTTCATTTACGAAGACTGATGCACTTGGATGCGCAGTGACAACAGTAATGCCCGCTGGAAATCCACCGGCCAATCACATTTAATTATACTTGAACTCGTGCAATAGGGTTGTCTCCATCTTACAGTTTTTAAAATGCACTTTTTGTTATTATAGTTAAGGGTTCCGAAATTATCGTTTCCTTTTATACGAAGTATTTGGATGTCACTTTCTTAATACAAGTTAACTGAAAAATAATTATAATAACTAACGCACATGTATTGTTGCAAAGAGTACATTATTAATTCGATCAGGCATGATTGAAAGTTTGTGGGAACTTGTAGAGGAAGGAAGGGGAACTTACAGCTGCCTCTTTATTCTTGCGCTTCCACCGGCCTTCCTAACAGAAAATCACTCTAATATAAGCACCTACAGAATAACCAACCACCGTCCGATTAAATCAATAGCAACAAACTAGGTGGCTCAGAAAGGCGATTATGCAGCTAAAGCTATTTATCAAGTTCCTCAAGGATACAGGAAGATGGCTACTCCACTCTGTCATACTCAATCGTATGTTATCAAAGAGCCTTCAGGTAAATTCACAATTTGAACCATACGTTAAAGTGAAGGTAAATATTGTGGCGTATTAATAATTTGGAGGTTTCATTGTCATTCCAAGACATATTGTTATTCTGTTTTGTCATTATCAGACATGTTGTTGTTTTCGTCTCTCAGTTTGGTTCGGCCGCAGACACCCCTTGCTTCTGGGCAATGATCACGCCACAGCCGGAAGCCACCTTTGATGTTGACTGGGATGACGTCACTCCTGGCTGGTAGTATTTGCTAGCCGCGAGGGTGGGGATATAGCACCTGTCTTGCTGAGTATTCCGTGAGAAGCGGATCGCGCGTGCAAGCCGGCCTTGAAAGGAAATGGTGGACAGGGAGTTCGTCGTAGAAGGGGAACTACCTACCGACTCTGTGAAACCAAAGCCGACCTACAAGAATCGAACCCGGGACCTCCCGAATGTGAACCTCAGACATTACCGCGAAGCCATGTCGCTCGGTACATATTTTCATCTTCCTCCGTGATCTAGGGGTACATGCTAGCCTCTAGTTTCCGGGTTGCCGGCTCAAACCCAGCGGAGGGCGATGGATTTTTTTTTTTTTTTGACGTAAAAGTCATTAGCATGGCTTCCTTTGGATGGGCAGTTAAAGCCGGTGTCATAGGTTTATGGCACGTAAAAGAACTTCAAGCCTGATAAAGAGGCCTCTGAGCAAAATTAGCAGTCTTTCACGCCCAGTATAGAACAGCACGCCAAGAATCATGATAGTAATTAAAGAGCGTCCATAAATAAAAATATGCTTTTATTTTCCGGTACACTTCATTAACTTTGGGCGTTTATCAACATTGTTGCTGAATGCCAATGGCAGGGAAGTAATGCAAACATTTGGTTTATTTCTTCATATTACTTTCTCGCTCTGCTTTATTAAGCTCTATCTTTCCTGTTGTTCGATATAATTTGTCATTTTTTGTATTCTTCCCTTAATTTACCTTGATAGAATGTTCTCTTTATTGCTTTCTCTATCGCCAAAGTATAGGGTATACAATAGAGGAGAACACCTCAGGCACTGAGACCTACATGAAATCTATTGCGGCTACCACTCCCAAGGAGGAAGCAATGAAGAGAAGGAATGACATAGGAGGCAACAGGCCACGCAGAAGTCCCTAACAGTTCCTGGCTCGAAGACCTCTTCCACTACTGGTGCTGCTCATGTACAACTCTGTCACACAGGACAGACATTCCATAAAGCAATCTCTACTCTAATACACATTATACGTCATCCACTCGCCTCATCCTTTAATCCTGAAACATGATAAGGAAATAAAACGACAGGAAGTGAGGAGCAGGAAAATTTGCGCATTATATCACCCACTCCAGCATTCGCCTACCAACCGGGGAAAACCTAAGATCAGAATGGCCAGCCCAACTGGAATCGCACCCAGTTTCTCCCACATGTGAGCCTCACACGTTACCACACCCGAAAAAATAGAAGGATCTCTGTTTATATGAACCGTAAATACATAAAGGATATGTGTAGAGAAAGTCGTGTAAATATTGTACATCAGAAGTTTTATTTCTACTACATTCCAGTTCTCTGAAACTCCTACCTCTATGTTCGACCAGACGAAATCGGACGTTTGTGGAGGTTGATCCGGTTGAACTTGCCTCAGTATTGCCCTGAAGTGCGGATACCAAGTCCCTTTGGTATACTTCACTTGTCCGATCCACTCACCTTACCTTGTTGAGGCGCTTCGCTCCCATTCGTTCCACCGTCAGCTTCAATTAACTTGAATTCGACATGCGTCCTTCCTTACTTCCTTCCTTCCTTCCTTTATTTCTCTGTCCCTTCTTTAGGTTACCCACTATCCACCGTTCATCCTTCCTAAATAAAGTACAGTTCTGGGAGCAACGGTAAAATTCACTTCGATACTCTAGTGCACAATCTTGCATTTTAGTCTCGTACGCTTAAATACGATCATTCCTTGCCTCGTCAAATTGTTTCTTGTTTGCAATCAGTACTTATGAAAGAGTGTAACTTTAACTTTACGCGCAATAATTACTAAAGGGGACGAAAAATTATTGCAAAGTTTCTCAAAGTTGGCTCCAATGATTTATAAAATGTGTATCTTAATTTTTTGGAAACATCAATTTTAAAACTGGACAACGATAAAAATCAAAGCAAAGCTTAACATTAAAGACGCAGATTTCATTAAAACATGCAATTTATGCCAAAGAAATACTTGTGTCATGTACCATTGCGTAATATTGTAGATTCAAGTTTTTACGCATTTGAGCAGTACTACACGTTGAAAAATTAAGTGGTTGTTCTTTTATTTTTCATCTTCACTTAAACTTGACAAAACCAATCTGTGGCCAATAGATTGACTTAGTTGAGTAGACATCTTCCTATGCCATCTGCTCGAGTAACTTGTTGATGTCCTTAATTGTGTAGTCGTCTTCCTGGTCATGTTTTATTTATTTTAGTTAACGGGAGCGCGGACTTTAAGGATTGTAATGCTGCAGGCTGTTCTACGGGTGAACATGTAGTAAGCAAACGGCGTTAGCTGCGTGGTCGCCAAACTGCACACTCGCCTATCTATTGTTTTTATGTATGAAGCATATTTTAAAGATAAGGTCGGTTTGCAATAAAGTACAAAATATTAAATATTTTTGCTAAGTTTATTCTTTACCCTTGCACTACTTTTTTACCCGTTATCAGTGTTTTTCGAGCATTTGTCTTAGCGTAGCGTAAGGTCTTCTTTTTTTTTTTCTTTTTTTTTTGCGGCACATGTACGAAAACTTCTTGAAGGAATAAATAATGAGTCTCTGTTTTGGTTAACATCACATTAACTTTGAGATTCACAATTGTTTCCTTTCAGCTACTCTTAATAAAGATCTGACTTCCGAACCACTAGTTACAATCCCCATCCCCTGAAACCAACGATACCAATGATGCAATTTCTGCTACCGCGGAATTTTAGACACACAGAAACTGAATCATGAAACTCTACGATTATTTTGAAGGACTGGTGGCGAACTGCTATTAGGAGAAACCACTAACACATATTCTACACCAGAATGAGGATTTAATTTATTGTGAAAATTGTATGGAAAGAAAGTTTAAGTTATATACAGGATGAACCAGAACTTCACCGACAAACTTTCAGAGGTTGTTCAGGGGTATCTTCCCAGTATTTTGGTATAAGGGACCCACGGTCTCCGGGGACTCGTTGCAGAGTAATTGCATTTCGTTGCGTTTCTGCTCCAATTAGCTTTGTATCTGTATTGCACTGAAAATACTGCACAACAGTACAAATGTCGACGGTATGCGCTATGAGTCTTGTTTGTAAACAAATTGTTTCCATTCGCTCACGTTACCTGCTGTAATGCCCTCTATAACTCGTTGTCCTCAGGTTTGCATTCAGTACTGCTCGGTTCTGTTTTTCCGGCAGTGTTAGTTGTGGTTAACACAGCAGTATGGATAGGTTTACTAATGACGAGTTGGCTGATATGCGCCTCGTGTATAGGTTCAATAAATGAATGGAAGAGCGGCAAAACGACGCTATACTGAGTTGTTCCCGCACCAACGGCAACCACATCACAGAACATTTGCTTCTGTACATATGCGCCTACGAGAAACTGGATCCTTCCATGTTAAATTGGAGGATACGGGCCGTGCGAGGTATGCCAGAACACCCGATCAGGAAGAGAATGTGACAATCTTGCTGGTAGTAGTCGGCGCGTTGCACGAGCTCTGAACACTCAACTGTTTTGAGAGTCGTACATGAACAGCAATTTCATCCGTACCATCCACAGAAAGTGCAGCCATTGCAGCCAATGGACTTCTTCTTCTAGGGGCATGTGAAGAGCCTAGTTTACGAGACTCCGGTTGATACTCGCATGGACCTGGTTGCCAGGTTTATTGCAACCACGGAAGTAGTATGCCAGACTCCTGGTGTGCTTGACCGTGTAAGACAGTCGATGCTGCGTCGCTGTACACTCTGCCGTGACATTTTGAACTATACCTGTAAGGGAACACTTCTACCTTTGTTATGTATGTACTGTACACTGACATCGGATTGAACACTGTATAAAAGTGTACGTGTTAGGTTTGCGGGATGTTGCATTACTCTATGTTGTGTGTTGTACGTTTTGGCTAATGCCTATTTTACAGGCTTCTTCACTGTTGTGAAAGTATTCTCACAGAAACAAGGGTGACTGGGGTAATAAGCCGAATAAATCATAATTAAATTATTACTCTGTGACTAGCCGCCGGAGACCATGGGTCCCTTATCAAAATACTCCGAAGGTATCCCCGAACAACTTCTGATAGTTTGTCAATGGAGTTCTAGTTCAGCTGTAGAATGAAATAAAAAATTAGTTAGCCAAAATATTCTGTAGTTCTTATTTTATTGCGAAGCATCTCTTGACAAATAAGGGAGTACACGAATAAACTTCAGCCTGATTGGCTACTACATGCTGTTTTAACCAAGAACCTACAGAATACGAGGCACATGTGCTATTGCCCGAGTCATCTCACATGATGTTCTTTTGTTTCCTTCTAGCTCATACAACAGTTTTCTGGTATCAGGATTTGAGAATAATAAGTGAAATGGGTAAATAAAGTTAGTGTTACAAGTTGTTACGATCATACTTTGAACTGCAATGGTCATATCGGCCGTCTTTTACCTGTGGAACATGCTTGTCTATCGTTGAAGTTTGATTTCTGGTTTTTATTTGGGTTTGCAATAGCAGATCTCACACACACACACACACACACATTGACACTTTCATTCATACTTCTATCTAGGAAAGATAGAGAATTATCTTGGCTAGAGAAAAATTACCAACCCCAGCAGGGAATCGAAACCGGGACCACTCGCATAACAGGCAAGTGCTCTACCGACTAAGCTACTATACCAGGCCAAGAGATCTTCTTTTTTATAATGAAGGACATTTGCATTAGTCTTTTACTGCTTCAGATATCCAATTTGGAAGCAGGCAATCCCATTGACGAGGTTTGAGGTTACTCATTTCAGGTTATGAAACAAAATGCTCCTTAAGCTTTTATTTTGAAATGTAACTATATTGTAAACATCATATTGCGATTGTTTTCAGGCTGATATTGTTGCTCGGGAATAATGAATTCAATGTTAGGGGTGCCTCCTATTCAGCCCCACGTTTAGGCTCACATAAGTCAACAAATGTTGAACAGTTGGTATCCGTCGGAAATGAGAACCGATCAACAGTTTCATGCAAAATTAATGCGTGGCAAACAGCAGACAAGGTCCAGTCATTATTTTAAATGAATTCTATTTTTGTGATATGTCCACAAACGTAAATGGCTAGCAGGGATGCATTGTGACCGGAACTCAACGGAACCAAGTCGTAAACCTATTTTGCCTTATTCTTAGTTCCAAAAATCCGTATTAATTTCTTCCCCTCTCCTAATTTTTTCCTTTCTGTTTTTTGCATAGTGTTTTTAGTTTCCCTACTACGTATAGTAAGTAGGGGAATTATTGTATTCCACCCAAAAATTCGATATCGGGATTTCACCGGAAATATATGTTTTGAGGCCCCCTGAATCCAAAAAAAGAGCATTTTTGGAAACATGTCCGTGTGTGTATCTGTATGTCTGTGTGTGTGTCTGTCAACAGCATAACTCAGAAACGAACAGTCGGATAAACACCAAACTTGGTATTTAGGTTCAGTATCTTCCAGAGATGCAACAAGAAGGTTTTCAAGAAAATCCCCAGACCCCAGATTATCCTTTACATGGAACATTTTTCGAAAATTTTAATTTTCTCAGAAATGGCTATAATGATTTTGATAAAAATATCATATATTTAAGATATTTTCATGACAAATGAAATGTGTATCTCGAATTTTCTGGTAATGTCTCTAAAAGTATTGTTCATTGTGAACGACTTTTGCATAACTGGTAAACCATAAGAGATAGACAAAATTTTAGTACACAAAAAATGTAGATCGCGTTAAAATACATAATTTATGTCATATGCATTTTTTTATTGAGTAAACTATTTTCGAGATATTGCTTGTTATTCCCTTAAATTTTCCAATACTTTTACTTTTTCTCAAATGGGAATTCATTATTCATTTTTTATGTCCTAGACATGCAAAGAGAATGGAATGCGACACATAGCATCCAGCTCTTAAAAGATTTGACTATCGCTTAAAGCCTACCATATTCCCCTGGCATCTACAAGAAAATTAGCAATAACATTAACATCTCGATATCTCGATTAAGATGAAGCATATGGAGAATAAGCGTTTGTAAAAATAGTTTGTACAAGAGTAGAGAAAGTCATTGTGAGTGTAATACATCAGATATTTTGCCCAGTTTTCACTTTCTCACGTACATAGTAGGCAGAGAAGGTATTGCATTCCATCCCGAAATTTCATCGTAAATACATGTTTTGAGGTACCTTAATGCAAATAAAAAGCATTTTTAGAAAAACGTCCGTGTCTATGTGTGTGTGTATCAGTGATGTATCAGTGTCTGTCTGTATGTCTGCTCCTCTGTGTGTGGTCAGTATCTGTGCGATTCGTATGATTTTATGTGTATGTGTGTGTCAGTGTCTCTATGTCTGCGTGTGGTGTGTGTTTGTTTCAGTGTCTCCATCGTTGGGAAATGAATATTTTCAAAAAAGACTCTCCACCCTAACTACCCTTTACATAGAACATTTCTCGATTTCGTTTTGTTTTCGCAAAAATGGCTCTAACTATTTTTATTAAAATACCATATATTAAAGATATTTATATCAAAGATAGAAATGGAAATGTATATCTTGAACTTTCTGAAATATCCTTTGAACTCCTCTTCATTCGTAAGGAAATTTCTATAATATTGTGTAATTGGAAAACGTTAAGCGATAGACGCAAACGTACTGTACAATAAATTTAGATCTCTTTAATACACAATTTATTTCAAATAGCTTTCTTTTGGCATCAACCATTTCCTAGATATTCGTTACTAATGGGTCAAATTGTTCAATACCATTCTTTTAATTCTATCGATTTTCGGTTATTTCTTGCAATATCATGGAAAGAGTATGAAATTTTAAGACCAGGGTATAGCTCCAGTTCTCAAACATTTTACTATCGTTGTTTCCTTTCTATCTATAACGAAATGTGTAATGCAACTATTTAAGGTTTATCTGGATTAAAATGAAGCAGGCATGGAAATAAACTTTCGTAAGAATAATTTGTATACTCACTTATAAGGAATAGATGGTAGAGAAGGTCATTGAATTCAACACACCAGATTTTTTTACCGTCATATCAGACGTCGAAAACACGAAATGAATGCACAAATGTGCTCAAAGATCCAAGGAACTAAAGCTGCCAGTTATTCACCTAAGGAGTGAGGTAATATGCGGAATGAATATCTCAGCCGGCCAGCTTGACCGAAATAGGAGTCGAAAAAGAATCCGTAGAGTAACAGGCAGAATCCATATTACTTTATGGCTTTCGTATTGAAAGAGCAACTTCTTTTTCTAAAGCAATCGAAAAAGAAGATCTGGAACACATTTGTTGCTATGGTAACATTCAGGCATAGTAATGCTTAAGCAGTTGGCTTGAAGTTATCTACATTAAAACCATTATCGATACAAAGAATGTAAACAACAGCGGCCAAGACTCATTGACGGGCAGGTAAACACAGTCTAGTGAGTACAACTACAAGTGCCAACAGTCTGTACGAAGGATGGGGATGGTTTGTATTCTGTAACATCAATGCGTAAAATCCAGTAAAATTACATTTAGTTTCCTTTTACTTAAAAACTCCTATGCCTGATAATATCTATGTATATATAAAAAATATGAAGTGTAGGATTTTAAAAACGTAAAGATAAGAAATTCTACCCATGATCCTCCATCTCTAGAAACCAGGAGCTAAATTTAAACATTTGTTTAATTTTTTACTGCGTTCAATGGATTTTTATGGAATAAATAACACCAACAAAATCCCTGATTAATTATAATCACACAACGTTTTCTACACACCATAATTTATTTCATATATATTCTAGAACTACTATTAAAAAAATCTGGTCGTCGTTTTAAGTATGATAACTATCGGCCGAAATTATTCCAATACACATTTTGTTGTAGCTACCCAAGAGTATAGAGGAGTTTGTATGCAGGCCTTGATATTTCATACTCTATGAATGACCTTCCATGAAACAAGAACAAAATAATATATTGGAAACTTTAAAAGAAACAATTGGATATATCTTGCATACAGCTAATGCTACAAAATTAGTTACTTAAGCACAACTTCACATTTTAATGTTTCTGGTTGTTGGTGAGAATGACCTTGTATCATGAGAAATTTCTTTCAATGACATAAGATGTTCTGGGAGCATATTTAAACAGAGCGAAACCATTGGACTCTAGTAATTGTGCGTTGTCTTAATAAAAAAAATAACTTTACAACCATTTAGAATGTTACTAATTTTGCACATTGATGAAAATCCGCAATTTCCATCCAGCATGTTTGTAAGTTTGTTCTTTATGGAAACTACTGCACTGCCTTTGCTCTCCCAACTTGGAATTCCACATTTTTCACCAATTCCAAACTTTCATGCAAATAAAGGGTCTTTCAACAAGAGTGTCCTGTCTTTAACATGTGATAGCTGCCGTTGTTATTGTGTTACACTAGTCATTTTTTTCATGTGGTTACAGTTGTTATTGACAAATAGCCATGGAACGTTACAGTATTCAGCAACGCGTAGAAATTGTGAAAATTTATTATCAAAATGGATCATCTGTTCGCCAAACCTTCCCTGTATTGCGTAAAGTTTACGGTGTGCATAATCGTCCCTGCGAGAGAACGATTCGGCGTTTGATCGATAAATTTGAAAGAAGTGGTTCTGCCAGCGGTCAAAGAACGCCTGTACGTAATCGACGTAAGCGCTCCAACGAAAACATAGGTGCCGTTCGTGAGAGTGTACGCGAGAACGGAAACAAATCAATTGCTCGTCCAGCGCAAGAATTGGGGCTTTCGCCGACCACAACTTGGCGAATTCTGCATCTGCACTTGAGGTTTCACGCTTACAAAATGGTATTGACTCAAGTACTAAAGCCCAACGACCATAGGTTGCGCTGTGTATTCGCTGACTGGGCTATGGAGCAATTGGAAGCTGACCCGGATTTTTGTCGAAAAATCATCTTCAGAGACGAAGCCCACTTTTGGATGGGTGGTTGTGTTAACAAACAAAATTACCGCTATTGGAGCAATCACAATCCACTGCAGATTCAAGAACGACCACTTCATCCCAAAAAGGTTACTGTGTGGTATGACCCATTTTGGTATGGTACAATCATTGGTCCATATTTTTTCCAAGATGAAGATGGAGAAGCTCTAACTGTCAATGGAGAAAGTTACCGGGCTCTTATAAGGGACTATTTTTGGCCTGAATTGGATGGTATGGATCTCAGAAACACCTGGTTCCAGCAAGATGGTGCCACATGTCATACTGCTCTCGAAACAATCGATCTTTTGAAGTAGAAGTTCAGAGTTCATCATTCTCCGTGGTGGTGATGTTAACTGGCCCCCGAGATCATATGATTTAACGCCGTTGATTACACCTTGTGGGGTTATGTTAAATCTCGAGTTTATGTCAACAAGCCAGAAACAGTAAATGATCTTATGAATAACATCAGGCGTGTTATTCGTGAAGTTGGACCTAATTTACGTTCTTCTGTCATGGAAAATTGGGTCAACTGTATACGCGCAACCCAACGAAGTCGCGGCGGTCACTTAACTGGTGTTCTCTTCCATACGTAATGACATTAATTATGTTCCAAAATAAAAAAGAAATAAACCTCTATCATTTATAGAACGTGTTTTATTTAAGTTCAAAAATATGACACTCTTGTTGAAAGACCCTATATAAGTCAATGGCTTTCGGGCAAGAAATTGATTATACAATACCTCCATAATGTGTTAGTTCTGAACAATCTTGATTATAGATGCATCATTGCTGTGAAATGTTGACACAACTTACTTTATGTTTTCATAGTAATACTCAAATTGTATTGAGGCTCCAAGAGGGAGACTCGAGTTCGCTTCCCGGTACCAGCGAGGGGATTCTCTCCCGCTGGGAGACCTGGCCCGGGGTGCACTCAGGCTCGTTAGGTCTCTGAGGGCCCAATTGAGGAGCTAGTTGATTAAAAAGTAGGGGTTCCATGGCCAGGAAGGACCCGGGACGCTGAGCAAGCCCCACCCTCCAGCACTCTACCCCACTCATGACGCCTATTGTGGGCTGAGGTAGGGGACGCAGCGGCCGGGCGGCAGGCCTTGGCCCGGCAACTGACTATTGCGCCATGGAGTTTAGTATAATTTGTAATTTTTGTGGTATATTTTTCCAATTATAGAAAATCCTCTAAAATATGTTGAGAATGAAGAGGGTTTCACAGGCGTTCCCACAATATTAAGTACACACATATTAGTTATGACATCAATATCTCAAACATGTGATATTTTAATCAAAACCGCTAGTTGTTAATTTTATGTTAAGGTAGGTGAATTTATTGAACGTTTCGTGTTGTACTCTTGAAAGACATTATGCTGCTCTCTTTCTCATCCCTATTTGTAGGCATTTTTACTTTCTCTACTACGTACAGTAAGCAGGGGAAGTATTGCATTCCACCCAAAAATTCGATACCGAGATTTCAACGGAAATACATGTTTTGAGACCTCCTGAATGTAAAAAAAACTATTTTTGGAAACATGTCCGTGTGTGTGTCTCTGTGTGTGTGTGTGTGTGTGTGTGTGTGTGTGTGTGTGTGTGTGTGTCTGTGTCTGTGTGTCTGTGAACAGTATAACTCAGAAACGAACAGTCGGATAAACACCAAACTTGGTATTTAGGTTCAGTATCTTTTAGAGGTGCGACATGAAGTTTTTCAAGAAAATCCCCCCACCCCAGATTACCCTTTACATAGAACATTTTCGAAAATTTTAATTCTCTCAAAAATGGCTCTAACGATTTTGATTAAAATACCATATGTTTAAGATATTTTCATGACAAATGAAACGTTTATCTCGAATTTTCTGGGAATGTCTCCAAAAGTATTCTTCATTGTGACGACTTTTGCATAACTAGTAAACCATAAGAGGTATACAAAATTTTATTACACAAAAACCATTTTTGAGATATTGCTTGTTATTCCCTTAAATTTTCCAATACTTGTTTTTTCTCAAATGCGTTATTTTTTTTTTTTTTTGTCCTGGTAATGCAAAGAGAATGGAATACTCCACTTAGAACCACCGCTTAAAATATTTTGACTATCGCTTAAAGCCCAGCAATTCCCCTTGCATCTACAAGAGAATTAGCAATAAAATTAACATCTCGATATCTCGATTAACATGAAGTAGATGGAGAATAAGCGTTTGTAAAAATATTTTGTACAAGAGTAGAGAAATCATGTGTGTAACACATCAGAATTTTTTTAGGGAAGCGGCTCAAGGGATCTCAAAGTGTGTATTTTTGGAGAAGTCCGGATACTAAATTTTTTTATTGGAATACAGTACTCCCCTATATGCTATAGATAACGACAGGAAAATTAAAAACGCTTTCGTTGTTAAAATTGTTTCCGCTGCGCATATTTTTGTGCTGACTCAGAGATAATGTTTAACTTGTAATATGCTTTGTTTGTGCTAAATTCGATATAAAGGACAAAAGAAGAAAACCCCGCAAACAAAGGATTTTGGGAAGAGGATTTTTCGGAATTTATGGGCCTCTTATCAAGTTTTAACGTTTACACGGTATTTTTCTTTGGTTAGTAAACAGAAATAAAAGCATTACAAATATGCAGCACAATATATCAAGTACGATGTTCCAGGTCACCACAAGTCACAACCATGACTAGAGCCAGAAAACAAAAAAACCTGATATATCACGTATGATGCGCGGGGATGCTAAGAGGTCAAGTACCTAAGAGGCTTATACTCTTAGATACGCAGGCACTTTGAGCTACAAAGAATTTTTAATATGTTAACGTCCTTAAAATGCTGTACCAGTTCCTCCACATCTGCTTTAGGAATGGTTCACTCTGTTTATATCTGATTGTAACAAAATAGGTATACTTTTATATGCCATTGTGTTGTAAATTTAACAAATAAAAAATTATTAAACCATATGAGCGCCATCACCAAGTTAGACAACAAAAATTATTACCTAAAACTTTTAATCACTATAGCTTCTAGAGTTGAAGCAGAGAAACTGTCGAAGGCTTAATTTAAAGGCGTCAAGGCGCTCTTTACAAAAGCAAATATACAGAAGCGATTACAAACAAAGTGGAAAAAGATTTAAAAAACTAATTTCGAGATAGAGCGCATGCGGGAACAAAAGCGGTATCGGAAAATCGTCGTGCTCGGCGCACCATCGAACCTAAGTCGCTTATATTGACCAAAAATTATGTGTAAAGTCTGTGTCGTTTCTCTCTCCCTCTTGATCATGGCTTATACAACCAGCATGAAATACGTCACAATTCTTCAGAAATGATGACGTCGTTCATCGACAGAAACAGTTAACATCGGGAGCTTCCAAGAACATATTGTCATGCATGACGCAATTCATCACTTCACAACGTCAAGCGCCATGTACAGTTATCATTGGCTGGTTTGCTTCACACCACTGACGCCAGCGCCATCATGCTCGTGGACGACTCCAGCAACTCCTGGGTAGTACTCTTCAGCCAGGGACCGAGCCGTTGTTAACAACTAGACACCGTGACAGCAAAATGTTTGGCGTAAATCACCAAGAGTGATTCTTTCGGCCTTTTCCAAATTATTTTTCAACCTGTTTGGTAAGCTTTGAAATTCCACCTTTTAACTCTTGGTGTTTTCAATTCTTTTACTGGAGAAGCATTGCTAATTTCGCATTTCATGTCACTTTCCACCGTGTTCATTGCTTTTCATATAAATTCTAAATTGCTATGGCAACCTTAAATCTAGAAAGGTTAAAGAGTCCATTATATGGTATTTGAGCATATTATTTTGTAAAAATGTTAAAGCAAGCTGATCAAAGAATTGTTAACAAATACAACAGTTTAAAATAAATTGTTAACATATTTACCGACGAGTGTTTGCAATATCCTAGCTCCTGCGCAATAGTCCCTAATTAATACCTCTGGGTATGGAAAAACCCAGTGGTGCAAGTCACACTGGGTAACGAAGTAATGATTCAAAGCAGAAAAATAGTCTATAGTTTGACTCCCTGGCCTGAAAATTAACGTAGATACTAGACAGTTAAATTCCTCCAATTGAAACCCTGAGGAGAGGTTAAACCTGCTGAAGTCCCTAAAGGTAAGCAGCAACCACAGAGATTTTTCTTACTGATCTCGAAACCTAGTTCAGTTACCACTGCATCTCTGACAATAGGTCAAAGGTCTGATCTTGTGCGTAACTTTTCTCTCACCTCCACCTCCTCCTACCAGATCAAGGGCTCTACAGACCACTTTCCTTGTTTTTCCTCCCCCCTCCGGCCCTCCGGTCGCAGAAAACTAATTGCAAGCACCGCACCATCTGTTGTACTGAAGAAATAATAGCAGCAAAGGGGGAAGCTGTGGCGGCTCATAAAAACGCGATAAAAATCCACCCCATCAATGTGTACACAGACTTTGATTTTCCCGTGTATAATTAAAAATGTCCAAAACACCACCTCGAATGATAACTCCGATATTGAAAAGAGCAAGCAGTCTTTTTTCCGGGTTTTATTTAGCCACCCCTTCCACCAGACAGTGTTTGTACAGTGGGGAAGTAAGGACGCAGTGTAAATATTCCGTGGAGATGAGATGAGACTGTTTTTCTGGAAGAGCAGCGTCTTCCTGAGCTAGCGGAAAAAAAGAAATGGCGTTTGTCACTACAGATCTTTATCCCTGTGCTAGCGAAACTCAAAATGTTTACTCTTACATACGTGTCTCTGCTTCTTCTTTCTTCCTCCATTTTCTTACTTCTGTTTCTATTCTTTACCTTCGTTTTATTTCTAGTCCTCCTTCAACATTGTATTTTAAAAATATCTTCTTTCTCGTCAATCAGTAAGGCAGAGAAAGCACTGCATACGATCCAAAACCTCGGTAACAAGATTTCACCCGAAATACGTGTTTTGACTCAAAATGAAAGATTTAAAATAAACACATACACACAAAAAAGTACGCTCGCGTGGGGCTTTTGTGTCTGCCTGTAAACGTATTACTCAAAATCGAAAACTCTGGTGCGTTATAATAATACGACTTTCTCAAGATTCTATAAGTTCATATGTATTCGGCCTGTTTAAAATCAACGGAAGAAACGTTGACACATTTACTGTTCGTAGACCTTCAATCTTAATTGCAAACTGAAAATATAACCTACAAAAAGCTTTGTATAAATTAAATAATATTTCAGTAAAATATAATCTCAAAATATCATACGAAACCGAGTGGGATGGCTCAGGGTAACTCCGCATTTGAGAGATTCCGGGTTCAAACCTCCAGGGCCAACCAATCTGACTGAAGGTTTTTTCACGGTTTTCTTCGGTCACTAGGCAAATGCTGGGTAGGATATTTTGATACGCAAATTTTCCTATCATCTCTTTCATCACTACATTTAATTTCCTTCTTCTTTGCCACCATACCAGGCATTGGGTTGATCACCCATTCTGGATATGCTGAGATCCAGAGTTTGCTTGCTCCTCGCCAGCTACTGACCCAAGGCATTGGTTTGTAAGTCCTACATTGACGATGGTAATCCGTTGAAGAAGAATACCATATGGGAGAAATTAAAATATTGGCTTTTACAAGTCCAGATCATTTAAAATAAAAAGTAGTCCTCTGTAATAACCTCTCGAGAAAGTGGTAAGTGATTTTAATTTCCTTTGATATATTGTGTGATATGTTAATATAAAAGGTTTAGTTGATTTCAAACTGGATGTGGCCACTAAAAAGAACTTTTAAAAATTGTAACAAATAACCAGTACTTTACAAAGTGATGACACTACCAATTCTGTTGTATTGGTGTGAATGTTGGGTAATGTCGAAGTTCCAAAGAAGAAAAGTAGAAATTAATATTTGTGACAGGTTGTGAAGATATTCGGAAAGAACTGAGGATACAAAGCCTAAAGGAAACAATTACAAGATATAGGCAGCAGTGGAAGGATCATGTAGAAATAATGGGTATAAACAGGGCTCCAAAACTACTATGGACGGACAGACCTGCTGGAAGAGAAATATTGGAAGACCTATATTGGTACAGTTGGATCACTTAATAAAACACCTGACTTGGAGAAATCTTCATAATGACAGTATCCTGTACATTAGCCCCCTGTCCATTATAGTTGTTTCTTATTTTGTAGAATTTAAGCTGTGCTTTTACCAAGAAAAGAGTCTTAGAGAATGTCCTCCTATCTCGAATCCGTTCTTATGTTTCCTGTAAGTTTGATGCCGTACATTTTGAGAAAATTAATATTTTGGGGACAAGGGGGAAATCCGAAGAAGAAATAAAGAGGCTCTTAAAACATCTTAAGAGATATGAACACTAAAGAGAAAGATTGTTTAGACAAGAGCGGTAGTAACTGAACAAAGTATCAGCGAGTGCCTGATCTTAACAACTATGCACTGTTTTACTCGCTCCAATAGGTGTTCGACTGATATACTGTGCATAAATTTGGGAGGCCTCATATAATGTGAATAGTATTTGGTTAAATGCACCAAATACTTGCTTTTAAACAAATAATGATGGGAATTAAACAGATTTGCATTTCTTCCCTATGAGAGGTATTCTTTTTCTTGATAATATCTAGGCAAGTTTAGCTCTAAAATTAATTATGGCAGTAAGGTTTACCTATGGATTGGTCCTGTGTACAGTTAGCAGAGCAACTGCCTGGTGTTCTCTGGATCGCAGATTCCACAGTGCCTGGGCTTGAGAAATATTTCTTTGATGAAGAATAGTTTTTGGTTGGACTAGTTTCTAAAGTGTGTGATCCAATTATATCAACCAATTCGCCTATCTCAGAACTGCCGCTGGCATTTTCTTGATTCAAGTCTCGTGTGTCATTTTGATGGCTCGCAGCGTTTGATTCCAACGGACGGCATTACTACATTCCTCACAGTTAACTAGAAGACAAGAAATTGTCCATATATGTACACTAACTCCGAAATCTTACGGATAGTTTGATGAATAATGCCCGATAATGGGAAATATGAACTTGGCATGGACTATACATTTAATTTTCTAAAAAAAAATATAGGATTTTGTTGGAGACATCCACATATGTGAAACGTTGCAAGGAACACTAACAAAAGTGTACATTGATTTCAATGACCCTCTCCTGACTAAGTGTTCAAAATAGTGAACGAATATGCCTATTTTGTAACATTTTATGATAATATTTTTATTGCTTTATGCGTTTATGGGTTATTTTGTTATCATCTGTTGTTACTCGTCCTTATTTCGAATCCTTTAGAAGTAGTTGACAATTGCTCCCGATGTGTGATACACATTTGTACAGACCATTAATGGAACAATTAAAAAGCCAAATGTTTCAACCATTCTGGTAGTATTATTGCGCTTTTTTCCGCAATTATACTGAGAGAGAAATCGTTACACTTCAGAACAGCTACGGTTTAGAAGAGAAATGATCCAACGCAGAACGGAACTGCGGCCTTCTGCCGGCAAAGAACGCAGGGGAATTGCTTTGCCCCCAATATCCGGGAGATAGCTAGGACTGATCTGGGTCAAAATGACAAGATAATGGGTTAGCCAAGCAAACAAGAGCCATCCATCACACGAGAGTAAGGAGAGGATATAAACTGGCTGTCTTCTGCAGATGGCTTTTCAGTTCGTTCAGCTCCCTATGGGCCCGCCATGTTGCGGTCAACAATTAATCCCTGCGCAGATCTATATCAGCAAACTTAATAGCTTATTCTTACTTGATTTTCAGCCTCTTTCAATCCGGATACGTATGTTACACTAATACTATAACCAAATATTTTCTGGTAATTTTTGTGTTTGAATAACTAACAATGTTAAATGAAGCAAACACTCTTAATTTTTAAATGTTAATTTTTTCTTTATGTGTACGTATAGGTGTATAGATTCCATACAGTCCACAACAGTTTGGAGGTTACTGCATGTTCTTCTGTACCGAAGGATCTCAAGTTTGAATTTTCGGTGAAGTAAGTTATTTAAATAAGCTTTTACCGTGTAGTTTGCCTTATTTGAAGAAAAAAATCATTGGGTATTTATTTTATGCACTTCATCCACGTTTCTGCAGACTTAAATTGTCATAAGGGATGTTAAACTCTCCATAAAAGTAAAGGGAAAAGGTCTGATTCACAGAAGCGGTCTACAAATCATCTAAATTATTTCCTTATAGTGAGATACGTGTAAAAACCAGGAAATACCGGACTTATTGTTTAGTTTTGCTGAAAAAATACACAGCATTAGGTGGAGCCACAATTTATGAAGCTTCCATAGGTTGGACAATTAAGGAAACGTACCAATTGTTCGTCACCATCATCCGAACGTTAAGACAGTTAATGCTTGTTACGTTAGGTATGATACTGGTTCTATTATAATTATTTTGTGGTTAAAATTAGAAACAGCGCAAGGAACAAGCACAAGTTGCGAGTATATTTAGTTTGATAAGTTCTAGCTACAACGCTTCTGATAAATTAAGCTTATGTTAATAAAGCATTTTTGCTTGGTTCCAAAGTTGCATGTTTCCCTTCTTCATTTATCATGCAACTTAGTGTAGCTATTCTCATCAGCTACTCTGGTTTCTCTTCAAGCGACCTTCGGGACAAAGTCAAATATGCAAGGCCATTCTATGCCGTTGACAGATATACGTACACCACGAAAATTACGATTGTACTGAAAATTTAATTGCAAATTGCTTGAAACCCACAAAGTTTTTCCAAAAAACATACAGAGGGAACGTTTGTCCAGGTGCATTTAAACTTCTTCATAGGTTTATCGCGCTTTGCTAATCATGGCATCACAGCATAGTGACGTGATGAAATTCCGATTCAAACTTACTCTTATGGGAAACCTAGGGCTGAATAAATTTACTACAATATTCCATTATACAGGATGATTTATGAAGAACTGACACATTTATTTCTTTAATTGTTTCAAAACGAGTTATGCTAGCGACGACTTATTATACCTGAAATGCAGAGGAATTTGGGGACATTATTTACCTCTATAGCAAATATTGAAAATGTCCTCCATCCTGCATACGGCACAACTCAATACGTCGTTCCATGTTACTGGCCACTCGTTGGAGGACTCTGTTATCAATAACTTGAATCTCCTGCGTAATGTTGTGCTTCAGATCGTCCATGTCTGGGAACGTGTGGCATAAACCCTGTCTTGTAAGTAACCCCATTGAAAGAAGTCCGGTGATGTCAAATCCGGAGATCTCGGTGGCCACAGGTTCTTGGAAATTATCCGGTCCTCAAATAAACTTGCAATCAGTGCCATGGATTCATTTGAAGTATGGCATGTAGCGCCGTCCTGTTGAAAATGTCCTTGACTCAGCTCCACATCGTCTAGTTGCTCAACAAACTCCATGAAAAGCCGTCGGTACTCTGCAGTGTTCACATTGTTTTCAAATAAAATTGGTCCCACTATTCTCTGTGCGGATATTGCGCACCAAACTCCGATGCATAGGTGCTTCATGCATAACACGTGGATTTTCACTGGCCCAATAGCGTGAGTTATTTGAGTTCACATAGCCGGATAAATGAAGCCATGTGATGGACAATATGCCAGGATTTTGCACAACGAACGCCTGAAACCAACGACAATAATTCAGTCGTCTACCCTTATCTGGTCCCTGTAACTGATGGACAACCGTAATCCTATACGGCTTTAGGCCTGCACTTTTCACAGCTCTCTGACACTTTGAGTAGCTGTACCTTGCCTCCTGCGACAAACGTCTTAATTATTTTTTGGGTGACTGATCCAGTCGTGCTCTTGCGTTCAACAACAACCGTGGGAAGCCTAGATGAACGAGATTTGCCTTTTTCGCTCACCAGAGAACCAGTTGTTTCCAATTCCCAGTATTGTGTTTCTTTGGGGAGGATTCCAATCACCAAATTCTCTCTGGTATGCCCTTTGAGTAGCTGTAACTGAATTCGTAACCCAGTATTGCTTTATAAGGAAGAGTCATTCATTTAATGTGTACTGCATTTTCTCGTTGACTAGAACAAAATCTCAAAAACAGTTGCCCACAATAAAACTAATAATTACGAATAAAAATGAACATCTGCGCATCCAGTGACAGGTAATCTAAACCCCAAAACATTCTGCTTAATTTGGTGCCAAAATTGGGGCATTCAGTGAATTTCGAATAGAATAATTAAAGAAAGAAATGTGTCACTTCTTCATAAATCATCCTGTACAATGTAGTATTGCATTCCCCTTAAACTATAAGGACCTGTACCTCTTGTAACAAGTGTGTACAATCAGTTCGAACTGCGCGAAATATATTTGCTGTTATTACGTTGTATAGCAGAAAGAAATGCTATGGTCCTGTCCATGATTCCTGTTCTAGCCCAGTAAGATGATGCACATAAGATTATGAAACACTTGGTTTTAGCCTAGATTTCTCTTGTTTGTCAATTACATCATCGTTGCATAAAGCGCGAACAAAATTAATTTCACTTAATCACCAGAGCTGTTCCCATCGTTATGCACGCAAAGTTTAACAAACTTGTATTTGAGATTCTCCTTTTTTAAATGTTGTTTACAGTTCCGTAACAGTTCGACGAAACGAATCTTCCCTCATAGTGATTGTAGCGCTGCTGCAAGACGAGAGTTTAATTTTCTTTTCGGTTTTATTGTGCGCGCTGTTTTTGCCTGCAATCCCCCTTCCGCATTTAGTTCCAGAAGCTCATCAAGCCGTTTACATTCATAGTTGTTTTATCATAATTGCCGATCCGCAATTTTGACTGAGTAGGTACCTCTGCAGCTGTCGTTTCGCAACTTCCCATAACCGGCTACGTTTAAGATGTTCTGCTTCACTGACAACCTGAGGGGAAGTATGGGATGTCCAACATACAGTACAATGAAAAGAAGTATTGCTAGCATGCGCAATATGAACCAAAAGTTCGATCCGTTTGAAAAAGAATGTTAACATTAAGTTATAATATAGCTAACTACCTGCAGGTGGCTGATGCACGAACATCACTGGCTAGGATTTTAGTATTGGAATTAGGCTACTTTGGTATCCTCGCTGCCATGCTATCAAGTCTACGATAAAGGATGGGGTGGATCCATGTAAAATAAACGATGACTCACGCGCGTGTGTGTTGACAGAGCTTTGGTAGTCATCTGGTAGTAGTAGTAGTCGTCATCTTTTGCGTTTTAATTAAATGTTTAATTTCTTTACAATCATGCTTACACCCTCGTATTTAATCGTACCATAGAAATGTGTAGCACTAAATATAGGTACTGTCTAAAGTTAAAAGTTTCTTCCAGCCATATTTTGTGTGTTCGAAAACTGGTTTATAAATTTATGTAGGGGACAAACGTTGAATGCTTTAACATCCCTTCAACAAACCTCAACCCCCCAAAATATTGTTAAAGAACTTCAGAAACTGTACAACCAAATACTAATTTCAGGTAAATCAGTATCATTCGCCTGGACTCCGTCTCATGTCGGAATTCTGGGAAATGAATCAGTTGATCAGGCAGCCAAAAAAACCATCAAACGTCCCCCTCAGGACATCAAGATCCCACACACGGACTTCATCAACTTCATCAAAAAGACTTGCATTAATCAATGGAGACAAACATGGAAAGTCACATCTAGAAGCAAGTTACCGATATCTACATTTCCGAGTCCAAACTTCAACACTATCATTTCAACCGCAAAGACCAAATTGTATTAGCTCGACTACGTATTCGACATCTTCTATAACGCACAAACATCTCCTCAACAGTGACCTTCCTCCTATGTGCGACCTCTGGAGATCCAACTTCACAGTTCATCATCTCTTACAGCCTGCCGTCGCTATGTACAACACAGAGAAAGATGTGACATCCCCAAAAACCTACCAGATGCCTTAAATTCAGCACAACAAGGAACTTTAAATTTTATGAAAGCGACAAAACTGTATAACAATGTGTTACACACCTAACTAGGGCATTTAATGTTGTATGTACTATTACTGTTTAAGATATTGTATTTTCATTGTGATCATGTTCTGTATTCTAAAGTAGTCGCGATATGACTTTAAAGTTGAAGCGACAATAAAGAATATACATTATAATAAGGAAACTGAAAGGTTAATATGTTTTGTTTCACTGACAAATATCCAACATACGAGAGTTATAAATTAAGCATTGGAACCATATGCAGTACGGATTAAACGTTTGATGTGTATTAACATAACCACGAAAATTATGTTTTGAGTTTATGTCAACTATTGAGTGCTCTCAACCCAGTGTTTCCATAAAGCATAGGGGTGGAGTAGCATGGCATTTGGGATATCCCTTGCGGATAATGTAGCACCTCTTGCTTGCGAGATTATTTCGTCCTGAGTAGCAAGTTGAAGTTCAAAGGATTCATACTCTTGAATACAAGGCTTGTTCTAAGATCCCTCAACTGCCCATTAGCATCCTCTGTGTTTGTATTATTAGGCTTGCTTTTACAAGTGAAACAAAATCTGCAGAAAATGGTGGCTTGTACAAAACTTTGGATGAGGCTGAATAAAATATTATTGAGCAGAGAAGCATTAGAAGCAAGGTTGAAATTTTGGATCGCTGCATGGCAAGGAATTACACTACAAGCCACATCAGATGTAACTCTGACTGGTTCAAGATGACACACGCAGAGATTTTGGATGGCACATTTCATTGGATTTATTCTTAATTTCATTAATTCACTACTGTTTATTAATGGCCAAGAAACCAAGCTATATTGGACCTGAGGTATCAGGACATCTTTCATACTTGCTAGAAAGAATATTTGTGATTTCAATTTATTCCCTTGTGAATGAAAACAGGATTTCATGAAGTGCAGACTCCGAGAATTAGGGCGCGCCAACCCTCTGTTCGCGGAAAACACTAAGCTGAGATCATTCAAGCTCCCAAAGGATGGCATAAGACATTGCCAACAACCGTTACTTAGAAGCAACATGTTGATTAGTTTTATGCTGAGTAAATAGCTTATCCATACTGCATGCATTAACACTCTCTCCTTTACATTCCTCGAATTTTCGTTTCCGTTCTTATTTGGTCCCCGGAACTCGATAAAATGGGATTTCTGAAGTTGTTCCGCGAAGCCAGTGCAGCGAGAGTGACTCCAAGAGTTACACGATTGTATCCTAAACGTCTGAAACGTCGGTAACCTTTGCAAATATCTGGTTAAGTATTTGTGTGCCTTTCTGGGCTAAAAAAAGGCACAAACACGCTTTCAAGAGTATACAGAATATGGACTTTTAAGTGAACATTACATTCTGGATTGGAATTATCACCCATGCTAATATACCTTCAAAGACTCTCTGAAGAAAAACGAGCAAACTTTCTAATCCTGTGATTACAACACTAAACAACCTGCAAGAAACAAAGACATCAGAACAAAATTCCAAACAGTAATTCCACTGTTGCCAATAAAACTACAGCATTACAAAGAATAGAAAAGTTTGCGAAATATGCATTTTTGTATCTTCTATTATGATAGCATTATACGTAGTTCAAGGATGTCCAATTCTAGAGAAAAATAAATGCTGCTCCTAAATAATAGCATAATGAAAATCATAAAAGTAGATGTTTAATACTTCTTCATACTCTGTTATATTGCTGAGTTGATATTTATTGTAAATATAAAGAAAGAAGGATTAAAAAAGAAAGAAAGAAAGAAAGAAAGAAAAACGAACATAATAGAAATTCAAATAGTTCTAAAACTAGCTATAAGGTCTTACAGCTAGACAGCTATTGGTAAATAACAAATCTGAAAAAAAATGCTTTTTATATTTTAAGAATTTTTATTTTGTATTATTCTACAGATTAGAATATCTGCGATCATAAAATTCGTGAGTCAAAAATGTATATAGCATTGAAAACAAAACAGCTTCATCATAAAGTTACAAGAAGTATTTATGTCCAGTTCATCCGTTGAGCCCCAATTTGGGAAGCTACTTGTAACAAAACTTGAACACAGCGCTGTCCAAGAAAGTTAAGGACTATCGAAAGCTGAAAGTAGAAGTAGCCATGTGAACACGGCTATACTCATAAACACTTAACACCAAAAAATTTGCATAAGTGACTCCTTCCACTAATGTGCTCAATTTACTTTTGCTATCACTACCTGTCTTTGAAGAATTCTGCATTCCACCCAAGACTTGGCTGAAATTATACATTTTGAAGCCTGATAAAAGAAAGGCGTTTTCTGAAATTTTGAATGGTGTTTTTGTCTCCGTCTGGCTGCCTTTTGGTGAACAGCATAACTCAAAAAAACAAATAGTCCGTAAGTACTAGACGTAAGGGGGAAGATTTCTAAATAGTTCCTTTCAGCCTTTTACATGAAAAAGCTTTCAATAGATTTTATTTTGTTAAATGATTCTGAAAATTCTGATTAAAAATCATATGTTTGAGACTTGGAATGCTAAATAAAATGGATATATTGAATTTTCTGTAAATAGCTGGCGAAGTTCTTACTTTTTTAAGAATGTTGTATAACTGGAAACTATAACATGTGGATAAATATGTATCTCGCTATCACATATAATTTACGTCGAATAAAAAAGTTCCTCAAAAATTATTTCCAAAATCTTATTTTGCATAGTTCGTTTGAACTTCACAATATTTTAATCAAATCGCGTTTAAATTTTAAGAAATCGTTCTTTTGTCTCTCAGATTGCACGATCATACAATCATTAGTTTAGATGACGGGAGTCTTTTATTAGAGTTTTATCGACCTCCTGAACGTCAGCTTTTCATTGTTACCCAAAATCTGTTCCCTGAACAACTTGCAGCATCTTGGTTCCAATACGAGTATCCTTTGCTAAATCTTCTCTGTTTGTGGAAAGAATAAGTCTCTTTCTTGCCAGAAATGGGCAGTCAAAGAGGATGTGCGAGGCAGTTTCCTCTTCCTCTTTGCATATTCTATAGATAGGTTCATCCTTGTAAAGCCCTACTTTACGTAGATGTTTCCTGAAGCGACCATGTTGAGAAATTAATTGAACCATTTTCCTTTTTCCTGCTCTATCCATTCTCAGGAGATATGAGGAAAGATTGTTGCATGGACCTAAGACCAGTTTCCTGGCTTGTCTTTGTCCAAGGTAGGTTTGCCACCTGAGTTGGTGTTGTTTCCCTAATTCATGCTTTTACCGAGATTTTGGAAGTACGTGCACTGATTCCAACCAAGGGTTCAGGGCCAACATAAGGTATCTCAGTACCCTCTTTTACCAGCTGATGAGCCTTTTCATTTCCATAGATGCCCTGATGTCCCGGTATCCACCGCATTTCAAGCTGTTGATCTAAGCCTACTTAGAGCTCAGGATAGCAAATACTTCTGCCTGAAAAACTGCAATATTTACCAAAGCTCATACTAATATTTGTCTTTGGAGATAAGCCATAAATGCCTGCGCCCGATTGTCCCTATTCGGGATCCGTCTGTGGACCACACCCGAGAGTCACCTTAAATGGAAAGAACAGTATTGAGTATTAATTAGGTCAGGCCGCATACTCAAAACTGGGATTTCCACAAAATTTACGATGGAGGTGTGTCCAGCTATTGAACATACCCCTCCAGTTCCCTGTTTACACTAAGCGGCAGGCAGTAACCCTGGCCTCCACTTGTAAACGTCCATGGGAGGGAGTCCCAGCAGAGTCTCCAATGCAATGTTGGAGTACGTCTGAAGGCCCTTGTAATACAAAGACATTTTAGTCTCTGTAGCTTGGTAAATTTACCTGCTACAGTAGTTTGTAGCGTTTTTGTCAGCAAACAATGGCGCCGTAAGATAGCTGGGGCCTAACTATTGCAACGTTATAGTCAATGGATAATATGTGGCTTTATGCCCCAGATTGTTCCAATAGTGCATTTGTTGGTTGCAAGCAACCATCTAGCTCTACGGAGAGTAGTGTCAACGTGATCATTCCAGTTAGTTTTTTATCCAGTACAAGACCTAAACAGACTCTGAATTGTCTAGTTTAAGATCTCCTAGGCCTTTTAAGTTACTCCTCTTGGTGAAAGAAACAACTGTGTTGCTGGAGTTGATGGACAAGCCCTCCTGGAGACACCAGTTGTGAATTTTACTCAGTCCATGATTCATCAAGTCTGAGACTGTTTTGGGAAATTTCCCAAAAGTAAACACTACATCCTGGGGCATATCATTGAGAAGGCCATCCACCGCGATACAAGAATGGCATATATATGATCTTGTTTATTAAACGAACGTCATCTCGTCATTCTAAACGCCTAAGATTACCCAGTGGCCCCGGAAAGTATTGTCTCCACTTTAAAAATTCTAGCAGCCAAATTAATGGAGAGAAAATTATATTTTTAATAAGCAGACACAACAAGGAATATTGCGTGTCATGACGTTTTTCAGATATTTACTTTATTACTTTTGAAGTTACGAGTAATAATTTCTGGAGACACTATACACACGTGTCTACCCGTATCATCCGATGTGTTACATTCACCTGACTTTCCATACATGTATCAATTATAGTGGTATTAGAAATTGTTCTTACAAAAGTTTGTTTTCATATCTATTTCATTTTAATCAAGATACACATTTCCGGAAATAGCTACATTACACATTTCCTTATGGATACAAAGGAAACAGCGTTAGTCAAATGTTTAGAGCTAGCCTTAAAACTCCATACTGTTTCCATGCAATCGCGAAAAAAACTGAATTCGAGAGTATTGAACAATGCAAAATATTAATAACGGATATCTCGGAAATGGCTTATGCTACAAAAATAGTTATTTGAAATAAATTGCGCGTTTTAAAGAGATTTACATGTTTGTGTGTTGCACGTTTTCGCCTAACGCTCAACGTTTACCTGTTATATAAGATTATTAAAATTCCTTCCGATTGAATATGGCTTCATAGGTTATTCCCAGAAAATTCAAGAATCAATTTTTAATATAAATAGCCTTAATATGTGCTATTTTAATCAAAATCGTTAGAGCTATTTTTCAGAAAATCAAACATTTCTAAAAATCTTCCATTAAAAGGTAGTTAGGGATTGGGGATTTTCTTTAAAACCTTCGTGTCACATCTTTGGAAGATATTGAAATTAACTACTAAGTTTGATATTTATCCGACTTCTATTTTTGAGTTATGCAGTTCACAGACCCACACATGGGCCTTTTTTTTAATATTTTTAAAACCTGTATTTCCGGTGA
The DNA here is from genome assembly GCA_030765065.1 of Deroplatys truncata. Taxonomy (NCBI): domain Eukaryota; kingdom Metazoa; phylum Arthropoda; class Insecta; order Mantodea; family Mantidae; genus Deroplatys; species Deroplatys truncata. The sequence goes on from CM060975.1 coordinate 110,011,298, forward strand.
AATCTGGTATCGAATTTTTGGGTGGAATGTAATACCTTCTCTACTTACCATGCACATGGCAGAGAAAGTAACAAGCGTTTATATAAACCATTGGCAGAAAAAGTGATGAGGGTTTGAGAAGTGAGTGATTTTTAACATAAGATAGTTTTGTGAAAAGCCATGCCACTAAATTTTACTTAACTGGTAAGCGTTAAGCGATAGAGGAATACGTACTACGCAAAGAAGGTAGGTCTATTTAAAACACACAATTTATTGCAAATAACTTTTTTTAGCATCAGCCATCGAGATATCTGTTATTAATGGCTCGATCTCATCGATTTTCAGTTGTTTCTCGCAATGTCATGGAAACAATATGGTAGTTTAAGGCCAGCATATAGAGTCCAGTTCTTAAACATTTAACTATCGCTGTTCCTTGTGTATCCTAATTAAATGTGTAATGTATCCAGTTCTGCTAATAATAAAGTAGATAGAAAAATAAAATTTCATAAGAATAATTTGTATACCTACTAACAAACAACGAAGAGTAGAGAAACACACGTGAATGTAACACATCAGAGATTTTTATCTGCACGTTTGTTATCAGTTTTCATTTATTGTACCAGCACCATTTAATAACACAAGAAAATAACTTACCTAGAGTTTAAAATTTCATTAAAGAATATGTAATATTTACTTTAGTTTAGGGATTCAATTACACCGAGTTTGTCACGAGGATGATTTATATTTGGTATACAACGAATGCTCCGTTGTTTTACTCTGTGTTTTAAAGGATTCAGCGGATAAAAATATAACAAAAACACCAGTAGACATTAAAGCTTTCAATGTAAAAGACAGAACCATATTTCTTTCGTTTCTCTTCTGTTTCTCTTGCTGTCCTTTTTTCGGTCTTCTTTTTCTTTATACTCTCTCGACGAAGCCTAATATTGCTGAAACTGGAGTAATGTTTGTTTGGCATACTTTATTGTCATCGGTCTATACATCAGTAACATTTTTCGCATCGGAAAATATTTGCTGCTTCATTTGTTCATAACAGATGGCCGCTAGATTCATAGTTTAAAATAGAGATACCATACAGAAAGCTGCCATAAACAAAGCTCTTCATACTACCTATATATTCCATTATTTTGAGTAAAAGGTTTTAAATTCCAAGTTGCTGGAAGTCAGTTTTTTCTCTTATAGTTCTGTAATTTCTACAACCTTACTTACTCTATTTTATTTTACGTCGCTTTAACTCCTTGGTCATATCGCGACGGATCTATTGGTCGATAACTCTTAGAACGATATGTGACGGACAGTTAGCCTTCTAGGTCTCATCCCTGTAACCACCCGCTCCGTCACGTGTCACAGAGCGCATAGCTACCGAATCTTTTGCCTCGTGTCGTGCAGACAGCATTAGGGTGCCGTCCAGTCCAACCGCCGCTCCCATATAAAGCTGAACAGTTAGTCTTCTGGTCTCATCCCTGTAACAACCTGCTGCATGCCGTGCAGATGGCATTAGGGTGCCGTCTAGTCTAACCGCCGCCCTCACACAGAAAGGCGGACAGTTAGCCTTCTAGGTCTCATCCCTGGAAATGCCATCTTGCTTCGTCACGTGCCCACAGAGACACCCAGTGCATGGCAGCCGGATCTTCTGCTTCGTGAACTGCAGATGGCGTTAGGGTGCCGTCCAGTCTAACTGCTTACATTGTCTGTAGATAGATGGCATAGCATTCGATATTACCACTTATTTTTCATTTTACTATTATTTTAGACTTAAGGCAGAACTTTGGGTCGTGATATTAAATATCCAATCCGGTATCTACCTTGGCGACGAGGAAAACCACGAAAAAACCTCAGACTGATTGATTGGTCGGCCCACGGGATTTGAACCCGGGACCTCCCAAATGCGGGCCACCTCCTGAGCCATCCCGCTCGGTCTCCACAACCTCTTTTCATTATGGTTTCAACTTTTTTTTTTAATTCGTACTCAAGTGAAACGGTTTACGAAAAAAGAGTACGTGCTCCAAAATATTACTTTACAAAAGTTTTTCGTCATCTATTACCTCATTTAATGACTGAGGTGGTAATATTAATTGTATTTTAACATATTTATGGAGTATGGTATGCAAGATGCATCATTATTTTATATTCGATAACACAAATTCAAACGGTTGAAGGTGTCCGATAAATATAAAACTAAAATCTATCTCAATAAAAGTTCGTGCACAACCAGAAATATAGAAAGATAGTTGAGAATATATGATCTCATTATTTATTACTCGATTAGTTTTCGTGGCTATAGGATAGTTCCGTTTTGCATCGTGCAGCACAGCTAATACATACCTACCCCTAAAGACAGGTAGGTGACTTCTGTGCATTACGCATTGATTGTTTACAACTCCACTTCTCGGTATCGTTTAGCTTATAAACATAGAGCAAAGCTCAGATAGTCCCTAATCCTCAAGGATAAAAGTGTTCGATATTTAAAAGAAATAAGTTGGCAAGTGGCCGCTCGTAACCATATACGTATTAGCAACTATCTATAAACGGCTGGTTTGGGCCTTCACGTTTAATGCGCTGCTATTATGTACCTTCGCCCGTTTCTTTTGAAGGTAATATCAGGTTATATACACACTGTATTTTCTGAATCTGATGTATGTCTAAATACAGAAAAAATCTGATGTGTTACACTCACATGACTTTCTCTACTCTTGTACAAACTATTTTTACAAACGCTTATTTTCCATATGCTTCATGTTAATCGAGATATCGAGATGTTAATCTTATTGCTAATTTTCCTGTAGATGCAAGGGGAATTGGTAGGCTTTAAGCGATAGTCAAATATTTTAAGAGCTGGTTGCTATGTGGAGTATTCCATTCTCTTTGCATTACCAGGACAAAAAAATTAATAAATAATTTCCATTTGAGAAAAACTATAAGTATTGGAAAATTTAAGGGAATAACAAGCAATATCTCGAAAATGGTTCACTCAACAACAAAACTGTATATACATAAATTGTGTATTTTAAGGCGATCTACATTTTTTGTGTAGAAAAAGTTTGTCTATCTATTATGGTTTACCAGTTATGCAAAAGTCGTTCACAGTGAAGAATACTTTTGGAGACATTCCCAGAAAATTCGAGATATACAATTCATTTGCTATAAAAATGTCTTAAGCTTATGGTATTTTATTCAAAATCGTTAGAGCCATTTTTGAGAAAATTAAAATTTTCAAAAAATCTTCCATGTAAAGGGTAATCTGGGGTGGGGGGATTTTCTTGAAAACCTTCGTGTCGCATCTCTGGAAGATATTGAACCTAAATACCAAGTTTGGTGTTTATCCGACAGTTCGTTTCAGAGTTATGCTGTTCACAGACACACACACACACACACACGGACATGTTTCCAAAAATACTTCCGGTGAAATCTCGGTATCGAATTTTTGGGTGGAATACAATACTTCCCCTACTTACTATACGTAGTAGAGAAAGTAATAAATACGTATCGTGTACTCTCCTTTCAAACAATTGTTGTTTGAAAATTGACTGAAGAAAATCCAAATATGTTTGTTTTAATAACAATAATTGAACACAAAAGCGATAAAATGCAGAAGCAATTGAGTGGACTTTACGATAACCTTTACACCTTATAAATATGTTGTTAGCCTAATTACATTGCAATTAGTAATCAAAATCTTGTCCAAGAGTGAAATATGATATAGGCTCAATATTATTACCCAAATTTCTGTTCCACTTCCCATTAAGTCATTATCCATTCTCCTTTTACCACTTGACGCCGTCTTCCGTGATTATTATCATTTTCCCTTCTTTCTTTCTTGTTTTCTTTCGTTGTTAGTTTCACTTAAATCAGTAGGTAATTTCCTAGCTTAACTTTAAACATCAGTAAAAAAATAGAAGAATGGGTTTTCATCATGAAAAGGTGGAATCAATACAATGTGTAGCACCAGTCCAGTAATTAAAATGTCCTTCTGAAATATTCATTATAGTTTATTATGCTGGATTACTATATGCAAAAAATGGTACTATGCACCAGGGTTGACAAAATTCCTTTATTTTGAAATAAAATCCGAAACAGTGAGAAAAGCTGGCTTTCATCGACAAAAACTGGAAATAACTGATTTTACTAATGCCTTATGGAAAAGATTCATATACTAAAAATCTTTATTTTCACAAATTCATGAAGGTATTTTTACTTTCTCTACCACGTACATAATAGGTAGAGGAGATATAGCATTCCATCCAAAAATTGGATACCAAGATTTCACTGGAAATACGTGTTTTGTGGCTGCCTGAATTAAAAAAAGCATTTTTAGAAAAAGGCCCGTGTGTGTTTCTCTAACAGCGGGACCCAAAAACGGAAAGTCCGATAAATACCACACTTTGATTCAGTACCTTCCAAAGGTGCGACACGAAGTTTTTCAGGAAAATCACCCCCACCCTCAACTTCCCCTTACATGGAACATTTTTCGAAAAATTTTAATTTAAAAAAATGGCTAACGATTTTTATTAAAATAGCATATGTAAAAGATATTTAAATGACAAATAAGATGTATATTTTGAATTTACTGGGGATAGCCTGTGAAGTCCTTTTCATTCGGAAAGAATTTTGTATAATCTTGTATAACTGGCAAACGTTAAGTGATAGGCGAAAATATACCATACAGAAAATTCAGACCTCTTTAAAACACACAATTTACTTCAAATGAGTTTTTCTGTGGCATAAGCCGTTTCTGAGATAACAGTTATTAAAGGTTCGAATTGTTCAATACTTATTCTGTCTTAAGTCCCATCGAGTTTCAGTAGTTTCTCCCGATAGCATGGCAACAGTATGGAATTTTAAGCCCAACATACAGCATCCAGTTCTTAAACATTTGACTACCGCTTTCTCTTTGTACCTATTACCAAATGTGTAAGGTAACTATTTTTGCAAAGATTTATTTGGATTAACATGTAGTAGATAGAAAATTAAACTTTAGTAAGAATAGCTTGTACAACCACTAATAAAGATAGAGGGTAGAGAAAGTCATGTGAATGTATTACATCAGATTTTTACTTTCTCTACTACGTATAGTAAGTAGGGGAAGTGTTGTATTCCACCCAAAAATTCGATACCGAGATTTCACCGGAAATACTGTTTTGAGGCCCCCTGAATCCAAAAAAAGCATTTTTGGAAACATGTCCCTGTGTGTGTGTGTGTGTGTGTGTGTGTGTGTGTGTGTGTGTGTGTCTGTGAACAGCATAACTCAGAAACGAACAGTCAGATAAACACCAAACTTGGTATTTAGATTCAGTATCTTACAGAGATGCGACACTAAGGTTTTCAAGTAAATTCCCCCACCCCAGACTACCCTATACATGGAACATTTTTCGAAAATTTTAATTTTCTCAAAAATGGCTCTAACGATTTTGATTAAAATATCATATGTTTAAGATACTTTCATGACAAATAAAATGTATATCTTGAATTTTCTGGGAATGTCTCCAAAATTATGCTTCATTGTGAACGACTTTTGCATAACTGGTAAACCATAAGAGATAGACAAAATTTTACTACACAAAAAATGTAGATCGCGTTAAAATACACAATTTATGTCATATACATTTGTTTTGCTGAGTGAACCATTTTCGAGATATTGCTTGTTATTCCCTTAAATCTTTCAATACTTATTTTTTCAAATGGGAATTCGTTATTCATTTTTTTGTCTTGGATATACAAAGAGTATTAATCTGTGGCAAAGAGAATGGTGCTGCACCTAGCAACCAGCTATTAAGAGATATGTCTATGCTTAAAGGCTACTGTATTTCTATATTGCCCTTGCAAATACAAAACAAGGGAAACATAGTACGCCTTAAGCGATAGTCAAGTATTTTTAGAACTGGTCGCTATGTGTAAAATATAATTCTCTTTGCATGTCAAAAGATCGTTTCTGCAAATGTTTATCTCGATTAATATGAAATAGATGGAGAATAAGAGTTTTTAAAAATAGTTTGTAGTCATGTGAGTGTAACATAAGATTTTTATTACTGAGATCAAAGTAATATCTACATTATGTTTTGAATTTAGAGGTTTGTTTTTACGCCAAGCTTGATAATATATGAGTTGTAATATATGAATTTTCTAACAATGTAAGTATATTGGAATATATAGTAATTAATCTGTGTTACATTCGCATACTTTCTCAACAGCACTTGTATAAACCATCCATACAAAAGTTCATTCTTCTATCTGCTTAATATTAATTGTGATAAACGTCTGCAACAACGTTTTCACCTCATGTTTCATTGTAGGCACACGGGGGATATAATAGGCAGAAGTGGTTGTTCAATCTTTAAAAAGTGGGTCTCTATATGATGACTTAACTCCATACTATTTCCACGACAACGGGAGAAATAAACGGATGCTGACTTATTACTTGAAAGCAGTACAAAATATTAGAAAATTCAGACCAATAACAACGCATATCTCGGAGATTGTTGACGCCACAGAAACTTATTTGGTCTAAATACAATTGTGCGTTTTAAAAGATTATACTCGTATATGTTTTTTGTATAGTGAGTTTTATCTCTCTCTCTCTCTCTCTCTCTCTCTCTCTCTCTAACGGTTTAATAGTAATGCAAAAGTGCACAAAATTAATTTAGAAAGAAAAATTTAAATTTTATTTGTTATTAAATTACATAGATGTTGTACTTTAATCTAAATAATTAACGACATTTATATAAAAGAAAAAAAATTAAATAAGGGCTAGTTTAAGATGGGGGATGTTCTTGGAAATATTCATGTAACATCTTTGAAAAATGCTGAACTTCACACCCAATTTGGTATTTATCAGGCCTTTCTTTTTTAAGTTATACTGTCTGCGCGCGCACACACACACACACACAAACACACACGGACCTTTTTCTAAAAATGTTTTTTTTTATTATTCAGGAGCCCCGAAACGTGTATTTCCGGTGAAATCTCGGCAGTACCTTGTCTACCTACTAGGTACATACGTGGTAGAGAAAGTAAAAATGGGGGTCATTCGAAATAATTTAATTGGGTGTGCTTTGATCCTTTATTTGCCTGCTTTCTAGTCGGTATTTACTCACAAGCGCGCGCGTGCATATGTATTATTATTCGCAATAATCTCGAAACCTTAAGACTCATGTCTTATTCAGGCCTTTTTAAAAAAAATAAATTTTTGGCCACTGCTTAATTTTAATTTCAAAGACACACATGATACTCGATAGCAACTATATTGAATTTCGATTATTCACTGACAGAATTATGAAATATGACGTAAAAGGTATGTTTAATTAATATTGTAATCCTCCTATCTGAATTAATGGCCCTGAGCTCTGGTTTTACTGGGTGTCATTGAATTAATGCTTTGGAGATTCACTTCAGACCAACACAATGCTTCCTCTATTCGCTTACAAAAGTATCTTATCATTCACATACAGGATATCTTGTTATCGGTGTGTAATGTGACATGTTAAGTCCGGTTATACATCACACAATATGGTAGGTAGGCATTTCACTCATATAACATAAGCACAATATGAACGAATAGTTTTTAAGAATAGTTTGGTTGATTACAGGTTAACTAGGAACTGATAATCTTCAAATGATTATGCCTCCTTCATGTTGAAAACCATTTCATGCTGTAAACATAGTCCTTTATTTGTCTCCAATTGCGAAAAGTTCAAAACAAAATGGTAGCTTTAAGATTTAATGATGCATTATACGTTTAATGAATTTATTTTAGAAACAAACTTTGTTCTTACAGAGGGCTTACATTTTTATTCTGTTAATGTAACTGTACACTCTTCCTTTTTACTTTCTCTACCTCAGATAGTAAGTAGGGGAAGTACTGCATTCCACTCAAGAATTGATACTAAGATTTCACTGGAAATATATGTTTTAGGCCGCTGAATCCAAAAAAGCACTTTAAGAAAAAGGTCCGTGTGTGTTTGTGTGTCTGTGAACAGCATAAATCAAAAACGAAAAGTGGAATAAATACCAAACTGAGTATTTAAGTTCAGTATTTTCAAAGATGCGACACGAATATTTATAAGAAACCCCACCCCACCCCGGACTATCCCTTACATGCAACATTTTTCGAGCATTTTGTTTTCCTCAAAAATGCCACTAACGATTTTGAATAAAATATCATATATTTAAGATATTTTATGACAAATAAAATGTATATCCTGACATTTCTGGAAATGCCCCAACTGGTTTTGGTTTGCATAAGTGGTAAACGTAAGAGATAGACAAAATGTTTCTACAAAAAAATGTAGAGCTCGTTAAAACACACAATTTATGTCGTATACATTTGTTTGTGGAGTGAAGCATTTCCGAGATATTCCTTATTTGTTTGAATTTTCCAATAATTATACATTTTCTCAAATAGAAGTTCATTAAACGTTTTTTTATGTCCTGGACATACAAAGAGAATTAAGTTCTCCGCATAGCAACCAGCTCTTAAAATATTTGACTATCGCTTAAAGCCTACCATATTCCCTTGTACCTACAAGAGAATTAGCAAAAATATAACTCTGCAAATATTTATCTCGATTAACATGAAGTAGATGGAGAGTATGCGTTTGTAAAAATAGTTTTACAAGAATAAGGAAAGACATGGGAGTGTAACACATCAGATTGTTTAGGAATTGATTCATTATCCACCAACTATTGCATAAACATTTGTTTTTTAAACATAAAAAACATAGAAATTACTTGTATTGTGTATATTATAGAATAATTTTGGCATTGTAAAATAGCCAACAAAACGTTTAACTCGAGGTTTCGGACCAACTTATTCAATAACTACACGCAAGCGCCCTTCAGCCAATGTAGGATCTAATTGATGCCTTATTCACCAATCAGAAACGAACTTAATCGATCGTTTTAAAAGATTAGTGCTCAAAAACTATGACGGTTTTTTTTCCCCTACATTCACTTTTTTGTTGCTATAATCTCTGCTTCGATTCGATTAGAGATCTAAGAAACCTATTCTAATGCAGTTTCCTATTCACTAATGGTACAAACTGTAAAAAGGCGAGATTTTGTGATCTGTGAATTAAAAATAATCGGTACAAAAATCGTATTACAAGAGAAACAAAAATGTGGTACCTATGGAATTAATTTTCCGAGTTTTGCGCCGAATGAAATTACGAGGTTGAACAAACAACGAGCGATGACTGACTTGGAACAAAAACAAATGACAATACAGTCTATCACCTCTGCTTCGGTTCGATTATCTCGCTGCCTCACAAAAGATCATTATAACACGTACTATTGTTGAGCAAGCTGTATTTTATATAATTCGGATCTGCGGTTCTGCTTGGAGTAAAAGTTAATAAAACTAATGCATGTTTTCAGAAAGATGAAACAGGTAAACCACTTCAGTGATATACTAAAACTATAAATAAGAAGAAATGGTGTCGTTCTAGCGTTGTAATTATCTTACCGAAATTTAATTGGTCTCTTAAACCAGACCTTCGGTCTCGAAATAATTACCATGGCAACAAGCGTTCATTAACCTTAATTGAATTACCGAAAAACTATCAGCTTCGTGGTATTACTGCACATAAACCCAAAACCTCTTATGATTTTCCACAGTACGTAACTATTCTTTGATACGACCGCCTGTAGGTTAGGTTGGAAGCTTGAATCAGATAATGAAAAATCTGATGTGCTACATTCACATGACTTTCTCTACCTCTATCTTTATTAGTGGGCACACAAACTATTCTTACTAAATCTTATTTTTCCATCTACTACATTTTAATCCAAACAAATCTTTTTCAAAAATCGCTACATTACACATTTCGTTATACATACAAATAGAACAGCGACAGTCAAATGTTTTAGAACTGGACGCTATACGTTGGTTTTAAATTCCATACTGTTTCCATGAAATCGTGAGAAACAATGAAAATCGAGGGGACTTAAAAAAAGTACAAGTATTGAACAGTTCGAACTTTTAATAAGGGATATTTCAGAAACATATGCTACAAAAAGACTTATTTTAAATAAATTGTGTGTTTTAAAGATATCTACATTTTTTGTATGGTACGTTTTCGTCTATAGCTTAACGTTTACCATTTATACAAGATTATGTAAAATTGGACATGCTATTCCCAGAAAATTCAATATATTCATTTTATTTGTCATGTAATCATATATAGAAAATAAAATTTTTCGATAAACGTTCCATATAAAGGGTAGTTGGGGCGGAAGTATTTTCTTCAAAATCTTCGTGTCGCATGCTTAGAATATAATGAAATCAAACACCAATTTTGGTATTTATCCAACGTTTCGTTTTTGAGTTATGATGTTCACAGACACACTCATACACGAAGATGTTTCCAAAAATGCTTTACTTGGATTTAGTGGCCTCAAAATATGCATTTCTGATGAAATCTCGGTATCCACTTTTTGGATAGAATGCAATACCTTCTCTATAAGTAGAGAAGGTCTTGCATGTACGTGGTAGAGAAAGTAAAGATTAAATTTCTGGGCCATAACTCTTCAGCTTTGCGCTGACGCATTACCACTGTGCTACCGTGATGAGATACCCGAACGCCCATTATCTTAGGCATTGTAGATGATGAGGTGAGAATCAGAAGGTTCCGTTTAGTTTCTATAAATACTTAAGGAAAGCATTTTAAAGTTAGGTGATTATTTACACGCGAGCTTATTATGATATAATAGAATTTACAAGCTAACTGTGCATGATACTGATAGACATAGCCCTTGAACCATTGATGAAAGAAGCCAGAAACCGGGAAAAATGTAAATTGCAACCCTGAAGGTGTTATTATTAGCTCCACGTATGGATGCCAATTTGAGAAGATTGTTATGTTGTTTATTAGCAGCACGCTTTGGGCGTCAATTTGAAGTGGTTTGTATTGAAGGAGTTGTATTATATTTCAACTGTTGGGGAGCCGAACACTTGAAGTAGTTGCAACCGCACGTATAGTAAACAGTTTCTGGTAGCCTTCGCCCCAAATGTACTTTCAGGTGGCCTTTGTCCCAAGTTTAAAAAAAATATTAACTTTGTAATTAAACTGTTTCTTTAAATATTTAATATTTATGTTTGTCTCGGCTGCGTCAGTATTTATTTTAGAGGCATGGATATCTTGGCAGGGTTCTGATGCGACAAGAATGTAGGCTTACACAGATTATAACTTTACTTCACTCCTTTTATTAATACTTGATACGATTTAAATAACACTTCACTGATACAGAGAGAGAGCTGTGAGATGTTTTTATTAAATACTTGCAGTTTTTAATACGTAAACTATTTTTCGTCTCACACGAATGCGTATTAAATCTCTCGAGGATGTGTCTCGCGTCCGGTTATTAACTCTGTCTGTAGGCAACTGAACTGATTTCAACCGACTAAACCTGTAAATTTCTGTATTTAAAGTCTCTGATTGGCTATTCCTAATCCAATAGAATACCTTCATTTAACTAAATCTTTTTCTGGTTGTTGATTGGCTATTTTTAAACTGTCTCAAAATTTACATTATTGTTGCTCCAATAATGACTAGTAGCAATTAAACTTTCAAATTCATTATTGCCTCAAGGTTACCTCATTGTTACCTCATTGTTAGCAACTTTTAACTTATTATTCTCACAGCTCCTACATTATTAAATGACGTAATATAGTCACATAACATTATTACACATGGATACAATAATATAAGCATATGCAATGATTGTTACATACATTTTACAAATTATTACATACACATATTGCTTCAAGCTGGGCTGTTATTGAATTTACATATTATATAATTAGACGAAATTATTTAAGTGTTAAAAATACTGCCTCAACCCTTCGGTTCTCCCCTCAAAAGATATAAAAATGTAGGTACATCTAACACACATGTAGGTTTAAATCCGGACTTCACCAGATTTTTCCATACACTGGCAAGAACTGTGCCAGTCTCACAGGTGTTTTTAACTCTGGGTACGCTCTTTTAGTAATGCCTAATGACCCATGTTCGTATTTTGTTTAACACAATGTTTTTAATGCAACTTCATGCTGTATTGTGCACTACGATTGCTAAATAGGATCTTAAACAGTGCTTGGAAAAGCAATAACAAAGGCATCTTTTTTTCTTCTCCTGTGCAGTAATCTCGTTAGCAATTACGAGTTGGCTTTCCGTGTTTTAAGACGGGATGACATGCCCTTTCACTTTCATTCTGCCTTGTGCAATTTGCAGCGAAGGATGGAGATTTGTTACAGCGAAACGAAACTTGAAATTAGAACGCTCTTAAACTGTGAATGAGGCTGTGCTGAACTTCTGAAGTTTTCTTCATCCCTTTGTCAACTTGTTCCAAATATTCCCCAAACTTGAAGTTTGGCTGATGTCAACAAGCATCTTTAACTTTTCTCTGAACGGATCAAACCTTCAACTTTGAAACAACGTGAATGTATTTTGACTTTCTGTCAGGATTCTAATTCAACGGATTAAAAATTGCAATGCAGCTAATAGTTATGGTTTCACGCGCCTTAATATAATTGGATATTTAGTACCATTGCTCCCACAGAAGTGTTCTGCTAAGCCAGGACCGCGACACTGGGCACTGAAGGTGTAAAGTATTATTACCTTCCAGTTACACCCTCCCTTTACCCTGCTACACATACACGTGACTGTGTCACAGCCGCTTAACGAGTGCATTGGGGACTTTCGCTGCTTTTTCAGAAGCTATGCCTGACAAACTGCTTTAGTGTGTATTGACACTGCAGCTAGCCACTGGTCGACTTAAGATTCTAGCAGTATAATTATGATTGTTTATTTTCTCGCTGTAGGCAGCGAACAACTGACAAGGTTGCAGATTAGTTTTATGGTTGTTAGATGCTAATTATGTTGGATATGTGTAGGAATACAAAATATGAACCCCTTGTTCAGTCAGAGGAATTTTGGATTTCTTAATTGCCTAAATAACTGCATGAAAACTTTTCTATCATTTCGTATTTACTTATTACTGTTTCATTTTAAAATAACTTTTGCCCCCAGTAGGTGTGTGTATATATATATATATATATATATATATATATATATATATATATATTCAGTTGTTAGTTGTGACTCAGCAGTTCTCTTGTAATTCGATTCGACGGATCAGTTGTGTTCTGTTCTGAATGTGTTGTAAAATGTTTCAAGTGTAAATTTGCGATACGCTGAGCACCTCTCACACATGCAGCGTGTTTAGCAGCAACTGGTATTCTAATTTGTTACAGGATGTAAGAGATGTCTGTGAAAGAAGAGGGTAAAGAAAGTCCGGTTAAGCCTTTTGTCTATAAGAAGCTGAGACGTCAGACAAACAAATCAATAAATACATGCTGGCCATGAGCTCATGAGAAACGACAGAATGGTCATTTAAAATATAAAAAGTACTGCTTAAAATGCAGACACGTTTAAACGAATCATTTTCAGTTTCTGAATTATGTAAAATTCTGTAGGAATGAAAAGGATTTTGCCGGGCGTTTATAGATGTAGAGTTTTCCATTATGACTCTATCAGGACATATCTTTTAATAAAAATCATTACAGTCTCATGGGAGTAGTAAAAGTTAATAACATGAATTCCTTAAAAATCATCACTTTAAACCGTATATAGCGTCAAATTTAATATGAAATTTGCTGTTTATCGCACTAAAATTCATTTTGAGTTATTCTGTTCACATATACACACACACCTTTATGTAAGACTGATTGTTTTATTAGAAGTATGTTTGCGCTGAAATCTCGAAATCAGATTTGTGGGTCAAATGCAATAGCATGCTCTATCGCATGTAAGCAGTAGAAAAGGTAAAAGTAGTGATAAAAATTTACAACCCTACATGGGTTTTTACATAATACCATATTTTTCTATCTTGTGAGGGGAGAACTGAAGGGTTGCAATTCACATTTTTCCCGGCTTCTGTCTTCTTTCATTAACGGTTCTAAAGAACTATGTCAACTGAGCTGCACTCGGCACTGTCCACTTTTAACTATCCAAACACTTCGACTTTGACTGCACTGAACTACGCAACCTCTTAACTAACTGCCGGGCAAGAGTAAAACCCTTATATACTCACCGCATACAAAGCAGAATGTTCTAGAAGGGGAAGCTACTGAAAACGGCTGAATGGAATCTTTTCCAGCGGTAAAACCTATGGGGAAGAGGCATATAATGGGTTCGTTGCACGTCTATTGTTCTGAAGGCTGGTTGAGGGCCCCAACCAGATACCGGGCCGGAATGCGCTTATTTGCGTCCCTCAGGTAGCTTCGCGCGCACGCTCACAATGCAATGCTGTTTGTACAAAAAGGATTCTTTCTAATAGCATGTTAATTATAAAAATCTGATGTGTTACACTCACAAGACTTTCTCTACTGTTGTACAAAGTATTTTTACAAACGCTTATTCTCCATCTAGTTCATGTTAATCGAGATAAACATTTGCAAAATCTATCTTATTGCTAATTTTCTTGTAGATGTAGGGGAAAATATATTTACAAGGGCAAAGTAGAAAAACAGTAGCCTTTAAGCACATACATATCTCTTAATAGCTGGTTGCTAGGTGCAGCACCATTCCCTTTGCCACAGATTATAACTCTTTGCATATCCAAGACAAAAAAATGAATAACGAATTCCCATTTGAGAAAATAAGTATTGAAAAATTTAAGGAAATAACAAGCAATATCTCGAAAATGGCTCACTCAACAAAAAAAAAGTATATGACATAAATTGTGTATGTTAACGCGATCTACATTTTTTGTGTAGTAAAATTTTGTCTATCTCTTATGGTTTACCAGTTATGCAAAAGTCGTTCACAATAAATAATACTTTTGGAGACATTCCCAGAAAATTCAAGATATACGTTTTATTTGTCATAAAAATATCTTAAACATATGATATTTTAATCAAAATCGTTGGAGCCATTTTTGAGAAAATTAAAAGTTTCGAAAAATCTTCCATGTAAAGGGTACTCTGGGGTGGGGGGATTTTCTTGAAAACCTTCGTGTCGCATCCTTGGAAGATACTGAACCCAAATACCAAGTTTGGTGTTTATCCGACTGTTCGTTTCTGAGTTATGCTGTTCACAGACACACATACAGACAGACACACAGACACACACACGGACATGTTTCCAAAAATGCTTTTTTGGATTCAGGGGGTCTCAAAACATGTATTTCCGGTGAAATCTTGGTATCGAAATTTTGGGTGGAATACAATACTTCCCCTACTTACTATACGTAGTAGAGAAAGTAAAAAAGTTTGTATAGAAATAGGCAGTACGTATCCACTTGTGTGCTTATAGGCAAGATGCGAAATCAACACTCAGGCTGTTTTATATAGGTAAATGAGCTAAAGCGAAAAGAAAGTAAGAATTACACATTTTCAAAATGTATGATGCAGCTAACCGTTTATCCGAAAATTTTATACACACAATATTTCGAAAACTGATAACGGCATCAGTTATCAGCATCAACTGATAACGGCATGAACAAAACTTATTACTATCATTCATATGACTTTCCCTACCTACTACAGTTTATTTTTATACAACCTCTAAAAACTATTCTTACGTAAACCTATTTTTCTATGTACGTCACGTTAATCCAGTTAAACGTTTACAGAAATAGTTCCATTACACATTTCGTTGTAGGTACGTACAATGGGAAAACCGAATAATATCTACTCAGATTTAGCATTGTTATAAAAGCGGAAATTCCATACTCTTTCAATGACATCGCGAGAAAGAACTGAACAAGGGCAGCACTTTAAAAGATAAGAAAATTCAAATCAATAATAACAGATATCTTGGAAGCGGCTGATGTTGCAATATAATTTATTTGTAATAAATTGTGTGTTTTCAAGATATCTACATTTTTAGTGCAGTACGTTTTTGTGTAGCTCCTAAAGTTTACCAGTTACACAAAATTTTACAAAATTCCTTGTGAATGAAGAGGATCTTACAGACTGTTTCCAAAATATTCAAAATATATTCACAATTTATTTTCAGGTAACTATCTTAAATATTTTGCATTTTAATCAAAATCGTTGCAGCCGTTTTTGAGAAAATAAAAATGTCGAAAAGTTATCCATATAAAAGATAGTTTGGGGTGGGGGATGTTCTTGAAAATGTTTGTGCTGCATCTTTGGAAGATCCTAACTTACGCACACACGCACGCACGGACCTTTTTTTTCCCTAAAAATGCTTGTATTTTATTCAGGGGCAAAATATGTATTTCCATTAAAATCTCGATATAGCATTTTTGGGTAGAATGCAATACCTTCTCCCTGTCATTCTCCGTGGTGTAGTGGTTACCATGCTAGCCTCTAGTTACCGTAGTCGTGGGTTCAAACCCGGCGTTCATACCCTTAGTATGGCCTCCTTCGGATGGGAAGTAAAGCCGGTGGTCCCGTGTCGCAGATTTACGGCACGTAAAAGAACCTCAAGCCTGTTAAAGAGGCCTCTGAGCAAAACTACCGATCTTTCACGCCCAATATAGAATGGGACGCTAAGGACCACAACAGGTAAACAGCGTCCATAAAAAAGAAGTATTTTATACCTTCTCCCTTCTTCCATTTATACCCCGCCTACAGTTGCGTTGGTGTTATCGGTTTTCCTTTGGAACTTATTGCCTCTTGGCAATTGTGTTAACTCGTATTCTCCTGACGTTGGGTTTCTTGCATTTTTTTGTCTTAACCATTGATCACACACACACACACATAGACACTCTCATTCATACTTCCAGGATCTAGGGAGGATAGGGAATAATCTTGGCTAGAGAAAAATTCCCACCCCCAACCGGGAATCAAGCCCGGGACCCCTCGTACAGCAGGCAAGTGCTCTACTAACCGAACTACGAGACCAGAGAGCTCTGGAGTTTTGCTTATGTTACATATATTATTTCTTGTAGTTTCGTAGTTATAAAAACGTCCAGTACCAATGTAGACTTCGCAGGTTATTCACAGAAAGTTGGAAGTAATAAGTCATTAGAGGTATTTTTGAAAGGAGAAAAAAGTAATAAAAGAATTATATTCTGTGTAGATATTGCATGTTTGAAAATTCCTTTTTGTTCGGATTTTCGTTTGAGTTTTACTATTCAAACATAGACGGACACGTACACGGATCTTGTTCTATTCTTATTTTTTTCCTTTTATGTTGAAATCTCGATGTCAAATTATTGGTTGCATTGCAATATCTTCTCTAGCTGGTACTAAATTCTGACTTCGTAACAGACAGATCTTTTCCCCACTATGTTTATCGGATAATAGAGCCGCCTATATGTGATGAACTTGCAAGCAGTGCATAAAATTAGCTTTGGTTTTTGATTTCCTGCTGGATGCAGGCAACCTTAGTGCTTGGAGCAGAGGATGCTGTGATAGATGCAGCCCTCCCCCACATTCGACCTTTATGCAGCGTGAAAGATTTATCTGTATTGCAGCCATGATTAATAATGTTTTTTCTGTCTTGTTGCAGGTAAGCTGTGAGCCAACCAGATGCTAGTAGACAATTGGGTGAGTCCTAACACCACCCTATATTTATGGTGCATACAATAAGGCCTTAAAAACAGCTGCATTGGTTTGTCTTTTTTGTGCAGCCTCTATTGCCAGAAGAGTTTTAATGACTCACTGCACAGAAGAAAGAAGAAAAAAAAAGGATCTATGTTCTGCGAGTGACGCCCTATTTTCAAGATGGCCGGCAGAGGTTCTGTTGAAAATTTGGGTAGCCGCCTACCCTGGTACCACATCTTGTGTGTAAAAAATAAGCGGTTGCAGGCGGAGTCATTGGTTCAGGGGTCCGGTTTAGTTCCCGCCCCCCAAACCAGGTGCTGCCGCCCCACCACCATCCTCCCCACCTGCGTTCTTCTTACCGCCTCCACTTCATGTCGCTGTTGGCCATCTTTTGCATTTCACCTCTGCGTTGCCAAACCTTGCCTCGCTTTTTCCTTTGTGTACTTTCGCGTATTGTATGGGCCCAACGTGACCCTGAGGCCATACAACCTTTTTAGACATGACGCAAATCGAGCAACTGTGCGGTTTGCTAAAACACGTTTTGATAAAGTGTGCGCGCTGGGGCCACCAGGATTTGTCATTTCTGAGAACATCCTCCACGTTGAAGATTCCTATCACCCACAAACGTGACTCGATGATATTTGCTCAAGACCTTTCTTTCAGTTCCACTGAACTGTGTTTGCATCGAACATATCACGAATTCGAGGACTTCGATCACATATTGCACGGTATCTTGAAATAGAGTTCAAATCAGTTACCATTGAGTCGATAGTTTCAAAAACAGATCTTACCATAAAAAGTTAAGTTTATGGAAGATGAAAACAGAAAGTGAATTATTCTCTATCTCTAGTCTTAGTTCTTAACAAACTGCACGCATACTTTTTTTTACACGTATTGTAATGTGACCCAGGGAAACATAAAGAGTGTTATGCTTGTAAATGAAAGGTGTTTACACAAAATCAATATGTTTTAAAATACAAAACATCACGTATTACTCCAAATGTAATAAAAATACCTTCTTAGGATTTTTTCCACATACCTAGACAGAATTTCTAAAATTTCTACAGCTTTTAATTCACCTTAACTACAGAGTGAGTCAAAAGACTCCGAACCGCCTGCGTGGTGTTTTTCCTGTACGTGTCCTCGTCGCTCGGTGCCTTCTGCTGCTATCATAGAAAGGCACGGATGAAACCATACAACATTTTTAAAACTACTTTTAAAGACTTTACTTACCAACTTTATGAAAGGTAATGCTGAAACTGGCCACCGTCGTTGTCCATACATTTTTGGCATCTCTTTAGGAAACTGTCCATCATGGAATTTTGGGGGGAATTTTCCAAACGATGATCGATGTCGTCTAATGTTTCTTAGGGAACCGAACGCCGTCTTTTAGATTTCCTAGCCTGAACACATCCTGAAATTTACTGTAAGGTTCATGGATTGTTGTACCGCCTGGAACTTTTACACCTGGAAATCTTTCTGCAAATTGTACTTTCACTTGGCGAGCTGACCGAGTTAACACATACGAATCATAAATAAATATACGCTGTGCTGTAGAAAACATATACTGAGCCATAATATACTTTCTGTCTAAGTACAGGACAAAATAATAAATAACTCGTAACAACTGAATCACATCACATCACCGTCAACCCAAAACTGTAATTCACACTGCACAGCAAAACCACAACAGCGTGACTTTGTTTATATCAGCAGCGAGTTATCATGTTTTTATATTTCCACACGCCCAGTGGAAAAACACCACCCAGCGTGTAATATTGTCCATAAAATACCCCTCAGGGGTAACTTAAAACATTAAGTGTACAAGACAAACCCACACACCCTGAAAGAATTAAAACAAAATATCCGCGGATTTCTCAACGTGAACTACGGCGAGTGATGGATAGTTTCCTAAAGAGGTGCCATAAATGTATGGACAACGACGGAGGCCAGTTTCAGCATCTCCTTTCGTAAAGTTGGTAAGTAAAGCCTTTAAAAGGAGTTTTAAAAATGTTATATGGTTTCAACCCGCCTTGCTATGATAGCGGCGGACGGCAACAAGCGCCGAAGACGCGGACAGGAAACACATCGCGCAAGCGGTTCGGAGTCCTTTGGCTCACTCTGTACATTCCAAATGTATTCAGTATCTTCCATGCTTTGGGAAGAAGAATGCGAGAGGGTAGATCACTACTGATGCTTGATACGTTTGATTCTTCACAAATCTTCATAAAAAAGCCTTATGTGTTACTTATATATTTCCATAAAATTTTCTACCCAGCATTCTTTATTTCTGTTCCTCTTCTACAGCCTATTCTTAAAAAAGCTTATTTTTCTACATAGTTATGTCAGTCGAGATAAACGTTTGCAGAACTAGTATTATTTCGCATTTTGTTCTAGATAGAAGGGGCTTGCAGAAGGCTGAAGGGATATCAAATATATAAAAAGCTGGCTTTGAATTTCCACTCTTTGCATAACATCGTGAGAAACAAAATAGTGAACAAACTCTTCAAACAATATGCAGTAGTGCAAAATTCAAACCAAGAGCAAAGTGATTAAGGCTATAAAAAATGTATTTGACAAAAACGGCTGTTTTAAGGAGATCTACATGTGTTGTGCATTAGGTAATATTTTGACTATATGTTACGACTTACCAATTAAACAACATTAAATCAGAATGCAGAGGACTTCACAGGCTTTACACACTAATACTTTATATTGGTCATGCAAATAACTTAAACCCATGGCACTGTGATCAAAATCGTTAGTCGTTTTGAGTAAGTCAAAATTAAGGAAAACATTTCGTATAAAGGACAGTTTGGGTAGGGGATTTTCTTGAAAAGTTTCGTGTGGCATATTTAGAAGATGCTGAACTTAAAACATCAAGTTTGGTATTTATTCGAGATTTCGTTTTAGAGTTACAGTGTACCCAGAATTGGGACACAACCCAAATGCCCCTGTGTGGAACTTTTTTTTAAAATTGCTTGTTTTAGGTCCAAATATACTTACGGTGAAATGTATCAAGTTTTTTTTGTGAAATAAAGTTCAACTTACCATTGTAAATGGTAAAGGAAATTTTGTATTCAAGTGAAGATATGGTAACCACAACAATGAAGATTAGGCATAGGATAACAGAAATCCATTAGCTGACTAGTTCGCGTCTGAAATGCCCATAAAAATCACATATCGTCAACTAAGATATGAGAGATCTGTAGGTTCTGAAGCTCTAAAGTACGTAAATTGCTGGAACTAACTGTACCCAAGTCCATTATAAAGGTTGTTTTCACACGCATTGGAATCTAGGTATATAGTGTACAGGAAATGCACATTATCCGAAGTTCTAAGAAGTTTTTGAATTCAGTACCTACATGTCTACTTCTGCAGATTATGAATATTAAAGATAATGATTACATTAGTCTGCAGTTTCAAACTATTTGTCAGATGATTTCTTAAAAGTAGGTGTTCTTGAATCACGTTTTTATGCTGATTCCAGAAATAACTTCCGTTTTCTTCTATCAAATTTTTACACAAAATAAGTAATGTTTTGACAATTTTACTAATGAGCGTAGAAAATTATTCAAATACCATTTCACACAAGGTAAGTTTTTATTCAAGAAACATTTTAAGAATACTCTCAAGAACTCCCCTAATTTATTTCATCACTACATTTTAACAAAACAAGAAGCCAAAGTGTTTCATTGAATCTTTTTTCATACTTTCTCTTCTTTGACTTCCTTGCAGATCCTTGAAGATGACTGTCCCTCCTCAACATCCAACAGTAGTCGGCCATCATAGTTTCATTCCATCTCCCCTGGTACCACCTCTCCATTTCCTTAATATCTTGATGAAAACGTTCACCCTGCTCTTCACTATAATGCCCCAGATTTTCTGGAAGGTAGTCGATATGTGAATGCAGAAAATGCACCTTTACACCCATGTTACAACCCATCTTATTGAAATTTTCCAACATTGTTTCGACAATGGTCTTGTAATTAAGATCTTTGTTATTGCCTAAGAAGTTTTCAGTAACTGATCGGAAGGCGGTCCATACTTCTATTTCTTTCTCATTCATTGTCTTCTCAAAATCTTCATCCTTCATCAATTTCTTTATTTGAGGACCAACAAAAATTCTAGCCTTTAATTTGTCTTGTGTAATGAAGGGAAATTTCTTGGAAAGGTACTTGAAGGAGGGTCTATCCTGTGATACAGCCCTTACAAATTGCTTCATCAGGCCCAATTTTATGTGTAGTGGCGGAAGCAATATCTTTATATCTCTATATTTTTGAAGTGAAATTGTGAAAAAACTGTACGGGAAAAACTAAAAGCATTTCTGAAATTAGCATAAAAAAGTGAGTCGAAATCACTTATTAGTTTTCAGTCATCCGATATCATGCAGACTAGTGTTATTAGTCTTAACGTTATTTTTTAAATCAGCTGTTCAATTATCAAATCACGAGTTTGAGAAACAACTATTTTTCAGAAAATCATTCATTAGGAAAAATATTATTCGCATCAAGCCTCACATAATTAATCAATGCCTACTTCACTAATTTTCGTCTGTATAGTTCAAGTTTGACTTTAAAAATACTCCGAAGTTGCTGTTATTCCATTTTATGGGATATTCGTATCACATCTTTATTTTGTTATATGCACCGGCTCATTGATTTAATACAATTTTGTCCGAATTTTAGTTTTCGTTACTATATGTCTTCATTCTTGAAATAGAATTTTGTTTGTAGTTCATCTTATTCGTTTAAGACACTGTAAATCAGATACTAGAATGGAATCAGCAATAAAGGAATCAGACTGAACACTTCACTCCATATCCACGTTTTGAACATGGATCTTTTGCTTACCGAGCCGTTGTTCTATCCAACTAAGCTACGAGCAACACGTATACACGATACTAAACTCTGCAACTGACTCAGATTTTTTCCAGTAAAACACATGGCTTTCTCAAATGTGTAAATTACATTGTACATAATTTTGATAATGTTTTTCATTTTAGACATCGATGACCGAGGTGATTATAGCTCGGACTCATAAATGGGAGTTTAGCAACTATAAATCCCCATGGACTGAAAGTTTTCCTCAGTCCCCATAACTGAAGATTGCCCATAAAGTAACCTAAACCTAAGTTTGGAACGTTTCCTTCCCAATAATTATCATTTCACTTCTTGTAGGTATCATCGATGTCCACCGTCTGTCATATGAAGTAAGAATTGGCGTGAAGCAGTACTTAAAAATAGTCACACTTATACATTGTAATACAGGAGTACCTTTTGTAGATATTACTAAATATTTGACATTTTCCGCCAGTAATCATTATTTTTATATATTAGGAATCGTCTAGGTACTCGTACACAGGAAAACTAATTTGTAATATCGTTTTCCGTTGTTTCGTGTTTTTGATTTTTAGTTTTAACTGTTAGTTTGTTTAGCGCATACAAATTTGTTTTAAAAATCTGATGTACTATGTGATTTCTCTACCAATTGTCATTTATTTTAATAACTTTTCTAAAGCGATTCATTAAACTGTATATTTTTCTATGTACTTCGTGTTACGATAAAGTTGGCCAAAATAGTTTTAATATATATTTTTAATTGTTACATACGAATGTACGGGATCAAGTGCTTAAAAACATCAGTATATTATTTCTGATGACTTATAAGAAACAAAATAAGGGCGACATAGCACTTAAAGAATATATGATTAAAAAGAACAAACTTTGGAAATGTTTAATGACACAAAAATTATCTGATATAAATCTTTTTGATATCCGTATTTTTCCTGTAGAAAGCGTTTGTCTCTTACCAGTTCCCAATTATACAAATTACTCAAAACTCAATCAGAATGAAAAAAATACGTTGTGGACTATGTACAGAAAATTTAAGATATACATTTATACTTCATGTCAATATATAAACATATGATATTTAATTAAAGTGGTTAGTCGTTTCTAAGAGAATAAAAATTAAGAAAATATTTCCATGTAAATTATAGTTTAGGGTGGGGAAAACGTCTGAAATCTTCGTTTTGCAATCTTAAAAGATGCTTGACTTAAATACGAAATTTGCAATTTATCTGACTTTTCGCAAATTCATATACACGTCCATGGTAGAGAAAATAAAATTATTGCAAATCACATACTACATTATACTAGCGTTATAGATAATTCTTAAAATAGATCGACTGTTTGGTTTCTTTTGATACATGAACGAACATTTTATCTCAAAAAATTATAACCTTTGCTATTATAAAATGCAGAAGTTTTGAGAGATGCAAGGTTAAAAATCTGATGTGTTGCACTCACATGACTTTCTCTACTCTTATACAAACTATTTTTACAAACGCTTATTCTCCATCTACTTCATGTTAATCGAGATATCGAGATGTTAATCTGATTGCTAATTCTCTTGCAAGAGGAATATGGTAGGCTTTAAGCGATAGTCAAATATTTTAAGAGCTGGTTGCTATCTAGAGCATTCCATTCTCTTTGCATGCCCAGGACATAAAAAAGCGAATAACGAATTATCATTTGAGAAAAAGTATAAGTATTGGAAAATTGAAACAAATAACAATGAATATCTCGGAAATGGGTCAATCGACAAAAAAAGGTATACGACATAAATTGTATATTTTAACGAGATCTATAGTTTTTGTATAATAAAATTCTGTCTATTTCTTACGGTTTACGTTACCCAAAAGTCATTCAGAATGAAGAGGACTTTCGGGAACATTCCCAGAAAATTCAAGATACACATTTTATTTGTCATGAAAATATCTTAAACGTATGATATTTTAATCAAAATCATTAGTGCCATTTTTGAGAAAATCAAAATTTTCAAATGTCTTCCATCTAAAGGGTAGTCTGGAGTGGGGGAATTTTCTTGAAAATCTTTGTGTCGCATTCTTGAAAGAATCTAAACTCAAATGCTAAGTTTGGTATTTATCCGACTTTTCGTTTTTAAGTTATGCGGTTTACAGACAGGCAGACCGACGCACATACGCGGACATGTTTTCAAAAATGCTTTATTTGGATTCAGGGCACATGAAAACATGTGAAACCTCGGTATCGTATTTTTGGGTTGAATGCAATACTTCCCTTACTTAATATACGTAGTAGAGAAAGTAAAAATCTGTATGTTAGTCATATAAATAAATCAGTACTTGGATAGTTTAAAACAAGCTTACTGTTAATTTTGCTTGTAACTGCAGTAAGAAATACTTACCAAAAACAATGGTTGGAATACTGAACCAGAAGGCTGCCAAGCCACTGTTTCCAATTTCCAATAACACAATGGACCTTCTTCTTCAGTCAAGGATTAGCCTACTGCCTGTTCCGGTCTCACATCAATCCAACGTTTCCAGGTCCTCCCATTGGTCTCCGTCCTATTGGTTTATATTCCATTTTTGATTCGAAATTCTTTCAGGTATCATTATTTCCAAATGTCGAAGCCAGTTTTATTTTTATCTCTCACTAGCATACTGTTTAATTCATTTCTGAAGTCTTCCTTTCTAAATCGTTTTTACAATCTTTAACAGATCTTAGGAAATGCATTTCCACTGCTTGTAATTTACTGAAGATTTTCATTTCTTAGCGTTTCACTAGTCTCACTAGGTTTAGTAAGACAGAAGTGCCATGACGGAATAAGATGTAATTGTGTGTCTCTTCCTGTTTTCCCTTTCAATATTCCTTTAATTGTGCCAGGTAGTGCTTGAAATGTTGTTATTTTCTGATTTATATCTTGATCTATTTCATAACTTAAATCGCATCCAAGATACACTTGTTCAATGACACTATTTTCAATTAAAATTTTTGTTCTTAATGGAAATTTGCTGTAGATGCCATTACCTTAAAGTTTTGACTTGAAATTTTCATATTGTACGATTTATTACTATTATTATTTAATGCATACATCACTTTTTTGCAGTCTCTCTTCATTGTAAAACCACTTCATCCGCAAACATTAATGTAATTAATGCGCTTTGTTCTATATTAATGTGCTTTAACTCTCCTTTCTTGAAGAATGTTGACTAGATATACAATGGATAGTTTATATGTAATTCTACTTCATCTATGACTTTAATATTTGAATAAACTCGGTTCTATTTTAAGGGGGAAAAGTGGCTTTTAATCAGAAAAATCTAAATATTGAATCTTAACCAAACTCCAGGTTTGCCTTAAAATCCACGAGCAACAAAATCATTTTGTCTAAGCTCGTACATGGAAGGAATCGTCTTAGATATTGTTTGACGTGAAGAGAAAGGAGAGGATGGTAGCAGTTGTATATTGTTCCGGAAGTTGGAAAGAAGAAGTCGCTGGAGAAGCAATATCGCCTGCCCTCTTGAAGGGAGTTAAAGTTTTGAATTCGCGAGAAACCGATGGGAATTCTGCCCCAGGAGACGGGTGGTCTGCCTCTACGGAGAGCAACCTTCCAAAACTGTCATTACTACAATATGCTTCGGGAAATAAGAACGGCAGTTACCACGAATTTGAGCAAATTAAAAAAAAATCGCCACTAATACAAATAAATACACTATCTACAGCTTGCATCTGCTTTCACCGGAGATCGAAGCCCGTCCGCCTAGCTGCATGTATCTGTGGAACCGGTGCAGTGGTAGCGGGCGAACTGTAGCGTATGCTGCGGTGAGTGTAGATGTAATTTATATCACTGTCTTCTAAATCTAACAGTGCAGTTTTCGATGCATCTCTGAAATTTGGTAAACAATGTGAGCATTTTTATTCATGGATTTATTTATTTTTGGTTTTATTTTTATTTAATTATTTAAACTTTTATTATACTTATACTTTGATGCTACACAATTGGTTTCTTAATATGAGGCATGTTTTTAAAGTAAATACCGTTTTAATAGTTTGCCGCTGCAACGCTGCAGTCGCATTTTGAGCATACTCCATTCATTAGGAAGCCAGACGCAGCTGTGAGCAATCGTCACTTTGTGTTTACCTGTTGTTAGAACGTTTAGAAATATTCAAAACGACCCGCCTACTGTGAAGTCAAATCAATTATTCGTTTTTTGAATGCGAGAAATGTTGCCAGCAAACATTCATCGACAATTACGTGATGTTTGTAGTGAAACAATAATGAGTGACAATGCCTGGCCACATACAGCCAAACAAACTTAATACCTGATCTCATTATTTGTTTGGGAACAAATGCACCACCCTCCCTACAGTCTGGATTTGGCACCAAGCGATTTTCGTGTTCCTTCATCTGAAGAAATTCCTTGGTGGAAAACGATGATATTGTGAAACAAGAAGTGTATATTTGGCTTTCATTACAGGCTTCGTCATTATTTGACATAGGTATACAAAAACTGGTTACCCGTTGAGACAGTATTTTTAACACTGAAATGATTTCAGTCTAATTATATGTGTATAAATAACGTATAAAATGTATGTAACGGTCATTGTATTAAGTTTATATTATGTACATGTATAATAATGTTATATGAATGTATTAGGTAATTTAACAATATAGGAACTGTGATAATAGAAGACGAAAGTTGCTAACAATGAGGTAACAAAGAGGTAACCTTGAGGCAATAATGAATTGGAAAGTTTAATAATGCTACTAGTAATTCTTGGAACAATAATGTAATTTTTAAAACAGGTTATAAATAGCTAATCAACAACTAGAAAAAGCTTAAGTTAAATAAAAGTATTCCATTGGAGTAGGATTAGCCAATCAGAGACTTGAAATAGAACAATTTACAAATTTAAGCGGTAAACGCCAGTCGCCAGTAGACAGCGTTCCAAACCGGACGTATACGCGTTCCCGAGCAGTTAAATACGCATCCAGTGTGAGACATACAAAATTCATTACCGCGAGAATATTATAAAGTTTACGTGTTAAAAAGTGCAGGAAATTAATAAATAATCTCGCAGCTCTCTATATCAGAAGTGTTATTTAATCGTGTGAAGGATTAGTAAAAGGAGTGAAGTAAAAATTATAATTTGTGTAAGCCTACATTCTTTAGCCGCATCACCCCCTGCTAAGAGATACATGTTTCTACAAATTAATACTGACACAGCCGAGGCAAACATAAATATAAATATATAATATTTAAAATAAACATTCAAATTACAAAGTTGATTCCTAAACGTTGGGGCGAAGGCCACTGGAAAGTAAACTTGGGCGAAGGCCACTGGAAAAACCACTTGGGGCGAAGGCCACCGGAAACTTTGTACCATACGTGGGGCAGTTACTTCATTAAGTTTGGCTCCCCAACAGTAGAACTACAATACAACCTACTTCAAATTGGCTTTCCATACGTAGGGTTACAACCCTTTCTCACCCTTACGACAAGTGCCTGAATAACGGCGGTGACTATGTGGAGGGGTAGTGTAAGGTGTAGGTAATGAATGATGATAAAGTGTTTGGAAAATAATGATCGGTATTTATTTTAAAAAAATCTGATGTGTTACACTCACATGACTTTCTCTACTCTTGTACAAACTCTTTTTACAAACGCTTATTCTCCATATGCTTCATGTTAATCGAGATGTTAAACTTGCTAATTTTCTTGTAGGTGCAAGGGGAAAATGGTAGGCTTTAAGCGATAGTCAAATCTTTTAAGAGCTGGTTGCTATGTGGCGCATTCCATTCTCTTTACATGTCCAGGACATAAAAAAATGAATAACGAATTTGAGAAAAAGTATAAGCAATGTCTCGAAAATGGTTCACTCAACAACAAAATGTATATGACATAAATTGTGTATTTTAACGCGATCTACATTTTTTGTGTAGTAAAATTTTGTCTATCTCTTATGATTTACCAGTTGTGCAAAACTCGTTCACAATGAAGAATACTTTTGGAGACATTTCCAGAAAATTCAAGATATACATTTTATTTGTCATGAAAGTATCTTAAATATATGATATTTTAATCAAAATCGTTAGAGCCATTTTTTAGAAAATTAAAATTTTCGAAAAATTTTCCATGTAAAGGGTAATCTGGGGTGGGGGATTTTCTTGAAAACCGTCGTGTCGCATCTCTGGAAGATACTGAACCTAAATACCAAGCCTGTTCACAGTTATGCTGTTCACAGACACACACACGGACATGTTTCCAAAAATGCTTTTTTTGGATTCAGGGGGTCTCAAAACATATATTTCCGGTGAAATCTCGGTATCGAATTTTTGGGTGGAATACAATACTTCCCCTACTTACTATACGTAGTAGAGAAAGTAAAAATGTACTTTGTATAAGATAGTCGCCTCTCACTCTGTTGCTGCAAATATAATAGAAATTAGCAAAAATTGCTAATAGCATTGCATCCTATAAACGTTAACCCTAACCTGATTTCAATGCAAGTACTTCACATACCATTCATGCACCAGTAAAAGGCTTAGCCTTCCAATTTAAGTGCGGTTTGCATCCAAGGGTATGGCATAAGGGCGTTCATTTGTAGTACTTATGATCCTTTAATAATACCCGTCATAGTGTACCCTAATTTTCTCATAACTCTTGCGTCTCAAGGTGAGTCCAAATATGGAACCTAGAGTGCGCCATAATTATTGTCCTGCTTTGAGTGTCTGATAGGTCTGCCTGTTCCGATTAATCAAACTTGCTGCCTTAATTTTTACTTTCTCTACCACGTACCTAGTAAGTAGAGAAGGTATTGCATTCCACCCAAAAATTCGATACCGAGATTTCACCGGAAATACATGTTTTGAGGTCCCTGAATCAAAAAAGAAAACATTTTTAGAAAAATCTCCAAGTGTGTTTGTGTCTTTGTGTCCGTCTGTGTATGTGGGTATCTGTGAAGCGTATAACTCAAGAACGAAAAGTCGGATAAATACCACACTTGGTATTTAGGTTCAGTACAATTCAAAGACACAACACGAAGATTTTTAAGAAAATCCCACACCCTCAACTACCCTTTACACGGAACATTTTTCGAAAAATTTGAATAGTTAATAAAAAGGCTTGACGATTTTGATTAAAATATCATATATTAAAGATATTTACTTGATTGAGTTTTCTGGGAATAGCCTGCGAAGTCCTCTTCTTTCGGAAGCAATTTTGTATAATCTTGTATAACTCGTAAATATTAAGGGTTAGGCAAAAACGTACCATACAAAAAAATGTACATCTGTTTAAAACACACAATTTACTTCCAATAAGTTTTTCTGTAGCATAAGCCATTTCTGAGATATCCGTTATTAAAGGTTCCAATTTTTCAATAATTGCCATTCTTTTAAAAGTTTATCGCTTTTCAACTGTTTCTCGCGATTGCGTGGAAACAATATAAAATTTTAGGCCAGCATACGGTGTCCAGTCCTTAAGCATTTGACTATCGCTGAATTAAATTGAGTTTTATTTATGGACGCTCTTTAACTGCTATGGCCCTTAGCGTCCCATTCTATATTGGCGTGAAAGAAGGGAAATTTTGCTCAGAGGCCTCTTTATCGGGCTTGAGGTTCTTTAACGTGCCGTAAATCTATGACACATGACCACCAGCTTTACTTGCCTTCCAAAGGAAGCTGTGCTAAGGATATTTACGCCCGAAAAAAATTCATTGCCCTCCGCCGGGTTTGAACCCGCGACCTCGGGAGTTAGAGGCTAGCATTGTAACCACTACACCACGGAGGCAGACTTATCTATTCCTGTTCTCTTTGTACCTATAACGATATGTATAATGCAGCTATTTTTGCAAAGGTTTATTTGAATTAAAATGTAGTAGATAGAAAAATAAGCTTTAGTAAGAATAGTTTGTACACCCACTAGTAAGCGCTAGAGGGCAGAGAAAATCATGTGAGTGTACCACATCAGATGTTTCTTTCTGCGATAGTATATTTTCTCAAAAGGAAGGTTATTCATCTGTCTGCAGAGTTGTAAGCGTGCCAGCGTTACACAATTTTATCATTACATCCTAAATTTCTAAACTTATTTCTCTGTTTCAGCCTAAACCACATACCTAATAGAACCAATCGAATTGGTAGGATTACTGACATCCTCAGTGCATTGAGTTACATTAGAAATACATATTGATTCTATTTCTATATAACTTCTTCCATGGAATATAAGAATATTTCACCAGTCAAACTAAAATATTTTATTTATGGAGTTTTATCCTTTGGTGATTTATTGAACAGATGCGCCTCCAATAACATTATGATTTCTTTTAAAGGCATCAGTATTTAATTATTTTCTTTTTTTTTACTCCTGGTGTTATAATTTGTTATTATATTTTGTTAATCTTAGTGTGCGTCATTAAGACAATATTAATTATAAAGGATTACTAGGCATGAGAGGTGTGTTTCTGTGCACTTAAACTCAAATTTATTCTAAAAATTTTCTGGTAAATTTATGAGTGAAAATAAACAATTCATTTAATGGCGAACATTCCGAAATAGACAATAATGAACAACAAATTTGGGAAAAATATATTTGGCGTATATTCTCAACATTTCCATACTTTGAATACGTTTACCCTTGATACTGAATCATGAGTACAAAAAATACTTTTGGTATGATTTATTAACTTTAAAAATTTACAGTGGATCATTATATAGTAAAAAACGAATATTTGAAAAAAAAAACAATGCTCTTATTGGAATGAAATACATCCTTTTTATAAAAAAATTACTAATGAAGGGATAAACATTTATAAAAACAAGGCCGTTCTTTGAGGTTTCCTTCTAAACTTACAATCTTAGATTTTATTTGCCCTGGAATCTTTCTTTTTAATCTAACAGTCTTATCTGATGCTTTGAATTGGATTGGACTGTGAAGCGGAGGGGATTCGGCAGCGATCCAGGAATGAGGAGGGGGTGTGCTCGGGAGGGAGGGATGAGGTAAAGGGAGACACCGGGCGTCGGAACAGCAATGACAGGGTACTTACAGTTTTCAGATTGAGACGCCCCAGCAGTTAGACAGGCAGACCGGGGAGCCCGCCCTACACAGGTTCCAAAGCCCCCCCTTCAAGGGCGGTCCTTATACTCTGGCAACCAGCCGAAGGCCTAGGGACGGGAAGTTCACAGAGCGCATCCTTTTCCCTGCCAAGCTGCACCGAAACACCATCGCCGACACTTCCAACCCTGAAATAGACCAAACGGGGTGAAAGATAAATGAAATGATTACGGAAGCGAAATGGAGGGACTGGAAATTCGGGGGATGGAAGAAACCACTCCAACATTCGCCTGACGACCCGGAATAACCCCAAAAAAGCCAATGGATCAGAGTGTGAGATCACTAGGAATCGAAATTAGATACTTTATTTCTTGTTTATTGTCTTCTATCATAATTTGAAGCTTCTGTTTTTCTGATACTGCTCTTGTCATATTTGGTCTTTTCTCTGAACTTTATTTCTTCGCCCCCTCCTTTCCTTTTCCTCCTTTCAGCATCATAAAGCGTTTCTTATTCCCTACAAACAGTCAAAGGAAATAATATTTAAATTTATCTCATATTTAAAAAGAAAAACGGTACTCGAAATGCTGATTCCACAAGAAGAAAGACAATAGTCCTAAATTACGGGGCCAGTGTTACATGCATCGGTATTGCATTACAAATTATGATAGTTTTTCCAATAATTACGACCAAAATTCAAGTAAGTTCTGCTCTTGCTCAAAAGTATAAAACTTTACTTTAAAATCTAATGTACCTGTCAACAATCCTTTGCTTAATTCTGTGCAAGTTAAAGCTATGCTTGTAATGTAATTAATTGAATTGTTTTAAATATTATTGTGTAGTCGCGATGCGACCAAGCTGCCAAAGCGACTTAGAATAAATAAGCAAATAAAAATAGTATTGCAGCAAATAACAGGAGAAAGTATTTCGACGTTAAGTTTGTAGTATGCAAAAATGTTTTACGTTTTGCATGTGCGTTTTGTTACATTACTGGTGCTCCCTGGGACCGCTGTTCCAACAGAAAACATAATTCTCTTTTGTCATTATTTGCTCAAAAACACTTACATTTCACGCCTTGTACACGTTTCATTATGTCCAGAAAGCTAAAGTTGTTTTGTTTAGTAGCTCGGTTCTTTTACGAGACCTATATGCAGTATTTTTAGTTGAATTTGTGTTATTTTAAAATTATAGGAAAAGCCTCTTCCTATCAGAACCTATGAATTTTTTATTATTTACCTTTGAAGTTTAGGATAGAATATAAAATTCATTCAGCATATTCCGAGAGTAATTAGGTTTTAGTTTGAAAATGTAGTTGGAATAATGGAAGCGAAG
Organism: Deroplatys truncata; assembly: GCA_030765065.1. Classification (NCBI taxonomy): domain Eukaryota; kingdom Metazoa; phylum Arthropoda; class Insecta; order Mantodea; family Mantidae; genus Deroplatys; species Deroplatys truncata. The sequence continues at coordinate 110,044,015 of CM060975.1, forward strand.
TTACGTTTAGACATTCAGATTTATTTTTTGGAGCATAGATAAGTTTTAAAACTCAGATACTTATTGTGTTTTTAAATAAAGCTCGTGAGTTTATTGGAGGTAAATATGTATAATGAATTAACATGAAAATAAATCTGCTGTAACACACATTTGCACGTTTTAGAATATTCACCTTATTTTAACTTCTCTTCAGCCAAAGCTTTGGATTTGATGCAGCAGCTTGATGTTGACGTATGAATAATTTTTTGTGTTTAAATGTAGAATGGAGAATGAGCGAGAGTTTGAAAATAGTCCTTCAATGCACGTAACGCATGTGTATTATTCCATGCTACTGTTATACACCAGGGGTGAGGTCAAAAGGTTTTGCAGCTAAAATATTAAGTTTAGTTACCCCGGCATAAACATTGGAGAGCGTAACTGCAGTGACAACGAGAGGACCAGGAACATAGATGCACAAATTTAAAGCAGGTGTGGGATATTCATAATAAAATACATTTAATTTCACATTTAACGCATTACATGTGTTTTATTACAAAGTTATCTTAATGCCACTGCATCATACACAAAAGATTACAGGGCAAACATTGGAGGGGAGAGATGTTCCACACCCACACGGGACACCCACGCTACATCCACTCGCCCTGAAGACACACACAAATCTGACCCACGCTACTACTAGACTGACGCCACTCGAACAAAGAAGCTCGTCCCTTGCCTTCAGCCCTTTCCTCTCTCCACCCCTTACTAGGAGGTGGGGAGAGAAAGATGCCGCGTTGGACGGAATTCAAACCCCAATCAAAATAATTAGTTCAACAATGTCATGCTACAAAGCAATAATGGGTCCAACGCGACAATGCACACTCATACGCTATACACTATTCTTTTTCGACGATAGTGCACAACAGAAAGTACCTACTTATACTTACACGGAAATAAAATTAATAATTTACTAACAGCTGTTGAACATGGTGGTTCCAGTATCAAGGTCACCAACATTAACCTTGGTGGAAAACTAACGATCGATTATTCAACTTGCAGCTCTTAATTATCTGCTACATGAATTATACCGAAGTAAATATCAAAGTAAATTGTAAATGATAAAGTTAATGTATCAAATAGATTATATTCCTGTCTGCAATAAGAAATATATTAAAACTCAGAGGATTTAATATAGTTCATCCATATGCAGGTAGTAAAATAGATTAACATGCAGGAAATTCAACTTTCCATCATGACGGCATGAACGGAAAGTGGATAAAAAAAACACTATCGTCCAAAAAGTCAGTTTTTGTATTGCTATGGATTTTGAAATCTTATCTTTACTCCACAACTTTCTCAGATATAAATGTATGCAAGGGAAAAACATTTAAAGGCTCATGGATGGGAATTATAAAGCTGTCAAATGGGTGCCCCAGTTGGGAAAGTTTGGAACCACTGCTATAGATGCCGGGCAGAACATTTCTAGAACTGTTTAAGTGTGTGTAAGGATACCATTTGTCAAAAAAGTATCATAGCTATAGAATAAAACAAAATCTTCCCAGAATTTTACCATGAGCAGTAAGGTTGCTGACACTGTGAGCTCTTTGTTTGAGATGAGTTATCCAGTCTCTTGCCTTGGTCAACACTATACTGCTTGTAGCAGTGTTAGAGCACCACTTTTTTGCAGCTTTCTTTAGATGTAGCGTCAAAGGAATGCAAACTTATATTTGACAGCGTGCTCAAGTATCGGTCACATGACCGGATGCGGAACATTAGTAGAATTAATGGCGGATGCGCGTTACCAGGAAGCTAAGTAATGTGCTGCTATTCTTTAAATGGATTACATCATTACGCTTAAACACACACACACTCAGACAGCGGTGGTATCTGAGTTGCATTATCTGCATAGGAAGAGGACCACTACAGAGAATTCTTTGTGAAAATGTTACGGGGCCAAACACAAGAGATAATGGAGGAGAAATATCGTTCTTTGAGGTCGGACAACAAAAACCTTCCTTGTCGCAACAAAAGAGGCAAAACGAGTGCGAAATGCACATGTCTGCAGTGGCGTAACACTTGCAAATTGTAGGTGAAATAGTCATTTTACTTCCTCATCACTTATCTGTAATAGATAAAGGAAGTATTGCATTCCATTTTTAAAAATCGGATGTGTTGCACTCACATGATTTTCTCTACTCTTGTACAAACTATTTTTACAAACGCCAATTCTCCACCTACTTCATGTTAATCGAGATACCAAGATGTTAATTTTATTACTAATTTTCTTCTAGGTGCGAGGGGAATATGGTAGGCTTTAAGTGATAGCTAAATCTTTTAAGAGCTGTATCCTATGTGGAGCATTTCATTCTCTTTGCATGATCAGGACATAAGAAAGAAAAAAAACAATAACGAATTCCCATTTGAGAAAAAGTATAAGTATTGGAAAATTCAAACAAATAACAAGGAATATCTCGGAAATGGTAAACTCTACAATAAAAAGTTTTATGGCATAAATTGTGTGTTTTAACGAGATCTACACTGTTTGTGTACAAAAATTGTATCTCTCATACGGTTCATCAGTTATGCATAAGCCATTCACAATGAAGAGGACTTTTGGGGACATTCCCGGAAAATTCAAGATATACATTTAATTTATTATGAAAATATCTTAAACATACGCTATTTTAATCAAAATCGTTAGAGCCATCAACATTTTTTAGGGTAGTCAGGGGTGGGGATATTTTCTTGAAAATCTTCGTGTCGCATCTTTGAAAGATACTGAACCTAAATACCGAGTTCTGTTTTGATTTATGCTGTTCACGATACACAGACATACATCCACACAGACACAGACACGGAGCTTCTTCTAAACAAAAATTTCGAATTCGGGGACTTCAAAACAGGTATTTCCGGTAAAATATTGGTTTCGAATTTTTGGGTGAAATGCAATACTTTCCCTACTTACTAAGCGTAGTAGAGAAAGTAAAAATTATATCAGGATTCCAACCGAAACAGAAGTTTAGAGATTCACTGAGCCCAAAAGAGAAAGGCCCATGTATGTGTATGCGCGTGTCCGTGGACAGCATAACTAAAAGACTAAAAGGCGAATAAATACCAAACTTCAAATTGGAGATAGTGTTTAACGATGCCAGGCGAAGAAAATTCTCCCATCCAAAACTACACTTTCCGCAGAAATAATTACGTTATTAAGATCTAGTTTAAAATATAATATATTTGATATTTTACTCTGTCGATTTAAATGCCTATCTTGAATTTTCTGTGAAGTTCCTATGAAGCCTCCTTCGTTCTAATTGAATTTTATACCAGTTGTATAGCTTGGAAATCATAAAGGAAAGACAAAACCTGACAGCAGGAGAAATGTGGAGTTCAAGAAAATACATAAATTGTGCCAAATTTGTTCGCAGCGTTAGCCATTTTCGAAATATTCCATGATCAAGATCAAGTGTATACAGTCCCAAGTGTGAGTACAGCATTTAACGGACATGCTTGTAAGTTTGCGATTCTTCTTTAATCCTCCATTGCAGGAACTCGTTGCTATGATTCAACATTTGAGTGCTGTTTCCAAATGTTGTCTGCAATAGGCACGTACTGCTTAATTTGAACTCATTCCTATTTTAAAAAAAAGTTATTTGTTGTATTCATATTACTTTCCTGCAATTATTGTTACAAAACTTATTCTTCTATCTACTTCTTGATAATAGAAAACTCTCTAGCGAATTTGTAAACATGGATAAAACTGGCCATCGTTATGTAATACAATACTTTCATTAGGTCTTAGTTCAGCTAATATTAAAGCTGAGTTAGATTCTACTCTGAGGGAGTCTGCTCCTTCGTTTACAACAGTAAAATATTGGGTAGCAGCGTTTAAGCGAGGCCGCTACGAGCTGCCAAGACGAACATCGCAGTGGTCGACCAAATGAGGTGACCACGCCAGAAATTGTGAGGAAAATCCACAAAATGGTATTGGATGACCGTCGATTGAAAGTGTGGTAGCTAGCAGACATCGTAGACATTTCAAAAAGTGTTGTACATAGTATACTAACGGAAAATTTAGACATGAGAAAGCTGTGCGCAAGATGGGTGCCGCATTTGCTCAAAATGGAACAAAAGAAACGTCGTGAGGATGTTTCAGTCGAGTGTTTGGCGATGTTTCGCTGCAATAAAGCCGAGCTTCTGCGTCGATTCATAACCATGGATGAAATATGGGTCCATCACTTCACACCTGAGACGAAGGAACAGTCAAAACGTTGATTGAAGGAGGAGAACGACTTCAAAGAAGGTGAAGACAGGCAAAGTCATGGCATCAGTTTTTCGGGATGCGCATGGGATAATTTTCATTGATTATCTTCAAAAACGAAAAGCAATCAATGGCCAGTATTATGCAAACTTATTGCAGCATTTGAATGATGAAAGCAAGCAAAAACGGCCGCATTTAGCGAAAACGTAAGTTCTGTTTCATCAAGACAATAAATCCAGTTCACACATCCATTATCGCCATGGCCAAAATCAATGAATTAAACTTCGAATTGCTTCCTCATGCACCCTATTCGCCAGGCTTAGCCCCCTCTGATTATTTTTGTTTCCAAAGTTGAAGAAATAGCTTGGTGGTAAAAGATTTGCCAACATTGAAGAGGTGGAGTTTGCAGTTGATGGCTATTTTGCAGAACTCGACGGTTCTCACTATAAGCAGGGTATCGAAGCTATTGATCATCGCTGGGAAAAGAGTATGGAGCTGAAAGGAGACTATCTAGAGAAATAAGTATGTTTTTTCCCAAATTTTTGTTTTCTTTGTTAAGTCGGGTACTTCTGGGACAGCTCTCGTGTTTTCGTTTTAAAAGATAGATAGAACCTACAGTTAACTGAAGCAATAGTCAGATTTTTATAAAACGGGTCGCTGTATGTAACTGGTTATGTTGTCAAAACTGGTGTTGTGAAGGTCAAACAACAACAAAAGCCAAATAAAACAGACTACAGCTCACTATTGCGCATGTCCGAATGCATAACTACTGCTATTTCCACATAAAATTACAGCTGAATACTTTATAACTTAATTTTCAGTACTGTCTAAAAATAGCGTATGACAACACATGTTAAAAGTGATTTTATTTTGCTCGTAGGATTGCGAAATCATTCCTGCTCGCAAAATAAAGTTCCGCTTTTAACACTTGTATCACAAATAACTTTTCTCTAATTTTTCCTTGAACACTGGGAGTATAATTTCCCTTTCACAAATGCAGTATTTCATAAGAGTACGTGCCGTGAGGTGCGACATAGCAATGGTCCAGGTTGCGTGAGTTCAGAGATGAAACCCTGCAAGAGCTTATCTAACGCCTCTGCAGTCCACCTGGCCATTGCACGAACTCGGAAGCCTATAAGAATGCACGGCACATTAGTCGATTGCAGCTAACAGAGACATCGTGGAGGTATGTCAAAATTAACACTTCTTACTCTGTATGTGACTCAACCGGTCATTGAATATGGTCTCGGAACCTTGAGTTGCATGGCCTTACTTGGTGCTGGTTGCTCTGCTCATCTTGGCATCGCAAGGTGACATTTAGTATAAGTGTTAATGCTAGAAGGACGATGAATTTAACAGTTCATTGCTGGTAATGTCAACAAAGAAAGGTTATTTTGATCTGCTTCATTAGCCATATGTCTTATTCAAAATAGTGGGTTATGATGCAACGAGTAAAACTACTTTTAACACGTGTGACATTATTAGACAGCGCTCGAATTTGTAAAATATCAATAATATTATGATTCCTTAAACAAAGAGAAATTACGTTTAGAATGCGGTTCTTGAAACAGAAATGACGTTAAAAAAGAGAGATATCAGATGTTTATGCAATCATTTTCAGTAAAATTATTTTCAACATTTTTGACTTACACGAGCCAATGAAGCAATTAAATGCTGAATCATATTGCTTTCTTGATTTTTTGGATAAGCACTTGTAGTTTATTCTTTCTGCTGCTTCTGTGATTTCACTTCCATTTCAGTTTCTTCTGAATTCATAATTTCCGCCATTTAATGTTTATGTAGGTTATGGCGGATAAAAGAATAACGTTTTAGATCAAAGAAAGCAGAAGGTTGCCAGTATAATGTGTAGGTTAACTCCACAACGAATTGCGATAAATTGAAGTATGGCGATTTGTATTGTGAACAGATAATGCGAGCGTAATGAGAAATTACTCGTGTAAAAGATATAATGAAAAGTAAAAGTTAATCAAACCAAGTCAAGTTATTAAATATGTACAAGTACAAATAGTAATTGCCATGTTATTGGGCTTGAAACCGAAGTTGGTCACAATGAAAATTATCGCACTAGTACGATAATCTAAAGTTATTAGCTCGTGTGCACCGTTAGAAGTTCTGCTTTTAGGCCTTGCTCTCTAAAAGCATCATCGTTTTATACCATTGAAACTTTATGCTATGAAATGATCGACAAAATGATCTTTCTCGTGAGAAGATAAAGGTGCAGATTACGGAGGGGCCTCCGGGGTAGAGCACCGCAAGTAGGCCGTGACGGGAGAGAGGGATGAGGGCAGAGACCCCGACTAGATCTGGGAGACGACACGCGCAAACATGGACGAGGCCCCTAACGTTTCCAGTTCGAACGCATCCGACGCCGCTCAAGCCAGCCCACAAGACCCTAACTCCCCAGGGGTTCCCGAAAGGGAAAGACCTAAGAGTATCCGGAGACGGGACCTATCTTAGCGGTCCGACAGACACCAGGAAGAAAATTTCACAAAGCGCACCCCCACACCCAGCCGCAACACACCAAACGCTGTCGCCTGGTCCTAAAACCCTGAAACGGATGATGATGATGATAATGATGATGGTTAAGGAGATGATGGGTACAGGAAATGAGGGACAAGAAAGTCGTGGTAGAAGGGTAACTATCCCAGCATCCGCCTACCGACCCGGGTAAACCGAAAAATCCATGGTAAGAGTGAGTGGTTGTCGGGAATAAAACCTGGGACCTCCCTAATGCGAGCCTCCCACGCTGCCACGGAGCCAACTCGCTCAGTCCTCGTGGCAATATTTATGTAAATATATTTTTTATTTATTTACATTAGAAAAATGTTACTAAAATCCAATGTACTAGCTGATATACTTTAAATGATTACTGGACGCAAAGGGTAATACAACTGTTTCTCCAATTAAGGATGTTCATAAACATGACGACAATGCCTCCCTTCCCCGACTACCCATAAATAGGAAAACCTACATGACACCGCGTCATCATCAAAACTGGGACATAATACAACAAACTCTAGCGAGGTAATCAGTGGCCTTTCCTAGTGCACTTCTTATCTTAACTAGAAAGTCTGTCGAAGAGACCGTGAATCTAGCGGCACACAACTTCAATTAAACAAGGAACCAATATACGGAGACCAAGTCGAACGTTAAAAAACCATCGCAATCAGTCTTCGGCTTATGCGAACAACCGCTAAGGAGCTGAGGAAACAAAGGGAAAAGAAATAACAGCTTTAGAGTTAATGTGGCAACAGACAGGAAGGTTTACCCGAAAGTCTACTGATTATGGTTGTAGGGTGAGGTAAGGCTAAGGGCAGGATTTCTTACTGGTACTATACCATCTGCCCCTGGATTTGCTGTGATGAGTGATTAGATCAAGGCTCGCCCTAAGGGAAAAGTAAGGAGCATTTTGATGTGAAATGGCAGACAGTTTTGCTTAGGGACCCATTTCTTAGCGTATGAGGTTCTTTTCCCTACGAATACATACTCAACGGACTAACGGCTTTACTTTCATGCAAGAGGAAGAGATGTTAAGGATTTTAAGGATGGTATCGCTTCGCCATCTACAGGCGCGTAGAATAAAATGAAAATTAGAGGGGTGTTTCCTTCTTAGGGTAGTTCAAATTTAATCGCGGACGAGCCCTGGATTATACAAAATCATTTAAGTTCTACGTCGTATTGCATAACCAAATTTGTAGGAACCCTAAAGCTTGATTGGTTGAAGGAAGAAAGATATACTTATGACATTCTCGTAATACTGGCACTGGGGGGGTTTGAGCTCTGCTGCCATTTGTGTCCTTTATATTTTTAGCCTTTTGTTGCCCATTTGTGACATATGTTTTTAAACTCTGGTAACTATTCGTGGCTATAAAAGCATTAGTATAACGGCAACCCTTTTTCAATGACTCGTGTACCACTGCCAACTTCCGTACTACCAGAGGACGTGGGTTTTGCCTTTTGAAGAGAAACTCATGACCCATTTAATTTTAATAATTTAATATATATATATGAATATAGATATAAATAACAATATATAAATAAAGATAGCTATCTTGAGCTTTGAACATATTTAAAACTTCTTTAAGACTTTCCAACATAAAATGGTAACTTCAAATGTAAACTTTCTTGCGTGCTCTAGTTTGTTGTTAAATTACATTGAAGTATATAATTTCCTTATCTTCACTCACTGTGTCATATAATATCCACAAGTTCCTCTTTCACTTTACACACCTTTACTAATGAGTATATAAAGCGTATGTCTCAAATTTTGATAAACAATTGCTTAGCATGCCTTTCTTATCTAACTACCAATTTAATGCAAAATAAATGTTACCGACCATTCTATACACCGGCTAACTGAAGTAGCCGAATTGCTGAGGACCAAATTAAGGTGAAATGGAACGTTTTTACCGGGTGATTTGCAGTGTCCGATGTCTAAGTAGTGCACCATGTAGAGCCAGCTGGTTGACCTTCACTATCGATGTTCTGAAAAGGTCGACGTTTCTCAAAAAGGAACACAGGACCATTTGACGATTCTTGCAACCATCCTATACTTCTTCCAGACGTATACAGTACTGCCTGTATGATGAAATTCTTGCTTTTAAATATTCTCCTGGTATTCTTTGACGTAGTGATGAGAGGCTACCTCCTCTTTTTCGAAGTTGTCAGCTTGATTTTCATCGTTAAATTGTACAAACAGTCACAGACATTGCACAAACAAATGACTTTCACAGATACAGTATGTAAAACTGATGTAGTAAATTTATGCTTGTATTTATTTTCACGAATTACAACTTCGTTTTCTGTTTCAGAAAAGCAAATCCTGTGGTGTTCATTACTGTTCTCGATCATTACTCTTCTTGCTACTATCAATTTTGCAAATTTTACTAGCTTGTTGGCGCTATAGCTATGAGCAAATTCTTAGAAAACACTAAACATAACTGAAAAAATTGATGTATTACACTCACATGAGTTTCTCTACTCTTGTACAAACTATCTTTACAAACGGTTATTCTCCATCTACTTCATGTTAATTGAGATAAACATTTGCAAAACTTATCTTATTGCTAATTCTCTTACAGGTACAAGGGGAATATGGTAGGTTTTAAGCGATAGTCAAATCTTTTTAACAGCTGGTTGCTATGTGGAGCATTCCATTCTCTTTGTATGTCCAGGACATTAAGCAAAAAATAAAAAGAATTCCCATTTAAAGAATGTATAAGTATTGGAAAATTAAAAAAAATTAACAAGGAATAGATATCTCGTAAATGTATAAATTGTGTGTTTTAACGAGATCTACATTTTTTGTGTAGTAAATTTTGTCTTATCTCTTAAGGTTTACCGGTTATGCAAAAGTTAGAATGAAGAGGACTTCTGAGGACCTTCCTAGAAAATTCAAGATATACATTTCATTTGTCATGAAATTTATCTTAACATACGGTATTTTAATCAAAATTGGTGCAGTCATTTTTGAGAAAATAAAAATTTCGGAATAAAGTTCCATATAAAGCGTAGCTTTGTGTGGGGGATTTTCTTTAAAATCTTCATGTCGCATCTTAGGAAGATGCTAAACTCAAATACGAAGTTGGTATTTATCCGACTATTCGTTTTTGAGTTGTGCTGTTCACAGACAGACATACACACGGGCACGTTTCCCAAAATGCTTTATTTGGATTCAGGGCGCCTCAAAACGTATTTCCGGTGAAATGTCGGTATCGATTTTTTGGTGGAAAGCAATACCTTCTTTACCTACTACGTACGTGGTAGAGTAATAAAACATTATAATTTCATTAAAATATTGGACAAAGCTTAATTTTTACCTTCTCTACTACGTATAATAAGTAGGGGAAGTATTGTATTCCACCCAAAAATTCGATACCGAGATTTCACCGGAAATATATGTTTTGAGACCCCCTGAATCCAAAACAATTTTTTGGAAACATGTCCGTGTGTGTGTGTGTGTGTGTGTGTGTGTCTGTGAACAGCATAACTCAGAACGAACAGTCGGATAAACACCAAACTTGGTATTTAGGTTCAGTATCCTCCAGAGATGCGACACGAAGGTTTTCAAGAAAATTCCCCACCCCAGATTACCTTTTACATGAAACATTTTTCGAAAATTTTAATTTTCACAAAATGGCTAACGATTTTGATTAAAATATCATATGTTTAAGATATTTTCTTGACAAATGAAACGTATGTCTCGAATTTTCTGGGAATGTCTCCAAAAGTATTCTTCATTGTGAACGACTTTTGCATAACTGGTAACCATAAGAGATAGACAAAATTTTACTACACAAAAAATGTAGATCGCGTTAAAATACACAATTTATGTCATATATTGAGATATTGCTTGTTATTCCCTTAAATTTTCCAACACTTTTTCTCAAATAGGAATTTGTAACTCATTTTGTTTTTGTTTGTCCTGGTAATGCAAAGAGAATGGAATACTCCACATAGCAACCAGCTCTTAAAATATTTGACTATCGCTTAAAGCCTACCAATTTCCCTTGCACCAACAAGAAAATTAGCAATAAGATTAACATCTCGATATCTCGATTAACATGAAGCATATGGAGAATAAGCGTTTGTAAAAATAGTTTGTACAAGAGTAGAGAAAGTCATGTGAGTGTAACACATCAGATTTTTGTAATAAGAATTTGTTTAACACTCAGGTCATGTATGTGTGTAAAGTATAATCACAGTTAAAGCATCTAGCTGTACACACTGTACAGTGATTATGAACTTTTAACACTACTGTACCATTCCACATAGATGTTTTTCACGGTTTATTGACTTTCAAAGCGCGTAGACAGGGGAGTTGGGGGGTGCGGAATATGAAAAAGATGGCAAAGTGTGGCAGAAACAAGAAAGAAAAGAGGATTTTAATTTATCTTATGAATATTTTTACATACATATGAAATGCATATATTCATATAACTGCCACGACCGTAGACAGCGTTGATTCGGTTGAAGATTTAATGTTATGAAATTAATTTTCTGGAATTGCAATAGCGTTTTCCGAAACTATTTTTGAAAACCAGAAATTCTTGCGCTTTGTTTTCCATCCTCTTTCTTCCTTTAAAAATCCGCGCTGCAAACAGTCAGCTCTTAGAAGGGTAGATAGATGCACTTGGTTGTTGAAATAAAAAAGCAGACAGATTGTTAATGACTCGTAGTATGTGACCAGTTCCCTGCCCCGTGACGTCATCTTGTGCAAGGATGCGGATCTCCCTAAGGATAAAAAAGTCGCTTTATGTTACACCACCCCGAATTTAACACAGTAAATTTTATATGTATAATTATTTTTAGGGTCGTAGCAAGATACGATCTTAAGCGCAATAACCCATCTTTACACACTTTCATCGCCTCCTTAATCTTCCTCAATTTCTTTTTATTTATCGATGCCTTAACGCCTACGGTTATACAACGATCTCTGTGCACTTCTAATGAAATTTTCAGACAGTTGACTTTATTATGTTGTCTTATGGCTTGGAATTATACATTTTGTAATATCTATACTTCCGAAGGTAAGTTGGGAGGCCTTAGAGACGCACTTTTGTTCATTCTACCTGTGTTTTTATTATTTTAAACTGCACGTGCATGAAGGACTGATAAGTTCACATATAAGTGTCTACTCGAGGAGGACTACATAAAACAGGCAGTTAGTGTTATGTGGTGAGCAGTTTGTTAAAATAAATTTAATGGTTTCCGATTTTTTAAGAAAAATTTAGAGATAGATACATGGTTCAAAGTAAACATTTTTTTCTTACCTCTACTGCCTTTAAAAACGAATATATGTAAGGCAAATAAGTAACGCAGGAAAAAAAGAAAATAAATACAATACAAAACAACAGAATCGTAGAGGTCAGGAGGCACTAATTTTGAAGATTTTCTTAGATGATGTATAAACATAATTAAATGACATTTTTACAACCAGTGCACCGTAGATTTTCCTCCTACTCCCTTACATGGAAACATTATGATATCCTCTAATAACTAATATTAAAGCATATTTTGAGGTATACTTATGAGACAAAAAGTACACATATTTCGTTTTTTTATGAACAACAGGTCAAGTGCTCCTTATTAAATTTATATAATTTTTAACTGGTGAATACTTCCTGCAAAAAAATGCAGACTTCATTATATACAAGTTATGTCAAGTAAAGGAGAGGTAATATTAAGGAAAGTTGGTTCTAAAAGCATCCAAAAAGTCATAAATCAATTTTATTGCTAACAGTTCAGATCTGTTTGAATGAATTAATAAATGAATGATTTATTGCCTATTTTGAACTTACATGCAATTTATACAATGTTTACAATACAATGGAGTTGCTTATTATTTCTCTTCCCCTTATATTTAACATTCTATTGTGTATATATAATGGGGAAGTATAATTTTACACTATTTAGTTTTTTGCCTTATTACCCCTTTTCCGTATCTTCTCTAATTTGCTTCACGTCTCTTTTAACCACTTTAACCTAACTTTTACTAAATAGTTTCCTGCCTTCTCCATATATTCATATGATCTTGTATTAAAAATCTTCCTAACTTTTAGCTCTATTGGTAATTTTTTCCATTTCTATAGTATTAAATTCCCTCTTCCTTTATCCGTGTCCTCGCATTCAAGAATATATTGCTAATTGTCATGTAATCCATTACATTTAGTTAATATCTCATCCCTTCTTCTCCCTGTTAGACCACTTAAACTCGTTACACCTGTCCTTACTCATAGATACCCCATTATGGCCTCTTTTTGGCTTACTTCGATATATCTTTCTTTTCCCGTTCCGTTTTAAAATATTTAATGGTCTTTTTTCCTTGAAACTACTTATAATTTCTTGCTTTTCAATATCCTCCATTCTTGTTCTAATTTCTTTCCAGAAACTCTTACTTTTGTTGTTTCTTTCTGACCATGTTTCCCCTATTCCTATTTCTTCCAATGTTGTTTGTATCTTGTGCATTCAGGTTTCTTTTTTCCCCAGATCTGTTTGAAATTGTTTGTACTTTGCACATGTATTCTGCACTTAAAATAAGCCAAGACTGGTTGACCTATAGCGCACTGTTTGGTATAAAATAATCTTTAATAGATTTACAAGGGACTTTTTTATTTGCATTACTTGCCTTGATAAAAGTGCACGTCATTTATTTCTGTTCCTTAAATCTTAGTTAATCTTTAGAACATTTACTAACAGTAGATATTAAAGTCCATATTTGTTGCCATAATTAGTGCAATATGTACAATGTTATTGCCAAAAGGGACAGAAATTCATGGCTCTGGAAAACAATTGGTTTTACTATAAAATTGATTGTGAATACTATATATTTAGAAATTAGTATATTATATGCAGAAGGTAAATCTTTAATGTAGCCATAAAAGAATTCTGAATGTTTCATTCTTTTAGCTTAAATACTTTTGGAACAATATATATGTACACTGACTTTTAAATATATGAATTCCGGGAAAACGCATTTAAAGCTAAATCCAGCATTTATTTTAGGGACATGTTTACAGAGTACCCTGCCACCGATTATTTAACCTGGGCCCAACCCATCCAGATTCACGGGCGAGATGCAACACACGGCGAATTTAGCTATACCCGACCAACAGCATATTCTCGGCCGTGAAACAGCGGCTGTCCTATGGCAAAGAGCAGTTCTACTCATTCTAAGTTAGCACGGAGATCCCTGAGAGTAATAGTTATAAAGTCATAAACATTTTCCCTTGAATTGTTATAGTAAATAAGCATTTCTTTAGCCTAAAATAATAAAATAGACATACTGATGTAACAAAAGTAGATACTGACATGCAATATGTAGCGGTTTAAATGATTATGTTAAACGAAAGCGCAATTCACAAATTTGTGGTAATTTTTAAAAATATATTTCACACATAATTGAAATATTCTATTGAAATTATTACGTCCCAAATTAAAAGATTATATATTTTTAACAATAAGCTTACATCTTCCCTAAACCAATCCCGAAGCATTCGCCCGTGTTGGTTTGAATTTTCCAAAATATTAAGCAGTACAGTTTGTTTCTTATGGCCTTCAATTACATACTTCTGCCTTTATTCAAACATGAACTTCTGGTTAATATTTAATACTCTTGACAGGAAATATATAGAGAGCTAAGCTATGTATGAGTAATTTTTATAACAGCGTGAAAATAAATGATGATGCATAGAGGAAGCATGCAATTCCCTGTCTTCGGGAGTATTTTTACCAAAGCCATTACTCAGTGCCCTTATTCACCATTACATCCGCACAAGCTGAATACATACTCTTATCTTCATTAGCGTCGATTTAATTGCAAGGAGATTCTTTGTTACATGCTATCAACGCAATGTCGGAAACATAGCCTAAGTAGTATAATTGTCTGTTGTTCCCCAGACTTAAATTATTTGCTGACGCATGGGATTGATTTCTGTCTTGCTATGTATAATAATAATAATAATAATAATAATAATAATAATAATAATAATAATCTTTATAGTACTAAGCCATGTACAGGTAAAATACAAGTAATATGACCGGCATTCAGCCCTGACTCTTTACCAGTCATATTCATATTACAATACTTCCTTTTATCTACTTACTTTACTTCCCATTTCCTTAATCCTATTTAAGCATATTTGCTGATCTGTTCACTGAAAGATCCATTTGTTTTTAGCTTTACTCAAGTATTGTCCTATACTTTTACTATCTTTTTGAATCATTTCAATATAAGCAATATTTCCATCTACCTTAAACCATTTATTTTTAATAAACTCTTTTCTCCAAATGTTTGTACCTTTGCCTTAAATATTTTATGTTCAACATCTTCATTTCCACCACATATGGGACATTGGTTTTCAGGTATACCCTTCCTTAAACCCCTTGGCCTCCATACTCCTGATCTTACCCATGCAATACTTTCTCGATCGTCCTTATTTGCATTATCTACATATTTTTCTTTTCCGCGTGTGTTTTTTATAGGTATATAAACTACTAGGGATCCCTTTTTGGCCAGCATGCTAAATATCTTTTGTATTTCTATATCATCTAATCTCCTTCTTACCACTTTCTAAAAATTATTCACATTATTTTCCCTACTTCTCCATATCTCTTCTAACCCGTTGCTCTCCAAATTGTACCCCATAGATACCATTTATCCATCCACTATTCCCTAAATGCTTTCTTGTTATCCTAAGCATTGTCTTAACACATTTACTTTATCCAAATTTAAGATCCTAAACCAATACTTCAATGTTTTTTTTCCATTATCTTTCCCTTGCTTGCCACCCTGCCCATTTCTATTTGAGCTAACTGTGCTATGTATTAATCTCTGGTCCTTTTAATCTGTCTACCTCGGGTAATGGTGCTGGAATATCCAACCCATTATTTACCTGGAAAAACTACGAAAACATCCAAAACGGGATTTGAACCCAGCAGCACCGATTGCCAAACATAGACGCCACAGCCTAGTTCATCTCGGCGAAACATTTTTATTTTACAGTTTAAAAATATGGGATAAAAGTGTATAATATAAGTGTTGTAATATTAAACAAAGATTGTGGAAAGGCTTTAACACTTATTAACGCAAGCGCCTTCTAGGCATGAATTACTGAAAGCACGGAAGATTTCCATGTAGTATTGAGGCTAATGACGTATCCTCACTTACCTAGCAAGGGGTCAGCAAACCAGTTTACCGCGCATGCTGTGTAATTCTATGCAAAACTGCAGCTGCCGATAATTGAGGCTATCGATAGTAATTATATGGCTGTAACTTGTACACCTTGTTTCAACTGTTCAATTTTACTAAACAGTTTCTCTTGGGACTGCATTATTAGTCACAAAAAGTAATAAGTTTATCAGCACATGAGTCATTGACGGAGGCACAACATGGTAAACTTGGTTTAAATCTCCAAATCTTTCCAAATAGTAAAGATAGGAATGTTGCTTTTTGCACGATATCGCATCTCCAATGAAAGAGGGCCACAACCCAGAAAAAACTGAAAATTGATAACATACACCCATTGTTGGGTTCCTCTTTCTCGATTTTAACATGTGTAGGTTTTATTTTTGCAAAATTCCACTAAATGGCAACTAATTATTTATGACAACCTTTTTTTTTTAGCGTTTACCAGTGCAACGCAGTCAGATACCTGTTGTTTGTTGTATATGTATATAGGAGGGGAACACCTTGAGCACTGCGGGTACATAGATCCATTGTGCTAAAACCACCCAGGAGGAAGGGATGAAGCGAAGGAATCACAGGAGGCCACAGGCAGGCAGAAGGCCACAGGGATGCGCGGAAGTCCTTAAAAGTTCCAGGCTCGAAGACCCGTCCTCTAGTGTTCCACATGGAGTACTTTTTCCTTTGAGCAAACATCCGCGCCATTTGTCTGGCACCGCCATGTGCCCCTAAACTAGAAGAACACTTGAAAGATGAGAAGGAAACGGAATGAAAGAAAAGTGATGGAAAATAAATCGTGGTAGATGAGAAAACCCCAGAATTCGCCTACCGACCAGGGAAAACCACGAAAAACCCATGATCTGAGTAGGCAGTCGAGGGAAATCGAACCCGGTACCTCCCGCATGCGAACCTCGCACGTTACCACGGATCTATCCCGTTCGGTCGGTTTGTTGCATTGTTCTGCCTTCGCTTGAATAAGATAAACCCTTAAAACAGCATTTCCAGACATTTTTGCTTCGAAATAAAATGTGGATGATATATGCAGCTCGGATTAGGCCTCCTGGCCGGTTCTGTCTCCAAATTAATGTTTTCAAAAGATTGATTTTAGTGGAAGATTAAAATTGTACGCTTCGACGTATCCTGGATCTGCCGATACTTCTTCGACCTCTTGGTGTGTACTGGATTACTTTTAAAGGTATCCTATCTTGAGTCACCCTTAATGCATGCTCCTTCCATTTATTTCTACATCCATTTACAGAATCTAAGACACGCGGTATGTTTATTTCAGTTCTAATTTCTTCATTCTTCCTGTGACCTAGGAGTGAATGTCATTCCTGCTGCGCTGTAATTGTCCATAGTTAGATTTACACAGTTGAAAAGTAGAAAGCTTTGTGTTGCGGCCCTTTTGCTTAGTGATGCGATATCGATCTCTCACCGGAAACACTCGAAAATAATGCCCGAAGTTTTCCGAGGGTGATAATTTTCCCAAAATTTTAAATATATTTTAATCTTGTATGGCACACAGTGTTTTATACGCTACTAAAGTAAATCAGAGTAATTATTTTAATTAAATATGTAGATTTATCGTTGCTGGATAGAAACATGGTGGCACCACTGCTGGTTGTCTTGGAGATAATGGATATAAACTGAAATTGATGCTACTCGTATATAGTACAAGTGTAGATTGAAATGCGTACCAAAAAAGGAAGAAAAATTTTGAAGACGATCTGTTTAAAGTGCAGTGAATTCACTGATCCATAAAAGTATGATTTTTGTTGTAGCAATGGATTAAACCTTTAATTCATACTGTGATTAAAAACATCGTTTAGGTTGCTAGGGACGACAAAACAAATGATAGTATATATGGTAGTAGCAGATAAAAGCTGTTATTTATCGACAAATTAATTTCCTTTGTCATAGACACACATGCAGGCACTAACAGAGACAAAATGGCAATAAAGGCATAGTTCATAAATAAAACAAAGTTGTTCATGCAATAATAAGGAACACTAACACAACGTCACTGGAACTTAAATGTAAAATTTATTCCTGGCGTAAAAACTATTTTCAAAAGTCTTTCATAATCAGCGATGTTTAACTTTTAAAGGAATGAGGCAGAATATTATAGAAAACTAAAATAACATTCAAGATGATTGAAATAAGATTAAGCTTATTCAGTGAATCATGCATGCAGATAACCAAGCTATAACATCAGCTAAAGAACACTGCTGAAAGTAATTCACGAATTACACAACATAGGAAAAAATGAGTATAACATTATAAAGATGACAGCCCGGCAAGAATAAAATAACGTACAAAAACATATTTATACAGAATATACTTACCGGCATATTTTCATTGCAGCGAGAGCTGGATGTAGAGACAGCTGCAGAAATGATACAAGAGCTGATTGAATAGGAAATGTAGATAATAGGCAACTTCTAGGAATAAGTCGTGTAGATGATACTGTAAACATTTAAAGATAAAAATGACTAAATCACATACACCATGTGTCAACAGAAGGACTTCCTAAAATAATAATAATCAAGAACAGAAAGAAACATATGTAGAATGTCCTTGTAAGGGCGCATAAAACAATTTGGAGACGCAACGGAGTAACCAATCCAATACTTGCAGCAAAAACTAATTTTAATTACTTCTTTAAAGTTTATTTTTTAAGAATAGAATGTAATTTTTTGCCATCCCCCCAAAAAAAACATATTTTCTAGCTGAAATAAAGAAAGCAAAATAATCACTCATATACGAAACTTTCTGTCTGATTCATAATATATCCTGATGTTTTCGTCACGGTAGCACAGTGGTAGAGTCGACATGGAACTCCGAGTTCAAGTTTCGGCTTTGATACGGAATTTTACCAATGTTCTACCTCTCAAATTTAGCTAACATACTACCAATGAGTAAGAGATTTATTTGATACATATATTGTTGCATGTCGGGTGAGGCCTAAATGTTCACATGAAAATTAAATTAATTTTTAGTACCCAGCACGTACATTGATGAGACGTATACTCACTTGGCTGCGGAGGTCCGAAATGTGATGTGGAGGTTAAGAGGAAGGCGTGGATTTTCACTGTACAAAATCCATAACAAAAATATGCTTACATATTCCTAGATTTATTTCCCAACCGTTTGGGGTTCCTACATTATTAAATATGAATGGTGAGAGGAGATGTCCACCGATGCACGCGCGATCCGCTTCTCTCGGAATCCTAAGTAAGACAGACACTATACCCCCACCACTCGTGGCTAGCAAAAACTCCCAGCCAGGAGTGACGTCATCCCAGTCAACATCAAAGGAAAACAATAATATCTATGGTAATGACAAAGAAACCCCCCAAATTATTAATATGCCACAATATATATACCTATACTATTATAAAAGGAGAAAATATGTAGCTGTGTGTGCGTGTGTGTGTGTCCGGGGGGGGGGGGTAATCTCAGAAACCACACAACCTATTTTGGTAATTCTTCATTAATGAAAAGCACTGCTTTTCAGATTAGACATATCGTATAAAATATTTCCAAAAAAATTAAAACTCACACGCCTTAGGGAGCTTTCAGATCCATGTCACCAAATTTCAATTCACTTTCGTTAAATATCAATATCAGGATATTCTGACACTTTATTGCGAATATGGAAAATTTTATTACTTCCAACCCAAAGGTGTAAATGGAGAGCCTTAAAATCTTTTAAGATTGAGTTATTGGGAGTTACGTATCATATTAATAATTTCCCTCTGTATTCTCTGAACTTTATCAAGGAGTATTTATGTTATGATTTTCACAAAACTTGTGTTTTAGAATGTGACAAAAGCGGTAAGCTACCCTACAAGTTTCATAAGCTTCCATTACCCCTATTTTCAATTCCTAGTATAAAACTAGACAACCAACTTATACTATAAGGCCCAATGAACATAACATGTTACTTTTAAAATCTATGTTAATAGCCATGCTTAAATATATAACTAAAGCTTTGTACTGTTTTGACAATGTCTCCATGAAAGAATATTTTAATAGCAACGTAATATAAAACTGAAACATAGTTTTTTACTCTCAAAGAGGACACATTTACTAGACATTATCCAGTCCAATCCAAATATACAACTAAATAAAACACTGTTTTGCACAATTTCTCCACCAAAAAGTATTTTAATGACAATATAATGTAAAACTGAAATATTGTGGCGTATTGATAATTTGCGGGGGTTACATTGCCATTACCAGACATATTGTTATTTTCCTTTCATGTTGACTGGGATGACATCATTCCTGGCTGGGAGTTTTTGTTAGGCAAGAGTGGTGGGGATATAGCGTCGGTCTTGCTTAGGATTCCGAGAGAAGCGGATCGCGCGTGCAAGCCGGCCTTTGGATCGGTGGACATCTCCCTTCACCTTTCATGTTTAATAATGTAGGAACCCCAAACGGTTGGGAAATAAATCTAGCAATATGTAAGTAAATTTGTGTTATGGATCTTGTACAGTGAAAAACCCACGCCTTCCTCTTAAGCTCCACACTTCGTTTCGGTCTTCCGCAACGAAGTGAGTATACGCCCCTTCATTTGAAGTTTTAGGCCTCTACCCAGCATGTAACAATATATACTTTTAGTCTCAAAGAGTACACATTTACTAGACATTCCAATCTCCATTCTTGTTCAATACCTGATTTAGATGCCCAGGCACTAAATCACTTGTCGCCCTCTGGAAACAGTTGCGGTGGGAACATTTGTGTTTAGAGCTAACGTTCTTCCAGCACCTGAATGATTCAGGTATTGAACAGATTATTAAAATAATGTCTAGTAAATGTCCTCTTTGAGAGTAAAATGTACTTTTACATTATTTTGCCATTAAAAATATTCTTCCGTAGAGATATTGTACAAAACTGTGTTTTATTTAGTTATAAATTTAAACATGGCTATTATAAGTGACGATGAGTAAAACTATTGCAAAAACTTATATATATATATATATATATATATATATTTATTTATGAATAATCTAGAATTGTGCAGATAAAATTGTGCATGAGCGAAAACGTAATCAGATACACACCCCTTGCTGTACATACGCCACCTGTGAAAGCCAGTAGAATGCCTCCCGAAACTGCAGTGTCGGCATAATTAATGGAAACGAGTGTACCTGCTTATCTCCCATATCTGTATAACTGCAAATGCTGGCCCAGCTTGTACCAATCATAAATAACGCTTATCAAATCTAAATTAACTTAATAAAATCATCCACTGTTATGTAAATTGTATAATAAATTGAAGTTATCTATAATTTTTATATTATTAATTTCCTATCTAAAAGAATATTGATGCCTAGAAAAAGATCCACTTTTGATACTCACCAAATACACTGTTTACTTAGTATATTCATTTACTGTGAAAGTTCTACAATACATTAATGGTTTTAAGAGCACTTGCACTAAATACTTAATTCACTAAAGGATTGTGTTAATAGCAGCGAGTAATGGATAGGCAGAGGCATGGGTTATATCTTTATACAGGTAGGGATGGAGGAATCATTTCCCTAAGGTTAAAGGTTTGGACACTAGCTACCCTTGTGTAATTGAATCAATGAATAGGGAAGGAATTGACTTCATTGTGTTTGTGTAAAGTGGAGAGTTCATCGGAAGCTCAAAGTTGGTTTGCTAGCGCCGGCGGGAATGTGTGATGCGTAAATGGAGGCGAGAATTAGTGGAAGCGGTAAGCAACTTTGAACTGAGTGTGAGAATCAACCGTTTTAACCGCCTGCTTGCTCTCTGTAGTCAGTAATAGAGAAGGTAATGTTGCGATCAAAATGCTTACACCTAATCTGGATAGTGCTGCGCATGCGCTGTTGTCTAAGAACATGGCGGCAATGGGAACAGCTGATTTTTGTTAATGAGGTTATGTTATGGCGATGTGGTGTCTTCTGCATCAATGCTATGTATACTTAAAAACTGTTTTCGAATAAAAGAAGATAATAGTTGCTAAAATAAAGCATGGAAATGTGTTATAAAAAGAATAAAGCAATATCCATAGAAGATAAAGACCAATTGAGAGTAAAGACTGTCACTAAAGGCGAAATAATTGAGCAAATATCTACCTTCAAATATCTGGGCTCCACAATATCAATAAATAACACATGGGATATTAAATATGTATTTAATAAAATAAATGGATGCATTAAAAGACATTTTGGAAGAAATATGAGAAGTGCACCAAATTAAGACTATATAACTTAGTATCAAAGCCAGCGAGAAAAATCAAAGTTGGAAACGGCACAGATGAAATTTTTAAGATCTGTACTAAGAATAACAAAAGCAGTCAGACTAAGAAATGTGGATATATGATAAAGGTACTAGAAGAATATATAGTTGAGAAAAATGGAAAGAACATGTATTAAGAATGGCTTCTTCAAGATTTCCTAGGCAAGAGTTGTTTTTTGGTCATTTGGTAACAGAGGAATTGGATGACACAGAACAAGGTTGAAGAATCAACTAGAAAATTAGCCTCGGAACAGGTCATCTGTCCTAAACAGTCTTTACAGCTCGAACAGAAGGCAAGAAACTGACTCAGTATAACACAGCTGATAAACAGAGGCCTCCAAGCGAGTCATTTACTACTAGTGCGCTAGTGGAACATACCGAGGCCGCTGTAGTGTTAGCGAGCTACACATATCTGTGGCCCGGCTATAAATCGAACGCATGGTATATGACGACACATGTTAAAACTGATTTTATTTTGCGAGTAGGTATGTGGAAGTAAAACCAATAAATAGAAAATAACTAATAAAAAGAATCCGAAGATTGCTTTTATTGGAGAAAAAGTTTATACATATATTGGATTATTTTATTGTTGCCCTATTTTCTCTCATATTATAAAGCGTTGGATTGTGTATTATTGGCAAAAGCTTATTATTTTGATTTGTTAATTCCCGAGTATTTTGAAATAAATGAATTTCTAAAGTGACTGATTCTTGGAAACTTAGTAAAAGAATTTATTCATATTTTTCTCACAAATGGCGACATTTAAAGCATTTGCTGGAATCTTTCTTTGGGACTCATCTTAAGGTTTCTTGTTCTCCTTGAGAATGTCTGCAAGAGACATTTTCTAAAGCTCTCGCCAAGCGAAGCTACCACTTTCTTAAAATGGTCCTTCGTGCTAGGAAAGGAAATTCCATAAGAGACGTTTCCCCGCTGGGTTCTCTACCTGAAACAGATTTGTGCGACGAAGTTTTAAGTTGACAATAGTGAATTTTCCCATTGGTGTGTAGCAATTCCTGGAAAAGGCAACTGTGATATTATCGCGTCACCTGAAAAGGAGGCGTGGCGTTAGGGAAAAGCATAGAAACGGAAACATTTGCACAGATGACTTACTGATAAGATAAGCTTATGGTTTTCAACGCATCTTCCTTTAGCTCGTCTGTGACGGCAGGAAAAAAGAGCAAGTGAGTGACATCCCTATAAAACAAAATAAAGTGAGTGACGGCTACATACAGAAATGCTGTTAAAAGAGATGCCATAGTAAATGCATTACTCTCGCGGCGAAAGTAAACATGTTTATATTGAGATTTCAATGCGATCAAGCGTATTTATTTTTATCTGTAATTATTTAAGTAATTAACATTGAACAAGCTCATATGTTAACGAAAAACACACATCCGATACTTTAAATATTTATTTTATGACATATTCCCATTATTGGAAAATCCGTTTGCGATAGTGTCAATTTCAATTGGATGTATTTCACAAGAGAGCTCTCCAGAAAATTAACCTTACTGAAACTACAATAATTATCGCGTTAAATGAGTATTTCCTCTAGTGCTTGCTGGAATTTCTGTATTTATACTATGTCACGCAGACGAGCGAAGGTGTACATCTACTCGGATAGCATGGCGGCTTTGAAAGCCCTTAGGGGTGTTAAAACTACATCCAGATTGGTGTGGCAATGCCAGAGGATGCTGGAGAGACTCAGTACCAGCTGTCCGGTTACACTTGTAACGGTTCCTCCTTGGTAGGACCCACTACGTTGATGATGGTGGATGCTATGTTAAATACCTGTAGGTCACCTGTACTCTTATGGTGTATCTTGAGGTTCTTATAGACTGGAATCTGATGATCGTGTATCTGTATTAGTGGCGTGTGTTAGTATATTGTAATTATTATTTTATGATTATGCTACGGCTGCTGTATTTGTATCGGAGAGCAATTGTGTCTTGTCAGGGTTGGCTGTGGAGAAGGTTAACATACTTTGCACACGCGTATTCTGTTAATATTTTACTTGTATTTTAGATAAACCACATGTAAATATTCACAATTACTATCACCTTTGTCATGTTAAAATATGTATAACTGGTAGACTTTAAATACGAAGTTTTAGCGTCTATTTAGAGACGATTTAATACACGGCCTTCTTGCTTGAAGACTGACAAGCTTCTGTTAGCGTTCCCTTCAACCGTTTTCTTAACATACGTATTTGAATTATAGGTGTGTATCAGTGTACCTGATTGGTGCTACTATCCTATAACAATTTATGTTACACACGCACGCACGCACACACACATATATGTGTGTGTGTATATATATATATATATATATGTTTACAGACATCCATCGTCTTAATTCTGAATCCAAGGTTCGTTACATGCTTACGTAGATACTGCATTTCTCGTAATTTTATATTACTGGTTATATAGCTAACAATGGTCTTTCCCTCTTATATTATATTTTATATGTTATAACTGATAATATACTTATTCTCTATCATGTGTACATTATGAATATATGTGTTTTAACATCCTTATAATTATTATACGTACAATATTATTAAATAAAATACATATCACGTAAAACTTAGAAAAAATATTAAAGAAAGAAATTATTAATGTATTGATGCTGAGAAGCTGTGAATTAGATGTCTTATTACATTAATGAGTTATTGTATTAGTTTGTCCATGGCTAGTACTGTATGTACTGTAAGTACTTCACACTTTTTTGGGTTCCTGGGCACACTGGTATTACAGGAAATGGCACTGTTGCAAAGAAGGGGTTTGATTTTATTGTCGACTAGAACTGCCAAGTATGAGTTAACCAACCCACGGCGAGGGCTCATCTTGAAATCTGGAGTCAGCAAACCACCGCCAGACAGGCCCATGCCTTGATATCGGAGCCGGACCGGAAAGTGAGCGAGTTTCTTCTTTTCATCAGATGTAAGCTCAGAGGAGTTGTGGGTTACCTTACAGACCACAACACTCTGCGTAGACATTTATATGTAATGGGGCTTACCCAATACCCTTTAATCGGAAATGTGTGAGAGATTTTTGAGACCTCACAGCATATACTGTGTGAATGTGAGGTTTTCGCTATGCATAGATATGTATGTACCCCTAGGTTCCTTGGAAACTTGAGGGATAAGAAGGGCAGATATGAAGAACACGGTCCGTTTTATACGGACCATTGGACTTGAGTAATGCCTAGGATAAAGAGCACAAAGGGCTCTAAGAGACTCTGTTCATCTTCATCATCTACATCATAAGAGTTTTCTGGAATTATTTAGAAGTTTCAGCATATTTCGCCTTCTACTTACGAATTATCAGAAGTTTATTTTGCTGTTGATATATTCAGAGATAATATTTATGAAAACGTTATAGAAAATTAGCGATAACCAATACGTCGTCAGCAAAAGCATATTTTGTAATAATTGGTTTCATATAGTATATGCATGTGTTACATTCAAATGATTTTTCTATCCACTCTTCTAGAAACTATTCTTACAAAGGATTATTCTTCTATGCGCTTCTTGTTAATCAAGATAAACATTTACATAAATGGTTTTATCACACATTTCGTTGTATGTACAAGGGGAAAACACTAGGCTTCAGTGAAAGTAAACTCTTTTTAAAGCGGGTCGCGGCTTTGAAATACCATTCTGTTTGCATGACTACGAGAAGGAAAGGAATAACGACTTATCAGTTTAAAAAAGTATAAAGTATTTGACAATTCAAATATAAGAAAGAATATCTCGAAAGTGGTGATTCCAAAAAAATATATTTCAGATAAATTTGTGTTTTAACGAGATCTACGTTTTTTGTGTAGTAGGATTTTGTTTGTGAATTTCGTTTACAAGTTATACAAAGTTAATTTATAATGAAGAGGACTTCACAGGTTATTCCCAGAAAATTCAATGATACATTTTATTTGTCATGCAAATATCTTAAGTATATTGCATATTAATCAAAATCGTTGAACTATTGTTGAGAAAATAACAAATAATGAAGTTCTTTTCATGTAAAGAGTAGCTTGGGGTGGGGGATCTTCTTGAAAACCTTTGTGTTGTATCCTTGAAATATACTAAACTTAAATACCAAGTTTGGTACTTATTCGACGTTTTGTTTTTAAGTTATGCTGTTCACAGATACACTGACACGCGCGCGCGCGCACACACACACACACACACACACACACAGAGACCTTTTATTGGATTCAGGGGGCCTCAAAACATGTATTTCCGGTGAAATCTCGGTATCGATTTTTTTATGGAATGCAATACCTTATCTACCTACCATGTATGTGGTAGAAAAAGTAAAACCTCCAGTTCATGTGTTAGATTGTAATACTAATTTGGAAGTTAATCTTCTATTGGCGAAATGATCAACGGAGTTTAGAGACTGCAAAGTTACGTTTTCACTGGCTGCGCATATTTAACGCATGAAAAGCAAATAAAATCCAGTTTATGTGATAAATAGTGACATATATATTTTGGGCAAGGCAACGGATTGATTTTTCCTGCTGGAAATATGGCAGTTACGCCCCCCACCCCGGAATATCCATAAAAACAGCGAGGTACAAAGATTTATTACATTTCGGTGAAGGTAGGGCAAAAATCAGGCAGATGATATACATGCACATCTGAACTCGCAAACTATTGCAAGTTGATGGCAATCTTCTCAAGCGTGAATGCTGGCAACGCTGCAGTGGCGTAACCACGGAGGGGTGAGTTCATGTTTGGCATGTGCGCCACCCGGTGGCTGTGTTGTGAGGTGCACCAACATTTGTGCTTGGGGATTAATTTGTACCAATGGGTAATGTTGTTACCATAGCTCTGAACCGAACATGGAAACAAAACAAGATAAATAATGCTGTATTTATACGCGTGATTTCCCAAAACTGAAAAGAAGAACCTAGCAGGGAGAAAACCGGATGGAAATTAGAATTAAAAGCAAAAATTAAAGTGTTTATATTATAATAATAATAATAATAATAATAATCACATACACTAATACATCTATAATAAGCCAATAATCTTTTTAAATTTCTTTTTGATTGTATGTGTAGAATTTATTATCTTTTACTCAAGAAAGGCTGAACCATTGCTGTGAAACTTGGAATATGACATTGAAATAGTTGCTTTGCTTCACGTATGGAAAACCAATTTGAAGTAGGTGGTTTGTTACGTTATTTGCACCACGCTTTGGGCGTCAATTTGAAGTAGGTCGTATTGAAGGAGTTGTATTATGTTTTAACTTTTGGGGAGTCGAACTTGTAGTAGTTACAACCGCACGTATAGTATCCGCTTTCCGGTAGCCTTCGCCCTAAGTTTAAAAATATTGACTGTTTCTTTAAATATTATATATCTATGATTGCCTCGGCTGCGTCAGTACTTGTTAGAGACACGTTTCTCTTAGCAGGGTTGTGGTGCGAAAAGCAGATTTTAAGTTTTTCTTCACTCCATTTATTAATGCTTGACACGATTTAAATAACACATCACTGATATAGAGAGCTGTGAGCATCTCGCATCCGGTTACAACCATTGCCTGCAGGCAACTGTACTGATTTCAACCGCCTAAACTTGTAAATTTCTGTATTTCAAGTCTCTGATTAGCTATTCCTAATCCAATAGAATACCTTCATTTAACTAAAGCTTTTTCTGGTTGTTGATTGGCTATTTTATAAACTGTCTCAAAATTTACATTATTGTTGCTCCAATAATGACTAGTAGCATTTAAACTTTCAGATTCATTATTGCCTCAAGGTTACCTCATTATTGCCTCATTGTTAGCAACTTTTGACCTATTTCTCACAGCTCGTACATTATTAAATTACGTAATATATTCACATAACATTATTACACATGGATACAATAATACAAACATACACAATGACTGTTACATACATTTTTATATATTGTTAAATACACATATTGCTTTTAAAGCGGGCTGTTATTGAATTTACATATTATATAATTAGACTGAAATAATTTAAGTGTTAAAAATACTGCCTCAACATGCGTATATAACACCCCATTTAGAGAAAATACTAAATGACGTATTCATTAGTGTCCTTAAAGGTGGATTGTAATCATCAAACGAAACGTCTCGCTTATCATTATATTAAAACATTAAATAACAAATGTTCATAAACACAATGTTTCTAAAAAGCTATTATTTAGGAATGTTGATAGCATGAGTAGTTAAGAAGTTATAAGTGTACACGATAGTTTGATCTAGTTTAATCTTTTATTGTTGTTTCTCGCTTCCATGGGATGCATAACAAGCACACTTTCTGTACTATCAAACCTTGTAGTTGTGTATTAATTTAAATTACAAAGTGCACAGAGAAAACAGTTTTATTACCAGTTTTCGAAACCGAGTGGTGCTGTCAGTTTAATAATAATAATAATAATAATAATAATAATAATAATAATAATAATAAACGGTAAACAGTAATAATAATCAAACACAAATTTTCATAAGTTGGCGTTTGCGTTATCTAGAGTGCAATGAACCCGAAAGAATCCTCTTTTGTTTTTTCTTTATTACTTTTACTGTTTTCTTTATCGCTTATTACCGCAATTACACACACGCCACACACAAACACTCATGCCCATGGCGGGAATCGAACCCGCGACCTTCAGGTTGGCGGAGCGTCGAAGCTATACGCTCCAGCGGCCGCGCTACGAGCGCCGGCAAAATCTTAGACTCCGGTATTTAAAACTCTGTGTTACAATGGCATGATTTTATCTACCCTCTATCGCTTATTTGTGGGTATACAAATTATTTTTACGAAAGCTTGTTTTCCAATCTACTTCATTTTAATCGAGACAAACCTTTTCAGAAATAGCTACATTATACTTTTCGTTATTATATATAAAGGGAATAGCGATAGTCAAATGCTTAAGAACTGGACGCTATGTACTGGCCTTAAAATCCCATGCTCTTTGCATGCAATCACGGGAAACACCTGAAACAAAGTAATGGACAATTCAAGCCATTATTAACGAATAACTTGAAAATGTCTAATCCACAAAAAAAGTTATTGGAAATAAATTGAGTTTTAACGAGAAATACAGTTTTTTATGTTGTACGTTTTCGTCTATCGCTTAACGTTTACCAGATACACAGCATTATACTATAAAATTCCTTCTGAATGAAGTGGACTTCACAGACTATTCCCAGAAAATTCAACATATACATTTTATTTGTCATGTAAATATCTTTAATATATAGAATTTTAATCAAAATCGTTTGAGCCATTTTTAAGAAAATAAAACATTTCTAAAAATCTTTGATGTGAAGGGTAGTTTAGGGTGGGAGTTTTTCTGAAAACTTACGCTTCTTTCGAACTTACCAACTTTGGTGTTTATCCTGCTTTCGTTTTTGAGTTATGCTGTTCACAGACACACACACACGCGCGCGCGCACGGAGATTTTCCTAATAATGTCTCAAAACATGCATTTCCGGTGAAATCTTGGTGTCGAATTTTTTGGTGAAATGCAATACCTTCTCCACCTACTAGGTACGTGGTAATAGACTTTAGGAAAATGAGTTGATCCAGAAAGTGAATGAAGATGTATTATTATTAATTGGATACTGTGGGTTTCGGTTATTTGTGAGGTCCATAAACAGTGTAATTGTTGAGAGTAATGAGCAGCTGTAAAAAATGACGTATGGGATCAACAACAATGTGTGAAAATATTATTATTACCCATGAAAACAGATACCTATGCAACACTAGCTAAGTCCATCTTAATTAGCGGTCCATTATAGGATGCATTAGTTATTTCTTCAGTTGAAACAATTGTTAATGAGGCATGAAATAAAAATGTGGAAACATCACTTATGGCTGAGTTTTTAATTAAATTCAACAAACTTTATATAATGTACATAATTTTAATTACAAAACTGTAAAGTTAATACTCAAGATAATATGCTAATTGCTCCGTTATTATTTTTCTGCAATAATATTACAAGACTGCCAGATTTTATCGATGAAATTCACTAACTAGGTACTTTGTTTTCGTGTATTTACTTTTAGAGTCTGAAGCTCGACTTACATTTATTTTGACTACCTCGCAAGTAAAATATAAAAAATGAGGTATAAATACTTTCTAAAATAATAATTATAAACATGACGTATAGTTATAAATATTCACTCCGGTATTTTAATTTGGGAAATGCACTGTCGGTAAAAATCTTGTGATACATTCACATGACTTTCTCTACCCTCTATCGTTTATTAGTGGGTAGACAAATTATTCTTACTCAAGCTTATGTTTCTATCTACTACATTTTAATCCAAAGAAACCTTTGCAGAAATAGCTACATCACACATTTCGTTATAGATACAAAGGGAACAACGATAGTCAAATATTTAAAAACTGGACGCTATATGCTGGCCTTAAAATTCCATACTGTTCCCATGCAATCGCGAGAAACAACTGCATGTTGACAGGACTTGAAGAGAATGACCAAGAAATGAACATTTCGAATCTTTAATAACGAGTATCTCAGAAACTTTTTATGCCACAAAAAAAATTATTTTAAATAAACTGCGTGTTTTAAAGAGTTATACATTTTTGTGTAGTACGTTTTCGTCTAACGTTTAACGTTTACCAGCTATGCAAGTTTATACAAAATTCCCTCCGAATGAAGAGGACTTCATAGGCTATTCTCGGAAGGTTCAAGATGTATATTTTATTTGTCATGTAAATATCTTTAATATATATGGTATTTTAATCAAAATCGTTAAAGCCAGATCTTAGAAAATCAAAATTTTTGAAAAATGTTTCATGTAAAGGCTAGTTTGGGGCAGAGGGAGTTTGTTGAAAATCTTCGTATTGCATCTTTGGAAGATATTGAACCTAAATACCAAGTTTAGTATTTATCCGACTTTTCATTTTTGAGTTATGCAGTTCACAAACACACAGACAGACAAGAGACACAGACACATAGACACACACACGAACATGTTTCCAAAAATGCTTTATTTGTTTTCGGGATCTCAAAACATGCATTTTCGGTGAAATCTCGGTATCAAATTTTGGTGGACTGTAATACTTGCCCTATTACGTAGTAGAGAAAGTAAAAAAACAGTTGCACGTCGAAGTGATAAAACAAAAAACATACAAATAAAGTGAAAAATTGGCAAAATGAACAACTGTGAATGGTTCCAACTCAAGGTCTTTCTATTCCAGATGGATAACTTCTTGTGAGTGAAATAATCACTACAAAACAATCATATTATAACGTAGATCATTATCATAAGAAACAGCGCAAATACGTTTTCTTTTTCTCCCCTCCCCCTTCCATAACGTTGAATAAAACACCTTATCTGCAGTGTGAAATCTTACAGCTTTTAGTATATATAGATTTATACAAATTAAAGTTGCTTCTTAAATAAAATTGTATGTAACTTTATACACCATGAAAGTTACATACGAATTTTGCCGGCTTAATCAAACGTAACTTAAGACATATTTATTTTATTTATCATAAAAGTGCATTGTATCATCTTTATTAATGTCTCGCCTAAGTGTACAAACATCTTGGCAAATATGAACAACATTTGGAATGATAACACGAGCATTTTATATTGTAGCGTTCCAGGTCTGGGAACCAACCCCAAATATCGGAGTGAGGCAACACTCAGGAAAATGAAATTGTGGTACTTCTAGATTAACATAATACTGATAACGACTCACGGATATTTAAGCTATTCGAATTGAGGTCACAGGGGAGACCTTGCGCCGTTCGTGGTCACGAGTCTTTATGATTTGTAAACAAGAAAGAACTTCACCACGAGCCGGATATGTAACAAACTGAGCTACTTACAGACTGGGCCGAAGAGAATAAAGGGCTCAAGGCATGTGCGGGAACGTTACCCATGGTTTCATTGCCACCGGAACATACACCCCCTTCCCGAGCGCTGCACGCCCCCTAGACGAGTGCTCTCCCATTGAGTTACACCACCAGTGTAGCACCCGGTATTTCCTAGGTCGTTACAATATTGCTCCCTGTTGATAGACAATCCAAACAGCACATTCGAGTAAGTTCTATTAATAGTGAGCTTCTTTCATTTAAAATTAAATAATAAGTGAACGCTATCCGCAGTTACGGTATCAGAAAATCTGAAACAGCTGCTTCAGCCGAAAGGGATACTAGAGGCAATAATCGTTAGAAAATACTTTTCCTCAGCAGCAAACCGCAGGCATTTACATAGAAGTCTCTTCTGCTTTCTTCAGCTTAACTTTATTTCGTGTGTTTCTTTAGGTCACATATTGTTTCGTTGCGCTTCTCTCTTTCATATATTGAACGTGGTTACAGCTTTTTCTCTTATATGTCTCTTCTTGATGGTATTAAGAATGCGTGATTCATTGGCTTTACGCTCTTTCCATCCTTTCTGTGTTCTCTTCCACTCTTAAATTTCTCACGTACTTTATTGAAATGTAGAGCCCAGGTTTAACAGACAAATGGTGTTATAGATGCCGGATATTTTCACATTAAATAATAATAATAGATTACATTTGAGCATTTATACTATAGTTTTTAATTTCTTAAAACTTTTAGAAGCTTTCGCGCTTGTTCAGTATACAAGAATGACGTTTTACACAATATACCTCAATTAACTCATCGCCGACTTTGTAAGTGTAGAGTATTTTTTCTTATCTTCGGTGTACTTCTCTATCATAATTATAGTACAAGCTTCGCAAATATGGCGTTTTCGAAATGAAACTGTTACTTGTTACGATCCACCAACGATGCAGGTATCAGTTCATGAGAATAAGCACTTGGTTTAGTAACAACAACTTATGATTGCTGCATGATAGTCGATAGCTCAGCCTGACGAGATACAGCCGCGACTGACTTATATGCTTACACATTTGAATTCTTTCAGGTTCCCCTTTCGTAATGTTCCGAATTGAAATAATGCGCGCCATAAGAGCATACCTAGTTATCCACTCCTAACTTGCTTGTTTCCGGTGCGCATTCTCTTACTTTCACCTCTCGTAGTGTTTGTAATTGAGGTATCATGCCCCATAAGAACGTGCTAGATTGTCGTTTACTACCGACTTATTGCTCAGGAGCATTCTCTCTCTTACACTTCTCGCAAAAGCTGAGGTTACACCCAGCTTACCGAATTATCATCCACTACCGACTTTCTAATTTAGGCATCCCCATTCATAGTGTTCTGAAGCAGCAGTTGAGACGAAGTAAAACGTAATCAAAATAAAGAGTTATTCAAAAAGAAGGAGCGGATTTTAAATATTAATTTCTAATGAAAGACAATAGATAGCGACACATACGATACATCACTGGATAGAGGGAAGTTCACAGTTTTAATCCCCTACCTATTAATTCCATTGAATGTCTACAGCGGCACTGCGATTTGTTTACGAGAAAACAGCGACGCCATAGGAAAAGTCGTTTTGTGTCCTGCAGTATGCAAAGAGTGAGTCCATTGTTTCAGTGCAGCGTGCATTTCGTTGTAAGTTCAACAAAGAGCCGCCTCGTCACAATTGGTACAAGAAATTCGTAGATGGTTGCATATGGAAAGTGAGAATCACTGGTCGTCCTCGCATAACAAATTGTGTTCATTCTGAATGCATAAAATAAAACTTCCAATTTTTCTCTATCCAGTGATGTATACTATGTGCTTCTACCTAATGTCGTTCATCAGAAATAAATATTTAAGCTCTGCTTCTTCTTTTTCAATAAGCTTGTAATTGTTAAGCCCTATTAAACATGTGCCAAATTCAAGAGAAGAGGATGGCTGTGATAAGATCAAATGTAGAACGCCTAAACAAATGTATAATTGACAATTGTGATGACATTTGCTAGCTGGGGTGAATAAGACTAAGCGTCAATGAAGAAGCAAGTGCTAACATTGTCGCCTCCTTAATGTTGTTTTATAAAATTTGTTACATAGCAGAAGTTACGATAAATATACACAATTTTCTTTTGAACCTTGCGGTATACTCGTGGTGGGAGAGCATAACTCGCAGTATGTCCGATATATTAATATGTGAATTAATATATGAACTATGGTGATACTGATAATTATCTTGTGTTTTAGTTGTTACTCTTAAAGTGTTACTTTTTATTTCTTGCCACGGCTGCTGTTATTTGGGTTCTTGGTAGAGCTTGTTTAACTTTGCAGGGTGTGATACGGGAAGGAAGGTAAAAAGTAACAACTCTAACAATAGATTAAGTTAATGAAGAACACTATGCTTTAATGGCACACGCATTTACTGTTTTAGTAATACGCTACACAGTTTCTTAAGTTAGTTGGAGCTGTAGAACTGTCGAGCTCTTCCACGTTCGTGCGCCAAACTTGCGGTCGCTGAGCAATCAAGCATTTTATACGTGCTATAGAAATAATTGTAGTATTTATCACACGTTCCTATAGATTTTTACATTGATAACATTTCAACGTTCCTCCTTCATTATGAGAAGTAACTAATAACGCCTGCTTCTGAGAGCTTACATGTATGTTATTCACATCGCAGCACTTTATACTCAACCGCCATGGCTGATGGGGTCGCTACAACTAACATTTCTGCACTTAAAGATTTTAAACATATTCTTCCTTAAAATTTCATTGTCTGTCTTCGTTCAGTTTGGAACCTTCCAGAAGACTTACCGGCTATTGTTCGACGTTTGCAAACATGAGACCTCTCTACAAAATATGTTGTGTTCGCTTGTCGCCTTTTCTATTTTACAAACACTCAAGGTCTGGCTTTTATGACTTTCCCGTACAAGTCCTTTTTGCCTGGGCCCTAATTCTAACACAAAGAAATGTTTGTCGGCTTTTAACAAGGGTTCTACAGCTCCAGCTCTACACTTGCACATACATAAAACTTATGCCTTAACTTCTATTTCGATAACCAGTATTGTGATTATTAATACTATTTTACATTATAATTTACATTAATGTATATATGGCATATATATAACCATAGATACTGTCTCAACCTCTAGTTCGGGCCCACTTCCCGAGTGTCTATTTCCTAATGGGTAGAGTCAGCGCTAGAATATGGTATAGTTACCTAGAACGTTTTTCGTGTTTTCTCTTATTCTGAGAAAACATGTTGAACTGTCACTTTTATGGACCCCGGGCTCATTTGGGCAACCATTTCATTCTTGGTCTCTGCAGACCTAAGTTGTTATAAGCGACTTTATACTGTTCTTTTTGATGCGCAAAATGTTTGATCATAGTCCGAGTGTTGGTTTAGTGACGCCAATGGCGACATCAGAGCCGTATATCACCAAGATACAACCGCAGATCAGTATGGTGGGTAGTCTACAAGTAGGCAACTAGTTGGGGAAGATGTATAACTACGCAAGTGCTTAGTGCAATTTCTTGCACCAAGAGGCACACCACTGGTACTTGCACAATAATTCAGAGAATTATGACTTGATAGGGCTCCACTCGACTACGCTTCGTATAAATCACATCTCGAGCGGTGCCGGTGGTGTTTCCCCTGCTGGAACGGGGGTGGGGTGGGAAGTAATATGGAGCTGCTACTGCCACATAGTTTGCTCTTTTAAATTGGTACGTGACACCCAGGATGGCCTGTGTTAATTTGATTTTGGGTTCATTTCCATGCATTTTCCACTGCCGCGAAAAATGTCATAACTCGTGAGCTAGTTATTATCTATATAACCTCAACGTATATATTAACTGTGTATGTGCCCTGCGCTCGGGCTTCTTGCCTAGCGGAGAAATTTACTGATAAGAACAACTCCACCCTTGCAAATTAGCTGCTTATCGAACAAAAAACAACTACCTCTGGACCTGAAACTACGGACACACACTTGCTGCAAAACCGGGACTAGTGTTTTGTTTCTAGCTAGAAATTAATTTGACCTCTTGTTTTCACCAGCAGATGTTAGGCTTTTAACTACTTCTTTCTCTCAATTAAAACAAAATAAATTTTAAGCGCGAACGACAAATTAAAAGCGAGAAAAGTGTCTCTGTATTAAAAATAGAGATTAAATTAGAGAAAAGTAATGAACGTTATTGGGCTTCGTTGCCCTCGGTTAACAGAGGGTGCCCCTAAATACGCAAATTGTGTTAACTTTTATTACGTACCGGAGAAAAATGGATCGAAGGGATTTTGTTAATGAAAGCCAAAATTCACAAGAATTTCTAGCGATATCTGTGTTGAAAAAAATTAATTATTGTGAATGAAAGTACTTTATTTCGATTGGAACACAGATTGGTCTGATTTCAATAATCGAATGTTTCAAATGAGCTAGGTTATATACAGTTTAAACAGGCAATCTCCATTTCGCTAATATGCTGCAAATCCATTTGGCGACACCATTTGTAGTGATGTAAATAAGTGGATTTTAAATTAAAGTTTAAAAATTAATAACAACGTTATGAATGTGAAAATTACAAGCAAAAACCAAAGTGAAATTTTGTCTACAAGTATGATAATGTAGGTTGCAATAGAAAACGAATGCACATGGGCTCTTAAATGACCAGAAGGATGTTTGTGCTTTATGAAATGTTCATATTTTTATGATATTAATGAGTTTTGAACATTTTAATGCATTTACCAAAACAGTGGTATCCTTATGAACTGTTACGTTAGACAAGAGAGCCTAATATATTTACATATCAAAATAAAAGGGAGGGAAAGCATTTTCCAAGTGCATTTACCCTGATAACAAGAAAAAAAAGTCAAAAGCAAACAAAGTGAAATATAAAACGTATAGTTTTGTATACCGTTACCTAAACGGCGTAAAAGGTGAATACAAATGGATAAATGAAGTAGAGAATAAACCTCACTCCGCAAGGTTTGCTTAGGTATCTTCCGAATCCTCCTCACTTTCACACCCGAGCTGTCTCGCCTAAAGTGGAAATTTAACTATTCCTAACTGCTTTCTCGCCTGCCAGACATGCCATCATCTCTGATGAGGTACAAGTGAAGTATAAGATGCTTTACCCTCTAGCACAGTAGTGGCGTAAATCCGACTGCTGTACTGAACGAATACGTAAGGCATTCGAGAGTGCCTTACCTCTAGTACAGTAGTGGCGTAAAACCAACTGTTGTACTGAACGAATACGTGCCCCACCTCTAGTACAGCAGTGGCGTAAAACTGGCTGTTGTACTGAACGAATACGTGCCCCACCCTCTAGTACAGCAGTGGCGTAAAACTGGCTGTTGTACTGAACGAATACGTAAGGCATTCGAGAGTGCCTTACTCTCTAGTACAGTATGACATAAAATTTATGGTTTTACTGAAGGAATACGTAAGGCATTCGAGAGTGCCTTGTCCTCTAGTACAGCAGTGGCGTAAAACTGACTGCTGTACTGAACGAATACGTAATAGTGTACAGTTTGTTAGAGTTACAAACAGCAGCAGAGTAGGAAGTGGTGGAGCAGGAAGGTGATTTTCTTTTCTACATTTTCCGAGTCCCTAAAGCCGGGCCCAGAGCTCAGAAAGAGGGGATGGAAGAGATGGGAGGTCATTAGTTTTCCTTCCATCGTCCTCGTGCAGACTATGGCAGAAGCAAGTGAGCGGAGAAATAAATATACTGAGAAATATGGTGTTTCTCTCGAAAAAATAGATAAGGTATTTGGTTTCTGATATTGAAGCACAGTTATGTTCTATTTCTGCATTAATGCTTTATGTTTCTGCAGTAGGTGTATATAAACACATTAAGCCAAGCGTGCTCCTAGTCGTGTC
The DNA here is from genome assembly GCA_030765065.1 of Deroplatys truncata. NCBI lineage: Eukaryota > Metazoa > Arthropoda > Insecta > Mantodea > Mantidae > Deroplatys > Deroplatys truncata. The sequence goes on from CM060975.1 coordinate 110,081,936, forward strand.
TAGGAAGGAAGTTGAGGAACTTCTTCAGCGGCTTCTGCCGGAGTTCAAACAATGGATACTGCAGTTACTTGGTTGTCAGCTCTTAACACATGACCTGTCATGTTCACCTCCGAGAGAATCATATTGAATTGAACACGAGTTACAGACAGGACATTTTAGTCATTTTAAGGGAACGCACCAGAGAAATGTGATAAAACCTCTGGAGAAAATTGGCTTTCGAATGTTTTCCGTCAGCCTTTATAATTCCAAAATCTATTTTATATTTTAATATGGGCACTTACGATTAACAAAGTAAAGGTAAGAACTTCAGTAATATTTTTCCGCCATTTTTGGGAGGGAGGTCAATTCTTATTCCGACCATTTTCGCTTACCCGTTTTCGTTCAATTCCGCTTAAATTTTTCACGCATATTTCAACTTTCATGCTACTACAACTGTGTACTAATATAGCAAAAACTCCGGAATTTATCTAGAAACAAACTGAAGTTCGGGGTGTGTTTATTTTTACTATTTTATTAATAGTACACAATCAAATAATATATCCACATAATGCATTTAAAATATATGAATAATTACAATAAAAGTATTGCAGGTATGACTGTCAAGTCCCCATTTCAATTTCACCTAAGGGTAGATAAAGATCGAAATTAAAATGCTTTCTGGATAATACAGTTAGATAATTAAGAATGAAACAAAAGCATGTAGAGGTAATGAAATGAAAGCATTAAAATTAAAATGACAAAACTGACTGAATAGAAGGCTGTAATTGATCGAAATTCAAAGCTTTACTATCCTAGATCAGTCATTTCTTACATGGATGAAATAGTAATACAAATTTTGTGTGTTGCGAAGTTGTTTTAAACTATTTCATTTTAAAGCAATTAGAAACCTGAGCAAAGAGAAATGCATAATTTTATAAAAATTATTTGCTTTAGAAGTAAAATAATGTAAATAAATTAGGTTCATAACGCGCTATATGTTTATAAATTTTACCGTGTGGGACATTTTGCATAATCCTATAAACTTTTTTAAAACGGATCAACTTGAAAGCAAAAGAAATAACTATAGTATGCAATTAAAGTCGTCCAATGCACATATAATGATTGAATTTTCAGCTAAATGAAATGACAACGTTCAAAGTGTTTTTTTTTTCAGTGGTACATTCCTTGAAAAAGCTTTTAAAACAATTAGCATTTTCCATCACGACTACAAGAGTACGAATATTCCAAGTTCTCAGTGAGTTTTTTTTTTGGAGGAGGTAGGGCTTAAAATACTAAAATATAATAGGGTAACAGAATTTATTAAGGGAACAGTGAAAGTGTGCAATTGAAATCAAAGAGATAAAAGTGAATAATTTTGTTCTAATTCTGCTTAGTATCTACCCCGGCTATGCTTTCTATCTTTATAAATTTGTGTAAGTTATTCAGTACACGTTTATGTAAAGGGTCTTTCAACAAGAGTGTCCTATCTTTAACATGTGATAGCTGCCGTTGTTATTGAGTTACAGCAGTCATTATTTTCATGTGGTTACAGTTGTTATTGACAAATAGCCATGGAACGTTACAGCATTCAGCAACGCGTAGAAATTGTGAAAATTTATTATCAAAATGGATCATCTGTTCGCCAAACCTTCCGTGTGTTGCGTGAAGTTTACGGTGTGCATAATCGTCCCTGCGAGAGAACGATTCGGCATTTGATCGATAAATTTGAAAGAAGTGATTCTGTCAGCAATCAAAGAACACCTGCACGTAATCGACGTAAGCGCCTCCAACGAAAACATAGGCGCCGATCGTGAGAGTGTACGCGAGAACGGAAACAAATAAATTGCTCGTCGAGCGCAAGAATTAGGGCTTTCGCCGACCACAAATTGGCGAATTCTACATCTAGACTTGAAGTTTCACGCTTACAAAATGGTGTTGACTCAAGAACTAAAGCCCAACGACCATACGTTGCGTCGTGTATTCGCTGACTGGGCTATGGAGCAATTGGAAGCTGACCCAGATTTTTGTCGAAAAATCATCTTCAGCGACGAAGCCCACTTTTGGATGGATGATCGTGTTAACAAACAAATTTCCGCTGTTGGGGCAATCACAATTCAATGCAGATTCAAGAACGACCACTTCATCCCCAAAAGGTTACACTGTGCGGTGTGGATTTTGGTATGGTGGAATCATTGGTCCATATTTTTTCCAAGATGAAGATGGAGAAGCTCTAACTGTCAATGGAGAAAGATACCGGGCTCTTATAAGGGACTATTCTTGGCCTCAATTGGATGGTATGGATCTCAGAAACATCTGGTTCCAGCAAGATGGTGCTACATTTCACACTGCTCTCGAAACAATCGATCTTTTGAAGAAGTTCAGAGGTTGCATCATTTCCCATGGTGGTGATGTTAACTGGCCCCCGAGGTCATGTGATTTAACGCCGTTGGACTACTTATGGTGGAGTTAGTTAAATCTCGAGTTTATGTCAACAAGCCAGAAACAGTAAATGATCTTATGAATAACATCACGCGTGTTATTCGTGAAGTTGGACCTAATTTACGTTCTTCTGTCATTGAAAATTGCGTCAACCGTATACGCGCAACCCAACGAAGTCGAGGCGGTCACTTAACTGATGTTCTCTTCCCCACACGTAATGACTTTAATTATTTTCGAAAATAAAAAAAAATAAACCTCTATCGTTTATAGAACCTGTTTTATTTAGGTTCAAAGATAGGGCACTCTTGTTTAAATAGCCTATACTTCAGGTTCATAATTCCTATTCGTTAAAACTTAGAATATTCCCAGATATTTTAAACACATTTAACCTGATTTATTTACAAGGAATTCCCTTTGCTACTTATCTATTCCAAGCACATAACGCGCATCGTAGAAATGCATTATTTTCACGACTTCGGGGAGTTTCCCATAGAAGGTTGTATGTACGTCTAATGAAAAATAATCTCGTAATTTTTAAAAATATAGCACCTTTTAGCGGAGTCTTAAGATATATGTTGCTTCCCAGAATGTTTCTAGCAACTTGGTCCCCAGCATTTTACTCATAATTATTCACTGACCGTTATTTAATGTTCAGTTTTAACCGTGATTAATGTAAGCGAGGGCGTGCGGCTTTTGTTTCTTGCAGCTACCTCCCCAATTTTACTTTCTTTTTGTTGCTCACAGCAAATAGGTTCTCTTTTTACTTTCCCCGCTGCTTTCCTATAATAACACTAGTCTGCACTTTCAAACTTTTTGTCAGATGATTTCTTAAAAGTAGGTGTTCTTGAATCAAGTTTTTATGCTGATTCCAGAAATAACTTCCGTTATTTTCCTATCACGTCAGGTTTTTACACAAAATAAATAATGTTTTGACAATTTTACTAACGAACGTAGAAAAGTATTCAAATACCACTTCACACAAGGTAAGTTTTATTCAAGAAACATTTTAAGAATACTCTCAAGAACTCCCCTAATTTATTTCATGACTACATTTTAACAAAACAAGAAGCCAAAGTATTTCATTTAATTTTTTTTCAAACTTTCTCTTCTTAGACTTCCTTGCAAATCCTTGAAGATGACTGTCCCTCCTCAACATCCAACAGTAGTCGGCCATCATAGTTTCATTCCATCTCCCCTGGTACCTCCTTTCCATTTCCTTAATATCTTGGTGAAAACGTTCACCCTGCTCTTCACTATAATGTCCCAGATTTTCTGGAAAGTAGTCGATATGTGAATGCAGAAAATGCACCTTTACACTCATGTTACAACCCATCTTCTTGAAATTTTCCAACATTGTTTCGACAATGGCCTTGTAATTAGGATGTTTGTTATTGCCTAAGATGTTTTCAGTAACTGATCGGAAGGCGGTCCATGCTTCTATTTCTCTCTCATTCATTGTCTTCTCAAAATCTTTATCCTTCAACAGTTTCTTTATTTGAGGACCAACAAAAATTCCAGCCTTTAATTTAACTTGTGTAATGAAGGGAAATTTCTTGGAAAGGTACCTGAAGCAGGGTCCATCCTGTGGTACAGCCCTTACAAATTGCTTCATCAAGCCCAATTTTATGTGTAGTGGCGGAAGCAATATCTTTATATCTCTATATTTTTAAGTGAAATTGTGAAAACAACTGTACGTGATAGAAAAGAACTAAAAGCAGTTCTGAAATCAGCATAAAAAATGAGTCGGAATCACTTATTAGTTTTCAGTCATCCGATATCATGCAGACTAGTGTAATAGTAAGCAGAGGAAGTATTGTTTTACACCCAAAAAATTCGGTATCGAAGTTTCACTGGAAATACACGTTTCCAGTCTCCATAGTAGTTCTAACGACTTTAATTAAAATATCATATGTTTAAAATATTTTCGTGACAAATGAAGCGTACCCATATCTTGAATTTTCTGGGCATAACCTGTGAACATCTCTTCATTGTGAATGATTTTTTTGTAATTCGTAAACCATAAGAGACAGAAGGTTTCTTTACAAAAATGTAGATCTCATCAAATCACAATTTATGTCAAAAATATTTGTGACCTTAACCATTCACGAGACATTCTTTACTATTAGTTTGAATTGTCAAATACTTTACACTTTTGCAACTGCAAAACCCTATACGTTTTTTTTCCACGAATATGCAAAGAGATCGGAATTTCAAAGCCTTCACGTCACGATCCGTTCTTAAATAACTTGACAATCACTAAAGCCTAATGCATTCCCTTATTCCCCTTGCATCTACATATAAGGAAATGTGGAATAAAATAATTTCTGTGAATGTTTATCTTAATTAGCACACACTAGATAAAAATAATAAGCCTTTGTAAGAAAGTTTGTTGCAGAATTGGTAGACAAAGGCATGTGAATATAACACACCGGAGTTTTTGTGTTAAGACGTAGGGAAATAATAAACAGCGATTTGCGTCATTATAGCGGCCCACACTATGCCGATATTTATTTACTTCTAAACCTAAAAACAATGAGGAAAATGCAAAGTTAGGCTTCAATAACTACACTGCGTGATCAAAAGTATCCGGACACCTGGCTGAAAATGACGTACAAGCTCGTGGCGCCCTCCATCGGTAATGTTGGAAGTCAATATGGTGTTGGCCCACCCTTAGCCTTGATGACAGCGTTTACTCTCGCAGGCATACTTTCAATCACGTGCTGGAAGGTTTCTTGGGGAATGACAGCCCATTCTTCACGGAGTGTGGAACTGAGGATAGGTATCGATTTAGGTCGATGAGGCCTGGCACGAAGTCGGCGTTCCAAAACTTCCCAAAGGTGTTCTATAGGATTCAAATCAGGACTCTGTGCAGGCCAGTCCATAACAAGGATGTTATTGTCGTGTAACCACTCCGCCACAGCCCGTGCAGTATGAACAGGTGCTCGATCGTGTTGAAAGATGCAATCGTCATCCCCGAATTGCTCTTCAACAGTGGGAAGCAAGAAGGTGCTTAAAATATCAATGTAGGCCTGCGCTGTGATCGTGCCACGCAAAACAACAAGGGGGAAAAACACGACCACACCATAACACCACCATCTCCGAATTTCACTTTTGGCACTACACACGCTAGCAGATGACGTTCACCGGGCATTAGCCATATCCACACCCTGCCATCGGATCGCCACATTGTGTACCGTGATTCGTCACTCCACACAACGTTTTGCCACTGTTCAATCGTATAATGTTGACGCTCCTTACACCAAGCGAGAAGTCGTTTGGCATTTTCCTGTGTGATGTGTGGCTTATGAGCAGCCGCTCGACCATGGAATCCAAGGCTTCTCACCTCACGCCTAACTGTCATAGTACTTGGACTGGATCCCGATGCAGTTTGGAATTCCTGTGTGATGGTCTGGATAGATGTCTGCCTATTACTCTTTACGACTCTCTTCAAATGTCGGCGGTCTCTGTCAGTCAACAGACGAGGTCGGCCTGTACGCTTTTGTGCTGTACATGTCCCATCACGTTTCCACCTCACTATCACATCAGAAACAGTGGACCTAGGGATGTTTAGGAGTGTGGTCTCGCGTAAAGACTTCTGACGCAAGTGACACCCAATCACCTGACCACGTTCGAAGTCCGTGAGTTCCACGGAACGTCCCATTCTGCTGTTTCACGATGTCTAATGACTACTGAGGTCCCGGATAACGAGTACCAGGCAGTAGGTGGCAGCTCAGTGAATGTAAGATGAGAAACGCATGTTTGTAGGAGTGTCCGGATACTTTTGATCACATAGTGTACGTCATATAAAAACACAATTACGTAGCAATAATTGTTTCACATTTGACACTCGAGTATTGTACGAATTTTAAATCTGAGATGAAAAATCTGATGTATTAGGCTTGTAATGTTCGGTACCGATAGACATGAATGTAGTGGTTTCAGGTTAACCACTCGCTTGAGATCTATGGCCCAGTAATCGCGAGAGAACCGAATGATATACCGCAGTGCGTTTAACTTTTGCTATCAGTCCCCAAGATTACGAGTCCAGATATGTGGTTACATATCTTCTTCTACCAGTTAACATTTATTTTCCCAATTGTCCTACTTATTATCCACGCAAAAATTGATTTTATGTATTTGATAAACATTCATCAGAGAAATTTCAGCCTGTTCTTGCAGGTACGCAGACACAGAGGTGGCTGGCGCGAGAGCCTAAGAAAAGCAAGTTGAATATGCATGCATACCTTGATATTGCAAAGCTGACGAAAAGCAAAAGAACGGACATAATATTTCAAAGGGGTATTGGCTAAAATACTGGAAAATTCAATCGAGCAACAGAAAATATCTCACAAACGGTTAATATTACAAACACTCATTTGGCATAACTTGTATATTTTAACGAGTTCTACATTTTTCTGCAGTAATTTTTACTTTCTCTACTACGTATAATAAGTAGGGGAAGGAATGCATTCCACGCAAAAATTGAAACCGAGATTTCATGTTTTGAGGCCTCCTGAATCCAAAAAAATAAAGCATGTTTAGAAAAATGTCCGTGTGTGTGTGACCGTGTTAAAATACACAATTTATGTCATATACATTTTTTTTGTTGAGTGAACCATTTTCGAGATATTTCTTGTTATTCGCTTAAATTTTCCAATACTTTTTCTCAAATGGGAATTCGTTATTCATTTTTTTATGTCCTGGACATACAAAGAGAATGGAATGCGTCACATAGCAACCAGCTCTTAAAATATTTGACTATCGCTTAAAGCCTACCAATTCCCCTTGCATCTACAAGAAAATTAGCAATAAGATTAACATCTCGATATCTGGATTAACATGAAGTAGATGGAGAATAAGCGTTTGTAAAAATATTTTGCACAAGAGTAGAGAAAGTCATGTGAGTGTAATATATCAGATGTTTTCGTATAATACCTGAAATTACGGTGATCATTTGTTTTGATTAGACGGAGGAAAAATTATCGGTCAGAAATTAACAGTTTTACTGACTTCCTCGTTAACGCCTTAGTTTTCACTTCGCAAATTTACCTATTATTCCGTCACTTTAAATCATATGCATTGTCACTTATTATTTCAAACAAGTGGATTACTAAATGAATATAAAAAACACTAAAATTATAAAAATAACACTAAATTGAGAAAACTGATAGAAGGAACAGGTACCGTAATATAATTTTTTTCGTACTAAAATGACCATTTTTCTCCGTTTATTTGGCTGCTAGAATTTTTAAAGGGAGACGAATATTTTCTCGAGACAATAAATATATTTATTAGGAATGAGCAAAAGCAATGTGGTAACAGTCAAACAAAAATCTGACAAACAAAATATCAGTCCTTCTGCTTCTTCTTCTTTGTTGCGTATTGAAATAAAAAGCAAAAAGAGTTCAACATAATCTACACTTTATTTACTATCTGTATTTGCAGATGATTTATTTTCAAATAGTGTTTTACATAGTTGCAGCTTTGCTAACAGTTATTCGTATTGTTTACAATTTCAGTTATGCACTTGTATCATTTGTTGTTTGGTATGCTTTGTTTATGGCAGCCTCCATTGCGGGAAGCTGAATTTGTTAATAAATTCTGTATATGTAATAATACGTCTCTAGGGTCTGCTTCATTTCACGCCTTTTTGTTGTTTGAAAACTTTCAAGTTATTTGTGTTTGATTACACATCTCTCGACTGCATACATTGACTTAATAACCCTGGTCATTTGCAGCTCTGTTGGTTGCTGTTTATTCGCAAACACGTGACATTTAAAAGCCAAACTTTGTTTTTTCGCCACGTAATGTTGGTCCTTTCCATGAAAACAGCAACAAATTTGTATTCTGGCATTGCAGGCTTGTTTATTTCGTATTGATAGCCCATAATGAAGCATCATTAACACTATTGACATGGTTTCGTTTTGAAAATGATGGCCATGGCGACCCCCTCACAGCTGGTACTAAATCTCCTGAATTATGTGTTCGTTGCAAAGCCCCCCCCCATACCCCTCTTCCCGGCATTTGCCCCCTTGTCGCTTTCCCCTTGCCGTTCCTGGATTTGTATGCAGCCCACTAATCTGTCAGGGCACAGCTTTCTGGCGAAATCGGGGAAAGTTGGACATTTTTGCTGGGCATTTCCTGCATCCAATTTAAAGGTCGAGCAATGTTTACTCGAAGCAGACACCATTACGTGATGTGGTATTTAATGTTAAAACATAAAACTAAATGTTATGACTAAAAGCATTATTTCTACACATAAATTCGTGAGAAACAAATCAAATAATCCAAATTTAGGCCATTCTAAGATCTATAGTCTACTTGTTTGGTTGAAAACTAAGGTTTACACAGCAATTTGAATATCAACATTTGTTTTAACTGCCAACTGGTTATATATTTCAGCTTGGATGTTACATGAATTCTTGAGAAATAAAAACTTAGCTTTTTCAAAGAGTTCTTTTTAAAATATTCGAAAATTCAAGTGAACAATGGCAAATGTTTTGGAAATGTGTCCTGTTGCAATATTTATTTAACATGACTTTTTAAAAACATCTGCATTTTTCTTGTCTTTGTTTTTGACTATGTCTTATGGTTTCCAACTTAAAATTAATTGAAAATGAGAACTCCCTGGGCTGTTTATCCAAGAATCAAGATAAACGTATTTTAATCCATTAACTCAAACTTGATATTAATCAAAATTATTACAGTCGTTTTTGACAAATTAAAGAGTAACGAAACTTTTTCTAAGTACAGGCTTGTTAGTACTATTAAGCATTATCATTATCATTATTATTATTATTATTATTATCATCATCATGACCTATATATTATTTCACTAATTGCAGCCGGTTTGTAATAAATATTAAGAAAAATAATGATTAAGTATTGAAAAATGCAAACTAATACCAATATATATCTCGTAAATGATCAATGACATTAAATGGGCATTTATTTGACATAAAATGTGTGTTTTAACGACATCAACATTTTTCGTGTAATAAGTCATCCCTTATAAAATTGTATAAAAGGGTTTCACAGCATATTCGCAGAATGTTCAAGATATACATTTCCTTTTTCGTGCAAATATTTTAAACGTGCGGTATTTTAATCAAAATCGCCATTCATATCTGAGAAAATCAAAGATAACTAAAGTTTACCCTATAAGGCGTATTTTGAGGTGTTCGAAAATATTCATTTCATATCCCTGGAAGATGATGAACCTGGTATTTATCTTTTCAGGATCTCAATACCTGTATTTCCGCTGAAATCTGATGAATTTTTGGGTGGAATACAGCACTTCTTCTGTCTATTATAGATAGGGGTAGAGAAATTTAAAAATGTGATGTGCTGCATTCACATGACGTTCTTCAGTCACTCTTCTACAAACTATGCTTACGAAAGGTTATTGTTCTACCTACTTCTTGTTTATCAAGATAAACTTTCATGACGCATTTACACATTTCGTTGTAGGTATAAGAAGGATATAGTAAGCTAAAGCGATAGTCAGATTTTTAAAACATGGATCGCTATGTGATGGCTTTGAAATTCCATGGTCACATTCACATAACTTTCTCTATTCCTATCATTTATATAAATGGGTATATAAATTATCCTTACGAAAGTTTATTTTTCTCTCTACTTCATTTTAATCAAGATAAACATTTGCAGAAATAGCTGCATAACACATTTCATTAGAATACAAAGAGAACAGCGATAGTCAAATGTTTAAGAACTGAGCGCTATACATCTCGGAAATAGCTAATGCCACAAAAAATTATATGAAATAAATTGTGTTTTAAAGAGATCTACATTTTTCTGTAGTACGTTTTCGTCTATCGCTTATCTTTACCAGTTATACAAGATTATGCAAAGTTCCTTCCCAATAAAGATGACTTCATACGTTATTCCAAGAAAACTCAAGCTATACATTTTATCTGTCATGTAAATATCTTAAATATATGGTATTTTAATCAAAATCACTGTATTTTCAGTGAAATCCCGGTATGGAATTTTTTGTTGGAATGCAATACCTTCTCTTCCCACTATGTACGTGGTAGGGAAAGTATGAGTATTTGAGAACTCAAATCATCAACAAAGAATATATTCGAAATGGTTAATGCCACAAACATTTTTATTTAACATAAATTGTGTCTTTTAACGAGATCTACAACTTCTGTTTGGCAGTTATGATATTGCCGAACTCATAAGGTTTACCAGTTATACAAAAGTATCCTGAATGGAGAGAACTTCAGAAGCTGTTCACTGAAAATTCAAAATAGGTGTACATTTTATTTGTTATGCAAATATCTGAAACAACTAGTACTTTAATCCAAATCGTTAGAGCCATTTTTTGAGTAACTGAAAAGTAACGAATACTTTTCATGCAAAGGATAAATTGTGGTGGGGAACATTCTTCAAAATCTTCGTCCATTATCTTTAGTGGAAGATACTGAACATATATACGAAGTTTGGTGTTTAACTGGCGTTTCGTTTTTGAGTTATACTGTTCACACACATAGATTTTGTTCTAAAAATGCTTTTTGAAGTAAAACTTCTTTAGGCGCGATAGGGCAAATTGACCTGGATCAGACGAAAAGTGAAACGCTTCTCCTTCGATTCCAAGCGGAGCTGAGAATCAACACTTCAGCAATCACAAACCCATAATTTCTTTCTTAGAGTATGAATTAACGGAAATCGATGAATAAAGGAAATATTTCGTTTAATTAAGAGAGATTTTCTTCAATCAAATTCCACATGTGGTGCTAGTGGAAAGTACAGGATCAGCCCATAAAATTTGGCAGTGGGTCGTCTTGCTTCCAAACGCGTGTTGTTACTTCACAAGTGGATCGGTTCACCATACACGACAGCGCTCCTCGCATTGCTTCCCCTAAGGCTAGAACATGTCTATGTTTTCCGACGATTGAAGCAACAAGAGTATGTTGCGGTAAGGGCTAGTGTGCGCTGCGGGGTTGCGTGTTTGGCATGGATTGTATGGTTTTTATTCATGTTCTCTGTACACCAGCTAGTTGCTGCAGTCGTGCAGTTTGAAATAACCCAGATAATAATATTAGCAAAGCCTTGCCAAGACTCCTCCGCACAAAATATGTAACATCCAGCAATTCTGGCCAATTGTCTTGCTGTTTCTGCATCATAATTTTTCCCGGAATTGCAGCTCTTTGACAACAGAATCTTGTTGTTGCAGACGTAATGCTTTCTGCGGATCAATAAAGTTTATTTTTTACGTTTTTATTTTTCATGCAAGCCGCGGAACTCGGCCAAGAAGCAATTTGCCTCCTCCCTTCGTTTCCTTTTTATAAGCTAACGGTTTATACAAATCAAAATGCAAAATGCCTAACATAGGCGGCGCTATATATATAAAGGGCGTTCTACTGTATCTGTCTCCCAGTAGGTAACGCAACTTTACACCACGTTGACACAAAACTGCATTTTTACTTTCCCTACTACGTATAGTAAGTAGGGGAAGTATTGTATTCCACCCAAAAATTCGATACCGAGATTTCACCAGAAATACATGTTTTGAGACCCGATGAATCCAAAAAAATCTGATGTGTTACACTCACATGACTTTCTCTACTCTTGTACAATCTATTTTTACAAACGCTTATTCTCCATATGCTTCATGTTAATCGAGATATCGAGATGTCAATCTTATTGGTAATATTCTTGTAGATGCAAGGGGAATATGGTAGCTTTTAAGCGATAGTCAAATATTTTATCGCTGGTTGCTATGTGGCGCATTCCATTCTCTTTGCATGTCCAGGACATAAAAAACTGAATAACGAATTTGAGAAAAAGTATTAAGTATTGGAAAATTTAAGGAAATAACAAGCAATATCTCGAAAACGGTTCACTCAACAAAAAAAATGTATATGATATAAGTTGTGTATTTTAACGCGATCTACATGTTTTATGTAGTAAAAGTTTGTCTATCTCTTATGGTTTACCAGTTATGCAAAAGTCGTTCATAATGAAGAATACTTTTGGAGACATTCCCAGAAATTTCGAGATATACATTTCATTTCTCATGACATTATCTTAAACATATGATATTTTCATCCAAATCGTTAGAGCCATTTTTGAGAAAATTAAAATTTTCGAAAAATGTTCCATGTAAAGGGTAGTCTGGGGTGGGAGGATTTTCTTGAAAATCTTCGTGTCGCATCTCTGAAAGATACTGAACCTAAATACCAAGTTTGGTGTTTATCCGACTGTTAGTTTTTGAGTTATGCTGTTCACAGACACACACACACACACAGACACACACACACACAGACACACACACACACACACACAGACACACACACGGACATGTTTCCAAAAATGCTTTTTTTGGATTCAGGAGGTCTCAAAACATATATTTCCGGTGAAATCTCGGTATCGAATTTTTGGGTGGAATGCAATACTTCCCCTACTTACTATACGTAGTAGAGAAAGTAAAAAGCATTTTTGGAAATATGCCCGTGTGTGTGTGTCTGTGAACAGCATAACTCAGAAACGAACAGTCGGATAAACACCAAACTTGGTATTTAGGTTCCGCATCTTCCAGAGTTGCGACACGAAGATTTTCAAGAAAATCCGCCCACCCCAGATTATCCTTCACATGGAGCATTTTTCGAAAATTTTAATTTTCTCAAAAACGGCTCTAACGATTTAGTCCGGCTCTAAGTCATGTAGGTTTAACACATCAGATTTTTAAGGCAGCTCTCCGCACCATACGCATCTAGTCTTCATGTATTACTACATGCATTACCAACGATTTCTTTACGGATTTTAAGCAATGTGCTATGCGGCCGATCTCGCTATTTCAGTCTCCCCATTGCTGTAAAATGGATGCGGATACATGGTCATCTTCAGCAGGTATCTTAAAAGCTACCTGTCTGAAAATCTATACAAGGACTTGGTGATGCTCCGTCTTTCTGATATAACAAATGTGGCTGTTGTCGCATTTGACTTAACGCAATGAATATGTCATTCTCTCTGCTATTTTTCCTCTATCTTTTAACAACCTTTATACCATATTATACAAAATATGGATAGGTAGAATGTGAAGAAATGCAGATACTGCACCATCTTTAGTGGTCGATCTTAAATATATGAACTTTAAATCATACAAACAATACAACCAGCTAGACGCCAGAGCGATAACAATTTACTTCTAAACTATACTGTCTAGTAATCTGGAGGACCGTATTCGAATCTTGGCTGAGTTACCTGGATAAGGGAATCTTCTTAGAATTTTCTCTATAAAATACTTAGTAGCTCTTTTGACCTTGAGCCCATTCGAGCCCATTATTATTACCATGTTCATCGTTTCCGTATGCCAGATAATATGCTGAATAAACAATAATGATACTTGAGGCTCACACGTGAAACGAATTAGGCTTAAATCCTTGTTCCGACCTTGTTTTGATCCTCAAGCCCACTAGCATGAAATTCGGCCCTAACCCAGCTGAGATTCTCAGTTATCTATAACACATTTTTATGCATAGATTAAAATTAATTGTTTGTGTTTTCTTTTTTGTGAATAACAGGAAATGAAGCATTTGTCACTACATCCCCTAACTCCATAAGATACCGTAGTTTGACATTGTACTTATAATCTTGCGTTTTTTTCTCTTTCTTTCTTTTTTTTGGGGGGGAGGGCATTTTGCTATAGTCAGTTTTATACCTACCAGTTATTTGTGTTTGACATAGCATGGGTGTATTTTTGTATTTGAAGTGTATACTTAAGGAATTATAAGCAATAAAAGCACCTACAGATACAGAGACTGAAGTTTGGTAAAACAAATACTTTAAAACACAAAATATAATGTAGTTGGGAGGTAAAATCACACTTGAAGAGTTCAATGTTTTTGCCGGTACTCGAACCACCAATATTCGGCTTTCCGTGCCCATTCTCTACCACTGATCTAACATGGCGGATGATATGCATATGCATTAAGCCTTCTAATGTGTTTCAAATTTTCAGATAAGCTTTCCGACTTCAGTGTAAGCATTGAGCTTTTCAAATCTGATTCAACTTTCTAGTTTAGTGCCTACACACCTCGGAACAGTTGACAAAATAAAACCAAAAAATAAAAATTAGTACATAAAATTAGGCCATGTACCTCAAACCCAGACTGAACGTGAGTTTAAATGGTTTCATCCAGATAGGTTAAGGGTTTTGAATTTGTATGTGAGAGAATTCAAATATTTGTAGGTGAAAGTTGCATTGTTACCTACTATTTTAGCCGCGTTCTATGATATAAAATAAATGTGTAAGGGGTTAAAAATAAATATATGACGAAAATCTGCAATCGTAAAGTAGCCTATAATTTTCAACGTATCCTAATGCGTAAATATTCCATATTTTGTCTGTGCAGTTGCATTTTTCGGAATGTATAAGAAATCTGCCATTTTTGCTGGGTATTTAGGCTTAATGTCCAAAATGTAGACTAGTTGTGTCAAAAGAGATTATAAAATTACAAGGTAGCACTTCTGTGTGCTCCTATACCATAAATTCAGAAGTTTTTTTCAGATAATATAAAATGCTCAGGAATTAAGAGAAACTTTGGGTGATATTAACATCACAGAAATTACCAAAAATATACCCCAATATGAATATTCAATGAAGTTATAATGTAATTGGTTGCCAACAGGAAAAACCCTCCAAGAAATTTATATTTTTTTGCAAATATCTTGTAGTAGCCTATGTTCAACAAAAAGAATTGTCAAAATCGGCTGAGTGGTTTTCGAATTACACACACACACACACACACACAAACACACACACACACACACACACCTTTTTTCGCTTTCGTCAGTGCGAGTACATTCGATTTTATTTATTTATTTATTTTTGTCATCTCATAGAGTTAAAAAGAAGGCTAATTCCTATCAGCATAGACCGATAGACACTTGACTCAAGTGGTTAAAATGATAAGTGCAAATAAAATATACAATATTCGCATCATCTCTAACCAGTATATCGTCTGCCAAAACGGATGTACTTAAGAGGTAAAAGGTTTTAAACGCGGACCTAATGCAAGTCCTCTGCGACTGAAGCTTGCTTACATTAGTACGTTTCAAGTTAAAACTTACTAAAAATGACATTTCATCTCTCTTTCATATAATATTTTATGAATGGCATGAAACTCCATCGTTTGTACAATTTTCCTTTTGTACTTTTGGCGTAGGCAATAAATATCGACATCTGTATTATTTGTTTTTATGTCTCTATTTTAGTTCCCTCTGTTACTTTCTCTTCTGGAGTACTAAGTATTTGTGTAAGAGCGATGATCGAATCGATACTGAATACATGTCGATATAATCCACAAGCTGTCAGTACCTGTCGATAACGTATACTTATGTTACTGTTTTTCTCAACTAAAGTTGGTGAAGAGGAGCTACATTTTTGTTATGTTTGAAAGCGTTGTCTTTTAAAATCTATTTCAATAGTTAAAATAAGCATTTATTAATTGCTCTAATAGGGAATACCAAAGTAATTAAAGAACAATTTAAAATAAGTGGTTTATGTGAGGCTATGGAAGAGTGTTTAAGAAATTCAAGGTGTGCAAATTTGAAAGATGATAGATTTTATTAAATTTTAATGTGTGTTTATGATGCAAAATTAATAGAGCCAAGATTACATAGAGTTAGCAAAGAAGAATTAATGATTGGTATAAGGGCATTGTATGAAAACTGAAGTGATTAAAACATGATTTTGAACAAGTTGTTTGCCCTTTCATTATATGCTAAAAGGAAGAAAGATGCAGATCGCATAATATTTAAATGCAATGAAACCAAGGACTGAACGGATAAAATAGGGAAATATAGATAAAAAATTTCCATAACGGGAATGTTAAAGAAAGATTAGAGTAAATTAGGTCAATTCCTCTACACAATAAGAAGTAAATGGGTATGAACGGTTAATAAGAAAAGTGAGGAAGGGAGCAAGCATAAAGGTTATGCACAATGAAACTTAGACATAAACATAACAGTATAGAAAGCTTGCTTCATGCTATCTTAATGCACACTTAAACAGTGTCTGACGTTGACATTAACATGGCTATAAACGTAAACACAGAAGTTTGCAAGCTCCATGCTTTCCAGTTTATATCCACGTCAATCTGAAAGCGATTCTCCGTCGCCATGTGTTGACTTCTGCGTAAGATTATGGGCAGGAGTCACCGAGATATCTATAAAAATCACAGCAAAACAAATTGTGACGGAAGGTGATGCTTTTTTGTGAGTTTGACGTCCTTTAGTCCGGAGGTAGCTTTTGCTCATTTTGATATATGTACATTCGGTCAAACTAAAAGTGCCCCGTCTCTTGAGCAGTTAAATGTTTACTACCTCTACTACGCATAGTAAGTAGGGGAAGTATTGCATTCCACTCAAAAATTCGATACCGAGATTTCACTGGAAATACATGTTTTGAGGCCTCCTGAATCCAAAAATAAAAAGTATTTTTGGAAACATGTCCGTGTGTGTGTGTCTGTGAACAGCATAACTCAGAAACCAACAGTCGGATAAACACCAAACTTGGGATTTAGGTTCAGTATCTTTCAGAAATGCGACACGAAGGCTTTCAAGAAAATCCCCCCCAGATTACCCTTTACATGGAAACTTTTTCGAAAATTTTAATTTTCTCAAAAATGGCTCTAACGATTTTGAATAAAATACCATAAGTTTAAGACATTTTTTGGCAAATGAATTGTACATCTCCAATTTTCTGGGAATGTCTCAAAAAGTATTCTTCATTGTGAACGACTTTTGCATAACAGGTAAACCATAAAATATAGACAAAATTTTACTACACAAAAATGTAGAGCGCGTTAAAATACACAATTTATGTCATATACATTTTTGTTGTTGAGTGAACCATTTTCGAGATATTGCGTTTTTATTCCCTTAAATTTTCCAAAACTTGTACTTTTTCTCAGATGGGAATTCGTTATTCATTTTTTTGTCTTTGATATGCAAAGAGAATGGAATACTCCACATAGCAACCAGCTCTTAAAATATTTGACTATCGCTTAAAGCCTACCATATTCCCCTTGCATCTACAAGAAAATTAGCAATAAGATTAACATCTCGACATCTCGATTAACATGAAGCATATGGAGAACAAGCGTTTGTAAAAATACTTTGTACAAGAGTAGAGAAAGTCATGTGAGTGTAACACATCAGATTTTTTTCCAAGTCCCTAAACGCGCAGTTGACTGCCGCTCTGACTAAGTCTATAATACAAGCTCAAGGCACTGATTTGAGATACCTCTCACACAGTGTTGGTGTAGAGCAGTGTTTAAGCTCCTTAACTTCTAAATAAGCAGCTAGAGTTCGATTCTCCGTAGTGCATTATATTTTATTTTATACAACTCATTTCACCGTAATATAGTTAAATTATATTGCTTCATTTCACTTACAAATATAATTACACAATAATGGTGAAATTTGTAGTTATAAAATTACCTAAACTGAGTGAGCATGGAGATTTGAACTTGCAACTCAGAAACGTAAGCTAACTCTCTACCACTGAGCTAACAGTACTTCAGTAAGTGTGGCATTGTAATAAGCTTTATTCATACTCCGCTTGAGAACTACATATAAAGCAATAAAGGTATTTTGGTTACAAAATAGTCAGTGTTGAAACACTCCGAAACCACTGCTTGAAATCTCCTATTAGAACTATTTTCTTGCAAAAATTGTATTCCCCATTATAACTACTATATGCAGTTTTGTGAACAAAACCTGGCTGTCCCGGGTATCACGGAAGTACCCGATTCGAGCCTCGTCTCTCAGACGCCGGCCAGTTTTATATAATAACCTCTTATGGCCTGTACATTGTCGGTGGTCGTTTCGCAGACCACCATAATTATTAGCTCAGATGTTTCACGCTCTCATGCGATTGGCTGTCATTTATGTTTCCGTTTACTTTGTGAATGACAACATACTGCGTTAACTTTATGCTTACTTTTACGTGGTTATGTAAATGTTTAGTTTTTATTGTGCATGGCTCCTATTGCTCAAAGTAGAGTTTGAATTGGCTGGCATTGTATTTGTCTAAAATTTCAAATGTATAAAGAGTAGGAAGTAAACTAAACTACAGCCTTATCTAATTGTGATGCAATGATGAAATGCAGTCTGTTAAGAAATGACATGGCTTACGCAAGTTAATGGCAAGGGCGTCTTAACCCGATTTGGATGTTACATACTGAAATGTAGGTGTATGTATGTGCGTATACACTGACTGAGTCGCCTCATATTACCCTCGTAAAAGCAATTTAACTACTGAAATAAAGTTCTTATAGAAGTAAACCTGAGGAGTGGCTCATAAAATTATAGTATGGAAACCGATAAGCAATGTAAAAGAGTAGTAAAATGTTAATAAAATGTGCTTGTATCTTTCGCAATGAAAACTTCTAATTATTTTAGCAAGCCTGAAAGCAAGAAGTATGAGACTAACAACAGGATTTGTTACACAATTACACCGAGGTATTGAGGTGTATGCTGCTTTTCAATTACACGGTTGAACCTCAATATACCGCCTACTACCTTATAACCTCAAGGATGAAAGAGGTACTGGAACTGTCAGTACATTTTTACTTTCTCTACTACGTATTGTAAGTAGGGTAAGTATTGTATTCCACCCAAAAATTCGATACCGAGATTTCACCGGAAATATATGTTTTGAGACCCCCTGAATCCAAAAAAAGCATTTTTGGAAACATGTCCGTCTGTGTGTGTGTCTGTGAACAGTATAACTCAGAAACGAACATTCGGATAAACACCAAACTTGGTATTTAGGTTCAGTATCTTCCAGAGATGCTACACGAAGGCTTTCAAGAAAATCCCCCACCCCAGATTACCCTTTACATGGAAAATTTTTCGAAAATTTTAATTTTCTCAAAAATGGCTCTAACGATTTTGATTAAAATATCATATGTTTAAGATATTTTCATGACAAATGAAATGTATATCTCGAATTTTCTGGGAATGTCTCCAAAAGTATTCTTCGTTGTGAACGACTTTTGTATAACTGGTAAACCATAAGAGATAGACAACATTTTACTACACAGAAAATGTAGATCGCGTTAAAATACACAATTTATGTCATATACTTTTTTTTTTATTCAGTGAACCATTTTCGAGATATTGCTTGTTATTTCCTTAAATTTTCCAATACTTTTTCTTAAATGGGAATTCGTTATTCATTTTTTTTATGTCTTGGACATACAAAGAGAATAGAATGCGCCACATAGCAACCAGCTCTTAAAAGATTTGACTGTCGCTTAAAGCCTTCCATATTCCCCTTGCACCTACAAGAAAATTAGCAATAAGATTAATATTTCGATTAGCATGAAGCTTATCGAGAATAAGCGTTTGTAAAAATAGTTTATACAAGAGTAGAGAATGTCGTGTGAGTGTAACACATCAGATTTTTGTTTAACTACTTAAGAACATGGGGATGAAATTAGTGATGGGTAGAAACAGATCATTCCTATGAAAGTATTCACACACTTACACCGAATCATTCAAGTGAAGCAGTTGTTAATGAAGTATCGCCTGACAAAGCTCATTACTGATGAGCTCTTCACTTATGAGCAACTCGTTTAATGTGTGTTAATAAACACAGGGTAACAAATTGAACAAAAATACGCGTTCCGTGGTTAGCGCCTCAGGTGGTCTGGCGTGAAACTAACTCTTGTGCTACACTTACACTCGTATCCTTGCGAACAGCTACAACTGTATGTTTTGAACTTGTCTGCCATTGCTCATCTGGGTGAAATAAGAGGGAGTTGTGAGTGTTAGGCCTTGTACACATGAATGCAATTGCCGGAAAAAAATATATATAAATTAATTGTTCTTCGCATTTTTCCCGGTAAACCACAAGGAGATCCCAAATTGTATTAATATCACATACCCCAATGATGACTTACAATGTTGTAAGTACTTTAAGTCCCGAGCTTTATAGTTTCAACCACTATTAGGTCAATTAATGGAATCAATTGGGGAATTTAATGTCTTACCAGCAACTTGTCATGGTAGCTCGGTTAGAGCAACCGGACGGAGATCGGGAGATCCGTAGTTTAAATCCCGGCTACGTCATTGAATTTTTCAGTCGTCTGATTCTACCTTTCCAAAAGTATAAATGTTTTCAGACAAATGCACTAAATGGTCTGAACAAACCTCACTACATTTTCACGTTGTCCTCGTTGTAGGACTTACTTACACCCCAATAGCTTTGGTCAGTAGCCTGTCGAGGAGCAAGCAAACTTTTGGATCTTGGTACACCCAGTATGGGTGATCAGCCCAATGCCTGGTATAACGGTGAAGAAGAATGAAATGATGTGTATTGATGAAGGGATGATAGGAAAATTTTCCAACCCAGTATTCGTTTAACGACCGAGAAAAAACGAGAAAAAGTCTTCGGCCAGATTGGTCCGCCTGAGCCATCCCGCTTGCTTGTATTAATGCTGCCTACATATTTTTCTCTTTCGTTCAAGTAAAACATAAGTAAAAGATGATGATGGACCGTAAATTTCTCCATTGTGATACAGAATATACTGAAAATAAATTAAAGAATTTTAAATTAAATCATGGTGTTGGATTTAAAACTTTGCCAGAGTGACACAACTGATTAAATACCGATTGAAGTGTAAGCTCCTGCCCATGAAGGATGTATAAACCATACATTGTTGAAAATAAATACAAAGTTTATTCATTGTTGTCATCAACATATTTATCAGACAATCTGCTCCCTCTCCCTTGGAGTAAAATCAAATTTTTAATATCCAAACCAGTGTGCTTTTTTGGCAGAAAAACCACTGCGTTGAGAATCCAGTAATTTATTTTGTTCACGCCGAAATTGATTTTTTAATGGTTGAATTTTCCTCTGCATTTCCATTACGCTAGCTTCATGTTTTCTTATATGTTTTCGTTTCTTCGATCTTCTTTGTCCTACTCGAATAGTGTTTATACTGTACGTCCCATAAGCATGCAGTAGAATGTATTTCTTCGAACAGTGACAGTGTTAGAGGTCCTCATTCTCCAAAATATCTAATTCTTACCTGATTTTATCTGCGCACAACTGAAAGGGACAGCAATAGGTAGTATTGGGGTGGTATGTATCTGCCCGCAAACACGTCCAGATCTGGTCTATTACACTTATTTTCCATCTCGAGTGGAAGGGTGGAATTAAAAAAAAATCTGATGTGTTACACTCTACTCTTGCACAAGATATTTAAAAACGCTTATTTTCCATATGCTTCATGTTAACCGAGATATCGAGATGTTAATTTTATTGCTAATTTTCTTGTAGATGCAAGGGGAATTGGTAGGCTTTAAGCGATAGTCAAATATTTTAAGAGCTGGTTGCTATGTGGAGTATTCCATTCTCTTTGCATGTCTAAGACATAAAAAATGAATAACGAATTCCCATTTGAGAAAAAGTATAAGTATTGGAAAATTTAAGGTAATAACAAGCAATATCTCGAAAATGGTTCACCTAACAAAAAAAATGTATAAGACATAAATTGTGTATTTTAACGCGATCTACATTTTTGTGTAGTAACATTTTGTCTATCTCTTATGGTTTACCAGTTATGCAAAAGTCGTTCACAATGAAGAATACTTTTGGGGACATTCCCAAAAAATTCAAGATATACATTTTATTTGTCATGATAGTATCTTAAATATATGATATTTTAATCAAAATCGTTAGAGCTATTTTTGAGAAAATTAACATTTTTGAAAAATATTCCATGTAAAGGGTAATCTGGGGGTGGGGGGATTTTCTTGAAAACCTTCGTGTCGCATCTCTGGACGATACTGAACCTAAATAGCAAGTGTGTTTATCCGACTGTTCGTTTCTGAGTTATGTTGTTCACACACACACGGACATGTTTCCAAAAATGCTTTTTTTGGATTCAGGGGTCTCAAAACATATGTTTGCGGTGAAATCCCGGTATCGAATTTTTGGGTGGAATACAATACTTCCCCTACTTACTATAAGTAGAGAAAGTAAAAAAAAATCGCAAACAGATTTATACAGGTTTTTGACAGTTTGTATGCATTTGTTTGTTTGTGTGCAATTGCATACAGGTCAGGACTAGGCCTTATGAAAACTGTGATCATTTTCGAAATACTAGTTTATTAAGACGTGCAGCTATATTACAGTTCATCGGAATGAAGTGCTTTGAACCACGTACATAGTAAGTGGAGAAGGTGCTGCATTCCATCCAAAAATTCTATATCGAGATTTCATTGGAAATACATGCGTTGAGGCCTCTGAATCAAAAAAAAGTATGTTTAGGAAAAGTTCAGTATAACTTAAAAACAAAAGTCGAATAAATACTAAACTTGGTATTTAGGTTTACTACTTTCTAAAGTTGCGACACGAAAACTTTCAAGAAAATCACCCCACCATAAACTACACTTTACATGGAAGATTTTTTGTAACTTTTCATTTTCTAAAAAATGGCTGGTACGATGTTGATTAAAATATCATATATTAATGATATTTACATAACAAATAAAATGTATATCTTGAATTTTCTGGCAACAGCCTGTGAAGTCCCCTTCATTCGGAAGGAATTTTGTATAATCTTGTATAAATAGTAAAGGTTAAGCGATAGACGAAAACGTACTACATAAGAAATGTAGATCTCTTTAAAACAACACGATTTACTTCAAATAACCTATTTGTAGCGTTAGCCATTTCCAAGATATTCGTTATTAATGAATTGAATTGTTAATACGTTTATCATTATTTCCAAGTCCTGTGGACAAGAGTTGTTTCTCCGGATGTCATGGAAACAGTATGGAATTTTAAGGCCAGCATGTAGCGTCCAGTTATTAAACATTTGACTATCGCTGTTCCCTTTGTATCTATAACGAAATGTGTAATGTAACTATTTCTGTAAACGTTTGTGTCGATTAAAATGGAATATATATAAAAAAATATGGCTTCTATAATTAGTTTTTATATTCACTAATAAATGATAGAGGGTAGAGAAAGTCATGTAAATGTAACACATCAGATTTTTTTAAAACGCTTTCATCTATTTTCACATAATTTGTGAACAAAATTGCATAAACTCAGGTAGATTAATAGCGTACTAGAGATTATTTTCAGTTAGCCACTGGCGTTGACAGTTCTTTGTTTCTACCTGCTTCCCACGTAAGAAAACACGCTCATCACGTCACATTACTAATTAATCTGGAACGAGGGATTTCGAAGGTGACTAAGAAACATGTTTTGTTATAATTTTAAATGCATCCAAAACAGAAGTAAATATTACTATCTCTTCTCTCACCAGTGAAAGGAGGAATCCTGTTTTAATTAGTAATTGCCTTCATTATGATTTAGAAATACCTATTTATTGCTTTAGTTAAAACACTGCAGAATGCAATCCCAATTAGATAATGAATTTAACTGCTGTAGCAGAAAATTGCGCATTTGATGAAGTGTTGCTTTATAATCATAAAATATCGTTACACATTTAACTCTTTGAAACATCCGTGTTGCGTCAGGCGAAAAGCCAGTACTTATCGTTTAGGTAGTAACGAGGTGGTTCTTTATGATCTGTTAATAAAGGGGAGCAGGTTGGATTAAATGTGCAATGGGCCTGTTACTCTAAAACATTTGTGTGACTAAACCTTACTTTCTAGACCAAAGAAAAGAGCGTATAAAACCGATGGCTTTATTCCGGGTTTAAGTTATATTACCATTTGCTAGAGTCGCATATGCTACAAAGTTCTTAACTTCAAGTTACCCCTAAATAAGCCACATTATTAAAATTCAGACACTGAAACATTTTACACAGAGTGCTCAAAATTTGGATTAAAATCTTCTAGGGGTAATAGAAGGGGCTAAAATAAAGCCTTTTGTTAAATCACTTATGATTTGTAAACGAGTAATCAACCATTAATATATCATGCCCCTATTCTTCTTACAATACAAGCATTTATCGTAGGTGGTATTGCCTGTTTTAACAAAGACTGTAATGCCAATATTGCTGGGAGCTGGAGACATGGCTAGCGACGTATGAGAGTGATAACGGAGTGAGGGTAAGAAGGTGGAGTGACGTGAGGATAACTTCATACTTTCCGCTGCGAGAGGTACGGAAGCCTCGTCTCTGCACATTCCTAATTCTGGCCACTTCTGAACTCCAGACAGTAAATCTTGCAAATAGTTGCGGAAGCTGTAATAATGCTTCCAGAAATATAATCTAAGAACGCAGGAGAATCGTGTAAGGCTTTCATGCAGTACTAGAGAGAGACTAAGGGAATTAAATGTGGGATCTTGCAGGCCAATGCACAGGTCCTCTTCGACCAATCCAGCGAATACAGAATCCTTTGAGATTATGACATAAAGATGGGGTAGATCCATTCTATTGATACCATAGCGCTTCCCTGTATAGCCATATGCCCTCCACGGTTATCGGTAATAAAAGCGTTATTTACTGTTTAGAGGGCATCAGGATAGGGTCAATATGGTCACCGGCGATATGGACTCAGGTGCTCAGAGCAATTATATCTTAACAGATATAATGAAAATGGATTCAGTATACGCAAATTGATTTAGCACAAACAATTAGTTTACGAACCATAGCACGTATTACAAAGATAAGAGATGAAATTAATATGTATGGCTTGCAATAGATTCCGAATTCACCCATACTAAAATTTTATCTTATGTTACATTGTCGCATTGTTGCTTTATCACTATGTAATGCGAATGATTTTGTTGATATTATATAATTTCTTTAATGGTGCATGTAAAATTTCTTGTTAACACAAGCAGTAATATTAATATGTATCTCTTTCTTGTTTCAGGTGGGTTGATCGTAAACAGAATATTCCAGTGCCTGAAAAAGGTAATGAAACGTAATAGTCAAGTTGCATACGACTGTTTTTGGGCGACCACGCTATAATTTCAAAATTTTGAGTTTTTACAAAACACATCTTACCTAGTTAATTGTGTGTAATTCAATGCTAATCGAATGGTAGCATTGATGACAGGACCTTGAGCGTGTTTGCGAGTAATGCAACAGATGGCAGCACTGTTGAGTCCACGCCGTATTTATTGATTTTTTTGGAGGTAATTTAAAAGTAACACATATTGAAACAAAAGAAATAAACTCAAATTATTAGAATATTACAATTAGAATGAACAGAATGCATTTTGTTTAAAATACGCATATTTCATTGTTTAACTGGGGAATGGATCCCAGTGGACTGCTGCTTTGGAGGTGTTAAAATATATGGGCGATAGGGGGGCTGAGTGTGCTGCCGAGTAAGAACATGAGACGCTGAAATGTTATGGATGACATAACAGTTAAGTTACGTCACATATAATTAGGGTGTTATAGTGTGGTCAACAAAAAAGTGTGCCCCTAAATACATTACGCTGGAATACATTGCATTATCCCACTTTCCATCATTTTTCGGAATTCAAACTAAGGAAAATATTAAACATTGTCTCACTTTCGCAGTACTCTACTTGCCACCTAGCGTTGATACCCTTTGCTCTGCTCTTTTCTCGCCTTGTTTACGTCGAAGCACTTGATATTTTGCTGTAGTACACTCTAAATATCTGGCAAATTGTATTGAACATTTCCAGGCACATACGCGTAACGTAGATAAAAATATGTGATATAAATGTGACTTTCTCTATCGTTTGTTAGTAAGTATACAAATTATTCTTACGAAAGTTTATTTTTCTATCTACTTCATTTTAATCTAGATAAATCTTTGCAGAAATAGCTACATTACACATTCCGTTATAGATACAAAGGGTACAGCGACAGTCAAATGTTTAAGAACTTCCGAATAAGAGGACTTCACGAGATATTCCCAGAAAATTCAAGACATACATTTTATTTTTCGGGTAAATGTTTTTAATATGTGATGTTTTATACAATCAAACATTTTGAAAATGCTTCATATAAAGAGTACTTTGTAGTGAGGTGATTTTCTGGAAAATCTTGTTTTGTATATTTGGAAACTAATGAATATAAACATCAAGTTTGGTGTTTATCCCACTTCTAAATATGCTTTATTATTATTATTATTATTATTATTATTATTATTATTATTATTATTATGGGTGTCTCAAAACGTCTATTTTCGTTGAAATCTCGGTATGAAGTTTTTGGGTGGAATACAATACCTTCTCTAGATTCTATGTACGTGTAAGAGAAAGTAAAACTCAAGAAACAGGAATGACCGAAACATGATAAAGCTATACAAACCACCACCGACCGGGATGGCTCAAGTGGTAACGTCTGTTGTCGCATTCGGGAGGTCCGATCAATTTGACTGGGTTTTTTTCGTGGTTTCTTTCAAGCGCCAATTAATATCAAATTGGATATTTAATATCACGACCTTAAGTCTAAACAATGGTAAAAATAAAAATGGATGGTAATAGCCAATGCTCTGCCATCTACACACAGAAAATCAAAAGAGGTATACTGGACGGCACCCTAGTGCCACTTTACCGCTAAGGCCTCGAAGCAAGATGGTATGGTGCAGGGATGATGAGACCTACAAGGTTAATTGTCCGCCACACACCAATCCAAGAGGCATCTCCTAACAGATCCATCGCGATATGACCGTAGTTAAAAGTACGTAAAATAAACAGAGAAAAAAGTACAAACCAGAAAACCTGGAAGGATGGTAAAAAGACACATGTAAATAAATAAAGCTGGTGATGGATTATAAACCATTACTAAACATATTACATTACGGCTAAGCTAATGGTTCAGCTGACCCCACTAGCCACGACAAAATTTGTTCTACTCTGTCGTAAGATACGTCATTTCATCATACGTATCATTCGCAAAGCACTATCTCTGCTTTTGTGATTGATGGTGATGAGCATGAAATGCTACTAGGAACCATGAAGTATGAAAGAGTGCATAAAATAACAAACCATCACACTCTCATATCCCATCTGTACATCCAGTAAAGGTGTCATTTGCACCAAAGTCGTTAAAATAATGAGATTTGTTTATAAGCCTGCCATTCAGCGTAACACGAATGTAAGAGTTGCCATAAACCCCAATATTCCGAGTCATTTAGAGAGGGATGATGTGGGGATAAATATGGAGTTAAATATCCCCCATACTGCTGCACTGACAGCATAGCAAAATACATTCCCCGCACGTCAATTATAATGTCACTATAAATTAGATTGACGTACACTGTCGAAATGCTTCAGTGGCGAGTACAAACAGCACACTAACGATAAATGTGGCCATGTTGCACAGCACACTCCGATTTGATCACTTGTTAAGTACAGTGAGAGTATGCTGCCCTACGAGAAAAGCTTTAAACATCTTAAGTGTTACATTCATGTGACTTCCTCTATCCACTAACGTTTAGTTTATATAGCTTTTACGAAAGTATAGTTTCTATGTATTTCATGTTAATCGAGATAAACCTTTGCAGAAATAAGTTCATTACACATTTTGTTGTAAGTGCAAAGGGGATATACGAGTCTCTGAGGCAAAGTAAATTGAAATTGTATACTGTTTGTATGACATTTCAAGAAACAAAAAGGTAAAGGAAAAGGTACGTATCACGGAGGGGCCCCCTGAACCGAGGCAGAGCACCGTACGCAGGCCAGTCGGCCCATTGTGCTTCAAACAGGACACCTGGGAGGAAAGAATGAGGGGAGAGACCCGAAGGGCGACGAGATCCGAATGCCGACGGGCACAATCGTGGACGGGGCCCCTAACGTTTCCAGATAAAACGCATCCGATGATGCACGATCCTACCTACAGCCAGCAACTTCCAGGGTCCCCCGGAGCGGAGCACCACGCTGAGGAGAGACCTAACTGAGCGGTACCGCAGAGACGTCAGGGTCAAATCCAGAATTTCCAGGTTCGATTCCCGGCTGGAGGATGGATTTTTTCTTTATCCAGAATTATTCCCCATCCTCCCTACATTTTCGAAGTATGAGTGAGAGAGTAAATGTGTATCTGAATTTAATGCTTAAATAGATAACCCAACGTACGCTAATCCTAAGATTAACGGAATAGTAAAACGAACGAACATCATTGCCGATGGGCAATTGTTCCAAAGTCCAAGTCGCTGGTAACCTTAGATGGATAAACCGTAAGAGATAGACAAACTCTTACCGATCTCATTAAAGCAAATTTATGTCAAATAAATTGCTTTGCGGCTTCCGAGATATTCTTTGTAATTGGTTTGAATTCAAATACTTTTATATTTTTTTCGCTTTTCATATTTTCTCGTGGTTATGCAAACAGCATGGAATTTTAAAGCCATCACACAGCGATCCGCAATTTAAAATTTTATCACTTTAGCCTGGTGCATCCTGAAACCTACAAGGAATGTGTAAATATGTGATGAGAGTTTATTTCACAACTAGACAGAATAATAAGCTTTTGTAAGAATAGCTTTAAGGAGTGCGTAGAGAAAGTAATGTGAGAAAACATCAGTATTTTTTTAAAGACTAGTCGCTAAGGCATTAAGTACAAATTCCCAGGTCTATAAACGTGAACATTAACGTTTGTATCCTCACATCTACATTACCAAACCTTTTAAACATTACATTCTCCAATTTACGAGAGTCATAATGAAAGTCGAGGGCAACAATTTTTGAAAATCTTAATCTTTATTGTTTAGTACATCATCTTAATCCATAGACTTTTCTGTCGCTTTTCAACATAGCCTCTATTTCTTTGCACACATTCTTCCCATCGTTCTGCAAGTTTGAAAATACCCTTATGATAGAACTCCGTTCTATCTGCCCAAAGACACTGATGCACTGCTTTCCGACTATCCTCCACCGTCTCATAACGTTAGCCTCGCATCTGTTCCCTAACAGAACCGAAAAAATGGCATTCGGTGGGTGCCAAATTGGGACTGTAGGATGGAAGAGTTTCCCACCCAAATCTCCCGATCTTGTCCGCAGTGGTTGTTCTCTGATGTTTGTGACCTTGTGGGACCCAACAGGTGCAAACTTTTCGATAAGCTTTTAATCATTTCTTGCACTGCACTATGTCCTTCTGCAAGTTTTACAACGATTTCATCCACAGTGACACAACTGTCTTCTTTAATGAGAATTCTTGTTGCGTTCCGTGGACGAACCGCTAGAGGCTCATCTTGGATACTCGTGTTCCCATATTTGAAATGCTTCACCCATCTCCTAACACTACTGGCGCCCATGCAGACATCTCCATAGGCACGTTGAAATCTGAGGTGAGCGGCAGATTTTTCCTCTTAAAAAGGAATTCAGTGAGAGCACGTTGTCAAAGCGAAACACTTATGTCCGCCATTTTGGAAATAATGTGTGGTCACGTGATAGACGTTAATGATAAATTAAATTAAGTTTTATTTATGAACGCTCTTTAACTGCTGTGGTCCTTAGCGTCCCATTCTATATTGGGGTGAAAGAGCGGAAATTTTGCTCAGAGACCTCTATCAGGCTTGAGGTTCTTTTATTGCCGTAAATCTACGACACGGCACCACCGGCTTTACTTCCCTTCCGAAGGAAGCCATGCTAAGAATTTACGCCCGAAAAAAATCCATCGCCCTCTGCCTGGTTTTAACCCGCGACACGGGACCACCGGCTAAAGATTTTTTTGCCCGAAAAAATCCATTACCCTCCACCGGGTTTGAATCCTAACGCTAATGACGTAACAATATGGCAACGTGGTGTAAAGTCTATAGATTACAATCCTGCAGTTGTTTTGTTACATTGTTGGAATTTTAATTTTAACAATGGGTTGCTCACGACTTTCAATACGATCTCGTATATGCAATTTCTACTCAGTATCATACCGAAAAAAACGGGACTCCACAGTTGACTAAAATAATACAAAATTGTATATGAAACATTCAGGGTTCGTATATTTGAACATAACGAACGAAAAGCGTTATTGGCTAGTGTTTGTGCACAGTTCCTTCTGTAAATGAGTTAAATCTCAGAGCATTTAAATTCTTACACTGCCGAAAACAGAAATGTAAGCTTTAATGGTCTTGTTCCGCAATCTAGAATAACACTCAGATGTTACCGTATCCAACGTTTTCTAGTCGAGAAATCGATTCATCCTTTCTTGATCCGCTTTCTCACATCCTCAATGATGCTTGCAGTAATCAAACATGCACAATTGCTGTCTGGAAAATTTCCCCTTCGATATCATTCGGTAACGGTTCCAACCTGCGTCAAGCGCATGCCTTGAATAATAGACTGAGAGCGAGTTTAATGAAACATGGCCGAAGTACATCAGCTGATCACTGAAACAATGTTTTGTTTTCCGCGCTCTGATTAGCTCACTAAGCTGCGCAAACATACCATTTGATGTGCTTGCTGTTATTTGTTTTAATCCTTTTCAACCTTAAACAGATTTTAAAATATTTTGAAGCATTGTGGTTAGTAGAACTACAGCGTTCAGCCTGTTCCTTGCGAAATTTAAAATGGCAGCAGAAGTATATGATAAGTATTTGATTTAATACTATCAGAAAAGTACTATACAAAAATTATAGATCTCTTTGAAACCATACAATTTATTTCAAGTAACTTTTTTTGGCATCAGCTATTTACGAGATATACGTTTTTATTGGTCTGAATTCTCAACAATTGGTCATTTTTTAAATTTCTGTCGCCATTCATTTATTTCTCACAATGTCATCAAAGAGTATGACATTTTAAGGCCAGCCTATAGCATCCCACATAAATATCTGAGTATCTACAACGAAATATATAATGAAACTATTTCTGCAAAGGTTTATCTGGATTAACATGATGTAGATAGAATAATAAGCTGAACTTTTATCTGATAATTTTATAGATATATTTCCTGATTTTATAAATTCAAAATGCATGAATTACAAAAATGAGAATCATCTTAAGATTTTCATTAATATGGAATTCTACAATGCACATAAGTAGTATGACAAAGAATTATAATACTCACTGTAGTGTAGTGGTTTCATGCCAAAATTGAGTTTAGTATAAGAAAAACGTAACTTTTTTAATCAAAACGCATAAATTTCAAAGGAAAAACGTGGCAATCCCACTGTTGTGACCATATAGGTCACGAGTCAATGAAATTGCAATAGCTTGATTGAAAAGCTCATTGGACCATTAAGTGTTGTTCCGTTATACACTCCAACAGGTTCATTACATTTTAGAAATCACAAATAATTGCGGTCATCATGGATGTATCCCTCGGGCCTGGTGTGAAACTTCACACCTTTTTCATCACTTGCTCTCCGCTTATGGAAAGCGGCTGGACTTCAGACTATTACTGTAACTTAAAGTCAAATATATTTTTACTTTCTTTGCCGCGTAATTAGGTTAGGTGGAATAAGTATTGTATTCCACAAAAAATCACCAAAAGTCTGTTTTTAATATTCTTTGAATCCCACAAAAATGTTCAGGATAAGATCGTATAAGTGTGTGTGTTTGTGTTTATCTGTCTGTCTGTCCGTCTGCGAACAGCATAGGATTAGCATTACACTACGAAGGGGATGCCCACACAAGGATTTTTTGGGATGAAGGAATCGCAGGTGACGTATGGGCTGCAGGACCGGTTGACGCAGGCGTCAGAGACGCGCAGAGGTCCCTAGCAGCTACAAGCTTGACCACCCGGCCGGAGAACGCTTAAGGCAGCCCTACCAAGCCACCAGAGTGTGGCTCACGGGTTCCCCTCCAGTGGAGACCGGGGAAAGCTCGACCCAGCAGCAGAGAGTCAAGCGGCCTCCATCGAGGCCAAAAAGTAGTTCCAACACGCAAGTCATCTGCGCCATCTTTCCGGAGTAGTCCGAGACATCCCAGAAGCCAACTTGTAACGCGAAAGAGGAAGATGAAATGAGAGGGAATGAGGGAAGAGAAATTCGGGGAGTAAATGAGGCTTCCCAGCATTCGCATAGGAGCCGGGGAAACCCCTGAAAAAACCATGGGTCAGGAAGGTCAGCCACGGGAATAGAACCCACGTCTACAGATGACCGCCTGAGCCATCCCGCTCGGTTGCGAACAGCTAACTCAAAAACGAAACGCTGATGAATACCAAGCTTAATATTTAAATTATACACAAAATTGTTATAGAACTATTCCCATCCCACTACGCATTTTCTTTATTTTATCAAAAACAACTTTAGAAATTATCATAAGTTTGAGATATTTACATGATAAATACAATTTACATATTGAAATTTCTGTTAATAGCCCTTGAAGTCCTGTTCATTCTGAATGAATTTTGTAGAAGCCGGAATAACTTGAAAGCCGTAAGAAGTACACAGAAGTTTAATTTACTCAAAATAGCAGATCTTTTTAAAATAAAAGTGTTAGTGGTGTTAACAGTTTCCAAAATATTTGCTGTTTGATTTTTTTAGAAGTGATAAGTTACCTTCTTTTGTTTAAGAGCCAACGTATATAACCTGTTTTTCAAAGCCTTGCTATCGCCTGCTTTTTAAACTCTTGTGTAGCTAAAATAAGATATATATGGGAACCAACTTGGCCAAAATGTATCATACTTAACAGGGAGTGGATAGTAAAATACGTTTTCTTAATACCTTTATAGAATAACTATGAAAGTAATTTATAATCAGTATAGAAAGTCGCGAGACTGTAACGCACCATAGTTTTACATGTATGCTAGATACCTCGGAGTAACCGAGAACACTTTGGAGGGTCACCAGCACACACGAATAACAAGTTTGATGCGCCTTCGAATACCTCGTCGTGGGAGCTCAGCAATAGAGCATCGGCAAGGAAAGCCGAAAATCCGTAGTTCGAGTCTCGGCTATGACACTGAATTGGCTATAAAGAGCAATGTGAAAGAACAATTAATAAGAGATAAATAAATCCGACATTGCGTATAATTAGAGCCCAGAATTAAAACTTTGCTTACAGACCTTCAGTGTGAGAGTGCAATAATAAAATTATAACTTTGTTTTTCTTCCTTTCTTGAATGTTTCACAAATTTTAGGTATTTCTTACCTTCTTAAAATATCGGAGAAACTTCTTACTTTATGCTAACTTAGGGCTCCAAGGTTTTCGGGAAAATTATATAAGAATGTATCTTCAGACTAATACTGAATCCTAAGCCTTTGTAGTTGCATCTGATTATTCTTCATTCTTTTGCTCCTGTGGTCATACAAAGAGAGGAATAATTTTAAATCCAGCAAATAAAGACCCACGTTTTAAACAGTTGACTATTGCTTCTGCCTCCTGCATTACCATTATTCCTACAACGAAATGTAAAATGAAACCATTCTTGCAATCGTTTATCTCGTTTAACATGAGGTCGAGATAGGAGTGAGATTTTATAAGCATAGTGTTTAGAAGAATGAACAGAGAAAATCATGTGAATGTAACATCGACTCCTCTTTTTTTTCTTGAAGGCTTGGCAATAAAGTCAGTCATCAGATTAATGAGCTAGATTTCTGAAAGTCTGTTTCCAACATATTCACTGAACATTCTTTAAATTCATGCTATACATCATTAATTCCAATACGGAACAGTTTTTCTAAATGCGTATAGTGAATGAAGTTTAAAACGACAGTAGTAGGAGTAGGAGCAGCAGCAGCAGTCAGCAATTAAAATAATGACAGAAGAACTTGACTTACACAACCGAAACTCAGCGGCTTATGAAATATTGGGATCTTTATTAACCACGGCAGTTAGATTAATTTCGGTATACCACAGCTGAACGCATCGCTTAGCAATAGCGAACTGTCACATTCGGCCGGTTTTTGATTAGGAGTTTCAAAGCAAGTGGGAAGTTTTGACTAATTATCTGGCCCCCTGCCGAGGTTAGGGTATTTTCATAATAAGGTGACCCAATGCTGCCAACTCACTCTTGACCTCTAGCACCAACATACTAGCTGTATGTAAATGTTCGAGCTAACAGGCGCGATGATAACTTTCAAGCGATAATTGGATAACTTAGCATATTCTTTTGACATTTTAAATAATGTGACGCAATAAAACCTTCTGATGAAAACAAGCAAGTGTGCCAACAATTCACAACTATTGCAGAGCAATATACAAAATCCAAGAAGCTAATAACTACATTTATTTAGTTTTAAAGAAACATAAGCATAGTATTTCGGAAGTTTGGTGCTTATAACAAATAAAATATAAATTTGCTGCGGAACTAACAAGCGATATTAAAGACTAAGCGATGATGAAAATTTTAAATTTTATATTTATCAAAAAGTTTTCAAAGTAGATTCACACTAATTATATTTCCCGATATTTCTCGTCTTAAAAGGCCTATATTAATTTCGATTAAACTTTCCTCATATCGTAAATATGAAAAGTTTACCGTCTTTAGATTGAATAATTTTTAAACTATAAGAGGAGGCTTTCGCAAGCAATTAGCTCTATCCTGTCCAGGTATGGAATTTTATTCTTGATTTGGAAATTTTGTAATTAAAACTGGTAATTAATTGTTCACGGGTGGCTTTTCAGTGACAGCTTCTGTGACTAACATATTAGAGTAGTTTATGACGTGCGGTTTGGTATTTCCCTTGAAGGGTCGTACAGTTATTCCTAATTATTTAATTTAATTATAATCGTGTTAATATGTATTTAAAACTAAAAAGAAATTACGTAACATTAATCTAATAATTTATAACGCATGGGTATCCCTGGCATGTTAAAGTTGGGGGTGGAGGCGCTGATTGCTATAATGAAAGAAACACACAATTACTTTGTGTTCTTATTATGTGTATAATTTACATTAAATGTTGATTTGTTCAAATTAGAATACTCTCGGTCAGCCCATCGGTAATGTTAGTAACAGAAAGGTTGAATAAAATGCAATGCGTGCAGATCATTTGTTTTAAAAAGTGTGCGAATGTACATATAAGAAAAATAAATTTATAATAAATTCTTTGGTTCTGCTTACGTATGTCTATCGGAACAAATGCTTTTAGAAAATAATGTTGATTCTAGCACAGACGTTCAAAAAATACAAAAAAAACTCAGAAATATACTGTTAAATGTACAAGAACTCTAAAACAATTGGGGGATGCATGAACCCCATCCCGTAGTCAGAGAAGCCCATGGTATAACCTTTTGATTAAATTCAATTTATATTATATTAACACAGTATCAATAGCCTAACTTTTAGACCACCCTATTTTTCTTGCATTTATGACATGACAATGTGTTACTGAATTTAAACTTTTTCCGCAGCATCGGAAATGAAAATCCTATATTTAATCATATTTTACGAACTAAGCCTCCAAAATTCACCGTATCATAAAAGTTCAGGAAATTATAATATGTAAGCATTATTTATTTTGGAAATACTAGAATTTGGCTGCTTTAGTACCTGAATATTGTCTCTGCAGTCTGATTTTAATGTGAATACAATAAAATTATTAAATGAAATATAAACTTGAGCAAAAATATAGCTAGCCAATAGAACTCTGTCGCTTAACCACCTTTGGGAGAAGGAAAGCCTGTTGGAAAAGGCTGATAAACTTTGTTGATTCAGTTTTATTATTATTTACGATGTTTTGGCATTATCAAAAGCATTATAGATGTTATGATTGTTTCTAGGTACCGATTTTCTATACAGATAAAAGAAGGGGGTAATAATCACAAAATGATAGACAAAATTGGCAGTGTTGTATAGTTATGATTGGTTTAAATTAAACGTTTTCTCTGGTCTTAACAATCGAAAGTAGTATGACGTACTGAGAATGCATATAACAAGATTATCGATAATTAAATAAGTTTTCTCGTGGATTTATTCATTGCGTCACTGCTACTGGTTTCATTTTACCTGCAACCTATTCAGAGAACAAAATTTTCAGCACGGAAGAATGGTGTGGTTTTTTTTTTCTTTTTTCATTTAAAGTTTTCTATAACTAGTGTATTTTGGGACAAATATAATAATGATAGCCTACAATACCAACTAAATACAACAAGAAGCCATAAATATGCATAACATCGCTGTTCTGAAAATTTTACATAAATACAAATGAGCATAGGTGCTTTAAAATTAAAATAATAAAGTGATAACGATAAAATTATGGCGATAGATGGCTGCAATTTGTTGATATTCCTTAAATTTTAATACCGAATTCCGGTTAGTCACTCCATGAGCTATTTAGTCATTATAAACTAATTATAGGTGCTATTTGAGAGAGTTATTGTCAAGAATAGTCATTTTTGTAGTCGTTTACATTATTCTAATGCAGGACTTCAGAAAGAAAATTATGTACATAGTTGACAACGTTGTTATAAAGGAAAATGTGCATTCATATCTAGAGTACAATTTCCTCAGCATTTGTAACTGTATGCGACAGCATAAAAGCACAGCTAAAGACATAAAGTAGGTAAAATACGACTACCGCTAAAGCTATTTAATCTACGTCAGTAAAGAAGGTAACTGCTTCGCATGCATGGGAAACATAACCTCACATTTTGAGGAAGGCTGTGGCAGCGGAAAGTCTGCTCACGTGCAGGACGATGTAAGGGATGCCAACACTAGCGGCAATGTAATCTTGCCGCGCGATAACGAGAAGGGGCGGGACGAGGGGAGGAGAAACTTTTTAAAGGATAAAGTTTCTTCAAAATTTTATGAGACCGCACCAGAAATATTAGTGGTGAAAAAGACGGAGACATAACGACTTCGAGGCAGAAAATAAAAGAGGGATTTGTAGAAAAAAGGAGTGGGGAGGGACAAGTGATCTCGCAGACTTAAGTCTCAAGCTCCAACAAAAACGCTTAAAGCGTGGATATCGAATGTAAAGGCACTTTGCTGCTACTTTCATCTAGTTTCGAAATTAAAGTTTGCCAACTGCATCTTACGAGATGGAGCAAAACCGACGTAAAGTTTAGAGGTACCATTAACTAAAGTCATCACAGAAACGTCACGATTCTCCGAGAAAAAAAACATACGTAGTACACTGAATACAAATGCAAATTTTACATTAAGGCTTTAAGAAGCCATAAAAGTGTTATTTTATATGGTTAATATAATACAGTTGTCACAACTGATATTTTCTAAATTTTGCAGAAATCTCCAGATAGAAATATGGTCGTTTTTCCTAACTGTATGTTTCAAATATGCGGTGAATATTTTTAAAATAATCAATTATTAACTTTAAGACAGCTGTTCTCAAATCTTTATCTTAAATTTTAATATTAACAACACACCAAGTATAGGAATCTGTATGTTACTAAAAGTCGAGATTGATTCCAGAATATACAGGCACTAAATTTCCAAATGTAGTTTTTCAATCTGCTTGAACGTCAGTGTCATTAAAAAATAATATCCCTAGATTCTAATTAGTGATTCTCATTCTTGTAGATGTTTTGAAGTTTAACTCTCGGAGCTTCGCATTACATCTGCATTAGAGTCATTTATCATTGTAAAATGCTGGCTCCGAAGTTTGAGCGAAAGATCGTACTCAGATGGACTCCTGTCTGGGCTGAAGGTTGGTTGAAGGAGTGTTTCCCAATTGTAATCGATCAATACATGCCCCATGGCTTACTTGCATTGTCCTGAAGAGGCAGGACTCCACACTCCAACAACTGTAGTTAGTTCTGGTGCATTTTCGTACACAATTTCTAATACAAAACTTCTGTTCTAGGTGTACTATATCCATGGTTTATCTCCTTAAGGGTCATGCGTCTCTCTTCTTGCAAAATACTCATAATACTGACATTTACTGAGATCCAAAAATGAGACGGTTATCCACGGCATTAACTGAAATTGTCTTCTATATCGAGTTAGATCATCCGAAAATAGTGATACGTTCTAGTGTCAAACACTTCTCGAAACAATTCATAAAATTCTGTCTGTGTATATTAAAATATAAATTCGTCGTCCAAGATACTAAAGTGACTACACTGGCTTTTATCGTCATTTCAGTTGTTTATAGAGGAAGAAGCTCTTCAGAAATTGAGTTGGACCTATGCAGAGTTGTTGAGAATCACTCACACTAAAAGTGTAATGAATAACAATCATGCATCTCTATAGAGACGAGAGCACATACACGTTTTGCGTTATTTCTAGCTTTCCCCTTGTATACAGGATAGAATCCTGCGTTCCAACAACGTTGAAATCTCAAGTGTCTTCTAGTTATCAGTTGCTCATGGCTAATATACTATTATATTGACTGAATATTTGTTGTTTTGACTGCAGTGACTATTTCTCGTGTGTAATAGAACCTGTGTTACTTAAGCTTACAGTAGATAATCGTTCGAATAGATATTGTGGACGCGTATCATTGCAAACTGTAGGAGAAGAGGTTAACGGGTATGTTGGGCTGCACTGGTAGGCAAGGAAAAGGAAAGTTGAAAAGATCCAAACAAGGCGAGGCAGTTCAGCTATGAAATCTGGGATTTAAATAATCTTTAGCAGTTGTGGTCTGTTTATGCTACCTATTTTATTTCAGTCTTTATTATAACTAGAAGATCGTTGATATGAAAATTAAATTAAATTCAGTTCTATTTCTGGACGCTCTTTAACTACCATGGTTCTTAGACTCCCATTCTATATTGGGCATGAAAGGCCTCCGAGGCCTCTTTATCCGGCTTGAGGTTCTTTTACATGCCGTAAATCTACGACACGGGACCACCGGCTTTACTTCCTTTCCGAAAGAAGCCATGCTGAGGATTTTTACGCCCAAAAAAGATAATCCATCGCGTTCTGCCGCGTTTGAATCCGTGACCTCGAGAACTAAAGGCTAGCACTGTACCCCTAGACCACGAGGGACGACTTGCGCAATTAAGTCGCACAATCTTGCTAAATTGGGAAAAACACGGCAAGAAGTCTGTCACCTGTGTTTAGATATTGGAGTAGCTCAATTGGCCGTGCAGACGTGCAACATACGAACCCATGTAGAATTTGGGTATTAATAGTGACGTAACTTTTATTCAAGAACTGCATGTTATTTTGTTGACTGTCTTTTGACTACACGGACCATATCAGATAGTGAATGAATGGAGATGAATTTAGAACTAGAAGGCTAAAGCTGCTGACTGAGAGAACCCGAATGTAAAACACAGCCAACTAGTTTGGCCCAACAGGAATTCAAACTAGGGCTCGCTGTGTAAGAGGAACCGTACCTCTACATTATCAAGGAGTTAAAAATGATTAAAAAAACACCTTTTTAATGTTTTTACTCTAATTCCTTTTTGGCTTTTGTTCTTTCTTCTCTGTTTTAAGTTTCTTATTTAGTTTGGACAGGTCACAACGTACAATGAATGAATAATACTGAAATGAACGTGGAAATGAGCTCGATTGTGGTCTATAAATCGATACCACGTTTTCATCAGATAAAGTGAATACCAAAATTCTAATTTTATCCTTACTTACAGTTCCATTACTTGTTTCAAATAATAAAACAACTTCGGCATCTATCGATAAGCGATATAATTCATTCCATTCGTTATGTCAAAAGGTTTGTACAATCACTAAATATTTCTAACTTTTTAATCTTCTGGAAAAAGTTTGAAAATAGGCATTAACACAAATAATAAGAACGAAGCTTTAGAAAGATTTAAGGCGTGGTTTTGGCTGCCTCCGCGGTCGAGTTCAGCGTGCGGGTTTCTCAACCAAGAAGGCCCAGATTTTATTCCTGGCTAGGAAAGGGAACTTTTCTTTAAAAAAAACTCCATTCCCCATCCTCTGCAGTGTCTGGAAGAATGAAAATGGGAGTGAATAAATGTGTGTTTCAATACAAAAACGCATAAATACCAATAAAATTAATGTTTACTTCACAGTTCAACGAGCTACAATCAGTAAAACAATAAACTAAACCTAATTATACACTTAAGTAATTTTCACTACCAATGACGAGTTCGCTTATATCCTATACAATAGCATTAATGTACATCAAAAGCAATTCTTCTATTCACATTACGTTGTTCGCGATATATTTTTGTCCGGAATCGATTTCAGGTTTAAAAATCTGATGCGTTCCACTCACATGACTTTCTCTACTTTTGTACAACTATTTTTACAAACGCTTTTCTCCATCCACTTCATTCAATCGATATAAAAATTTGCAGAAACTATGGTATTGCTAATTATCTTGTAGATGCAAGGGGAATTGGTAGGTTTTAAGCGATAGTCAAATATTTTAAGAGCTGGTTGCTATGTGGAGCATTCCATTCTCTTTGCATTACCAGGACATAAAAAAACGAAACCGAATTCCCATTTCAGAAAAAAATATAAGTACTGGAAAATTCAAACAACATGGAATATCTCGGAAATGGGTCACTCGACAACAAAAAATGTATACGACATAAATTGTGAGTTTTAACGAGGTCGACATTTTTGTATAGTAAAATTGTACCTATCTTTTACGGTTTACCAGTTATGCAAAATCTATTCAGAATGAAGAGGACTTTTGAAGACATTCCCCGCAAATTCAACATATACATTTCATTTGCCATAAAAGTATGCTAAACATATGATATTTCAATCAAAACTGTTAGAGCCACATTTGAAAAAATCAAAATTTTCGAAAAATGTTCCATTTAAAGGGTAGCCTGGGGTGGAGGGATTTTCTTGAAAATCTCCAAACATCTGATCCCATCTTTGAAAGATACTGAACCTAAATACCAAGTGTTCACAGACACAAACACGCACACGAACCTTTTTCTAAAAACATTTGTTGGATTCAGGGTACTCAAAACATGTATTTCCGGTGAAATCTCGATATGGAATTTTTGGGTGGAATGTAATACTTCCCCTACTTACTATACGTAGTAGAGAAAGTAAAAATAGCTGCTTAGTTCAATATACCAACTCAATGGAGATGCATTTTTCCAAACGTAAATGAGCAAAAGTACTTTGAAAAGACATAAAATGCTTATTACTATCATATTGAGTTGGAATTTTGTATAAGGTTTGATAAAAATGTAAGGACGAAGGAGATTAAAAATTGTATCGTTTTAAGGCAAGGCTGCAAGTTAAGCCCTATATTACTTAATTTGTTCATTGATGATATTCTAGAGATAATTAAGTTTGAAAATAGCCATTCTCCAATAATTGGGAATGAAAAGATACCAGGGTTACTATTTGCGCATGATTTGGTTGCAGTATCAATAACTACTGTGGGATTAAACAAAGTAATTGGGGCAATAGAGAGTTTTTGTAACAAGTGGAGTCTTAGGGTTAATACAAGCAAAACAAAAATAATGGTATTTAAAAAGGGTAATAAGTTGAGAAAGGATGAAAAATGCAGTTGGAAAGGTAAGGAAATTGAGGTTGTCATAAATTTTGATTATTTGGGAGTAAGACTAAGTAGCAATGGTAGATGGGGAGAACAAAAGAAACAGGTTTAACAAAAGGAAAAGTGGCAATGAAAGTTATTAGAGCATGTTTAGATAAAATACCCGGGATGCGCGTAAAATGGATAGAAAGGGTATATGGAGCAGTAGTTGAGGTAAAAATGCTGTATGGTGCAGAGATTTGGGGTATTGAGGAGGGGTGGGAACAGTAAATAAACTGCATAGGAGCTTTTGTAAAATAATTCTGGGTCTAGCAAGAGCCTCATCTAATGGGGTTGCACAAATGGAGTTAGGGAGATTTGTTAGTAAGACTAAAATTA
Organism: Deroplatys truncata; assembly: GCA_030765065.1. Taxonomy (NCBI): domain Eukaryota; kingdom Metazoa; phylum Arthropoda; class Insecta; order Mantodea; family Mantidae; genus Deroplatys; species Deroplatys truncata. Next base: position 110,123,924 of record CM060975.1, read on the forward strand.
TTGAAAGAATAGTGAAATATTGGTTGAGAATTAAGGAATCAGAGAATAACAATATTTTAAAACAGTGTTTGGAGGTTCAGCGATAGCTAAATAAAGAGGATACTTGGTACAAGCGTCTAGAAGCAATTCTCGATGAAATAGGGTGTGGGGATATTTGGAGATATAGACAATCACATGAGAAGAGTGTTGGAAAAGAGTCAGATTGAGGATTGAAGATATGCAAAGACAGGGAATAATTCGCAGTTTTAATTAAAAAAAGATCATTATATGTATATACAGAGATTAAAAGACATGGGAAAGAGAAAACTATGTTGATGTTTGTAATAAGAAAGCAAGAGAGGGCTTTGCATGGGCTAGGTCAGGGGTAGTGAGGTTAAAAGGCATAGGAGAAGGAGAAAGTGAAGGCAAATGCCCATTATGTAACAGCAAATTTAATAATTATTGGCATTTAATGTTAGAATGGGAAGTAACAATGAATATCAGGAAAAAATTGCAAAGAAACAATTGATCTAGATTACCAAATGAAGTTATAGGTAAAAGGATGTTAAGAGTTCAATCCTAGGAAAGTTTATTTGAAATAGGAAAATATTTAGGCGAGGTGAGAAATATATGGTTGAAAAAAATTAGAAATAGGGAATAGAAAGAAAACGTAGATTGTTGAATCATAAAATTAAATAGGACCCTAACTCGACAACCATGGTGTTGGATGTTTGCGGCTCTTATTAATGCAGCAACTTAGTATAAGAGAAAATCATATGTAAAGAGTAATGTGTAGAGAAAAAAATTAAGTATTATAGAACTTTACATGAGAATTAATTTATGTAATTAATGAAGTAAAATAAAATATCTATCTCTTGAGTTAGAATCATTTAGCAACATATTATTGCACGAAAGTAACCTACATGATCAGTGAATTCTCAGGTTTTGAACAGGAATTCTTTATACTTCATCATTGAGACCACAAATGGTGTTTCATTTTCGTTAATATGTTCCTTTTCGACCACAAATCATCCATTGTCTTTCTTATACAAAAAATAGGTATTGTATTGTGCAGCCCTTTTAATGCTTCTTACAAGCTAGAGAAGCAAATATTATGAAAGTAGCAATCCGATAACTTACAATCTCATGACATTCTCTACCAGCTATCGTTTATTTTTATATACCTTCTGCAAACTTGTTTTAATGTCAATCAGGATAAACCTCTGAAGAAATAGTTTGATTACACATTTCGTTGCAGGTACAAGGGGGATCCAGGAAGCCGAATCGATAGTCAGATGTTTAAAAGCGTATCATTATATGCTGGCCTTGAATTTCCATAGTATTTCCATGACTTCACGAGAAATAAGCGAATAGCAACAGAACATTAAATATCTGATGTGTTACACTCATATGACTTTCCCTACTCTTGTACAAACTATTTTACAAACGCTTATTCTCCATCTACTTCATGTTAATCGAGATATCGAGATGTTAATCTTATTGTTAATTTTCTTGTAGATGCAAGGGAAATTGGTGGTTTTAAGCGATAGTTAAATATTCAAAGAGCTGGTTGCTATGTTGAGTATTCCATTCTCTTTGCATTACCAGGACAAAAAAAAATGAATAACGAATCTCAGAATAAGTATAAGTATTGGAAAATTTAAGGGAATAACAAGCAATATCTCGAAAATGGTTCACTCAACAAAAAACATGTATATGACATAAATTGTGTATTTTAACGCGGTCTACATTTTTTGCGTAGTAAAACTTTGTCTATCTCTTATGGTTTGCCTGTTATTCAAAAGTCGTTCATAATGAAGAATACTTTTGGAGACATTCCCAGAAAATTCAAGATATATATTTTATTTGTCATGAAAGTATCTTAAATATATGATATTTTAATCAAAATCGTTAGAGCCATTTTTGAGAAAATTAAAATTTTCAAAAAATGTTCCATGTAAAGGGTAATTTGGGGTGGGGGGATTTTCTTGAAAACCTTCGTGTCGCATCTCTGGAAGATACTGAACCTAAATACCAAATTTGGTGTTTATCCACTGTTGGTTTCTGAGTTATGCTGTTCACAGACACACACGGACATGTTTCCAAAAATGCTTTTTTTGGATTCAGGGGGTCTCAAAACATGTATTTCCGGTGAAATCTCGGTATCGAATTTTTGGGTGGAATACAATACTTCCCCTACTTACTGAACCTAGTAGAGTAAGTAAAAAGATAAAAGTAAAATACAAGCAGTTGAAATGAGGTTTTTACGGTCAGTTATGGCCTGTACGAGAGAGGAACATATTAGAAATGAGGCATTCAGAGAAAAGCTGATAGTACAACTACTATTAGAAGAGATAGAGAAATCTAGAAATAAATGGGTTAAACATCTCCTCCATATGCTGGAAGAAAGAATACGCATTCAAGGTTTTGGTTACAAACCTAGGGGACGAAGACCAGTTGGACGACCCCGAAAAAATGCTTTCAACAAATATGAGATCGGAATAGGCAAATGCCTAAACCGAGAAGGAAGAAGAAGAAAGAATTTTATTTGTAGAAGTCTGATATCTCATACCTTAAGCTAGTAACTTTAAATTCGGTCCGTTGGAACACGTAGCCCATATATATCGTTCTGAAATGCAACGAGTTCGACCTTCGGGGAGGTTTATCTGCACTGCTGCTCAAGGTACATACATAAATGCACTGGCCACGCCTCCACCTTCGGCTAGTTCAAACTCTTTCCTTTTGTTCGTGGCCTTGTCTGTTTTTGTCGCCGTACATACATCGAAAACCTGCCCACGCTAGGTAGTATTGGCATGACCTCAAGCAAACAAAATGCAACGGAAACTTATTTCGTATCTTGCACCTCGAATGGCACACAAATATGTATGCAGGGCAGAAGTTCAACTACAGAAGTAGAACTACAATTTCACTGCAACCGTTTCAACTATTTCCGCGTTACTAGCAAAGGGTAATGAAGAGACCCTTCAAACGTATAAGGGCTTAGAAGTCTTGAATATTTTTACTTTCTCTACTACGTATAGTAAGTAGGGAAAGTATTGAATTCCACCCAAAAATTCAATTCAGAGATTTCACCGGAAATACATGTTGGAGACCCCCTGAATCCAAAAAAAGCATTTTTGGAAACATGTCTGTGGGTGTGTCTGTGTGTCTATGTGTGTGTCTGTCTGTGAACAGCATAACTCAGAAACGAACAGTCGGATAAACACCAAACTTGGTATTTAGGTTCGGTATCTTTCAGAGATGCTACACGAAGGTTTTCAAGAAAATCCCCCACCCCAGATTACCCTTTACATGGAAGATTTTTCGAAAATTTTAATTTTCTCAAAAATGGCTCTAACGATTTTGATGAAAATATCATATGTTTAAGATAATGTCATGAGAAATGAAATGTATATCTCGAATTTTCTGGGAATGTCTCCAAAAGTATTCTTCATTGTTAACGACTTTTGCATAACTGGTAAACCATAAGCGATAGACAAAATTTTACTACACAAAAAATGTAGATCGCGTTAAAATACACAATTTGTGTCATATACATTTTTGTGTTGAGTGAACCATTTTCGAGATATTTCTTGTTATTCCCTTAAATTTTTCAATACTTATTTTCTCAAATGGGAATTCGTTATTCATTTTTTTGTCTTGGATATGTAAAGAGTATTAATCTGTGGCAAAGAGAATGGTGCTGCACCTAGCAACCATCTATTAAGAGATATGTATATGCTTAAAGGCTACTGTATTTCTATATTGCCCTTGTAAATATATATTCCCCTTACATCTACAAGAAACTTAGCAATAAGATAGAGTCTGCAAAAGTTTATCTCGATTAACATGAAGTAGATGGAGAATAAGCGTTTATAAAAATAGTTTGTACAAGAGTAGAGAAAGGCATGTGAGTGTAACACATCAGATTGTTTTTATAATGTGCTGGACATGCAAAGAGAATGAAATGCTCCACATAGCAACCAGCTCTTAAAAGATTTGACTGTCGCTTAAAGTCTACTATATTCACCTTGCACCTACAAGAAAATTAGTAATAAGATAGTTTCTGCAAACACATCTGATGTTTTACCTTCTCTGCCACCTACCTATGGTAGCAATTATGTGATTTGAAAAATAAAAATCGCACATTTTCAAACATGTTACACAAATGTTGCATAACAATTAAACTTCAAACTGCAAAAACTTAAAGAAAGAGTATTTTGATAAAGGCCGACTCTACGAAAAAGGTTATTTAACTTTTGTCTAACTCTTATGGCTTTCCATTTAAATCAGAATGGACTTTTTATTTAGATATATCATATAGTTAAAGTCGGTATTGAGAAAATACTTTTTAAAGGATTAACCTCCTCTTTATAGGACTTACAAGCCAATGCCTTGGGTCAGTAGCCTGTCGAAGAGCAAGCAAACTCTGGATCATAGCATATCCAGGATGGGTAAACAGTACAATGCCTGGTATGGGGTGAAGAAGAAGAAAATGAAATGTTGTCATGAAAGGGATGATAGGAAAATTCGCTGATCAAATTATCCAACCCAGCATTCGCCTATCGACCGAGGAAAACCACGAAAAAGAAACTTCGGTCGGACTTGTCGGTGCCTGGGGTTTGGATCCAGGACCTCCGGAATGCAAGTCACACTCGTTGCTCTCTCGGTTATTGAGAAAATCAAATTAATAATATAGTTTAACTACCTAAATTTTTTTTGGAGGTAGTAAATTCAATGAAATATTGATTTTGTGTCCTCAAACACCCCAGACTGAAATACGAAGTTTGGTATTCATTCAACTTTTGATCCTCGCGTTTAATCTGTTTCTACCCATATACTTGCCCTCTATAAAAATGCCTAAACTGGCTACCGTATTTCATGTGGAATCATGAATATAGAATTTTTGGATGCAGCGCAATGTTTTCTCTGCCTTAGATTAGTGGTGAAGAAAGTTTTTAAATGTGGACTAATATTGGATCCTTGAGGAGCAGCGGTTTTGCAGGGCCTATATTTCTTTAGCCATATGTTTCAATAATGAGTTTGGTTATTCTAAATAAGGACATATAAATCTACTTTCAGTATCAAATGTTTTATGTTTGATTAAAACATACCAGATGGAGTACAATCAAAAGCGTGGCTTAAATCATTCATTACTATTCATATGGTACTTCTTTTCTCGAAGAAACTCTATCTAAAATAATGTCCTCACCTAAACATAGAAATCAATAAATAATAATTTAGGAAAGTAATAAAATTTAAAACATTTATGTGAGATTATAGTAACATTTAAATGGATGTATTCGTTTGCGAGAGATCTGCCTGTAAACGTCTGTGTCAGTTTCAATGCGGATACCGCCTTACCTGCCTGCAGCAACAAGGGGGTAAAAATATTGCAGCTGGTTATCGGCAGCGTTGCATGTTGAAAACGAGTTGGGGAGAGGGTGGTGGGCAGGTGGAGTCGACCGGCGGGCGCCAAGCGTCGCGGCGCTATGCCCCAACACGGCGCCGCCGAGACGCCGGCTATCACTTTCTCTTTCGCTCTCCATGGACGTCCTTCCCACCCCTCATGTTTGTCCGTGGGTCGATTGCCCTCCGCATGTTGAATGGGAACTCCGGATGATAACTTAACGTAGATACAAGCAACAGCCTTTATTGCGGATAAAAGCCCTATCACTTTAGTTTTAGTGTTTCTTTTGTAATTATTTGTTTGACCTTTTCTCCTCCACTACTTCTATATATGTCATCCGTTTCTCTTTAGGATTTACCTTATGGTTTGTACAAATGATATTGCCCAACTAAAATAATCGATCTATTTAGGTATACTCAGACGAGTAAAGTTATTATTAGTGGAATGTGAAGCTTAGAAATATTTTTTATGAATATCAGTGTAGATTATTTCAATATCTCTATTATAGCTAGCAGCTGTTTGGCGCACAGAAATACAGGGTTATTCCAAAAGAAGGAACAGATTTTAAGTATTTATTTCTAATAAACGACAATAGATGGCGACACATGCGATACTTCACTGAATAGAGGAAAGTTCAATATTTTATTTTATGCGAGGGCGACCAGTGCTTTTCCGTTTGCATATGCAACCATCTTCTACGAATTTATTGTATCAATTGTAAGTTTTTTATGACGATGCGGCTCGTTGTTGAACTTACAACAAAATTCACGCTGCAATGAAACAATGATTCACTCTTTGCGTATTGTAGCACACAAAACGACTTTTCCTGTGGCGTTGCCATTTTCTCGTAAACAAACCCAGCGCCGCTGTAGGCACTGAATGGAACTAATAGGTGGGGGCTTGAAACTTTGAACTTCCTTCTAATCAATGATGTGTTTTATGTGTTGCTATTAATTGTCATTCATTAGAAATAAATATTTAAAGCCTGTTCCTTCTTTATGAATAATCCTGCATCAGCACACATCTCGAATTAAAAAAAAAACATTGTGGTTGCCAAATTAATAGGGAGGAATTCCTAATTTTAAGTAAGCAGAAAGAACAAACTAGTTACAGTTTACGTGTTCTGCAATTTTTCCAGATTTTTCATTTTATTACTTTTATAATGTTTTGAAAACTGCACCGTGTTTACGCTTTTTCAGCATTTTATATGCAATTAGAAGAGCGAATTCTGCTTTCTCTATAACTATCCTATAGGTAGTAGGAGAATTGTGGAATTATCGGTGCTTGTGTGTGTGTGTGTGCGTGTGTGTCTAAAAAGTATAAGTCAAAAACGAAAAGTCGAGTGAATAGCAAACTTTGTATTTTACGTTCATCATCTTCTAAGGATAACACACCAAGATTTAAAAAATAAATAAATAAGCATCCCAAACGAGTGGAATACTTTACATGATTTTTGTTTTCCCAAAAAATCGCTCAAATCGTACGCTTTAGATATTTGCATAAAATAAATCGTATATCTTGAATTGTATGTGAATACCTTTAAGGATGGGTCTGAATGGATTTTATACAACTGTAAATCCCTAATACATATACAAACACTTACGATACCAAATATAAACACCTCGTTGAAACTCACAATTAGCTAAGTATATTTTTATGTAATTACAGATATTTGTTGCTATTGGTTTGACTTTTCTAATATTTTATATTGCATTTCTAAATTGCTAAGTCGCTATTAATTTGTGTTATGCAAAGCGTGTGGGATGTCAAAGCTGGCATACAACGAACCGCTTTTTAAAAGCTTGAATATCGCTTCAGCCTCTTAATGTTCCTCTTCTACGTACAACGAAATGTCTAATGAAACAATATCTGTAAACGTTTAGTTTGATGAATATGAAGCAGATAGAAAGAAAATGTTTTGTAACATTTTATATTTAGAGATAAAAGTATACGATAGTGGACGGATAGTCATGTGGATATATTACATCAGATTTCTTTATATAGGTATTATCTGACAGTGTCAACCGCATGTGACTTTAAGTAACGAGAAATAAATGTGTGAAGTCTTAACCACCCATGCTATAATGAGGAAGTAAACACGTAAGTAATAACAGTAAACACGTTGATAATTCCTTACTTGCTCTTTTTTTCCTCCAATAGATTAAAACCCATATTCACTTCAATTTCAGATGTTATAGCAAAACTTTTTGTACTAAATGCATGTAAAGTAGTTTTGTACATATCATGCGAAAAAAAGAGTTGAAAATTACACAAAAGCAAGTGATATGGCTCAAGTGGTATCATCCGTGGTCCCGTGTTCAAATCCCGTGAGCCGATCAATTTAACTGGATCTTTCGTGGTTTTCCTCGTCCCTAAGGCAAATTCGGATTGGATATTTAATACCACGCCCCAAAATTCCACCTTAAGTCTAAAACAATAGTAAACATGAAAACAGATGGAAGCAGGTAGACTGGACGGCACCATATGCCATCTGCCGGGCACATGTAGAAGCAGAGATACAATTGCCTAGCACTAAGGCCTCTGTGGATACGTTACTAGGCAAGATTGTGTGGTACAGGCATGAGACCTATAACTGTCTAGTGCACCACACGCTGATGCACGAGGTGTCTCCATATCTACTAAATGCATGCAAAATAATGTCTACACACCACAACGGAAAATATGAAAGTTCGGTGAAATTTTTCAAAAATATCTTGAAAACAAGTAGAGCATGTAAATTACAATATAATTTTTCGTTCTACATAATAAATATGAGAATTTTCCCTCGTTAATTAGACTACTACTAGTGTAGACCAATATTTCTTTGGAATCACGTAATTACATAGGCAAATAATACCAAAATAACTACTTTGGCTGCACTTATTATTTTTAAAAATAGTTTAACAAAGGATATTTAACGAAAATCATTTGCTTATTTGATAATCTAAGTGAGTGATAAAATATAATCTCCAGTGAATATAAACACCTCGTTTAAAGAAGAAAACAATAAAATATTTCCCATCTCTGTGGTGTGGTGGTAGCGTGTCTATCACATTCATGAGGTCCCGCGTTCGAATCTCGGTTAGGGTAAATTACCCCGGATAAGATTTCCTCTGAGGTTTTCCCTTATCCTTAGAAGACCAATCTCGGATAACTTTAAGCTCTATGGACCCCGGACTCATTTGAACTTCATTTCACCCATTGCATTCATTCATCGGTTAAAGCTGACTTCTCGCTCGGGGATCCCGGTTTTGATTCCCGCCGGGGGGTGGGGAATTTTCCCTACCCTCCATAGTATCTAGAAGTGTGGATGTGAGAGTGAATGTGCTTGTGAAAATAAGTTTAAAACGACGAAAACCTACAGTAACCTACCCTAAAACAAGTTTAAAGAGTATAAACACCATCAAATATTTCAGTGAAAGCCCTTGGCCATTGCAGTTAAAGGCGACTAGGGAAATTAACCTTAGATAATAATTGTTTCCTCTTACATAAGGAACGGGTGAATTATGCTTGCATTATGCTCCGTTCCTACGCATTATGAAGTGTTTTTGTATTTTAAACCTTTACTATTCCTGTTATAGAAGGTATTGCATGAAATAACCACAACCCTCACATTTTAGAACTATGGTTGGCCTAAGGGCTTCCTGAAAAGTGTCAAAGTTTTTGGTTTGGAAACTGGTATTAGACACGGGTAGCGAGATAGTTAAGGCAAGGATTCGCCAGGGCCATCCTCTCCGACTGAGATTTTTTCAGGCTTTTCTTAGTCCTCATAACTGGCAAATGCCAGGAAGGTACCCTAAACTTAGACCTGGAATGCTTCTTTCCCAAATTTTCATCATTTCATTCCATTTTATTTCATGTATCAGCACCGCCTGTAGTGTGATATTTATTAAGAACGGATGTTAAACACTATTTTAAAAAATCTGATGTGTACATTCACATGACAGTCTCTTACCTTCTATCATTGATTACTGTGTATACAAATTATTCTTACGAAAGTATATTTTTCTGTCTACTTCATTTCAATCAGTTAATCCTTTGCAGAAATAGCTACATTACACATTTCATTATAGACAGCGAAAGTCAAATGTTTAACAACTGGACACTACACGTTGCTCTGAAATTACATACTGTTTCCATGCAGTCGCCAGCAACAACTCAAAGATGGGACTTAAAAAGAATGACAGAGTATTGAACAAATCCATTCATTAATAACGGATATTGAGGCAGTATTTTTAACACTTGAATAATTTCAATTGCATTATATAATATATAATTCAATAATAGCCCGCTTTGAAGCTATGTAATAATGTAATAATTTGTTAAAAAAATGTATGTAACAGTCATTGCAAATGCTTATATTATTGTAAACATGTTTAATAATATTATGTGAATGCATTATGTAATTTAATAAGGTAAGATCTGTGAGAATAATAAGCTTAAAGTTGCTAACAATGAGGTAATAATGAGGTAAACTTGAGGCAATAATGAGTTTGAGAGTTTAAATTTTACTAGACATGATTAGAGCAACGATAATTTAAATTTTTGTGACAGTTTAAAAATAGCCAATCAACAGCCAGAAAAAGCTTTAATTAAATGCAGGTATTCTATTGGACTAGGATTAGCCAATCAGAGACTTGAAACACAGAAGCTTATGGATTTTGACGGTTGAAATATGTTCAGTTGCCTGCAAACCTTGGTAGTGACCGGATGGAAGATGTGTTCTCTAAAGAAATATTACGTATTCGTGTGAATCGTAAATTAAGTATACGCGATAACAAATTAAAGAATCTCACAGCTCTTAACATCAGCGTAGTGCTATTAAATTTGTGTCAAGGATTAATAAAAAGAAGTGAATTTAAACTTAAAATCTGTGTAACCTACATTCTTGTCGCACCACGCCCTGATTAAGAGAAACGTGTCTCTACAAACATTACTGACGCAGCCGAGGCAAAACATAAACATAAATACTATCTATAGAAGCAGTTTAATAACAAAGTTAATATAACATTTTTAAACTTGGAGCGTAACAAACAAAAACACATCTTCAAAAATCGGCTTCACATACGTAGTAGCATATTACGTAATAAACAATCCACTTCAAAATTGGCGTTCATACATGGAGCTCATTAAATAAATAAACTCCAAGACAATAACTATTTCAAGTTGGCTTCCCAAGCGTGAGGCTAATAACTTACGTAACAATAAATTACGTAAATAAAAGACTTCTTCAATATCTCAGAAACAGCATAGGCCACAAAAAACTTATTCGAAATAAATTGTGTGTTTTAAGGACATCTACATTTTTTACGTAGTACGGTTTCGTCTGTACCTTAACATTTACCAGTTACACAAGATTATACAAAATTCTTTCCGAGTAAGCGAGTTTCATAGGCTATTTCCAAAAATTCAAGATATACATTTATTCGTTATGTAAATATCTTTAATATATACTTTTTAATCAAAATCGTTTAAAGAATTTTTAGGAAATCAAAATTTTCGAAAAAGTGTTCAAGTAAAGGACAGTTTGGAGGGGGGATTTTCTTGAAAATTTCCGTGTCCCATCTTTGGAAAGTACTTGGTATTTATCCGACTTTTGGGTTTTGAATTATGCTGTTCACAGACACACTGGCACACAGGTAAGCAGGCAGGTAGACAGACACACACATACGCGCGCGCGGACCTATGTATTTCTAGAAATTTTTGTTTTATTCAGAGGGCCTCAAAACATGTGAAATCTGTGTATCGAATTTTTGGGTGGAATGCAATACTTTTATCTACCAGGTACACGGTAGAGAATGTTAACATTGCACTAGTAGGGAATATCCAAGAGGAATTTTCACGTATAGAAAGCATTTTTCTGTTATCCTCATTGGTTTAGAGTCTGTTATGCGTGAGAAGTTGGCTGACTGTAATAAAAAGTAACGACGCCTCTAATAGATACTTCTGATACATGGGGGCCTGTAATAATTACTTATTTTGATGTACTAGAGATACTACACCCAGCTCGATGATAGTCGGGTGTCACGCGTTTCTTTATAGCCTCCGAGGGTGTGCTACGTGTATTGAAAACAAAGTGATGAAGGTCATGGCTCGTTTCAGTAAATTAGCACTCCTTTGTTCATTATAGATAACGTCAAAATTAAGTTCAACTCATTTATCTCTCCTCGAGTGTGCGTTTTAATTTGAAGACAGTCTGAACATGAAAATTTGTACTTGGCTGCTTGATATACTATCTAATATTTCTTCTCATGACTAAAATCTGGAATTAGGAAGAAGTCGCTATTTTACTTTCTTTACTGGATAGACAAAGCTGGTAGGTAGGGGAAGTATTGTATTTCACTCAAAATTTCCATATCGAAATTTCACCGGAAAATACACGTTATCAAATCCTCTGAATCAACAAAAAGACAGCATGTGTGTGTCTGTGTGTGTGTGTGTGTATGAAAATATAGAAAATAGAATTAATCTCACTTTTATACCAAATAATTTTTTATTAAAAATATATGTATATGTGTGTGTGTGTGTTAGAGAGAGAGCATAACTCAGAAAAACTGCGAACACGAAAATTTTCAAGAATCGATTTCACCCTTTTCAAGCAATAGTTTTCGTTACCTTTGATTTTTTCAAAAACAACACTAACTTTTTACTTTCTCTACCGCGTACATAGGTAGAGAAGGCATGTCATTCCACCCAAAAATTAGATATCTATATTTCACCGGAAATACAAGTTTTGAGGCCCCTAAATCCCAAAGCGACATTTTTAGAAAAAGATCTCTGTGTGTGTGTGTGTCTGTGTGTGTGTGTGTCTGTGAACAGAATAACTCAAAAACAAAGAGTCGGATAAACACCAAACTTGGTATGTAGTTACAGTACCTTCTAAAGATGAGACACGAAGATTACAAGAAAATCTCCCCACTCCAAACTACCATTTACATGGAACATTTTTCTGCATTTTTTATTTTCTAAAAATGGCTCTAATGATTTTGATTAAAATATCATATATTAATGATATTTAGATAACACACAAAATGCAATATCTTGAATTTTCTAGAAACAGCCTTTAATTTCCTCTTCATTAGGAAGGAATTTCTCATAATCTTGTATAACTACCAAACGTCAAATGATAGAGTGTAGGTCTCTTTGAAACATAATTTATGTCAAATATTTTTTTTCTTGGCATCAGCCATTTCCAATATATCCTTTATTAATGATTCGAATTGTGAAATTACTTGGTCATTCTTTTAGTATAGTAAGTAGGGTAAGTATTGTATTCCACTCAAAAATTCGATACCGAGATTTCACCGGAAATATATGTTTTGAGGTCCCCTGAATACAAAAAAGGCATTTTTGGAAACATGTCTGCGTGTGTGTCTGTGTATGTGTGTATGTGTGTGTGTGTGTGTCTTTGGACAACATAACTCAGAAACGAACAGTCGTGAAACTTGGTGTTTGGGTTCAGTATCTTCCAGAGATGAGACAAGAAGGTTTCAAGAAAATCCTCCACCCCAGATTACCCTTTACATGGAACATTTTTCGAAAAGTTTAATTTTCACAAAAATGGCTGTAACGATTTTGATTAAAATATCATATGTTTATGATATTTTCATGACAAATGAAACGTATATCTCGCATTTTCTGAGAATGTCTCCAAAAGTATTCTTCATTGTGAACGACTTTTGCAAAACTGGTAAACCATAAAAGATAGACAAACTTTTACTACATAAAAAATGTAGATCGCGTTAATATACACAATTTATGTCACATACATTTTTGTTGTTGAGTGAACCATTTTCGAGATATTGCTTATTATTTCCTTAAATTTTCCAATACTTATACTTTTTCTCAAATGGAAATTCGTTATTCATTTTTTTTGTCCTGGTAATGCAAAGAGAATGGCTTACTGAACATAGCAACCAGCTCTTAAAATATTTGACTATCGCTTAAAGCCTACAAATTCCCCTTGCATCTACAAGAAAATTAGCAATAAGATTAACATCTCGATTAACATGAAGCGTATGGAGAATAAGCGTTTGTAAAAATAGTTTGTACAAGAGTCGTGTGAGTGTAACACATCAGATTTTTTTAAATAAATTATTACAGTAACCTTTAGAAATTTGAGAACCAGGTACCCTCTAATGAATTGGTTTAAACTATGTTCAAGCTCGGGACCATAGAGCTCTTCGTCTTCTGAGGAACGTAGTTTAAGGCTTCTGCAATAGATTTTATATTTCGAACAATGTGGTCCTGTTTTAATGTTCAGTCCATAGATTCAGTTTCTTGGTCTTCCAATGATATCACATCTTCTACTGAAAACAAATAATAATTATTGCTCCCGTTAGGTGACAAGTACAGCAGAATACGTACAGTTAAAGGAATGTGTCATCAAGGCATACTTATAAGAAATTCTCCATTCGTTCCAAAGATTTTCGTCGGTTTAGCGGGTAGCTGTTGAGATGTTGATGTGCTTCTCTCAGAAACTGAAAAGTCTTAGACCCAAAATGATATTTAGGGTTGCCTTACGTTTTTAAAGCTTTAAATGGTCGGCCTTTGTGCTCAGAGATTAGAAGGAACATAAAAATAAGAGAGGCTGGCAACATCAGGGGGTTCGAAAGGCTAGTGCGCCACCCGCCGAGCAGAAGGCCGGCCGTTCAAAACTACAGAGGTTGAAAACGGCCCTAAATATCACTTTATTACAAAACAGTTTCAGTTTAAACGCAGCACACCACCTCAGCAAGCTATATGTAAAACCCGAAAAAAAAATCCCGCTTTCGAACAAATTGAGTGCACCTTGTTAGAAGTTCGAAAGTGTTTTGTCTTAAAATTTGAACTAGCTGGGTACCAGAATAATTTATGTACTTCGTGAATTGTAAGCTACTGGAGAGAACAAACTTAAGTGGAAATTTCAACCTGACCACAATTTTTCGCAACTCTAACCGATTATTCAGTAATGTTATCTTTTCCCTCTTTCCATTACAAGTAGAATACTTTCTAAGCTGTACTAGCAGTAACCGTATTATTAACGGTAGTTGTGTGAAAGGCCTTCGTACTCTTCGAGTATGCCTTCCTTGGCTACGCCCTGTTAACAGACAGGATTTTTTTTCTTTATGGAATAGGTAGAAAATAGCGATTAGTAGAAAAACTTGGTGCTACTAAGCATCGAACCTCATACTTTCTTATAGTATAACCCCAAACTGCAAAGATTTTAATTGAAGTTTAAAGACACATAGACGTTCATTTCCCTTCAACCAGCGCAACAAGTTTATACTTTGTTTCAAAGGTAATTATTATTCCGAGCCTTGCAATCTCTTACAGGGATACTTCGATTCCTTTCTACTATGCACTAGAAACTAAGTATATATACTGCAGGTATCACGTGAGGCAATATGAGAAAATACTTAAAAGCAAATGCTACTTTAGCTACCCGTTAGATCAGAGTGGATATTCCAGCCAACCACAAAATAGATATTGCGATTACACTACGAATACTTGCTTTAAGCCTCACAGGCTCCAAAAAGCCGCTTTTAAGACCGTCTGTTTAACTGTGAATAATATAGCTAAACAAATCTGGTGTGGCTGGCCCCGTAGCTCAATCGGTAGAGTACCTGCCTGTTGTGGGAGGGGTCCCGGGTTAGATTCCCGGCTTGGAGGTGGGAATTTTTCTCTAGCTAAGATTAATCCCTATCCTCCACAGAGTCTGGAAGTATAAATGAAAGTGTGAATGTCTGTATGAAGTAATAATGAGTAAAAAACCAAAAGTACAAGAAGCCCAAAGACAAGAGTTACACGAGTTAACACCATTGCCAATAGGCAATAAGTTCCAAAGGAAAGGCCGCCAATAAGACCAATGCAGTTAAAGGCGGGGTATAAATAGAATAAAAACAAGAAGCAAAAACCTGATGTCTTACATTCATATGATTATATATATTTTTTTTCTACAAAATATTCTGTTAGTTTCCAAATCCAGAGGTCTCAGGTTCGATGCCAGACTAGAGAATAGTAATTTTTCTTTAGCCAGAATTGCACCAGTCCAGAGGTCCCAGGTTCGATTCCCGGCTGGAGGATGGAAATTTTTCTTTAGCCATGCTCCCTATGCTCTCTAGAGTCTGGAAGCGAGACGAGAGTGTAAATGTGTGTGGATTTAATGTTTATAAAGAAAACCCCACGTAAACAAACCCAAAGATATACAATAGCAAAACAAGTGAACATCATTGCCTCATTGCCGATCAGCAATTTATTCCAAAGGCAAAAGCTGTCGCCTTAGATGTTAAAGGCGACATATAAATGGAACAAAAAAAAGATCTGATGTGTTACATTCACATAATTTTCTCTACCCTTTATCGTTTATTATTGAGAGTATAAATTATTCTTACGAAAGTCTATTTTTCTATCTACTTCACTTTAATCGAGATAAACCTTTGCAGAAATAGCTATATTACAGATTTTGATATAGACACAAAGCGAATAACAACAATCAAATTTTTAAGAACTGTACGCTATATACTGGCCTTAAAGTTACATTCTATTACCACAATCACGAAAAACAACTGAAAATCGACGGGACTTAAAAAAGAATGACAAAGTATTTAACAAATCGAAAGCATTAATAATGGATATCGGAAATGGCTGATGCCATAAAAAGTTAGTTGTGCTTTTAGTGAGATCTACATTTTTGTGCAGCACGTTTTCGCCTATGGCTTAACGTTTATAGGTTATACAACATTATACAAATTTGCTCCCGAAAGAAGAAGTCTATTCCCAAAAAATTTAATAAATACATTTATTTGTCGTGTAAATATCTTTAATGTTTCTTTTTAATCAAAATCGTTTCAGACATTTTTTAGAAACTCATAAATTTCGAAAAATGTTCCATGTAAACGGTAGTTTCAGGTGGATTTTCTTGAAAATCTTTGGAAGGTACTGAATTTGAATTTGAAATTGAGTTTTATTTATGGACGCTCTTTAACTACTATGTTCCTTAGCATCCCATTCTATATTGGGCTTGAAAGACCGGACATTTTACTCAGAGGCCTCTTTATCAGGTTTGGGGTTCTTTTATGTGCCGTAAATCTATGACACGGGACCACGGCTTTACTTCCCTTCCAGACCAAGCATGCTAAGGAGTTTTACGCCCGAAAAACTCCATCGCCCTCCGCCGGGTTTGAACCCGGAATCTCGGGAACTAGAGGTTAGCGTGATACCCCTAGACCACGGAGGACGACGGTGCTGAACTTAAATACCAAGTTTGGTGTTTATGCTACATTTCGTTTTTAGTATGCTGTTCACACACATACACACGGACCTTTTTCTAAATATCTGATGCGTTACATTCACATGACTTTCTCTACCCTGTAAAACTTATTAGTGGATACACAAATTATTCTTACGAAAGTTTATTTTCCTACCTACTTCATTTTAATAGAGCTAAACCTTTCCCCGAAATAGCTGCATTACACATTTCGTTGTGATAAAAGGTGAATAGCGATAGTCAAATGTTTAAGAACTGGACGCTATACGCTAGCTTTAAAATTCCAGTCTTTCCCCGACATTGGGGGAAACAATTGAAAATCGAAGGATTTTAAAAAAATGACAAAAGTATTGAACAATTTGAAGCACTAATAACGATTATGTCGGGAACGGGTGATGGCACAAAAAATTATTTGAAGTAGAGTGTGTGTTTTAAAGAGATCTATATTTTCTATGTATTACGCTTTCAGTCTTCGTTTAGCGTTTACCAGTTATACAAGATTATACCGGATTCCTTCCGATTGAAGAGGACTTCAAAAGCTATTCCCAGAAAATTCAAGATACACAATTTTTTTGTCATGAATTGTCATTTACATTTTTTAGAGGAATCAAAAATTTTCAAAAAATATTCCATGTCAAGAGTAGTTTGGGTTGGAAGGACTTTCCTGAAAATATTTGTGTCGCATTTTTGGAAGATACTGAACTTAAATACCAAGTTTGGTATCTATCCGACTTTTCGTTTTTGAGTTATGCTGTTCACAGACACACACACACACACACACACACACTTTTCTAAAAATGGTTTTTATTCAGGGGAAATATTTTATGTCTGGTAGAAAATACAATTTTGCAGAGGTTTATCTCTATTAAAATGAAATAGATAAAAAAATTAACTTTTGTAAGGATAATCTGTATACCCACTAATAAACGATAAAGGATACAGAAAGTTATGTGAATGAAACACATCAGATTTTATTTAATCAAAATAGCAGAAAATTTTTTAGAAAATGAAAAATAACAAATATAGTTTCCATGTAAAGGGTACTTTGGGGATTTTCTTGAAGTCATCTTGTCACATCCTTTTATGATGCTGAACTTAATTACGAAGTTTGGTATTTATCTGACAGTTGAGGACCTTTATTTAAAAACGCTAAGCATGTATTTCCGGTGACCTCTCGGTATCAATTTTGGGTGGAATGCAATTCTTTCTCTACCTACTGTAAGTAGGGGCTAGCGATTAAAAATATTTAATTTAGGCACCTCCCAAGCCACATAGTACGCGAAGTGAACCTTTTGAACACTAGTAGTGAAGTAAGAAACTGTAGGTACATAAAGTAGCGACACTTTTACTTCAAGTAGTGTTGAAAAAATTAGATAAAGGAAATTAAAAAATAAGGAAGAAGAAAAAATAAAAGCTCTGTTTTCTGCAAATATATGTGTACGAATTACAGTAAAACTATTATAGATGAATGATTATAATACATTTATTATAGTTCAATATCTTTCTGCTAGTACCTGAAAACGTTGATGCCCTTTGAAGTTTTGCAACTGCATGTTGCAACTTGTGTAACATCCTCTTCTTTTCCTCAATTATCTCCCACAAACACGTTCATGGTTACGAAATTCTGTGTAATTTTCTTTCATTGATTTGTGGTTTCTTTCTCTTGTCAACCAGAAGCAAATGATAAGCGGTTTTCGCTTATCTAACCATCACTAAATATGGAAACTGAAAATCAATTTCAGATTAATTAATGTTTAACTTATGTTTATCCAATAAATGCTCAGAGACACACATTCGTAAAGTTCACTTTTTATAATCGTGTGCTTAGGAACTTCTCTTTCACTCGTTTTTCAAACATATAAAGTGGTTAAAATGGTTACAACTTTATGAAGTCGTATTGTAAATAACTATTTCAATATCCCTCCCATTCGCACGTTGCCTGAAAACGTTGTCATTCATTTTATCAAAAGAGATTAACGATTTTGGTTAAAATGTCATTTATTTTGTGTGTTAAAGTCTGTAAAATGATTTACGCTATAGTTTAATTTTATGCAGTTAATAATCCATAAAATACAATTACGGACCTAGGTAGTTAAAATATAGTAGGAATAATTTATATGACGCACATCTGTGTTTCTTTATTTCCTGTGGCATTAACAATCTCTCAAGTATTTTTATGTAAGTTTGAATTTTTCAAGAGAAATTAAAATTAGTTAATTCTGAAGTATTAACTACACTTTTTTCAAATACTCATGGGTAAGACAATTATATCAATGAATTTGGTTATAATTTGACGTATTCTGTCCCATTCTTCTGCGTATAACTATGTAGGCGTTGCTTAATTGAAATCGTTTAGATTGTTATCATGACTAACATGAAGTGGAGGGAAAAGTAAGTTTTTATACAGGCCTACGTCTTCGAAACCAGGGCATAATAAACCAATTCAAAACATGTAATAAATAAGACAGGAGCCAGTCTTGTAATTTTCCCCAAATATCAAATGGAGATATTCTTTCTCTGGGTAACGATTCTGTATGCAGGCTGTAACTACTTCTTTGAACATTCCACGCTTCCAAATTGCTCTTTCGTCGTTCTAAGCACCGAGCATATAGATTTGCTAGGATTACATGTTAGTACTGCTTGACTTACTTAAAGTAATCATCACATACCTACATTACTTCAAGATTCCAAACAGATATTCAGACATCGATTTAACTGTGACAGTGCACATTAGCACTGAAAGGCAGACTAGCTATGGCTTACAGTACAGCGAATTTTACAACATTCAGATATATTGGCAGAGAGATGCTGCTAGGTTGTATTGGAACGTTACCCAGAGCTTCGCTAGTCTGAACAACAGTTTTTCGAACTACACACATCAGATCGTTGGCGCTTTGCCTGACTTTAGCTTCACTTAGTATGCTTTGAGAATCAAAGTAACTATTACCTCATTTTAGTTTCGGTCACAACTATCACAGTACTATGAGAAGTTGTATATCAAAAACCATCTCCACTGTATCCTTTATTACATGTTAGTCTTCGATGACGTATTCACACCCTCTGTAGAATACTTGCGAAAAGGTAATGAGTATATAAACCGTGTGAGTACTAATCATTTTTCCGAATGTATAATATATTTCATATATGAATTTTAAAACATTGAGATCTTCCAGGATATTTTTGAGCATGAGAGGTTATTTTTCTTATATTCATATGTGCAATTTTATGTGCGTTTTTTTTTTCCCGAAAGTTTCGTAGAAATCTTGAGTAAAATAAGCCTTTGATCTTGTGTAGCGCAGTTGTACGTTCATCCTAACCACAGTACGTTGGATATGCAGCGAGTTGTGCAGGTTAAAAGGAGCAGGGAATATGTTTTCACAAATTGGATTTTTCTCCGTACACCCGCAATGGGAATTTTACCCTGGGGGCCTTTAAAAGGAGGTCGGATTTCTCTGCAATGCCCCCATGGTGCTGCATGGGTTTTCCTGGTAATCGCCCACATTAAACTTGCACCGCTAACACTTAAGCAGTACCGCTACTTTCTTTTCTTGCCGATAACATCTAACCGGGGTTTGAACTTAATATATGTTGGTTTCGAGGCTGCCGACACGATCAAGGATTCCATGAAGGTCTTAGAAGGCATTTGCCTCCCACTTGATATTTTACTGCTGCGGTTTCATTGTTGTATGAAATAATAGTTCACTCCCATGGCTTGCAGTCTGAGTAAATGTGGCACATTCTCTAATCTTTTCAAGTGTCTGCGCTTATTTGCAAACTAGCAGAACCCGCACCTTGCTCGCAACATTTCGTTGAGTAATAGACTGCTCTTTCTTGGCAACTGATAGAAATAAAAGCTTAAAGAATTGGAGATATGCACTGTATTTATGTTTATTAAACATGTAGAAGGCAGTGTGTTTAAAATGTAACTATCAATCTACCTGCTAACACAAAACCATACTATCCAACCGCGTAATACATTGCTTGATAGTCAACATTTCTAAGGACAATTTCAGCCGGAATGAGCATTCTAATTTTATTGCTAATAAACTAGTTCAGCCAATTTTGCAATCCTGGAGTTTAGAGACGTGCTCATGTATTCGTTATTCACTTGCTTACTCGTATGTTCATTAGTCTAGTTTTTGTTGGTTAATTCTATCAATTTAAATAGGACGTCATATTTTTTAATTAAGCATATAGATTCATAGAAACATTATTTTAAAAGTATATAACATTTTAACATTCCCATCCGTTTATGCTTATAAATGCTTATCTTTATTTAAACAAAATGAAAATAAATACAATAACAGATTTTCACAATTACGTACATGGAATACACACATGTTACTACTGAAAATCAAAACCTCAAGAAATGCGAATCACCGGCTTATAATGAAATTATTTTTAATTAATAGTTGGTGGATTCACAAACTTTGCCTTATAATAAACTTAAAAAGAAAGCAATTTTAGTTCAAGAATGTTTTCATAGTGTCAAAGAATTGTTTAATTATAGCGTACAATAGGTTATTATGTAATAAATTAAACAATATTAAACAATAAATCAATCAACTATACAGAACAGATTGGAGTTTTCTTTAGCACATATGGAATTAATAGTCCAAGTTTGTTTAAATTATAAAAATTATCAATGTTTTATTCTTGCATGTTACTGCTAAAGGACTATTATTCAACATTCAGGAGAATAAAATTAAATCACGGGCATTTCTGTTTTGCATTTAGAACTGCATGTTTCTTCAGGCGACTATAAATAATAATAATTGTAATAGGTAAGAACAGAAAAATTCAGTAATTAAAATTGGAATAAGACCTAAAATTTTCCTCAAACTGAGATACCGTAAAGAACGAAACTTTTCAGAGATATCAAAATTTTGTTACACGCATTTTTCTTAAAAATCTGCTCTATGAGAATTCCGTCTTTAGGGAGAACAATTAAAGCGTCACGTAGTTTGTTCTTGAAGTGAAACCTAACGTGTATTGCATATCAATATTTGCAGCAATAATTAAGTCTTGGTATTTATAGATTAACTAAAGACGTGTGTGTGTGTGTTTGTGTGTGTGTGCGTGCGCGCGTGTTGTTTTCAACAATGTTTTACGCCCCTCCTTACGGAACCACAGATGGTGGACACTGATAAGAGAAATGAAATTATATTTGGGAAAGGAAATCTAAGCCAAAGTTTAGGGCACCTCCCTGGCATTTGCAACTTATGAGGAAAACCTGGAAAAACCTCAGGAGCACGGTCCAGGCGGTACCTGAACCGTGGACCTCTCGTTCACAATTCCGTACCTTAATGACCTCGCCACCCGTGTCGGTGTACGTTTTTTTTAGTAGTATTTAACGCTCGTTCTTACTCCATACGTCACCGCAGGCGGTGGACATTGATGATACATGAAGTGAAATGGTAACGGGGAAGGGGATAAGTTGGGGTGACTTCCCGGCAGCCAGTTAAGAGGACTGGGGAAAACCTGTAAAAAAAAACCTCAGTTGGGAGGACGGTCTAGGCGGCATTTGAACTACGGAACTCCCGTTCATGAGTGCGTGCCATAAGCACCTCGGCTAACTGTACCGGCTTCCAGTATGTGCATTTTCAAAATTTTGAAAATTCTAAAATCAGTTTTTTCTCCAAAATCGAGAAATAGAAAAATACTGGTTATGGGCTTAAAGGTTTACATAATTAGACATAATATCACCATATTATTTTGTTTTCATATTTTCTCCTCTCGTCTCTCTTTTCTTACTTTATGTGAATTCCCTCAGGCAACTAATTTTCTCTCCTTTTCTATTTTCCTCTTTTCCCGCTCCCAATAACTGTGATTGTCCAATGATACTAATTAATCGATATAATCATTAGAGCCTGATTCGCTGAATATTTATTGATATTTATTTATCACCTGCTACAAAGGATAGGCAAGTTGAAGAATCTTTTTGTACTGCTTTTCAAATCATACATATCCATTACATTTGCTCGGGTTTGAAATACAGGGTTTACAAAAAGAGTATTTTCTATTTCAAAGTCTTTCTTGCAAAACTTTCGTACTTCCTGTATACACTTAATGTGGAATAATCCACTCGTAAGCAAAATATAGTGAAAGGGACGTACACTACGTGACACCTGGCTGAAAATGACGTACAAGTTCGTGGCGCCCTCTATCGGTAATGCTGGAAGTCAATATGGAGTTGGCCCACCCTTAGCCTTGATGACAGCGTTCACTCTCGCAGGCATACTTTCAATCAGGTGCTGGAAGGTTTCTTGGGGAATGGCAGTCCATTCTTCACGGAGTACGGAACTGAGAAGAAGTATCGATGTAGGTCGGTGAGGCCTGACACGAAGTCGGCGTTCGAAAACATCCCAATGCTGCATGCTGTAATAAATGAATTATAAATAAACAATTTCATAATAGATTTACATCAAAGGTGTACACATACCTTCATAATTGAATCTTTGACTATGTTGGACCATAATTATGTTTTTATTCTGCATTATATTTTAGTCCATAAGCATTTCGTAAACTTCTTATTCTTGGGTGAACTTTCAATGATTAACAAAAATAAAGGACACAAAAGAATATAAAAAAACACTTATTTCAAAGAAGTGGAATTCATATAGACATTTCATTACCTCTGTAGCAAGTTGTATAATAATATGGCATCTTTTACCTGGTTGGACCAAATTCCTTTTTATCTGTAAACTCATTTGATGAACCGCTGTGCAGCCGATAAAAACAACTGCCAGTGTAAAACGTAGACCATTTACGGTTCCCCGGTTTTGCGGTCTTGTTTAACACGCATGAGCTAGTATATTTTGTTTATGACTCGCTGTACTTACTTAAACAACTTGTTCAATTATCAACACGCATGACCTACACTATTTTGTTTGTGTTTGCAATAAAGTATTGTAAACACAGATGTGTAGGAGCCATTCTGCGAATGGAAACCAATACAGTTAAGCTTTCGCTGAAGTGCGTTTATCTAGGGAAAGAAAATTTCTGGCTGAAATGCATGCCCCATGTAGCATTTAATTAGTTGGATCAAAACTACCGAGTCACTTGCTGATTTCACATATTATATGTATTTATTATGTTGTAAATATGCATTTAAATCGTTTAAAAGAATAATATTTTATGGTTCATGCCTTAGAGCTGCACTAGAGTCCATGGAACCTCTAAAGAGGTTTTCTTTTTCTCAGATTTTGATTAAGATAGTTTTTACTTTATGTTAATCAATTTGTTAGCTTTGTGTTCAGAACTCCACAAATTCTGTTCAGCCAGTACTTTACCACTTGGGGAAAATATTTCTTTGAAAATGGAAACCAATAACAAGCAATATCTCGGAAGTTGCTAACTCTACAAAAAATGATTTTACATAAACTGTGTGGTTTATCGAGATCTACTTTTTTGTGTAGTGAGATTTTGTCTTTCTCTTACAATCTACCAGTTATACAGAAGTCACTCAGAATGAAGAGGACTTTTGGGGACATTCCCAGAAAATTCAAGATATACATTGCATTTGTCATAAAAATATCTTAAATGTATAATATTTTAATAAAAATCGTTAGAGCCATTTTTGAGAAATTCAAAATGTTTGAAAAATGTTCCACGTAAAGGGCAGCCTGGGGTGGAGGGATTTTCTTGAAAATCTTCCTGTCGTATCTTTAAAAAATACTGAGCCTAAATACCAACTTTGGTATTTATCCGACGTTTCGTTTTTGAGTTATGCTGTTCACAGACACACATCCACACAGACATTTTTTCTAAAAATGCTTTCTTTTTTTTTAATTCAGGGGGCCTCAAAACATATATTTCCGGTGAAATCTCAGTATTTAATTTTTTGGGTGTAATGCAATACTTCCCCTACTTACTACATGTAGTAGAGAAAGTGAAAAGGCATTTTAATAAAAGATCGCATACACGCCTGCTTGTATGTAGTTGTGAACAGCATAATACACAAGCGTAACGTCGAATAAATACCAAACTTTGTATTTAAGTTCTTTGTTTTTGCAAATATTTTAAACGTATGGTATCGTAATCAAAATCGTTAGTCATTTGTGAGAAAATAAAAAATATTTTTAAAACATCCAAGTAAAGAGTAGTATGGGGTGGAGGAGTTAAGTACCAATTTTTGTATTTAACCAACTTTTTGTTTTTGTTTTTGGTGTTCTCAGTCAGACAGACAAAACCACTCCCAGTACATGCACACCCAGACATACAATACGATCTTTTTCTAAAACTTTTTTGTGGCAGGGGGAGAGGATGTTCAGAGTCTCAAAACGTGTATTTCCAGTGAAACCTAGATATCTTAATTTTTGGTGGAGTGCAATATTTCCCCTACCTACTGTATGTGAAGGAGGAAGAGTCGTCCTCCGTGGTGTAGTGATTACCATGCTAGCCTCTAATTCCCGATGTCGTGGGTTCAAACCCGGCGGAGGGCGATTGATTTTTTTCGGGCATAAAAATCCTTAGCGTGGCTTCCTTCGGAAGGGAAGTAAAGCCGGTGGTCCCGTGTCGTAGATTTACGACACGTAAAAGAACCTCAAGCCTGATAAAGAGGCCTCTGAGCAAAATTTCCGGTCTTTCACGCCCAATATAGAATGGGACACTAAGGACGCTCAGTTTAAGAGCGTCCATAAATAAAGTTTAGTTTCATTTAATTTTGGAGGAGAAATAATAAAACTTTCATACGAAAACTATTGTATTATCTCTCTGAAATAGTAATGGGTAAAGAAAGTCTTTATGTTATCCAACGACTAGTGGGAGTTTTTGCACCATTAATTTATATATTTCAATTGAGGTAAAGTACCGATCATGCATTACAAATCGCAATGAGCATGCACGTTTGCTCTCAGAAATTGAGACAGCAAGGGAATAACAGAAGGTGATAGGCGATGATACTGGAAATAGAAGAACCAGGTTCGAGAACCATGAATCACTCTTGACAGCACTAAAAGGTAGTTCGGCAATGCGGGTCTTGCGCTCTACCGAAAGCTGTAAAAACAGTTATTCCAAGATTGATAGAGACTTTAGAGATAGTTGCTGACTTATAGAGAGAGAAAAAAAGAAGAAAATAGGCTCTTCTTTTCTCTAAAGACAATGGACAACTTTGAAAGTAAAGGAATAGATGCTTTATCTTCGTCATTGTGTATGGGTTGTAACTCAGAAGAAGACGAAAAAAGCATACAGTATTCTGAGAGATATTGAGATTCACTTAAACAAAACGAAAACTAAATCAGTGTGATAAAGATAGAGCAAAAAGTAATATCTTTCAAGTTGCATCGCTTCTATCTTGAATTCCTTGTTTGTTTCTTCTTGTGCTCGGTAACCAAAATACTTTTTCTGCATCTTATTTTAACACTAAATAGTGTTGCCATTGGAGAAAAGTTGTCAGTTCATACTTGCTTATTTGACATCGGACGCATCTTGAAATATCATAACGGATAAATACAGAGTCTCATATTAAATCCATAACTACATAGTGATTTACTGTAACCCAGGGGCGGCTGTGACTCTGAACTTCGGTGGTTCACAAAATTATCCTTGCAATTTGAAATATTTTAAGTAATAAATTCGGAATAAGTTTCTCACTATAGGCTGATTAATTTACACAAATAAACAAGAAATGGGAATTCATAATATATAACACATACAATTTCATAAACAGTGTAGCATAAAGCACTCACCTATTTATAGAGAAAATCAGCCCTTCTCTCCTTCCTGCCAGCAAACTTATCGATGACCAGCTCATTGAAGTTCTTGATCTGCATGATGAAATCCCTTGCAATGGATAGCATGGTCAACACAGATAACCTTTCCTCAGACATTGTGCTACGCAGAAATGTTTTAATCCTTTTCAGAGTTCAGAAGCATTTTTCTGCCTCACATGTTGTCATGGGATTGTTAGAATGACACTTAGTAGTTTAACAGATTCACTAAAAGTGGAACATAAATTATTGTCCCTGAAAAGCTCCATTAGTGGAACAATCCCAGTTATGTTTTCAAATTCTTCAGTACTATACATTGTGGAAAGTTCTGTAATCAGCTTCTTTTCTTCAATAAAAGAATATGTCTGAAGGGCAACTTTAATATGTTGTTCCGGGAACGAAATGTTATATTCTGAAAATCTGTCAGGCTGAAAGAGAACTGCTGCTCCCATATGAGCAACAAATCTGAACCTGTCTTTCATTTCAGTAATGATTACATCACACACTTCAATGGCCTCTCGTTTTCTTTCAGTGTGTTCCACAATTTTTCTTTTCTTCGTTACATTCTCATCAACTGCATTGGAACTTATGGTGCTTCTAATTTTGAGAATTTCCACCTAAAAATAATTAAGTCTATCCTGGACCATTACAGGAGTACAGTCGCTCCTCTGAAGTTGATTGTAGAAAATATCGACATGAGGCATAATTTTATGGAAGAAGGACAACCAAAATATGAAATCTCAACACTTAAAATTCCAATAATACCAGATGCTTGAAGAACAGAACTTGAATTGGTGATTCTTTCGCCTCTGCTTATGATTTTCATACATCCTATTAACTCCTCCCTGTATTCGAAAACTGTGTTGACAGATCTAGATTGAAAGTTCCATCTCGTTTGCACTGATCTTGGCAGCCGCTTCTGCACTACTTCTTCTAAAACTGATGTTCTCTGAGCACAAATTCCTTGAAGATTTAGGAAGAAAATTCGTACACTACTATTCGCTGATGCAGCATTTAATATAATTAAGTTTAACTGATGCGCATGGCAATGAATGTATTCTGCAGACCTGTACTTCTGTTTTATGATGGATTGAACGCCATTTTTCGACCCAGACATAACATTAGACCCATCGTATGTTTGAGCAATCAATTTATGTTCACAGCCTAGCAGGTGTCGATCAAGTTCTGGCAATATGCATGCAGCTAAGTTATCTGCTTTGTACCCTATAGGATTCACAAAACCCCAGTACCTTTCCACTGGCTTATGGTTTACTAGATATCTATAGACAATTACCATTTGATACTTGGATGCTACGTCGCTGGTTTCATCTGCTATGACAGATAAAAATGGCGAGTCTTTTATTTCTTTCGATATCTCCTCATGACAGACTTGAAGCATGCATTGTAAAATCTCATTTTGAATCATTTTTACGTTCCCTTAAACACTGTTGCATTTTCCAAATGTTTTTTCAGAACACAGTCTAGCTCTGCACTGAAATTTATCAGTCCATGAAAAATACCAGGGTTACTTGAAGTCGCTGACTCATCATGTCCTCGAAGAGCCAACTCAAAGGCCCCACTAAACCTAATGCAGTTAATAATAATGTTTAAAACATACCTGTTTTGAGCCATTTTCTGGTTGTGTTCTTCAATTGCTTTCCGATATGCACTGTCCATCTGTTTTGCTATATTTACATTGCCAAACATAACAAGACTGACAGTATTTTTCACGTGCAACTTTGACGCTACATGTTTTTGGCGCGACCATGAAGATGCTGCAAATCATTCACGCCGTGCTTTGTCCATGTATCTTCACCACCAAACAAAACGCAAGGAAAGCAAAACAGGGTTTTTAATATCACAACCACACATCAAATCATATTTTTCATATACATCGCTGTTAAAATTCCTGGTAAAACTTCTTGTTTTTGTTTGAATTACCTGAATGATTTTTAAGTATGGTGTGGGCCTGCCAATGCGTTTAATTTCATTCTTTTCCTCCAAGTTTAGCGTTGGAAATGATTGCGTTAAAAGAGACTGAACGGAATTCATTGTTTCTCCTTATAGCAGCGTTTACCTGTATTTCGCTAACTAAACCACTTTGATTCAAAAATTAAAACCCGATACATGCAACACGGCACAAACCACGTGGCATACAGGCAACGTTATGATCAGAGATGCTGTTCAATAGATGGAAGTTCGGTAGTGAGATAAACATTTACTGTGAATTCAATAGACGGCTCTGTGTATGGGACGAAACGAAAAGTATTGTTCCTGTTAATCATCCTATTCTATGCTCTCTGACTACTAGGTTAACCAACAACATGCAGCTTATGCCCCACACTTCCCCCCCCACACACACACACACCTCTGCGCTCCCTTGGTTCGTCATTCCCTATACTTCATTATACCAATGTGGGTTGCAGCGGGAGTGCACTACTTGGCACCTGCAAACAATACAACGCTTGCCGAAGTCCACGCTACAAGATCATGTCAGAATGATAACCGAAATTTATGAATCGTATGCACTATACGTTATTTACATTAAAGGGAGAGCCAGGATTTTGGTTGTAGCGCAAACGTGCTACCATATTAAGGAGCCGTCCCTGCTGTAACCATATACTATAGCCTTAAATCATATCAAATGTGTATAGATGTTATCATTTTAGAGAGTGATTCTATTATAACGACGAATGAAAAATACCATTTTAGTCTGCAAGCTCTTATTTAGCAGAAATTTTTCCACGCTTGTTGCATTATAATACACAAAATGGGACGATTAAGGCAAGTATTATTTGAATATATGATAGAAAGCAACTAATCTTCCTTAAGCGCCTTGTTTCGCCACATTTTAGTAATTTTGTTTTCTATAAATTGTAATTTGCGCTAAAGTTACGACGGCACAACAGCGGCTGAATAGCTGACCCACGACGCGCACAACTACGATGTCTCTCGCCCGCTTGCTATTACTAACACGTTCATATATCCAATATAAAGATTGTTACCAATATTGTATTTATGTTTACTAGAGTTTTAAAATAATTTAAAATACTTTATTGTCAGTTGGGTTTATTAAATCTAGTAAATAATTCACTTTGTTTTATTCTACCATTAAAATGTTAATAAATATACCATTTTACTGATTTGTCTTCCTGAATACTTTGATAAGCACTTGAATATTTTTATATTTGATAGTTACAAAATACAGCACCTATTTTCTTTTTACATTATGTACATAATAATTAAACGTTAAAAAGTTTATTTTGTTTTATTGTTTTATTCAAACTTAATCAGCCGTGTTTCGGTATTAGTTGATTTCATTAAATATTAAAAACTTTGTTGAAAGCACACATAAAGGACAGCATTCCTTTAATGTAGCAATAATTTAGCACATCGGAAAAAGAACACTCATACTATGCGGAGGTCGTGACCTTACCCATCGAGTGTGACTCTCCCATCCAGCTACGATGAAAAGCATGCTTTTCCAAAAGCACTTCAAAGCGTTTTTTTATAAATCTATAAGAGACAGAACAAAAGTTTTTATAAACTTCTTCAGCATACAATTCGAGATCTACCTCTGGTGGAAAGGATGTTATCTATACACCTTCCACCCGCTGTGCTTGTGAATCTGTATACCGATAGAAAATTTTTGAGATTTGCACTTAAAGTACTCTCTAGCGCTTCGTTGAATAGTTTTGAAATTATTTATTTTAATTCCTTGTCAATAAAAGAAAGAAATCTGATGGGTTACACTCACATCAGTTCTCTACTCTTGTACAAACTATTTTTTCAAACGCTTATTCTCCATATGCTTCATGTTAATGGAGATATCGAGATGTTAATCTTATTGCTAATTTTCTTGTAGATGGAAGGGGAATTGGTAGGCTTTAACCGATAGTCAAATATTTTAAGAGCTGGTTGCTATGTGGAGTATTCCATTCACTTTGCATGTCCAAGACTTAAAAAAAAATGAATAACGAATTTGAGAAAAAGTTTAAGTATTGGAAAATTTAAGGGAATAACAAGCAATATCTCGAAAACGGTTCACTCAACAAAAAAATTATATGACATAAATTGTGTATTTTAACGCGATCTATATTTTTTGTAGTACAATTTTGTCTATCTCTTATGGTTTACCAGTTATACAAAAGTCGTTCACAATGAAGAATACTTTTGGAGACATTCCAAGAAAATTCGAGATAAATATTTCATTTGTCATGAAAATATCTTAAACATATGATATTTTAATCAAAATCGTTAGAGCCATTTTTGAGAAAATTAAAATTTTCGAAAAATGTTCCATGTAAAGGATAGTCTGGTGTGGGGGATTTTCTTTAAAATCTTCGTGTCGCATCTCTGGAAGATACTGAACCTAAATACCAAGTTTGGTGTTTATTCGACTGTTCGTTTTTGAGCTTATGCCGTTCACAGACACGCACACGGATATGTTTCCAAAATTAGTTTTTTTTTGGATTAGGGGGTCTCAAAACATATATTTCCGGCGAAATCTCGGTATCGAATTTTTGGGTGGAATACAATACTTCCCCTACTTACTATACGTAGTAGCGAAAGTAAAAAAGGTTATTCATCTGTGATTCGGTTGTACACCTGAAGTATTCTTCTGTTTTTGTTAAGTTCAACCCTCTTTTTGAGCACCTTCCACAAGTCGTTTGTTGCAACATGCATGTTATTTATGTTTTAAAGTACTTCTAATGGAGGAGAAAATTTCAGAAAGACACATCGGGAAAAACATGTTCACTGCCGAAAGTACATTTTGAACTAGTTCCAACATACAAAAGTGATACCTCCTCTCTGCTTTTTAAGATATTTAGCTAATATTGAGCGCAATCAAGTTTCTGCTCACACTGTGATGAATGTTGTATTTGAAGTATCATCATTTTACTCCGTTAACAAGGTGAAGGGGGAAGCAGTGTAATCCTAATCCCGTTAAATGTTGCGATAATGAGAATAAAATGAACAACATAGTTACCCTCCATAATCAAGTTTGTAACTGCCTGCGTATCTCATGCGACAATGGCTAGCGTCAAAGCGAGGCCTTGCACACCGTGCTTCACGTTTTATCACTAGAGATAAATTGTAACCCATTGTGCTTATTTACAGCTTAGTAAACTCTACTGTTTATAGAAATATGGCTCTAAATCACATCTCAATTTTGAATGAGATACAATCTGCAAAATAGCAAAGATTTCGAAGTCTCTTTGTTTCCTATGAGGGTGTAGAAATATACTTTCCCACTTAGGTGTCTGATGTTTTCTTCCTTTTATTTCTCCTTAAAGACAGGCAAAATGTGAAGAAAAAAATCTCAAAATATTATGAGATGTATATTTTAAAACCAAAACATCGTATACTTTAGGGGTTTGGAACTGGGTTTCTTCATTAGTCTAAAAACATGCCTATACCTTCTAGATTTTATCCATATTTATAATACAGGGCTGGCGATGTTTTTCCTGTCCGCGTCCTCGGCGCTCATTGTCGTCTGCCGCTACCGTAGAAAGGCGCGGATGAAACCATACACTTTTAAAACTACTTTTAAAGGCTTTACTTAACAACTTTATGAAAGTGTGTTTGACGACAGAATTATTAGTAGAGATTTGTGGCCCCCTCGGTCCCCTGCGATTTCTACCTCTGGGGTAACTTAAAATAAAGTGTACAAGACAAACCCACACACCCTGGAAGAGTTAAAACAAGATATCCGCCAGGAAATTACCAGCATTTCTCAGCGTGAACTACGGTGAGTGATCGATAACTTCCTAAAGAGGTGCCAAAAATGTATGGGCAACGACGTGGCCAGTTTCAGCATCTCCTTTCGTAAAGTTGGTAAGTAAAGCCTTTAAAAGTAGTTTTAAAAATGTTGTATGGTTTCATCCGCGCCTTTCTATGATAGCGGCAGACGGCACGAGCGCCGAGGACGCGGATAGGAAAAACACTGTGCATCCGGTTCATAGTTTTTTGACTCTCTCTGTAAAATATCGAATTAAATACAAGAAATTACATGGATTTTTTTTTTTTTTTTATATTTTAATCATTGTGAAACCTCTAAACTCAGAAAAAAGAAAAAGAAGTTATGTTTCCTTTGTCCTTGCTTAATACTAATTAAATATGCCACTAAAAGCATCAGTTCATGAAATATAAACTCTTCAAGAATAGAGAGGGTTTAATTTCGCACATTACATCACATAGAGGAAATGTTAGATTATCTTAACTACCTGACTTGTTAGAAAAGATGGTGTGATTTTTTCCACTTGTGTTATCCAAATGTTTTTCACAGTAAACTATTCTAAAATAATGTTTTGCTACGGAAATGTTTTAAGAGCAAAAAACGTAAATTTTACAAAATATGAAGAGGTATGAAGATTTTCATAAAATATTGATATTTTACAAAAATATTATAAAATATGACTTTTTGTCACATGCATTGAATTCTACACACTGCAAAAGGTATAAAGGCTTGTTCCCATTATAATAACAAGCCTGGTTTAGAATACGAGATTTCATATTTTGCTCGTCTCTGCTTATTATTCCTCACCGTCATATTTCAGATCGCGTCCGGGTTCGATCCCACCCATGGAGGGAGCGGATTTTAAGTCCCAGTGCCCACTCAGCATCGTGAGGAAAGCGTGGAGCTGCGATAGGCTCCATTAAAAACCAAGTTATCTCTACATTCTGTATTTAAACAGTACGATTCACCTTTCGATGAACCAAAAGTAATATCCGTACGTGCTTCTTGTGCTGTTTAAAGGGAAGAAAACTGTCGAGTGAGGAACCCCTGGTGGTCTTAGCAATGAACCACCGAATGGTGTTTGAAAAGAGGTCGTGGAGCTTGATCGTGTTAGTCCAGCAGAGATGCCAACTTAACCATCCTCTTGGGGGATGCTGACGCGGGCACTCTTCCCCGCTGTCACGATATGGGTTCCATTTATTCCTGCTGGGCGTGGTGCACGGCGTTGATAGCATTTCGGTTAATTCCCTGGACGCTACCAGCGTGCTCTCGCTGCAAGCGTACGTACTGGAGAATTACTCCGCATCGCTTTTACTGCAGTTGCAGGCAGGGTCTTACTATTTCAATACCTTCTGACCCATATTTCTGTTTGTTCGTTCAAGAGTGGTAATTTAAAATTGTTGTGATGGTATGATGATAGGTGATGAGGGCGTAACAAGGAGAAGTATCTAAAATAAATGTAAATGTATGCTTCCTACTTGGCCTGTTTCTTTGCAACGAATCTAAAGGATACGAATCTATGTTTTACATTCACATGACTTTCTCTACTCTCTAATGTTTATTAGTGGGTATACAAACTATTCTTACCAAAGTTTATTTTCTTATCTTCTTCATGTTAATCGAGATAAAACTTTCCAGAAATAGTTGCATTACACATTTCGTTATAAATATAAAGGGAATAGCGATCAAATGTTTAAGAACTAGACGCTATGTACTGGCCTTAAAATTCCATTCTCTTTGCGTGCAATACGATATAAACAACTGAATATCGAAGGAAGTTGAAAAGAATGACACCATTAATAACGGATATCTCGGAAATGGCTGATGCCACAAAAACGTAATTAAAATAAATTGTGTTTTTTAGAGAGATCTAAATTTTTTGTATAGTAGGTTTTCGTCTATCGCTTAACGTTTACCAGTTATACAAGGTTATATAAAATGCCTTCCGAATGAAGAGTACTTCACAGGCTATTCCTAGAAAATTCAAGATATACATTTTATTCGTCATGCAAATATCTTTAATATATGATATTTTAGTCAAAATTATTAGAGCCGTTTGTTAGAAAATCAAGCATTTTTAAAAATCTTCCATGTATACGGCAGTTTGCGGTAGTGGGATTTCCGTGAAAATTATCTTGTCGCATCTTTGGAAAGCATTAAATATAAATATCAAGTTTGGTGTTTATCCAACTTTTCGTTTCTGAGTTATGCTGTTCATAGACACACATACTTTTTTAAGATGCATATATTTCCGGTGAAACCTCGGCATCGAATTTCTGGGTTAAGTGCAATACCTTCTCTACCTGCTATGTACGTAGTAAAGAAAGTGGAAATCTGAAGTGTTGCATTCACATGACTTTCTCTATTCATTTATACACTTATACATTTCGTTGTACGCATAAAAAGGATGTAGCAGGCTGATGTGTTACACTCACATGACTTTCCCTACTCTTGCACAAACTATTCTTACAAACGCCTATTCTCCATATGCTTCATGTCAATCGAGATTTAATCTTATTGCTAATTTTCTTGTAAATGCAAGGAGAATTGGTAGGCTTCAAATATTTTAAGAGCTGGTTGCTATGAGGAGTATTCCATTCTCTTTGCGTTACCAGGACAAAAAAATGAATAACGAATTCTCATTTGAGAAAAAGTATAAGTATTTGAAAATTTAAAGGAATAATAAGCAATATCTCGAAAATGGTTCACTCAACAACAAAAATGTGTATGACATAAATTGTGTATTTTAACGCGATCTACATTTTTGTAGTAAAATTTTGTCTATGTCTTATGGTTTACCAGTTATGCAAAAGTTGTTCACAGTGAGGAATACTTTTGGAGACATTCCCAGAAAATTAAAGATATACACTTTATTTGTCATGAAAATATCTTAAACATATATTTTAATCAAAATCGTTAGAGCCATTTTTGAGAAAATTAAAATTTTCGAAAAATGTTCCATGTAAAGGGTAATCTGCGGTGAGGGGATTTTCTTGAAAACCTTCGTGTCACATCTCTGGTAGATACTGAACCTAAATACCAAGTTTGGTGTTTATCCGACTGTTCGTTTCTGTGTTATGCTGTTCACAGACACACACACACACACACACACACACACACACACACACACGGACTTGTTTCCAAAAATGCTTTTTTGGATTCAGGGGGCCTCAAAACATTTATTTCCGGTTAAATCTCGGTATCGAATTTTTGTGTGGAATACAATACTTCCCCTACTTACTATACGTAGTAGAAAAAGTAAAAATAACCAAAATGTTTTCACGTAAAGGATAATTTGGGATTGGGGATTTTCCTGAAAATCTACTTGTCGCATCCTTGGAAGATGCTGAACTTAAATACCAATTTAACTGACTTTTCGTTTTTGAGTTGCGTTGTTCACAGACAGACACGTGTGCGCGCGCACACTCATACGCACACACTGAGGCAGTATTGGATAACCATACCGACAAAATAATTATTAATCACCCACTCCTCGTGTAAATAGAGAATAATTTATGTAATCTGTTTTAATGTACAAAGCTATATACTTATATCTATGAAGTAACATCTATGTTAACATTTAGATATAATATTGGAGATTTAGGCCAAAGCTGAAACTCTCCAAGACATAATAATAATAATAATAATAATAATAATAATAATAATAATAATAATAATAATAACAATAATAATAAACTTTGAGAAATGCATGAGGTGACTT
This sequence comes from Deroplatys truncata, assembly GCA_030765065.1. Classification (NCBI taxonomy): domain Eukaryota; kingdom Metazoa; phylum Arthropoda; class Insecta; order Mantodea; family Mantidae; genus Deroplatys; species Deroplatys truncata. Next base: position 110,159,732 of record CM060975.1, read on the forward strand.
TGAGAGATGTTTAGAAAGTTAGAAAGTTACAAGCGTGGGTCTTCAGCCTAAGCACTTTGTCACCTATATGTTGATTAGTTACTTAAAAGCGAATTACGTATCGCGCCAAAGTGCAGCCAATAAAAAGCTTGCTTTAATGTCTAGGCAAATCCAGGCAGAAGAGTATATATTCTTGGAGCTTAACACAAGCCACACATCACTGGATAGAGGAAAAACCTAAGTTTTTAAAAGTAGTCCTTAGAACTTCCATTCAGGGCATAAGACAGTTCTGGTTCTAAATAGAAAAATCATGAGCACAAGAGAAATTATATCGTATATGATTACAGTTTCCTGTGAATCCATTTTTCAAGTGCTACAAGTCACATTTGCAGTAGACTCAACCAACAGTCGCCTCGTCATAAGTGAATTCACATGTCGTAGAGCAAGTCTGGTAACTAGGAACAATAGCTTTGCATGAGGCAGAAATCTGTTAATACCTTTATTTTTCTGTGCTATATTCAGTTTTACTTTCTCTATTACTTACCTATGGTAAACAGAAAATGCTAAGTCGAAATTTCACGTGAAATTCCAATTTAGAGGTCCCTGAGTTTAAAAAAGATCTGATGTGTTACACTCACATGACTTTCTCTACTCTTGTACAAACTATTTTTACAAACGCTTATTCTCCATGTATTTATTGCTAATTTTCTTGTAGGTGCAAGGGGAATATGTTAGGCTTTAAGCGATAGTTAAATATTTTAAGAGCATGTGGAGCATTTCATTCTCTTTGCATGTCCAGGGTATAAAAAACGAATCACGAATTCCCATTTGAAAACATAAATTGAGTTTTATTTATTGGCGCTCTTTAACTACTGTGGTCCTTAGCGTCCAATTCCATATTGGGCGTGAAAAATCGGTAATTTTGCTCAGAGGCCTCTTTATCAGGCTTGAGGTTCTTTTACACGCCGTAAATCTACGACACGGCTTTACTTCCCTTCCGAAGGAAGCCATGCTAAGGATTTTTACGCCCGAAAATATCCATCGCCCTCCGCCGGGTTTGAACCCGCGACCTTGGGAACTAGAGGCTAGCACGGTACCACTAGTCTACAAAAGCATAAGTATTGGAAAATTCAAACAAATAACCAGGTATACCTCGGAAATGGATCAGTCCACAAAAAAATGTATATGACATAAATTATTATTTTAGTGAGATCTACATTTATTGTGTAGAAACGTTTTGTGTATCTCTTACGATTTACCAGTTATGCAAAAGCCTTTCAGAAAAAAGAGGACTTTTGGGAACATTCTCAGAAAATTCCAAATATAAATATTATTTATCATGAAAAGCTTAACTACATAATATTTTGTTTAAAATCGTTAGAGCATTTTTGAGAAAATCAAAATTTTCGAAGAGTGTTCAATGTAAAGGGTAGTCCGGGGTGGGGAATTTTCTTGAAAATCTTCATGTCGTATCTTTGGAAGATACTGAACCTGATTACCAAGTTTGGTGTTTATCGGACTTTTCGTTTTTGAGTTATGCTGTTCATAGACAAAGTGAAAAGAGAAAAAAATTGGATTATACAAAAAATTTAGAACTCGTTAAAACACACCATTTATGTCTTATACATTTTTTGTGGAGCTGCGACACGAAGATTTTCAAGAAAATCCCCCCATCCAAGACTACCCTTTACATGGAAGATTTTTCGAATGTTTTTTATTTTCTAAAAAATGGCTGAAACGATTTTGATTAATATAGCATATATTAAAGTCATTTACATTAAAAATAAAGTGTATATCTTAAATTTTCTGATAATAGCCCTCTGAAGCCCACTTCATTTGGAAGGAATTTTGTATAAACTTGAAGGTATAACTGGTAAACTTTAAGCAATAGACGAAAATGTACTGTACAAAAATTGTAGACCTCTTTAAAACACACAGTTTATTTCAAATACATTTTTGTGGCATAGGTCATTTCTGAAATATCCATTATTAAATGTTCGAATTGTTTGTTTCTTGGTCGTTTTCTTGTCTTGTCATCTCACGATTGCATGGAAACAGTATGGAATTTTAACGTCGGCATATAGCGTCCAGTTCTTCAACATTTGACTATCGCTGTTCCATTTGTATCTATAACGAAGGTGTAATGTAGCTATTTCTACAAACGTTTATTTAGATTAACATGAATTAGATAGAAAAATAAGCTTTAATAAGAATAGATTGTATACCCACTAATAAACAACAGAGGGTTTAGCAAGTCATGTGAATACATCGCATCAGATTTTTTTAAAAATAGACCGGCCCTCAGCGACCATAAAAATTAAAGCTTTCGTCTCCAATGACATGCAGAGTATGTTTCTATCTTTCACAATTTTTATGTATAAAAGTTGCATTCTGCTCCTTTTCGAATAACTCAATATATGTCTCAGCAATAACGGAAGCTGTGGTTTCTGGTGGTTAAAATAAATTCTTTTAGGTGAAAATGTTTCTATTTCTGTCCTACCTCTTACTGGTCGTGCTGATTTTAAGAGTGGAAAAGTTGTTACATTAAGATTATTGCTGTGGTTTTATGTATTACAAACATATTGGATTTATCTAAGCATAAATATTTTGTCATCCTTCTCAGTCTTACATTGTGATGTACAATTTTATTCTTCTCGGAAGAAAACAAATCCGCATTGCAATTTTATAAATTCCGAATGTGTCGTAGAAAAGTTTTAGAAACCGATAACGCTCCAAGGGCGGGGGGATGTTTCTGATCATAGAGCATAAATCCAGAAGCTCTGGAGTTTGCTGAACTTTCTTGGCGATATATGGGAAAAGGACTGGTAGAATGGAGACAGTTCATGTATTGCAGGCTTAAACTTCGTACAATGTTAAAGTTTTCTTCTTTTTTATCTCTCTCACTCTCTTTTAACACAGAAGTAGAGGGGAATATTTCTCCTCTGTGTAATAAAAAAGCAAAACAAATGCTGGGTAGAATAATTTGCTGGACACCTCATTACAAAGCTTCGCTACACCGAGCTCAAAACCAGCCACCCGAAACGCTTGTTTCAGTGTCGCTGTTTTATATGTTCGTGATACGACTACAGCAATTCTGTCATAGGTAACTGGCGCCCAGCATAAGAATTTTACATCGAGAAGTTGTTGCTTGGAGACACATTTCAAAAAATAATTTCAACATTACAGAGATGTCATTTCTTTGTTTTTAAATTAAGTATTAAGCCTTGCAAATTATAGCAAAGGCAGGGATCTCCAAGGGATCGGGCTATGGTTGTGGACCTTGTATAGGCTTAAACTGACATAAGCTGGGCCGGACTCAGGCTTCATAAAAAGACAAGAAAATTAATTTACGGCATTACATTCGTCCGTGAATAATAATTAGCTATAGTAACAAATAATAAGAGCCAGCTACCCGTAACCCTTATTTCGGTGTTTATATAGATCACGACTAGACGTTCGTGATTCTATTTCGGTAACTGGCGCCCAACATGGTAACTGACGCCCTTTACATCGAGAAGTTGTTTTCCAGAGACACGCTTCAGCAAACGATTTCAACATTACAGATAGGTATTTTCTTGGTTTCTAAATTAATTATTGGCACTCCAAATTAGATGAAAAGGCAGGTGTAACCGAGCGATCGGATCAGGCTTGCAGGCCAGGTTTAGGCTTAAATCGAGATAAACTGGGCAAGACTCGGACTTCGTAAAAAATACAATGAGTTGTATTCTTCCGTAAATAATAATTAGTTTTATAAGTAATGAAAAGCACGTAGTGAGGCTGCGAAAAGCATAATTACTGTAGTTACCGTTAGAATTATATACCGCGTTCATCAAAATGGGTTCAGAAAAACACAGTCGTTCTCGGGCTCTGGTTGATTCAGATATAAATATGGGCTTGTGTAAACGTGTGCCGTAAGGCTGTGTAAATTAACTAATCAGATATTTGCATTAAAGTAGGCCTGGAGTATTTGATCATTTCTATCTAATTAGATGTGTACAGTATCCATAGTTGACCTAATTTTGTGGGATACGTTATTATTCTACGCGAGGTACTTGTTTGTGACGTGTCCTTGATATTTACGCTTACAAACGTATAGTTATTCGTATAGTTCAATTTTTCCTGACATTCTTGGGGTTTACTGATGCTGCTTGACTTCCTTCCGCCACATATTAATTTTCTAAAATCAAGAAAACGGTTGTAATCGTAAAAATAAGGGGAATATCCTTGCTTTGATTCCCTTATTAGCATGTTTTGTTACAAGCTCATAACTCACTTTTGTTTGTTTCTAATACGTTCTGCCATTGCTGTAACAAAAGATGATTTGCCACTCATAGCTGTTAAATTGCAGCATATGTTCTATGTATCGCTGTTAGTTACTCAAAACAACCAGTGGTACTATTCAAATAATATTTCGTGTTGTTTTTTTTTCTGTTTTAATTTTTATGGTCGTTGAGGGCCTGTATATTTTTAAAAAATTTGATGTAATATATTCATATGACTTGCTAAACCCTCTGTTGTTTATTAGTGGATATACAATCTATTCTTATTAAAGATTATTTTTCTATCTAATTCATATTAACCTAAATAAACCTTTGCAGAAATAGCTACATTACACCTTCGTTATAGATACAAAGGGAACAGCGACAGTCAAATGTTAGGAGGTCTGAGAAGTATTTAACGACTCATAATATTGAACAGCATTTTTAACAAAATGTTATACCTCAATCAATTGGACAAACTTGACAACAACTTTTTGAATGTCACTACAGTGGAATATAAATTTGTAAACTTATATGAGCATTTCTTCTGTATTGCAAGGACACAATTTCTGATTTTGAACCAGATGATTGAAATAGTACCCATAGGTGATATCCTGTAGAGAGGTCGTTTTCAGTGATAGACCAGACCATATCGCTCCGCCCCAGAAAAACTTGGAAAAATGTTAGTTCATTATCTTGTATATTGTTATTGAATACAAGTTTTTTTATGTCTGTTTAGAAATATATATTGTTTAATTTATGTCCTAAATTAAATTATACTGAGATATTTAAATAATTTGCCTATAAAATATGGTTAATTATGACTGGTCGAGTAGGCTATGAATTGAATCGGATGAGAGAATCTCAGTGCGCGTCGGGGCTTAGTAGAACGTCGGCATGGTAAGTAAAAGATTCAGGCTTTGCGTCTCTGCCGTGGTATTATTTTATCTACTAAACCTGTTTTAGAAGTATTCCGCCCTTTTTGGCAACGTGTTTTGCAGTTTAGGGTGTTGATCGATCCTAAGACTGTTGATGGCTGAATTACTTTATAACTCTTTAATTAATGGCAATGATAAAGTTATACATAAAATAAATGAACGTATTGTTTGACCGGCATTTGTGTAATAAATTCAGATTTTCTCGAATGACACGAGTTGTATACAAGGTTTACGAAAAGTACTGTCACGGATCATCTTTACACTGAGGCCCTGATCTATAATGTGCTGGAGATAAGGACTAAGGAAACTTATTGTTTACAACTCATTCTGATCACTTTTATTTCTGAACATATGAAAATGTTGGAAACGTAACTGTAAAACTCAACACGCATATACTGCAAACTGCATGCCGATGTACCTAATAAAACATTTAATGTTAATATTATGTAATATACGAGAGAAAACTTGACAACTTGAAAATGTTAAACAAAGAATGCTAACATATGCCAAGAAAATCATGGATGTAATTTATTTAAATTCGATAGAAATTTAAGGGTGGTTTATATGAGGAATTTGCTAATAATGTACGAGTTTTACTTTCTCTACTATTCACTATAGCAGGACGTACGATGTGTATATCGGAGGGGAACACCTCGCGTAATACGACCATTTTGATCTATTGTAGCTACAACCCCCCTTGGAAGTCAGGGATAGGTGAAGGAGCCGTAGGAGGTCCCAGGCTCGCCGGCAGACAGGTCCACAGAGACGCGCGGAAGTCTTTAACATTTCCATTTTGAACTCCCGCTCACAATGGCGAGGAATCCCAAGAGATTGACGTAGTGACTCTAGGGACAGGACAGATCACTCTGGCATTCACGGGGAGAAATACTTCCAACGCGCATGCATCCACGTCATCTGCCCAGCACCGCAAGACCTGAAAGCACACCTGAAACGTGAAATGGAGATGAAATGAGAGGAAGTGGGGGAAATGAGAAATCATGCTAGAATACACCACCCCGGTTTTCGCCTTGGTGACAAAGGGAAAGTCACGAAAAACTCCATGTTCAGAGTGGACGGTCACCAGGAATCAAATCCGACACCTCCCAAATATCGCCCAGATATTGCCGCCTCAACTATTCCGCTCGACCTCACCTATAGTAAGTAGTAAAAGTATTGCATTTCGCCCAACAAAATTCGATAGTACCGAGATTTCACTAGAAATACAAGTTTTGATGTTTCCTGAATCCAAAAAGAGCTTTTTTAGAAAAAAGTTTCTTTGAGTTGCTGTGTATGTGCGCGTGCGCGCGCGTCTGTTTATGCCTGTGAACAGAATAACTCAAAAACGAAATGTCAGTTAAATACCAAACTTGGTATTTAAGTTCAGCATCTTCCAAGGATGAAAAACAAAGATTTTCAATAATCTTTCCCACCCCAAACTGCCCTCTACATGGAAAACTTTTCATTAATTTTTTCTCAAAAATTACTCAACGATTTTGATTAAAATACCATATGTTTAATTGTATAACAGATGACATGCATATCTTGAAGTTTTTATAATCCTCTTCATTCTGATTGACTTTTGCATAATTGATAAACAGTAAGAGACAGTCAAAAACTTATTACCTGCAACGAAATGTGTATGCCTCATTCACAAGAAATTCATAGAGGAATAAGTTCTTGTAAGAATAGTTTGTAAATGAGTGAGTAGAGAATATCATATGAATGCAACACACCATTGCTTCGTAAAATGCTTACTAAATACCAACATGCAAGGCATAAAATAATGAGAGCGCATCTGAAATGTATGCATTTATGAACTTGCTCTACATTATTTTAAAATGTGTTTCTTGCAGATGTTTGCAATGACCGCAGGGGGAATGGGAACCGTAGAGGTTAGGAAGGGAGACTCTGGAAAATGTTGGAAACCACTGGTGCAGATAGAAAACAGCTAATGGAATCGAACACAGATGTTATAAGACTGCTCCTTCTGCATCTCCAGTTTATTTTAGATGCCTTGAAGGTGACTTAAAGGAATTACTGGTGGTTGCATGGCGTGTTTCAATTCCCTCGTGCAGTAATATAGTTCACTTAGTCGAATGATAATATGTAGCAGCACCGCTGGTTCATTTGCTGCTGCTAGGTTTGTCAGGCTATGAATGGGAACAGATCGTGCAGTAAATAATAGAGAAGAGGCACTCAGTAATAATTTTGTAAGCAAGCTGCTACACCAGGAAGCGAGGCTGGCTCCGCATTTCTAATACCCTCCAGAATTCTCTCTGAATGACAAAAGGAGCAGGTGCTTCGCGTCACTGAAAACGGGGTCACCGCCGTCATGTACCTTGAACACCCTCAAGGTCTTCCTTAGCTACAAGGGGTTTAAACTGACTTTCTAGCTTCATCCTCAACATCATTTCCGGACCGTGTTGTTTGTGGTTTACTCTTGGAGGAACAACGGTTCTCTCGCCTTGGTTTTATTCCAAATTACCTCACGAATCTGCTGTTCATAATATCTACTCTTAAAGACTTAAGTTTGTATATACATGAATAGAAACTAATATAAATTTACACAAAATTATTCAGGATTACATTGTAATGTTGTGGAAAATAAGTTAGGAAACTTTTTATTTTATTCCCTTTCATATTACGAGCGAGATTCCTCCACTGCATTGTGAGGCTCGACATTCGGGAGGTCCCCGATTCGATTCCCGTCGACCGGCCACTCTGAACTTGGGTTTTTCGTGGGTTTCCTCACTCGATAGGCGATGCTTGGATGTTTTCTCATCTACCAAGATTTCCTTTCCCTCATGCCCCCTTTCATTTCGTTTCCCTCTCATATTTCAGGTGTGCTCTTAGGTTTCATGGCGTTGCCGGACAGATGCTGCGGATGATGGTTCCAAGGAAAGAGTATTTCCTGTGGATACTAGAGGGCTGCTTGGTTGATCGGTCGTTTATCGCCCTCTCTGGGCAGCTCCAATAGTGAAATGGTTCTTTGAGCCAGGAAATATTAGGGACTTCCGTGCGTCTCTGTGGCATATCTGCCTGCGGCCTGTAACCTACTATGGTTCCTTCATTTCATCCCTTCCTCCTAGGTGTTGGTAGCCGCAATATATCGGCCATAGGTCGCATTGCACGATGTATACTTTCTGTTGCATATTCTATACCTTTTCATATTCTGCAGTGAACATTTATTATTATACAAAGAGTTGTCCATAAATGAGATGTCTTTAAATTTTCCACTAATGCTTCTTTCATCCACTAATTAATTATCTGCACAGATTTATATAATTTATGACAGTTCTTCAGCTTATTCCCCATGGTTTTCAGTGTTCTTGACCTAATGTAGCACAAGCATCCTGGTGGGCCCCAATGTTATCAAGATTTCACTATATACACGTTTTAAGTTTCCCAGAAATCAGTTTCCCTTTACTTGAAAATAGCTTTTTAATGTTATTTTTCCATAGACGGTTCTAGTGATTTTGATTTAAATGTAATATGCGTGATATATTGATATTAATAATAAAATAATGGGTTTGAATTTTATGTAAAACTTCCGATTGGATTTTTATTAACTTTAAGTGTAAAACAATAGTATATAGACATTTTACTTCGAATGTAAGCTCATTAAAACACCGCATTTATGTCAAATAATGTGTAGTATACCGAGCGGGTTTGCTTCTGTGGCTGCGTTCGAGAGGTCGTAGATTCGATTTCCGTAGCCGACCTTCCTGACCCATGGGTTTTTTTCCGGGAGTTCCCTGTCGCCAGGCGAATAGGATCATTTCATCCTCCGAATTTCCTGTCCCTCCATTTCATTACATTTATCATTTCATTCATCCTTCACCCCGGTTGGTCTGCTTCAGTGTTGGCAGTATCGGCGATGGAATTTCGGTGCAATGTGGCAGGGGAAAAGGATGCTCTCTGTAAACCTTCTCCGTCCCTTGACCTTCGGCTGGTTGCTGGAGTATAAGGACCGCCCCCGGGAGCATTGGACCCCATGTGGGGCGGAGTCCCCAATCTGCCTGTCCGTCTGCCGGGGCATTTATATATGGAAACTTTAGGTACCCTGACATTGCTTTGCCGTCACTGCTAGTTCCGGCGGCCCGGTATCTTCCTTCAACATATCCCTTCCTCCCGTATGCACCCCCTTGTGGGGGCATACGGTACAAGGTCCGGTCTCTCTGAATCAGGCTGCAATCCTCTCTGCTTCTGGTTCCATCCCATTCATGTGTACGAGTAGTATAATGTAATGCGTAGCTAGTTTCGAAATATTTCCTTTTTCTGTTTTTAAATTTCCAAAACTTGTGCTCCATCTCAGCACCAATTTAACATATGATCACGGGAGATGTTCATTTGTTTGCCTAGACTAATCAAAGCTTCTCTAGTGAAGAAAATCCGTTCTTTTGTCAGCTGATGGCAGGCTGTTTCCGATTAGCAGTCGTTCCCTTGTCGTGCGTAGCCATGGGGAACAAGTATTTATACAGTCTAATATGAAATCGTTTTAATACAAATAGTATTGTCCTGTTTGAACTTAAAGTGTAAAAAAAAAGCTTTTACGTGATAGTGTAGGTAATACATATGGAAATACCTGTGAAACAGCAATGAATAGAGAAAGTCTTATGAGTTTGCCATACCTACGTATAAAATTTCTTCTTAGTGATTTACTTCTTAGTGATACCATTACATCTCATGCAGTAGTTAATCTGTATATTCACCGTATTCCAGTGACACTATCATAATTTCCTGTTCACTACAAATTTTTATATTGAGGATACATGTAGACTTACTTCTCCATTCCATCGTGGGCTACATTTTCCGTTCCGTACCGGCTCATCTATAAGCATATCTGCTGACCAATTATTCTTATTCAACTAAAGAAACAAATATTTATACAAAGCAGTAAGCCAAGCTCACAGCTCTTCCTTCACTCTTAGCCTGACGTGTCAGTGGGACCATTCACAATGAAAACCAAGCATTAACATGATGACGTAAAACTTAAGCATAAACTTAATACGATATGTTATCATTAACATCAACAAATAGAAGCATAAACAGCAGCCAATCGCCCGAGAGCGCGAAACAGCTGAGCTAATTATAGCGTTCTGCGAAGTGGCCACCGACAGTACCCACGACCAAAGAGATTAAATACATGTACCAAAATGAACAAGAGTTACCCAGTTAAAGGACATTAAATTCATAAAAAGCACTATCTACCATCTCAGTGGGTTTTTTTGTGATTTTTATACATATTCCGGTGATTCCTGCCCAATGATTTTAAACAGAAAAGCAGTTAGCGAGTCAACACATGGCGACAGAAAATCTTATGTAAAATGACAGTATAATCACGTGACGAGAATCGCTCTCTGATTGGCTAGTTTTTATGCTTGAGTAAATAATAAACTTGAAGGTTTGGAACTTATAAGCTTCTAAGTTTACGCTTAATTCAATATTTAGTTTGTTTACGCGATTCATTGTGATGGTTGATTTTACGTTATCTTACAGTTATTTTCATCGTGAATGATGCCTATAACAATAAATAATTTACAGTTAGTAATTTTTACCATTGTCTCATTGCTGGTACAGGTACAGGTTCAACAAGTTTTGACTGAGCATAAGCCTCGCCTGCATTCCTTGATCTCCTCTGAGGTGTCAATGCCTACTGGACCTCAATGCTTACCAAAAAGCAATAAATTTTTTTTAATGGATGATCACTGGAGACAAAACAACGATTTCTCATTCTGAATCGGAAAAAACACTAAGAATGGAATAAAAGCACGCAGGATTTCCAATGAGGAAGGTATTCCAGAGCAAATCCGCTAGAAATCTGCTGTTCACACTTTTCTGTCTCACAAAGAGCAGGAACCTTGGAGAACGACTCAATAGTAAACAGCTCCATTATCGTGAGGTGTTCTGCCATGCATTGTCGCGTGTATGTGTACCAAATAACTAGGCTATTGTCGACAGGTATTCTTGGTTGCATGACACGTACGTCCACATGCTGCCATCACCCTGTTGAAGCTCTACAAACTTGATTTCGAGTAACAGTTCCGTAAGACTATTATGATTTTGTCCCACTTAGATATACGAGGGCGGATCGAAAAGTAACACGCGATAAGATTTTTTACGAACAGGTTTAATAGCTAAAACAAAACAAACAAAAATCACAAATGGACTGTATGGTGGATGCTGGTGTACCTCCCAACCAAATTTGGTAATTTTCGGACAAACAGCAGCAGCAACATGTGGGCGAGCATTGTCATGAAGAATTTTGACATCGTCAGCATTCATATTGTGGCATTTGCCACAAAGGGCACAACACAACTTCACCAAAGTTTTCATGTAGGCTGCGGCATTCACAGTAGTCCCGTGTTCAGCAAAGTCCACCAATACAGCACCATGCATATCCCAGAACACCGTCACAAGCACTTTCCTAGCAGATTGAGTCACTTTGAATTTTTTCTTCACTGGGGAACCAGCATGTTTCCACTCCATACCTGCCTGCTTGGTTTTGGGCGTGTAGTGGTATGCCTACGACTCATCACCAGTGACGATTCCTTTCAGAAAGCCATGCCTTTCTGCGGTGTACTGCGTTAGGTGATGCAAGCTCGTCATCATTCGCTGGCCCTTGTGGTTGTCTGTCAGGTTCTTAGGCACCCAGAGAGCACTGACTTTACGAAATTTCAATGTGTCATGAACATTATCGTACATGCGCCATAGGAAATGTTGAACTGTTGCGATAAGGTTCGCAGTTGCACACGCCGGTCGTTCAAAATTGCCAGCTCAATGCCTCTGATATTCTGCGGGGTTGCAGCCGTTACCAGCCTCCCGGAGGGTGGGGAATTACTAAGGTTCACACGGTCCACGGCACACCGCCTTGAGACATTGCTACGGTCCATACAATCATCCCTATACATGCCACGCATGTCCCTATGAATATCACTCGGTTTATGCCCTTTGGCCCACAAATATAGAACTACACATCTCTACTCTTCACACTTGGACGACAGTAACATGTGCGCCATCTTTGTTGCGTAGTTCTTCTCTCGCTAGAGCTGCACATGAAACACAAATACCCTCTGCAGTGAAATTGCAATATTCCAGCTGCAATACCAAGACAGAAAAAAATTATTATGCGCTACTTTTCGATTCCTCCTCATATGTTAACGTGCGAAGGTACCATAAACGTCAAATAATATATCTTTATTGCACATTCTCATCTTTACAGTATGCTTTATCCGAGTACTAAGGACCTCGAAGTTGCAAGCTTGTTTATTTTTGTGAGGCAGGAATACAAGCCGAAAATTTAGCATAAATGGGATTAAGCATAGTAGTAACATGAGCAGAGAACTCGCAGTTCATCTTTCACATGGTCCCATTACTTTTCAGTTCACTTGCTTAGATCAAGTGATGTCCTGAGCAACTATGCCTGAGCAACTATGCACTATTTCCTTTACAGAGAACAGCAAGAAAGATTATAACAGAAAAGTAAACATCTTCCTTCAGTGGGACCTTAACAGCACCAAGGAAAACAATACTGAAGTACTTTAACTGGAGTGAAGAATTGTATACTTTGACATTTCGTTCAAATGCAGAAAATATTGGAAGTATTCTAAATGTCGATATGAAGACGAATGGAGCATGTATAAATAGTTAGACAAAATAAATAATTAAGTTGTTTTAGAAGGAGTGGGTAGGGAAGAACTCACCGAAATTGATCTGCAAGACCAAATAGATCGCCTGAAAAGAAAGTATTTGCTAAGAGATGCTTTGGAAGGGATGGAGAGAAAAGGGAGCCAGAAAGAAGCCAAACGAAAAGACAATATTAAGAGAAAGGTTGCATACGCAGAGGTGAAGAGAAAGACTGAAAGGAGCAAAGGTGTAAGATGCTGCTATAAATTATTGTGAGGGTTTTCTCTAAAACAATTTACCACACAGAATTTGCATTTTTACAGCCTTTCGGTTACAGGCATGAATTATCTATATGTTTCAGCTCCGCTGTAATTATTAGTATACTAATTGTGTTCTTGTTCCAAAAGAATCAAAATAGTGATCATTGCTAAAAGGTTTTTAATTGCACATTCCAAAATATTATCAAAAATGTTTATTTCTTTGAAAATAACGAATACACCTGCGAAACAAATAATTACTCTATTCTTGATAGTTGCTTCTAAACGTAATTGTTGCAAATTCCGGAAATAGAAGGAATCTCATTCCTTAAGGGGCCACCATTTCACCTTAAATGCGGTGCAGGCGTAGCTTGATGCTCTCTCTCTCTCTCTCTCTCTCTCTCTCTCTCTCGGGCTTCAGGATGCTTGCAGAACGCTGGAGAAGTGCAATGAAATGCAAGGGATAATGTTGAAAAATTACGCAAATGTAAATTCTCCCCTGCGGTAGTAAAAACTTAAACTTTTTTGTCAGTCACTTTTATAATTTTATATAAATTACTAGCTAAAACCTAATTTACTGTACACTCTTTGTTATAATAAATGTTTGAAACAAATAATTTAAGCATATGAAGTGTGATCAAAAAATAACGGGAATTTTTTAATTTCGCGAGCTTTATATATCCGATGTTCAAAACCTTTGTTTTATCTTGTTGGTACACATGTTCCTGATGTATGTTTCATTTTCAGCTATTTTGAATATTTAGTTTATTGTTGACAGTCGAAAACATTATACGTGTTTTCGAGTGCTCGGCGAAATTTTACTTTCGAAAAAGATAGGTCAAAGAATTTGCATTAAATTTTGCTTGAAAAACGAACAAATTGCAGCACCGCATTCGAAACGTTAACTGTGGCTTTTGTCGAATCTGCTATGGGTAAGACAAGAGTTTACGAATGGTATAAACTTTTCAAAGAGGTTCGAGAAGACGTTGAAGACGACGACCCCAGACGCCCTAGCATATCAATTACTGACGACAATGTGGAAGATGTAAAGAAAATGGTTCTGGAAAATCGCCGAATCACCCTCAGAGAGATTGCTGATGATGTCGGCATATCATTTGGCTCATTCCAAGCAATTTTTTCGGATGTTTTGGGCATGAAAGGTGTAGCAGCAAAGTTTGTTCCAAAATTGTTGAATTTCGACCAAAAACCACGTAGACATCGCTCAGGAATTGCTGAATGAAGTCGAAAACGATCCAGAACTTCTAAAGAAGGTTAAAACAGGTGATGAAATATAGATATACGGGTATGACGTCGAAACTAAGACCCAATCGTCCCAATGGAAACTGCCTGAAGCGTCAAGACCGAAGAAAATTCGACAAGTTCGATCACATGTGAAGGTTCTTCTCACTGTTTTCTTTGGTTACAATGGAATAGTGCATCAGGATTTCCTGCCTTATAGTCGTACGGTCAATAAGGAATACTACCTGGAAGTTGTGCGACGTTTGAGTGAAGTAATCCGAAGAAAACGACCAGAAATGTGGCAAAACCACTCGTGGAAATTGCATTACGATAATGCACTCGCTCACACCTCAATATTTATTCGTAACTTTTTGGCAAAAAACAAAACCGTTATGCTGCCTCAGCCAACGTATTCGCCGGACATGGCCCCCTGCGACTTCTTTCTATTCCCGAGGCTGAAGAGAACCATGAAAGGACGACTTTTTGCCACCATTGATGAGATAAAAACATAATCGCTGAAGGAACTGAACACCATAACGAAAAGTGAGTTCTAGCATTGCTTCCATGATTGGAAAAAGCGCTGGCACAAATCTGGCACATATCTGAGGGGGATTACTTTGAAGGGAACAAAGTCAGTGTGGATGATTAAATAAAAATTCTTTAATTGCTCTTTCTCTAATTTTAATTCTCAAATTCTTCAACTAAACAAAAATTTCCGTTACTTTTTTACCACACCTCGTATATTTTTGTAGGTAAACAAGAGTACATTGACGGCTGAGAGGTTGTTTGAAAAGCATGCAGATGAATGCTGATCTTGATACGCAGGCTTTGCATGAGCTAAAGACTAAAGTAAGAGCTTATTTGTTTTCCAATCATCCCAAAATAAATAAATAAGCGTTATAATGGGCAAAATGAACTAGTAACTCTAAAACCAGAAAATGATTAAAAGTATAGGGTCCCGTAGGAATCAAATCGAAGACTAAAGTTTATTACTTTGAATACTGTAAAAATACAAACTAATAACAGCTAATATTTTGTAAATATTTTGTCTAATTACACAAAATAAGTTATTTGAAATAAATTGTATATTTTAATTGGGACTACGTGTTTCATATAGTATGTTTTTGTACATAGTTGTGATTTCCAATTTCTGTAAAATTTGGTGAGAATCAATAGGACTTCACAGAACGTAGTTTAGTATACATTTTATTGAACAGGCCGGTTCAAACATACGATATTTTAATTGCAAAACCTTAGACCCAGTTTTTGGAAAATAAAAAGTAACCAAAATTTGTTGGATATGAACGAACACCTTGAGAATCTTTCTCCTGGATGTTTAAAAGATGCCTGTCTTAAATATGAATTGTATTTATCTGATTTTTTGTTTGTGAATTATGCTTTCAGGGACTGAAATAGATACCACGCGAATCTTTATTCTAAGAACGCATGTTTTATTCAAGGATGTCAGCAAAATGTCAATATTAAATGCGGCATATAATACTTCGTGCACCACAGGTAAGCCATAGAGAAAGTAAAAGCTCTTTCTTTATATTCGCAGTATATTTTTCTGTTAATAGAGATCACAAAATTTGTAGGTTAGAAATCGCTCCTTCTTTAAAAAGATTCCTGAAATACTAGCAGTTTTCTGAGAAAATCAATAAAGGTATCTTCGCAGTTGCATAAGAGTAAAATTTCTCTTCTGAATCAAGAAATCGATGTCTGAAACGTGGCAGTTTCTCTGAGCAACTCTACTCTTGAAACACCAGCATATCAAGGGCTCGACTGTAGAATCGAACAAACTGAAGCGAAAGGATTCGGAAATTCCTTGCCGATCGATTTAAATCGAGTGGAGTGAGGCAGAAGAAACCATTTGGTGCGAAGAGGATACTGAAACTTTTCTTTTTTTCCGTCGCAAGTTCCCTCTACCGAGCATAATTCTTGCCCAGATTAAACCGTGGCATAGGAAGGGAGATACTGTTAGCTGCTATGCAGAATTTGTCTTTTCTTAGCTCCTTAGTGTGCAATTTACCAAGTTCTCCCCGTGCCATATTAGCCATCACCTACGAAGAAGAACGACCGTGCTGCTAAAACATTTGCATAAAACAGCCGTGCAAGGAGAAAGAGCTTCGTATCTCATTTACGTAATGTGGTTGTTAAAAATATCCCTTAAGAACTGGTTCCTAACATCTACGCTTTTATATTTTTTTTTCTTTTATTTCCCTCTTAAGTCTGAATTAATTTTGGACATACTTGTTTCAGCAGCTAAGTTCTGCAGCTTATCTGATGTGGAACAGACATACGTGCATAAAACTGCCAGCGTTTAATTTCTTTTGGAATCTTTATTTTGTTGTTAAAAAATACACTAAGGTGGCTAATTTGTTTGCCTCTTAACTCACAGTGGGATCCGAAAGTTAAGGATTATCAGCAACAAAAGGCTGGGAGTTTATTATGAAGCTATGCATACTAAACATCTACACCATATCTTATTATACCCCAGGAGTAGTGAAACTCACGATTTCCTTCTGGTCCCTGTGTCCCCGGCACTTGGCCAGATTTCCGTAGTGGTGACGTGTACGTTGAAGCAGAATCTGGGATGCCGCGATGATGGTGTCTCCAATATCTGCTGTTGATTTGCTGCCAGCTTCTCCAGTGGTAGAGCTATGAGTATTTTCCCTCAGGATATGCGTGATATTGTGAAGGACAACACCAGTATACATTGTTGTTGTTATTTTTCTTTATTTATAGTCGCTTTAATACTAGGCCATATCGCAACATATATTCATACATACGACAATAATAATACATTTATACTTTACATTGATTAAATAATACAATAATTGTAATACATTGTTATAAACAAATGTTACATTATTTAGTCTTGAATACAGCTAGAACAGTATAACCTATTATCATTTTTATTTGATGTGTAATATTTAAATCTTGTTATAGGTTTGATGTCTTTCAAGAAAAAAATAATGCTTTTGAAATGAGTAGGAGAGTTGTTTAAAGCTACAAATTTAACTTCAGGGATGTTATGTCTTCTTCTCTCCACTTCTACATTTAGTGATGAGGTGTTCAATGGTGATCGGCAAATGCAGGTCTCGCAGTGAGGAGCATTTTCTTTGGCGAGTAAGAAGGAATGGGCTAGGCGTGAATGGCCTATTCGTTGATCTTTTCTTTTTAGAGTTTGCAATGTGCAGGGTTTTGTTGGAGCCTTTCTTAACTATGTATGTGGAGTTTGCTTGATGGTCCAGTCTTGCTTCCATTTGACAGTTGGTCTGCTAAAAAAAATAACTTTGCGCATCTCTGTAGGGCACTGGCAATTCTTCCACTTCTTGCTTTTTTTGGCTTCCCTGTCTACATTTCTTGATATTCCTTAGTGGGACGGAATCCAGAAGAATATAGCTTCTTGATTATTTGTAGTACTTTGGTTGTAAAGCTTTGGATATTTTGGATTAATGTTAAGTCAATAGAGCAGTCTCTGATACTCTGAAGGGTGCTTAGTGAATCAGTTAGAATGGCACTGTGTTTATGCTGTGCTGAGGTAATGTAAATCAAAGCTTGTTTGACAGCATAGAGCTCAGAGGAGAAAACAGAACAAGTCTGGAAGCTTGTACTTAAGTTTACCATCCGGAGTAATTATAGCACAGCCATTACCCTGATCATATCCAGTATACATTGACTGAGAAATTTATTGTGAACTACTATTTGAGTTATTAAAGTGAGTTGCCGACCGTTTAAGACGAAGAGAAAGAGTGACTCTGCATTTTAGCACTCGAAACTTTAACAAATGAATTATTATACCTGCTAACTTTTGCAGTATCAAAGTTACGGTTGGAAATAATTGTTTCCGCAATAAAAGAAACTAGAAGCGTAACCTGTCGTGAGCCGCTAAATTGCTTATCAGCAAGATCCCTCACGCTAGCCGCTACTCACACAAGTGCGGCACTGGGCGCTTAAAATCATAAATGTTAGTACCGATGTCGGTACCAGCGAGAGAGTATCTCCCTGATTTAATTACACATCTTCTTATTACATAATCCACGCCTACATTAGAATTATTCCCGCCAACATCCAATTTTGTACGTTGTTAAATCTCAAAACTCTAAAGTATCCGAATGCGACACAGTTACTAGGAGCCCTAGCTAAAATTCTCAGAAATACCTTTACCTCTCTAATTTCCAGCATTTACTTTGCTACGTGACTGTAAGGTACTGAACTTAACTCTAAACTGTCTTCCCAGAAATCCTCAGGCTAACGTGTTCGCTCCTTCTCGGCTCACTAATGACTTTCGTTAACCTGATTCCTAATTACCCTCATCTTTCCTGACAAACATTTCAACTCAAACTTGTCACACTGATTTAGTATTCTGAAATTATTTACTGCAATTATTTCTTTAGTTTATTGTTTTTTCTTTAATTAATCATTTATATCTACCGTCAATAATTACGGTATCAATGTTGCATTTACTTGTGACTAGAGGAGAGTTCGCATTTTCGCCATGTCTGAGTTAATATCTTGTGGTTCGTCTACCTTAGAGGGGTATTATCCATATGAATCCGCCTTCCGGTAGCATAATATTCTAGAAAAAATCTAAGAGTTACATTCCTACTAAATATCGTTTATTGGTATATTTCTTCTTCAAACTATTCTTATAAAATCTTATTTTTCTATCTACTTTACAATGACAGTGGATCATTATATGCTAAGTTTGAAAGTCCATACTCTTTGTATGGAACGAATATGTTTGATTTTGTACCACGTATATTTGGTAGGTAGAGGTAGTTTTATGTATTCCGAAGAAAAATTCCATTGTGGCATTTCACCGAAAATACATGTTTTGAGGTTCCTGAACAAAAACGTTTTACAAAATGCTTCGTGTGTTTGTGTCGACAACATAATTTAAAGTTCAATATCCTCTAAAAACGTCACAGGAAGATTTTCAAGAAAATTACCTACTCAAACTAGCATTATGTGAAAAGCATTTCGTTTTTTGGATTTCCTAAAAATGGCTCTAACGATTTTGATTAAAATATTGTGTTTACAAGATATTTAAGTGGCTAATGAAATGCATATCTTGAATTTTCTGCGAATATCCATGATGTCTTCTTCATTCTGAATTAACTTTGTATAACCGAGCGGGATGGCCCAAGCATTAACATAATTATGTGGCCCGCATTCGAGAGGATTCCCACGGACGACCTTCCTAACCCATGGAAATTTTCAGGGGTTTCCCCAGGTCACTAGTCGAATGCTGGGAAGGATCATTACATTTCCCCGAATTTCCTGGCCCTCCATTTCACCTCCATTCTCATTTCACTTCACCTTTCATCTGCTTGGTCTCTTTCAGGGCTGCAAGTGTCGGCGGAAGTTCTCAGCGAGTGCATGGCAGGGGAAAATGATGCTCTGAGTAAACCTTAGTCCCCCGGAAATGGGGGCGTCTCCGGATCCTGGGCCCTCCAGGGGATGCTTAAGCCCACACAGGGGGAGGGGTGCCGGCTGCACCAGCTGCCATCCGGGGAGTTTAAATCTGTAAACGGTAGAGGCCCTGTCTTCTGCCTGTCGTGCCTCCGGTCCGACCGCCCTCTGTCTCATCTCACCTCATTCCCATTCCGAGGGCGCCCCCGTCTGTGCAGATCGGGGTGCTAAGCTTCTCTCCGTTCCTAGCCCTATCCTATCCTTGGTATAACTTGTAAGTCATAAAGAATAGACGAAAGCTTCCTATACGAAAAATGTAAGGCTGTTTAAAACCACAATTTAAGTGAATTTTTCTTACTGACATTATCCATTTCCGAGATATCTGTTTCCCTTAAATTGAATTCTCCAACACCATGTTTTTACTTTCTCTACTACGTATAGTAAGTAGGGCAAGTATTGTATTCCACCCAAAAATTCGCTACCAAGATTTCACCAGAAATACATGTTTTGAGACCCCCTGAATCCAAAAAAAGCATTTTTGGAAACATGTCCGTGTGTGTCTGCGTGTGAACAGCTTAACTCAGAAACGAACAGTCGGATAAACACCAAACTTGGTATTTAGGTTTAGTATCTTCAAGAGATGCGACACGAAGGTTTTCAAGAAAATCCCCCCACCCCAGACTACCCTTTACATGGAACATTTTTCAAAAACTTTAATTTTCTCAAAAATGGCTCTAACGATTTTGATTAAAATATCATATGTTTAAGATATTTTCATCACAAATGAAATGTATATCTCGAATTTTCTGGGAATGTCTCCAAAAGTTTCTTCATTGTGAACGACTTTTGCATAACTGGTAAACCATAAGAGATAGACAAAAGTTTACTACACAAAAAATGTAGATCGCGTTAAAATACACAATTTATATCATATACATTTCTTTTGTTGAGTGAACCATTTTCGAGATATTGCTTGTTATTCCCTTAAATTTTCCAATACTTATACTTTTTCTCAAATTCGTTATTCTTTTTCTTTTGTCCTGGTAATGCAAAGATAATGGAATACTACACATAGCAACCAGCTCTTAAACGCTTAAAGCCAATTCCCCTTGCATCTACAAGAAAATTAGCAATAAGATTAGCATCTCGATATCTCGATTAACATGAAGCATATGGGGAATAATCGTTTGTAAAAATAGTTTGTACAAGAGTAGAGAAAGTCATGTGAGTGTAACACATCAGATTTTTTAAGTGCTTGTTCACCATGCTTTTGTTTCTCTGGTGTCGTTTTAAAATTAACATATAGTGACTCACGTTTTAAATATGCTTCAGCCTCCTGAATTACCCCTTATAGGTACCTACAACGAAATGTGGAATGAAACAGTTTATGCAGATGTTATCTCGATTAACGTCGAGTAGGTGGGAAACTAAACTTAGAATGGTTAGTAAAAGAGATATAAAAACCATCTATAATGGGTAGAGAAAGTCATTGGAGTGTTCTGTTAACCCCCCTTGTAAATCTCATGTCCTGTGTTTGGCAACCACTGGTCTGGTAGAGCCAATATATTCTTCATGTTCCAAATCCTTCAATGCTGTTGATATCACCACGAATTAATCAATGGGGACAAGAACAAAGGAGTTCTGTCTTTTGCACTTTAAAACATCACAAAGTCCTAATCTTTTAGTTTGGTTGTGTTCGAGAATACGAAATGTAATGCTTCTGGAAACAAAGGAGAAAGGTTACAAGAGTGATCTTGTGTCTACCGTTCTCACAAGGTTAGTTATAAATAATGTGATGATTGAAATCGGGGAAGAGTGTGTAGAACAGGAAGAGATCCAGAAAGGGCTTCTTCCCCCACCCCCCGCACCTGAAGCCCACGTGGGGTCAGTGCACTGTCTGTCTGGATGCCTGCAGCACGTCCGGCCTCAACACCTGGTGGTTTTGCTGCCCATTGCGAACTGGTTACCACCCTCACAACTGGGCCAGTCTCTGTCTTTGTTTCCTTGCTAATCAGTATGTTCACGAACGTAAGCACGTTGTTCACAACTAGCACTCGTCTGCTGTTTCCTTAGTCTATATATATATATATATATATATATATATATATATATATATGAGCATAGTTTCACTTGATCATAGGTTTCGGGGTCTCTATATTGGAAGACTTTTCTGGATCACCCCTTCCAAAGTGTAGGAGCTGAAAAATCTTAATTAAATGCAGTATAAAGTATTTGAAAATTCCAACCAATAACAACGAATATCTCGGAAAGAGTTAACGCTACAAAGAAAATTATTTTATGTAAATTGGGTGCCTTAAGGACACCATTTAGAATGAAGAGGACTTCGAAGGCTATTCGCGGAAAATTCAAGATGTACATTTTATTTGTTTTGCAAATATCTTGAACTTATATCATTTTAATCAGTCTTTCGATCCATTTTTAGAGAAAAAAAAGTATTATTTTCCATGTAAAGGGATGACTCAGATGGGAAGATTTTCTTGTTGCATTCTTGGAACACTCTGACCTTAAATACCATGTTTAGTATTTAATAGACTTTTTGTTTTTCGTTATGCTGTTCACGGACACACACACCCACACACACACACACACACACACACACACACACAAATGCACAGACATTCTTTTCTAAAAATGTTTTTTTCTTATTCAGAGACTCCCCAAACGTGTGTTTCCGGGAAATACAGATATAGAATTTTTGGATGGAGTGCAATATTTCCCCTACTTACTATGGATAAGAGTAGAGAAAAAAGAAATTGAATCCACTATCCACCACCACCCAAACTACCCTTTACATGGAAAAAATCTGAGTGATACATTCACATGACTTCCTCTACCATCTATCGCTTATTAGTGGGTTACAAACTATTCTTACTAACGCTTATTACTTTCTCTACTACATATAGTAAGTAGGGGAAGTATTGTATTCCACCCAAAAATTCGATACCGAGATTTCACCGGAAATATATGTTTTGAGACCCCCTGAATCAACAAAAAGTATTTTTGGAAACATGTTCGTGTGTGTGTGTGTGTGTGTGTGTGTGTGTGTCTTTGAACAACATAACTCAGAAACGAACAGTCGGATAAACACCAAACTTGATATTTAGGTTCAGTATCTTCCGGAGATGTGACACGAAGGTTTTCAAGAAAATCCCCCC
The DNA here is from genome assembly GCA_030765065.1 of Deroplatys truncata. Lineage (NCBI taxonomy): Eukaryota > Metazoa > Arthropoda > Insecta > Mantodea > Mantidae > Deroplatys > Deroplatys truncata. The sequence continues at coordinate 110,182,624 of CM060975.1, forward strand.
AGATTACCTTTTACATGGAACATTTTTCGAAAATTTTAATTTCTAAAAAATGGCTCTAACCATTTTGATTAAAATATCATATGTTTAAGATATTTTCATGACAAATGAAATGTATATCTCGAATTTTCTGGGAATGTCTCCAAAAGCACTCTTCATTGTGAACGACTTTTGCATATCTGGTAAACCATAAGGGATAGACAAAGTTTTACTACACAAAAAATGCAGATCGCGTTAAAATACACAATTTATGTTATATAATTTTTTTTGAGTGAACCATTTTCGAGATATTGCTTGTTATTCCCTTAAATTTTTCAGTACTTATTTTCTCAAATGGGATTTCGTTATTCATTTTTTTGTCTTGGATATGCAAAGAGTATTAATATTTTTAGAACTGGTCGCTATGTGTAAAATGTAATTCTCTTTACATGTCAAAAGATCGTTTCTGCAAATGTTTATCTCGATTAATATGAAATAGATGGGGAATAAGAGTTAGTAAAAATAGTTTGTACAACAGTAGAGAAAGTTATGTGAGTGTAACACATCAGATTTTTTCTATCTACTACATTTTGATCTAAATAAACCTTTGTAAAAATAGCTGCCTTACACTCATAGTTATGGATACAAAGGGACCATCGATAAATGTTTAAGTACTGGACGCTATATGCTAGCATTAAAATTTCATACTGTTTACATGCTATCGCGAGAAACAACTGAATGTTCACAGGACTTTAATAGAATGACCAAGAAATGAACAATGCGAACCTTTAATAACAAATCTCTCAGAAATGCAAGGTTATACAAAATTCCTTCCGAATAAAGAGAACTTCATACGCTCCCAGAAAATTCAAGATATACATGTAACTGAATATCTTTAATACACGGCATTTTAATCAAAATCGTTGGGGCCATTTTTTAAAAAATCAAAAAGTTCGAAACATTTTCCATATAAGGGGTACTTTGGGGTATGGCGATTTTCCTGAGAATCTTTGTCTCGCATCTTTGGAAGATACTGAACCTAAATACCAAGTTTGGCTTTTATCCGACTTTTCTTTTTTGAGTTATGTTGTTCACAGGCATAACACACACGGACCTTTTTCTAAAAAGGCTTTTTTGTACTCAGGGGGCCTCAAAACACGTATTTCCGGTGAAATGCCTAGATCTAATTTTTGGGTGGAACACAATACCTTCTCTACCTACTAGAGTAAGTAAAAATTCATTACCTATTTTTTATTGTTTCAAAAGTGGCTGTAAAAATTTGATTAAAACATCCTACATTTGCGATATTAACGTGAGCAATGAAATGTAAATCTTAAAATTTCTGTGTATATACTGTGAAGCTCTCTTCGTTCTTATTGAATTTTGTGTGTTATATAACATGGAAAGCGTAAAGATAAATAACGACTTACTTCAGGAACGCTGTAGAGCTCGATAAGTCACAATTTGTGCCAAATAAGTTTCCTCATGACGTAAGTCTTTTCTGAAAAATTCTTGCTCTTCGTTTGAATATACTAGTATTTTATGCGATATACTTTCAACTGGTATTCTTTGGTTCCTCGTGAAATACTTAAAAATCCTTATAGCACGTAGAAGTCTGATACGAACACTCGCATGAGTTTCGCTATCCATGACTAATTAACATACGTTCGTTGCCTATTACAGTATTCATATAAAAAAACAAATATTCTACCCACTCCCTCCACCCAAAGTGCCTCTACGTGGAACAAATTCGTTATTTTTTATTTTCTCAAAACTACCTGTAAAAAGTTTAAATACTAACATCCTTTTTTTTTGAGATGTGACAAATTAATTTTCTGGGAATATACTGTGAAGCCCACTTCATTCTTACTGAATGTTATGTAATGTTATATAACTGGAGAACTATGAACGGTTGACAAAAACTTGCTTCAGAAAAACTGTAGAGCTCGTTAAAAGCCTCAAAAGTTTTCTCATGACGTAAGTCTTTTCTGAAAGATTCCATTTAAAGGTAGCCATACCTAGGTAAAATATGTAAATCTTGCTGTTTTTATCCAAATGCTTTAACATTTTTGCCACATACTGCTCTACTTCAATTAGAAGCGCGTTTTAAATTACATGCAGATATCTTTAATATTTTTGAGAGAAAAAACTATATTTTACTTTCTTCTTCCTCAGACTTTCAAGGATTACGCCACCAGGGCCTGTTCCGAGTCTCAATCCCAACGTTTCTCAGGTCTACCGACATCTTTCCTCCCCACTGGCCTATACTGAAATGCCGAATTTGGTATTCTTTGGTCATCCATTCTAAAAATGTGTTCTTTCCATTTTTGTCTATACTGATGTATTTCCTCGATTATGTTTAAACTCCCATTTTAATTATGCTAATTAACTAGGTGTTCCACATGATGCAGAAATCGGAATTTTGAAACAATAAAAACATTGCCATAGATTTTATTTAAATACTGATATACAAAACTGGCATTTACAGTTTTGGAATTAATTGTTCTTCCACACAAGGTTAGAAAGGTAGATCAGACGACTAACAAATTAAATGCCATCGCCAGGTTTTAAACGATGGATCTCCCGGTTTCCGTCCGGTTGCTCTAACCACTGAGCTACCATGGCAACATACCGGAACGACATTCATTTCCCTAATTGATTAGCATTTTTGCCGGTAAGCCACAAGAGATCTCAAATTGTACTGAAACGGCATACGACTTTGTAGCGGTTCCTCCTTGGTAGGAGTCCACTACGTTGATGATGATGGATGGTGTGTTATGTAGCTGTAGGTCGTAGCACAGCAATGGGGAATTCATTATTCTTTTTTTTCATCCTGGACATACAAAGAGAATGGAATACTTCACATAGCAACCAGCTCTTAAAATATTTGACTATCGCTTAAAGTCTAGCAATTCCCCTTGCATCTACAAGAAAATCAGCAATAAGTTTCTGCAAACGTTTATATCGATTAACATGAAGTAGATAGTGAATAAGCGTTGTAAAAATAGCTTTTACAAGAATAGAGAAAGCCATGTGAGTGCAGCACATCATATTTCTTAAAATCTTTTAGTAGGTTTAATGTCCGTTCTTACTGCATATGGCACTATAGGCGGTGGGCACTAATGAAAATGATACATGGAATAAAGCTATATTTGGGAAAGTAAGTTTGGAAAGGAGTTTAGGGTACCTCCCCGACATCTGCCAGTTATGAGGACTCAGGTTAACCTGGAAAAAGCCTTAGTCCGGGATTTGAACCACCGACCTCCCATTTCACGAGTCCATTTTACTGTCTCAACATGATAATGCATCCTTTGCTTTGCAAGAAGGTAGAAATTCGCTATCGAAATTGAAAGCAGAGTTGGAATATGCTGCATTAGAAATATAAAGTCGTCCTCCGTGGTGTAGTGGATACCATACTAGCCTCTAGATCCCGAGGTAGCGGGTTCAAACCCGGCGGAGGGCTATGGATTTTTTTCGGGCGTAAGAATCCTTAGCATGGCTTCCTTCGGAAGGGAAGTAAAGCCAGTGGTCCCGTGTCGTAGATTTACGGCACGTAAAAGAACCTTAAGCCTGACAACGAGGCCTCTGAGCAAAATTACCGGTCTTTCACCCACTATAGAATGGGACGCTAAGGACCGCAGCAGTTAAAGAGCGTCCATAAATTAAAAAAAAAACAACCTTAGAAGCATAAACAGATAGAAGCACGTCTTCTGTCAGCTGTTTGGTGTCAGTGACTTCCCTTTCTTTCTGCAGAACTAAAGCAGCTTTCTCTCTTATATAGTGCCATGTTCGAAAGTGAATTTTATAAGAAAACTAGCTTATTTTAAAAATGAATTTGTGTAACATTTCGCCATACTTGGAGTGTAAGAAGTGCTTGAGAAATAAAATGCAGCAGATTAGCGGTACTTGAGACCCGCTTTCAAAGGGCAAAGGTTAGAAAATTGGAAGAGGCGAAGCACCTGAGAAAGCCAATAAAATATCCCTGTGACGAACAAAGGAGACAGGCGCCACACATTTGCAACTAGAAATTCCTACATCAGCCTCCTTTAATTCCGTTGTAGGAAGATAATCGCAAACCACATCGAGAAAGTGGAGCAAATTGTGAAATGATACATCCAGCCACTTCCTGCAACATTGATAGCACACTGTAGCTTCAGATGGTTCTTGACCTCGTGCTCAGATAGTTACTGCAAATCACATGTGACCCAGAACTTAATAGTTCTCATAAGCCAGTTTGTAAAGCATATTCAGCTACACTTAAGATGCCTACAAAATACGTTGATCCGTAAGAGCGTAGTCGCGCGTGGAGTCTAGAACCATCTAATTGCCAACAGTAGGATACTAAAGGCCATTCAATTCAAGCGAATAAACTTTTAATGACAATTACAATTAAGAAACATTGGCTTATAGCAAAAGTATTATCACTGTTTAAAAAGAGATCGCAGTAAAACTACAAATTCTAGAGGTATTAGTATGTTAAACAGTGCCTACAAAATATATTCAGGTATATTAAATAACAGACCAAATAATATTACAGAGGTGATGCTTTCAGGAGAACAAAATGGTTTCAGAAGAGGAAGGTCATGTAGTGACAATATATTTATTTACTGTACTACAAATAATAGAGAAAAGAAGAGAATTTAATTTTCCAACCTACCTAGCTTTCATAGATCTGGAAAAAGCATTCTATTGGGTGGAAAGGGAGAAATTTCGGGAAATGAAAAAACGTGGTTACCCAAATCAACTAATAAATTGTATTAAGAGTCTGTATAATGAAACTTATATAATATTTGACGTCCCCAATTACAAAGGGGAAAAGATTTTAATAAACCAAGGTGTAAGACAAGCGCCCACTCGTTTTAATATCTATATAGATGACGCTATCCGAAAATGGAGAGAAAGGGCACCAAAATAAATATAATAACATACTATTATATGCTGACGACATTGTATTAATTGCAAATTCTGAAAATGAGCTACAAAAATCAATCCATCTTTTAAATATAATTGGAAAGGATTATAATTGTAAAATATCAGTAAATAAAACGAGTACAATGGCATTCCATGGGAAATACCCAGTAAGATGTAAAATAGCAATTGAAAATTTGGTCTTGGACCAAGTTCAGCATTTCAACTATTTAAAAAGTTATATTAATTTTAACTAGGATAAGGATATACACATCAAATTACAGAAATATCAGAGTATCTGCGGTACTATAAGCAGAACATTAATTATCACACGAAGAGAAACAAACATTAAATGTTATAAGGTGATGGCTTTACCTATTCTATGACAGGGAAACCTGGGTGATGAGGAAAAAAGATTGTAGTAATGTTCAGGCTGCAGAAATGAAATTTTTACGAACAGTTAAAGGTTGCACTAAATTGGACAGGGCCCCTAATGAAGTAATTACGCAAGAATTGAATATTTTTGCAGTGAAGGATAAACTAGAAGAACAAAAACAAAAATGGAAAGAACATTTGGAAAGAACGGACGAAAGAAGGATTCCAAAGATAGCCTTAAAATACACCTATAGGAAAGAGGGACATAGGAAGGTGAGTTAAAAGATGGAATTGAGGCCGGAACAGGTCGATAGACCTAATCCTTGAAAGGAGAAGAAGAAGAAGAAGAAGTCTATCTACATTTGTGACTAAACATGATGGAAATATTCCCTGGCAGCCATACATCTCACAACTATTCAGATATCACTGTGCATCAACAGCTCTTCTTGTGAAATTGTTTGTAGTTACTGAGATCGCTTGTTCTGCTCTTGTTTTCCAGTTCACCAGCACCGATAGTATTCGAAGTCAATAGAAACACTGGTTATAATGAGGGCCCAGATCCTGATAACATGCCATCTAACGTGTACATAAATCCTAATGGGATCCAGATTATTAAAAATACATATTTATTAGGACATTTTGGTCATTTTATGCCATTTTTGAGTGATTATGTCATTTTCTTGCTTCCTGCGTCTTTATGTAGAGTGTGTTTATGTTTGTGTTAAAGGGGGAGAGAGCGCTACAATTCAAAAACACATGAACATCAAATGTCATACTTCAGAAAAAATATTTTAGAAATGCATGGGGAAGATTTTCATGAAATGCGCCCCACCCGAAACTGTTGTTTAAATAAAAGGTTCTTGTTTTTGCATTTTCTAAAACATGTATGAAACTACGAATATTTTACTAAAATATCATATCTTTGAGCTATTGGCTAGACAACATGTAGGAATTTGATATTGAAGACCTGATTTTATACTGATATTGTACCTATATAAGTGGGATATCACTGGTGTTGGACAAAAATGTATTACAGTACACCATAGATATATTAAAAAACATTCAGTGTGTATAACACAAAATGTTAGTGGCATTAACTAATCCCAAATTAATATTCATTGTTGTTCATTTAAACATGCTAGTATTTTGAGCAGTACACTTTGAAATATTAAGTTATTCTTCTGTTTCACATACACTCTTACTAAAGCTTATAATACCAAACACAACACTTATCGACTTGATTTTTTTAAACAATTGGCTGTTGTCTCAGCCTTGAGATTTATGTAGCACTTCCTAATTGAAATATTTTTTGAATACTCAGAATCTAGATAGGAAAAGAAGCTTTGCACTAGTCGGCCACGATATGAGTGCGCTTGAAAGAGGGCGCCTCTGCAGGCTTCAGCCTCGCTGGTAAATGCAACTCGGAACTGCGGACGTTTTCTTTACCGAGCTGTCCTTCCGATGCCCCGCCCGCTTGATCCTAACTGTTTAGTCCTCTTTCCACCGCACGCACTCATATCGTAGCCGACTAATATTAGTATTATATAGAATTATATGGAAATTCCTATGAAAATAATGTTAATATATAACGAAATATATAAGTAATATAATGCTAGTTATTGAAACTGTGCTTTGTTTATTAGGAATTTCATAATTTTAGTTGTTATTGCTTAATAACAGTTACAGTAAGTACTATCCTTCCCTTTTCCTTAAAAATTCGTAAATTGAAAATTCATATTTGCCTTTTTGTGTTCACTGAGGATATGTAATATGTTAGTTAGGCAGATGTGAACGAATATGTTGTTTTGCTTTCATCCTAACACAATCAGTTTCAATTCACAGTGTTCTTTTTCTTATTTCAGGTTAGTTGATGACAGCCAAATTCTTCCGCTAGCAGAAAAAGGTAATTTTAAATACTTCAGTTAGTAACCTTTACAGAAATCATATTCTGTCTCCATATACTTACTTAAAGGAAAGGATTTAAAAGCTTATACATTTCTATACCTCACACTCGAATCATTCTACAGCTCATTCAATCAGTAGGCACGTATCTTGCAGCCTTCTCTCGTACTATGACATCCCTGTTATCAAAGATTACTACTTGCGTTGTTGTGAGATTAAATCTGGATGATAAATTACCGCTTCAAAAGGAGTGAACCAGTGTTACTGTAATCTATTTTTGAGGTTAAGTCATGTATGTAATAACACCGCATTAAGGCCTAATATGTAAACTGGGCTTCGTCATCACCATCACTGTAGGCCAAAAGTTCATCTCTGAGGTCATCCTTCATAGGTGAACGGGTTTATAATTAACGGTTCTTTATATTTATTCTTTCTGGGCACTCTCTTTCAGTATGAAAGACAAACAGTTATATTCCAACAACCGATATTTAATTACGGCGCAGGGGTAGTGCTATGGTTTCGTTTCTGGCTCTCGTGCTGAGGTTCCGGGTTTCGATTTCCGGCTCTGGGATGGCGATTTTAAGTCGGCCTTATCCACGCCTTCACCTCTGACTTGCTTATGTGAAGTATCCCGAAGGCTTAACTAGATTCGGAGTCCACGGTAAAAGCTGTAGGTACTCTCATTCCACCACCATCGTCATCATCATTCTACCATCGGTGGCAACAGATTCCACCCGCTGGATGCCTTCACCTCAGTAATGGGTCCAGTCATCGCTTGGTGGAATGAGGTATTGCTGAAGGTCATATGCCATATGAGGACCATTAGAAACGACGCCGATATTTAATTACAGAATCGTAGTTTTGTTTCCATGGCGGCGCCTGGCCGAATGGTTACACCGCTCGCCTCCCTCCAAGGTTGCGGGTTCGGTCCCAGGGACTCGCGTGTGGGATTTGTGGTGAAAGAAGCGGCGTCTGTCGGGTTTTCTCCGATTTTCCCCGTCGTTCATTCCACCACTTACTCCATCATCGTCTTTCCTTTCATCTATTTCGCCTTCATTTCATATCATCTTCTTCCCACATTCTCACTCCCGGCTACGGGCTGATCCCCCGTTCTTCATTCTCTGATTGAATGTTCGTCTGCTCCTCTGCAGGCCTCTGACCTTAGGTACGGTTGTAAGTCCTAAGGGGTGTAAGCCTTACACACGAGGAGGTTAAGCCGATTAATAAGCATGTGAGTTTTATTTCCTACCTTAAGGTCAGAATGCTAGCCACGCATACCATTTGTGCAATAATAATTCACAGTTTCACATAATGCATATCTTAGCCATTATACGTCGATTATGATAGTCAAATTTAATGATTGAAGGAAAATATACTATTAAAATAAGGTAGTATTTGTAATTCCAGAAAACCCAGTCGTTCTTCGATGCAGATAAAGTACGCATGTTACGTTTGTCACCTTTGTTACCTCTTCTAATGCGTTTACAATACTTGGTTCACGCATTTTGCATATCAGCAAAAGTAGTGGTGGTTTTCTCGTGCTATTAGTTTCAATGTACACTCGGTTAATTTAAACTGAGTTCGAATCGGGCACTTCCGTGAACGTTCGGGACAACCAGGCTTTGTTCACAAGACTGCGTATATTCTTGTAGTAGTTATAACGGGGAACACAACTATAATCACAAAAATCTTCCAAGAAAATAATTCATAGACGACATTTCAGACAGATGTTTCAAGGTGTTTCAACATTGAATATTTGTAATCAAAACACGCTTTATTTATTTATGGTTCTGAAGTGAAGTATGACTAAAGCTCGTAACAACTGCTGCAGTAAACCACATTTACTACAGCACTGTTATCTCAGTGGTAGAGAGAGAATTAGCTTACTCTTTCTGAGGTTGCAAGCTCAAATCTCCATGGAGCTACTCTTTTTTTCCCAATAGGTTTTCTTCTTTTTTTATGCATGTGGCGTTTACTTGGTCCGTCATACCGGTAAATGATATTCATGATATTAATTTATCGGTTGAAGGAGGTATCATACTCACTCAATTTAATTTTTAACCACAAATTTTGCATTATTGTAATTATATTTGTAAGTAAAATTAAGTAACACAACCAATATTATTTAACTATATTACAGTATAAAACTAAAGATAAACAATCCACTACAGAGAATCGGACTCTAGCTTTTGTGCTGAGGTTAAGAAGCTTAACCACTGCTCCACGTCAAGTGATGGTAGCCCAAATCAGTGCCTTGTGGCTTGTATTATAGAGTTAGTCAAAGCGGCGCACAGAAGTTGACGGTTGTGAACCGCGAGCTCACTGAAGGGACTTTGAGAAAATATAACTGCTCAAGAGACCGGCCATTTTTAGTTTGACCGGGTGTACATTTAAACTCGCAGCATATTCTAAAAACGTTTCAAAAGAGTATTCCTTATGTAAAACAGTCATGGACACAACGAGTGTCGTTTTGACGAGATAAACGTGGCTTTCACAGTCCGTTATAAGCACACAATGTACCTAAACTCTGGCGGAGATTATCGGGATCGGTGCTCCCACGTTAGTAATGTGTAGACTTTGATCGCAATCGGTACGAGATAATGTAACTCTACACTATCTGATTTGCAAGAGGGCATAAAAGAAAATAAAAAACATTGGCCAGAAGAACGTTCTGCTAGATATCTGGATGGTGCAGAGTGGTAACCTAAAATCGAGATTCTATCTGTGGTATGCTGGTGCGTCCTCCTGTGTGATTAATGCCCTATGAAGAGATGTAGAAAATGAGTTAACATGGAAATAACATGTTTTTGGACGCATGTCCATATGATATTTACTTCTTCTACATGCGAGGTATGTGTCTTGAAAGTTTGGTCGTACCTAATTGTTATTCGTGGTTTCCCCGGGGTCGGCAGGCGAATGCTGGGTTAGTTTCTTCTCTACCACGATTTCTTTTCCATCATTTCCTTTTCATTCCGTTTCCTTCTCATAACCGGTAGAGAAGGGGTTTGAGCTTCTTCAGCTGCCGTGGTGTGCGAGCGCTGCGGACCCCTAGCACGAGTGGTAATTCTGACGTAACTAGAAGTACAACGTCGGGTCGAGCATCTGAGCCCCTTCCGGAAGAGAGTTTTCGGATTGGGTTGGACTCGACGGTGCAGTGGTTCCCGATACCCATTGGGAGATTGAGTACACCTGGCTGGAAACGCCCAAGTGGGGTTGTGAGACGCCCCGATATTCTCTGGTACCAACCCTGAGAGTTGGTAGACGGCGTGCTATGTCGCTGTCGGCCCTACCGGTTATTGATAGTCTTCCCCGAGTAAGTGGCGTGTCCACTCCCATCCCTGCGTTAGCGGGAGGGTCTTTTTAGACTCAAGGTATTGGTATCATGGGAAACCTCACGGAGTGTCACTCAGTTGACGCCTTCCCCTTGTTTAGAAGGGAGGTTCGGCTCCGGGTAGACCTTCGCGTTAACGTGTTAACATGTGCTTTTAGATTTCGTGGCGTATGGCGATGCCGGAAAGATGGGACAGATGCTTCCTCAATGCAAAGAGTACTCCCCGTGAACACCATAGGGCTGCTTGATTGGTGGGTTGTTCCCCACTCTCTCTCGGCGGCTTCAGCAGTGGGACGGGTCTGCGAGCTCGGAAATGTTAGGGACTTCCACGCGTCTCTATGGCCTGTGTCGTCCTCCGTGGACTAGTGGTACCGTGATAGCTTCTATTTCCCAAGGTCGCGGGTTCAAACCGGTGGAGGGCGATGAATCTTTTCGGACGTAAAAATCCTTAGCACGGCTTCCTTCGGAAGGGAAGTAAAGTCGGTGGTCCCCTGTCATAGATTTACGGCACGTAAAAGAACTTCAAGCCTGATAAAGAGGCCCCTGTGCAAAATAACCGGTGTTTCACGCTCAATAGAGAATGCGACGCTAGGACCATAGTAATTAAAGAGCGTTTATAAATAAAACTCAGAATTAAATTCTATGGCCTGTGTACCTGCACCTCAACTTGTGATATCTTCAACTTATCCCTTCATCCTGGGGATAGTAGCCACAATAGATCTGTTGAGGTCGCAGAGCCCGAGGTGTCCTCCCTCTCTTGAATCACCTATACCTCTACATTCTGTATATAAATAAATAAAATTACCAAAAAAATATATAACAGGAATAACTCTACCAATAAACTCCATAGTTTCTCTCTTTATAGAATTTCTTCGCTAAAAGGAAAAACAATTAGGTACGTTATATCTTATATATTCATTCATTTCCATCTTATTATTTCGAAGCATAACGAACAATAAATCTATGTTGTATAAAAATGGCTTGATTAGTTATAATCTGTTCTGATTTTGTACAGGAGGAGGATGGTTAAACTTCCTTGGCTTTAAACAGAATGGTGTAATTTATTTTCAGTAAAGTTTACAAGCGTAGATTCCCTTTATGAGTTTTGATAGCAGAATCGTTCTTGAGGTGTGGGAGAGCAGGCGGGGTTCGAACTTGCGAACATGAAGAAACTGTGCCCGGGAGATTTGCAAAGTAATAAGAACACACGCATGTAGACTTCGGCCGCAATCTTGAGAGGAATGAGAAGAAGAAATGTTGGAAGTTAGGGAACTCTGTAAGTTATCAGAGTAGCGGCGGCGCGTACGAAATATTTCTCTGCGACGCAATTACTGTCACAAGACATAGTTTATTAACATTGTTAGCATGGCTTTAGCTTGTTTTCCCAGCATTAAATTAGGCGGTGAATTATTAACGATATTACTCGTTTCTGTTCTTACGTAGCGCGGCCGGCAAATAGGGTGGGTGCCACTGTGTGATAATAATTAGTAACTAATGGGGCGCCGCCCTTCCTGGGGTGGTGGACGCTTTTCTTGGGTGTCAACTCCCAGCTGCATTGTGACCCGAATAAATGAGGCGCAATTTTAGGAAAAAGAACTGTACATCCTATACAGCGAGGTCATCGACCAGAGAATGTTGCCCACTGCAACAGCAATATTTACAAAAATTACACGCATGCATAAACCACTGCAGAATCAAAACATATAAACTATATGTACGTGTATTTCAGGCGTATTGCTTTTCTGGCGGAAATAATGCTGTAAAATATATTGTTATATATAAGTATTTTGGAAATAGTCATAAAAGTCATAAATTGTTACTAGCCTCACCATACAAATTACTCTTAAGTTTGTATCACTCTCAACAAAATTTCAAGTGTATTGAACGATGTTCTAAGTCTTAAAAGTCAAATCTCACTGATTGAGTAGTAGTTCATCTGGAAAACGTTAATTTTCAAAAGGTTCTTTATGTAATTTTGTGCAAAATACAACAAAATTTGAAATGATTCAATAAAATTTCTAACTTTACAATATAAAATTTAGCTCCGTATATGTAAGGGTGGATTAAAATGTTTTAATTGAGAGTGTTCCAAATAGATAGGCTGCCCCTTTTTATTGTTTCATCTGTATGGTCTTCTTTGACTTCCAGGTCATTTATTGTGAGTTTTGACTTGAGAAACAGCTGATGGTGTTATAATGCGTTGACTGTAGTTATTTCCGTTAACGTTGTTTTTATTCACCTTTTACTATTAAACACACCCACATGCACTCCCACATTCATACTTCCAGACTCTGCGGAGGGTAGGAAACGATCCTAAAAAAAAAAGTTCCCACCCCAGCCGAGTATCGAACCGGTACCTCTGGATTGAGTAGCCATCGACTACAGAGGTAGTCAAACTTCCCTTAATTTAGAACCAATTCAGGAAATTTTTCAATAAATAGTCTAATAATCTATGTGTGTCTTCGTTGCATCAATTGATAATGAAGGTATGAATTCATTGCGCCAACAATAACTGGAATTGTGTCTTGGTTACCCTATCAGTTACTGAAGCTGCTACCTTTCATTGCCCCAAGGGTTAATAAAGTTACATCTTTCATTGCTTCAAGGGTCAATGAAGCTATGCCTTTCATTGCGCCATCAGCCACTGAGGATATCTTGCATTTCTCCAACGTGGATGTCTTCCATTGCTTCAGGGTTACTGAAGCTATTTCTTCTGATGCTCAGTTATGAAAGCTACCAGTTTCATGTTCCAACAGTTAGTAAAAGTATGTCTACCATTTCCCCAACAATCATCAAAGTTATGTCTCCCGGTGCTCCAAAAAGTGCTAAAACTTTATGATCATTGGTCCAGCAGACATTAAAGCAAATATTTCATCGCTTACAGAAAAGCTATGTCTTGATTGCTCTAACAGTTGTTAAGTAATTTATTCCAACACTACATAAGAAGCTAAAATAATGTATTTCATAGCTCCAACATTTACTAAAGTTATATTTTATTACTCCAACAGTTATTGAAGCTCTATTCTGCATTTCTCAATTACTGAAGCTATGTCAAATAGCAATGAAATTGTCTGCATTTGCTCCAGGAGTTACTGAAATGATGCTTTCTATTGCCACAACAGTTAATGAAACTATGCCTTTCGTTGCTCCAACAGTTACGAAAGCTATGTCTCTCAACTGTTCCAACTCTTACTGAATCTATGTCTTTCGTTGCCTAAAGAGTTACTGAAGCTAAGTTTTTCATTGTCCAAACAGTTGCTGAAGCTATGTCTTTCAATGGTAAAACCTTTACGGAAGCTTTGTTTCATTGTCCAAACAGTTACTGAAGATATTGTCTTTCATTGCTCCAACAGTTACTGAATTTGTCTACCGTTGCGCAAACAGTTAGTGAAACTCTGTATTTCATTACTCCAACAGTTTCTGAAGTTATATATTTCATTCTCCAAACTGTTACTGAATCTTTCTTCTACTGCACAAACAGACCAAATATATTTCCTCCATTACTCAAACAGTTACTGAATCTATACTTTCCATTCCCCAAACAATCAGTGAAAGCATGTATTTCATTACTCCAGCAGTTACTGAAAGTATATCTTTCATTGATCCAAACAGTTACTGAAACTACCTATGTCTTTAGTTGCTTCAGCAGTCATTGTGTGTCGTCCATTGCCCAAATAGTTACTGAAGCTAAGTCCTTCATTGCACCAATAGCTGCTGAATTTGGGAAGTTGCATTAGATTTGAAAAGTCCAACTTTCCTAGCTCATTGCCTACATGGACTGGTGTGAAAGAAGATTATCAAATGCAGTTATTGAATCTATCCCTTATTGCCCAAACGATCAATGAACCTATATCTCCTGGTGTCCAAACAGTTAGTAAAATTATGTTTTTCGTTGCTCCAAAAGTTACTGAAGCAGTTAGGTCTTCCTCTGCTCCAGCAAATACTAAAATTGCGTGTTTCGTAGTTTTGACATTTACTGAAGTTATTATCTTCAATTACTAAAGGTATGACTTTCATTGCGCTATTAGCCCACCAGTCATTGGAATATATGTCTTCCATTGCTCATACACTTACGAAAGGCTCCAACTCTTACTGAAGCTGTGTTTTCCACTGTTCAAACACTTCATTGCACTTGAATGGGGTATATCGAAATCAACGACACGTGATATTTTAATACAGCATCTTGTTAAGATATATGATATTGATTCTCTACAATACTGTAAAACTAATTAGAATGGGGACAATCCCCTCCCAGAAGCCCACCGTCCAGATAAGGTGTCCACCTGATTATAGTCTATGCTTCAAACTGAAAATTGCATTTCGAGTCACGCTTTATGATTTTAATGGCCTGAATGCAGTTCTGATCCGCGCATCTGAAAGCTAAACTTCAAAGGAGAATGAAAATCATCCAACAACTTTCGCATACTACAGTAGGGGTGGGACATCTTATTGCAGATGAGTGGAAACCTTTCTGCCCCAAAGATTTCTGTGTAAAAAGAGAGATGCATAGATTCTCCGTCATTGCTAACTAGGATTATTTTTGCATCATAATTGTGATGGTTAACTCTTCCAAATAATTGAAATGTCCGTAAAGTAGGCACTCTGAGGCACAAAATATTTCTGTTTACTACTCATAATTTTCTACATAACTCTATGCGACCTTAGTGTATTGCAAAATAAATCTTAGAGCTAAGTTTACTTAAGTACCTAAGATAAACCAAGCATTGCATTCAACCTAAATTTCCGAAATATTTATATCAGCAACAATTAGATGCTTTAACGCCCCCAAGAAAAAATACATTCTTATCGGTCATTCTTATCTCTGTGTTTAAACAGCACAACTCAAACGCGAAATGATGGACAAATACCAAGTTTTATACTTCAGTCAGGTTTTGACCATACAAGGAGAAGACTTTCTGGCCATCAAAAGCAAGTTTTTCTGAAAGTGACTGAAGCAATTTTTATTAAATCATATTTTTGGATCGAAGAATAATATCTAAAATGTAGCTAGGAGTATCGAATTTTTTATGAATACCTTTTGATTTTAACCTTACGAAATAGATAATAGTTCACCTAGAGTAAATGTGTAAGCATAAACATTTCTGTGGTGGGATTAGCTATTTCCAAAATATTTGCAGTTGTTAGTTTGAAGTTGTTTATATTTTAAGCAATTTGAATTATAAGTTACTATTTTTGTGTTTCTCATGGATCGTGATAAGCGTACAAAATATTACGTAATTATTGACTAACGCTTGAATACTGTCCCAGCCTGCAAAATATATATTATCGTAGTATTTATCATAATAAAACTATTCCCACCGAACATTTACAGTGTGTAACAGGATTTAGATAGAAAAATAAGTTTTTATATAAATAACCTGTAGAATATATGCAGAAATGCCTGGTGCTTAAAAAAAGTAATAGCATTGCTAGACATTAAATTTATTACTTTCTCTACTATGTATAGTAAGTAGGGGAAGTATTGTATTCCACACAAAAATTCGATACCGAGATTTCACCGGAAATATACGTTTTGAGACCCCTGAATCCAAAAAAAGCATTTTTGGAAACATGTCCGTGTGTGTGTGTGTGTGTGTCTGTGAACAGCATAACTCAGAAACGAACAGTCGGATAAACACCAAACTTGGTATTTAGGTTCAGTATCTTCCAGAGATGCGACACGAAAGTTTTCAAGAAAATCCCCCCATCCCAGATTACCGTTTACATGGAACATTTTTCGAAAGTTTTAATTTTCTCAAAAATAGCTCTAAAGATTTTGATTAAAATATCATATGTTTAAGATATTTTCATGACAAATGAAATGTATATCTCGAATTTTCTGGGAACGTCTCCAAAAGTATTCCTCATTGTGAACGACTTTTGCATAACTTGTAAACCATAAGAGATAAGATAAAATTCTACTACACAAAAAATGTAGATCGCGTTAAAATACACAATTTATGTCATATAGGTACATTTTTTTTGTTGAGTGAACCATTTTCGAGATATTGCTTGTTATTGCCTTAAATTTTCCAATACTTATACTTTCTCTCAAATTCGTTATTCATTATTTTTTGTCCTGTTAATGCAAAGTGAATGGAATACTCCACATAGCAACCAGCTCTTAAAATATTTGACAATAGCTTCCCCTTGCATCTACAAGAAAATTAGCCATAAGATTAACATCTCGACATCTCGATTAACATGAAGCATATGGAGGAATAAGCGTTTGTAAAAATAGTTTGTACAAGAGTAGAGAAATTCATGTGAGTGTAACACATCAGATTTTTTTTAATTTATAACACTTTAAAATGTGATTTATGTGTATATAGAATAAACCCTGTCAACTTAATATAAGAAAAGTCAACTCGTTTTGTAATTTGGACTCTCACTGTAACAATAAATGCAACATGACTTGCACCGCTGTTGCCCTGAGGGGATGGATTAACTTCTGCCCTACGCAGGGCCTGTGTGAAAGGGTATCTCGGTGGAATCAATACACTGCCTAGCCTTACGCTCCATTTAAATATATTATATGGATTAACAACCCGCCTCGAACAATCGTTTTATGACCCATTATGCGTTTACGAGCGGTTTGATTGAAGCAATAAAAAATCGGAGGTTCAGAAGAAAAGATTTATTTAGCTTGTCGTCGTAAAAGGCATTTATTCCGGAGGGAAGGGGAGTAAAAAGCTTTAAATGTACTACATAGCAGTACTGTACACACATTGCGAGTTAAAAAAAAAGAACTCATTGACTCTCAGATATATTAAATCTCTTTTCGTGCTTTGCGCCTTCCTGCGTTTTGAAATTCGTAGCGAAACAGAAACTGTAAATTGTCACAGACACTCATCTGAAAATGTGTTATTGATATAACTCTTGTTTTGACAGACAAAACCGTTATCTGTCTCTAAAGCAATCACTTTACGGAATGAGTACTAAAAAAAACAAATATATCATGCAATGTCGTATTTGAGTACATTGCATGGATAAAAGGTGTTCGATATATGGAAATTTGTAGGGTCCTTTTCACAGAACACTAATAACAAAACATAACCTACTCGTAGGTATTTATATTAGATGAAATGGAACAATCCCAATTTCCTTCAACTTTAAATAAAGGGATGTTTTTACTTTTGGAAACATGCTCTCCAAGCGCAGAACATCACATTCTTTTCTATATATTATCCTTCATTTCAGTGGTATGGTTTACTCATACCTTCATTACTATAGACAGGCAGAATATGAACGTTCATATTCTAAACCAAAGCGCTAGTGCTATGAAAAAAAGAATGTTTGCGATTTGAGTGTGTAGAGTAGATACAAATCGAGTGTTGTCGCAGTAATCTGTTCGTGTTATCTTATTTGCTGAGCGCCTGTTATTGTTTTATTATTTTTTTTAAATTTGGGTTCTTTGTCCTCCGACTAGCTATTATTACTCAGTCAAGCAAATATCTCTGAGCAGGGCGTATAAACGGAAAGGCGTTGTTACTAAAAGATAACACTGATAAAAGAATTTGTTTTCACACTTTTATTGCCGTCACAATTAATAGTTCAAATCTTTAATCTTTATACACGCCTGACTGAAACTGTTATATTTCCTAATGTAATTACTGTCGTAATAGTTGTCGCGTACTTTCCATTTTGTAACTAACTTTACGACGCGAGAAATTCATCCAAACTGTATGACATTCACCTCACGAGAAATTCCTCAAGACTGCGCGACGTGTATCTCGTGAATTTATTCTTTAAAAGTGCGTGATGTGTACCTCGCAAGAGATTGCTGAGAACTGCGTGATGTGTATCTCGTGAATGATTTTGTAGAACTGCGTGATATATGCTTATGCTCGAGAATATATACTCCTTCACCTCGAAATGCCTAAAAATTATAATAGAGCTACTATTGGTTACTAAATCGCGCCAACATTAGCGTCTGTTTTGTCAGCCAATAACACATATGCTCTACGGAAGATATTCCCTCCATTTCTAGAGAAAGAAACGCTACCCTGACGTTATTTGTTTGTCTCTTCTTAGTGATAAACAACTCACCCCCTCGCTTCATTGTTACCCACTCTATTGTCAGTTTCAGTGAGGCCGTGTAAACTTATTTCCTAACAATGCTTATGGCTAACAAACATCTAAAATCATTGTCACAATAATGTTAGTTTACACTACAATCACTCTGGCATTCACAGTGTTGTGATATAAAATACTGCCTCAGTGTTTAAAAAAATGTTACATTTCATAATGTTTTGATAAAAGCTTTCGTATTTCATAAGAATCCTTATGTTTAGTAAAATAATAAAATTCACATTTAAAAATATATTCTACGGCCATAATTTGCGCAAAATGCTCTTAGATGGTCTGAGAAAAGGATTGGCTGAGGTTCCAGAGACATTTAGAAAATCCGTCTCTACCAAATACGATTTACTGCCCGAAAATGCCCATTGCAGTTTACTCTCTCTCTAAAGTTAAAAATGTACTCGAACACTCGAAGGTAGGAGCAATGAAATACCAGAAAAATTTACGCTACCAAATGTAACACAGTGGTAGCATTATATCAGGTGGAAGGATTCTTTTCATCACAACAATGCTGACAAAACAAACAGAAATTATTGCGCAGTGATTTCATGATGAAGGACTACAAAATAATTGTAATGTATTTCGTCAGATCGTTATAGATGGCCAAAGTTTAATCTAAAAAAACCTATTTTAAAAAAGAATAACGGTACAGAGCTGCTCTAAATGACTTAGGGACAATAAATAATGGATGTAACAAATTTTATATTCTGGCAGATTCATATTACGACTATTTCTATTAATTGTACCTAAAAATCCTTTGCACTAACTGAACTCCATTGATTTTCTACTCATATTAATCATAGACTCCTACTTCTTCAAGTTTAATAGTGTATTTTTAACAAAAAATAGGCAAATATGGCAAGTAAACAAATATGTGTACAAAATATTGTACACAACTGCTATGGAAAGTGTCTTTAGCTTAAAAGTCTCGCTGATAAAGTCCGGATCCATCCGCTCAATGCAGCCCTTCATCTCACGTTTTGAGGTCACTAATTAGTGCTGTTGTACCGAAATCCCAATATTAAAAGAAAGTGACCTATGTTACAAACTGATGAGGATGGCCTACACAAACCCTTCGATATCTTTTATAAACATAAAATAAATATATGAACAACTTGAAAAAAATTGTATAGCACCTAAAAATGTTATCCAATGATGATTCACTTTTGTAGGATGAAAATAGCGCTTAAATGAAGTAATATATTAAGATTTTTTAACAAAAACGAGCTCTGCAATTTTTGTGTAGAAAGAGTTAGCAGAAAAACATCTCGATTTATAAAAAAAAAAGTATTAGCTTAAAAAAATTAGAATCTAGGTCCTAAAAAACAATGCAAAAGTTATATTGTTTCCTCTTAAAAAACGCTATATGAAATGTTATAAAATTCCTTAAAAGAAAAAAATTTAAAAAAAAGAACAGAGGAAGTGATGTTATGTCTTGGACAGCCCCGGTGCAGTTTACTGCTAGTGTATAAAAAAATTATAACAGATATTTCAGAAACGGCTTATGCAACAACAAACAGCTTATTTGAAATAAAGTGCATGCTTTAAAAATATCTACATTTTTTGTACAGTACATTTTTGTCTAAAAAAATAGTCCCGAAATTCCAGTCTCCCCTATGTCTATATATATCTTAACCTTTAAAATACAGATTTCGACAATACCCACGTAAATAATTATGATATATCAGGTTAGAACAGGAGCGGTTGTATTTAAACAAGAAAGCTCCGCTTTTATAACTAGTTTTATAATACACTATTTTGAAATGCATGCAAATATGCATGATTTTGAAATACATTTGATGACGTTTAAGTTGTTCGTATTTGCAATCTACACACGAGTCACATTTACGTGAACTGTAGCTTCCTTGCAATTGCAGCAGGAGCTTATGCTAAATCCTTTGTTAACAAATGCTCACATCGTTTGGTTGAGATTTTCCAACAAAGAAAGGGAAATGTTGGCTGCACGCGCAAAGAACCTGCAGATATAGCGTTACAGCTACCACACTCCATCACCAGCAGAAATCCTCGAGATCGTGTGCTACTTTGATTTCCAAATAGAAGCTCAGCAGATTTCTTATCCTCCCTCTGTCCTTCAGTTTGACGTTGTTGATGAACCATTCTTCCGAGATGGATCCCACCGCTGCCACCAGCGGAACAGCTCGGGTTCAAGTGGAAACCGTGACGCAGGGGAAAGAAAAAAAAAATCTCTATATCGAAGACTTTGGTCTAAAATTGTTCTTCTTCAGCCCTCCTTCCTTTCCCCACAGTTTCCTCTCTCCCATTTCTTCTCCGGGAGTGTAAATTCTGGTTTCCCGGACAGTTTGATCTTGTTCAGTCGCGGCAGCGGGATTCAGAAACCCCTTTTTCATTGGAAAATGGGGAAAGTTTGGTGTACTTCTGTTTGAATGGCGTATGGAACTGGAAGGCGCAAGAGCTTTGACAGTCATTTCTTTCCAGCTGCTCGGAGCGTCCCTTTACAGAGATGGATGGGACAATATGTTGTTTCGCGGAGAGCGTTCCTGATGTGTATAAAAAGTGACAAAGAAAGGAAATCGGGGACGAGCAACTTGTGGATAGAGCTCTCAACCCATTTCCCTTCTCATTTAGCTTTATTTCGAGACAGGGCCGTAAATATTGAATCTTGCGGAGGACATCACGGGATGTGGTACACCCTTACAGGGTATTTACACCTCCACATAAATACAAATCCATATCAAAGAAGTTAGGGATTCCGTAAAAACAAGAATCGTAAATGTACGCATAGCTTTGATTTTCAGGTGCGTTTTGTGGCACAAGTAGTGCAGTAATAAAGATAAAATGTATTGTGAACTAGAGGAACCCGCAGCTCTGCTCGCGTTATTGCGTTAGCTGCGGATTCTACACTGTATCTATCCTTTCTCCATTTTCTCTCTATTACCTCCCTGTCTCTTTCCATTCTCTTACTCACTGACCCTTCTCTCTCTCTGTGCCATGTACATGTCATGTGACGTTTTAAAAACCGAAAACTTATTTTCTGTGGTATTAATAAGAATTAAAACCTAAGTAGAAAGTTTAACAATACATTAGCTGGTATCCCTCCCTTATGCCTGCATTACGATTGGTGCACAGATAATAGTTAAGGAAATTGTGTATAACTTTTTAAATATTCATCCAATCGATATTTTCGCTCACAAAACTTGTCAGAAACATTGTAATTAAAACTTTTGGTATGCAGCATTTTTCAAAAACTGGACAATAACCGAGATATTTAGATTTTTTGCGAACCATTAGAAACCATACTTTTGGCAAGTAATTAAGATCTCATATTCTCTATTTCCTAAGTGGAATTGTGTTATGATCTGTTATATACCAAGTTTCCTAACACACACAAGCTTTAGAAATGCAATTTTGACTTTAAGGAAGCCCATCGTACATATTTAAAGAGACCCTGCGTGTAAATCATCCTTAAATTTGTGCCCCTTTCCACTAAATTTTAAATGCATCGACAAACTTCCTGCCTACTGTATATAAAGCATTTTAACGACGCAGATAAAACAGATATATTTTTTGATGTATTTATTTTACAAAAGTACTCTAACAGGCATTTTGCAGTAGAGAGCGCATCTAAAAATTGAAGCCCAAAAAATCTAAATAGCACATATGTTATCGCTTAAAACTATCCCGTATTTGCAGAAGATTTATTTTCTGGTTAAATGCACGATAAGACTTTTAGATATTTCCAAACAGTTTGTGATCTACGTAAACAGGGTATGACACTTAAAATTACCGAATGGAATATAAGGAATTACAAATCTAGACGATAGGAAAGTTATATTATTCAGAAAAAGAAGCATTGAGAATACAAATATGCAGATATTTATTTAAATGCAACAGTAAGCTTGAAATGAAACTATAAATTGACTCCTTCTATGGTCTGATGGTTAGTATGCTAGCTTCCAAATCCGGAGGTTCCGGATTCGATTCCTAGCCGGAGGATGCCAGAATTTTTCTCCATCCTCCCTAGAGTCTAGAAGTATGAGTGAGAGTGTGAATGTGTGTGTGTGTGTGTGTGTATTTAATGTTTATAAAGAAAACCCAACATAAACAAACCCAAAGATAGCACAATAGTAAACGAGTGAATATCATTGCCGATGGGCAATTGTTCCAGAGGCAAAGTCGCCGATATGACTTTAGATGCTAAAGGCGACATATAAATGGGAGGGGGGACTGTAAATGTACGCACAGCGTGTATATTTCAGGTGCTCTCGCAAAATATTGTCTCGCATTTTGATATTTATTGAACATATAGGGAAACAATTCTAAAAATTCTACATTCTCTCCATTTAAACTACTCATAATTCTGTATTACAATTGTCGATAAATTGTGATCCTACTCTTGTGTATAAAGTACAGGTGCAGCTAACAAAAAATACATTATAAAATCTGGATATACTGGGTGGACCATTTAAGCTGAGGCTGAGCAATATCTCCAAAGCTAAGTGTTGTAGAAAGAAATGTCTGGAATAAAAGTTGCTTGATATTATGGGGGAACGTAATTATTAGACTGAAATTATTTAAGTGTTAAAAATATTGCCTCAAGTTTAACCAAATTTAAATTTACTGACAAATTTTCTTCAAACTTATATATGTAAACTCTCAACGTAGAGTTTAGCAGCGGTTCGTAAATTGTTTCATGTATATGGAAGAACAGAAATGCGACGCCTCCGGAAGATTAGTGTAAAAACGAGAGAATAATTTTGTATCTTACACTATGTGTGCAGTGTGTTTGAAATTCAGTAGAGAACTTTATTCTTGCAAATTAATAATTCCAACCTATGTTTAACATAAATTATGATTTTTCAAACAAGTGCTGCTATGAAGAGTAATGAGAGGCAATGTCTATAAGAATGCCTTTAGCAAAAAATTGCATTAAAATAAAGACTTTTAAACGTTACAATTGCTTTTCTTGCAGATTTTAATTCCGTAATAGAAAACTTTTTGTTTTCAAAGAAGACTGCCTGGAGGGTTGAGCAACAACGCACTTCGCCTTCATTAGCGTCAAAATATTACTCATTTCATTAATCATGAGCCCACGTTGCTTGTCGCTCCGGGGCATTAAGGTTGTTGAAGAAATAAAGCGAAAGATTGTTCAACTGTACGGCACTTGAGGTGGATTTTGTCGGTAGAGCATGTCAGCTATATAAAGGAATTTCTGTAACATTTATGATTGAATCTGAAGATGCTGAATTTTTACCATATAGCAACAGGAATATGTTTTAACAATTCTAAAAATTGTTATACGGCGATTGCAAACACAGCCTCTTGCATTCTTCTTTCTTTTCAGCTTTCATCTTTATCTCCACTTGTGTCCATCTATCTTAATAATGTCTATAATACGGACCTTTACTGCTCCTAAACCTTTTTCACATTCATCACTCCCTTTGGTGTATTTTTCAGCAAGCAGTTTCTTTTTATTGAATGTCTTAGATATTCTCTTCTCTACTGTCCTTCCTGAAGATTTTCAACACTGTTCTTTCTTAGCCCAGCTTTAGTATTTATTTCGTTTAACCATTTCGCAGGCTTCATTCTTCTCCATATCCACATTTAAATAATCCAATCGTTTTCCTCACTTCATCACAATGTCCAGGTTTCCACATTATACAGTGCCACACTCCAATAAAGCACTTCACTGATCTCTTGCTTAGTTATTTCCTCAAAGGTACACCAGGGGTACTAAAAGCCTGCTTCTCAACTGTTAGTCTCTGATTTCTTGACAACAGTTCCTTACTACTAATAGTACATTCCAAGTATGTGAAGCCGTCCACTTGCTCCACTACCTCACTTCGAGATTGTAGGTATATCTTCTTTGCTTTCTTTGGTATTTTTTTCATTCATATTTACTTCTTCTCACCGTTGCCATTCATTTCAACCAACATGTCCTTTAGGATCGCAGTATTTTTAACACTAAAATGATTTCAGTCTAATTATATAATATGTAAATTCAATAACAGCCCACCTTGAAGCAATATGTGTATGTAATAATTTGTAAAATGTATGTAACAGTCATTGCATATGCTTATATTATTGTAAACATGTTCAATAATGTTAGGTGAATGCATTACGTTATTTAATAATGTAGGAGCTGTGAGAAATAGGTTAAAAGTTGCTAACAATGAGGTAACAATGAGGTAACCTTGAGGCAATAATGAGTTTGAGAGTTTAAATGTTACTTGTGATTCTTAGAAGCATTAATGTAATTTTAGTGACAGTAACTGTTTATAAAAAAAATAGCCAATCAACAACCAGAAAAAGCTTTAGTTAAATGCAGGTATTCTATTGGAGTAAAAATAGCCAATTAGAGACTTGAAATACAGAAATTTACAAGTTTAGACGGTTGAAATCTAGTCAGTTACCTGCGGATAGTGATAGTAACCGGATGCATGATGCGTCCTCGAGAAATTAAATACGTATTCGTGTGAGACGAAAATAGTATATGTATTAAAAAGTGCAAGTATTAAATAAAAGAATCTCACATCTCTCGATATCAGTGAAGTGCTATTTAATTTGTGTCAAGGATCAATAAAAAGAAGTGAATTAAAACTTAAAATCTGTGTAAGCCTACATTTTTGTCGCATCACGCCCTGCCAAGATATTCATGTCTCTAACAATATAACTGACGCAGCCGAGGCAAACATAAATATTTAATACTTAAAGAAACAGTTTAATTACAAAGTTATCTTTTTTAAACCTGGGGCAAAGGCCACCTGAAAGTACATTTTTTGGGGCGAAGGCTACTGGAAACTGTTTACTATACGTGCGCTTGCAACTACTTCAAGTGTTCGGCTCCCCAACAGTTGAAATATAATACAATACAACTACATCTGAAATCGGCTTTTCCATACGTAAGACAATAACCTTTTCATACTACCACAATGTTCTGGAAATAATTTCTCACTAAATTTTCAAAGTGCTAGATGTTGAACAGGTTGGGTGAAAAAAAATCTTGTACAACTAAGTACAAAAAACAACCATATCTTAGCACTTCCTAATTTAACTGTCAGACTTTATAGCAGGAAATGAAATGGAAATCTAGTCATAGCCATTGCAGATAACTCTTTTCATAACTATAACTAAAATCAGGATCATTATTATTTAGTTTTAATAAGTTGGCAACAACAGTATGCAATAAATTCAATAGCTGTACATCGCGTTCCCCTTCTCACTGAGTACCTTCCATCTTGTAGAGTTAAGTAAAATAAATAGAAAGCTAGGTGGTGATCGAAAGGATAGTTCAGTAATTATAATAAGGTAAAGGAAGAGGATTCAGAAAAACATGGAGTGAAACAAACAAGTAAAGTAACTATAACAATTAAAAACAGAAGACCAACACACTAATATAGCTGGAAAGATAGCAGACAAAGACAAACGGCTGAAAAGTTTGTGTAGCTGTAGGGAAAACACTTGTTAAGGAAAGTCAAAAGAAAAGAAAAGAAAGGTTATGAAATGCAGTGTTTGCAGAAGTAATAGAAAGTGAAAGAGAGCTACAGTGTTGACAGAAATAAAAATATTACCTAAGAAGTAACAGCTTCTGCGGCGAAAAACGTTACAGGCAGTTAGTTTCCAGATTTGTAATACAGGGGTGGGCAAAAGTAAGTAGGGTACAAAAGATATACAAGCATCCATACACTATTATGCGTTGATAACACAATGACACAGAGTTGATTTTCTCGAGATGGCGCTCCTACTTAACACACACGAATTGTGAGAGACTTTATACATTAAAATATTCTACATAAGTGGATGGCGAAGGGGACGAATTGCATGGCCACCAAAATCTCCGGATGTTACTCCTACGGATTTTTTCCTCAGGTGTTGTTACAGATAAAGCGTTTTGCAATAAAACCATATACTGTTGATGACAATATAATTCATCAGATAGGCATCCCAAGAAATTTATGCAAATAAAGAAGTGTATAATAAAGTGTGCTTGAGTTTCAATTACAGGCTGCATGCCAAACATTCACGAGAGAGATCCATGCTACGAGTCACTTCATAAAGTTGTATATTTTAGGTTTCTTTGCATGCTTCGTGTTTAGTTACTGTATTTCTACTTTTGCCCAGCCCTGTATTTTGGAAGTAAATGCTGTTTTCTAGATACCACAAAGACAGCGTTTTAATGCATACTCAATTTTACAAAAGTACAAGTGAAGATTTCAAAATAAGTGATCACAGAATTAAAATATCTCCTAAAGGCCCAAAACTGAGCCAAGTTTATAATACCGTTAATCTATGTATCTAAAATTGAGTCTTACTTATGGACGCTCTTTAACTGCTGTAGCGTCCCATTCTATATTGGGCGTGAAAGACCGGTAATTTTGCCCAGAGGCCCCTTTATCAGGTTTGAGGTTCTTTTAACTGCCATCAATCTACGACGCGGGACCACTGGCTTTACTTCCCTTCCGAAGGAAACCATGCTAAGGATCTTTGCTCCCGAAAAAAATCCATCACCCTCCGCCGATATATATCTGAATTATATATACATATATACATATTATACATATTATTAAAATATAATATATATAAAACAATATTACATTAAAATCTGTATGTCTGAATTCCTTTCTTTAAAAAGGACGAAAGGATCTTTGTATTAATATGCTATATGTTAGATTCAGTGTTTACTTATTTCTTCCTTCCTGTTTTAATACTTATTTTTGTATCTCTAATACTCCCTACATTTCAAAGCACTGAGCTTCTAAACCATAAAAACTTAGAGACCTAAGAAAACATGTGAGAATCATAGCTTATTATTCATGTGTTTATGAGTTCTTCAGTATGACTCACCGACAATAATACTGGCCACTTTTGAAGATGCGGCGCTAAGTAAAGTGGAGAAATGAATTTGATGACTTAGTGTGCACTTGCGTTATCTATTAATCATGCTGGTTTACTTGGCCATGTCTCGCTGGGCGGAAATGAGGGGGTTTTTCAGAGTAAATTAACACCGATTATCTGTCGCCGTAAATGGTCTCATTTTCATACACCTACGTTTAATTCTGCTCTCCATTCCTGTAGTATCCGCCTCCATTCTTCCTACATACAACATCATACTAAACCAGATAACACTGCGCAAGTCATTGCAGCAGCAAATCTAACAAAGAGATAAAAATGATCAAAGAAAGATGGAAGCTTGACACAAAATAATTCAGACCTTCGAGTAAAGTTATACATATCAGAGGTAAATACGGTTTATTTTAAATGAATATGATGCATTAAAGACAACATAAAACTGACGAGCTTTGGGAATCTGAGTAAGATTCACTAATTTTGAAACTATAGCGAATGAATATTCAGTAAAAATTTGGTAAAGCCCAAGATAAAAAGAAAAACTTCCTAAAACGCAAAGAATGTTCATTAATTTTTAATATTCATTACACTTTTATTCATTAAAATGTTCCAAACTTTAAGCTTTCATATTAGCTTCTATTAGTTACTGCAAATGATTTTTCACTCAATGGGGAAGCCCAAAACATGATTGTTTAGTGTTCAGAACCACTTTGTTTCCTGAGTGATCAGGAATGAGACAGTGATGAAGAACTATATCAAACTATCTTACGGAGGGAATTAACCAGACATGAATGTAATTATTAAATTTTTATGTTACAAAAATTATACAGAGTATTCCACGCATATGACTTAAGCACAATATTACATTTAAGGGTAATTATCACATCCGAGGAAGCCATAATGGTCATCCGATAAGAGCACCTCTTTCGTCATTTGTATAAGATTGCAGAAGATTCAAAACAAAATGACAGCTTTAAAATTTGGTGAAGTATCATACATTTAATTAATTTGTTTTAAAAATAAATGTTTTTCTTCCAAAAGGTTTAGCTTTTACCTAGCGGGGTGGATCAGGCGGTTACGTTTGTGGTCTGCATTCGGGAGGTCCCGGGTTCAAATTCCCCAAGGCCGACCAATCTAGCCGAAGGTTTTCTCGCGGTTTTCCTAGGAGATGCTGAGTTTAATTTGATCCGCGAATTATCCTTTCATTACTACATTTCATTTCCTTCTCCGCCATATCAGGCATTGGACTGATGACCAATCCTGTATATGCTATGAATCCAGAGTTTGCTTACTCCTCGACAGGCTACTGATCCAAGGCATTAGTTTACAAGTCCTACAGAGAGGAGACTAATCCTTTAAAAAAGAAGAAGGGGTTTACATTTTATTCTGTTTTTATATGTTACAATGCCTTTAAGGTGAGGCCTCTAGTTAGGCACTGTCTCATATTTCAGCAGTTGATATTAATACGCGGTCAGGTGTGATTTGTTTTATATAAAACGTAATTTGACATTACTTTATTATACATATTATCTAAACAATAACCATGACGATTAACTTAGTTACAATGGGACGTTATTAACAGTGAAGTATCAAAGTGATTTAATTATTAGTTGACATAATATAAAAAGCCTTCACTTACATCATGATGGTTTAGAAGGATGAACGATCGTTTCGAGACATCCATGGGAACAGGTCGACTGACTTGTTGAGTCGACTGTTCCCGCTGAAGATGAGGCCATAGATACCTCGAAACGATCGTTCATCCTTCTAAACCATCATGATGTAAGTGAAGACTTATTACATTATGTCGACTCAAAATTAAATCAACAATGACGTAAATTTTATTCGCAAAATGGTTAGAAAAATGTCACTCGACGTCTTTGGGTTAATCAGATTTTCTGGTGCTACGCTTTGGCGAACTTATTCCATAATCTCAGAACCTCCTGTGGTATTGACTATGATAATATGAAGAATGTAGCATCACAGCCTGTACACTTAGAGGTGTTTTGACATTTTATCGTGTCCCGTTACAATCCACTCTATTTGGAGAAAGTAATTAGAAATGCATAGCGTATCAAAGGGCAGCTTAATTAAAACATTAGCTTTTTAAATTAGCGATAAAATCTTGTTTCCTTTGAAGTTTTAATAGCAATGCCTATATATTTTGGTTTAGAAGACTAAAAATTATTACATTTTTACTGCCTATAATCTTTAGCTATTTTTGTGGTGTTTAACGACCATTCTTACCACAGGCGGTGACACTGGAGATGCTTGAAATGATAATTAGGAAAGGAAATTTGGGAAGAAAACAATCCAGGCCTAGGTTTAGGGTACCTGGCATTTTTTAGTTATGAGGACTGCGGAAAATCAGGAAAAAACTTCAGTCAAGGAGGACGATCTTAGCGGACCTCCCATTCACGAATCCGTTCTTTAACGAGCTCGACCATCCGTATTGATCTATAATCCTCATGAGATTATGTTCCCCATGCGTTCCTAATGACGTCATTTCCCATGATAACCAGAAAACAAGAATTAAATTTCAGAATTGTAATGTATAAAACCAACTACTTACAATAATAGTGATAAAAATCAGACATAACTTCTTAAATATTCACCCAATCGCAAGTTTATAAATACGAAACTTATGAGAAGCATTTTATATGACATATTTCACAGAAATCAGAAAGTGAGATATTTCGATTTGTTTTGCTGTCCCATCTTCTAAGTGGGATATTAATATATATTATGCTAAATGTTTAGCTTCAGACAGCGAATAATACAAGCAACATCAGTTATTAATAAAAAAATCGAAAATTACTAGTAGCTTTTTGGTTTGGTTATAGTAGGTACTGTATCTACACATCTGTAAACACATACCAGCTTTCGAAGCATTCAAACTCATTGATACTTACTCGCTTTTCTGCTTTGCGTTGAGGAAACTGTAATTTTCTCCACCACTCTACAGTGTTTCATTTTCAGTTCATAACCTTCACATAGAAGTAATACTCCGTGCTTACTACGATTTTCTGGTATAAAGAAAATAAAGAGCAATGTCTATGCATAATAATTTGTTTCAAATTGGACAAACCATTTGTAAAAACAATAACAAACGTTGCACAAAGTTTAGGGGGAAGGATGCATGAGCCACACACAAAATTACAAGCGGTATGAGAAGTTCTAAGCAGGCAGAACTCTTGAAAATCATGCAAACCCTGGACATGCTATTATTTAATGGCACTGTTCATTACAAGTACCTCCACACTAATAAAGAATTTTATCTTGAAAATAATGCGGCATTCGAAGAAAGCATAAGAAAGAAGAGGCCTAAAACATAGTAAGCAAACATCGTTGCTGCATCATGACTAAAGATGTGGGATTTGTGCGGTTTGTCCTCAGGTTATACAGCTGTATGTCCAGTGTCTGTGTTGACTTCCGATGTACCTACACGTCTGAAAATGAGAACTGCAACACTCTGTTACGGTCTAGCAGATGACAATATGCAAATATGAGGAATATGTTAAAACATTAGTAAAGTTAGAAGAAGAAACTTACCTTTATGATTTATCCAGTGCACCACTACACACATTCTTAAATTATCGAATGTCCAACGTCGGCGTTGATCACATAAGCAGCTTTTGAACTGCGAGAAGCTTCTTTCAACGTCACAGGACATTAATGTGGCATATGTTGTCAAGTATAATATGATATCGTCTGATGATTTTGATTTCTTCATCATGTTAAAAATCCTTAAATAGCCCTTATTTTTTCTGAACAATATTTTGCCATTTTTTATCCTCTGTGTGCAAGGTGCTGGAAGTACTTTCTTGATTTTTTCTGACACCTCTTCTACGAGGGCGGATTGATATGTCGGTGACTTTTTATAGAAAATAACAATTTTTTCCAACAAATCAATTTTATTTCTCAACATAGTCTTCTTTCAATCAGTACACGTTGTCCAACGTTTCTCCAATTTTTTTAACCCTTCCAAAAATATGAAGTCTGCAAAATATGAAGTTGTTTCTGTCATGATGTGTTCACTGGACGTGAGTTTCTTCCCAGTGAGCCAATTTTTCAGGTTTACGAAGGGGAAGAAGTCGCTCGGAGTCAAATATGGAGAATATGGTGGGTGAGATAACAGTTCGTAGCCCAATTCCACAAATTTTACGATGACAATGGCTGATTTGTATGCGGGTGCATTATCCTGGTAAAAGAGAACCTTTTTCTTCACCAAATGGAGTCGTTTCTTTAACAATTCCTTTTGAAACTGATCCAGCATTGCTGCATAAAGCGAACCTGTGATTGTTTTGCCCTTTTCCAGGTAGTAGTGGATGTCTATCACCCCTTGTGAATCCCAAAAGACAGCTGCCATGATTTTTCCTGCCGACGGAATGGTTTTCTTTGGAGTAGGTTCGCCGAAGAAAATCCACTGCTTTGATTGTTGTTTGGTTTCAGGTTGGTAGTAATGGATCCAAATTTCATCAACCGTGGTATAACGCCGCAAAAACTCATTTGGATTGTGCTGGAACATGTTCAAACATCCCTGTGAAATGATCACACGATTCCGCTTGTTCTCAACTGTGAGCAGTCGCGGCACCCATCTTGCTGACAGCTTTCTCATACCCAAAAATTCGTGCACAATGTTATACACCCGTTCACTTGGAATATTTACGGTCTTGGCAATCTCACAGATTTTCACTCGGCGGTCTTCCAACACAATATCACGAACTTTGTTCACCATTTCTTCTGTTGTGACCTCAACCGGAAGTCTGTGCGCATAGCATCTCTTGTGCTTGAATGGCCACATCGAAATTCTGTGAACAACTTGTGAACCATGCCATATGGAGCAGATTCCCCATAATACTTGCTCAGCTTTTCTTCAGTTTCCTTCACCGTCTTACCACGCAAAAAGTAGTGCTTTATAGAACACGAAATTCACTTTTCTCCATTTTCTACGAAGCAGCACACATTTGCTTATCTTAGACGTTCTCAACAATGTTCTAAGAAACAAATGACGACGAATTTCTGCGATTATACCCGGAATAAATGTAAGACTTGGGTGCAAACAAGAAACCTGTGATTAGAACGCTATCTCTTGTCGAAGTAATGAACTTATCAATCCACCCTCGTATTATTGTTATGCCCTTATGTGCATTTCTTTTGGGTGCTCTGCCCTTAGTAGTTTACCCGTATGTCCACCTATGCTCGCTGTCGAGTCGACGTGTACTTCGTGCCACGCGCAAACCCCTCATCTTTAATCATGAAATGTTCCCGTCATTTCGAGCTCTTTATACAGGAGCATTTCGCTGTTATGCTTCTTGCGCCCAATTGGCGCCTTCAGATTTATTTAGTTTCCGAAAGGGATGGTCATAAACGATAGAATTTCTGTCCTTTAAAAGAGATAACGAAGAAAGTTCACCAGGGTACTAAAGGATGTTCTATAAAATTAAATCCAAAACACACTCCAACAGTGAAACAATCGTTGAAAAATATGCTCACAGGAGGAAATTACCTTGAAGAGGCAAAGCTGATCAAACTCCAGAAAACGTGAATACAATTATTTGGAAAACGTTTGGTTTCTCCAAATTTTTGGGGAGATCTCCTAAATGTGAATATAGATTATAAAATTTGAGGACAAAACTCATCAAACATAAAAGATTTATCTGCTTCAAGTCAAGTACAGACCAAGCTGTATTTGTGAGATGCAGCTTTTCTCTAACTCATTCGGCAATAAACTTTTATGCAGTTAGAAAACATAGAGCCTAATTGGTAGCAACAATTGTGGACATCGAAATCTTCTCTCAGGGAATCCATTACTGGAAGCAGTAGCTGCCGTTAGTCACATGTTGTGGTACCAACATTACAAATACAACTTAATGACCGAGGTGCGGAAGGCGGGGTTCCAGGGCGGCAGTAAAACAATTTTGAGCTCGCTGCATCAAACCGAACCCAAACAACGAGAAATTTCCCACAAGGCTCGGGGCGATCGTTTGCGCCATTTGCATGCAGAACATCAACGGGGTAATAATTTCAAAGGGGTTAGGCTGCACAGATTACTCTTAATTCGCAAGTTCGGCGCAGAGGCAGTGGTTTTTAACAATTCGGGCAAGTTGTGAATTGTAAAGACTAGCTGTAGTAAATAACGATGTTACTCGTTTATGAGGAAGTATGACACGCATGTGTACACGCATACGTGAAGTACATGCTGATTAACGCCTCTAACACACGCAATCAGGAAAAACCTGGCTGGGAAGAACAAAAGAGTCACTGTAGTTAATGAATTAAAAAAATTAAATTAAAAAAACTGAAAATTCAACCTAGCGAGTATACTAAGTATTTTCGTACATAAACGCAGAAGGCTTCATCAGAGAGCTGTCTTCCAACTCTTTTAGCAGAGTCATGTTGGGCACAGGGGCGCAAAAAATGGTTGTTATATCTGCCCCGTGATGGATTTCCCTCGTCGTGTTGTACTAGGGGACTACCATCTTGCCTATCCCATTCATCCCGTTCAATAATAAAGCTCTCCAGCTTACGGTTATTTCGTTACTAATATTGTAGTTGTAGTAAGCTTATTGACGTATTGAACAAGAAACCGTTCTAAATAATAACTTAAAATGTAATTTTAACACTAAGTATAGCTCAAAAGGTAAAAGACTCAAATTACCTCTGTATTTGTTATTTAAACAAGTGTTTCAGAATTATATTCGTTATAGGTTTTAATGAAGTGAGGTAACAAATTGTAACACTCTGGGCCCAAGTACAAACGATTTTGTTGACTTATTTAGTCTAAAGCATTTTGTGACACTCGGTGTGTTTCTCCTCTTTTCTCCTGTCCAACCTCGTATGTTGGGAGTGGTCGGACTTTACGGTGACACGTTGCTAATATAATAAAAGCTCCTTGGACGGTAGGCAAACTGATGAACAAAACAATAATATGGGTTAAATATCGCGTCCTCTCCTGTGGCAATCTTGGTTTAAACTGTGGTAGGTTTGGTGCTGAGTGATACCTAATATTATGATCATGTTAATCATTTCTTAAAGAATAGCCAAGATATATGCAGTAAATATGCGCATATAATTCAAGTAAATAGAGGTTCCACTGTCATAATTTTAACAGATAAACAGATATTGATAATTTAATTAATAACTTTTCAATGTGAATGTTGCATTACAATTAACTTCTATAGTAACACTTAGAAATAGCAACGGTAATGGTTTCTAAAATTGACTACGACATGAATAAAATAGAGACAGTTTGTTTTCCTTATTTAACTAAGACCATTCGAACTAAACCATCTGAAACAGTACGTAGAACTAAAGTCTTCATATTCATCTATTTATTCACTAATTGGGAATAAAAGCTGTCCCAAAACAGAGCCGTGAGGGACACCATATATAACAATGGAAAGAGAAGGGTGTATCAACATTCACAATCTGTTTTAGGCTAAGTAAGACTAAAGAAAATAGATGCTTAACATCACATAACCCATAAAATTACATTTTTTCTAATAATAATTTATAATTAATTATAATGACTATTAGCTTATCAGGTAACTCTAAAAAACTAAATATTTCTGCAAGAAACTTTCAGGTTTGCCTTAACAAAATAAGCATTTCCGTTCATCCTACATATTCTTTTCTTATTTTTGTTGAATTTTAACGTCTTTTAACTGGGTAGGTCATATTGGAAGGTGAACGAACGAAATGGTTGAAATTATGCTCGAATGGGCACGGCGTCCCTAGAGCATAGTTAACTGACATTCTTCTTATGATAAGGGAAACCCCCGTAAAGAAACCTTATCGGTAACTCACCTAACCGATATAAGGCAGAAACGCTACCCCTACACCAAGGAGGGCTTACAACATATTGCTTCACCACAGTGCTAACGAAGTCCAGTCGACAGCCCTGGACCCTTTTATCTTACGTGGGCCCACCCTGCTTTTTGCCACAGACTTGATAGAACCTCGCTGACTCTGGTACTGAAATCCGGGCCAGTAATGCTCAACCCGAGAATAGGTAGCAACAGCTTTTAAGGGACATAAGTATTCAAGATATTCCTTCAAGTTAGAAAATCCGATATTGTTGCTAGATAAACCGGGTCTGAGGGGGCTAAATAACATAGTTCTTCTGTTGTTAAGAAACTTCGCAGATCTGCTTGCAACTTCTCGTAACATCATACCCATATCATGAAATGAAGGAAAATGTGAAACTTGTACTGTGTATTAAAGAAACTTTTGCACGTTATGGAATGTCCATCCTGCATAAATAAGCGCCTGTTAGGATATAATAATCCATGTTGAAATTGGCAGTCCTACTGGTGGATGTCAATTATACATTTGGAAAGACATAATTCAAAAGCACTGAAATGTTGATGACAAAATGTGTGTATCTTTCTACAGTGAGCATAATAATATTCCCCTTCCCACACCAAAAAGGTAAATACATTGAATTAAAACGAAAGTGGTTTATTTAATAATAATTATGTTCATGAATAAAATGCAACTAACGCCAGTTAAAAGATGTTTGATGCTAAAGCAAACGTTTAAAGGACGGTAAAAGTCAGAATTTTGCAGTGGAATAGCCATTTAAAGAAAATTCCTGATGTCAATGACAACCTGAAGCTAAAATAACAGAAAAGGGCCAACGATGAATAGATAAACATGTAATATCTACAATTAAATATAAGTTATGGGATTTACATGAGACCATAAATAATAAAAAAAGCTACAGGAATGTAATATTACCTCTGTGAATAACTATTACGACGTGTTAATCTGTTAACAGCAGTATTTATGAGATAAAAAATTTGTATCCAAATAACAAAAAGTATAATTACAGTACAAAATTTATTCTTCAAAAATAGTATCAGTATAGAAAACTATTTAGAGTGCTTTCACTGGATAAGACATGTTGTGTTCTTCAGTACTTAAATGTGGCGCTATTTTACCTGAACATATTATGAAAGATTGCTGATGGGCAGTTGTTTCCAAAGATAAACACTCTCTGAAACTTCTTTCTCCAAATTACAAGAAGCTCTTACATGCTTCTGCCACATAATTCCTTCTCGTGTTTATTTATCTGTTCAAAATCAAAGCCTAACACACCCAAGTAATATCTCCAAAGCTCTTTTGGTTTGCTCCAATTCGTCAACTTTTACAGTTACCAAGGATTACTAAACCTAGGATAAAATGTTTACATCGGATAACCCTTCGTCATTTTGGTTTTCTCTTTCTTTAATTGGGTATTCCAGTGTACAACGTGATAATTTTACGCGGATTAACTTACTTTTCCTGAATTTACGAACAATTGTTTTCTGGTAAGGTATTACCCCGAATTACTCTAACGGAAATAATTTTGTTGGCAAGTAAACGTCACCGTTTCGCCAAAAACCAAGTAATAGTGTTATTGGATTTAGTGAATACGGCCCTTTGTGGCCGTTTTAATTGTTTCTCTACTTATTAAACGTCGACTCCATAGAATTCATTTCAAATATAATAATACTAAATGACAAATTGTAGCAGACAACTTTATTTTCTTAAAATGTTAAACAAGAAAAGTCATTTGAAGCACGCTTAAGTATATTCTCTAACTGCTATAATTTAGATTTTAAAATTGTACTGATGTGATTTCTCCAACAAAATAAATAAACTGATCAGCGAAAAAAAGATTGTTGCATTTCCTTTTATAGTACTTCCTAGTGATTATTATACTATATCCAGGAAATTTTGTCAGTATTTCCAACTAAATGAATGTTTCTTCTTTGATGAAAAATATTCATGTATGCATATCTCCACTGTGCTACGGTCTTCAATTTCCTGATTATAGTGCGAATTGAAGAGAAAATACGAACCCTTTCTCTCGTCGAGCAGCACTTTCTTCAGACTCATAAAATAAGAAATCTCTCCTCCCCAAAGAGAGAAAATAAAAGCATGTTAATAAAAACTTAGCCCCGAATTTGGAGAGAAACTTTTGTTAACTGCTTATCAGCAAATGGAAGCTATAGATCTTCTCATCGCCTTACAAAGCGCTTTAAAACAATGAAGAAAAAGTAGTAGGGGGCTTGAGTTAATGGAAAAAGAAGTTATTTTCCGCCCATCAAAAATATTTTCCCAACATTTTAAAATAGCAACTGCTTTATAGCGCTGTTGTTGAAATACTCATGATTCAAGAATACATCATTTCACACGTTGCTCTTTTATAAAATTTCCTTCATTATCAAAGGATAATTTTTTCTTTATTTGGTTACTTCTAGTATCCAAATTACTGGAAGGGTGCATCTAGAAATACACAAATAAATACTAATAGGAACTCACTTATGCCGTACAATAAAATTCATCTTGTTAAACCTTTTCATTATAATTAAAATTGTGTGTTACTGTTAGACAATAGAACAGGATCAGCGAAGTAAATGCGAATGACGTCTCGAATCTTTATGACGTAAGAGTGGTTCGGGAGAGTCATAGGTAGGAGTGCGGAGAGAAGGCAAATGCGTCATGTTTTACAGTCACGGTGTATTAAAAAACACGACTTGCATTCCCTTTACCCCGCTAGGCAACTTCACCTTACCCCTTGCCCCACTCGCCCTACGTTTCTCATTACGTTACATTGCTTTTGACGGGAATAAGGAAGATGTGTTCTCTGACATCATAGACCATTCAGCTGAATCTCATCGACCTAGGATGTGCATGTTTTGATTGTAATAATGGCTTGTTTGAATAGGGATTTTCTTTCTCAGTTACAAGGAACTTTCCAAACGGTTCTGGCCGCGTTTGGGCGGTCGGCCTTGTGTTTGTCGCATGGAAGGAACATAAGTTTCGGAGAAGCCGGTAACATCGAAGAGAGTGAAAGACTAGAGCTCTTTTGAGAGGCTCATCACACCAAGCACAAAGCCAACCGCTCAGAAACGCTTGCATTCTGCCCCAAACAGCACTTTGGTGGACAAGCACACCACCTCAGCCAGTCAGTAACTCCGCTTATCTTATTTAGTATATTCTATTTGTTTCTGTATTTCATTAGTCTTCAGATTATTCCTCTTCCTTGTCTTCTTTATTTTCCATCATCAAATGAATCAGGAACCAGATTATGAAGTACTTAAAGCTTGAATTGTAGACTTAATTTTGCTTGCAAAAAATTTGTAAAAATGGTGCATCCAGCAAAAGCCAAGATAGTTTAAACTGAGGTAAGGTGCATCATTGTAAACATAGGGAGAAGCTACACGGAAATGGCACATTGATTCTTACCACCGATGAACAAGGCTTTCCGGAACTTGGAAATAGTGTTTTTTTTTCCATCTTTCCTTCACTTTATAGTACAGATATCCATGTCTGTCCCTAATGAGCACGAACAAGCAAGAATTCCGTGATTAATATGTCCTCCATCTGAGATTGTTATCGATCAACTCAAAGATGGGTTGTACTTTGGCATCCATTGGTAGTACTGTCTCTTTTTTCCTCGTTTTTCTTTTGACTTCCTATTTTTTCCCCGTAGCTCTGGTCTTTCTCGGCTTTACTTCTTTACACAGTCGCGCACTAGGATACATATATAAGATATTGCAGAATCCAACTGACAAACTTTCAGGGGTTACAGAGGAATGGTAAGGAACATGTTGATATAGGACACCTATGGTCTGTGATGACGTACTTTGAAGTTAGATAATGATTGTTCATTTGAAAATGCAAATAAAAACAGACTTAATACGAATGCGGTACTCATTTACACTCTAAAATAGCTACCATTACAGTATTTTAAAAATTATGAGCTTTGTTTTTTCTCTAAAAATGTTCTGTGCACCATCTGATAGGTACGTACTTCCATTTTCACATGGAGCATCATACGTATCACACAGGCAAACAACAGTTAGCTGTAGTAATAGCGTAGCCATTAACCTGCTCGTCTCTCAATATGGTGGTGCTGGATACTTGTACACCGTACAAGCGATTAAAGTTTTTTCCCCCTCCAGATGTATGGCGTACGTTTGGAGTGAATCCAATTTTAATTTCTCGGGTTTCTTTAAAAATATAAGTACATATTCACATGGGATGTTTGAGCATAGTATGGCCACGATTATCTACAATTAGCAAAGTAGCAGCAACTGAGGGAAGTTTTATCAGTGGCGTGCTGGCTCGTTATTGTTTTCGATCTATTGAACCATAAACTTAAAAGACCATAAATGTCCTGCATGAAAGTACTCGCCTAACACTCCTCTGTAACCTCTGAAAGTTTCTCATTTGAATTCAGTAATATTCTGTATACAGCCACGCGATGGAACACAAATCAAACGCCCTAGAGATAGTGGCAATGGGATCCGGCAAGTATCTGGTTTGCTGCGATACCCGAAGAAAATAATTGCCACTGCTTCTGTATCATCTTGAATGAGAGGACTTTGATAGTAGAAGGCTAAGGCGCAAGCTGTATTCCTTTAGATAACGTTTTCTGTATAATTAGGTTTACGTTGTAATTTGTAAAATCACAGTAGATATATAAATATATTTATGAGTTTAATCATATTAAAACGATTATATTGTTTACGCTCCTTCCTTTTGATTTTTACCAGTTTCTAATTTATTATGATTGAGGTTAAGCTCAATCTTGCAAACGGCAGTGTAGGGGAAACGCCTACCGCACATTAAATATAAAGAAATTATATAAAAAATGTTAGAGGAAATGAGAATAACTGTAGGAAGAAGCACATTAGGAAATAATGATAGAATAAAGCGGGAATATTTAAGGAAAAAATAGAGAATAAGAAAACACAGGAATAGAAAATAAGTAAGTAAATGATTAATATAATATAAGAATATTGTGCATGCGTGCAGAATTGAATATTGTAAAGAGAAAAATCTGTACCGGAAGCTGTCTAATAGAGAAAGGTAATTAGCAATTGACTGAAGAGCATGGGATTAGGAGAAATAGTTACTAGAGCGAATGAGATACGCAGTATTACAAAGAGCCAGATGTAATTCGTAATTTCCAAAATAGTAATGTTTTTCAGAGAAAAATGAATGTATGATTTTATTGGAAAACATGTGTTTAAATGCGGTAAATTTAGCGTCTGTATGGCAGAGTATAACAAAGCGGACGATTCCGAGAAATGTTTTTCCAATTCTGATCCTCAAGAGCTCCACTTCACGACTGTTGTTGCAGGTGGGAATCGTGTAAACTCAGATGTGGATTAAACTTTAACCGTAAAGCAGCGGGGAATTAATGGTAAATAATATGCAACTTGAAGAATAGTAAAGCGGTATGGACAAGTATAATATGTGACTAGCAGCTTCATTATTGTCGTTTAACTGGAATAAATTCAGACAAGCAGAAACTCGTAGCTTTATCAACTGTCATTACACGATCCGAGTTAAGAATAGACAAATATAGCCATTTTGGGCAGCAACGACAACAATGAGAAGAAGAGAAGCAATGAATCTCGATACAGCATCCGACTTCAGTAGCACACTGCTACAGTCAACATTACCCGACGCCGCTGCAACAGATGAATTCGTTTCAACCTTTCTGTGATGGACCAATAAATAATTGTTGCCTATCATTTCAGTAAACTTTTTCGTGCAGTTAGGTGCGCTTCCAACATCTATTGTTGCCAGTTCGCACTTGCAGCCGTGTTAGAGAGATGACAGTTCCAAGCCTGTATCAGATATCCACGGTCTAAGCCTTCGACTGTTCAAGTTTCGAACTGGTCTGTGCCTTATTGAAAATACACGTTCTTGCACAGTGTCTTTGAGTTGTTTTTACTTTCTCTACTACGTATAGTAAGTAGGGGGAGTATTGTATTCCACCCAAAAATTCGATACCGAGATTTTACCGGAAATATTTGTTTTGAAGCCCCCTGAATTCAAAAAAAAGTATTTTTGGAAACATGTCCGTGTGTGTGTCTGTGTGTGTGTCTGTCTGTCTGTGAACAGCATAACTCAGAAACGAACAGTCGGAAAAACACCAAACTTGGTATTTAGGTTCAGTATCTTCCAGAGATGCGACACGAAGGTTTTCAAGATAATACCCCCACCCCAGATTACTCTTTACATGGAACACTTTTTGAAAATTTTAATTTTCTCAGAAATTGCTCTAACGATTTTGATTAAAATATCATATATTTAAGATACTTTCATGGCAAATAAAATGTATATCTTGAATTTTCTGGGAATGTCTCCAAAAGTATTCTTCATTGTGAACGACTTTTGTTAACTAGTAAACCATAAGAGATAGCCAAAAGTTTACTACACAAAAAATGTAGATCGCGTTAAAATACACAATTTATGTCAAATACGTTTTTTATTGAGTGAACCATTTTCGAGATATTGCTTGTTATTCTCTTAAATTTTCCAATACTTATACTTTTTCTCAAATGGGAATTCGTTATTCATTTTTTTATGTCCTGGACATACAAAGAGAATGAAATGCGCCACATAGCAACCAGCTCTTAAAAGATTTGACTATCGCTTAAATCCTACCATATTCCCCTTGCATCTACAAGAAAATTAGAAATAAGATTAACATCTCGATTAACATGAAGCATATGGAGAATAAGCGTTTGTAAAAATAGTTTGTACAGGAGTAGAGAAAGTCTTGTGAGTGTAACATATCAGATTATTTTTTTTTTTACTGTAGCATGTTATATCATCTTCAGTACCTCTGTAAACAATCAACAGGAACTGCTGAGCACCTCCTTCTAGAATGTAATTATCTAGAAAGACGTGGGTTTACAATTTCGGACAAGCTCAACCTTCAGGATGAGAGGATAGTAAAAATTTTATAGGGAAAATGTTAAATATTTTTGAAAGGATAGTTCTATAGCATGATGGTGATAGAGAGCGCACGGAAAGCCTATGGATGAGATGCCATGTATTTTCGTCAGCTGTATTAAAAATGAAACCAAACATTTTAGCTTCCTTTGGTTTTAGTATGCCATGAGCTGATCCTTTATAAGGGTTAATGTAGTAAATAGTAACTCATTTAAAACATTCCAGAGTACCACAGACATGAGTAACGAGAAGAAGGGATGGAAACGTTTACTTCCGAAAAAGAATGACTGTAATCTGTAACAGCTGTAACGTCTGAGCTTTAAAGCTTGGTTACAAGGACGCAGCTCAAACGGGTAATAAGGGGGATAGCTTGTACAGTCTTCTTCGTCACTTCAAGGATTAGGCATTTCTCCAAGGATGATTGCTACACGAAGCTTTTCAAGAAAATCTTCCATCTCACATTACCCTTGAGGTTGAACATTTTTCGTTATTCTTTTTTCTCAAAAATGGCTTAATCAATTCTTTATTAAATATGTGTTTCACAAATACAATGTGTATCTTAAATTTTCTGGGAATACCCTGTGAGATTCCCTTCATTCCGAATGTATTTTGTATTTGGTGAGAGGTAAGAGATAAACAAAATTCACAGCACAAAAAAGTAGATGTTATAATGCATAATTTATGTAATTTTTGTGGCGTTCAATTGTAAGTCCCTATTCGCTTTTTGCTTGTGGAAAAGAGAGTGGAATTTCAAAGCTTTTTAAAAATATGACTATCGCTTTAGTCAACTGTATTCTTCCTATATAACGAATTTGTAGATACGTAGTGAAAGCTTACCCTTATTAACAAGAAATAGACAGAAGAATAAGCTTTTAGTTTGTAGAAGAGTGAGTAGAGAAAGTCCTGTGAATGCAAGGCGTCAGATTTTTTATAATTCATTACACCGTTACATGAAAGTCTTAATGCAGTTGATTATTTTGAATCTCTAGCATCTTCAGCGATGGCCAACCTGTTACAATGACACTAGCTCGCAGTTGAAGTAGAACCTTAATTATCGTAATTCGCTTATGGATAAAATAATCAATAGACAAGGTTGTGCACGTTGCAAATCTGTCCTTACTGGCTTTCGAATGAGCCTTAATTAATTGGCATCGGCCCACAATTTTACTAGGAATTCGTCCACAGAAAAAACTATCCATGACGCAATGCATGTTACATACGAAACGCTGCTTTCTCAAATTGTGGCATAAAGTTGTGTGCAATCATGCAGTGCCTATCGGGAGTTGAGATGAAGGAACAATGGTGAAGGGTATACCGAAGCAACAATTATCTTAATTAATTGCCATGTCTCATTACTATCGACCGGTCAGACATCATCTTGAATCAGCGAAGAGAGAGGCTATTGTCGTCCAATTTGGTGGTGAGGAGGAACATGGAAGGGGACAAGGGGTAGACAAGGACAGAGACACCAATGTTCCCGTATTGATCCCCTCCTGTTGTCGGGAACATGTCTGTATGCTATTCCTTCTTCGCTGATTGCTTATTCCGACGAGGGCTACCGAATTTTACGCTTCTTCCAATAATGTAACTCGCTGGATCAGTAATTCCTAACCTCATTACATAGTTCATTCCCTTTTATGGCTCTTGTACTAGGGAAAATCCACCAAAGGAAACATTGTCTTTCACTGGATAACTGATATATTTATAGAATTACTAAAATTATCCACCCAAAACGTTGATACCGCAATTTCAATGCAAACACACTTCGAGGTTGCTCAAATCTATACAAAATGAGACTTTTTTTTAGAAATGTGAATTTGTGAGCAGCATAATTAAATTTTCATGCTTAAGTCTCATACCAGGCAAAGATTTTCAGGAAACTTCCCTCCTGCATTCCCCCAGGCAGCCTTACATAGAGAGTTTTTGCTTAATTTTTATGTTCTTAAAAGTGGTTCTAATGACTTTGATACATTTTTGAAATATTGGAACACAGAATAAAGCACATACTTGAGTTTTTATACGAAGCCTTAGAGGGCCTCTTTTTTCTCATCTACTTTTCTTCAGCTGAGCAATCGTAAAATATATGCAAAGACCTCCATGAAAAATCAATACATTATTCCCGATAAAATATACAATTTATTAAGAAATTGTCGTGTATCTACCGTTTTGCCAAATATTCGTTAGCATTTTTCGATGTGCATTTACGAGCTAAAACTGGCATAATACTGATTTGCTTTTAAGCATACGCTATGTGCACATTCTGTTTGTGCTCCAGCTTTCACAGAGAGTAGGAGCCACGTCAGCAATGAATAAAGCAGGCGTCGCGGTAGTGCAGTGGTTTCGCTTCCGGCTCTCGTACTGAGGCTCTGGGGTGGTGATTTTTTAAGTCTGCCCTATCCATGTCTTCACCCAAGACCCAAAGTAGTCCATGGTAAGACCTGTAGGTCCTCTCATTCCATCGCCATCCTCATCTTCACCCTGCCATGAGTCAACATTTCCGCCCGCTGGGTGCCTCCATCTCAGAAATGGATCCAATCATCGCTTGGTGGAATGAGGTAACCTCCGAAGGTGGTAGGCCATATGATGAGATTTAGAAACGACAACAATTACT
The DNA here is from genome assembly GCA_030765065.1 of Deroplatys truncata. Taxonomy (NCBI): domain Eukaryota; kingdom Metazoa; phylum Arthropoda; class Insecta; order Mantodea; family Mantidae; genus Deroplatys; species Deroplatys truncata. The sequence continues at coordinate 110,227,383 of CM060975.1, forward strand.
AAAATTAGCAGCTCAACAGCATCTCGTAGCGCCGTGGTAGCTCAGTTGGTTAGAGCACTGGAACGGAAACCTGAAGATTTTTGGTTCAAATCTCAGCTATGGTATTAAATGTATCAATCTGGTTCTACTTTTCCAAATTTAGCCTACACAGGGCATGTGTGGAAGATCAATTAATTATCATTGCTTGACCTAATAGTGGTTAACTATGAAGCCGAGACTTAAAATACTTATTGTAAGTCGTAATTGGGGTATCTTATCTTAAAGTGCATATGAGAACGCCTTGTGCTTTACAGGGAATAGTGCGAGTCAGTTACCGGGATGTAGCCACGGTAGCTCAGAAAGCAGCGGCACGGAAGGCCGAAGAATCGTGGCTTAAATCTCGGCTATGGCATTGAATATTTAGTCTGATTCTACCTCTCCAACTTTAGCCTACATATGGCATGTAATGAACAACAGTTGATTAACAATGTGATGTGTCAAGTTTCCAAATGTTCCAGAAGGGCACGGGAAGCACACTAACTGATGTGCTAATGCTGAGTTTGGACCGAGTTGTGCTTACGACAGGTTTGAGGTTTCATTAGTGACAGTGAAAGTAGCTATTCTGTGAACTATTCCATATAACTCGACCACAATAGCATTGCACTTCGCTGGGCTGGCTTCCGCGTGTATTCAAAAGCAGCTTTCCGCAAGGTCAATAATATTGTGGTCGAGCAGTTTTTTGTGTTACGCTATTATTTACCTACATATTTTCTGCGTTTTCCATTTCTAATCTACAAAATCACTAACGTTCAGATAGACTCTTACAAAGAGGACTGTTAATACAGCAATTATAAATGTTATGTCATAAAAGTAACTGCCTTTAGATCTAAGCATGTTCTTATATGAAAAATAAAATAATAAAAATAATAATTTTACTCTTTTAATCACACTCATTAAAGACCAGTTAATACCTTCTGCTTTAACGGAATACCCTCCTCTTTGTAGCATTTACATCCCCAAGGACTTACAAGCCAATACCTTGGGTCAGTAGCCTGTCGAGGAGCAAGCAAGCTCTGGATCATGCATATTGAAACAGAAGATGGTCGTCACTTTTGAAGTCGATCACTTTACCGTCTTCGTTGTTGATTCTGCTGCTGTGATCTCGTAGCTCGTTCTGTTGTCTCCCGTGACAGCGGCTCCAGTGTTATGGATATGAGATATTTCTCTCAGGGTATGCATGGATGTATTGTTAAAGGATAACACTAGTTTAAATTGAATGAGAAAGTTAATATGATCCAATACTTGAGCCGTTGAAGCGATTTGCCGACCGTTTGACGACAAAGAATGAAACTGAAATTGTAACAACTGAATTATTATATCTGCTATCTTCTGCAGATCAAAGTTACGGTTAGAAATAGCTTTCCGCAATAAACGACACTCGTAGCATAACTGCCGTGAGTCGCTAAAATGCTTATCGGCGAGACCTCTCGCAATAGCCGTGAAATATTACTCATACAAGCGCGTTACTAGGCGCTTAAAATAATACACGACCAGTACGTACTGGTGACGGTACCAGGCAGAGTAACTCTGTGATCTGAAACTGCACGCATTTATTACTTTTAGCTCCGCCTATATATTACTCCCCTTTCCAACGTTATTTATTGCCCGGGCCAACATCAAAACTCCCTTCATGGACGTCTCTTAACTGTTACCATGGAGCCTAGCTAAATTCTCAGAATCTAAATCCTTTCTCTTTTCCAGAATTGGCCTACGTGCCTACTCACACACGTCTTGAACTACAACTTAACTGCCTTCCAGGAATTTTTAACGCTGATGCTTTCTGTATTCTGCTGTCGGTAATGACTTTCGTTAACATGGCTTCCTAATTACCTTCTTCTTGGGCAAAGCTTTCAACTTCAGCTTGTTACACTGCATTTATTTAATATATATGTAAATTATTTATTACAATTATTTCTTTATATTACTAGCATTCTCTTAGTTCATTATTTATATGTTCCCGTCAATAATTACGGTATCAATATCCAGGGTAGGTGATCAGACAATGCCTGGTACAGCGGTGAAGAAAAAGAAAATGAAATGTAGTGATAAAAAGGATGATAGGTAAATTCACGGATTAAATTAACTAACCCAGCATTCGCCTAGCGAGCGAGGAAAATCGCGAAAAGAAGTTTGGTAAGATTGGTCGTCCCGGAGTTTAAACCCGGGACTTCATGAATGCGAGTCGCTCACGTTACCAGCTTGCTCGGTCAGTTAATATCAATTGTTGTAAATAGCAACTTACGTTTAGAGAGCTCGCACCTTATATCTACTAGCTGCAACGGCTATGAACCGTCCTATTCCATATTCAAGTTTTGCCACACATTTACCTACAGTAAAGTTGCTTAAAGTGCACGTATCATAGGAAGTAATACAGAAGATATATCACACCCTGTACTTAAAGCACGCGCTTAATTCGACTCGTTTTTCCTACCCAATTAGAAACTTAGTCAAATATTTCATTACCATCAGCGATTTTAGTTTAACTGTGTTACTAACACTATCAAAATACAAAAAGCTTAGGTTAACGTGGACATTCATAGCAATCAGCACCAATTGCTCCAAAAGCGCTGCCTTATGTAGCCCAAGCAAACTCCTTTCTCCGTTTGTACTAGTTTACAGCCTTGCAAATTCACTAGAAGCTTCGCATTAGTGACTTCTTCCTCGTGATCGAAAACTCGGGCGTTTCCTTGATGCTGCGTCATACGACGTCACATGCTGTGATTCCGAGAACAATATAACTTGTTTGTCAAAGGAGTTTAGCAAAATGAAGATACCGGTTTTAATTTCTCTACCGCTTATCTACGGTAGGTACCTAAAACACACGTCTGAGACCCCCAGAAGTGCTTTTAGAAAACGCTGTGCGTATGCGTGTATGTGAGACAGAGAAAAGCATAACTCAAAATCGAAAAGTGGGAAATGCCAAACATCGTACTTGAATCAGACACTGTTCAAGGATACCAAATACCCCAGACAGCCCTTTACATGGATATGTTTGTTCATTTAAAAATAAATCAAATGCCAACGCATCAAATACATGGAGTAGGTTAATTTTCTCGAAACCGACAATTCGAAGGTGTTCATCGTCTTCATCTTCAGGATAAACTGATCAAACTAACCATTTAGCTCGCTAGAAGTCCCAGAAAATTTAGTTAGTATGCCGTTAGGAGAGTTCAGCTCTTATTTTAATATAATACGTGTTTCACATTTCTGCATGATAAAGCAATGTACATCTTAAATGTTGTTTGCAAGGATCCCTTCGTTCTTATCATGAAGTAAAATGACTGAAAAATTCAGCAACTAATTAAAATATACAGTTTGTGACAAAATAACTTTTTTCGTACCATTAGCCGTTAGTGTTTAACGCCCGTTTTATTATATATGGCACCACAGATGGTGAGCACTGGTATTACATGCAATGAAATGATATTTGGGAAGGAAGCGCTTCAGCCCTAAGTTTAGGGTATCCCCTGATATTTACTAGTTAATGGGGATCGCTGAAAGCCTCTCTGCCTTAACGACCTCGGTAGATGTTTTTCCACTTTAATATGAAGTGACATGAAAATATGTGACTCTGCTTTGTATCGGCTTGGGCGCATTTTGAAAACAAACTTGGGATATAAGCAGTTACGTTTAGTTTTCAAATCAAAATGCAAACGAGTTCATATTATTTAATTTGACAACTTAACATAATTATTATTCTAACTTACCAAGTGAAATATATCAGGTGGTAACGCCTGTGAGCCGCATTCGGGAGCTCTCACGTTCAAACCTCCTGAACCGAAGGCTTTTTCGCGTTTTCCTCGTTCGCTAGGCAAATGTTGGATTGGATAATTTGATCCACTAATTTTTTTATTATCCATTTCATCACTACATGTCATTTTCTTCTTCTTCACTGGTATACCAAGCATTAGACTGATCGTGGATATGGTTTGATCTAGAGCTTGCTTGCTCCTCGACAGTCTACTGACCTAAGAAAACAGTTTTTTGAATGGACGCTCTTCAACTACTTTGGTTCTTAGCGTCCCATTCTCTATACTCTTTATCAGGCTTGAGGTTCTTTTACGTGATGTAAATCTACGTTACGGGACCACCGCCTTTATTTCCCTTCCGAAGTAAGCCAAGTTAAGGACTTTTATCCCCGAAAAATCAATTGCCTCCGCCTTGTTTGAACCGCCACCTTGAGAACTAGAGGTTAACATGGTACCCCTAGACCACGGAGGACGACCTACTGACCTAAGGTATTGGCTTGTAAGTCCTTAGGGGGTACGTCCTACAAAGAGAAGGGTAATCCGCTAAAGAAGAAAAAGAATCCTAACTTACGTGAATAGCGTATAATGCTAAAGGGGTTTATTTTACGAATTACTACAGTCGTATGAGTCTATCACATCAAATTTTTTTCAGCTCAATAGAATTTAGTAGTAGCTCGTAAAGTTAAATAACCTGGCCAACACATTGGTGACCTGCCTTGCTTATCTAGAACAATGGCTAGAGAAGGGAACAGACGGACATATATCCTTCGTGCCCGTATACCCCATTGTGCTCCGTATCCTATCATTGAGGATTAACATTCCACGCTTAGATTGGCAGAGATCAACAAGGTGAAACATAGCACTGGGTGATAGTCGGAAACTAACCAACCAACCGTAATGAAGTTATCTACAGATGATGTGAAGTCCACGAGTTATGTTAATGTTATTGTATCGGTTAAACCAATTATAGCAACACCTGGCAATGTTGACCATTAAGGTGTATCGCCTAAATGCAATTCGTTTGTTTTAGCCCAGATCCCATTAACCTCTAAAGCAATCGCAATATCTCAGATTCTGACGCGTACAAATTTTAAATATACAGGAGTTTATCAGAAGGAATATCACAAACGATCCCGAATTTATCAGGAAAGCTTCAAATTCATCATTGGCAATTAAGGCTCTTCCACAAATAACATAATATTTCATTTTAAATAAAAGGCTGATGTATAAAAAGAAACGTATTATGACTTGCGAATCCATAGAATCTAACCTAAAAACCAGGGAAGCAAAAGTCATGCAGTAAGAGAGTAAAATACAAACGTTTTCCAAGAATGGCATTTTAAATTGATATAAGGCTGGAATGATGAATCAGGTTTGAAAAATTAACGCCATAGCTTATACTTGAACCATGGATATGATTTAAGTATCCCGGTAAACCTTCTAGGCAATGGAATGAATGTTTCAAGTCTGATTCAACTTTCCAATTTCGTACCTACGTTACAGCAATTGTCAAACACAACTTATCCGTAATATAGGTTAACTATAAAGCTCGTAAATTAAAAGCACTTGTAACGTTGCAAGTCGGCTTTGAGATTATCTGGAGTATTTGGTATCGTCTTGAAGGTTTACCGATACTTGAGACAGATGAGAGAATTTGGTGTGCATGGTAACTTAGCGATAAGAACATCGACACCGAAGATGAGTGGTTCGAGTCGGGCTGTGGTATAAATGTTTGGCCTGATTCAATTTTCGAACAAGAACAAATACTAAACGTGGATATAAGGTTTTCTAAATAGTATGTTACTAATTTTTCTTTCATACTTCTTATTGATCAGTACGCTCCGCGTCATGTGTAATTATAATAATAATAATAATAATAATAATAATAATAATAATATTCATTGAAGCTACATACAGTACTGACCATGGACAAACTAATACGACAACTCATTAATGTAATAAGATATCTAATTCAAAGCTTCTCAGCATCAACACGTTAATAATTTCTTTCTTTAATATTTTTTGTTATAAGCTTTACGTGTTATGTATTTTCTTTCCTAATATTGTACTATAATAATTAAGATGATGTTAAAACACATATATCCATAATGTACACATGGTACAGAAAAAGTATATAACTCTATACATATAGAATATGATATGAGAAGGAAAAGGCCATTGTTAGCTATACAACCAGTAATAAAACTTACGAGAAATCCAGTAGCATCTACGTAAGCATAACTAAAACAATGGAAGTCTGTAAACATATATATATGTAATATAAACTACTGGATAGTAGCACTAGTCAGGTACATTAATACATGCTTATAACTCAAATATGTACGTTAAGAAAACGGTTGGAGGGAACGCTAACAGAAGCTTGTCTTCTTCAAGCAGGAAAGTCGTGCATAAACTCGTGTCTAAATAGATGCTACAATTACATATTTAAAGTCTACATATTTTAACATAAAGGTGATAGTGAATTGTGAATATTTACATGTGGTTTATCTAAAATACAAGTGAAATAGTTAAAAGAATACGTGAGTGCAAAATATTTTAACCTTCTCCATACCTAACACTGACAAGACATAAGTGCTCTCCGATACAAAAATACAGCAGCCGTGGCATAATTATAAAATAATAATTACAACATACTAACAGACACAAGAATACATATACACGATCATCAGATTCCAGTCTACGAGAACCTCAAGATACATCACAAGAATACGGGCATCAAGACCTACAGGTACGTAATATAGCATCCATCATCATCAACATAGTGGGGTCCTACCAAGGATGAACCGCTATAGCATAAAGATTGTGGAGAGCATATTAAGTTAGAAAATATGTAAAATAATAATTTTAACATACATATACCATATGAAACCACGCTAAGAGGGAAAGGAAAGTTGAGAGGGATGTAGTTCAAGGAACATACTGCTTTTGTTATTGAACTTCAGTTACAGAGTATTTCCTGCTAACATTATAATCCTAGATTTGGGAACAAGAAAGACCTGCTAAGTGAGACTGGACGGCCGTAAAAATGAAAGTTCAATGCTCCTGTGCAACTATGAAGCCAACCTTGAGGATATAAATTTAAGAATTAACCAACAGGAAATGAGTGCATTTCAGTGGCCAATTAAAGGGAAGTTATAGGTTACATACTGTGAGTGTGGGTGTACTTGAAATGTAAGTTGTGAGGAGAAAATACTTTTTGAGGTTCGATAATAAATATGAGAACTGTTGTGCTTCGTGAGTGTAATCTATTCGTCGGGCACACCATAAGATTTGCGATGAGCCAAATTCGCGCCGAAAGTATGTAGGTGGTTATGCCGAATCGGAAGCTGTGAGTAGGCGAATGCGTAGTGCGGTGCGTGTGTGTGTTCAAAAATGCAAGAAGAGCCATGACGGGTAAATAAACAACCGTGAGAGGCAAATGGTGGACTTCTTCTTTATCATCCCTACGGAAGATGCATTTTCATACTTATAAAAACTAAAGAAGCATCCTATCAAAGAAGCTGAACCCAGCGTCCAAGTGGAAGTGATTCTATATGAATTCAGAAACTTGTGACAGGTTAATAAAATAATGCCATTTAATATAAAATAATAATTACAATATGGATCTCCTCAGTCACGTTCGTGACAATATCACCCTTTAATTTCGTCAAAATCACCACCTGCATTACACCCCATTATCTATTATGGTGACGATTTGAATCTTTCAAAGTGGATTCTAACCTTCATTTAAGGAAAATAAGAATCAGTGAATGATGATTTTGAAGGCTTGACATTATAACGCAGCGGCTATGGCCCAAGGTTGTCGGGAAATCGGCGTAAACACCGGAAGCGTATCGTCAGATAATCAGAATCTTCTAGATGTTTCGCCTGTGATAGAACTCTGGAAATTTCCGACGGCTAGATATACAAAGGAGCGCTCTCGCAAGTTGATTCAGTCAATCAGTGAAGAGTTAGCGAGTGCGTTTCTGATGCGATGGAAAGTGCCGTTCTCCGAGCGAATTTGTGACGATTACTAAGCCGTGCAGTGAGTGATGCTTCCACGATATATCGGAGAAGTTTGGTGTTCGACTCCCCAGCGAGTGAACCGTCCGGAAGAAGAGGCTATGTCGGGCGTATTTCGTTCCGCCGCTACGTCAAGAAGAAAGTGAAGTAACAGAGTGAACTAAGTGCAGTCCCAGTGAAAGTTGAACTAGATAAAAACAGTGAAGGGGCATTGATAACTTAAGAGAAGTGACAATTGAAAAACTGGACAAAGTCGCAATATCTAACACATTCTTAGGGCGTGGACCTTACGAAGATACATTGCGCTCGCGGTTTAGCTCGTGGAAGATACGTACAGGTGAAGTGGAACAGGACATTTGGTATTGTTTTGAGCAGAATATGGGGAATAATTCTCGGGAAAGCAGAGGTTCCTCGGCTAGCTTGGTAGAGGATGGATCACTTGCGAGGAATGCTGTTTTTATCTCAGGGAGGTGTGGATGGGATATGAATAATAAGCTGTTTCTTCATCACTAGCCCCTTTATGTGAAAATCCACGAACTGTATCACACTTTGAGTTTCCGAATTCCCGTCACACAATACTAATTCGCGGCTCTTTCTTCAATTTAAACTCGTTACTGTTTGTTCAGCTTTCCTAACATTGTTCCCACACAATAATTCAGGGCGGCAGTTACTCAGTATTTAAAGACGCTGCGCAAATTTCCTCGTGTACACTCTTGGTGCGGAGCGACATAATTTTCCACTTACGACATTACGACACAAATTCGCGAACTTGCCTCTGTTTAAAACTGAGCTTCTGTCCTAGATAAATTTCTAGCTTACGCTCATTTTCTATTTTCGTTCAACTCTTTTTCTACTCACATGATTTTCCTACACTTGGATTGGCTTCTTCAGTAAATTTTTCTGCGAGCTTGTTGGTTAAGATAATTTAGAAAATGAGTCTTTTAAGCGTTTACCGTTATTTCGTTATTTACGCCTGATTTCATTTTCTGTACGCGTGAGTGAATCTAGTTTTCCCGTTCTTTGTTCCACTAGCTTGCCTGCCTTTCCCTGCACATATAGAAATCTTTTGTGTTTAACTGCTTCTTAATAACTTAATGGTATCGTCGGCACTGTCAGCTAGCTGGAAATGTATGGTTTTAACAACTTTCGCTCTCCTCAGTTCTATATTTTAACATTTATTAATTTAATTGGTATAAAATTATCTTTTTATTGCCCTTTTGAACTTTTTCTTTACTTCCTTACTTGTAGGTATATTCCCCTTTGCCTTTCTGTCCTTTAGTTTTATTACATTAATATTTATTTATTTAACGTTTCGTTATAATATTCTTATTATTGCCTATAATATTTTATTTATTTAGTCTTTCCTTATAATATTTTTATTATTGTCTTGATCTTTAATTCTTTCCCTGGGCGAATTTTATCGCCTCATAGGTCACCTTATAAATATGGATTTAAAGGATAGCACACTTCTTAAATGCTCGCGGTTTACACGGAGGTCTAGAGCGATTATAATAAAGTGTGCTTTGACTTGTTCCTGATTGTTCCATTAGGCAACGGGACTTCATTCTCCCTTCTGCTGGTTTCTTCGTCATACATGTGATTAATCTGTTCAACTTTGAAGTTTATGATGTAGTTTTGTTCTTCTTTTCTGGAGACAACTACAAAAGGCAAACTAATGGCTTTTGTGTTTAATACGACACCTATATAGGATAAATGCCATAACGGGCAGCAGGGCGCCATATTCTGTCTAAAATGGAAAAGAAAAGCCAACAATTGGGGGTAACAGGAGCGTTTTATAGCAATAGCTTGCTATCAAGCTGTCAAAATATAACATTGTTAAAGTAATGTGTAACTAATTAAAGGTGCAATAAAATGCTTAGTGCATTTAATAACAACCTATGCCTGAGCATTAAAGCCAGGACGAAAGGAAACTAAGTTGAGCTGTTATTGCACTTAACGCAGTGACATCCAGAATACAAACCACCCCGTCCCTCGTACAGTCCCTTGGTGTTTGCAGACAGCACTCACCAGACCGGTTTACCTGCCCATCAGTGACCTTCGGCCGCTGTTGTTTACGTGTTTTGTATTGATAATGGTTTGAGTGTAGATAAATGGAAGTAAATTGCTTAATAATTCATATTAAATTAAACTAAATTGAGTTTTATTTATGGACACTCTTTTAACTACCATGGTTCTTAGCGTCCCATTCTATGTGGGCGTGAAAGATCGGAAAGTTTACTCAGATGCGCCTTTATCAGGCTTAAGGTTCCTTTACATGCCGTAAATCTACGACACGAGACCACCGACTTTACTTTCCTTCCGAAGGAAGCCATGCTAAGGTTTTATACGCCCGAAATGAACCATCGCCCCGCGACCTCGGAAACTAGAAAGAATTCCTATGTCTGGATATGACACTAACTCGGAACATTTTTATTTTTAAGACATTGAACCTTTAGAAGCCCCATTTATTCTACTCCTATAGTTCTACATAAGTTGTGTTTGTTTTTTGTTTTGAAAAAATGATAGCGGTTTTGAAAATGCAACATTATCTAGCCATATCCGGACTCCAGAAGGTAAATAGCAAAGAAATTGTGATTCTGAAACAAAAATACTAAAGGATTTAAATGGATAGTGTCGTAGGTTATGCCATTATTCCAAATTAGTATTCTATTTTATCTATACTAAAAGGTTTTTCTAAGTGCGCAATGTAATAAAGGCAAGAAAGCGAAAGCTGTGTTTTCGCCCCGAAGTTTTATATTAGCCATTTTGTACACCCTTGAAGCCAAGTGGGGTTGGGGATTAGAAAGAGATGCGGTAATGAGGCCAAGACGAAATTAAGAGGGAAAAAGACGGCATAGTTAAAGGAAAAGGCGTAGAGGAATTAAAGGAAAAACAGGGAGGGAATAAAAACAAACACCAAAATAGAAAGGAAAGAAGACTAAGTTAATTAGAAAGAAACATGGGAAAGAAACGCAAGAGAAAAGTGTGTGCAAATTAAGGAATTTTTAAGATGCAGTGGGGATAAAATTAGATGGCACAAAGTGAGGGAAGGTGGAAATGGTAAAGGGAAGGAAAGGAGGGGAGCAAGAGTAATTGAAGGAAATGAAACGGAAGAAAAAAGAAGCTTGGAAAATAATACGGCGCATAGTGTCAGTTTTAAAGAAAATCAGAAGAGTTTAATCTCGGCCAATTGCAGACGTGGCAAACAACTCGTGTTTTCTGAAACAATCTAAGTCTCTTTTTCACCAGAGAATTAAACATTACTCGTTGAATTAAACATCCACGTCATCATTTCTTCCTTTTACGAATTAAACTCAAGTCAAGAAACTGCAACTTCTCAAGTTGTGCTCTTACAACACAGCTCTGTATCTTGGCTTATGTAAATCACCTAACTCTGATGTTATCGAGCGCTCAAACTTTCTGTTTTGATTTTTTCTGATCCATCAAAAGAAATGAAAAATAGACAATTATATCACTGGGTGTTATAAACCATTCAAGGGAACGAAGTGGGAATTTATTAAAATGAACCATATTTGGGTACATAAGAACGTTATGAAACCCATATTTTATGAAATACACATTCACATTCGTTTATGGAAGTGGCGTCTTACTTCTATACGGATGCTGACGTTCGCAGTCAGGAATACGTAAGTACACACTTGGGCTATAGTGTACCGCGCGGGATGGCTCAGGCGGCGTCTGTAACCCGCATTCAGGAGGTCCCGGGTTTAGTTCCTGACGACCGTCTACACTCACCATGGCCTTTTCCGTCGTTTTCCCTGTTTGACAAGGGGGTTTGTTGGTCGGCGACGGACAGAATGTCGCAGGGGCGCTTTGGAACTCCTCGACCCGTCAGGTGGCAGCCGTTCGAGCTTCCACTGCTCGGTCGAACTTTCCCCGGTTCCCGCTGGAGGGTGAAAAGGGATATACCATATATATATATTATATATTAAACAAGAATTGTACATAATAATATAATTCAACATGAAAGGTGTTAGAATATTTAGCAGCCAAGAAATGTAAAAAGCAGATTGTAACTTAGATAAGTAAGGGACGGGCGAGCTAGCTAATTCCAGGTAAAACATAATTCTAGGTAGAGCCCACCTTTCACCAAGCTAATGAGCAGAAAACTGGTAACAATAAGGAGAAATAGAAAGAGACGTATATAGAAAGGAAAGAGACAGAGCTATTGAATCTGCTTCCGAACGCGTCACTAGGACGCGTATGCGAAAGACTTTGGAGCAGAATATTTCCATACATAATAAGGTAAAGCGGACCAATTGGACATGTCCTTACATTTTGAGTTGCAAAGGTAAGCGTCACTAGGCTTGGATATAAAAGGGGAAAGAAAGACCCAGATTTTCACTCTCTTATAGAATCTCGTCGACACATAGTGTTACTCTCTGGACGACGGATGCACGTTTGTGCATAGGGGTGGGAAGCGTGTGCAGTTAGATTATTCTCCTAATTTATTGTCATGGTGGGAATTGTTACAATGGGAAAAGCTAGCCGTCCGTAAGTATTTATTTGTTAATAAACCACGTTTTTTTCTTTTTAAGGGAAATGAAGTGTATTTTAATTTGCTTCACCTACGAAAACCCTGAGACCCGTGAAATTAGTTAGATAGGTAATTATTAGGAATGAAGAAATCAGCAGCCTCTAGCAGGATACCAGGACACTACAACAGAGGGCATCAACCAGAGGAACAGCGTTTTCCTGCTACAAATGATGCACAGCGCTTTCCCGCTACAAAGGGAGCTATGAGCCGCCCTCTAGGGGCTTGGGAGGGTTACCGCCGAGAGCTCTCCGGCCGGGTGGTCAAGCCAGTATTATTAGGGAACTCTGCGCGTCTCTGTCGTCTGCGCCGGTCCTGCAGCCCATACGTCTCCTGCGGTTCCTCCATTTCATCCGTTTCTTCCGGGGCTGTAGAACAAAAATCCCTCGCGGCTCGAGGTGCTAGGTTTCCCCTCCGTCTACTAATCCTAATCCTAAGCTGTAGTGTATACAACGGAGGGCGATTGATGACCGTTCAATTGGCAACCCTCTAGTATCAACGGGAGATAGACATAGAAGTCCCTAACAGTTCCTAGGTCGAAGACCCATCTCAGGTGAAATCACCCGTTCAACCAAGCAGTCCTCTGGTATTCCCCGAGAATGTCCACGGGAAATTCTCATTCCTTGGAGCAAGCATCCGCGCCATCTGTCCGATACTCTATACGCCACGAAATCTAGAAACACATCTGAAATATGAAAAGAAAACGGAATGAAAAGGAAATTATGGAAACGAAATTGTAATAGATGAGAAACCATCCCAGCATTCGCCTACCGACCAGGAAAAACCACGAAAAACCCAAGGTCAAATGGACTGTCGACGGGAATCGAAGCCGGAAGCTTTCAAATGCGAGCCTCACGTGTTACCGTGAAGCCATCTGGCTCGGTAGGTGCACACATAAAGTATATAATCGTACCTTGCTTCTAGTGTTGGTTGGTAGTGAACGTTAGTGCACTAAAAAGAAAGCATATAGATGCCAGTGCTCCGGAAGAATTGCTCTCTAGAGGTGCGTAAGTAGGGTTAACACGCGTAGTGACCAAATAGTGACAGAAAAGTTGAAACCCCCATTGCGACCTCGCTAGGCTTGCAGGGCTATAATTGAGACATGTTGCTCAGCCCAATCTTAGTTACTGTAAGCGCTAAACCCACGTGATCGATGTTCTGCGCATGCGTCACTTTACGATAAGAAAAAAGCAATAATGTAACACGACATTCCGACTGAGCTTAACGTGAAGGTTTGCGGTACAACTCATGGCGCAAGAGACTTCGTTTCAACATAAAGGATAACTAATTGTGCTACAAGAGATTATTGCCATAAACCCTAACGAGGATATAAACTTATGGAAGGAAATTTATGGAACTTCAGTCAGAGCTCTAAAAGCATTAGTTAATCTCTATAGATACTGCTTTTGGAAACTGAAATATACCTACGAGTAGTAGGCAGTCCTCACATAATTGAGTCATCCTTCGTGGTGTAGTGGTTACCATGCTAGCCTCTAGTTACCGAGGTCGCGGGATCAAACCCGGCGGAGGGCGATGGATTGTTTCGGGCGTAAAAATCCTTAGCATGGCTTCCTTCGGAAGGGAAGTAAAGCCTGTGACTTAGATTTGTGGCACGTAAAAGAATCTCAAACCTGATAAAGAGGCCTCTGAGTAAAATTACCTGTATTTCACGCCCAATATAGAACGGGACGCTAAGGACCACAGTAGCTAAAGAGCGTCCATAAATAAAACTCAATTTTTCGCATAATTGCCTAAATCCGTTCTAAAATTATTATCCAAGCAACTCTACCGTAATGTTCTTATGGATATTCCTAATATTCGACTTCCTATATGTAAAATAAAACACAGAATTGCTTTAAATTACGTTATTGCATTTGGAAAAAGGAGTTGACCACTAACCAAATGAGTGTACGTACTGTATTGTATTGCAAGTAAGTCCATTACCTCCCCCGTATACGTATTGTAATTTAGCCAATTTAAGAACACGAAATATAAAATTGATTCAAACATTTAGGAGTAATAACAAACAGATAAAAACAGTAATTATTATTTATGGGGAAAAAATGCTCACGGTTTGCCAGAAGCTTGATTGAAAACTACCCATACAATAATTCCTATGCCCAGCATTGTTACACTCAGAGTGGGATATGACATAATGACTACATTGTTTTGAATGTGTACTAGCATTACCCATACTTTCCCTTTTCCCGCTCCAGCTTCTTTAGAGAAGAATTGCACGGAGTTTAGTATCGGACGATACTGAAATGTCTGTTCTAGCAGAATTTGTACCTGACTACGACCATTTAGACAAGGGAATTTCGGGTAACGGTCATTCTTGGTGGTCAATTATAATCTTATCGATCCACTGGTTAGGCAGATGAAACAGTGAGTAACTCTTTGCCTAGAGAGTGAGTCATTCGAGTCTTCATGGATAGTTGGATAGCCACTGGTTGGACCCCAAATGCGTTTCATTTTAGCGGAGTGGCTCTAATACATAGATAAACACATAAACGGCGGAAATGACAAAAACCTGACATGGAAGGGTCAAGTGCCTGTGGAACTCTGCTTCTTTGTGTTCTTTCTCAACAGAAAGAACGTTGTGGTCCCGCGATGAACTCTTCCTGAGAAAACTGACAGGACCTACTAAGGTTAAAAATGTTTGTTTCGCTTATAATCCAGCGTTGTTTTGCTGAGAAACTCTGCAATGGTAATGTTAAACATGGCTTGGGAAATGTGCCAATTGTCAATTTTGCCGATGGGCTAGAAGTTAACATATGTGTGTGTGTGTGTGTGTGTGTGTGTGTGTGTGTGTGTGTGTGTGTGTGTGTGTGTGTGTGTGTGTGTGTGTGTGTGTTTACTGTGATGAAAATTCACTCTCTACTCACGTCTCTTCCGCCAGTAGTTTCCAAGTAGGACCGCTCTCCAAGAAGTGATGCAAATGCAGAGAAAACTTTCAGGTGACCAAACAAATACGCTGGCTTTCAAGGAATACAGCTAAAAACCTTAAGGGGAAAGGTAGTCTGAACACATGGAAGTTATACCTTAAGTGTGTTAAATTACCACTGCTCTTAAAGTTCTCAATGGTTTTTCCTGAAATTTTTATGAATTACTCTATAAATCGTGATAATTATTCCAAGTGGTTTTTGAATTTATAGCTTATGTAGTTAAGTCCGTAAAAATTATTTCATTCAGCAAAAAATAATGAAATTTGCTCTTAAAATATGTAATTTATACACCTCTTTCTCTGATACCACTTGCAACACAGAATCACGCTTTAGCATGCTTGTTCTTAGTATAATCAACTATCTTCTAAACCTCAATTATTTACTTATGTATGTCAGTTCACTATAATTGAAAAAAAATTGTTTGCAAATTAAAAATGTGGTAAATTTGCAAAGTTGTTGCTTTCTTAATACCACTAATATGCATTATAAAATTGTGATTGTGCTCCAGGAAGTTTAGCTATGTGTTGTATACATGTATTTAAAATTCCAGCTCTCTCCTTTCATACTTTCTGAAAAAAGGTACATAAGTATCCAAAAATGTTGTTTGGAGAAAACTGAATTTAAAGTTTGAACATTAAAATTCTGACACACTTCAGTACATTCCGGTCGTGATCATCTGCACCTTCAATTCTGGATTACTTCAGCTTGTCTGATTGCCTTCTTTTGGTCCTGGCCTCTTTTGTTAATTGCTGAACTGCTCGCTGGGCATGATATAGTCGTCCGTTGTTCAAAGATACAAAAAGGTTCTAAAAAGGGACATTGCATGACAGCTTTAAAGGAATGCAGAATAGCATTTAAATAGTATTTAAATGTCTTAAAAACCTCTTAATCCCCCAAAAAGTATATATGTTCTGAAACTGAAAAAATAGAGATTTTATTAGTGCCTAAAACTGTGATTTTTGACCATTTCAAAGTACCTTGTCCCAAGAAAATAGTGTTCATCACAAAAAATGCTCTTTTCCCAAAGTGAAATAGGCTTATAAAGTTCACTATTGCAAAAGCTGCCGTCTATAATACGAGAAAGTTCTTACAAGAGAAACACAAACACATATTACGAATGTTTACCTGAAACTTTACAAATACCTTCTTAAGTAAAAGATTTAACTAACCTCCAAATAATATCTATCATATTAATCGCAATAAAGTAAGTATATAGTACAGCAACACAAGATTTATCATAGCGCATACTTTTCAAACCAATGGTTAAAGTGTTTTCGAATCAAAATACAAAATTCCTTATTGGATGGGTACAAAGGATCATTATAAATTTAATGCTTTCATATTCCGTCCAAAATATATCTCCATTTGAGCAATATACCTAACTGCTTCACAAATGATGTTCTACCGGCTGAAACAATAATCTTCTCCAATAATATACACTTCTTTTTCAAAGTTATTTTAACACTAAACAATAGGCTTACTTCTTATGAACTTAGATGCCCTTATTGCTCTAAAAATGTTTGTTTTAACTTAAAGTGCAATGCGATTGAACTTTTAAGTACCTTGGGAATAAAAGTATTTACTTTAAACTAACTTTCCTTAATATATTGAAGAATTTTGTGACGGTCTTAATTTTAATATCAATTTCTTGATATTGACTTTTATATGCGCACTTTTATAAATATACAGCATTACAATAAAAACAAAGGTAAAGAAAATAGGTTTATTGAACAAAAGAAACAAAGAACATATTAAGTTTTTCAATATACATGTACAAATAAATAAGGAAATAATGTACCGTAAGATATGTATATACCTATATAAAAATTCGTAATTTCAATGACCGTATTATTTAATTTTGAATTCATATTGCCATATGCTTAATTCACCAAGGTGAAAGTCAAGTTTCAGTCCAGGCTGTCATATGCCCCCCACATATGACAACCACCTTGTTAGCTGGTAACTATAACTATAGCTTTTTATGGACGAACGTTGTGGAGTGGGTGATCACAACTCGTTGCCCTTTTAATCTCCCCAATTAGTTGTTAACAATTAATTAAAACCGTATACTATTATTATTGCCTTTTTTAATCACTTCAACATCTAGGTTATATCACAAGGACTGTGTGTAGGTTCGTCGTTTCATAAAATTCAGTGTGTGACAGATTCAATTCAATTCGATTTTTATTCATCCTTAAAAATCAATTCCGTACAAAGTACAATGATACAGGACACGTCAAAAGTTAAATTTATGTATACATACAATAAGGCTTGATATCAAACATATATTTAACATAAGTTATTTACCTCACAATAGTCTTTATAACCATAAAAGGGAAGAATTCATTACTAATTAAATGTATGCAATATATTAATAAATGAGCTATCAATTATGTTTAACAAAATTATTTTCCAAATTTAACTATGAAATGAAGGATATGATACTATATATCTAAGTCTGGCTTATGCATATGGATATTTATTATGTTGCAAATATTCCTTTATCGTGTAAAAGCAGTGTTCCTGCAAGAAAGTCTTAGTTCTTGTTTTAAACATATTATAGTTTTCTGTATTTTTGATGGTACTGGGAAGGGAATCATACATAATCGTACTGGAGTGCAGAACTCCATTTTTACACATTGTAGTTCTGGTTGAGGTTAAGTGTATATCATTATTATTTCTAGTATAATGTGTATGAATATTTCCGTTATCTAGAAAATTAAATCTATTCTTGTTTACAAATAAGACAGTTTCTAATATATAAGTACATGCCAAAGTAAGTATGCCAAGTTTTCTAAATAGTGGCTTACATGAACATAACTTTTTTTCACCACATATAATTCGAATGTCTTGTTCAATAAATACATCCCTTGCTTCTGGCAAATTTCCCCAATGATGATTTCCTTAGTCAAATAGCCACCTTCCTCTACCGTCTCCTTGAGTAGTCTTCTGCTAAATGGACTCAGCCGTGTAGTCACAAGTGTGTCAATCGGAAGGCGAACTTTTTGTGACCGTGTGATTGTTGTACTTTGGGCACATGCTAAGACGGATAGAGGTCTTATCTGAACAGCTGGCTTCCTGAGCCATCCATTTTATGTCAATTTCATTTTTGGTGGGCCTCTGAGTCGTGGTAATGAATATCCAAACCGATATTTACCTGGGAACCAAGGGAAACAACGAAAAAACCCAGTCAGTTCGGCTGCTGCATGAGATTTGAACTGCGACTTCTCGAATGCGAGCCACAGATGCTGAGGCATGGGTCATCCGATCGCTGAGATGAGTTTATGTAAAGTAATTTTCAGAAATTAAAAATTGTCTAACGGCATTTTTTTCTGTCAGTTTTCTTTACATAAGTAACTTTTTGATGTTTTTTTTCAGAAATATATTTTGTGATGGGCTGAATAAAATATCCTTCCTTCGGGTGTGTCCAGAAATTGACGTTGGGTACCAATGTCATCTGTTAATTTATTTCTCTCCAAACCAATATATTTCGAACAGAAAGCATTCTTTCTTCTGATAACCACCTATTTCAACCACATTGTACTCTGCTTCAACAAGTAATGAGTAAGCTGACAATGAGTTTACAGTTATAATCGCATCCTTTTTTATATGCTTTGACAATGCAATAAATACAACCCACATGTGTAAAAATCTCGAACAGTCTTACGCCCAAGCTTACATGGGTATGTGGGCCACTGACTTACCTCACGCCGCACGAAACAGGCGAAGCTTGGTTTGTATGTATTGTTATGATTACACAACGTTCGTCTGCGAGTGCACTATTTGCGCAAGAATAACCAAAACATACCTACACACAAAGCTTCAGGTATTGTTTCGGGATGAAAGGAATGTATATTCCTTGTTAGGGTTCTATGCAACTCATCTTCGCTTTCTGATAAGCTTCTTGCCCAGGTGGCGGTTGCAGGAACAGAAAATGAAGTGATATCTCAATTGGAAGATCTGGAAAGTATGGAAGAAGTAGTAGCGTTCTCCATTCTAGTCTACTGGTTCTTGAAAGGTTTTGTAGACTCGGCGTAATCGGTAATACAACCAAGCTTTAATAGATTTTCCTGCGATAAGTTGCATAAGGAACGTATTACTGTTGAGATCCATCTAATACTAGTAGAGTCTTGTCGAACGGAAATTTTGTCAATGTAGTGGCACTTCATTAGGTGACGGCCAAGAGAATGGCAGCTTTGGATTGTTGTAAAGAATCCATTTATTACTGCAAGTCAGCATACTTCAAGGGGACAACTACAAAAGAGACACAAACAGTCAGTTGGTGATGATTGTGATGTTCCGTCCCTCGCAAGCCTGTGAGGATTGCTTCATCACATAGTTGAAACCTTTTGACAAGTCTGGCTTGGATCAACTTCGATACAACTAACGAAGAAGCCGAA